>JADAXU010000056.1:2359576-3711652 GCA_018340775.1 Taxus wallichiana var. yunnanensis | reverse complement strand
GTAAGGTAGTCATGGAATTGGTGATACAGGTATCCTGCGAGTTAGCGAACCACGGTATTTATCGTCTGAAACAAGGGGTTGAATAAGATGGGGCAAAGTTGTTGGACCAAGACAAAAATGTCGAGTCGATTGATGAGGCTGGAATTTGTGAGGCTAAGAAAGCCATAGTATCCATGAAATTTGTTAGTAGAGCGTGGAATGGTTTGGATAGAATAGTGAGTAAATAAGGCTAGAAGTGAATCCACGTAGTGTTTGTATTTTGAAGTTCCTCATTTTTGCATTGGTAGATGCCCATAGCTTGATTGACTACCAATTGAGAGTCACGAAAATATTGATAGATTTGATACCTAAGTGCGGCGCAACACGGAGACCCGGAGGCAAGGGCCTCGTATTCCGTTGTATTATTAGTGCAGGGAAATCGAGTCGGAATGAAAGAGGCATAGGCTCGGCGTCGAGAGGAATGAGAACAACGCCAGGCTCCTCCACCGCGTTGGCATTTAGATCCATTGAAGAAGAGGTCATTTGATCGACTCTTCCCGAGTGAAAAGAGTGGCGATGAGTTCATCGGGAATATAAAATTGGTAAATTGTTCCCCCGAGGTAAAGGGGCTTCCATGTTGGTCTGCGATGGTTTGTCCTTTGATTGATTTTGATGGGCGAACTTAAGGTCGAGGTCGGCGAGGAGCATGAGCCATCGGGCGTGCGTTGGTTTAGATGAGGTTTGACATACATGTAATGGATGGGAGTGCGTGTTAGTGATGACAAAAGTTTTGTGATTCGAAGGTAGTGTCGGAGCTTGGTAGCCCACGAATGATAGGGCTAAACACAACTTTTCTACATGTGTATACCTAGTCTCATAATCCACCAAAGTATGACTTATATAATAAGCGGCTTGTTCCCGATTTTGAGTCACGATGTGCGAAGCATGGCCCCTATAGTGTGGTCGGTGGCGGAAAGGTAAAGGTAGAAAGGCGGTTGTCTTGAGGTGGGATAAGCACGGGTGGCTGAGAGATAAGTTTTGAGAGCTTGAAAGGCTTGGTGGCACTCTTCACTCCATTGAAAATCAATGTCCTTCTTAAGGAGGTGATGGAAAGGTTGACATCGATCAGAGTTGGGAGATGAAACATCGGATAGATTGGAGCTTACCTTGTAAACTACACAATTGTTTGAGATTGGTAGGTGGGGCATTTCTATGATAGCTTTGACTTTAGATGGATCGACCTCGATGCCACGCAAAGAGAGCGATAAAACAAGGAAGCTTTCCCAAAAGGACACAAAGACACATTTCTTTGGTTGAAGGCGGACGAGAATATTATAGCAGGTGATCAAAAATAATGGTTAAAACATCGAGATGTTCAACTGCGATGTTTAGACTTGCCAAGAAGATCGTCGGCGTAATCTTGAGGATAGTGTGCATAATGTCATGAAAAATGTAGGTCATAGCCCGCGATAGGTCGCGCGGCATTCTTAAGGCCAAATGGCATTACGGTAATGAAGGTTCCCCCGAGGAGTTATGAAGGTATTTTTGTGTTGATCGGCGAGGGCAACCAAAATTTGGTTGTATCTGAAAAGCCATCCATGAGAAAAGCATTTCATGACCCGCGATGAGATCAACAAGTTGATCAATACTAGGTAGGGGAAGTCATCCTTAGGGCAAGTGAGGTTAAGATCCTAGAAATCCGTGCATATCAGAAGTCCCCGTCGCTTTAGTGCGGAGTGCGATGTTAGAAATCCATTGAGGATAGTCGATAGGCAAGATGAAGGAAGCGAGAAAGGAGTCGTTGGAGCTCCTCTTTGACGAAGAGGGCAATGCGTGGATGCATTTTCTCAATTTCTGTTTAATTGGCTTGGAATCGGGTTTTGAGTGTAATGTTATGGACAGCGATGTCGGGATCAATTCTTGGCATGTCGGCGTAGGACCAGCGAAAGCTTGGAGTGCGAGCACGGAGAAAGTAGTAAAGGCGACTTGTTACGATGTGTTAAGGGATTGTCGATCTTCACAATGTGAGGATCCTCCTTACGTGTGGATGTTGATTTCTATTGTAGATTCGTTCGGCATGGTTTGGGTTTCGAGATGGTAAGGCTCGTTGAATATAAGAATCATCCGCGCGAGTAGTAAGTGAGGATGGAGTCGTCATCGACACTCAACAACATTAATCAAAGATGAATCCTCTTCGATCATGTCACGGATATAGAAGGGAAGAGAAGATGGGTCCTCATTATCGCGTTGATAAGTGAGAGGACCTATGAAGATAGCATTTATGAAAAAAAAAAAGTTAGGAGGGATAGATTCGAGTCTATAGATTACGTGGTGACATGGCAAAGTGGGTGATGATGGTTTGGTAGGGGTGACGTCATCTTCTTCGAATATAGTTGACACAGGTGTCTCTGTGTAGATGTTTCGAGAAAACCGAGACCACTGCGATCATTATGTTTGCGTGTGGTGATGGGGATGAGCGTATGTCGGCCTTGTTCATAAAGACCAAAACCAAAGCCTTTCCAAACATGGCCCGAGTCGAAAGGTGAGGGCAAAGCGGCGATTGGTAAGGTATTGAAAATCGGATGGAAAGGAACCACACGAAGAGGAGGCTCGAGGCAATGGAAGATGCGTCGACACCCCATACATTAGGTTAGTGCGGCGGTGAGGTGGTCCGTAGGAGATTACTTCCCCACCACGACGGTCATAGTTAGGATGGGCATGTACTGTCGTACTCTACATGGGGTATGGAAAGAACTAACGTTATATAGGCGATACTCCCAGCGTAAGGCAACTGAAAAACATCTACTAAGGGGTGCTGCGTTGGGATGTTAGTTGCGGAAGGAAGTGGTTTTGCGACGGTGGTTTCATTAGTTGAAGGCGTAGGTGTGATTGAGGTACTTGGTTGAGGCATAGTTGAAGAAGATGGTTGGGTTGAATTAACGGGTGTCTTGATTGGTACCAAAGCACATCATTTGGGCGGTATAACATATTGCGGAGGTTTTAAAGGGGGAGGATCAGCTTTTACGGTGTAGGACTTCCCCTCGTACTCAAATTTTATGCATCTATGTAAGGTTGAGGAACGCATCCCATGGCCGGATCGAGGACAACCTAGAAATATATTATATTGGAACTCTCCCTCGAGGACATAGAAGAGTTCGGGTAAAGTCGTGGTCTACCCGAATGTTGAGGATCACGGTGCCTAAGGTAGAGGTAATAGCGTCATTGAATGACCGCATGACATGATGGGGTTGGCACACATGTAGCTAGAAGGATATTCATTTGTTGAAAAGCTTTTAAAGAGATGATGTTTAGGATTTAGCACCCCGTCAATCATAACACGACGCGTGCGAATGTCCCGGATGTAGGCCGAGATGAACAGGCGAGTCGAGATCTTACATGCACTCAAAATCGACAATTTCATCTTGAGCCGATCATGCGGCAGCTTGTGGTACGAGAGACAAGTGGTTGGGGCGGTGGGTTGTTTGGTGAGAGAGCAACATGATTGGGTGTTAGAATGGAGGCAGACGGGGGCTTCATTAGGTAAGACCTCGATCCACGAAGAATTTCAACGAGAGCTTGTCGATGAGATTGAAGTCTAAATGAGATCATATAGTGTCATTTTGATGGGTGATTGGTGAAGGCTGTTTGATCATGGCTCGATGGGCAACTCCATTAGAGAAGCGGGGTAAGTGGGTCCACGAATAACCACTTTGGGTGGTGGTGCAATCGGGATTCTGGACGGAGAAAGAGAGGATGCGGTGTGCTTTCTTTCGCTTTCTCGTTGTTTTTCTGCGCTCAGTAGCAACACTAATCATATCAATCTCGTAAACTTGAGATGAGGAAGATGGTTGGGATAAATTATGGTCTTGAGGGTGGGGTTGTAATAATGTTAGATCGTGGTGAGGCGGGGATAGATGGTATAGGAGAGGAATTGAAGCTAAAGGTCTCTCCCTTCGTAAGTTGTCTTTCTTAACCTTTCTATCTGGAGAGAGGTGACCTGACGAAGGATGGTTTTTAAAGCTTTGCATCCCTCCACATCATGTCTGGTGTGCGGTGATAAGCGCGAGATCTTAGATTCATCATAACCTATAGGTCGAGGTTTAGACGGGTCATAAGGTCTAAGTGGGGGTAGGGAAATGGTCGCATTATCTACTAACATAGCAAGGATTTTGGCGTAAGATCCTTTGAGTGGGTCAAAATCAGAAGAGGATGAGGGTATTGATTGCGCGGGTTTTGGTAATGTTTGGGCGTGGTTAGTTCGTATGGGTGGTGGTTTAACCGAGGGGTGTTGATATGTGTTTTTCACTAAACGTGGTTTCTTTGGCGCAGGAGCTACGTTCGGCTGGTTAGATGATGAGGCTACAGATGACATGGTAGCGGGAAACAACCACGGAGAAAGGGGAGTGACAGAAAATAAATCCTTTGATGATGGAGTTTGTTTAGGGTTGATGGGTGGACAGGATACGTGGGGTGATAATGTTGATATACCCTTTGATCCCTGTATGGGTGCAGAAGGCGTAGATCGTTTTGAAGAAAACGCAGGAGGTATGATATATTGGTGCAAGGTGGAAGGATGAGGTCCTAATATGGAAGGTAGGTATGACGATGATGGTTTTGATTGTGATAGAGGCACGGGTTGAGTGTGTCTCCTAGGTGGCGGGCGGCTTTATTCTTGGACAAATCTAGTCGCTTAGGCGGGTGTGTTAGACTGGGTATGGGTAAGGTCCCAAGCGTAGGGGAAGATTTGGCTAAGTTAATAGAAGTGGACGAGGCATTTGGTAGAGGTGAGGGGGGTGAAGGTGAGAACATGGGCATTTTAAGCTTCTGTAAACACTTTGGGTATATGGTGGAGTTCTCAGGATCGGTCATTTGCATTTGAGTAGAATATGGCGTACTCAAACGTTCCCATAGGATTTGTCTATCCTCTGGAGAATGACAGTCTTCAGGCTTGAATTGTAAATTTGAGTACGGAAGAAAGGTGGGTTGTGATTCCAGATCCACTTGTGGGTGTGATCTGATGAGTAGATGAGTCTTTATCAATAGATGTTAAAGAGGTCAACCGGTCGTTGAAAAGATTTAGGCGATGAAGAACTAATAGGTAAGAGGGCGTGTTCGAGAGGATCCGTCATGGTTAAAGAATTTGGTGATGTCGGTGCAAGAGATTTCTCATCTAAGGATGTCAAAAGGAGTGGTGTACCTTCCTCTTGTGCAACAAGAGTGGTAGAAGGAAAGTTTGGGAAATAGATAGATTAAATAACATCCGTTCGCATCTTGTAGGGATGTGGTATAAGCGAGACTCATCGATGGGAAGAGGAGTCTCAGGCGATTAACTCCCTTATGGGTAAAGGAATGATTTCACTTTGGTTTGATGGTGGTAAAGGAGGTTCGGGCTCTGTGTTAGTGAAGAGGCTTGATTGAAAATTTTCTCGATAGAGGCTTTGGTTTGAGTATCAAAGATGCATGGATCTCATGAACACTCTCTTGGCTAAGATATCCTGGTTTGTGTTTCTTTTGTTGGAAGAGTGATTCGGGAATGGTTTGTTGAATATTTTCAAATTTCGGTTGGCGGGGGCATTAGGATTATCGAGGTTATATCCCTACATCAACCATTTCTGCACTATGTTTTTCAACATCTTGCGATTCTCATGGCTTGTGTCCCTTCACGCGTGGAAATTCTGAAGTCATTTTCTTTGTACGAGAAGGTATGGCGCGAGTGGAATCAAACCGGAATGAGGTTTAACGCGGAGGTAATGTAATGGCTCCTGCTTTGAGCAATTTTCCAATATCACACCATATGTTTCTCCCAAGGAGTGTAGTTGATGGGCTCGGCTTTGTACTTATAGGTGGTTTTGGTGGGGTATTAGACGGTGTTTGAGATTTAACCATCACCGCGTGGACAGCTCCTTTTGATTTAGAAGAAGTGGACGCGTGAGGAGTGGTGGTATTTGGTTTATTGGTAGAATCGGGGTTCGAAATGGGGTTTTGTTGCAAGTGACCGCAATTTCTCTTCTTCTAAGGCTCGAATTTCTAGTTTAGAGCCATGGTAAAGGCCTCATCAAATGTGCGGAAAGTTTGAATTTGAAGAGTAGGAGAAATGTGCTTAGCACATGCCCATGTGAAAAGTTCGATAAGTTCACTCTGAGGCAAGGCATATGTAAGTTGGTTGATAAGGCCACGCCATCGTCAAACAAAATTTGCGATAGATTCGTCTTGAATTGTTGGATGGCATAAAGGTCGGTGATGGATACTTTCTTAGCAATGTTAATGGAGAAGTGATCCAAGAAAGATTGGGCTAGTTGGTTAAAAGAGAAGATTGAGTCTTTGGGTTAAAGCAACCTGTTTGTACCACTCAAGGCGGGTCCCGATAAGGACATGGGAAATGTGCGGAGTAGTAGAAGGCATCATCATGGGCGATCAAATAACAAGCATGTCTAAATGATCGCAAAGTCTTTGTTGAGGATCCTCTTTACTTATTAAAACGAGTAAATTTCAGCAACTCCCATTGAGGAGGATATGAATGAAGGGGGACGAGAAGGGTGAATGGGCTCCCAAAACTTGCTCATATGTCAAGTGCTACGACTTCCCGACACGAAGCCTCTAGATTTTGCATTTTGTCCATCATTTGTTTGATGAAATCGTGGTTGGATGAGATGATGATGCGGTTGTGTGCAACGGAGGCAAATTGGGCCAAGGGCCTCCACTGGACAATGGTGGAGTTAAGTGTTGATAAGGTATGGAGGATGAATATGTTGAGGCGACAGAATAGGGATGTCCCATATAAGGTGTTGAGGTTACTGGATACGTGTATGGGAATGAGAAGGTAGGCGGAGCTTGAGAAGGAAAGCTCGTGTGGATAGGTGGCAGAGAGCAAGTCATGAATGGAGTAGTCTGCAAGAGAGATGAGGTAGGGGTAGTCGGTGGTAATGATATGTGGGGTCCAAGATTAGCCAAAGAAAATCCAATCTGAGTCGTATGAACCTCTGAAGCTGTCGGATTGGGAGACGGGGCTAGAGATGCAGGAAGCAAGGCGGTATTATCAGGCGGAGTGGGAGCTAAATGAGCAGCTATACTAATAGGCATACCAACAAGGAGCTGACCATCGGGTGTACGGTCGTCGGGTATGGGACAAATAGTATTGTGCAGCTAGAATTAGCATCCAGAAACTTGGCAAAGTCCTTGTCTCCTACAGGAATTTGGGGGATCTCACTTTGGTGTCAGTGTAGGATTCCCCCACGAGAATGTGAAGGGGGTGATTCGAGGTAAAGAAAGCGAGCAAGCATGTGAAACCATGGCGGCGGCTTGCTTTGAGTGATAACAACCATGGACGGTGTTCACGGTAGGGTTTCAATCTATCCGAATAGAAACTTGACCTTAGAATGGTGAAATTGGCGGAGTTCTTTGGTTTGTCGGGGTTGTAGAAAAAGATGCAAAATGATCGGTCGTCTAGTATCCGATGTCGGTTATACTATAGCCGTCGTCGGTCAGGTAACCGATGTCGGTGTAAGAAGTCTGGGTTAACAAGATATAAAAGGCTGCTAATTTGATTTTTAACAACGTTTAGTATACGTGTCCAATTATTGATCACAGAAGACAGAGTATGAGAAAGAAAACAGAACTAAAAACAAGCAAGATGCACACACAAATCCAGAGATTAACCCTAGGGTTAATTTTAATTATCGTGGGCTTATGCCTTTAGACGTAGAATGATGTGAGAATCCTAAACAAGAGACTTAGGGGAAATGTCAAGTTGTTTTGGCTTATAAGGTTACCTCAATCGGGCGGAGGAATACCGCGGAAAAAAAAAGGGGGGATGTTTGAGCTGTTGTGTTAATTGTGAAGTGATTCGGTATGTGTTGTGCGGTGAATCTAAGATTAATTTCTGTCAATCACCGTGGATATCACCCCCACGTGTACGACACATTACTTAATCTCGTTCACTAGAATTGAAAAACAACAAGCGCGAATGCAATGCACGTGTTTTAAACCCAAATCAAAAATTATGTTCGATGAAGCAAGAGAGATGACTTTCACTAATGTGAAACTAGGAAAGCAAGACAAATTCTTTACTGAAATATATAACAAAAGCAACAACAATGAAGTATGCTTCCTAAAATGAAAATAAGCAAGAGAAACAGAAACCCAAGATGGGTCCCACTTGTGTGCCAAAATGTTTCACTCGGAATGTTTCATTCCTTTTAGAAACAGATAAGGGTTGGGGCTAGGAGGAATACATGTAGAATGTCGAGATGATGTGCATGTACCGTAGAGAAAGATCAGGCTGATTGCGAAGAACTCCTTTTTGTCTTGGAAGGACTACTGCGCAAATAAGAACACAAGACCACAAGATTTTGATTAGACAATAAATGAGGAAACTGCCTTGGGCCCAGGAAATATAAAACTTCCTTTCGAAGGTGGTCAGTTTCCCTGCTAATATGAATTAACACAAAAGACTGTAAAATATCAATTAAGTTGCTTTGTTGAACCGGTAGGGAAAGGCTGGTTTTCTAGTTTTGATCGGAGGAACCCGATGCGATTCACGATAACCGATGCGATGCATCGATAAGCCCCGATACCGGGGTGGGTTCTAGGATCTGTAGGTTAGTTGCTTTGTGGGGTAGTTGTGTTGTTTGTAAGGCTGTATATAGGTGGTATTAGGAAATAAGGTGATGAGAGGTAGATGAATGATAGTTAGAGGTAATATGCATGCTGGGTAGTGGATTCAGGGATGGATTTATGAGGATTTGTAATCAAAAGGCATAAGAAATGTTATAACAGAGGACATGCAAGATGTGACTTACTGGTTTTGACGAAGATGCAAGCTGATCTCCTTTGCTGTAAACACTTCTGGTATTTCCACTCGTCTCTTCTCGGTCAAGTGAAGATCTGGACTCTCTTTTTCGCTCCCAATGATCTCTGTTGATTCAAAAATCATTCGACCTGATCCCAAAAATGAAATTCCGATCCTTTGTTTTTGGTTTGGGAGCCCATTTGAGGAACCGATGGTGGTTGCGTAACCGGCGGTCGAGTAGGAACCGGCATCGGTAAGGAAAAAGTAGGCTATTTTTAGTAAAATAACCCACCTTCCCTACTTTTCTCCCGAGAGATCAGTTGCGGGCTTGGTCAAGTGGCTAGAAGGTCGGTTTTGGGTGCGAGTAAGGAGGCATTAGTTATGGATGTGAGTCTAGACCAAGCCATAAGTCTTAATTAGGTTAGTTTAGGGTTAGGGCTAGGTCATGATGAGGTGGCAAAATGAGGTGGCAAGTAAGGTGATGTGGATTTATCAATTACAAGGTAATTAATAAATAATTGTGTAAGGTTTAGGTGATGAGGTTAAGTTGCGAGATGAGATGCGGGTCACAAGGGGTCGTAAGACACAAATTTGGTGTCTACACATGGACAAGACCAAGGTGAAAGATAGGACTCTTGTTCAAAGGGAAAGGTAAAATGACCATGGGATCTCATCTAAAGGTAGATGAAAATTATCCATGAGAATCATGCTATGGACAATGCCATGATACTCAAATTCAAGAGAAGATAACAAGTGATGGGTACTCACATGATTCTTTTTAGTCATTGGTGAGGTGTATGGAGTGGGTAGCGCTCAAGGGACGAGCCTGGAAAGAGACAAAGGGTGAGGTAGGACGATGAGTCAAAAATAGAATGGTCAAAGATGCAAGGAGTTAAGGGGCTCAGGTTCGGGTTTACCATCAAGAGAAGATAAATGATAAGCACCTGATCCATAGGTATGAGTCACAATGTATGGTCCAAGCCAATTAGAAGCAAATTTACCCCGTTTACTTTTTTCTTCTTTGGTTACATGTTGACTTTCTTTCAAAACAAGGTCACCAACTTGGAAGGTTCTTCATGGACACATTTTTCAAAGGCATGTTTGATACATTGTTGGTAAACTTGAAGGTGATCCAGCGTTAAGAAGAAATTCATCTAATAACTCTATCTCTGCTAAACGGTCCTAAAGAAAGTCATCATCAGTGAGCATGTCATGGAGAGAAATGTGGAGTGAGGAGATTTGGAATTCGAGAGGTAGAACAACCTCTGTACCATAGACTAGAGAAAATGGTGTGGCCACATTGGAAGTGTGGATACTAGTGCGGTATGCCCACGGGGCAAAAGGAATGTGCGTATGCCAATCCTTCCCAGTATCGTCAACCACTTTCATGAGAATTTTGTTGAGGGTTTTGTTAGTGGATTTTGCTTGGCCGTTGTTTTTTGGGAAATAAGGTGATGAGAAACTAAGCCGAATGTCAAAGGTGATGCAAATTTTTGCAATGTTTTATTTTTGAATTATTTTCCATTGTCAGTGATGAGGCAATGAGGAACACCAAAGTGACAAATGATGTGGTGGTTAATGAACTCATATTTTCTTGGCTTTCGTGGAGATGAATGGTATGGCTTCTACCCATTTTGTATAGTATTCGTTAGCAGTGATGATCCATTGATGGCATTGGGAAGAATGAGGATTGATTTCTCTGACAAGATCCAAACCCCATTGAGAGAAGGGCCAAAGTTCGCAAGTGACTTGTAAGGCATGATTGGGTGTGTGATGAAGATTGGAATGTTGTTGGCATTTTACACAACATTTTATGTAGTCATAACAATCATGGTTAAGGGTTGGCTAGTAATAGCCTAGGTGAAGAATATGCTTAGCAACAGCAAGGCCACTAAAGTGACCTCTACATATGCCATCATGAACCTCCTTAATGGTATAAGGAATTTCAAAACTTATGAGGCATCATAAGAGAATACCATCAAAGACGCATTTATAGAGGAGTCCCCCAAAATGACATAACGAGAGACCATTTTAAGGAAGGCAAGTTGTCTGTTACAAGTGAGATTAGGAGGTAAGATGGAGAGAGAAAGGTAGTCAGAGTATTGTTTATAACAAAGGTCACTCAGGTCAAGGGTAGTGGTTCTAATCAATTAAACATCGTGATGTAAATAAGAAGGTGATTGGAGTCATTGTACGGTGATAAAGATTTTAGAATCGGCAGCAAAAGTGGGTATTTGTAGGTGTGTCGTCATCGACCATCTTAGGATACAGGAATGGAAGAGTGGAAGGGGCCTCACCCTCGCATTGATAAGTCAAAGGCCCCAAGGAAATGGTGTTTATGAAAAAAAAATTTAGGAGGGATAGATTTAGGATCCATCGACTCCATTAGTGAAGGTGGTGATGAAGGTGGAGTGGGTGAATAAGGTGGAGAAGGGATAGTGTCCTTAATGAGTTCAATGCAGGCCTGTTTGGTAGGTGGTTCGGGAAAGCCGATACCACTACGGTCATTATGTTTGTGGGTGGTACATGGAATAATGGTATGGTGACCTTTCTCATAAAATCCAAAACCAAAACCCTTCCATGCACATCGGTGTAGGAAGGTGTGGGCTAAAACAACGATTGGTAAGTGATTGGAAGTCAGTGGAAAATGGGTGGGTTTATGATGGTGGTTTGGGTGTGTAAGTGGTAGTATCAAGTCCCCCATAGGTGAGACTAGTATGAAGGTGAGGAGGACCATAAAGGAGACATTCTCCTATATGGTGATCATAGTGAGGGTGTTGGTGAAAGCTTCCATACTCTTGTGGAGTAAGAAATGTGTTGACACTATACAGGTGGTACTCCCCCAAAGTAAGGCATTGAAAAACACCTTCTAAGGGATCAGTGTTTGGTATGTAGGTATCCGGTCTGGATAATGTGTCGGAGGTCAATGCGGAGGTGGAGTTAATGGATTGGAAAGCTAATGGGTCAGCCATGGAGGTTATGGCAGTGGTAGGAATGGAGGTGGTATGTGCGGTAGAAGCAAGCGGTTGTATTGGTAGGTGGTGGTGTAGGTGAAGCGGTAGTGGTCATGGAGGTAGACGGCTTGATAGGTATGAGCACATCATTATGTCTATAAAGCATGTTGCATGTTTTGAAAGGTGATGGGTCCACTTTGGAATGGTATAAGTGTGTACTTTGTGTTCAAACTTTACACAACAATGCAAAGTGGAAGGAACACAACCCATGACACGAATCTAGGGTTTACCAAGCAACAGTTATATTGGAATTCCCCCTCCAAGATGTAAAATAATTCTGGAATAGTGTGGGGCCCACGCGAATGTGGAGGATGATGGTACCTAGTGTGGAGGTGATAGTGTCATTGAATGAATGCATCATGACCAGATGTTTATGCATGTAATTATCAGGTATGCACATTTGAGCAAATGCATGGGATGAAATGATGTTAATGCTAGCACCCCCATCAATCATCACACGTCATACCCGTATGTCATTAATGTGGATAGATATGAAGAGGGCTAGGTTCGGGTCATCATTTTGGTGTGGCGCGATCTCTTCCTCTGAGAAGCTCAGGGAGGCCACTTGGTGAATAAGGTGGGGTGAAGATGGTAATTTGGTGAGAGAGGCTACATGATGGGGTGTGATAATGGGGGTTATGGGTGTAGGGTCATTGGGTAAAACCTCAATAGATTAAAGAACCTCCATGAGAGATTGATGATGGGATTCTGAGGTTTGGATGAGGTCATATAGGGACATTTTGAGGGGGACTAGTGTAATTGCTTTAGCATGGTGTGATGTGAGACACCATTAGAAATGGGGTATGTGGGGCCATGAGATAGTGATTTTAGGTATGGGTGTAGATGGTATGTTGGGTATAGGATTGGTTGGTGGGTCAATTACCTTTTCTTTACCCTTCTGTGCACGTGTAGTGACGTGTATCATGTTGATTTGAGGGGAGGTGGTAAATGGAGAAGGTGTAGGGTGAGTGGTATAATGACACGACAGGTAAAAACCTATCGGAGGAGAAAAATCTTGTGAGGTCAGTTGGGCACAACGACATTTGGGTGGTGGCGTGACAAGTTCTCTGATGTGAACCATGTTAATTTCAAATCTTGGTTGTGGCTCTAGGAGCTGTGAGGGTAGAGGTTGTGGTTGTTGAGTGGGCAGTGTGGGAATGGGTGTCGATGAAGTAGGATCCTCGTCGAGAAGGTCATCGTCGTCAAAGTTGGTTTATGGTGGACACAATTAGATAAGGATAGTTTTCAAGGCCTTATAGTTCTCCACATCGTGCCCAGCACACGATGGTATGCATAAATTTTAGTATCGTCAAACCATTTTGGCTTGGGTTTGAGGGGGTCGTAAGGTCTGAGTGGTGGTAATGTGATGACAGAAGTCTCAAGGAGGTTGGTTAAAATTTTGGCATAAGACCCTACTAGTGGATCACAATGGGAAGTGAATGTGGGTTTGGGTGTAGGTGTAGGTGATTTTGAGGAACGGTCTTTAGAAGAGGAGGGGTTTGAGCCATGGGTTTGGGTGCTAGTGTGGTTTTAGATATTATTCGTGCTTGTTTAGGTAGGGGTATAGTAGATGGATGGGTAAGAGGGTGTGTGGTCATTTTGACTACCTTATTGTGGGGTAGTGGAGTTTTGTTTTTAGGTTGCACCTTCTTGGGTAAAGGTGATGTGGGTGTATGAGGTCTAGAAGGAAAAGTAGATGGAGGAAGAGGGTGAGTTACCCACGGGGATAACGAGGGTGTTGTGAAGGTAGATGATGCGGGTCATGCTTGAGGTGTGAGAGACAATGATTGAAGTGTAGTGGGTAGTGAAGCAATAGCTAGAGGGTATTGGAGGTATGGGTGGTAAAGAGGCTACAGTGTAGGTGTAAGTCGGGTTGGGCATCTGGGTAGGTCAGAGGTTTGTGAGGAAGGAATGGGCTGTTGTGTTTTTGGTTTATTGATGGGTGGAGGTTTCTTGACCATGTGGGGAAGCTAAGATCCTAAGATGGATGGGATAGGTGCAGGTGTGATTGGCATAACCGGGGTATGAGGTCGATGGGTTTGGTTCTTCTATTTGGGTGTAGGAGTAGGTATGGTGTTGAATTTGGAGGATGTAGCTAAATCCAATTTGATAGGTGGATGAGTAAGGCTGGTGGTCGGGGTGACCCCTAAAGTGGTAATAGGTTTAGTCGAGGAAAATGTTGTAGGTATGGGTTTGGGTTTAGGTGTAGGTTGAGTTATGGGTAAGGGTGTGGTTTGAGCTATAACAAGTGTTGTGGAAGGGGTTGTGATAGAGGTGGTTGTGTTTGGTTTGATTGGTCAAAATATTTTTGGGTAGATAGTGGAGGTATCAGCGAGGGATCTCTGCATCTATGTTGAGATGGGAAGTAAAAGACACCCCCATAGTAGAGCCCTATACACATAATCTAAGTGATCGCCAAAACATGTGAACGGAACGTCTGTATGTGGAGTTGGTGAGGATCTAATGGAAATTCCCATAAAATGTGTCTTAGAGATGGGGAATTGGCTAGCTTCAGCTTTTTTGGGTAAGAGAACCAAGAGTAGGTTTGTAGGATTTTGGGTAGCTGATAGAGAATGCTCGCCAAGAGGTAAAGGTATCTCAATTGGGTCTATGATGGGTGGAGGAGATGATTAGAGCTCCTCTATAAGTGGAAGAGGTAATGGGTGCTCCTATATGGGTGGAGGAGGTAATGGGTGCTCCTCTATGGGTGGAGGAGGTACTGTGGGTAAAGGTTCTCTAAGTGGTGAAGCCAGGGGTGAGATGGTCTCAATGTTAGTGGAAGAATCCTCCGTAGGTGATGAAGGAGATGAAAGGTGTTCCTCTATTGGTGAAGAGATAGGGAGATTGGTTCCGATGCGGAAGGAGGATTTTAGGCTAGGATCTCCTCTATGGAAGGAATATGGGGTAATTGGGAGGTGACAAGTACGTCATTAAAGATAGTGTGAACCTTGCAGGGTATGGGTATCGTGAGTTGAGGTCTCACCGGTTTGATCAGATGAAGGGGCATGGTTGGGAAATGGTTTCTTGAAGATGTGTAGGTTTTGGTTGGCAGGTGCATTAGGATTATCCATGGTTAACTCACCTTTCTCGAGCATTTCTTGGACAATATTTTTGAAAGTGATGTAGTTTCCGTCACTATGACCCTTTACTCGATGATAATTACAGAAATCATGTTCTTTATACCATGCGGGCATGGGGCGAGTAGGGTTAAAATCAGTGTATGGTTTTATGGGTGGAAGAGTGATGGCTTTGAATTTGATAAGATTTTCTAAGACAGAAGAGTAAGGTTCCCCAATTGGGGTATATTTCTATTGCTCTCGTCTGAATTGAAAAGTCTGGATAGGTGAGAGATTAGATGAAGGGGTAGCCTGATTTGATGGATGTGCTAGGGCTGGCCTTGAGTACCACTGTGTTACGGTGCCCTTAGATTTTGAATAATTGGTTTGTGGTTTGGAAGAAGAAGAGGTATCATTCGACTTGAATGCTGAATTCTTATTATGTAATTGGATTTTCTTCTCTTTGATGGCCCAAATCTCTAACTTTCATGCCATAGTGAATGCTTCATCGAATGTTCGAAGGTTTGGACCTATAAGGTCGGTGAGATATGTCTAGCACAAGCCCATGTGAAGATATCGATGAGTTCTTTATGGCAGTTGGAAGGTAAGTTGGTTGATCAAGCTACGCCAATGAGTAACAAAATTTGTGATAGATTCATCCTCATACTAACATGTGGAGTATAGATCGGTCATGGTAACCTTCTTGATGATATTGATAGAGAAATGATCCAAGAAGGCTTGGGATACCTGATTGAATGAGAATATAGAGTGTCTAGGTAACCCACTATACCAATCTAATGTAGGTCTAGTGAGGGACATGGGAAAGGTTCTCAAGAGCAAGGCATCATCATGAACGATCAGATAACACCCGTGTTTGAATGACCACAAATGCTGCTGCGAGTATTCTTTCTATTGAAATGATTGAATTTAGGCATTTCCCAATGCACGGGGTATGAGCGATAGGAATGGATGGGTGAATGGGCTCATTACAAATCTCATCATAGGTGAGAGTGTTGTGGGAGCAAGAAACTAATGCCTCCAATGTCTGCATCTTGTCCAACATCAATTTAATTGGGTCATTGGTGGGTTGCGATGATTGGGTGCCTCTGTAGTGTGAGAGGGTTGGTTTGGACATATAACAGGGGTGGCACTCCAGTGTATGGGGCTGCCATGTAGGTTGATTGAGAAGAAGGTAGTGAAATGGGGGGTACGTACTTAGAATGTATAATGAATGAAATGGGAGGTTGTTGGTAGTATATATATGGGGGTGGAAGGGTTGTGGTAACCTTAGTGGCATAGAGGGCTAATGATTGTGGAATGGAAAGGACCACGTTCTGAAATGGGGTAGGGGTCACTGAAAGTGGAGGTGGTAATTTAGCTACGGGTATGTGTGAGACATTAGGGGCAGATGAGGTTGTGTTTGGGGTATTTGTCATGGGTATGGTGGATGTAGTGGGTGCCACGGAGGTAGTAGACATGGCAGTTATAGTGGGTATAGGACCTAGCTGTGAAATGACTAGGGGTAAGGTAGATGCGGGAAGCATGGAACCAGATGGGGCTGATGTGGGAGTGGGAGCAAGAGTCGAGGGGATAGATACATGCATGCCATATATCAACTGACTTGAGGCATCTCGAGTGGATGAATGGGAAAGGTAAAAATGCAAAGCGACAGGGTTTTGGTCAAGGAGTCGTGCAAACTCCTCATCTCCGGTAGTGATAGTAATAGGTTGGATGGGATCCATGGCTGGTGATAAAATGGAAGGTGGTGAAGGACTAGGTGGGAGTGGTTGACAATTGGCATGAAATATGAGTGCGCTTGCTTGTCTTTGGGTCAGCACCATGTGAACCAGTACTGATCAAGTAGGGTTGCTTCTCTGTAAATGACACAGAAAACAATAGGAATAGGTGAATCTAGTAGCAAAAAGTGGATTAGGTACCAAATGGTGGCTGGAATGTGAAACAGGATAACCGATGCGGTTAGGGAAAACCGACGCTGATTAGGGGTAACCACTTGCACGGTCACTGTAGAAAATGGACAATGAGTGAAAAACAAGGTAGAAGGTGAAATCTGATAGGTATGCCAAATCTGATGATGTTTACAACATCAATGGGTATGATGGTAGTGACATGGATTGTGAAAAGTGGAAGAAAATGAATAAAAATTTCCTTTTGAGTAGGTTAGAAAAAGGACCTGAACTGATGTCGGTTGGGTATAATCGATGGCGGTTAGAGGTAGGTAAAGCGGCAGTTCTATGAAATTGAAATAGTGATGAAAAAAAAGTGGTTGTGAATTAACATATGGTGTGGAATCAGACCCAAAATTCTGATAATGATGGTGATATGGCCCATGCACACTCGGTGAAGCTGAATACACCAACTATAATGAGGAGTGTGCAAGGATGAACAAAAAAGTGAAGAACGTGATCTCTCACCTCAAAATGTAAGCCAAGCAGAAACACTAAGAAAAATGCAATCCTAGGAATGCCTTTTCTATTATGTTTGTTTAACTTATGCTATTTAAGGACTGACACATGAATCATGAAATAGAGTTTTTGGTGAGGATGGCTTCCTATGAAAAATGAGATCTAAAAGGTGAGGTTTCAGGTATGTTATGGTGGGGGTGGGCTTCACTCTGAAGTATGACTCGACAGAGCAGCGAGTTGGGTGCCCACTATGTCGTGATCATGTGATCACCTATAGCTTCTTCCAGGTAGGATGTTGTTTAAGAATGTATGTATTTTGAATTTTTGTGAGGTTTGGTAAGACTCAGAGAAAGAGAAAAGGAAAGAAGTTCTTTTCTATGATTTGTTTGTCAACCATCAGCTAGGCATGACTTCCAGCGTATATGTTGCCCTCAATTAATGTGAGCTAATGTGATAAATAAGAATGCAATGCACTTATTTTTAAACCCAAATCGAGATGTGAAATTGGATGACATAATAAGATGAAGAGGAAGAGGGATGCTCTTTCACTATAATGTAAAAAACATGAAGAAATGGTTCTTTTTAATTACACCAAAAGAAAAGTTCCCTTTAGAGAAAATAGAAAGAAGACGCGGGTTTCCAAGGAATAAAATTAGTGTGTATGATTTTAAGGAGGGAAACAAACACACAAATTTTACTAGAAAAAGAATGGAATGCAAGGAACTTAGGATGGGTCCCACCGGTGTGCCAAAATGTTTCACCTGTTTCTTAGATAATTTCTTTGAAGTGTTGACAAAATAGATAGGGTAACGGGTGTAGGAGCAATACATGTTTGAATGTTGGTTGATGGGTTTTTCCGCGTGTATGAATTCTGAATCCACACTGATCGTGAGAGCTTCCTTTTGGCTAGGAGGAACTACCTGTAATGTAAAACAAGACCACTAGAAGGAATTAAACAATATAGGCAGTGAACTACCTAGTGTATATGCTAGATCCGGGAAGTGTGATACTTCCTAGATGGTTAAGTCCACCGTGTTTTAAACAATTTAATGATGTAAACAAAGTAAATCCTATTTTAATTTAAAATGATTTAGGTATCTCACTTAAAACACAATAATAAATAGATCTAATCTAACAGGTTAAGCTAGAATAGAATCCAAAGGTCAAATGATTGGTTCTAGGTTCTACAGGTTTGACAGAGGTCTCGGGTAGATCACAGATAGATGAGGGTGAGATGAAATTTGGTGGGTAGGTCCTTATTCTGGGCTGTATGGGCAAATACATAAACCGATGTCAGTTAAGGGTGACCGATGACGGTTAGAGTGTAACTCGGTGCGATTCTTGTGGAAATCTAGAAATGCCACAAAACAAGCTTTAGGTCTCCTTTGTGATTGCAAAAGGACTTTGGTTGGTCGGGATGGGGTATTGGGTGAATGGGGTAGGCTTTGCAAGGTTTTAATGGGTATATGCGGTGGAAATGTTGGAGAGGGTCAATAGGTGGATAGGTAAACAATACATGATAAAATTATGATGAAATGAAATAAACCAGAAAATTATGATGTTATACTTACTTGGATTCCAGTCCCGAATGCCTATGAGTGAGAGATGGAAGTCTTGATGAGGTTTTGAAGATTGCAAGTGATCACCGTTAGTGTAAAATCACAGCACCTCGGATGCTTTGGTCAGGTTTCTAGGTTGACCATACTATCATCCAATGTGATTGCATAACATTAAATCCTTTCTCCAAGTGTGGGACTTTAAAAGTGAGAAAGGATTCTCCAGAGAAGGCTAGTTCCTATTCCTCTGTTCAGATGCACACGAAATATGCAGAGGGTTTGCTTGAAACCTAATCTAATCTGCCAAGGAGACAGGGTAAGAAGATGCATAAAAATAAATCTAAGCTAATAGAGGTGATGCACTGAGGAATGAAGAACAACCTATCTTGCCAGTAAACATAGACCATTCAAATGTGATATAAGATCATGCACAGATAACAAAACTTGCAGTGAAAGACTAGGAGGATGCAAAATGAACACAGAGAGGGTTGAGAATCATCCACAGACATGTATTACTTGCTCCAAAGATTGATACAATGCACTACAGAATGCCAAGAGGTAGAGTCATATTACAGTTTCAAATGAGAGGTTCGAACTCCATGAATTCGCCTGATAGGAGAAGAAGGGAGGAGCAAAACAGAAAATGTTCAACCTTTTGAAAGAAGCTCCTCTTTACAATATATAGGAAGAATGAGAGAGGGAAAAGAGAGGAAATTCAGAATTTACCCCAACCACTTCTAGGTCGTATTTTAAATCATCTCATTATGGCAGAAGTGGCGGATCTGAAAAACAGGCATCTAATGAGAGCGGTGAACCTGTCCTGCTACATTAAAGCTGGTTGTTGGAGCATCACTTCTGGCATTACCATGCGTCAGGGACGTTTTCTCAATTTTCTCTCTCTATACCACACCAAAATGCAAGATTGATCCCAAAATCATGTAGATAATTTCAACAGCTTTCCGTTGATATAAAGAACGTGCAAATCCGAGCTCTGGATCGAAAGATACGACGATCTGAAGATTTAGGGCACGAAACAGGCCAAAACGGATTTTGAAATCTTTTCCCGCGCTCTGCCACCTGGACGACACGTGTCAAGTGCTGATTGGATGCGTAATTATCTCTCCTTCCCTATCCTCGTGGGTTTTCCTGCTTCATTGGACACGTGTCCTCTTTTAATTGGCTCGGGTCAGTGCTTGAAACCTCGCCCTTTGACTTTTGGACTTTCTCCCTTGTGACACGTGTCGTGATTTGATTAGTCACGCGGTCTAACGGCTTTTCATGCCCTTCACGTCTTCATGTCCCGGATGTCCCAAACATTTTGGGACAAAAACTCCCGATCCACCCGAAATGGGCTTCCTTTTCTCTCGTTCGGCCGATGACACGTGGCATTTCTTGATTGGCTTTCGGCTCCTTCGGCTATCCACGTCCCCGCTGGCGTCCATTTGTTCCAATTGTCCCAGTGTTGAATTTCCCCATTTCGGCCGAACCGGCTGGTTTGCGTCCTTCGCGTCCATTTGTTCCAACTGTCCCATCGGATGTGGGACAAATTCTTCCGAACCGCCCGAAATGGGCTTCCTTTGCTCTCGGCCACTTCACCTTTTCGCGTCCTTCACGTCCTTGCGGCCCAGATGTCCCAAATGCTTAGTGTGAAAGTTCTCCTTTTCGGCCAAACCGGCGGTTCACGCCCCATGTGTCCCGATGTCCCAGATGTCCCTTTGCTTCGCGGGCCGCCTGGAGGCTTTTCGGCCGATCCGCGCCTCGATGTCCCAACTGTTCCAACTTTTGTGAGGACTAGGACTTAGCCAATTTTCACGATTTTTCCTATCCCAAGCTTGTTTTTGCCACTTTTTCACCTTTCCTCAGAGCTTGCTCTTTCCTTCTTCGGCCAGGGGAGTTAGAAAAAATCTGAGGGGACCCTAGAAACATGATTTTTGCCCTGAATCAATCCATTTTCCTGGGACTTGAGAATTCTGATGCATGTTATCAAATTAACCACAGGGGTGACTTTTGGATAACAATTGGTGACTCAATGGGGTACCTACCTACTAGGTGAAAAGACCAAGATAGCAGAAAGCGATCCATTGGGCATGGAGTTATCAAACATTTAGTTTAGAATCCCAATTGACTAAGAATGTGTAAGGAGGAAGATGGAATATTACACATAAAGTAAGGACTAAACATCTCCATGGATAGCAAGTCCGTGCAAAGCACTTAGGAAAACAAGACTGACCTACAACAAAACAATGTGCACAAGCACTTGGAGGAAGGAAAATCTAATCTAATATTTACAGAGGTAGTGAACTTCCCTCTAGAAGCAACGCTTGAGATAGATTCCATTGACTGGAATCTGCAGTTCTTCACCATCCAATGAGGCCAGTTGGAAAGCATTGCTATTCTTGCACTTTGTGACCATGTATGGGCCACTCCAAATGGCATCAAATTTTGAATGCCTTCCCGGTTTTGCTCTGTCCACATCCCATTTCAACACTAGATCTCCAACTTGAAAAGATCTATCCTTGGCCTTTCTATCAAAGGTCTTCTTGATCAAAGCTTGATCCTTTTCCATTGCTTGGGATGCCTGATTTCTGATCTCTTACAGCTCCATCAACTCTGCATACCTCACCTCCATGGGCTCAAATTCAAGCAACTCCAGCTGCTTCATGAGTTCCAATGTTGGCAACTCAAGTGACATGGGCAAGATTGCCTCTCTTCCATAGACAAGCCTAAATGGAGAGTTACCTGTGGATCTTTTGGGAGTTATCCTATCAGCCCATAAGGCTGATTTCAGTTTGGTATGCCAAGCCCTCTGATTCTCATCAAGAGTCCTCCTAATGATCCTCAACAAGTTCTTGTTTGTAGACTCGGCACAGCCATTACCTTGAGGGTAATAGTTTGATGAAGTGCTTAGGTAGATCCTGTTCTTGACAGCCCACTCAGTCACCTTAGATCCAATGAATGCCAATGCATTATCAGAGATTATTGTAGTAGGTACGCCAAATCTAGTAGTTATCCCCTCATAAAAGTCTAAGATGCTAGACTCATTTGCCTCTTTGAGTGCTACTGCTTCTGTCCATCTGGTGAAGTAGTTCGTGGCTGTCAAAATCCATTTGTGCCCTTGGCTTGAATTGGGATTAATGACTCCAATGAAGTCCAAACCCCATTGCATGAATGGCTGGTCAACTGAGATTGGATGTAATGGAAGGGCAGCGAGTCTTTCTTTTCCTGTGAAGAATGCACAAATCTTACACCTCTTGATCCATGCATAACAATCACTGAAGATTTTAGGCCAATAATAACCAGCCTTCATGATTTTTAGAGCTATCACTCTTGGTGCAAAATGACCACCAGCTGGTCCACCATGAAACTCTTCCAACACCCTTTGAATCTGATTTGTGCTAATGCATCTCAGCAACACTCCATTCACATCTTTCTTGAACAAAACTCCATCAACAATGGCATATGGAACAGCCTGCAACCTGAAGTATCTCCTCTTTGCTTTGCTCATTTCTGGAGGGCATAGGCCTATCTGTAGGAAGTGTATCATACTCTGAGTCCAACAGGGAGTGGGCACATTATCATTTTCCTATTCTTGACCATCCTGTAGTACCAAGACAACATCTTCTTCATTACCTGCTTCAACTTGTTGACTCAAGGCTAGTTGTTCGCATAGTCCCTTCCCACGTACTAGTTTGGTGACCTTGATCTCGATGTCATATTCCATGACATGGGTTATCCATCCTGCACGTTTCTCATTCAGATCCTTGTTTAGAAGGAAGTCCCTGACTCCCGCATGAGAGACCAATAATTGGATTTTGTTGTTTGAGACTAGGTGCTTGAATTTCTTTAAACTCCTGATCACTGCAAGTACATGCTTTTCAATGAAAGAGTACCTAGTTTCGTATTCCTCCAAGCCTTGACTGAAGAAAGCAACTGGTTGTTCTAATCCTTCTTTGTTTTGTTGTGCCAAGATTGCAGAAATTGTATCTCCACCACCAAAGGCGTATAGCATGAAATCCTTGGAGAAGTTTGGATTGATGAGAGTTGGAGCTTGAGATATAGCCTCTTTTATTGCCTCAAAACTTGCCTTGCCTTCAGATGTCCACTTAAATGCCATGCTCTTCTTCAACATCAGTGTTATTGGCTTTACGAGAGCTACAAAGTTTGGAACAAACCTGCGGACAAAATTGATCCTTCGTAAGAAGCTTTGAAGAGACTTCTTATAACTTGCAATGGCAACACTCGAATTGCTTGACTCTTTCCAGTCAATCATCAATCCCTCCTTTGAAACAATATGGCCAAGAAGTTTTCCCTCATGAGCCAAGAATATGCATTTTTGGGATTCATGACACCCCAAATCTTCTACACCTCTGAAATACCCGCCTCAGATGAAAGAGGTGATCCACTGCATTTTTGGAGAATACAGTGATGTCATCAAGGTATATCAAAACTATTTTATTGATCAACCCCTTGAATGCCATATCCATTGCCCTTTGGAAAGTGGCTCCAACATTTGATAGCCCAAATGGCATCTTCTTGTAGGCATAGGTCCCCCATTTGGTGGTGAAAGCCATCTTGAACTGGTCATCTTCCTTCACCATTACCTGATTATACCCTGAGTAGCCATCTAGGAGAGAGAATCTCTCCGAACCGGATACTACCTGCAATATTTGTTCCATTGAAGGAAGTGGGTAATGGTCTTTGAGAGATGCCCTATTTAGGTCTCGAAAATCTACACACAACCTGATTTCTCCACTCTTCTTCTGACCAGGAACCAAGTTTGCGACCCAGCTTGAGTGCTTGATTGGGAATATAATGCTTTCTTCTATTAGCTTATTTAGCTCTTTCTTCATTAGAGGCTCAATGTGAGGGTTGAATGGTCTCTGCTTCTGCCTGATGGGCTTAGCATCTGGATCCAATTCTATGGTATGCTGAGCCAGGTTGGGATTGAAACCTTTCAATTCTTCATAGCTCCAAGTGAAGACATCTGGAAATTCTTGGCAAAGTTGTATGAAATCTGATTTCTCCTGTTCAGTGGCTACCTTGCCAATTTGAAGTGTTTTGTTTTCCCCAACCGGAATTGGCTTTGAATCTTCTCTTTTGACCTGTATGTTAGCCTTTTCCTTACGGAACTGGTCATTAGGGTTGAAGATAGACTCCAATGTTACTAAACCCCTAGGAAGCTTGTTTGTCCACAGCTGCACTACTTGATCCCCATACTGCTGCTCTAATCTGTCCTGATTCCTAGCTGAGAATTCAGCCTCTTCTTGTAAGAAATTGACGATCTGTTGATCGTTCTCAAACACCTGCCAGCTGGTGTTATTATCTGGAACTGCTGGCCTCACAATCACATGGACATGTGGCTATGTTTTTTCCCTTTTGATGTTGTCAACCACATCAAACATTGCTCCAACAGCTGCGAGCCTATCCGCGGCTTCATTTTTCTTCCTAGGTATGGACGTGATATTGAAAGCTTCGAAATCCTCAATGAGGTCCCATACCCTGTTCTTGTAGTTCTTTAGCAGTTCATTCTTTGTAGCATGTTGTCCCCTGACTTGATTGATGATTAGTTCACTGTCACCAAAGACTTGCAAGTTCTTTATTTTCTTCTTGATTGCCCAATGTATCCCTTGCACCAAGGCTTCATATTCAGCAGTGTTATTTGAACAGGAAAACTAGAAATGGAAGGCTGAGTAATACCTTATACCTTGTGGTGAAACGAGCATAGCTCCTCCTCCTGCACCTTGTCTACTCCTTGATCCATCAAAGAACAACTGCCATACTTCATTCTTGTCCTTATGATCTGGCTTGGTGATGCTGGGGAGAGGTTGATCCTCTTCATGTAAACAATAAACCCCTAGCTCAGATTCTTCTACTTCTTGATAAGGATCAAAAGCATGCACCTTGCTTTCCCATTCATCAAGAGTCAAATCCAGGATACTTCCAACCTTGGTGTCAGCCTCGTCAGTGCTAGGGTGATCTTCTTGATCAAATGCTGAGCAATTGGCATTAATCTGACTTGGAGTGTAAGGCTCAATATGGAAGTTTGCAATAGGTTCAGACCTAATTGTAGCCTTAGTTCCATACCTTGTTCTAAACAACATGTGAGACCAATCCGCCGAAAGATAGCCTCCAATTTTAGCAGTGAAGTCTCTTGACAAGCACAATGCAAAGAGTGGTGGAAGGTCTATGACTAATACATCTTGTAAAACAAAAACATTTAGACATGCATGCAAGGTAAGACTCAAATTTCTAATCACTCCAACTATTGCTATTGCTGTCCCATCTAGCTGCACTACCCCTTTAGATGTTATTTCATACTGGAGCCCTAGCTGATCAGCTATTTGTTTAGGAATTACTGAGCTACTTGCCCCGAGTCTATCATGCAATTATGTACTAGCTGATTTCCAATGATTAACGAAACATAGAAAGGGGGGGGCTTCAACATTTTACCTTGTTGTGCTCCATGACTTCCTTCAGGCTGGGCAGCATTTGTAAGCACTTTGTCTTGCATCTGAACCTGCTGATTCGAAGTTGGCCAATCCTTCATGGCAGCTTGCAGCAGATCTCTTTGGCCTGGGATGGATAGGGATTCCCACATAGATATATTGACGTTTGTCTTCTTCATCTGATCAATGATACTGAATGGTGATGAAGGATCTCTCTGCTTTGTCCCTTGGTTTGCACATTTACTCCTTGTACGTGGGCAGCAACAGCTGGCATTTGAGTTGGCCTAGGGGCTGTTCTTGGCTGCCCTTGTGCATTTGAAATGGGACTTTGCTTGCCAATCATTTCTGGAGTCATAGAAGGTTGTGGGCTGGTTGGAGCTAGTGGCTGCTCCTCACCCAAATTTCTCCTTTTTGACCTTGTGTTGGCTGCAACACCTTGAGAAACTGCCTTGATTCATGCCACAGAAATCCTCTGCTTGCCAGTTCACCAATGTGGCGTCATTTGGGGCTGATTGCTGTTGGAATGTTTCTTGTTGTTGGTTGTTTCCTTGACTTCCCTCGCCCTCCACTCCAGTAGTTGTCACCATCAATGCTTGATTGAGAGCACCATTGAAACACATGGATTGGTTATGAGGCTCGTTGCATGGAAAGCACCAATCGTATTCCTGAGCAATGTTGTTCTGTGTTGGCACTAATGCTTTAGAGCAGAGATATGACATTTGGATTATAGAAATTTGGAATGGTCTATTGGCAGGAGGCCTTGTTTGATTCATATTTGCAGCTGGATTAGGTGGTCTTTGTGGTTGGTATGGCTGCCTATTAGGTTGAGCTTGGGGTTGATAAGAAGGTCTGAAACCTTGGGCTTGTTGCCTCTTGAGAGTAACTAGCTCATTGCCTAGGTTTTGCAATTGCTTCATGACCTCTTGAAGCTCATTTGGGGCACTTGGAGATGAAGTGGAAGCTTCATTTGAACTCTGATTTCTAGGAGTGGGAGAAGGAGTCAAATTAGGTGCTTGACTAGTGTTTGGACTCTCTAAACTTGGAAACAATGGCATGGGAGGCCTAGGGGCAAGTTTGCCAGCTTGGATTAAACAATTTTCAGCCCTAATGGCAATGCTATAAGCCATAGGGATAGTTATGCCTCCCATGGACTGAATCAACATAGAAATATCAAAATTTAAAGCTTTGAGATAGTAGAGAAAAGCACCTTTTCATTGTTGTCTTGATCACTCTAGAATTCTCTCCCAAGTCTTTTGAAATCTAAAGTTGAAATCGGTCAGCTACTCATTGGGAGCTCTCTTGATGGTTGTCAGCTGCTCCAAAAGAGACAAGTTGTCTCCCTTCTCTCCAAATTGCTCGTGAAGTGCTATACACAAATGATTCCAATTTGTGATAGAACCAGCTCCAAGGCTCCTAAACCATTGCAATGCTTTACCCTTGAATGAAGATGCCAGGTAACTTGACACCACTTACATTTCATTGATTTCATGGATTACACAAAGTTTAGCAATATCTTTAACATAATCACACAGGTAGTCTGATTTTCTCCAGGTGAAGTAGGGAATGTTCTTCAAGGCTGCAATAGGAATTGGATGTTGTGCATTGAGAGCAAGTGGGCTGCTGCCTGTGAAGTTGACGTAGGGATTTTTTGAGCCATTCGATTGGTCTTAAAACCCTTGTTGACAAATGAAAGGCCTACTTAGGTGGAGGAGTTGAGAGAGTTCTGTTTGGTGGAGATGGAGACCTTTGAATCTTTCTTCCTCTTTGGCTTCTTCTAAGAGATAATTGCAGGTATTCAAACAACACTTCTTCTTTTCCGACTCTTGACCTTGTGATTCTTCTCATAAGTTTTTAGGCCTGCTCTGCACTACTGAAACCAGTTGATTTTTCCCCTTGGAGTGCCAGATATGCAAATAATAGCTCTTTTTAAGCAAGAAAAATGTAGCAGATGCACATCAACCCTGCTACAATAAAAATGAGACCTCTAGGTCCCACCGGGCGTGCCAAAATTGTTAGTGCAAAATCACAGCACCCCTGGATGCTGGTCAGGTTTCTAGGTTGACCATACTATCATCCAATGTGATTGCATAACATTAAATCCTTTCTCCAAGTGTGGGACTTGAAAAGTGAGAAAGGATTCTCCAGAGAAGGCTGGTTCCTATTCCTCTGTTCAGATGCACACGAAATATGCGAGAGGTTTTCTTGAAACCTAATCTAATGCGCCAGAGAGACGGGGTAAGAAGATGCATAAAAATAAATCTAAGCTAATAGAGGTGATGCACTGAGGAATGAAGAACAACCTATCTTGCCAGTAAACATAGACCATTCAAATGTGATATAAGATCATGCACAGATAACAAAACTTGCAGTGAAAGACCAGGAGGATGCAAAATGAACACAGAGAGGGTTGAGAATCATCCACAGACATGTATTACTTGCTCCAAAGATTGATACAATGCACTATAGAATGCCAAGAGGTAGAGTCGTATTACAGTTTCAAATGAGAGGTTCGAACTCCACGAATTCGCCTGATAGGAGAAGAAGGGAGGAGCAAAACAGAAAATGTTCGACCTTTTGAAAGAAGCTCCTCTTTACAATATATAGGAAGAATGAGAGAGGGAAAAGAGAGGAAATTCAGAATCTACCCCAACCACTTCTAGGTCATATTTTAAATCATCTCATTATGGTAGAAGTGGTGGATCCTGGCAAAATGACGGGCTGTCTAACAGAAGCGGTGAACTGTCTGCTGCATTAAAGCTGGTTGTTGGAGCGTCACTTCTGGCATTACCATGCGTCAAGGACGTTTTCTCAAATTTCTCCTCTAGACCACACCAAAATGCAAGATTGATCCCAGAATCATGTAGAGAATTTCAACAGCTTTCCGTTGATATAAAGAACGTGTAAATCTGAGCTCTGGATCGAAAGATATGACGATCTGAAGATTTAGGGCACGAAACAGGCCAAAACGGATTTTGAAATCTTTTCCCACGCTCTGCCACCTGGATGACATGTGTCAAGCGCTGATTGGATGTGTAATTATCTCTCCTTCCCCCTGTTCGTGGGTTTTCTGCTTCATTGGACATGTGTCCACTTTTAATTGGCTCAGTCGAAGTGCTTGAAACCTCACCCTTTGACTTTTGGAATTTCTCCTTGTGACACGTGTCGTGATTTGATTGGTCCGCGGGTCCTGCCTACTTTTCACGCCGTCTTCATGTCCCGGATGTCCCAAACTATTTGGGACAAAAACTCCCAATCCGCTTTGAAATGGGCTTCCTTTGCTTTCGTTCGGCCGATGACACATGGCGTTGCTTGGTTGGCTTTCGGCTCCTTCACTATCCCGCGTCCCACGCATCCATTTGTTCCAACTGTCCCAATGCTGAATTTCCCTTGTTTCGGCCAAACCTTGGTTCACGCCTCCTTTGCGTCCATTTATTCCAACCGCCCCATCATGCAGGACAAATTCTTCTCGAACCACCCGAAATGGGCTTCCTTTGGTCTCGGCCGCTTCGCCTTTTCACGTCCTTCTTCGTCCTTGTGGCCCCGAGATGTCCCAATTGCTTAGTGCGAAAGTTCTCCTTTTCGGCCGAACCGGGTGGTTCGCGCCCACGCGTCCCGATGTACAAGATGTCCCTTTGCTTCGCGGGCCACAGGCTTTTCGTCCGATCCGCGCCTCGATTTCCCAACGGTTCCAACTTTTATGAGGTCTAGGACTTAGCCAATTTTCATGATTTTCGTGTCCCAAGCTTGTTTTTGCCACTTTTTTCACCTTTCCTCGAGCTTACTCTTTCCTTCTTCGACTAGGGAGTTAGAAAAAATCGAGGGACCCTAGAAACATGATTTTTGCCCTAAATCAATCCATTTGCAGGACTTGAGAATTACGATGCATATTATCAAATTAACCCTAGGGGGTGAACTTTGGATAACAATCACCAAATGAAGGAAAGCTTCGCATGGGCTGCATGTACATTCCTCTTTGCTTGGTTAGATTAGATCATGACTGGGATGACTGTTGTGGAAAAGATGCTTGATCTCCTTCCTTCCATCTGATTCTCATTGGAATTCACCCTCTAAAGATGTGTTATCTCTCTATGATGTGTTATCTTTCACCAACCTTCTGCTCCTTTGCTTCCAACTTCCAACCTTGAGAATAAGGTTGTTTTGGGGTTAAAAGGGTAATTGACGGTGGTTCCAGCTTAACCGGCGATGATTAGGGGTAACCGGCATTGGTCAAGGTGGGATTTCCTAGGTTTATTAAAATAGGAAGATCCTATTGATTTCCTCGGATCTCATGTCATTAACCCACAGATTAGACTAGGATCTTCTTGTGAGCATGCAGGAATGTTGTTAGAGGGAATGTAGGCATTGATTTTTAGGGTTTGGGTAAGTCTTAGTTAGTTATGGCAACTTGCTAAGAATAGGTCTTAGGTTGAGTTGGCTTGGTGAGGTGTCTAAGTGAAATGTATGTGTGGATATTATTTAAAATAAGATATTTAAATAATAAATATAGTGAGGATAATGCATGAATTTAATTAAATTAATTAAATTAATATTAGTGGGGTGATGGGGGCCATGGCTAGGTGAATGTGATGAAGGGTGTTTATTCATCGAGGGACCAAAGGGGAGTGTGACCTAGTTTTAGTGTCTACAGACACACATGATTCTTCACATACATCAATTCTGGCTCATCCATGTGTGTGTGTGTGTATAGACCAAGGTAGTTGCTTTTGTGTGCATGCGGTGGCCATGTCCTCATCCATCAACTCCCATCCATATAACTCCTTAGGGCTCACCGTGCTCTGGAACCGAGCACGGACAATCTTACTTGTGTCCTCAACATAGCCCAAACATGGAACATTAAACTCTCCACTTGTCCTTTTAATTATTAGCCCCTTAGGAATTGACGCGCTAAATTTCAGAGCTATATCTTCAGTTTCCTGAGTGGTATCTTGTTCTATCTCTCCTTCCTTTACCACTTCTCCCTCATTATTCACATCTTCATCTTTCATTTATTCATATTTCAGCTCCTCCACATCCTCTAGTGGTGTAGGAGATTCGGGCGTGCTATCCTCAGACTCTTCTACCACCTTGTCTAGCTTCATTTTTCTCCTTCTTTTCTTAGTTGTCTCCTTCATGGAGAGAGCTTTGGTGATCACCACACTAACTGTGGAGTAGTGAATTGAGTCCTTGTTTGCATGAACACCCTCTTAAATTTGTGTTCCTTAGGGTCTGATCCAACCTCCAATTCTTCATCCCCTTCTTCTTGTGTCTGGGTGGAGTACTTGTGCACTAGATTCTACCTTGTTTGAGGGATGCCTTCATCCTCTATGCACCAAGCCACCACTGTCTTCACATTCTTCCTCTTCATCATCTACTTCTATAGTTTTAGTGGGCTTTGGAGCTGGTACATTCTCCACTATGTGCTTTCCCTTAGGCGGCCCTAGAAGTGTGAACTTGTTCTCCACATATTTTTTTCCCTCCAACTTGGGCTTAAGCTAAAGGTAGATAAACACGGCCCCGCTATCTCAAATCACCAAACTCACGGGCTTTAAGCTTATCACATCTGATATTAGCCTCTCTATGTAGGTGGTCTGACCTGAATACATATAGGTATTATGCAGTGTATGGTAGTCACGGTCTACTTTATCTCCAAAAAAGTTCAAGCATTGCACATTGTTGAACCGGTGGATTGCTGCCTTAAAATGGCATCTTTGTGAAGGCATATGGAAGTTTACACCAATGGCTCCAAGTACCATCCTTCATCGCAAAACATGTGATAAAAAAGTGTTGATATACTGCGAACTGGACCACCTAGCCCACCACCGAAGGTAAATCCTTGGGGATGAACCACTTCTCTTCAAACATCATACAAATCCTATCATACCACATCTCCACCCTTTTCTTAAACAACCCACTCATTTTCCTTTCACATAATTACTTATCAAATCTTTCTACCAGGGACTTACTCTACATGGGGTACTCCCAGATCTTATTCTTCAACCCATTGGGCACTTTGATCTCCAAAAATACTAAGGAAAATAGGACAGCTCAAACTGATTCTCTCACCTATGTGTGCTTCCTCAATGATAGTGTCCATAATGTAGCCTATTATGTTGTATATTATTCCTGTGAAATTATCCTTGCAATGTGTAACCACATTGTATTCACCTGGGACAATCTCTATTGATCATTCAATTTAGTGACCAGATGTGCAACTTCCTGTACCATTGGGTACTTCTTTAGTTTATCGATATCCATTCCATGTAGACCCTTGGTGTATCCTAACTCCTTATGCATCTCCAAGATGGCTTATTTATTTGTTAAGTCACTATTAAGGTCCACTCCTATGCCCGTCAATCTTGTTGTAGTGGAAATTAGAGCGGCGATAATCCTTACCCTGCATTCGGTGAAGTAGAAGAAATATTCATGTACCCTACTCATCAACAAATTATATAAAGGTTCATAATTTCCAAGTATGGGAGTTTGTAAAACTGGTAAAGTCCAATCTACTTTAGCATCTTCTCTCCTACATCATCATACACTGACATATCCTTGGCTGTGTGCTTGTTTGTCTTTGTATTCAATAACACATATAATTCCTTTTTGTTCTCTAATGTGTGGTGGTTGTAGTCACTGATCTTTCTTTTTCTAATGGGAGAATCCCATTCTTGTCCCACTATCATGCCTTATGGGTACTGCATTTCTAAAAAAATTCTCTCGGGAGAAATTTCGACCTTTGCTTCCACCTTCTTCCCTTTTGCTCCTACGATAGGTGCTTTCTTTGGTGCCATCTATAAATCACAACTCTCTATCCTCAAACGCTCCACTTTTAGCTTTTGTAACGTGAAAACTCAAACCCTATCTCAGATCCACATGCCCTGGTTGAAATCACGTGCCCTAGATCTTTTGAACACTCTTCTTCACTCAAACCCTTCACCAATGAGGACATAAGCTTCTCCCTGCACAAAAATTTGCTCCTCATGTCTAGTTTCCCACTCTTTGCACCTCAATACTCATCGCTCAGCTTGGTCACACTTATCTCTTTCAAATTTTTGTGATTTACAATGGTAAGAATGAACTCATATCCCTTCCTTATATGGATTTTCAAAAAGTTGGTACATTTATTGCTCTTTCACATACCACCATTCCTCATTAGCTGACCATTTTCACAATTTTCCACGTGGTGTATATTTTCTTCTCAGATATAACCTTTTAGCTCACCTTCCTACCTTTTGGCTACAATCTTCTCTTTAGGGTGCTTCCATATGCTGAGTACCTCATCACCACGCCTTATCTTAGTAGTCTCTATGGTTGCCACTTATCTCACGTTATATTGTTCCTTCATTTATCTCCATCCATGGTCCTCATTTGGAAGCAATCTTATTTTCATCAACTCTTCAAAATTTGAATAGGACTTGTAGTAGTTTGTTCCTTTATGTGTACCCATTTCTCAACAACCACCCTACACAAATGGTATGTGCAATCCTCTGTGCATAATTTTTTTGCAAATGGTAATTAGCTTCTAGCACACAAATGCACTTATTTCACAAATTAACAACTAAATTAACAAAACATAGTGATGAAGAAGGAAATGCATTAAGGGAATTTATAATTGAAAACCTAATATAAATGACAATACTACCTTATTTCAAACACCTAGAAGACTTATTCATGGTAGGGCTTCAACCTAATCCCGTAGAAGTAACTGGGTAACCGTATTCCATCAAACATTTCTAACTGACAAGATCCTATTTCAAGTATGTGAGTGATAACATATGGTCCTAACCAATGTACTTTGAGTTTTCTTGGATGGCGCAGAAACTTAGAATCATAAAGGAGCACCATTTATCATATCTCAAGCTTTTTGTCCCTAATGTTCCTATCATGCCATTATTTCTACTTAAATTTTTATTGCTTTTGACTCCAACGTGCTATTTCTCATCGCTCATCCAAATTAATCAACTTGTCAATCTGTTCTTCTAACGCTTTCTCATTAGCGAGACTTCCAACGTGTGTAATACGTAAAGAAGGTGACATAAATTCTATAGGAAGAACAAATTCAATGCCAAAACCAATTGAAAAGGTGTGGCCTTGTTTAGCCATTTGTATGTTGTTCTATATGCCTAAATTACTATGGAAAATTTATCATCCCAATCCTTTCTTCCAACATCTAATTTTTTTGTCAACGTCTGGCTCAAAATGTTGTTGAAAGCCTCAATAGTCCCATTTTCCTAAGGATGATATGGTGTAGTCTTATAGTGTGAAATCATGAATTCATCCAATAAAATTTTGATTGTCTCATTCAAAAAATGTGTGCCCCTATCACTTGTCAAACTCAAAGGGAGTCCATACCTTATAATAATTTTTTCCCATAGAAACTTGGGTATTGTAGCCATTGTATAATCCATTTTAGGTGCTACTTCTGCTCACCTTATCATATATTTTGTGCAAGTAATGATATAGTGTGACCCAGTCCTATGCATAATTGGTGAAATAGGACCCACAAAATCTATAGCCCATTTCTCAAACAGTTTTGTACTAGTAATAGGTCTTAGAGGGATTTCATCTCATTGACCTGGTTTCCAAAGGAACTGACATTGATCAAAAGCCTTACAATAAGCCTTACAACCTTTATATAGGGTCTCCCACCATAATCCAATGAGTAAAATCTTGCACGTAGTGGTGTCACTTGCATAGTGTCCACCTACAATACCACCATGAGCCTCCTCCATGATATATGTGTGCTCATGTTCTAGTACACAATGGCACAATACTTCATCCCAGCCTAGCTTGTACAATTCTTCACTAATCAAAATATAGGGTGCCATATGTATAGAAAGTTGTTTCTTCTCTAAGGATTTCATTCCTTCTGGTGCCATACCTATTCGTAGAAAGAAAAAATGTCCTCTAATTCTGATGGTGCATGTTGTAACTTGTATAATTATGCATCGGACATGTTATCTTTAATTGCTTGCACTTCTTCTCCTGAATGTATTATGGATAGATGATCTAGTCTAGAATTACTTTTCCCTGGTTTTACAACTGTGAAATCAAATTCTTGGAATAAGAGTACCCATCTGCATATGCACCCCTATAAAATAGGCTTGTTTACTAAATACTTCAATTCCATGTGATCTGTATAAAATACAAATGGTGTTGCTAGAAAGTACTATCTGAATTTATGTAGCGCATAGATCATTGACAAAGCTTTGCGCTCTATAGTTGTGTAATTTTTCTCTGTATGAGTCAACTTTCTACTAGCAAAATAGATAAGATGATCTATAATACCTTCTCCAGGTTGAGCCAACACTATGCCAATGGCCATGTTAGAGGCATCCACATGTACATGAAATGGTTGGTCCCATGAAGGAAAGCACATAATAGGTGTTGTAGTAAGTTTCTCCTTTAATGTCTTGAATGTGTGTTGCTACGATTCTCCCCAGTAGAATGTCCCTTTTCCTTTTAGTAACTCCTCCAAAGGTGAAACAAGCTTAGCATACCCATTTATGAATTTTCTATAATATCCAGTGTGACCCAAGAATCCACGCACCTCATTTTGATTCGTAGGTTCTTTCAGGCCAATAATGACTACAACCTTAGTTGGATCAACCAACAAACCTTCCTTGCAGATGATGTGTCTTAACAATATTCCAAATGGCATAGCAAATACACATTTCTTGATATTCAAAGAAATACTCAACTGTCTATATCTTTCAAACATTAAGAAAAAATTGTCACAATGATCCTTAACAAGTCCAGACAATGTCCAATCATCTAAATAAACATGTAAGAATTTGTGAATAAAATATTTGAACACTTGAATAATTATGCGCAAAAATATAGCAGGTGCATTTTTCAGACGAAAAGGGCATCACAGTATAGGAAAAACTACCCCATTCAATAGTAAAAGTAGTCTTTTCCTGATCCTCCTATGAAATCATAACCTGATGATACCCAAAGAATCCATCTATAAATGAATAGATTTTACACCCCACAACACCTTCTAGTATTTCTTCGAGTGAATGGCATATGAAAGGGATCATTCAAACATGTAGCGTTCAGCTCCCTATAGTCCACACAGATCCTAATTTGGCCATCATTCTTGATATTGAGCACCATTGGAATAACCCATTCTGACTTGTCCAGGGGCTTGATGATTCCAGACATCAATATTTTGTCAATCTCTTCTTTGACCTTTTCACACAAGTTAGGGTTCATCCTGTAGGGTCTCTTTCTGACTGGGTGCGCACCCTCCTTAAGTTTTATCTTCATCTCTCCTAATGATTCATGCACACCTTTAAGTTCATGGTATCCCCAAGGAATAAGTCCTAATAATCCCATAGTAACTCAATGATTTTTTCCACTTCAGAGTCAGACCAATGGTCTCCAATTATGGCCTCCTTAGGCTCAACATCTGGTCCAATATTCACTTTCTTTGTCTTCATAGGTTCATGATAGGCACACGTGGGCTTATCTGACACTATCCAACACTTCCCGCTTACCCGTTGAATGTTCTACATCCATATTTTCTACTTCCTCATCATCCAATAAGTAGACCATTTTTCCTTTTTCTTTCTCAAGGAAAGTGCACTTAAGTAGTATGACATCTATCTCTATTTCTCCATCAAATCACGCTCTTGAGTCTCCCTCAAAAATAAACCCTGAATGAGTTATTCCACCTTGGTGCTATCTCCCATAGTTAAGTGCTTTATAACCTTTAATGCCTCTTCTAAAGGAGGTTTAGTAGAGAATAAGTCAAATGTCTGGGTCATTCCTGTAATTAAATCCTACCAATTTCCACTCTCTCTATGGAGTTCTACATATACATACCAAGCACGCACACAACCTTGTAAAGTGGAATAAAATTTGTGCACCCAGAGAAAAGGTGGTAAAGCTTCTGCCCCTCCATCCGGAGTCTCTCACACCGCTTGAACATGGTGTTTGAACAAGTTTATTACCTTGATAAGTGCAGATATTTAAGTAGGTGCATTTCTCTTGTATAATCTAGTAGTAAGAGCAATCCTAATTTCATTCCATCCTACAAGATTATCCTTGTGAACCACCCACCAATGCACTTTGCTCTCCCACGTAGGGTATATGATAGCATATTCCGTCTCTCTAACTGGTCTATCCATTATTTCTCCATGGTGTGCATAAATACCATAAGATCTCCTTCTCTAGTGTAACGAGGTACCGAGTTGTTACCTATTCTCCTGATACAACGTGGTATGCTATCCCTACCAAATATACTCTTGACTTCATGCCCTACCAAATCATAAGTTCTATGAGCCCAATTATCACAAGCAAAACTTGTGGTATCTCTAAAATACTATGCATCTTCCCACTGAAGAATTCCTTCTTTAGATGGCTCAAGCACCTCTGGGTCCCAAATGGAGGGTACATAAATTCTATTTAGGTCTTCCTCACTCAAAGGCTCAACATAGGGCATAGATTTTCCTTCTATTAGAGGGATAACTACTCTTTCCTCATTTTCAAAACTGATATAACCCTTTTTGAAATGAAGATCAACATTATTTTCATAATAGCAAGGATGCCTTGGTAGATCTAGGAAGCTATCTTCCTCTGCAAGCGCTAAATCTCAAAATATATAGTGAATTTGGCTCCTTGTATGGTAATGGATGCATCTTTTAACACTTCGATGGGAGTGGCCTTAGTACGGTTAGCCATGAACAATACATTCAAAGAGGGATGCAATGGAGGTCTCCCCATTTTTACCCATGCATCTAAAGTAAGAACATTGAATTCTACACCTGTATCAATCAATATATTACTCAAAAGCCACCCATCCACAACAACATTCAAAGTGATTTACTTTTCATAATCTAGGCTATAAGGGGGAAGATTTACATGCAGGATCTTCCTTCTAGTCTCAATACTTGCGTGTGGAGTGTTTCTCTTTAACCAATTCCCTAACAGTGGAATGATATTCTCTTGGCACAATATCTTGTACACTTCTTTCAAGTCATCCATATTAGATTGGACCATTTTTGATGCTTTATTTTTCTCCATCTTCTATGATTTCTCCTTTAAATATTGTATTTCACCCTAAGATTTCTAAGTACCTCCATGGTCTTCTGATAAACCTCCTTCTAATGGACAGGATCTAGGTACTATGCATGTAGAACCTCCTCCTTAGTGATGGTAGGATTCTTCTACAATTCTTCTTTTACACATGCCGCTTCAGTGCGGGTAGTGATCTTCACTGCAATGCCTCGGATTCTAGTTCCAACTTAGGCATCCACTGGTTTTACATAGCGCATTGTATCCTAACCATCCATGTGCCTTTGTTTTCTTGTTTATGTTTCTTGCTAATATACTCATACAAGTCTGGGAATTCCTCATAACTATGATTCTTTCCATAGAAAGAACATGTAATATTCTAAGGACATTTGCACCTATAGTGGTTAGGAGATCCACTTGTATAACATGTTCCATGAGGGAACTCACCTTTTCTACCACCATGACCTCATCCTCCAAATCCACCATGGTATCCTCGACCTCTGCCATAACATCCTTCAAAACACAATTTATTCTAATCATAACACATTTATTGTGATCCCATCTGATGCTCATTCTTGCCTTTAGAGTTATCTGATACTCTTGTCTATCATACACCAATATCTATAGCATCATGGATCTGACCAATCAGCCAATAGTCTTCCATGTCGTGAGTCATGAACCTACAAATCTTACAGTAACAAGAGACGTTCTTCCTTATTGCGCATTGTAATAATGGGTAGCGACTAACATCATGGTGTAGCATTCCCATTTTAAGACTTTAGAAACAAGGGAATTTTTTTATACATAATGTTCTCTATTCTAGATAATCATAATTTAGAACACACATTCCATGCCAATCAATCTCATAACAGATAACCATATGCAATTGTAAATGACTCGGTGAACTACCAATCTCTCATTTCATGAATTGGTTACCAACCAATCTCTCATGTTAACTTAAGTATTGAATACTATGGGTATACTATGTATACTTGGTTCTCTTACCCTATTCTGGGTATTGAGTGTTCTGTTTAAGAAATGTATTTTAATATTTGTTACCATATTCCTCTAAAATCACATTTCTCAAACTAGGTGACATAGGACAACTCAACCAACAACTTGCTATACTTTGGCTAAAGATTTCCCACACTATTCATGTTACTATTCCTAGATGACATACTCGTCTAATCGAACACGTCCTTCACCCCACTCATCTGTTATCTAGAATGGTCTTTACTGACTTCTATCAGTCCACTTATCCAAGGTTTGACCCTAACCCAGGTTATTGACATAATTTGGTATAGGGAACCACTCACGATGACCTAGGGTATATGGGCATACTCAGTCGACCTAAGTCAATTGAATGTGCCTAGTTACCCTAAGTCATTGAGAGTCACTTCCTATGCTAAATCATATCCTTAGCCTAATCTAAAGAGAAACTAAGTTGAAGTCCAGATTTGAGTAGATCTAGATGAAAAAATGTTGAAGGGTGTTGCAACATGTCAACTACAACACTATATCCTCGTGAAGACCCAAGTCTTCACAAAGGTACAGTTCTGTAGTTGGCATGTGCCAACATCTAAAAAAATTATTGTTATCCAAAATGAAGCCCTTGCTCATTTTTTGGCTAACTCCCTTCATTCTTTCCTCCCTTGTGCCTTAGTTAGAATTTTTCACCTTTCAAGCTCTCAAAATGTTTTGGAAATGGCACCATTGGATAGAGCTCTTTCTCAACTTTCCAGAAAGGTAAAGTTTTCTTCCTAACTCCATGTATTTTTAAAGTTATGGCTCGATGGAGTTTTTGTGGGAAATTTTCCCAAGACAACCCCGCCGGCCAATCAGAAGTCGCCATGTCGGCATCGAACAAAGCGGAGGTGGGAAAAAATTTTTGGAAAATTTTCTAAGTGTTGGTGCAGTGGGAAATTTTCCCAAGAAAATCCCGGGCCAATAAGATGAGGGCACGTGGTGAAGGAGTGGCGAAGGCAGAGGTGAACTTGAAAATTTTACCAAGTGTTGGCAAAAATTCAGAGAGGAATTTTTTAGCCCGATGGCCCACCGGCGAATGGGGTCGTGCCATGTGTCCAAGGGGAAGAAGTTGGGAAAATTTCCCAAGGGTTGGCGCAAGTAAAATATTTCAGCCTAAGGCCCACATCCAATAGCATGGTGCCACGTGTCATTGAAAAGGCAGGGGTTGGAGGTGTGAAGGGATTTTTTCCTTTTCACCCAAGTGTAGAGAAAAACGAAAGGAAAGCCCACCCCCCAGAGCCCGAGCCAATAGAATCGTGCCACGTGTCCACGTGGTGGCAAAAATGCAAGAAAGGCCCGCACCCAATAGGATTCTACCACATGTCCAGCTCAGGGAAGATGGTCAACAATGATGGAAAAGATAGAGCAAAAATCCCACGGTGAACCACATCATGCCACATGTCCTCGGGGCTTCACTAGCGGAGAATTTTTGGAAAATTTTCCAAAGGCCGAAATGATGGAAAAAGAAGCAGGAAAGGCCCGTAACTAGTCAGAACGTGCCATGTGGCACAAGAGTGGCGGGGTGGGGAGATTTTTGGGGAAATTTTCCCAAATGAAAAAAGTGGGAAAATTTCAAATTTTTGGCCCGCCAACCCATTTTGGCCCTGTTTTGCCCTAAATTTTAAAATGAGCATAACTTTCGATCCAGAGCTCATTTTTTCACATTCTTTATATCAATGGAAAGCTGGTGAAATTATCTACATTATTCTAAGGTAAATATTTTTTTGGTGGATTTTGGAGAGATAAAATTGGAAAACACCTCTGGCACGTGGAAATGAACAAAAATGACATTTCAACCACCATTTTTAATGCAGCATGGCTCGCATTCTCTCCCAGCATGGTCAAAAACATTAGGGAATGGACTTTTAAGGATGCCCATGCTATTTATTATGAATTTGGTTGGTGGTTGAAATCTTTCTCATGTTTTCCCACGTTTCTCTCTCCTGAGCTCAAATGGGCATTGTTAAAAGCTAGATTTGGCTCATTTTGAAAGGGTTGGACATTTTTTGTGTTTTACAGGTTCCCTCCTTCACCTTAGAAAGTGATTTTATGGAATACTAGACCTCTTTCAAGACTGCAACATATTTTCTACCTTTCTATTGAGGTAATGCATGTATTTTGATATTGGAAATGACAATGCAAGCTCTGTGAATGAGTTTCAGTCCTCTTCTTGTGTTGTTTGGTTCATCCATGATCTTTCATTACATTTTATCAGTTTATGCATGATGTTTTGCTAAATTTCTGTAATCTGTGTCAATTTTCAGAAGTAAAAATTCTCACCACTCCTTTGGTGCATCACCCTATTAGCATTAGTTTTAATTCTTTTGCATTCTCTATCTCTGTCCCCTTGGAATTTATAGTAGGATTTTGAGTTTAAACTTATGCAATTTTCAAGATATACACCTAATCAGAGGAGTTGAGGAACTAAACTCTAACTTGGAGATTCTTTTCCCATTTTTACAAGTCCCACACTTGGGGAAAAGATTCAATGTTGTGCAATCACACTGGATGTCCAAATGTAAAACAAGAAATCTGATCAACATCCAGGGGTGTTTTGATTTGCACTAACAGTTTTGGCACACCCGGTGGGACCTTAGAGGTCTTCATCTTCATTGCAACAAAATTGATGTGCATTTGTTGCAAGTTTCTTGCTTAAAAGAGCCCTGAATTGCACATCTGGTGACTCCAAGGAAGAAGAATCAACTGGTTTTAGCAGTACAGACCTGAAAACTCATGAGAAGAATCAACACAAGGTCAAGAGTTGGATAAGAAGTATTGTTTGAGTATCTGCAATTATCTCAAAGAAGAAGACCAAGAGGAAGAAGAATCCAAAGGTCTCCATCTCCACCAAATAGAACTCTATCAACTCCTCCACCTGGTAGACCTTTCATCCAATCAACAAGGGTTCTAAGGCCAATCAGAATGGCACAACACAACCCATATGTCAATTTCATTGGCGTGCAGCCCCACTTGCCCTCAATGCAAAAAAATCCAATCCCAGGTTGCAGCAAAGATCAAGAACATTCCATACTTTACTAGAGAGAATCAGACCACTCATGGTGATCATGTCAAGGACATTTCTAATATTTGTGCAATCCATGAGATTGATGAGATGCAAGTTGCTATCAAACTGCATTTGACATCTTCATTCAAAGGGAAGGCTTTGCAATGGTTCAGGAGTCTTGCTTCAGCTTTCTATCCAAAATTGGAACCAGCTATGTATAGCCCTCCATGAGCAGTTTGGAGAAAAGGGAGATAACTTGTCCCTTTTGGAACAATTGACAACTATCAAGAGAGCTCCCAATGAGTAGCTGACTGACTTCAACTTTAGATTTCAAAGGACTTGGGAGAGAATTCCAATGGCAGTAAGGCCAATAGTAGAAGGTGCTTTTCTATATTACCTTAAAGCTTTAAATTCTAATATTTCTATGTTAATTCAATCCATGGGAGGCACAACTATCCTTGCTACTTATAGCATTGCCATTAGAGCTGAAAATTATCTGATTCAAGCTAGTAAGCTAGCTCCTAGGCCTCCAATGCCATTGTATCCAAATTTAGAGAGTCCAAGTACTAATCAAGTGCCTATTTTAGCTCCTATTCCCACTCCTAGAAATTAGAATTCAAGTGAAGCTTCTACTTCATCTTCTAGTGCCTCAAATGAACTTCAAGAAGTCATGAAGCAATTGCAAAATTTAGGTAATGAGCTGGTTACACTCAAGAGGCAGCAAGCCCAAGGTTTTAGACCTTCTTACCAGCCTCAAGCTCAGCCTAACAGCAGCCATATCAGCCTCAAAGACCACCCAATCCAGCTGCAAATCAAAATCAAGCAAGGCCTCCTGCCAACAGACCATTTCAGCCCTATAATCCCAATGCTACATCTGCCTCTAAAGCACTAGTGCCAGTACAAAACAACATAGCTCAAGAGTATGATTGGTGTTTCCCATGCAATGAACCTCATAACCAATCTATGTGCTTCAATGGTGCTCTAAATCAAGCATTAATGGTAACAAAAACTAGTGTGGAGGGTGAAGGGAGTCTAGGAAATAACCAACAATAAGAAACATTCCAGCAACAATCAACTCCAAATGATACCACACTTGTAAACTACAGGAAGAAGATTTTTGTGGTATGAATCAAACAATCTCTCAAAGTGTTACAGCCAAAACAAGGTCAAAAAGGATAAATTTGGGTGAAGGACAGCCATTGGCTCAAAGTAATCCACAACCTTCTACCACTCCACAAACTATTGGCAAAAAAATGCAATTCCAAACATGCAAGGGCCACCCAAACTAGCTCCTAAGCCAACCCAGATGCCAGTTGTTGCTGCCCATGTGTAAGGAATGAATGTGCAGGCTAGAGGATAGTAGAGGGATGCTTCATCCCCATTCAACATCATTGATTAGATGAAGAAGACAAATGTAAACATATCAATGTGGGAATCACTATCCATCCTAGGCCAAAGAGATTTGCTACAAGCTGCCATGAAGGACTGGTCAACTTCAAATCAACAGGTCCAAATGTAAGAGAAGGTACTCACAAATGCTACCAACCTAAAGGGAATCATGGAGGACAACAAGGTAAAATGTTGAAGCCCCCTCCATTCTATGTTTCATTGATCATTGGAAACCAATTAGTACACAACTACATGATTGATTCTAGAGCAAGTAGTTCAGTAATGCCCAAGCAAATAGCTGATCAGTTGGGGCTTCAATATGAAGTCATATCCAAAGGGGTAGTGCAATTGGATGGGACAACAGTGACAACAATAGGAGTGATTAAAAACTTGAGTCTTACTTTGCATGCATGCCCCAACGTTGTTGTTTTGCAAGATGTCTCGGTGATAGATCTTCCACCACTCTTTACCCTATGTTTGTCAAGGGACTTCACAACTAAGATTGGAGGTTACTTATCTGCTGATTGGTCACACATGTTGTTTAGAAAAATATATGGAACTAAAGCCACAATCAGATCTGAGCCTATTGCAAACTTTCACATTGAGCCTCACACTCCAAGCCAAATCAATACCAATTGTTCAACGATTTGATCAAGAGGATTATCCAAGCACTGATGAAGTTGACACCAAGGTTGGAAGCATCCCAGATTTGACTCTTGATGAATGGGAAAGAAAGGTGCATGCTTTTGATCCTTATCAAGAAATAGAAGAATCTGAGCTAGGAGTCTATTGCATACATGAATAAAATCAGCCTATTCCTAGCATCACCAAGCCAGACCACAAGGATGACAATGAGGTATGGCAGTTGTTCTTTGATGGATCAAGAAGTAGACAAGGTGCAGGAGGGGGAGCTATGCTTGTTTCACCTCAAGGAGTTAAGTATTATTCAACTTTTAGATTTTAGTTTGCATGTTCTAATAACACTACTAAATATGAAGCCTTGATACAAGGATTGCATTGGTCAATCAAGAGAGGAATAAAGAACTTGCAAGTTTTTTGTGACAATGAGTTGATTGTCAACCAAGTTAAGGGGTAGCATGCTGCCAATAATGATCTACTCAAGTGCTAAAAAATAGGGTGCGGGACCTCATTGAAGATTTTGAGGGTTTTAGCATCAAGTCCATCCCTAGAAAAGAGAACCAAGCTGCTGACAGGCTTGCAGCAGTTGGAGCAGCCTTTGATTTTGTTGAAAGCATCAAAAAGAACAAAGTACAACCAAGTATTCATGTGATTGTAAGACCTTCAGTGCTAGACAATAATGTAAGTTGGCAAGTGTTTTAAAATGATCAACAAATCATCCATTTCTTGCAAGAAGAGGCTGAGTTCTCAGCTAAAAATTAGGAAAAGTTAGAACAGCAGTATGGTGATCAAGTGGTACAGCTGAGAACCAACAAACTACCAAAGGGACTTGTCACTTTGGAGTCCATTTTCAATCCTAATGATCAATTTAGGAAGGAGAAAGCAAACATCCAAGTCAAGGGAGAAGATTCAGTGCCCATCTTGGTGGGAGAAGGCAGATCACTCCAAATTGGTAAAATGACAACTGAGCAAGAAAGGTATGAGTTCATACAGCTTTGTCAAGAATTCCCTAATGTGTTTGCTTGGAGCTATGAAGATTTGAAAGGTTTCAATCCCAAGTTAGCTCAACACATAATTGAATTGGACCCAAGTGATAAACCCATCAGGGAAAAGCAAAGGCCAGTCAATCCACACATGGAGCCTCTCATGAGAAAAGAATTGAATAAGTTGATAGATTCAAGTATCATATTCCCTATCAAGCATTCTAGTTGGGTAGCCAACTTGGTTCCAATTAGAAAGAAGAGTGGATAAATCAAATTGTGCATCGACTTTAGAGATTTGGATAGAGCATCTCTCAAGGATCATTACCCACTTCCTTCCATGGAGCAGATCTTGCAAGTTGTTGCTGGCTCTAAAAGGTTTTCATTGCTTGATGGCTATTCAGGGTACAATCAGATCATGGTGAAGGAAGAGGATCAGTTCAAGACAGCCTTCACAACCAAATGGGGAACTTATGCATATAGAAAAATGCCATTTGGGTTGTCCAATGTTGGGGCTACATTCCAAAGGGAAATGGACATGGCGTTCAAGGATTTGATTAACAACATGGTGCTGATATATCTTGATGATATCACTGTTTTTTCAAAAAATGCAGCAGACCATCTCTTTCATTTAAGACAAGTATTCCAAAGGTGCAAAAGATTTGGGGTATCCTTGAATCCCAAAAAGTGTATTTTTCTAGCTCATGAAGGAAAGCTCCTTGGCCACATTGTCTCCAAAGAAGGATTAGCAATTGATCTAGAAAGAGTTGAAGCCATAAGAGCACTGCCATTGCCAAGTCATAAGAAGGCCCTTCAAAGTTTCTTGGGAAGGATAAATTTTGTTCGAGAGGTTTGTCCCAAATTTTACAGCCCTAGTCAAGCCTATCACCAAGATGTTAAAGAAAAGCATAGCTTTCAAATGGATAGAAGAAGGCAAGGCAAGTTTTGAAGCAATCAAAGAGGCCATCTCACAAGCCCCAACTCTCATTAACCCAGATTTCTCCAAGGATTTCATCCTCTATGCATTTGGGGGTGATGATACTATTTCTACAATTTTGGTACAACAGAACAAAGACAATGATGAGCAGCCAATTGCTTTCTTCAGCTAAAGCCTGGAGGACTATGAGGTGAGATATTCTTTCATTGAGAAGCATGTTCTTGTAGTAATTAGGAGCTTGAAGAAATTTAAGCATCTAGTTTCAAACAACAAGGTTCAATTGCTGGTTTCTCATGTGGGAGTTAAAGACTTCCTCCTCAATAAAGACCTAAATGAAAAGAGAGCAGGTTGGATTACTCATGTCATGGAGTATGACATTGAGATAAAAATTACCAAGTTGTTCAGAGGAAAAGGATTGTGTGAGAAGTTGGTCTCAAGTAGCGGAAGGAAGCATTTAATGAGAAAGAGGTTGTTTTGGTGTTGCAAGATAGCCATGAGAAAGGAAGCACTCAAGAAGAAAATGATAATGTCCTCACTCCTTTCTTGACCCAAGACATAATGCACTTCTTACACATAGGCCTATGCCCTCTAGAGATGGAAAAAACCAAAAGAAGACACTTCAGATTGCAGGCTGTCCCATATGCCCTTGTTGATGGTGTTTTATTCAAAAGGGATGTGAATGGAGTGCTGCTGAGATGCATTGGTACAAATCAGATTCACAGAGTGTTGGAAGAGTTCCATGGTGGATCAGTTGGTGGTCATTTTGCACCAAGAGTGACAGATCTCAAGATCATGAGGGCTGGCTATTATTGGCCCAAGATTTTTAGTGATTGTTATGCATGGATCAAGAGGTGCAAGAATTGTGCATTCTTCACAGGTAAGGAGAGACTAGCTGCCCTTCCATTGCATCCAATTTCAGTTGACCAACCATTCATGTAATGGGGTTTGGAATTTATTGGAGTCATTAATCAAAATTCAATCCAAGGACACAAGTGGATTCTAATAGTAACAAATTACTTCACCAAGTGGACTAAGGTAGTAGCACTCAAGGAAGTAAATGAATCTAGCATCCTAGACTTCTATGAAGGGATAGTAACCAGATTTGGCATACCTGCTACAATAATATCAGATAATGCATTGGCATTCATTGGATTCAAGGTAACTGAATGGGCTATCAAGAATGGGATCTACCTAAGCACTTCATCAAATTATTATCCTTAGGGTAATGGCCAATCTTAATCTACAAACAAGAACTTGTTAAGAATCATCAAGAGGACTCTTGATGAAAATAAGAGGTCTTGGCATACTAAATTGAAATCATCCTTATGGGCTGATAGGATAACTCCTAAGATATATACAGGTAACTCTCCATTTAAGCTTGTTTATGGAAGAGAGACAATTTTTCCCATGTCACTTGAGTTGCCAACATTGGAACTCATGAAGCAGTTGGAGTTGTTGGAGTTTGAACCTATGGAGGTTAGGTATGCAGAATTGGTGGAGCTCCAAGAAATCAGAAATCAGACATCCCAAGCAATGGAGAAGGATCAAGATTTGATCAAGAATACCTTTGATAGAAAGGCCAAGGATAGATCTTTCCAAGTTGGAGATCTAGTGTTAAAATGGGATGCAGACAGAGTAAAACCGGGAGGCATTCAAAATTTGATGCCATTTGGAGTGGCCCATACATGGTCATAAAGTGTAAGGACAATAATGCCTTCCAATTGTCTACATTGGATGGTGAAGAATTACAGATTCTAGTCAATGGAATCCATCTGAAGCATTGCTACTGAAGGAAATTCTCCACCTTGTACATATTAGCTTAGGTTTTCTTTCCTCCAAGTGCTTATGCACATTGTTTTGTTGTAGTTTAGCTTTGTTTTCCTAAGTGCTTTGGCACAAGCTTGCTGTTCCAGGAAATGTGTTTTGCAGGCCTTGCTCCAATCAGATGGTGTTCTACCCTCCATCTTCCTCCTTGCATTGTTCTAATCAGTTGGGGTACCAAGTAGAGAATTTGATGACTCCATGCCCAATGGATTGCTTCAGGCAACTGGTAACTTCATCCAACAGAAGATGACCCCTCTGAGTCACCAAAATTGTTATCCAAAATGAGCCCCTTGCTCATTTTTTGGCTAACTCCCTTCATTCTTTCCTCCCTTGTGCCTCAGTCAGAATTTTTCACTTTTCAAGCTCTCAAAATGTTTTGGAAATGGCACCATTGGATAGAGCTCTTTCTCATCTTTCTAGAAAGGTAAAGTTTTCTTCCTAACTCCATGTATTTTTGAAGTTATGGCTCAACAGAGTTTTGTGGGAAATTTTCCCAAGACAACCCCACCGGCCAATCAGAAGTCACCACGTCGGCATCAGAGAAAAGTGGAGGTGGGAGAAAATTTTTGGAAAATTTTCTAAGTGTTGGCATGGGAAATTTTCCCAAGAAAAGCCTGGGCCAATAAGATGAGGCCACGTGGCCGAAGGAGTGGCAGAGGTGGAGGTGAAATTGAAAATTTTACCAAGTGTTGGCAAAATTCAAAGAGGAATTTTTCAGCCCGATGGCCCGCCGGTGAATGGGGTCGTGCCACGTGTCCAAGGGGAAGAAGTTGGGAAAATTTCCCAAGGGTTGGTGCAAGTAAAATATTTTGGCCTAAGGCCCGCATCCAATAACATGGTGCCACGTGTCACCGGAAAGGTGGGGGTCGGAGGTGTGAAGGGATTTTTTTCCTTTTCACCCAAGTGTAGAGAAAATGAAAGGAAAGCCCGCACCCTAGAGCCCGAGCCAATAGGATCATGCCACGTGTCCATGTGGCGGAAAAAAATGCAAGACAGGCCCGCAGGAAAAAGATGGAAGATAGGCCCGCACCCAATAGGATTCTACCACGTGTCCAACTTAGGGAAGATGGTCAACAACAATGGAAAAGATAGAGCAAAAATCCCGTGGCGAATCACATCATGCCACGTGTCCTCGAGGCTTCACCGGCGGAGAATTTTTTGAAAATTTTCCAAAGGCCGAAATGATGGAAAAAGAAGCAAAAAGGCCCATGCAACTAGTCGAATGTGCCACGTGGTACAAGAGTGGTGGGGTGTGGAGATTTTTGGGAAATTTTCCCAAATGTAAAAAAGTGGGAAAATTTCAAATTTTCGGCCTTGTTTTGCCCTAAATTTTCAAATGAGCATAATTTTGATCCAGAGCTCAGTTTTTCACATTATTTATATCAATGGAAAGTTGGTGAAATTATTTAGATGATTATGGGGTCAATTTTGTGTTTTGGTGGATTTTGGAGAGAGAAAATTGGAAAACGCCTCTGGCATGTGGAAATGAACAAAAATGACATTTCAACCACCATTTTTAATGCAGCATGGCTCGCATTCTCTCCCAGCATGGTCAAAAATGTCAAGGAATGGAATTTTAAGGATGCCCATGTTTTTTATTATCAATTTGGTTGGTGGTTGAAAGTTTTCTCATGTTTTCCCACGTTTCTCTCTCCTGAGCTCGAATGGGCATTGTTAAAAGCCAGATTTGGCTCATTTTGAAATGGTTGGACATTTTTGTGTTTTGCAGTTCCCTCCTTCACCTTAGAAAGTGATTTTGTGGAATACCAGACCTCTTTCAAGATTGCAACATATTTTCTACCTTTCTGTTGATGTAATGCATGTATTTTGATATTGGAAATGACAATGCAAGCTCTGTGAATGAGTTTCAGTCCTCTTCTTGTGTTGTTTGATTCATCCATGATCTTTCATTACATTTTATCAGTTTGTGCATGATGTTTTTCTACATTTCTATAATCTGTGTCAATTTGTAGAAGTAAAAATGCTCACCACTCCTTTGGTGCATCACCTTATTAGCATTAGTTTTAATTCTTTTGCATTCTCTATCTCTATCCCCTTGGAATTTATAGTAGGATTTTGAGTTTAAACCTCTGCAATTTTCAAGTAATACACCTGATCAGAGGAGTTGAGGAACCAACCTCTAACCTAGAGATTATTTTCCCATTTTTACAAGTCCCACACTTGGGGAAAAGATTCAATGTTGTGCAATCACACTGGATGTCCAAATGTCAAACTAGAAATCTAATCAACATCCAGGGGTGCTGTTGATTTGCACTAACAATTACTTCATCATGATTTACACACCTCAAGAGGTCATATCCACTTAATTATATTTGGATTAAGATTCAAATCAGAATAACCTTGCATAACCCTAATCCCAATAACCTTTAAGTTTTCCATCCTTATTTTAGTTGATTAAATAATAAGGAACTTCAAAAACCTATGATTTTTTTTATGTTCATTAACTTTTGCTTAACATGTAATTAATCGAAAACTAAAACAACATCCATCATAAGATTTAATTAATGTGTCTCAACCATTCAAGGAATAAATAAGAACAAAATAGGTTTTGTTATGGTATACTTCATAAATATGAAGTCTAAATGGTTATTAAACTCATATACCATTCATTTATTTTGTATCCTTTTGAGAGGAGGAGAACCTTCCTCTTTATGGTTAAGTATTAGGATTTATTATACCCTTATCCAATTCACACATCCTGATATTTTAACTATACATTCATAACATCATAATAAACCATACAAGATTAGGTAAAGAACATCAATACATGCAACTTAGTAAGTTGCATTCAAGTAAGGGAAATTGTACTAATTCCCATTTATCCAACCTATTCAATGACAACAGAAATAAGGATCCAATCAGATATGAATGACAACATCAAAGATAGGATTACAAATTTCCTTCATATTATGAACAAGAGAATTGACATAATCAATTTAAGTAACTTCAGTCTTTTCAATTCATCATGATAAAATACACATTTTACAAGACTATGCATTACTAACATATTTCATGTCAACAACATCAAGATCATTAAAGAATACAACTTTTCTTCCTTCAATACATCTCAATAATGAATCAAAATTCTCTATAAATGGTCCAAACTTTTAAGAAACCAATACATCATAAAATGTTATTGCCTTCCTTTATCACTTACGAAGTCCATCTACAAAAATTGCTAGCATGGGTCAGTTCATTGAACTGAGCATGATAAGCACTAAGCATTAAAACGAAGTGCTTTCAACTAATTGTTTCATTAAACCAACTCTACTTTTATGAAATAGTGAGGTCAAGAAGACAAATAAATCATAAGTAGTATCAACCATAAAAGAAGAACAATTAATCAATCTGAATAACATTTAAGGAAAGATCATGATGAAATCAACAATCTCCAACATGATATTAGATAAATAATGTTCCAACCAAAACACTTATCTATATCAATTAAAAGTACCTTCTAATTATTTCCTTCACAATTCATTTGAATTTGAAATACAAAAATTAACTTCACTATTTAACCGAAATAGAGTTACTTTCAGAAGTAGGAACCTTCTAACTCAACTTACAGAGTTTCATAAAAAGACAACTACAACCAAGCTCATTCTAGCTTCATAAAGGTATTTAGGATGAATCATCTAACAATATAAGTAAATAAGAGTTTCACATATCAGATGTGACATCCTAATTCCAAATCCAAGACATAGCCTAATTTCTCAAGTTAGGCCATACATTAACATTAGGATAGTATTTACTCAATGCACAACATCTCACATTAATCTACTATCACAAATATTAAAATCCTTTAATACAAGTCAAGTGAATAAGCAAGTAGTAATGTCGACTACACAAGGGCATTAAAGAAAGTAATGCAACTAAACCAATTAAATCTTATGACAAGATTTACCCAAAAGAAGAAGAATGACTATGATAAAATAGTTAAGAACTTCCTTTATAATTCGGTTAACCCGAATCCCCATTCACAACTTCAAAAAGAGAACACAACACATAACCTCCTATAATTTCCAAAGGGGAAGTGATTAGAATTTACCTCAGAGAATGAAAGAGAAGGAGTCAAATGACATGATCAGAAGGGAATTCCTACACTCTATCACATGTGAAGAAGGTCACAAAGGATAGATGTAGACCCAACCACAACATCCCCAACTCCTTTATAAAAGAAAACACATATAAGAAGAGATTAAACAAAATGTGTGACTATTGCATTTGAAATAGATTTAAGCAAGGTTCCCCATCATGGAAAACCAATAACAATAATAATATACCCATATCAAAAAGGAGATGCAATGAAAAAAGTTTCTAATCACCATATAGGGTAATTACAGTCTCCAATAGTCATTCAAAAATGTCAAAGTTTCAGTCAAGGATCCACAGACTGACCATTCCTTCAAGACAAAAGTACAACAATCAATGAGACAAAATCTCAATTGAATCCTCATAGAGGTGAGAGAAATACATCTTATGAAGGGATAGAGAAAGTTCCATCATGATTCGATTCCAAAGAAGGTGCAACCCAAGATCGACATGGCTTAGCTATAGGCGCACAAGCTATCAAAAAAAAATGATAAAATTATTTTCATTGCATTTCTACAGATAGGTTCAATTACACACCTCTACAAAATCGACAAGATAAATTATTCCCTTCAATCTTACTCAGAGATCAAAGAAATGGAAGAGTCTAGAAACCCTTATTCAGAATCAATTTGGTTAGTTCTAAATCAAGAAATGTCAACCAAAAGTCCAAATAGCATCCTTAAAGCTTCACGATATCCCAATCGGAAGGATTTAACAATTTTACTCAAGCAAGATACTCAAGAGATTAACCTAGATCATGAACAGATATTCAAAACCAACAACATCTACTTCAACAGGGAAGTAGACAACATGATCAACATATTGAAATCTCAAACAGAGCTACGTGAATAACCCTAGTATCGACTCAGACAAAGCCAACTCTCACAATGTCCCCAACCAATCAGACCTCATCTATTTATCCTTTAGTTCAGTACTCAAGAACTTAAAGAAAGACACAGTATATATAAGATCAGAAGAAAATACTTCACACATAGGTATTCCCAACAAGATAACATCAAAATCTAAGGGTCCAAGAAACAATTATCTCATAGTTTCCATAAAAGAACTTAATTCGAGCGACTCATTTTTTAACTAAAAATTTAGAGGAATAATAAAACATTCACTCTTGTTTCCATACAAGATGAATCCACAAAAATAGAGATTCCAAACACCCAATATCTTCCCAGCTCCCATCGAATACCGAATTCAAAGAACTGATAGATTATACAGTAAGTTCAAGAAGAAGGCACACATTTACTATTTTTCTATACAAATTCAAGTTCACACAACTCTGAATCCAAGCATGCATATTCATACAATTCCAACAGGAGTAACAAAACTTCAACAAAACAAAGAAGCGACAACGAAGGATATTCATTTACCTTCTAACAACCCAAACTACAAACCCAGTTCGAAACTTGAAGCCACATTTCATTTCCATAAACCCCTTTTCGAATAGATAAGAAAGATTTACGCATGCACTTCATTACTCAAATCACCACAAGATTTAAGGTGGGATTCAACATCAAATAAATAAGAAAAACAACCCATCTCCTACCTTATCAAGAAGATATTCCTCAAAAGAAAAACAAAGATTTATCAAGAAAGAAAGCATGGTAATCATAACAAAATAAAAGACCCATTTATTTCATGAGAGAAAAGTTGTTTTAATGAAGACATTTAGAGAAAAGTAGAGTAACTTAATGGATAGAGCCTATCATGCCTGATAGTGCTTCTTTTTGATTCAAGAAGATTTCCAACTGAGCCTTCACAACTCCTTCTCCAAATGAAATCAACAACCAAAAAATTCCTTCTCAAATGCCTCATATACTTCCATTGGATCAAAAATAGTCCAAGGGAGTTAAAAATAGCAATGAACTATGAAATAGAATTGCTGGTTCAAGAACCAGATAGCTCCATGTAGAGCAAAATTGAAATGCATGGAAGACCAAACAACTCCCAACAAATCTACTCACATGGTTTCCAAGGTGGTTTCTCACCAAAACCAATGACCATAAATGTCATTAATTTCCAATCTCCCACCTATATCTCCACGCCACCACCATCTAAAGTTGGCGAGTCCAAATTCAAAGATAACATGCATTACTTAACTTTAGTGATGATGCCAACTAGGATTCCCTCTAGTTTCCATGCCTCTATCAAACTGAGTACCACAATGTTTTAAATTCAAAATCAAATCAAATAAATGACTTAGAAACCATTTCACCATCTCATACTTGTCATGTGACTCCCCTTAGGTCCCTTTCCATCCTTGCATTAGTTTAGGATAGATATCATTAGCTTAGGATCCAACCTTAGGTTAGTTTAGAAAGTATTTACCTTAGGTTTTTAAACATTGCCTTAGGTAAATTTTCCATCTTAGGATAGACCATACTCCATACCAATTTAGCATTAGGTAATAGGTTAGAAATAAACCTATAGTTACCTTAGGTTATTTCCAAATCCCCCACTTTGTAAAACATACAACTTAGGTTAGGATGCAACAAGATTAGTGTAAACATAGACATAAGGTAGGTCTAGTTTACCTTAGGTTAGAATCCCATTAGGATAGATCTTAAAGATCTAGGACTTAGGTTTTTACCCTCAATAGTCCTAAAGTAGACCTCCATCCTCTTTATGCCATTCAGCATCCTGGAGAAATTAAAGAAGATCCGAGCACACTACTTACAGCAGAATGCAAAGCAAGAACTTCTAATAAGATCAAAAAATTGTATAAATACAAGAGTTCAGTCCTTTATTTCCTTCAACCTCTTGAATGTCAGTTTACCATACAGATCAGGTAAGAAGAATTAAAACATACCTTAGATCAATGAAATTGATCAAGGTTTTGTTATTATAAAGAGATAATTTGCAAACAACATTACCAGTTTACAACCTTTCTTATCTCAAACAGAATGGATTCCTTGCAAGAAACAACATTTCAGAAAAAATGAATCCAAGAACAAAAATAAATTATCCATGGCAAGCATGATTTCTAATAGTCAAAATAATACACCTTCTTAGGAAAAATCACATGTCAACACTTGCAATGCAAAAGAGGAAAAGTTAACAGTTTTCCACATGTGTTACATACTTCCCTCCTAAAAAGAATCATCATCCCGATGATTAACTTATTTAAACAATTTGCATCAAGGACAATCAATTTATTATCTTTCTTTCCATATGTTCAAAGTAGAACTGATTTTTAAAATTCCCAAAATCAGCATTTACGTAGTTGTTTATTTTAAACAAATAAAATATCTACCCAAAAATTGGTAGATTTATTGTCATAAAAAGAATAAAATCACAAATTTTATCAGTCAACAAAATCAATTCTATTCAAATAAATATGGAAAAGTAGTTTTCATATCTTCCATATTTTCCCAGGTTGCACTTTCCTCATTAAACTGGTCCCACTGGACCTTACATTGACTTAATTCATGATTTCTTAAGTGCAACTAGCAAGTTTCCAACACTCATATAGGTTTAACCATGATTATTCCTAGGTCTTGGACCTGCAAGGAATTCCAATTTAATACATGTGATAAATCTGAAAATGTATTTCTTAAGAAAAGAAATATGGAAAACATCATGCATTTGACAAAGTAGGAGGTAATGCTAAATGATAAGCTACAGGGTTGATTACTTTCAATAATTTCAAAGGGTCCCACATAACGAGGTGATAACTTGGCAGCCTTGCCAAAAGTTATAGAACTCTTTTTCTTTAACCCAAAGAAATACCTTCTCACCAAGTTCAAATTTCCTATCAACCCACTTCAAGTCAACATAACTCTTTTTCCTATCTATTGCTTCTTTCAAGCATTCATGAATCATTTTAACTTTTGTTCCATTTAAGGATTTTAGTTCCAATTACCTCTCTATCCTCAATGTTGTCCCAACTAATAGGGTTCTACATTTCCTTCCGTATAATGCTTCGAAAGGTGTCCATCTTTAGAGAGGCGTGATATGTGTTATTGTATGCAAACTCAACTAATGGAAGGTACTCTTCCCATTTATACTTTGATCCATATAATACATTCATAACATATCCTCTAAAACTTGATTAACTCTTTTAGTTTTCCATCCATTTTCGATGATATGCAGAACTAAAATTCAACTTAGTTCCTAAAGTTACATTAAGTGTTTGCCAAAATCTTGAAGTCATTCTTGGATCTCTATCAGATATGATTAATTCAGGTACTCCATGTAATCTGAAAATCTCATGAACAAACCTTTTTGCTAAAACATAGGTGAATCATCCTTAAGATTACCAACAATAAAGTGTGCTACTTTTGTTAGTTTATCAACAACAACTAGAATAACATCATGTTTATTTCTTGACATAGGCAACCCTTGTATAAAATCCATGCTTATCACTTTCCATTTGTACTTTGTGGTATGCTGTGAGGATATAATAAACCAGTTGGATGCATATGTTCAACTTTAACACATTGACATTCTAAGCAATGTGTCACAAACTCAATCACGTCCTTTTTCATCCCTTTCTAGAAATATTGTTGTTTTATATCAACAAAGCATATTTGTAATACTAGGGTGTCCAAAAAAGGTGAATTGTGAAATTCAACTAATAATTTCTTTCTTAAATCATTTAGCAAAGGTATGTATACCTTGTTTTCAAATCATAAGATTCCTTCATTATCAAAGTGAAAACCTTTATATCTCTCATCATTTGGATCTGCAACAAGTGTTGTTTTTACTTGCTTTGAAAATAAGAATCAGATTCCATAACACTCTTTACTTCATCCTTAAACTGAGTTCTCAATGTTATAAGAGCATAAATGTGCTTCCTATGACTTAGAGCATCAACTACCCTATTTTCCTTTCCTTTAATGTAACTTATGTCAAAATCATATTGAGATAAAAACTCTAACCATCTTCATTGTCTTGCATTTAGATTTGGTTGAGTAAAAATATACTTCAGCCCAAGATGATCAATTTTTAGTTCAAAAGGTTTACCAAGTAGGTAATGCCTCCAAACTTGAAGTGCATGAACAATGGCAACAAGCTCTAGATCATGTGGAGCATAATTCAGCTCATGTAACTTAAGTTTTCTACTTTTGTATGCTATGACATGATCATTTTGTAACAAAATACCTCCAAGACCTTCCCGATGCATCCATTACAACAATAAAGTCTCCATTAGGGTCAGGTACAACCAAAATAGGTGCTGAAGTTAATTGATCCTTTAAAGTTTTAAATGCAGATTCACATTTCTCATTCCACACAAATTTCTTATCCTTTTTCTGCAATGAAGTTATTGGTGCAACAACTTTGGAGAAATCTTTAACAAATTTCCTATAGTAACCAACAAGACCCATGAAGCTTCTGACTTCATGTACATTCTTTGGTGTAGGCCACTCAGTTATAGCTACAATTTTAGAAGGATCTACAACTATTCCATCTTTTCTTATAACATGACCCAAATAGTGCACTTCCGTGTCATAGAAAGAACATTTAGACAACTTACCAAATAACCGTATTTTTCTCAAGATTTCCAAGACTATCTTCAAATGCTCATGGTGTTCTTCCATACTTTTAGAATATATGAGAATGTCATCCAAGAATACAAGCACAAATTTGTTCCAAGTATTCTTGAAAAATATTGTTCATTAGATTCATAAAAGTTGCAGGTGCATTTGTTAATCCAAAAGGTAAAACTATGAATTCATAATGTCCATACCTTGTTCTAAAAGTTGTTTTATGAATGTCCTCATCCTTAATTCATAACTGATGATATCCAAATCATAGATCTATCTTAGAATATACCGATGCTCCATGCATCTGATCAAATAGATCATCAATTCTAGGAAGTGGATATCTATTCTTAATCGTTGCCTTGTTTAACATTCTATAATCAATACACAATCTAAGTGTTCCATCTTTCTTTTTCACAAAAATTACCGGTGCTCCCCAAGGTGAGACACTCGGTCTAATCAAACCTTTAGATAGAAGTTCTTGTAACTGTGCCTTAAGCTCTACCAATTCAATAGTAGTCATCCGATAAGGTGCCTTAGAAATAGGCTCTAGTTCTAGGTTTGATTTCAATTGTGAAGTCAAATTCCTTTTGGGTGGAAGACCTGTAATTCTTCCAAAAACACATCACTGTAGTTTCATAACAATGGGTAACATTCTAAGAAATCATTATTTCAGTAGATTCAAAATTTTTACTGCATATAAGGTATAACCCTTATTTTTGGCCTTCTTAAGTTACATAGCAAATAATTTCCTAACTGAAATTTCACATTTTACACCCTGAATCTCTACTGTTTTCTAGGTCATCTAAACAACTAATATGTTTTTCAAAATAGTCCACTTTTTCTTTATGCTCAGCTAGCCAATTAACACCTATGATTACATCATAAGACCCCAAAGGAGCAACATAAAGATCAACTTCCATGGAAAAACTAGGTAAATCAAGGACTGCTCCAAAAAGACACATACTAACTATATGAACAACATTATTCCCATAATGTACAACCCATGATTTATCCATTTTTCCATATTTTATTTTTAATTTCAATGCTAATTTACTAGAAATAAAACATTCAGTAGCTCCCATATCAAAAAGAATAGTTACAGGTATGCCAAATAACTTACCCAAAACTTCTATGGGTGTGACTTGCTTTTCAGCTTGTTTGTCAACTATTGTAGTGTGTATCTTGTGCTACTGATTATAGTCATCCTTTTTCAAAGGAAATTGGTTTGTGTAATGATCCTTTCCACAATTGTAATAGCCTCCTACAGGTCCCTTTTTAGGCTCAAATTTATTCCCAACCTTAAAGTTATCATTCTGACCTCCATAGGACTTTGTCCATTATTATTGTTCTTGACAAAGTTATTGCGTACATTAGCAACAAGGCTTATTTGTTGTTTTTCTTATTATTATCAGCTGAGAACTTAATTTTCATACCAAACTTCTTCCATGGTCCTTTCTTAGGTGCAAGAGATGATGAAGAGGAGTTTGGAACTTTCTTTCTTACTTCCTCCTTATGAGCAAAAATTGCCTTTAATTTCTATTCTTGCCTTATGGATTTTTCAACAACCCCTTCCATAGTGGTTGGGTTGTGAACATCCACCTCTCCCCCTATAATGGGATTCAATCCCATGATAAATTTATGTATCCTAAACTTCTCATTGTTAGTTTGATACTGAGGTACATACTTAAGGAGTTTAGTAAACCACTCCCAATACTCTGATTACAGTTAATTTTCCTTGGGTTAAGTTCTAAAATTTAGTCATTTTCTAATCATAGTAAAGTTGTGGCAGCCATCATTTCCTAAAATAACTTTTAAATTGATCCCAAGTAATATTTTTTCATCAATGTTCAACTCAGCCTTACGGCTGTCCCACCATGAAGATGCTTCATGGGAAAGCTGATATGCTCCCCATATTGCCTTTGTTTCCTCTGAGAAGTTCCTTATTACAAAGTACTTCTCCATTTCACTGAGCCAATTCTCATCTCCATCTCCTAATGTGGTGCCATCAAACTTAGGTGGACTTATCCTTTTTATATCATTAGTGAGTTCAACTGCCAACCTTGCCTTTTTATTTTCTGGCTGATCAGGCATGTTTACATTATTATTATCAACACCTAAATTTCCCAAATTGGCATTGTCCATAGGAGGTGGCTGATTGTTATTACCAACATCTTCTTCCTCCTCATTTCCCATTACTTGTTGTTTAAGTACAATCAAATGATCTCTTGTGTCCAATAGGGAAGCAAGGATCTCATCAGTTTTTGGTAGTTGCTTGCTTCTCCACTAGGTGGTGGGTTGTTTGCAACATTTCCTCTTGTTCTAACCATTTTTTGTTAACAAGAAAATTTGAGTTTTATCATATTGTGGACACAATAGGTCAAAGCTGTGAACCTTCAGCTATGATACCAAGATGTAACATTCCCATTTTAAGACTTTAGAAACAAGGGAAAAAAAATTTTTTTATACATAATGTTCTCTGTTCTAGATAATCATAATTTAGAACACACATTCCATGCCAATCAATCTCATAACAGATAACCATATGTAGCTATAAATGACTCGGTGAACTACCGATCTCTCATTTCATGACTTAGTTACCAACCAATCTCTCATGTTAACTTAAGTATTGAATACTATGGGTATACTATGTATACTTGGTTCTCTTACCCTATTATGGGTATTGAGTGTTCTATTTAAGAAATCTATCTGAATATTTGTTACCATATTCATTTGAAATCACATTTCTCAAACTAGGTGACATAGGACAATGCAACCAATAACTTGTGATACTTTGGCCAAAGATTTCCCACATATGTTCATGTTACTATTCCTAGATGACATACTCATCTAATCGAATACGTCCTTCACCCCACTCATATGTTATCTAGAATGGTCTTTACTAACTTCTGTCAGTCCACTTGTCCAAGGTTTGACCCTAACCTAGGTTATTGACATAATTTGGTATAGGGAACCACTCATGATGACCTAGGGTATATGGGCATACTCAGTCGACCTAAGTCAATTGAATGTGCCTAGTTACCCTAAGTCATTGAGAGTCACTTCCTATGCTAAATCATATCCTTAGCCTGATCTAGAGAGAAACTAAGTTCAAGTCTAGATTTGAGTAGATCTAGATGAACCAATGTTGAAGGGTGTTGCAACATGTCAACTACAACATTGTATCCTCGTGAAGACCCAAGTCTTCACGAAGGTACAATTCTACGGTTGGCATGTGCCAACATCCAAAAAAACTACTTCATCACGATTTACACACCTCAAGAGGTCATATCCACTTAATTATCTTTGGATTAAGATTCAAATCACAACAACCTTGCATAACCCTAATCCCAACAATCCTTAAGTTTTCCATCCTTATTTGAGTTGATTAAATAATAAGGAACTTCAAAAACTATGATTGCTTTTATGTTCATTAACTTTTTCTTAACATGCAATTAATCAAAACAGAAACAACATCCATCATAAGATTTAATTAATGTGTCTCAACCATTCAAGGAATGTATAAGAACCAAAATAGGTTTTGTTATGGTAGACTTCATAGATATGAAGTCTAAATGGTTATCAAACTCATATACCATTCATTTATTTTGTATCCTTTTGAGAGGAGGAGAACCTTCCTCTTTATGGTTAAGTATTAGGATTTATTATACCCTTATCCAATTCACACATCCTGATATTTTAACTATACATTCATAACATCATAATAAACCATACAAGATTAGGTAAAGAACATCAATACATGCAACTTAGTAAGTTACATTCAAGTAAGGGAAATTTTACTAATTCCCATTTATCCAACCTATTCAATGACAATAGAAATAAGGATCCAATCAGATATGAATGACAAAATCAAAGATAGGATTACAAATTTCCTTCATATTATGAACAAGAGAATTGACATAATCAATTAAGTAACTTCAGTCTTTTCAATTCATCATGATAAAATACACATTTTACAAGACTATGCATTACTGACATATTTCATGTCAACAACATCAAGATCATTAAAGAATACAAATTTTCTTCCTTCAATACATCTCAATAATGAATCAAAATTCTCTATAAATGGTCCAAAATTTTAAGCAACCAATACATCATAAAATTTATTTCCTTCCTTTATCACTTACGAAGTCCATCTGTAAAAATTACTAGCACGAGTCAGTTCATTAAACTAAGCATGATAAGCACTAAGCATTAAAATGAATGATGTTCGACTAACTGTTTCATTAAACCAACTTTTCTTTTATGAAATAGTGAGCTCAAGAAGAGAAATAAATCATAACAGTATAAACCATAAAAGAAGAAAAATTAATCATTCTGAATAACATTTAAGGAAAGATCATGATGAAATCAACAATCTCCAACATGATATTAGATAAATAATGTTTGAACCAAAACACTTATCTATATAAATTAAAAGTACCTTCTAATTATTTCCTTCATAATTCATTTGAATTTGAAATACAAAAATTAAATTTACTATTTAACTAAAATAGAGTTACTTTCAAAAATAAGAACCTTCTAACTCAGCTTACAGAGTTTCATAAAAAGACAACTACAACCAAGCTCATTCCAGCTTCATAAAGGATTTAGGATGAATCATATAACAATATAAGTAAATAAGAGTTTCACATATCATATGTGACATCCTAATTCCAAATCCAAGACATAGCCTAATTTCTCAAGTTAGGCCATACATTAACATTAGGATAGTATTTACTCAATGCAAATCATCTCACATTAATCTACTACCACAAATATTAAAATCCTTTAATACAAGTCAAGTGAATAAGCAAGTAGTAATGTCAACTACACAAGGGCATTAAGAAAGTAATGCAACTGAACCAATTAAATATTTTGACAAGATTTACCCAAAAGAAGAAGAAAGACTGTGATAAAATAGTTAAGAACATCCTTTATAATTTGGTTAACCCGAATCCCATTCACAACTTCAAAAAGAGAACACAACACATAACCTCCTATAATTTCCAAAGGGGAAGTGATTAGACTTTACCTCAGAGAATGAAAGAGAAGGAGTCAAATGACATGATCAAAGGGAATTCCTACACTCTATCACATGTGAATAAGGTCACAAAGGATAGATGCAGACCCAACCACAACATCCCCAAATTCTTTATAAAATAAAACATATATAAGAAGAGATTAAATAGAATGTGTAACTATTGCATTTGAAACATATTTAAGCAAGGTTCCCATCATGGACAACTAATAACAGTAATATTATACCCATATCAAAAAGGATATGCAATGAAAAAAGTTACTAATCACCATACAAAATTAATTACAGTCTCAACAAGTCATCATTCAAAACATCAAGTTTTAGTCAAGGATCCACATAATGACCATTCCTTCAAGATGAAAGTAAAACAATCAGCGAGATAGAATCTCAATCAAATCCTCACAAAGGTGAGAGAAATAAATCTTATGAAGGGATAGAGAAAGTTCCATCGTGATTTGATTCCAAAGAAGGTGCAACCCAAGATCGACATGGCTTAGCTACATGCGCATAAGCTATCAACAAAAATGATAAAATTATTTTCATTGCATTTCTACAGATAGGTTCAACTACACACCTCTACAAATTGACAAGATAAATTATTACCTTCAATCTTACTCAGAGACCAAAGAAATGGAAGAGTCCATAGAAACCCCTTATTCGGAATCGATTTGGTTAGTTCTAAATCAAGAAATGTCAACCACAAGTCCAATAACATCCTTAAAGCTTCACGATATCCCAATTAGGAAGGATTTAACAAATTTACCCAAGCAATATACTCAAGAGATTAATTCGATCATGAACGGATATTCAAAACCAACAAAATCCACTTCAACAGGGAATTAGACAACATGATCAACATATTAAAATCTCAAACAGAGCTATTCGAATAACCCTAGTATCGAATCAGAAAAATCTGACTCTCACAATGTCCCCAATCAATCATGACCTCATCTATTTATCCTTTAGTTTAGTACACAAGAACTTAAATAAAGACATAGTATATATGAGATCAGAAGAAAATAATTCACACACAGGTATTCCCAACAAGATAACATCGAAATCTAAGGGTCCAAGAAACAATTATCTCATAGTTTCCATAAAAGAAATTAATTCGAGCGACTCAATTTTAACTGAAAAGTTTAGAGGAATAATAAAACATTCACTATTGTTTCCATACAAGATGAATCCATAAAAACAAAGATTCCAAACACCTAATATCTTCCCAGCTCCCATCATATACCGAATTCAAAGAAGTGATAGATTATACAGTAAGTTAAGAAGGCACACATTTACTATTTTTCTACACAAATTTGAGTTCACACAACTCTGAATCCAATCATGCATATTCATACAGTTCTAATAGGAGTAACAAAAACTTCAACAAAACTAAGAAGTGACAATGAAGGATATTCATTTACCTTCTAACAACTCAAAATACAAACCTAGTTTGAAACTTGAAGCCACATTTCATTTCCATAAACCGCTTTTTGAACATACAAGAAATATTTACACATGCACTTCATTACTCAAATCACCACAAGATTTAAGGTGGGATTCAACATCAAATAAATAGGAAAACAACCCATCTCCTACCTTATTAAGTAGAGATTCCTTAAAAAAAAAATAAATCTAAGCTAATAGAGGTGATGCACCGAGGAATGAAGAACAACCTATCTTGCCAAGTAAACATAGACCATTCAAATGTGATATAAGATCAAAAAAAACTTGCAAAGTGAAAGACCAGAGAGGATGCAAATCATCCACGAGAGGGTTGAGAATCATCCACAGACATGTATTACTTGCTCCAAAGATTGATACAATACACTATAGAATGCCAAGAGGCAGAGTCATATTACAGTTTCAAATGAGAGGTTCGAACTCCACAAATTCACCTGATAGGAGAAGAAGGGAGGAGCAAAATAGAAAATGTTCGACCTTTTGAAAGAAGCTCCTCTTTACAATATATAGGAAGAATGAGAGAGGGAAAAGAGAGGAAATTCAGAATCTACCCCAACCACTTCTAGGTCGTATTTTAAATCATCTCATTATGGCAGAAGTGGCGGATCCTGGCAAAACGGCGGGTCAGCCTTCAATGTAAGCGTTATGAACTGTCTGCTGCATTAAAGCTGGTTGTTGAGCGTCACTTCTGGCATTACCACGCGTCAGGGACATTTTCTCAATTTTCTCTCTCAACTACACCAAAATGCAAGATTGATCCTAGAATCATGTAGAGAATTTCAACATCTTTCCGTTGATATAAAGAACGTGCAAATCCGAGCTCTGATCGAAAGATATGACGATCCAAGATTTAGGGCACAAAAAACAGCCAAAAAAAATATTTGAAATCTTTTCCCGCGCTCGCCACTGATGACACGTGTCAAGCGCTGATTGATGCAAATTCTCTCCTCCACCTTCCGTGGGCTTTCCTTTGAAATTTCCTTGTGGGCCCTTATCTGACACGTGTCCTCTTTTCATTGGCTCGGCCGCCGCTTTTCAACCTCACCTTTTGACTTTTGACTTTCTCCTCGTGACACGTGTCGTGATTTGATTGGTATCCGGCTCCTCTTTTTTTTTCACGTTTCACGCATCATTTTTCCCTTGATGTCCCAAACTATTTTGGGACAAAACTCCGATCCGCCCGAAATGGGCTTCCTTGTCCCTCATTCGGCCGATGACACGTGGGCGTTGCTTGATTGATTGGCTTTCAGCCCTTCGGCTATCCACCCCCACGCCCCCCTTTGTCCCAACCGCCCAAAGGCTGAAGTTCTTCCTTTGCTTTCACCGAACTGCCGCTTCGCGCCTTTCACGTCCATTTGTTCCAACTGCCCCGCATCGTTGGGACAAATTCTTCCGAACCACCCGAAATGGGCTTCCTTTGCTCTCGCCGTCACCTTTTCACGCCCTTCGCGCCTCGTGGCCCGATGTCCCAAATGCTTAGTGCGAAAGTTCTCCTTTTCGGCCGAACCAGGCGGTTCGCGCCCATCGCGTCTTCATGTCCCAAATGTCCCAGAGCAGTTAGTCGATTTTCTTCTCTTTGGCCGAACCGCTTTCGCGCCCCACGCGTCCCATGTCCCATGTCCCCGATGTCCTTTCGCTTCTCAAGGGCCCCGAGGCTTTTCGCCGATCCGCGCCTCGATGTCCCAACTGTCCAACTTTTGCGAGGACTAGGACTTAGCCAATTTTCATGATTTTTCCTATCCCAAGCTTGTTTTTGCCACTTTTTTCACCTTTCCTCAGAGCTTGCTCTTTCCTTCTTCAGCCAGGGGAGTTAGAAAAAATCTGAGGGGACCCTAGAAACATGATTTTTGCCCTGAATCAATCCATTTGCCTGGGACTTGAGAATTTTGATGCATGTTATCAAATTAACCCCGGGGTGAATTTTGATAACAATTTGGTGACTCAATGGGGGGTACCTCTCTAGGTGAAAAGATCCAAGAGCTTTAAGCATCCATTGGGCATGGAGTCATCAAACATTCAGTTTAGAATCCCAATTGACTAAGAATGTGTAAGGAGGAAGATGGAATATCACCTGATGAAAGCAAGGACTGCTAAACATCTCCATGGATAGTAAGCTGTGCCAAAGCACTTAGGGAAAACAAGACTAACCTACAACAAAACAATGTGCACAAGCACTTGGAGGAAAGAAAATCTAATCTAATATTTACAGAGGTAGTGAACTTCCTCTAGAAGCAATGCTTGAGATAGATTCCATTGACTGGAATCTGCAGTTCTTCACCATCCAATGAGGCCAATTGGAAAGCATTGTTGTTCTTGCACTTTGTGACCATGTATGGGCCACTCCAAATGGCATCAAATTTTGAATGCCTTCCCGGTTTTGCTCTGTCCATATCCCATTTCAACACTAGATCTCCAACTTGAAAAGATCTATCCTTGGCCTTTCTATCAAAGGTCTTCTTGATCAAAGCTTGATCCTTTTCCATTGCTTGGGATGCCTGATTTCTAATCTCTTGCAGCTCCATCAACTCTGCATACCTCACCTCCATGGGCTCAAATTCAAGCAACTCCAGCTGCTTCATGAGTTCCAATGTTGGCAACTCAAGTGACATGGGCAAGATTGCCTCTCTTCCATAGACAAGCCTGAATGGAGAATTACCTGTGGATCTTTTGGGAGTGATCCTATCAGCCCATAAGGCTGATTTCAGCTTGGTATGCCAAGACCTCTGATTCTCATCAAGAGTCCTCCTAATGATCCTCAACAAGTTCTTGTTTGTAGACTCGGCCTGGCCATTACCTTGAGGGTAATAGTTTGATTAAGTGCTTAGGTAGATCCCGCTTCTGACAGCCCACTCAATCACCTTAGATCCAATGAATGCCAATGCATTATCGAGATTATTATAGTAGCAGTACACCAAATCTGTAGTTATCCCCTCATAAAAGTCTAAGATGCTAGACTCATTTGCCTCTTTGAGTGCTACCGTTCTCCCATCCGGTGAAGTAGTCCGTGGTCACAAAATCCATTTGTGCCCTTGGCTTGAATTGGGATTAATGACTCCAATGAAGTCCAAACCCCATTGCATGAATGGCTGGTCAACTGAGATTGGATGTAATGGAAGGGCAGCAAGTCTTTCTTTTCCTGTGAAGAATGCACAATTCTTACACCTCTTGATCCATGCATAGCAATCACTGAAGATTTTAGGCCAATAATAACCAGCCTTCATGATTTTTAGAGCTGTCACTCTTGGTGCAAAATGACCACCAGCTGGTCCACCATGAAACTCTTCCAACACCCTTTGAATCTGATTTGTGCTAATGCATCTCAGCAGCACTCCATTCACATCTTTCTTGAACAAAACTCCATCAACAATGGCATATGGAACAGCCTGCAACCTGAAGTATCTCCTCTTCGCTTTGCTCATTTCTGGAGGGCATAGGCCTGTCTGTAGGAAGTGTATCATACTCTGAGTCCAACAGGGAGTGGGCACATTATCATTTTCCTGTTCTTGACCATCCTGTAGTACCAAGACAACATCTTCTTCATTACCTGCTTCAACTTGTCGACTCAAGGCTAGTTGTTCGCATAGTCCCTTCCCACGTACTAGTTTGGTGACCTTGATCTCGATGTCATATTCCATGACACGAGTTATCCATCCTGCACGTTTCTCATTCAGATCCTTGTTTAGAAGGAAGTCCCTGACTCCCGCATGAGAGACCAATAATTGGATTTTGTTGTTTGAGACTAGGTGCTTGAATTTCTTTAAACTCCTGATCACTGCAAGTACATGCTTTTCAATGAAAGAGTACCTAGTTTCGTATTCCTCCAAGCCTTGACTGAAGAAAGCAACTGGTTGTTCTAATCCTTCTTTGTTTTGTTGTGCCAAGATTGCAGAAATTGTATCTCCACCACCAAAGGCGATATAGCATGAAATCCTTGGAGAAGTTTGGATTGACGAGAGTTGGAGCTTGAGATATAGCCTCTTTTATTGCCTCAAAACTTGCCTTGCCTTCAGATGTCCACTTAAATGCCATGCTCTTCTTCAACATCAGTGTTATTGGCTTTACGAGAGCTGCAAAGTTTGGAACAAACCTATGGACAAAATTGATCCTTCCTAAGAAGCTTTGAAGAGCCTTCTTATGACTTGGCAATGGCAACGCTCGAATTGCTTCAACTCTTTCTGGGTCAATCATCAATCCCTCCTTTGAAACAATATGGCCAAGAAGTTTTCCCTCATGAGCCAAGAATATGCATTTTTTGGGATTCAATGATACCCCAAATCTTCTACACCTCTGAAATACCTGCCTCAGATGAAAGAGGTGATCCACTGCATTTTTGGAGAATACAGTGATGTCATCAAGGTATATCAAAACTATTTTATTGATCAACCCCTTGAATGCCATATCCATTGCCCTTCGAAAGTGGCTCCAAAGATTTGATAGCCCAAATGGCATCTTCTTGTAGGCATAGGTCCCCCATTTGGTGGTGAAAGCCATCTTGAACTGGTCATCTTCCTTCACCATTACCTGATTATACCCTGAGTAGCCATCTAGGAGAGAGAATCTCTCCGAACCGGATACTACCTGCAATATTTGTTCCATTGAAGGAAGTGGGTAATGGTCTTTGAGAGATGCCCTATTTAGGTCTCGAAATCTACACACAACCTGATTTCTCCGCTCTTCTTCCTGACCGGAACCAAGTTTGCGACCCAGCTTGAGTGCTTGATCGGGAATATAATGCTTGCTTCTATTAGCTTATTTAGCTCTTTCTTCATTAGAGGCTCAATGTGAGGGTTGACTGGTCTCTGCTTCTGCCTGATGGGCTTAGCATCTGGATCCAATTCTATGGTATGCTGAGCCAGGTTGGGATTGAAACCTTTCAAGTCTTCATAGCTCCAAGTGAAGACATCTGGAAATTCTTGGCAAAGTTGTATGAAATCTGATTTCTCCTGTTCAGTGGCTACCTTGCCAATTTGAAGTGTTTTGTTTTCCCAACCGAATTGGCTCAATCTTCTCTTTTGACCTGTATGTTAGCCTTTTCCTTACGGAACTGGTCATTAGGGTTGAAGATAGACTCCAATGTTACTAAACCCTAGGAAGCTTGTTTGTCCGCAGCTGCACTACTTGATCCCCATACTGCTGCTCTAATCTGTCCTGATTCCTAGCTGAGAATTCAGCCTCTTCTTGTAAGAAATTGACGATCTGTTGATCGTTCTCAAACACCTGCCAACTGGTGTTATTATCTGGAACTGCTGGCCTCACAATCACATGGACATGTGGCTGTGTTTTTTCCCTTTTGATGTTGTCAACCACATCAAACATTGCTCCAACAGCTGCGAGCCTATCCGCGGCTTCATTTTTCTTCCTAGGTATGGACGCGATATTGAAAGCTTCGAAATCCTCAACGAGGTCCCATACCCTATTCTTGTAGTTCTTTAGCAGTTCATTCTTTGTAGCATGTTGTCCCCTGACTTGATTGACGATTAGTTCACTGTCACCAAAGACTTGCAAGTTCTTTATTTTCTTCTTGATTGCCCAATGTATCCCTTGCACCAAGGCTTCATATTCAGCAGTGTTATTTGAACAGGAAAACTGGAAACGGAAGGCTGAGTAATACCTTATACCTTGTGGTGAAACGAGCATAGCTCCTCCTCCTGCACCTTGTCTACTCCTTGATCCATCAAAGAACAACTGCCATACTTCATTCTTGTCCTTATGATCTGGCTTGGTGATGCTGGGGAGAGGTTGATCCTCTTCATGTAAACAATAAACCCCTAGCTCAGATTCTTCTACTTCTTGATAAGGATCAAAAGCATGCACCTTGCTTGCCCATTCATCAAGAGTCAAATCCGGATACTTCCAACCTTGGTGTCACCTCAGTGCTGCTAGGGTGATCTTCTTGATCAAATGCTGAGCAATTGGCATTAATCTGACTTGGAGTGTAAGGCTCAATATGGAAGTTTGCAATAGGTTCAGACCTAATTGTAGCCTTAGTTCCATACCTTGTTCTAAATAGCATGTGAGACCAATCCGCCAAAAGATAGCCTCCAATTTTAGCAGTGAAGTCTCTTGACAAGCACAATGCAAAGAGTGGTGGAAGGTCTATGACTGATACATCTTGTAAAACAACAACATTTGGACATGCATGCAAGGTAAGACTCAAATTTCTAATCACTCCAACTGTTGCTATTGCTGTCCCATCTAGCTGCACTACCCCTTTAGATGTTATTTCATACTGGAGCCCTAGCTGATCAGCTATCTGTTTAGGCATTACTGAGCTACTTGCCCCGAGTCTATCATGCAATTATGTACTAGCTGATTTCCAATGATTAACGAAACATAGAAAGGGGGGCTTCAACATTTTACCTTGTTGTGCTCCATGACTTCCTTCAGGCTGGGCAACATTTGTAAGCACTTTGTCTTGCATCTGAACTTGCTGATTCGAAGTTGGCCAATCCTTCATGGCAGCTTGCAGCAGATCTCTTTGGCCTGGGATGGATAGGGATTCCCACATAGATATATTGACGTTTGTCTTCTTCATCTGATCAATGATACTGAATGGTGATGAAGGATCTCTCTGCTGTCCCTTGGTTTGCACATTTACTCCTTGTACGTGGGCAGCAACAACTGGCATTTGAGTTGGCCTAGGGGCTGTTCTTGGCTGCCCTTGTGCATTTGAAATGGGACTTTGCTTGCCAATCATTTCTGGAGTCATAGAAGGTTGTGGGCTGGTTGGAGCGGCTAATGGCTGCTCTCACCCAAATTTCTCCTTTTTGACCTTGTGTTGGCTGCAACACCTTGAGAAACCACTTGATTCATGCCACAAAATCCTCTCGCTTGCCGCCACCAATGTGGTGTCATTTGGGGCTGATTGCTGTTGGAATGTTTCTTGTTGTTGACTGTTTCCTTGACTGCCCTCACCCTCCACACCAGTAGTTGTCACCATCAATGCTTGATTGAGGGCACCATTGAAACACATGGATTGGTTATGAGGCTCATTGCATGGAAAGCACCAATCGTATTCCTGAGCAATGTTGTTCTGTGTTGGCACTAATGCTTTAGAGGCAGATATGACATTTGGATTATAGGGCTGGAATGGTCTATTGGCAGGAGGCCTTGTTTGATTCATATTTGCAGCTGGATTAGGTGGTCTTTGTGGTTGGTATGGCTGCCTATTAGGTTGAGCTTGGGGTTGATAAGAAGGTCTGAAACCTTGGGCTTGTTGCCTCTTGAGAGTAACTAGCTCATTGCCTAGGTTTTGCAATTGCTTCATGACCTCTTGAAGCTCATTTGGGGCACTTGGAGATGAAGTGGAAGCTTCATTTGAACTCTGATTTCTAGGAGTGGGAGAAGGAGCCAAATTAGGTGCTTGACTAGTGTTTGACTCTCTAAACTTGGAAACAATGGCATGGGAGGCCTAGGGGCAAGTTTGCCAGCTTGGATTAAACAATTTTCAGCCCTAATGGCAATGCTATAAGCCATAGGGATAGTTATGCCTCCCATGGACTGAATCAACATAGAAATATCAGAATTTAAAGCTTTGAGATAGTAGAGAAAAGCACCTTCTGCTGTTGGCCTGACTGCCACTGGAATCCTCTCCCAAGTTTTTTGAAATCTGAAGTTGAAATCGGTCAGCTGCTCATTGGGAGCCCTCTTGATAGTTGTCAGCTGCTCCAAAAGAGACAAGTTGTCTCCCTTCTCTCCAAATTGCTCATGAAGTGCAATACACAACTGATTCCAGTTTGTGATAGAACCAGCTCCAAGGCTCCTAAACCATTGTAATGCTTTACCCTTGAAGGAAGATGCCAGTAACTTGACAGCCACTTGCATTTCATTGATTTCATGAATTACACAAAGGTTAGCAATATCTTTAACATGATCACCTGAGTAGTCTGATTTTCTCCAGTGAAGTAGGGAATGTTCTTCAAGGCTGCAATAGGAACTGGATGTTGTGCATTGAGAGCAAGTGGGCTCGCCCCTATGAAGTTGACGTAGGGGTTGTTCTGAGCCATTCTAATTGGTCTTAAAACCCTTGTTGACTGAATGAAAGGCCTACTGTGTGGAGGAGTTGAGAGAGTTCTATTTGGTGGAGATGGAGACCTTTGAATCCTTCTTCCTCTTTTCCTTCTTCTTGGAGATAATTGCAGTATTCAAACAACACTTCTTCTTCTCCAACTCTTGACCTTGTGGTGATTCTTCTCATAAGTTTTCAGTGCCCGCACTTGCTGAAACCAGCTTGATTTTTCCCTTGAGTCACCAGATATGCAAATAATAGCTCTTTTTAAGCAAGAAAAATGCAGCAAATGCACATCAACCCTGCTACAATAAAAATGAGACCTCTAGTCCCACCGGCGTGCCAAAACTATTAGTGCAAAATCACAACACCCCTGGATGCTGGTCAGGTTTCTAGGTTGACCATACTATCATCCAGTGTGATTGCATAACATTGAATCCTTTCTCCAAGTGTGGGACTTGAAAAGTGAGAAAGGATTCTCCAGAGAAGGCTGGTTCCTATTCCTCTGTTCAGATGCACACGAAATATGCAGAGGGTTTGCTCGAAACCTAATCTAATCTACCAAGGAGACAGGGTAAGAAGATGCATAAAAATAAATCTAAGCTAATAGAGGTGATGCACCGAGGAATGAAGAACAACTATCTTGCCAGTAAACACAGACCATTCAAATGTGATATAAGATCATGCACAGATAACAAAACTTGCAGTGAAAGACCAGGAGGATGCAAAATGAACACAGAGAGGGTTGAGAATCATCCACAGACATGTATTACTTGCTCCAAAGATTGATACAATACACTACAGAATGCCAAGAGGCAGAGTCATATTACAGTTTCAAATGAGAGGTTCGAACTCCACAAATTCACCTGATAGGAGAAGAAGGGAGGAGCAAAACAAAAAATGTTCGACCTTTTGAAAGAAGCTCCTCTTTACAATATATAGGAAGAATGAGAGAGGGAAAAGAGAGGAAATTCAGAATCTACCCCAACCACTTCTAGGTCATATTTTAAATCATCTCATTATGGCAGAAGTGGTGGATCCTGGCAAAACGGTGGGCTGTCTAACAGAAGCGTCAACTGTCTGCTGCATTAAAGCTGGTTGTTGAGCGTCACTTCTGGCATTACCACGCGTCAGGGATGTTTTCTCAATTTTCTCTCTCCAAACTACACCAAAATGCAAGATTGATCCTAGAATCATGTAGAGAATTTCAACAGCTTTCCGTTGATATAAAGAACGTGCAAATCCGAGCTCTGGATCGAAAGATACGATGATCCGAAGATTTAGGGCACGAAACAGGCCAAAACGGATTTTGAAATTTGAACTTTTCCCACTCTCGCCACTGGATGACACGTGTCAAGCGCTGATTGATGCGTAATTATCTCTCCTTCCACCTTCCCGGGCTTCCTTTGAAATTTCCTCAGCTTCTTATTGACACGTGTCCTCTTTTATTGCTCGGCCGCTGCTTAAAACCTCGCCTTTGACTTTTGACTTTCTCCTCGTGACACGTGTCGTGATTTGATTGGTCCGTGGGTCCGCCGATTTTCACGCCCTTCGTGTCTTATTTGTCCCCGATGTCCCAAACTGCTTGGGACAAAACTCCCGATCCGCCCGAAATGGGCTTCCTTTTCTCTCATTCGGCCGATGACACGTGGCGTTGCTTGATTGGCTTTCGCTCCTTCGCTATCCACATCCCACGCGTCCCTTTGTCCCAACTGTCCCAAAGGTCTTGAAGTTCCCTATTTCGCCGAAAACCCGGTTCGCGTCCTTCGCGTCCATTTGTTCCAACTGTCCCGACTGTCTTGGGACAAATTCTTCCGAACCACCCAAAATGGGCTTCCTTTGCTCTCGGCCGCTTCACCTTTTCACGTCCTTCGCGTCCTCACGGCCCAGATGTCCCAAATGCTTAGTGCGAAAGTTTTCGGCCGAACCGAGCGGTTCACGTCCTTCGCGTCTTCATGTCCCAAATATCCCAGAGCAGTTAGTCGATTTTCTTCTCCTTCGGCCGAACCAGCTTTCGCATCCCACGCGTCCCTTTGTCCCAGATGCTTCTTTGCTTCGCGGGCCGCCTGGAGGCTTTTCGGCCGATCCGCCTCGATGTCCCAACTGTCGAGGACTAGGACTTAGCCAATTTTAACAATTTTTCCTGTCCCAAGCTTGTTTTTGCCACTTTTTTCACCTTTCCTTAGAGCTTGCTCTTTCCTTCTTCGGCTAGGGGAGTTAGAAAAAATCTGAGGGGACCCTAGAAACATGATTTTTGCCCTGAATCAATCCATTTGCCTGGGACTTGAGAATTCTGATGCATGTTATCAAATTAACCCTGGGGGGTGAATTTTGGATAACAAGACCCATTTATTTCATAAGAGCATAGTTTTTTTAATGAATACATTTAGAGAAAATCAGAGGAGCTTAATGGATAGAGTCTATCATGCCTAATAGTGCTTTTGTCGATTCAAAGAATATTTCCAGCCGAGCCTTCACAACTCCTTTTCCAAATGGAATCAACAACCAAAAACTTCCTTCTCAAATTACTCTTCCATGGATCAAAAATAGTCAAAGGGAGTTAAAAATAGCAATGAACTGAAAATAGAATTGCTAGTTTGAAGAACCAGATAGCTCCATGTAGAGAAAAATTTGAAATGCATGGAAGACCAATCAACTCCCAATAAATCTACTCGCATGGTTTCCAAGGTAGTTTTCTCACCAAAACCGATGACCATAAATGTCATTAATTTCCAATCTCCTACCTATATCTCCACACCACCGCCATCTAAAGTTGGTGAGTCCAAATTCAAATATAGCATGCATTACTTAACTTTAGTGATTATGCCAACTAGGATTCCCTCTAGTTTCCATGCCTCATCAAGTGATAAGCATTTCACAATGTTTTAATTAAAAATAAAATAAAATAAATGAATTAGAAACCATTACCACCATCTCATACTTTCCATCCTTGCATTAGTTTAGGATAGATATCATTAGCTTAGGATCCGACCTTAGGTTAGTTTAGAAAGTATTTACCTTTGGTTTTTAAACATTTCCTTAGGTAAATTTTCCATCTTAGGATAAACCATACTCCATGCCAATTTAGCATTAGGTAATAGGTTACAAATAAACCTATAGTTACCTTAGGTATTTCCAAATCCCCCTAACTTTGTAAATTATACAACTTAGGTTAGGATGCAACAAGATTAGTGTAAACATAGAGATAAGGCAGGTCTAGTTTACCTTAGGTTAGAATCCTGTTAGGATAGATCTTAAAGATCTAAGACTTAGGTTTTTACCCTCACTAGTCATGAAGTATACCTCCATCCTCTTTACGCCATTCAACATCCTAGAGAAATTAACAAGAAGATCTGAGCACACTACTTATAGCAGAGAATGCAAAGCAAGAACTTCCAATAAGATCAAAGAAATTGTATAAATACAAGAGTTTAGTCCTTTATTTCCTTTAACCTCTAAATTTTATTTTACCATACAGATCAGGTAAGAAGAATTAAAACATACCTTAGATCAATGAAATTGATCAAGGTTTCGTTATTATAAAGAGATAATTTGCAAACAACATTACCAATTTACAACCTTTCTTATCTCAAACGAATGGATTCCTTGCAAGCAACAACATTTCAGCAAAAATGAATCCAAGAACAGAAATAAATTATCCATGGAAAGCATGATTTCTAACATTCAAAAGAATACACCTTCTTAGGACAAATCACATGTCAATGCTTGCAATGCAAAAGAGGAAAAGTTAACAGTTTTCCATTGGTGTTACACATGGTTTAAATGAAATATCTCACGATCCAAAAGAAATGAGCATACTGATATGTGGGCACAACTATCCTTTATGTGACCTTCTATTTCACAATCTATACACCAAATCTCCATGTGCATCTCATGTGTTGAATTTGTAGATAGCTTCTCCAACTATTTTTCCATACTTGCAATCTGTGATTCTAAAAATGGACTCACCCAGTGTCTATTCTTTCGATCGCCTCAAAGCACATAAAGCTACTTCAAGTGCTTCACATGGGTTAGTATATGTCTTAGAGTGATAGCGCACTTCTAAAAGGTGTAATCAGACCTCCAACAAACCATTGTGCATGGTGACTTGCATGAATTTCATATGAAAGCTTAGATAACAACGTTTTGAAATGAACATCATACTTTATGACACTCTTAGTAGTGCCTTGCTTAATATCCTTGAGTGCGCTTATACTCTTCTCGCTCGAACTCATGGATGTGAAACTCTTCAAGGAAAGAATATTTTTAAGATGTACCATGTGCGTGCCCTTGTAATGTAGTGGCGAATTGACTTGCCACGTGCTCGAAGCCATGATTCCCTTTGTGCACCATTGTATTTCACACATGTGTACATGTTTAGCAGCATATTCTATGCCCCTATACTCTAGAAGATGAAGAGACATCTCCATATAAATATTTTGGGGTTGGTGTGGACCCTTCCCACCAGATCTAGAACCTCTTGTGTTTCCCTACCTCCAAGACCACCGAGATCTACCGAACTTGAACCACCTATACCTCCTAATCCTAAACCCGTACTGCAGAGTTAGACCAGAAGATGTACTTCCTTGTGTCCCAAAAGTGGTACTAAACTACACCCCTACATTCTGTGAAGTGTTACTACTCCCAGAAAGAGAGTCCAAAGTTCTGTGTGCCTAAATTTTGTGTAGAAGATACACCTAAAATGTATCCCCAAAGAACAATGAAGATTTTTGCACTACCATCGATGTGCTTGTTATATGACTTACTCCTGTTCTCCCACTACCTAAATTAGCTTACTGACTGTTTTTTCATACTAGATAATGGAAGACCAAGCACAAGGAAGGTTTCCAGGTAGATTCAGATGCACACTTGTGTCCCAGGTTGTCTCTGCTAGCACGCTTCCATGTGAGGCCGAGGATGGTTCCTTATCATGATTTCCCAAATGGGGGAGTTACTGATGCTCCAACTCCAAACCTTTTACATGAGCTCCAAATACTTCACGAGCCACCTCTCTCCTCAACATCATTCGCTATGCAACATCCTGTTGCTTCTCTATCTCCCTCTCAAGCACCTCATTATACTTAAGCTACCTTTCTTCTCTCTTCCTTTTTGACTACTAGGTCTACCATCTTTCACCAAACCTTCTCCTACCCCCTCATGTGGTGGGGTTTAGTTAACCATTGGTTTGATTTCCAAGTTCAAGGTTACCATAAATATGTTGATCGCTAGTGGAATTCCTTGCAAGTAAGTTCCCTGGATATATTGTAAAAATTGGAATTATGTTACTTTTGGGCAAGGATAAGTGGAAATATAGTACTCTAGAATATATCTGTTTAGAACACCATGAAACCAAGTATCCACAACACATGTCCAAATCAAATCAACATCATAGAGGGCCTTAAATTCTTCCTGCGTAAAAACAAGTGTGTGATAACTCTAATTCCTTTTAGACTTATAAGAAATCAGCCACTCATACAACTCTATTAGAAAAATGGCAAATAATCTCTCATACAAACTATCATACAAATTCTATTCCACCCATGCGTGTGCGTTAAACTTAGATACGATGTTGAACCTCTATGCATATTCTTCTTCTAGATCATGTATCCACTCCTCAACACTTGCTAAGGTCAACCGGTAGGTCTTCATCATGAACCATCCTAAAAACAATTTAAAAAGAGGTCCCGACAACAAAACCAATGATGTAGCCTAGAATTTACCAGTAAAAAGCCCAAGCACACTGGCACATCACTCAACCTAAACTGAGCACTCACCCAAATTGTGACAAGGTACCAGCCCCTCTTTAGGGTTGTTGTTATAGGATGTTAGCATGATAAAGACTAAATGCATTTAGATACAAAATTAATACAACATTCTACAAAGCATGTTTAGATCTAGATCTCAAGAGTAACAGATTTAAATGATAGCCATAATAAAATCAAGCAAGAAGAACTAATTATACTCAGGATTAACACTTTGATTCAGCTAATACACGCCAATATATTAAACATGATAAATACATAGAATATTATTACAATAGATAATATCATAACTTATGCGCATATCATATTTGGCAACATAACTTCATAGTAACTCAGTTCTCACACACACCTCTCTTTTTTTCTTATCTTACATAGATCATTACATATTTATAAGGGTGGGGAATTTCCCTTCACCACTTGCATAACTCCAAAAATAGGTCACATGCTAAAAATAGCCATGCACCTTTATAATCACAACCACACATGCAAGTGTGCTAACAATAGACCTCTTCTAGTTAACTGGTAGTAGCAATTCTATTCTTAGCCCGCACCCATGCAAAGCACTTAGTAGCTTCTCTTCCAAAAATAGCCGATGCATGTCACACAAGTCTTTACCTAGTTTGTGTACTCGGCTCGTTATCTCCAAAAATAGCCCACACATGTGAAAATGGCTAAGTCTCAAATTCACCCTTATATTCCATGCACGTGCTCTCCCCTATCCTTCTATGCCTTTGACTGCACTTTGTTCTCTTGTGCGAACCTTTTGCTAAGTATTTCACTTTCATCTACTCAACACATATCTACTTTGGGAACTATTTGGTTTCACTAGAAACTATAGGTGGATAGATAGCTATTGAACACTCATGATTATAAATTCATTTTCAGATGAATAAATATATATAAAGAACTGAAGATAGATAAAAGAGGATGGTATAGATATAAAGACATATACATAGTTAAGTTTTGTAAGATAGAACAATTCAATAATAAGATAGCCATTTCATTTTGAGAGTATCATACTTTGTTAACTCCTAATTCAAGGTGGAGCAAGGGCCCACTCCTCCAAGAAACAAGATCCTTTATTTATTGGTATTTATATCTTCAAGAAATTTGTGTAAATCTGTTAATTAGTAGTTCTATAAGTACTTTTGATTCTTAAATTAAAATATGTTACATAAGTTATTTATCGTCCCTACAGGTGTTTTAGTGTACATTTTTATTTCCTCAAAATCATTTTAAACAATCTTTCCAAAGTGTGTTTATTTCTAGTAGTGTGTTTCATTCTGCAAAGTGTATTTATTTCTAGCAATTTGTTTCATTCTGCAAAGTATATTTATTTCCAACAGTGTGTTAAATTCTGTAAGATTCGTTCATTTTCAGCAATGTGTGGTTACTTCAGCTAGTTTCTTATAGGTTATTGATAGTGCAAAATCACAGCACCCCCAAATGACCTCTCAGATTTGGTATTTCAAACTTGTCATTTGATTTGATTTACATAACATGGGACCATCTCTTAAGTTGTGGGACTTGCAAAACTTGATATGGACCTCTAGAGAATGCCTATTATGGCTTCCTAATCAACCTGCCACAAGCTATTCTAGTGCAGGAAGAACCTAATCTATCCTAATCTAACCATTATAAGGAGACAAAGAGAGAGGGGTGAAAGAGCCTACACTAAGTGGTGATACACTAGAAAAGGAAGTGGTTGAATCACAGAATCGATCATCTCGAAGTGGAGAGAGGTGAGCGAGAGGAGAGGGTGGAAAGAATGCAACATAGACCAAAGATAGATTTCACACAGACACCACTTTAAAACCTATTAACACAACTCTAGGGACCCTGAATGAACATAAAAATATGCACAATATACCCTGCAATGATGAGAGGTAAGAAGAGACAACAAAATAAGCCAAGGATGGATAGATGCATCATGAAACAAATTTTATTGCTCCAAAATGTTACATAGTACATCATCAGTGGGCAAGAGGCAAGAAAACACCATTACAAAGCCATGGGAGGAGGCTTAGACTCCATGTTCTACCCTAAGGAAGAAAGAGAGAGGGGTGCAGGAGAGAAACAATGACTAATCCTTTGAATATGCCCCTTCATTACAATATATAGGAAGAATGAGAGAGAGAGAGGGGAAAAAAATTGTATCCTGCTTCAACCACCTCGAGATGCATTGAATCCTACTTTGAAATCTCAACCACTATCAATCAATGCCTTTCTCAAATCTACCCCAAATCTGTCTTGACTGCATCAATTACTGGTTTGACGCCTCGAAGGATGGGGAAACGGTGGATTAGATCAAATCCGATCGGGTTGTTGGGAAAATAGATCTTGTATTAAAGGCTCAAAAATGTTTCTCCATTTTTCTCCCTCCTAACTTCTCCAAACTTAAAGTTTCAGATCTTCATGGCATAGACAAGGCCAAGATCTTTCTAACGGTGCCAAATTTTCTAGATTTTGAGCCCCGAGTCAAAAGATATGCCCATTTGAAATTTAGATCGGGTCCATATAAAATAGCGGAAAACCAATTCAAAAATGGGCCCCCTTTTGAAACTAGGACACGTGGAGGGCTGGCACATGTCTGAGGGAAGCCTCTGTATTTTATTTTTGAAGTGGCACGAGGTTGACACGTGGCTTCTTCCATGACCTACTTGATTTCCTTATGTTTTTGGCTAAGTCCTTTGCATCGGCGGGGTCATATATCGACCGTGGACACGCGGCAGACTGACACTTGTCTGAAAACCATCCCTTTATTCTACTCTAGAGTTAGTTCCATGCTTGACACTTGGCACCCTCTGCTAGCCTATCTCAGGATTTGACTATTCAACCTGACCTTGTCCCTTTTTGAAATGGGACGCGTGGAGGCTTCACGCTCACTTAAAAGCCCACTCAAGATTTTTCCTATGAAGGAACATTGGGTTGACACGTGGAAACCTTTGCAGATCTTAGAATTTTCAATGGTCCCTCTTACCTTTTCAGACCTTGGACTATGTGGTGAGCCCGCGCTCATTTGGGTATCCGCTTTTGGACTAAATTTTGGAGATGTGCCAAGTTGACGTGTAGTGGATTCCACTAGCACTTCCATACTTAGGATTTTTTTAGGCCCACCTATCTACCTTTTGACTTTTAGCTTTGATTCTGCCCCCCTCTTTGGACTGGAACAAATGGGGGCCTAGCGCTTGTTCAAGTCTCCCTTTTTGGATTCAACTTTGGAGGTGCGCTGCTTAGATAGTTGGCAGTGTCTGCTGTCTCCTCCATATTTAGTTGATTTTTGGACTCATTCTGAACCGTTTCAGAACCTGAAGACTTTGAACCTTTTCCATTCCTTCTCTTTTTAGCTTCTAGCTTCTTTGATAATGTCTCCTTCTTCCCGATCCTACTACTCCATTTCTCGAGCCCACCTATAATCTATTTTCTAGATTTGAAGCACGGTTCACTCATCAAAGTTGTTTTCTTTAACTTCTTCCCCGTGCGGTTCGAATTTGGCTATTTTGGGTCTCGATTTCTTGTGTTGTTCTGCCTCATTTCTCTCCTGTGCTCCTTGAGTCGAGCTTTCTTGCAACCCTATTTTTCATTCTGGAAAGTGAGCCCGCAGGTCTAAATCATTTCCTTCATAGTTTCTTTATGTGCGGGGCTTGTTTTGACCAAATTTTTAGTGGGGCGAATTTGGGATAACAATTTGGTGACTCATGGGGACATCTGCATGCTAGATGAAGAGACCAGTAGCCTTGAAGTATCCATTGGGCATGGAGTCACAATTAATGGCCTGGTACTGACCCTTTTCTCAAAATGGACTCTCCAATTGCCTTCTTTTAAATGCTCTGCCTAACCACCGAGCACTCTTGCCACGTGTCTACACTCTCAATTTAAATAATAAAATCTTGGGAATGGATTTTATGTGAGTAGAAAATTGTATCAATCTAGGGCTTTCATCTATCCTTGAATGGACTATTTCGAGGTAGCTTTAGTTTCTTTGCATTTGTTTCTTTTTAGAACTAGCAACTGCTACAAACAACTAAGGATCTTTCTGCCATGAATACTAAAGATCCTGGCCTTGGTTTATCCCGAGAATGGAATGTTACAATACTTACTTGGGGCATATTGAACTGCACAATGGTACAACATTGGAGCAAAAAACACAACAAAAATGTTATGTACCAAAATCAAATCATATATGCCTCAAATGAGATGTGTAGAGTGTGCTCAAGCACTTCTTTTGCTAAAAAAAAAGTCTACTCCTATTCCTAAACTAATCAGAGAGAAAGAAAAGCTTTAAACAAAGCCCGCCATATGTAGGGAGAAATAGATTCCTTTTCTCAAAAGGGGCGGCCATGTAAATGATTTGACACTAGAATATGGCTGCCTGGATGAGTGAAAAAATGACTTTAAGTTGATCCTCCACCCATATCAACAAGGTATCAACATTAATGGAAAATACCTCCTCAAGATGATTTGTATTGGACTCCTGGAGGTGTTGATGGTGACCCTTGGTACTTTGATACTCATCTTCATGTCCTAAAGTAGGAATGACTGGTTTTGGCTTCTCCTTTGGCTACAATTAAGCCAAATATTTGATTAGGAAAGGTAGGGTCCTTTTAATCTACCCATGGTTCTGAACTCTAACTCCAAGAATGGAGCCTTCTTGCTGACCCTCATGGATGGATGGTGTGGGAGGAATGATAGCCTCATACTCTTTCTCTTCCTTTGTAGTAGGTGTGACTTTTGGAAGATCAAAATCTTCCAACTTTGATTCAGGAGGCATGTTACAAACTACAGGTTGTGCTTGCATGCTCTCTTCCATGGCAACAAGCTCTTGTGATTGAAGAATGAATGATGGGGGAGAAAAGATTGCAATTTCAATTGGCTACCTCCTATCAAAACATTCTTTTGAGTTTGGTAGGAAATCAAACTCTTTACTGTCATGTTGTATCAAGTTCTCTCCCTTTTGCATGGTGATCTTAAAATATTCATTATCTTCACCATATGAAGCTTCATATTCAAACATGAAGCTAATGAGTTTAGGCTCCTCCAAAAGATCATAATTTTAGAGAGGTTAAATGGGAGAGGGGGATTTATTTTATCATGCAACTGGCTCATGATTCAATGCCTCTGAATTTTCTTGGTCACCTCCATATGCTCCTTTTTAACTAGGCTTGGAGCTGGTTGTTCTTCTTCCTTCTCTTTTGAAGAACATGGAAGACTCATATCTTCCAACCTTGGTTCTAGAGATACATTGTGAGACATAGGCTTCTACTCTTGAATTCCCTCCTTCATGGCTCAGGATCATATGCTTGGAAGATGGATGATGGAAGAGAAAATGATGTGATCTCCATGGGATTTTCTCCATCAAAGAAATCCTCCAAGTCAGATAGATAATCTACCTCGTTGTTGTCCTATTGCATGTGCTCAACCTCCTCCATGGTGTCTTCCTAATTTGAAACTTTCTCACCATGGTTTCCCTCTTCCTCAAACATGAAGTTTGAAAGATCAAACTCTTCTTCAACATCAGAGCTTGAAGGGGATGAAGTGGGAGGAAGAACTAAAGGTTCTTATGTACTCTGCTCCACACTTGGGGCCTCTAAAACTATATGGTCCTCCTCCTCTGCTGAAAATTCAGCCTCATCCACCACTAGTTCTTTAACCTTGATCTCCTCTATTGGCTTGACCATCAAAGGGATCTTTGTAAACCAAAATTTAGCAGCCCAACTCATCAGATTGTCTGTTATTTATTTTTTTTGGGCTCCTCTTCTTGCTTTGTCCTTGACTGGATTCTTGAGTATCTTCCCAACATGGACTTGGGAAAGCAAGAGGAGTGGCAAGTTAGGGTTCAACCAATTTTTTAATTGTTTTTGGTGGGGAGGGAGGTGGAACTTCTTTTTGTTTGGGGGATGACTTTTTGGAAGGGAAAAGGGCAGAAGAACTGAAATGGGGTGGAAGACTAGGGAATGGAGAAATGGAATCAACACTTGGGGCAGAAAATGGGAAGCTTGGAAATTGGAGCTTGGGTTGAGATGGTGTTGTTTGAGAAAGAGAAAAATAAAATCTATGAGATGGTGGACTTACCCATTGACAAGGTTGTCTTGACTCTAACTCATAAGCCTCGATCTCCTCAGTCCATTGTGCAAGTTGGGGAAACATTTCAACCATGAATTCTAGCTTCTCCTGAGGGTTATAATGTCTTGGAAAAGGGCCTTCCCATGGACAAGGTGCCTTACAACCAATATTGAATGCCTTCATTTGTGTTATGGCCCTGGACTGCACCATGCTATCCTCCATTTTTTGAATATTCTCCAGTAGACCAACATCCTCTATGTAGTTGTTACCATTTTATGCATCTGCTTGTTCTTGATAAGCTCCATGCCCAAACTGAATTTGACCTTGCTCATATGGGTAAGCATAATGGTCCTAGATCTTATTATAATGCTGATTTGGAGGAGTTGAGAAATGCATTGGAGGTGGATTGCATTGTTGTAAGTGTGAGTTCCATGAAGGGAATGAAGTCATGATTGCACAACCTCATGGAATGGGAGAAAATGAAAGAGATGGAAGAAGAAAATGGATGAAAATGAGTGGAAATGGATGGAAAAGGTCTACAACTCAGAGAATGGGTTTTGACTAGATGGAGTCGCCAAATGTGCTTGTATGTGCCTCAAAAGGTTGAATCCCACCAAGAACACATCTACTTGATGAAATGAAGTGGTAAGGTACCTCAGACCTATCCCACCGAGGCATGCCAAAAATGTTAGTGTAAAATCACAACACCCCCAAATGACCTCTCGTCGATTTGGTGATTCAAACTTGTCAATTTGATGTGATTTACATAACATGGGACCATCTCTCAAGTTGTAGGACTTACAAAACTTGAGATGGACCTCCGAGAAAGTTATTTCTTGCTTCTAATCTACCTACCACAAACTACTCCAGTGCGGGAAGAACCTAAACTATCCTAATCTAATGAGATAGAGAGAGAGCCTACACTAAGCGGTGATACACCAGAAAAGGAAGTGGTTGAATCACAGACCCAACCACCTGAAGTGGAGAGAGGTGAGTAGAGGAGAGGGTAGATAGAATGCACCACGGACTAAAGATAGATTTCACACAGACACCACTTCAAACCCATTAAACATAGCTCTTAGGACCTACAACAAACATCAAAATATGCACAATATACCCTACAATGATGAGAGGTAAGAAGAGACAACAAAATAAGCCAAGGATGGATAGATGCATCACGAAACAAATTTTATTACTCCAAAATGTTACACAATACATCATTAGTGGGAAAGAGGCAAGAAAATGCCATTATAGAGCCATGGGAGGAGGCTTAGACTCCACATTCTACCCTAAGGAAGAAATAGAGAGGGGAGCATGAGAGAAACAATGACCAACCCTTTGAATATTCCCCTTCATTACAATATATAGGAAGAATGAGAGAGAGAAGAGGGGAAAAATTTGTATCCTGCTTCAACCACCTCGAGACATATTGAATCCTACTTTGAAATCTCAACCACTATTAATCAATTCCTTTCTCAAATCTGCCCTTTGAATATTCCCCTTCCTTACATATATGAAGGTTGGGTCTTCTTTTTTTGGTGGAATGATTTTTGTGCGGGTTTGGGAAGACATGCTTAAGTCTAATTTTACGGGTGGATGGACAAGGCTTGATGTCGACATGACACCTAGGGTAGTGATAGGTCTAGATATGGGAGAATATTCGGGTGAAGATAGGTTTTTAGACATAGGAATGGGTTTGGATAAAGGCAAGGGAAATGAAGAAAAATTCATTTCAACAGGTATTGTCATGGTTGATTTAGTTGCTTGACTCATCGTCGTATTATCGAGTTGAGTACAAGTCGGTCATATTGACCTTCTTGACAATATTGATTGAAAAATGGTCCAGGAAAGCTTGAGCCACTTGATTAAATGAGTAAATGGAATGTCGAGGCAAACCACTATACAAGTCTAATTTGCGTCTTGTTCAGGACATGGGGAATGTTGGTAGGAGTAAAGAATCGTCATGGGTGATTAGATAACACCCATGTTTGAAAGAACACAAGTGTTGATGTGGGTCTTCCTTACTGTCAAACCAGTTAAATTTGGGAATTTCCTAATGCACGGGGTATGGGAGAATGGGAATAGATGGATGGATGGGTTCATTTAAATTTCATCGTAGGTTAATGAGTTATGAGATCTAGATACTGATGCTTCTAATTTTTGCATCTTTTCCATCATCATCTTAATAAGGTTGTTGGTGGGATGTGATGATTGGAAACCCTGCAGTATAAGGAGGTTGATGATGGATGTATGATTTGGATGACATCCTAGTATATGGTGGTGCCAAGTATGATAAATGTGAAGGGGGAATAGATGCAAGCGGTAAAAGGAATGATAACTAGATCATACCAAGCCAAGAACACATATGCTAATCAAACACCATGATCAATAAAATGAAAGCAATTCACCAAAATAACTTTACATAAACCTTTGCAAACAAATGATCAGAAATATCATATTTTCTTATGGAACTCAATGAAATACAATGAGAATGGTCCTTACTTATACATATAAGGAATAATAATCTAAGAACCAGTAAAGGTTGTAAATCAAGCCATAAATCAAGGAAAGAAGTAGTCATCAAAGAAATAGTCAAGACCATAGATTTAGGAGTGAACTAGACATCAAGGATCTAGTCAATACCATAGATCAAGGAAAGAACTAGTCAATATAATAGATCAAGGAAAGAACTATACCTAACAACTAGATAATATCCCCTAGTATCTAAATAAATAAAAATAAATATCCACACACATAAGTGGGTGAGGATAAATATAATAAAGGTAAATAAAGTACCTAGCATGAGCTAAGGTAAATACCTACTCTAACACACTCCCTCAAGTGAAGCTAGGGGCCAAAATAAGAGAGAGAGAGAGAGAGAGAGAGAGAGAGAGAGAGAGAGTGATGCACCAGAAAAGGAAGTGGTTGAATCACAGACCTGACCACCTAAAGTGGAGATAGGTGAGCAAAGGAGAGGGTGGAAAGAATTTACCATAGACCGGAGATAGATTTCACACTTTGAAACCACTTAGAAACCCATTAAACATAGCTCCCAGGACCTAAAAAAACATCAAAATATGCATAGTATACCCTACAATGATGAGAGGTAAGAAGAGACAACAAAATAAGCCAAAGATGGACATATGCATCACGAAACATATTTTATTGCTCCAAAATGTTACACAATACATCATCAGTGGGCAAGAGGCAAGAAAACACCATTACAGAGCCATGGGAGGAGGCTTAGACTCTGCATTCTACCCTAAGGAAGAAAGAGAGAGGGGGAGGAGAGAAACAATGACCAACCCTTTGAATATGCCCCTTCATTACAATATATAGGAAGAATGAGAGAGAGAAGAGGGAAAAATTTGTATCCTGCTTCAACCACCTCGAGATGCATTGAATCTTGCTTTGAAATCTCAACCACTATCAATCAATTCCTCTCTCAAATCCACCCCAAATCTGTCTTGACTGCATCAATTACTGGTTCGAGTGCCTTGAAGGATGGGGAAATGGTGGATTAGATCAAATCCGATTGGGTTGTTGGGAAAATAGATCCTGTATTAAAGGCCCGAAGATGTTTCTCCATTTTCTCCCTCCTAAATTCTCCAAACTTAAAGTTTCAGATCTTTATGGTGTAGAGAAGGTCGAGATATTTCTAACGGTGCCAGATTTGCTTGGATTTCAAGCCTCGAGTCAAAAGATATGCCCATTTGAAATTTGGATCAGGTCCATACAAAATAGCGGGAAAACTGTTCAAAATGGGCCCCCTTTTGAAACTAGACACGTGGAGGGCTAGCAGATATCTCGAGGGAAGCCTCTATAGTTTTTTTGAAGTGTCATGGGGATGACACGTGGCTTCTTCTGCAACCTTCTTGATTTCCTTATGTTTTTGGCTAAGTCCTTTGCATCGCGGTGGTCATATATCTAGCTCGGGGACACGTGACGTCTGACGCTTGTCTAAAAACCCTCCCTTTATTTTTCTTTAGAGTTAGCATCATGCTTGACACTTGGTACCATCGATAGCTTTGTCTTAGGCTTTGACTATTCAACCTGACCTGTCCCTTTTTGAAATGGGATGCGTGGAGGCTACACACTCACTTAAAAGTGTGCTCGGGATTTTGCCTCTAAAGGAGCATCGGGTTGTCACGTGGAAAACTTACAGGATCTTAGAATTTTCAACAGCCCCTCTTACCTTTTCGGACCTTAAACTACATGGTGAGTTCACGCTCATTTGGGTCTCCACTTTTGGACTAACTTTTGGAGATGTGCCAAGCTGACGCGTGGTGGCTTCCACTAGCACTTCCATACTTAGCCTTTTTTGAGGCCCACTTGTCCACCTTTTGACTTTTAGCTTTGACTCTGCCTCTTGTTTTGGACCTAGGACATGTGGGGGCTTAGTGCTTGTTCATGTCTCCCCTTTGGGATTCAACTTTGGAGGTGCGCCGCTTGGACACTTGGCAGCATCTGCTGTCTCCTCCATATTTAGTTGATTTTTGGACTCATTCTGAACCATTTTAGAACTTGAAGACTTAAAACCTTTTCCATTCCTTCTCTTTTGAGCTTCTAGCTTCTTTGACACTCTCTTTCTTCCCTGACCCTACTACTCCATTTCCAAGCCCACCTATAATCTGTTTGCTAGATTTGAAGCACGGGTTTGCTCGACAAAGCCATTTTCTGTAACTTCTTCCTATGCAGGGTTGAATTTGACTCTTTTGGGTCTTGATTTCTCTTGTGTCATTCTGCCTCATTTTTCTCCTATGCTCCTTGAGTCGAGCTTGCTTGCAACCCTATTTTTCCTTTTGGAAAGTGATCTCATGGGTCTGAATCATTTCCTTCATAGTTTCTTTATGTGCGGGGCTTGTTTTGACCAAATTTTCCTGGGGGTGAATTTGGGATAACAATTATCTTTAATAAGGCTTTGCCAGGAAATCTTAAAGACACTTTAAACCTCCCCCAAAAAAATGAAAATAATAAATATCTATAATCAATTACTAGTTCACTAAGATTCTTCTTGCTGCATATAGCTTCAGACACACCCCTGGTTTGAATATGACATCAACGATGAGTTGATTAAATGAAGGGAATAATGACACCCATAATTTAGAGCCTTACAATTTTCTACATCATGTCCTGTCACACGATGGTAGGCGTAAATTTTACTATCATAAAAACCTTTTGGTTTGGGCTTGAGTGGGTCATAAGGTCTAAGGGGAGGTAATGTGATTACAACGGTCTCCAAAAGGTTGGCTAGAATATTGGTGTAAGACCTTGCCAATGGATCACAATGTGAGGTGAGTGTTGGTTTGGATTGAAGTGTAGGTGATTGTGATGTGTGAGGTACTACAAGAGGTGGAATTAGAGATGGGATAGGTTTGACCACCAATTTGGTAGGTGGTATTATTTTAGGCTTGGGATGTACCTTCTTGGGTAAGGGCATAGTAGATGAACTAACGATGGAAGGTGTTGTAGGCTTGACTACCTCTTTGGAGGGTAGTGGATTTTTCAATTTCAGTTGCACCTTCTTGGGTACAGGTGAAGGAGGAGTACGTGATACAAAAGGGAAAGAAGATGGTAGAAGAGGACAGGTTAGCCATGGTGATAATGGAGGTGTGGTAAAGGTTGTTGGCAAAGGCAAGGTGGAAGGTACAAGTTGAAGAGAAGGAAGTCTCATAGGTAGTGATGAAGTGATTGTAGCTGGTGGGGGTATAGGTGGTAAGAAAGATGCGGGTAATGGTGAAGGGGTATGTTGCGTTGATAGGTTGGCTGTAATAAAGGATTGTGATGAAGATGCAGTGCTGTGGTGCTTTTGATTTTCCTTGGATAGGTGGTTTTTGAACCAAGGTCGACGGATTAGGCCTTGTTGGTGCATATTTTAAACTTTACACTTGTGCCCTGATTTTCCATATCCAGTTTTTCTTAGAAAACATTTCATTTGCTCAAATTGGTGACCTGCAATTCATATTTTCCAATTGAATGCCTTTGAATTGCTCACATTGTCATGATTTTTCCCTAAATTGAAACAAATTTCCAAGTTCCCCTCTTTTGTGCCCTAATTTCTTCATTTTTTCAGGCTGAGCCATTTTCCCTTTGTCAAATTCATGCAAAAAATTAAAATGGATCAAATCCAAGTTGTTTGCTTTATTAAAATCTCATTCCCAAACCTAAATCAATGTAAAATCACGTTTCATTGGAGTTAAAACCAAGAAATCTACCCTCCTTGTGAAATTTTTGATTTCTAGGGCATCCCCTACATTTTTTACGTTTTGACGGGCATATGGGTGTCATTTGCCCATCAAATTCATCCTTTCATCCTTCTGTTGACGTGGCAGGTCTCTATTGGCCGAGGGAAGTTAGGAAAATGTTATAAGTTATTACTTTTGAAAAAAATTGACAAAGGAAGATTTTGCTCCGCGGTCCCGCATTTTCTGATGATGTGCCTATGTGGCATGATTCGATTGGTTGGAGATCGGCATGTGGTGGGGGTCACTTAGAAATTTTTCTTCCATTTTGGAAAATTTCTCAAATCATATTTTGTCCAAGGCCCACGTCCAATGGGAAGCGGACACATGGCGGGAGATCAGGCGGATGGCGGGGGGAGTTGGAGAAAAATTTTGATTCGGGGTTTTGGGGGAAAATTTTGACCCGAGGGCCCGCATCCAATGAAAAGAAGACATGTGTCCAGGAGGGTCAAATGGAGAGGAGAAGAGTTGGAAAAATTTGAATTTTTTGGCTTCAAAATGTCAAAGGGGAAAATTTTGACCCGAGGGCCCGCATCCAATGAAAAGAAGACACGTGTCTAGGAGGGTCAAATGGAGAGGAGAAGAGTTGGAAAAAATTGAATTTTTGGCTTCAAAATGTCAAAGGAAAAATTTGGCCTGAGATCCCGTGATCCAATTGGAGGAAGACACGTGTCCAAAATTTGGTGGAAGTTTGGAGCACAGAGAGAAAGTGGAAAAATTTGCAAAATTTTGGTGAAAAATCTCTAAGTAAAAAATGGACCCATGGAAAATTTGGAGGTGTCCCTCGCAGCCAATTAGGGGGTGACATGTGGCCTATTCCAAAAGGAAAAAAAGGGGAGCGCGGGCCCAGGAGGATGATTTTGTGTTTGTGGAGGAATGAAGGAAAAATAGGAATGTCGGCTCCAGTAGAAATGGGAGACCGCCACGTGGTAGAGGAAGCAGCGGTGTTTGGGCCCATGGAGGTTTTTGAGGAAATTTTCCTTTTCTCAAGAAAGGAGAAATTTCATTATTTTGGTCCACGGATTTTAGTGGGGCCCACCTAAGGACACGTGGCGGGTCCAGGGGCAAGGGGGAAAATTGTCAAAATTTTCCCGAAGTTCAAAAAGGTTTAAAATGCATTTTAAGGATTGGGGCCCTCTCCAATCATATTTGGCCACATGTCCACCTTATCCAAAGGCAAAAAGGGGGAGATTTGGACACGTGGATGGAACAAAATTTAAAGTTGAATTTGGATCGATGGTTGCTGAGTATTTTCATTTCTTGCCGCCATGAGAGCTCCAAGATGCTTGGATTCATCGTTTTTGCACCAAATTACATGAAATTTTATATGAATTCACATCCCCTCAGCCTTCTGAATGCAATGAAATCATTCATTTGAGCTAATTCAGTTCCTTTATTGTGTTTTTCATGAAATATTTTTCTCAACCCGTGTAAAAATGAGAAAAGTAAAAGTTAAAGTTGCAGAGTTAAAAATGATGAGGGAAAAAGGTGGAAAATGATTGCAAATGCATGCTGGCATGTTGGAATGAAAAAAATGTGACCTTGGGATGGATAAGGATCCGAGCTCATGTAGTATTTTATTGTTTTTGTGCATCCTTGGCATTTTGTGAGTTGTTTCACAGTTTAATATCATTTTTCATCAAATGGATAGGGTTTTGTAACAAATTTGATCCTTTGAGCATATTCTTTACTTGGGATGCAAGGATCTAAGCTGGCATAGGGTATAAGTTGTAATTTTGAAGCATTTTGTAAGGCTGTTGAGATTTTTGGAGAAAGAAAGAAGAATTTTCAGGAGGAAAACTTGAAGTAATCCATTTCTTTTGGAGAAACTGCCTGAGAGCCATTTTTAATTCCTTCTTGCATCAAATGTTCATCATGTTGAGTTGGTTTCAGCTATAAATCCATCAACAAGCTTTGAGATTGTCTTAATAACATTCCCTTGCTGGTGTATTTGATCAAATTTATGGATTGACTGGTTTTATCTCTTGGCAAAACTTGCATACACTTGTATTTCAGTATGTTTTCAATTTGTGTTTCATGCTCATGTTGCAATCTTGTGTTTGGGATCTCTTTTGATCATACATGGTCTCATTTCTTGTAGAGGGTTTGAAGGCATCTACAATCTTTCATTTAGAAGAGCATTCATTTGAGTGAAGATAAACAGATTTAAATTCATCTTACCTTCCTTGAATATTGAGGGTGTTTGTAAACCTTTGGGTGTACCTTAGGTCATGATCAAATAAGGGTTTCTAGATGCTTCATTGATATTTTGCTTCAAGATTTTGTGGTAGGTTATCAAATTTTGTGTGGAATAGTGTAGATTTGGGCCTCCATTTGTGCACACATCTAGTTGAAAGAGCACTTCAAACTCATTGAAACATCTCTGTTGTTTAGGTGTTGTAATTCTTTTGCAAAGGTTCCCAAAGAAGTTGGTAATTCCTTATCTTGTCTTGTCTAAACTTCTCCCATTAAATTTCATTCAAACTAATTCATCCTACCCATACTACCCCTGCATTGCATTGTGTATCAACAAAAGAACTCAATCCTTTCACAAAAATGCACAAAGCATATCAGGGTTTTATCATGTCTTTAGCAACCCTAGCTTTGTTTTGAAAGCATATCCATCATTTAATAGTGAAAAATCCTTTGAGTTTGGATAATGGATGCTTGATCATGTTTTCACAAGGCCTCTTCCATACCACATGCAAAACACAAGGATATCTCCATCTCCTTTACCATAAAAGGGCTGCAATATAGGTTCTCTTGCCTTGGTTGATAGGCACAACCTAAAACAGTGAGGGTTAGATCAAAACCCTTTTGAAGGTGCTATCCAATTCCTCAAATCTTGAATGCAAATAAGTAGATAGGTGTGATTCCCAGCTAAAAACAACATACAAACCATCTATCTACTCTTGAAGTGTCTTGTGCTAGTTCATGATGTTGTTCAAGTTGTGAAGGAGACTAAAACTAGATACCAACACCGAGTGGTGGTGCCGTTGCCAGGGAATTCTTGGAATTTCTTGGTGGTTTTGAATTTTTGAAAGGTTTGAGCATTTGTGTGATCAAGTATTTGAGCTATTATATTCTTGAGATATCATTTCATACTTCAGATCTGCATGTTTTGGGTAAAAAATATTTCAAGCTCAGCCTACTATTTTCATTTACCAACAGTTTATATAATTTGGATGCATTTTTTTGGGTTGAATTGAGAAGAAGAAGATCTGATTTGTATACCCTTGCAAAGTTTTCAGTCATAGCATACATTTGACAGAATATTTTAGTGCTTTCTTACACAACTAAGGTGGAATTCCTTAGTGGCGACTCCATGCTATTGGGATCTTGAAATACCAGTTGTCTTATACATCTTTGTCATTTGTAGCTTGTTGTCTAAATCTGTCAAGCTGGAGGGAAGGAGATCCCTCTTCATCAAGGACTCTTCTAAGAAGTTTCTCACTGAATCAAGAAGCTCAGAACTAGAGGGAAGAAGAGTGTGGAAAGTGGTTGGTGATTTGGTTGCAAGGAAAGAGATCCCCATAGTTGAATTTGAAGGAGAGCAGCCTGTTATTGAAGATTATAATTCTTCTTCAAGTAGATCTGATTCAGAAATCTTCTTGCTGATTTTCATTCTCCATCAGGTGAGGGACCTTCTTGTGTATTTAAAAAACTTACTCCTAAATCTGCTCCTATGGTTTCTAAGTTTGCTAAAGTTTATCAAGAGAGAGAGCCTTTGGGGGGTTGTCATTTTAAATATCACTCATCTATTCCAATCAGACCCATTACTACTCCTAACCAAATTGTTTCACCTCCAAGATCACCCCCACCAAACAATATGGCTCAGCCTAGACCTCCATTTTTGTTAACACCTTTGGTCCTATAAATTTTGGAGGAATGGATGGTTATCCAAATGCTGTCCCACAAGATGTGAGAAATAGGTTACCAAAATTCCAAGGTAACAATGCCATTACCGGTGATCAACATCTCAAACTATTTGATAATATGATGGAAGATTTTGAGATAGAATTTGAGGATGTGTATATCAATTTGTTTATCCATACACTTGAAGAAGATGCTAGGGATTGGTACAAGGCTCTACCTGATAACTCTATTGATTCATGGACTGAGATGAAAAATGCATTTAGATTGTAGTATGGTGACAGGACTGATCCTATATTTCTTTGTCGAATTTGAAAATATCAAGAAGAACCCGAATGAGACAGTCCATGACTTCAATACAAGATTTAATAAAACATTGAGAAGGCTTTGCCTATCATTTTGAGGCCTTGTGATGAATCTTTCTTGATCAAATATGCAGATGCATTTGATAAAAAGGCAGCCTATTACTTGAGAGAAAAAAATCCTACAAACTTGAGGCAAGCTTTCACCATGGAACTCCAAATTGAAAATAATATTAAAGCTATTGGTAAACCACTTAAGAGGGATGGTGTGAAGTTGATAAACCTTGAGAAGCCTCAAGCTAGCAATGGTGTTGACTTAGAAGATGTTGTTAAAACTTTGGCAGGGGCTGTCAAAGAAATTTCTTACAAATTAGCCCGGATGAGAAAGGAATTGGGAAAAGTTCACAAGGATAGAAAAGAACTCAAAACCATGATAGATTTGGAAATCATCCTAGGGGTGATCAAAGACAAGATGATAGAGGTAAAGTGCTTGTTGGATCTACAAAGAGATAACCCCAAGCACATGAAAATAGAGTGGTGCCTGACCCTATGACTGCAAGAGTTGCTGATGTTCAAGAAATTGCTGATATGGATTGGTGTGATAGATGTTTCCTTCCTCATCCTCCATGTGAAATGGACCAACAAGTTATTGAAGATGATAATGAGAATGAAATGGATGATGACATTTGTATAATGGGCAGCTCTTCGGGCTCACAACAAGCAAAACAACATCAATAGATGTAATAAGTGCAAGGACTGCTACAAACTTTTGGGATTGCATAAAGATGGTACCATTTCTTTCTCTTCCTCAAACTCATGATGTAGATGTAGTTCAGGCATTTGAAATTCCTAATAATGAATTTGAATATCTAAGGGCTTTAATGATCAAGAAGTATGATGGTGGTATTCCTTCGAGGAAGATAAACAATTGTTAATGAATGTTGTGGTTGGTCAAGAGAAAGAGTACAATATTAGAAGTAAAGTTGTTAGAGGATTTGGTCCTCAAGCCAAACCAAAGACACCCTTGCTCACAAGCATTCCCAAAGACAATCCTAGAAAAGAAACAATTGTAAAGAACCTTGTTGTCCCATGCAAAAATATCAGTCCTCTTCATGCCCAGGCTACCAAGAATACTTCTCCATGTGATGAAACTTCTTGTTTCCCTTCCAATGTTGTCTTACCAAAGAATGTTCCATATGATATAGCCTAGATTTTGATCCAAATTAAAGTGAGTGTCCCAATTATTGAATTGCTTATAATTCCTTAGTATAAGAAGAGAGCATTTGAGTACTTGGGATTGAAAGAAGAAAAGATTACCCCAAGTAGAAATGTAAATGTTGTTGAGAATCCTCTTAAAAGCATTGCTAGCCTTGAAACACCACCACCAATGGAAGATCTTGGAGAGGCACTTGAAGTATATTTGGGGACATCCTTGGTTGATTCCCAATTGAATGTTGATCCATTCTTCACAACTTTGCTCATAAAAGATAGGTTGCTTCACAATTGCATGTTTGATTCCAGTGCATCATGTAATGTCATGCCTCTAGAATTCATGAATGAGTTGGATATCAAGGTGACAATAGCATATGGGAAGTGTACAACCATGGATTCAAGGGAAGTGCCGGTTTTTGGTTGTGTGAAGGGTTTAGTAGTGCAACTTGCAGCCTATCCGGGTAAGAATTTAAAACTTGATGTTGTAATTGTTGATTGCCCTGCCAAATGGGGTATGCTTTTGTCAAGAAAGTGGGCTGCAAGTGTTGGTGGTAGTGTTCAAATGGACATGTCTTTCACCACCATTCCCATTGAGGGCAAGCCTTGTCAAACTCTATGGTGAAAAGAAGATGTTACACTTGATTGAAGATCCCAACAATGCTTCTTATGAAGTGTTGTTTGCTGATGTAGATGTTGAAAACTTCATTGGTTTTGCTGATGGAAAAGAGAATAAGATGGACAAATCAGAGTGCCTTGGTATGGTAGGTTCTCCATGGACATTACTATTTGATGGATCTTGCTCCAAATTTGGCAATGGTGCTGGTATAGTGCTGGTTTCTCCTAGTTTGGAAGAGTTTCCTTTCTCTTTCAAGCTCAATTTTGAATGCACTAACAACATTTCTGAGTATGAGGCATTATTGTTGGGATTAAGGATTGCATGGAAGTATGGAGTAAAGGATATTGTTGCTAAAGGAGATTCAGAGCTGGTTGTCAAGCAAGTAAGAAAGTTGTATGCTACAAAAAATCAGCGTATGAAACAATATAAGCATGTTGTTTGGGACTTGATTGAAATGTTTGATTCCTTTAACATTATTTACCATGATAGAAGTATTAATGTTGCTGCTGATAAGCTGGCTGTCCTTGGTTCTAGATTTGACAATTGCACCATTTCACCTTTTTGTGAATATAACATTGAAGTGCTAACAAGGCCAGTTGTCCCGGATAATGTGAAACATTGGTAGGTTTTTGATAATGATGCCCAAGTGTTGAGATTCTTACAATGCCAAGGTGATTTTTCTGGTCAGAATATTGATTGGGAACCAATGGTATGCATGAATGAAGGTAGAGAAACTTTGTTTGACAAGGATATTATACAATTAAAAAAACACCATTCCCAAAGGTCTTGTTGCACTTGAATCCAATTTTAACAATGCTGATTGCATCATAAATAGAAAGATGTCTGCTTCAAGGGATGTGGAAGAGCACAACTTGGGAACCAAGGATAAACCAAGGAAGATTTGGTTGGGCAGCCATCTCCTATGCCCAACTTTTAAAGAAGTATCAAGACTACCTTGCCTGGTCTTATTTAGAGCTGAAGGCATATAGAGAAGATTTATTTCAGCATGAGATTCCTCTTGAGGCCAAAACCAAGCCATTTAGACAAAAACAAAGGCCTATTAATCCATTTCTTTCCATGAAAATGCAAGAAGAGTTGAAGAAATTGAGAGATGGTGGCATCATTCAGCCTACTAGATACTCATCTTGGGTGGCAAACCTTGTGCCAGTTAGAAAGAAGAATGGAGATATCAGACTTTGTGTGGATTTTAGGAATCTAAACAAAGCATCTATGAAGGAAAATTACCCCTTACCAAACATGGAGAATATGTTGCAGCTTGTAATAGGGTCAGAGATGCTTTCTACTTTGGATGGTTTCTCCGGATACAATCAAGTAGTTGTCAAAGAATCAGAAAGACTTAAGATAGCCTTCACTAATCCTTAGGGGACTTATGTTTTTGTAAGGATGCCTTTTGGATTGATGAATGTTGGTGCTACTTTTTAAAGGGCAATGGATTTTGCCTTTTCTGGTTATATCAATGAATTTATTGCTATTTATCAAGATGATGTGACTATTTTTTCAAGGCAGCGAGGAGACCATTTGCAGCACCTAGAAAAGATGTTGATCAGATGTAGAGAGTATGGCATTTCACTTAATCCAAAGAAGTGTCATTTTGGTGTGTAAAAGGCCAAGATGTTGGGACATATTGTGTCCAAAGAAGGTGTTATGATAGAACCTGAGAGAGTGGAAGCAATCAACAAAGTGCCCATTCCAAGAACCAAGAAAGGTATCCAATCTTTCTTTGGCCAAATCAATTTTATTAGAAGGTTTGTTTCCAATTTTGCTGAGCTAACTCTTCCAATCACAAGCATGCTAAGAAAGGATCAAATTATCAAGTGGGAGGAGGCTTCCATTCAATCTTTTGAAGGAATAAAGGATGCACTTAAGCATGCACCTATTTTAGCAGCCCCAAACTACAAGAGACCTTTCCAAATATTTTCTTTTGCCTCTGAATTCACTATTGCTTCAGTTTTGTTACAAAAGGATGAGAATGGAGCTGAGAGGCCTATTGCCTTCTTTAGCAAGGCTTTACAAGCAGCTGAGTTGAAGTATACAATCATGGAAAAATAGGCATTTGCATTGGTAAAAGCAACAAATATTTTCAGGCCCTATATACTGAGTTCAAAATTTGTTGCTTATGTTCCCCACACCATGGTTAAAGACATCTTATCAGACATGGAGATATCAAGCAAGAGATGTAGATGGGTCAAAAAATTACAAGAATATGATATGGATATCCAAACAACAAAGCTAGTAAGAGGTTTGGGTCTTGCCAAGCTCATGGCTGAGAGTAATTTGTAAAATGTAGAAGTGAATTAGCTAGAGGAAGAAAGGGAAGACCTTCTTGACAAATTGATGAGATCTGAGTGGTACAAAGATGTGATTTTCTACCTCAGACACCTATGCTATCCTAGTCACTTGAATAAAAATCAGAAAAGAGCCCTCAAGCTGGCTTCTCAAAATATATCATAACAGACCTTGGGCTGGCTTGGAAGAACCCTGAAGGTGTCCTCTTGAAATGCATAACTGAAGATGAAGCTCCCAAGTTGATTGCTTATTTCCATGGGGGAGTTTGTGGAGGAAATTTTTCTAGGAGAGTGACATCACATAAGATTTTAAGAGTTGGTTATTTGTGGCCTACTCTTTTTAAAGATGTAACCTAGCTAGTTAGAAAGTGTGATAGTTTCTAACATTTTTTAGGAAGATTGAAAGCTTCAGGATCCCTTCCTTTGTAGCCTGTATTAATTGAAGTTCCTTTCAAACAATGGGGAATGAATTTCATTGGTGAGATTTCAGATCCTTCCAGTTCTGTCATAAATGGATCCTTGTAGCAACTGATTATTTTACAAAATGGGTTGAGGCAATTCCATCTAGAAAGGCAACACACCAAGTGGTAATGGATTTCTTATTGAATCATATCATATGCAGATTTGGAGTTCCAGTTAAGATTGTATCTAATAATGCCATGTGTTTTAGAGCCAAGCCTTTGATGGCAATGTGCAATGAATATGGGATAAATCTGACTTATTCTTCAAACTACAATCCACAAGGCAACGGACAAGCTGAGTCAAGTAACAAGAACTTACTCAAGATCATCAAAAGGACCTTGGAAATCAACAAGAAGAAGTGGGGAGAGCAATTGAAATTTTTAGTTTGGGCTGATAGAATAACTCCAAAAAGAGCAACTGGTAAAAGTCCATTTGAATTGGTGTATGGAACTCAAGCATTGCTACCCTTACACCTGCAATTATCCACTTTTCAGTTTTCCCAACAATTGGAAGATCAAGAACATGGCCCATATGAATCAAGGATCAATCAGATCATTGAGTTGGATGAAGAGAGAAGGGCTTCTCACCAAAGGCATGTCAGATTTAGAGAGAAATTGAAGAATTTGTTTGATAAGAAGGTCACTCCTAGAGCCTTCAGTGTTGGAGATCTAGTTTTGCTTTGTGGGATAGTAGGCATGAAGACAAGGGAAAGCATGGCAAGTTTGATGCTCTATGGATGGGCCCTTATGCCATTGATATCAGGATTGGAGAAAATACATTTTTTCTCAAGGATTTGGATGGGGATTTGCTGGAGCTACTTGTTAATGGCAGACATTTAAAACATTTCTTGGATTAAATCCCCATGTGAGGTATCCACAAGTTGTACATTTTGTATAGTCTCTTGTTTTTGTTTTGTCTTTTGCTGTTGTTGGCTTGTGGTTTACCCTTTTGTCCTTGCAACCAACCATTTCGTCTGGTTTTCAGGTCTATTTTTGGTGAAATTCTAGTTTTTGGGTTGCTCTACATTTTTAAACTCCTTGCCCAATGGATTTTTGGCACTTGGTCTATGTTGTGATATTGTGGCACTTGTTGGGAGTGCCCATCCCCAAACAGGAGCCATTGTTGGTGCAAATTTTAATTTTGCAGTTGTGCCTTGATTTTCCATATCCAGTTTTTCTCAAAAAAATGTTTCATTTGCTCAAATTGGTGACCTGCAATTCATATTTTCCAATTGAATGCCTTTGAATTTCTCACATTGTCATGATTTTTCCCTAAATTGAAACAAATTTCCAAGTTCCCCTCTTTTGTGCCCTAATTTCTTCATTTTTTCGGGTTGAGCCATTTTCCCTTTGTCAAATTCATGTAAAAAATTAAAATGGATCAAATCCAGTTGTTTGCTGTTAAAATCTCATTCCCCAGGCCTAAATCAATGTAAAATCATGTTTCATTGGAGTTAAAACCAAGAAATCTTCCCTCCTTGTGAATTTTTTTGATTTCTAGGGCAATCCCCTACATTTTTTACGTTTTGACGGGCATACGGGTGTCATTTTCCCATCAAATTCATCCTTACATCCTTTTGGTGATGTGGCAGGTTTCTATTGGCCGGGGCGGTCGGAAAATGTTATAAGTTGTTACTTTTTGAAAAATTGACAAAGGAAAATTTTGCTCTATGGCCCTACATTTACTACAGTGATGTGCCTACGTGGCATGATTTGAGTGGTTGGAGGATCGGAAAGTGGTGGGGTCAGTCACTTAGAAAATTTTCTTCCATTTTGGAAAATTTCTCAAATCATTTTTTGTTCAAAGGCCCACATCCAATAGGAAGTGGACACGTGGCGGGAGATCAAGCGGATGGCGGGGAAGTTGGAGAAAAATTTTGATTCGGGGTTTTGGGGAAAATTTTTACCCGAGGGCCTCGCATCCAATGAAAAGAGGACACGTGTCTAGGAGGGTCAAATGGAGAGGTGAAGAGTTGGAAAAATTTGAAGTTTTTGGCTTCAAAATGTCAAAGGGGAAAATTTTGACCCAGAGGGCCCGCATCCAATGAAAAGAAGACATGTGTCCAGGAGGGTCAAATGGAGAGGACAAGAGTTGGAAAAATTTGAAGTTTTTGGCTTCAAAATGTCAAAGGAAAAATTTGGCCCGAGAGCCCATGACCAATTAGAGGAAGACACGTGTCCAAATTTTGGTGGAAGTTTGGAGCGTAGAGAGAGTGGAAAACTTTGCAAAATTTTGGTGAAAAATCTAGAAGTAAAAAATGGACCCACAGAAAATTTGGAGGTGTCCCCACAGCCAATTAGGGGGTGACACATGGCCTATTCCAAAAGGAAAAAAGGGGAGCACGGGCCCGTAGGAGGATTTTGTGTTTGCGGAGGAATGAAGGAAAAATAGGAATGTCAGCTCCACAGCTGAATGGGAGACCACCACGTGGCAGAGGAAGTAGATGGTGTTCGGCCCATGGAGGTTTTTGAGGAAATTTTCCTTTTCTCAAAAAAGGAGAAAATTTCATTATTTTGGCCCACTTTTCAGTGGGGCCCACCTAAGGACATGTGGCGGGTCCAGGGGGCGAGCGAGGAAAATTGTAAATTTTTTTCCCAAAGTTCAAAAAAGGTTTAAAATGCATTTTAAGGATTGGGGGCCCACTCCAATCATATTTGGCCACGTGTCCACCTTATCCAAAGGCAAAAAGGGGGAGATTTTGGACACATGGATGACGCAAATTTAAAGTTGAATTTGGATCGACGGTTGCTAAGTATTTTCATTTCTTGCCGACCATGAGAGCTCCAAGATGCTTGGATTCATCATTTTTGCACCAAATTGCATGAAATTTTATATGAATTCGCATCCCCTCGGCCTTCTGAATGCAATGGCATCATTCATTTGAGCTAATTCAGTGCCCTATTGTGTTTTTCATGAAATATTTTTCTCAGCCCGTGTAAAAATGAGAAAAGTAAAAAATTAAAGTTGCAGAGTTAAAAATGATGAGGGAAAAAGGTGGAAAATGATTGCAAATGCATGCTGGCATGTTGGAATGACAAAAACATGACCCTGGGATGGATAAGGATCCGAGCTCATGTAATATTTTATTGTTTTTGTGCATCCCTGGCATTTTACGAGTTGTTTCACAGTTTAATATCATTTTTCATCAAATGGATAGGGTTTTGTAACAAATTTGATCCTTTGAGCATATTCTTTGCTTGGGATGCAAGGATCCAAGCTGGCATAGGGTATAAGTTGTAATTTTGAAGCATTTTGTAAGGCCTGTTGAGATTTTTGGAGAAAGAAAGAAGAATTTTCAGAGGAAAACTGGAAGTAATCCATTTCTTTTGGAGAAACTACCTGAGAGCCATTTTTAATTCCTTCTTGCATCAAATGTTCATCATGTTGAGTTGGTTTCAGCTGTAAAGCCATCAAAAAGCTTTGAGATTGTCTTAATAACATTCCCTTGCTGGTGTATTTGATCAAATTTATGGATTGACTAGTTTTATCTCTTGGCAAAACTTGCATACACTTGTATTTCAGTATGTTTTCAATTTGTGTTTCATGCTCATGTTGCAATCTTGTGTTTGGGATCTCTTTTGATCATACATGGTCTCATTTCTTGTAGAGGGTTTGAAGGCATCTACAATATTTCATTCAAAAGAGCATTCATTTGAGTGAAGATAAACAAATTTAAATTCATCTTACCTTCCTTGAATATTGAGGGTGTTTGTAAACCTTTGGGTGTACCTTAGGTCATGATCAAATAAGGGTTTCTAGATGCTTCATTGATATTTTGCTTCAAGATTTTGTGGCAGGTTATCAAAGTTTGTGTGGAATAGTGTAGATTTGGGCCTCCATTTGTGCACACATCCTGGTTGAAAGAGCACTTCAAACTCATTGAAACATCTCTATTGTTTAGGTGTTGTAATTATTTTGCAAAGGTTCCCAAAGAAGTTGGTAATTCCTTATCTTGTCTTGTCTAAACTTCTCCCATCATAATTTCATTCAAACTAATTCATCCTACCCATACTACCCCTACATTGCATTGTGTATCAACAAAAGAACTCAATCCTTTCACAAAAATGCACAAAGCATATCAGGGTTTTATCATGTCTTTAACAGCCCTAGCTTTGTTTTGAAAGCATATCCATCATTTAATAGTGACAACTCCTTTGAGTTTGGATAATGGATGCTTGATCATGTTTTCAAAAGCCCTCTTCCATACCACATGCAAAACATAAGGATATCTCCATCTCCTTTACCATAAAAGGGCTGCAATATAGGTTCTCTTGCCTTGGTTGATAGGCACAACCTAAAACAGTGAGGGTTAGATCAAAACCCTTTTGAAGGTGCTATCCACTTCCTCAAATCTTGAATGTAAACAAGCAGATAGGTGTGATCCCCGGCTACAAATGACATACAAACCATCTATCTACTCTTGAAGTGTCTTGTGCTAGTTCATGATGCCTTTCAAGTTGTGAAGGAGACTAAAACTAGATACCAATAGGCCCTAGGATAGATGGAAGGGGTGAAGGTGCCAAAGGCATGGTGGGTTAAATTAGGGTGTGCTACCTATAAGGTTTGGTCTTGTTTTTAGCTAGAGGAATGTTTTTTGTGTGGGTTTGGGAAGATGTGGCTAAGTCCAATTTTACGGGTGGATGGACAAGGCTTGATGTCAGCATGACACCTAGGGTAGTGATAGGTCTAGATATGGGAGAAGATTTAGGTACATATAGGTTTTTAGACATAGTAATCGATTTGGTATGGGTAAAGGTTTGGATAAAGGCTAGGGTGATGAAGACAAATTCGTTTCGACAGGTATGGTCATGGTTGATTTGGGCACTTGACTCATTTTCGTATTGTCGAGTTGAGTACAAGTTGGTCATACTGACCTTCTTGACAATATTGATTGAAAAATGGTCCAAGAAGGCTTGAGCGACTTGATTAAATGAGTAAATGGAATGTCGAGGTAAACCACTATACAAGTTCTAATTCGGGTCTCATTAAGGACATGGGGAATGTTCATAGGAGTAAAGCATCATCGTGGGAAATTAGATAACACCCATGTTTGAAAGAATGCAAGTGTTGCTATGGGTCTTCCTTACTGTTGAACCAGTTAAATTTGGGCATTTCTTAATGTGCGGGGTATGGGAAAATGGGAATAGATGGATGGATGGGTTCATTGTAAATTTCAACTTAGGTTAATGAGTTACGAGAGCCGATACTCGATTCTTCTAATGTTTGCATCTTTTCCATCATCATCTTAATAAGGTTGTTGGTGGGATGTGATGATTGGACACCCCCGCAATATAAGGAGGTTGATGAATGATGTATGATTCGTATGAGATCCTAGTATATGGTGGTTCCAAGTATGAGAAATGTGAAGGGGGAATAGATGCAAGTGGTAACAGGAATGATAACTAGATCATACCAAGCCAAGAACACATATGCTAATCAAACACCATGATCAATAAAATGAAAGCAATTCACTAGAATAACTTTACATAAACCTTTGTAAACAAATGATCGAAATATCATATGTTATTATGGAACTCAATGAAATATAATGACAATGGGCCTTACTTATATAGATAAGGAATAACAATCTAAGACCCAAAGAAAGGTCGTAGATCAAGCCATAATTTAAGGAAATAACTAGTCATCAAAGAACTAGTCAAGACCATAGATTTAGGAGAGAACTAGACATCAAGGATCTAGTCAATACCATAGATCAAGGAAAGAACTATACCTAACAACTAGATAATATCCCCCTAATATCTAAATAAATAAAAATAAATATCCACACACATAAGTGGGTGAGGATAAATACAATAAAGGTAAATAAAGTACCTAGGTGAACATGAGCTAAGGTAAATACCTACTCTAACACCCCCTCAAGTGAAGCTAGAGGCCAAAATAGAAGTGGAATGTCCATAGTATGAGTCTCGAAAACTAGGCTTGATGAGGTACTCATGTACAATATATCCATGAAGAAATATCGAACCAAAAGAAGGAAAGAATCATGCTAGAAGGAAAGAGAAAGAAGAAGAAGAAGGAAGATGTTCTCACAAACACCCCCAAGAACAAATTCTAAAACCCCAAGCATTTAACACAACTCAAGGTAGCGAGCTGATGTAAAAGGATTCGTAAAGATTTCTGCAACATGCTACTAAGTCGGAATGTACTCTAAGTAAATAACTCCATCCTGAATGTGCTGATGAATGAAGTGGATGTGTATCTCAATATGCTTGGTCCACTAGTGCTCAACTAGGTTGTGAGAAATGTGAATTGCAATTTGGTTGTCACACCAAATTATAGTCGGTGAATCCTGTGGGAATCCAAACTCTATCAATAACTATTGAAGCCAAAGAATTTTCTGGCTCACTGTAATTGTTGCTCTGTACTCTACCTCTGAAGATGAAAGTGCAATATCCTGTTACTTTTTGCACTCCCAAGCAACTTGAGAAGAACCAAGACAAAAATATAGCTAGAAGTGGAATGCATGTCATCAATAGAACCTTCCCAATCTGAATCTATATACCCAACCAACTGAGTAGAACCCCTAGTGTAGTGTAGGCCAAAGTGGGAAGTTCCCTACAAATAGTGAAAAATCCTTTTAACATCCTTCTAGTGACTACTATGAGGAGAATGTGCAAACCGAGATACAAGACCTACTACAAATGAAATATCAAAGCAAGTATGGGTCAAGTACATGAGACTCCCAACCAATTTCCTATACAATGTAGGATCACAAAGTGGTGTGGTACATGTGGAAGTAAGAGTAACTCCAGACTGAAAAGGAGATGGAATTGGCTTGCAATCAGCCATATCAAAGCGCCAAATAAGATCATGGGTGTACTATTTTTTGACTCAAATGAATCCCTGGATCTATCTAAGAAATTTACAAACCAAGGAAATAATGTAATAGCCCAAGATCTGTCATGTCAAACTGTGTAGAAAGATCCCTCTGAATACTTTGAATGTGGGAAGAAGAGCCGCCAGTAAGTAATAGATCATCAATATACAAGAAAAGTATCACAATATCCTCACCAACATGCTAGAGATATACTGTATGATTGGAGTGGTAACAAAAAAAATAGTAGATAGAAGAAAAGAATCCATCTTCTCATACCTACCCCGAGGGTCTTGTTTGAGCGAGTAGAGAAACCTTGAGCCTACAAATATGAGAAGAATCCTAAAAAATACAACCGATGGCTCCATGTATATTTCCTCTTATATATCTACATGTAAGAAGGAATTCTTCACATCCATCTAGTATACGGGCCACCCCTGTGATGTAGCAATGGCAAGTACAAGGCCTACAGAATCCATCTTGGCAACAAGTGAAAAAGTATCAGAGTAATCAATACCTTTAACTTGTGAAAAACCCTTTGTAATAAGATGAGTCTTATACTTGTCAATGTACCTATTAGCTATGTATTTGGTTCTATATACCCACTTACACCTAACCATATTTCTTCCTTTAGGAAGAGATACCAAATCCCAAGTATGATTCTTCATCAAAGAAGAATACTCAGCTACCATCGCATCATCCCACTCCTATATCCCACGAGCCTTTGAAAAAGACTGTGGATCCTAAGAAATTGGCTAACAAAAAATTACGAAACTTGTAGAATGTGTGTGATTATGCCTAGTTGGTGGAAGATCCTGTATGAAAGGTGCTACCTCAGAAAATGTAGTACAATACCACTTAGGCATAGTGATAACATCAGTGGGAATGGGATCCTCAATGACATCTATAACCTCCTCATCAATATCCTAAAAGAAAGGATCCTCAAAATGAGATGAAGAAGGAGGGATGGAAGAAGATGAATAATCATGAGGAGTGAAGTGCTCATCAAACTGAACATGCGTTTGAAAAATAACATCATGTGTATAAGGATCTAAAAGACAATAAGCTCTCATGTTCTCACAATACCCTACAAAGATAAAGGGTTTACTCTTCTCATTAAAATATTTCCTTTTTTTCTTTGGCACAAAGGCCCAAGCATGGCTCTCAAAGAATCGAAAAAATGAGACATTTGACTTAGTGTTGGACAAATCTTCCTCTGGAGTCAAATGCTCAAGTTCTCTATGTGGTGTGTGATTCTAAATGTAGTTAACATAATTAATTGTTTATGCCTAATAGATAGGAGGTATATCTCTAGAATTCATCATAAATTTATCCATTTCCTTCAAATTTCTATTCTTCCATTCTACTAAGCCATTATATTGTGGAGTATGAGGAACAAAATGCTGGTGAATAATGTCTTGAGTTACCAAAAATTCAGAAAATGCATTGCTGAAGTACTCCCCCGTTATCAGTAAAAAGGTTATTTATGCAACTAGAATATTGTTTCTTGACCAAAGCCTTGAAGAGTTTAAAGTGTGAAAAAAATCAATTTTGTAATTGAGAAAATAAACCCAAGTATGCCTCGATAAATTATCAATAAAGGTAAGTGCATACTTAGCTCCATTGAAAGAGGGGGTTGGAAAAACCATCAAGTCACTATGCACAAGCTCAAGTGGTGAAGAAGCTCTCTTAGAAAATTCTTAGGAAATGGATCTTGGTGTTGTTTCCCTAATGCACAACTAGAGAAAACTCCCTCAAGATAAGAAACTCTAGGAAGACCATCTACCATACCATGAGTGCTCAACTCCTTCAAATATCTGTAATTAAGATGTCCAAATCTTTCATGTCAAAGCTTACTCTCTAAATCTACATGAGAAACCAATCCCCTCCCTATATAATAAGTGTCATCAAAACCCTCAAAGTGATATATTCTAGAACTATGATCAACAATACCCTGAGCAACAAGTGAATAAGGCTCCAAAAAAATTCTTACTTCTTCCCCATGTGGTGTAAAAGTCACTATTTTCCCTTAATCAGAATGAAAATTAGATATACAGAAAGAAAATTTGTAGTGATGTTAGGAACATATAGTTCATCTTGGATACTTCCACCATCAAGTTTTATATCACCTTTTACCTCAACAAAAAGAAAGGAAGAATCCCCAACCTCAATTTTGGAAGTAGAACTCAAACCTAGAGAAAGAAAAGACTCCCTGGAAGAATTCATGTGATGAGAAGTACTAGAATCTATAACCCAACTATATGTAAGTGGTTACTGAGATATCCCAACAACATTAAGTGATTTTTCATGTTGATTAGAAGGAGGTGGAGTGGAGATAGAAATTTTCTATTTCTTCACTACATCCTCTAAGGCTTGCATTCACTTATAATACCTATGTTCTTCATGACCAATACCCCCACAAAAGAGCATGAAAGGATAGACTTATTCTTGGATTTAGAAGACTCCTTGGGTTTAGAGATGTTTTCTTTGGGTGTAAGAGAACTTTGAGATGGAGAAGGGGTGGATTTGATTTTCCCTTTCCCTTAGGATTAGATGCAACTAATGCCTTTTGAGATGCAGAAGACTCAAGGTGAGACAATTTGGATTCTTTCCTAGTAAGTCTTTCACAAAATATTTCTAAGTCAAGAATTTTGAATGTGTCACCTAAGGAATCCATGCTAGAGAAAAAGGTAGAAGAAAATATTTTAAATGGTCCTCTCAACTTGGATAGAATCAAGGAAACACAATCTTCATCTTTCTTATCTCTTCCACTCCCCTTCAACTCGTGTCAACAAATTCTTAAACTTGGTGAGATAGTTTATAATTGTTAGAAAATTTTTAGATTAAGAGAGGTGATCTCAATTTCAAGTTGCATGGCTCTAATATGATCCACTTCACCAAATAATTCCTCTAATTTCTCCCATATTTTGAAAGGAGAGTCACACTTTTCTAAATGAAACAAAAGAATGTCACTTACATAAGTTCCTATCAAACCCATACACTCATAAAATTTTCATTGGTACATAAATTTCTCATATTCTCTAGTGAACACTGGTTGTTCTGAAGAAGATAAAGCCCATGATCCTTTCCGCTTAATTATTGTTTCCATTCTTGGTTTCCATGTGTGGTAATTATGTGTTGTTAATGGATCAACATGATCTAATGCAGAAGTAGATGCCATCCTCAAAAAATCACCAAAAGAAATGCAAGAACCAAGCAATGCAACAAGACCCCAAGAAATGCAACAAGATCCCCCAAGATATTGGCACTTTATAATGGAAATATCATGAAAAAACAAGCACTTTTACAAAAAAATGACACTCAAAACTGAGTTACCAATCAAAATTTATGATCTTTTCAATATTATGCTCTATTATTTATTTTAGTCGCCACTAAAAAAAATAAATTTCTCTTGCCTTCACCACACAAATAAATTGAAAGGGGGCTGGATTTAAGCACCTACTAGTAGGAATCACAAGCTTTAAGCCCTCATATGACCAAGGGCTAAGGATTACAATGGGTATGTTTGTCTCTAGAAATTGTTGAGTTTACAACTCTTGCTATGATACCATAAAAGGAATGATAACCAACTCGTAACAAGCCACACAAATGCTAATAAAATGTCACGATCAATAAGATGAAAGCAATTCATCGAATAACTTTACATAAACCTTTGCAAATAAATGAGCAATCATATATTATTATGGAACTCAATAAAATATAATAAGAATGAGTCTTTCTTATATATGCAAGGAATAACAATCTAAGAACCAGTCAAGGTTGTAGATCAAGCCATAAATCAAGGAAATAACTAGTCATCAAAGAATTAGTCAAGACCATAGATCAAGAAAATAACTATACCTAACAACTAGATAATATCCCCTAATATCTAAATAAATACCCACACACATAAGTGGGAAAATATAAATACAATAAAGGTAAATAAAGTACCTAGGTGAACATGAGCTACGGTAAATACCTACTCTAACAGGTGGAAGGTATCTTGAATAGGCAATAGATGAGATTGGGGGTTGTTGGTGATATGTATAAGTAGGTGGGGTAGTCATAACGACTCTTGTGGTAATTGGGGGTAGAGACTATGGGATGGAAAGGACGAGGTTTTGGAATGGGGTATGGGTTGCCGACACCATGGGTGGTTACAATGCAACTGGTACATATGAGGTAAAGGGTGCAGATGGGGCTATGCTCAAGGTGGATGATGAAGGAATAGTTAACACCAATGGTGTGATAGATTTCATAGGTGAAACAATTATGTGGGGTTCAATTGAGACACCATAGGTGGTAAGGTGGATGAAGGTAATGCCGAGCTAGTGGTAGTTGATGCGGAAGTGGGGAAAGGGAAGGAGGTATATATAGAGGCATGTCATATACCAATTGTCCTGAGGAGTCCCAGGTAGATGAGTGGGCGAGATAATATTGTAAGGCAACTTGGGATTCTGGTCAAGGAGTCTTACGAACTCCTCATCTCTAGTACTAATGGTGATGGGCTGAGTTGGATCCATAGGAAAGAAGATGAAAGGCGGTGATAGGATAGGTGGGAGCAGATGAAGGCTAGCGTGAAACATAAGAGCATTGGCTTGGCTGCAAGTCAAAACCATGTGAATAAACTGTTCTTTGTAAATGACATAGAAAAACAACAAAAATGGAGGGAATAGATCTCGAGAGGAGAAAATGGTCAGTGTTTTAATTAAAAATTAAAAAAGGAACTGGCGGTGGTTAGGTTAACCGATGTCGGTTACATGGTGACTGATGATGGTTAGGTAATCGATACCGATTCTTGTGGGAAAATCATTAGTTTTTAAATGAGGCAAAAATGATGAAAATGAAATAAAGAAGCGGTATTGGACTGTGATTTTATAACTTTGGGGCTATAATGATGTCCTGAAAACTTCAAAAAGAACAAAAGATGTGATGAAATTTATTTTTGATAGAATGACAAAAAGAGCTAGAAATTGAAAATGGTTAGGTAAACCAATGATGGTCAGATGTAAACTGATGACGGTCGCTAGACCGACACCGGTCACTGTGAGATTTTGAAAAATTAAAGAAAATTTGATTTTTGTGAATTAAATCAGATGAAATATCAACCCAAAAAATTGAGTATGATAGTAATGGATCCTGACACACTCATAAATAGTCAGAATACACCAACTATGATGGTGGAGTGTGAAAGGAAGAAGAAAATGAAGAACGTAACCTCACAACTCAAAACACAACTCAAGAAAAAGCTAAGAAAAACACACAATCCTATAAGTGAATTTTATGTTTTAGCTTATGCTATTTAAGAATGACTTGTGAATAAGAATACATTTTTGGTTTTAGAATGTGTCTTATGAAGAGGTAAGATCTAAGGGTGGTTTCAAGTTATGTTTTGACAGGGGCAGTCCTTTATCTAAGTTAATGACTGGATAGAGAAACGAATTGGGCACCCACTGTCAATCCTTTGATCGTGTGATTGTTGAAAACTTCTTCCAGAAAGGTGTTATTTAAGAAGATGTGTGAATTTATATTTGTGCAGTCTGGAAAGAGAGAGAGAGAGAGAGAGAGAAGATAAAGTTCTCTACGATTCAATTATATCAACCATCAGTTGGAAATGACTTCCAACGTATAAGTTGCCCTCATTTTTATTGTGAGCAAAAATACAAGCATATAAGTATGAAATACAAGTATTTAAGAACCCAAATCGAAATGTGATATTTGATGTAAAAGAGAATGAATATGAAAGAGAACGGCTTTCACTAATGCAGATGCAAGAAAAAAAAGAATGATTCTTTTTAGTCCCGAAATACAAATGTCGAGAAAATAGAAGAAAGAGAAGATTCCCAGAGAGAAAATTTAATGTTAACTTCCTTTTAAAAAGAAACAAACATACAACAGTTCCCTAAGAATGAATGAATGCAAGGAACCTCGGATGGGTCCCATTGGGCGTGCCAAAATGTTTCACTAGATTCTTAACAAATTAATGAAATAGATAAGGGGTGATAGGACAAGGAGGAATACTTGTTATGATGTCAGTTGAAGGTTGTACGTGCATTCTAATTTCTTGATCCAAGTCGACAGTAAGAACTCCCTTTTGTCTAGGAGGAACTACCTAAAATGCAAATAAAGAACACAAAACATAGTTAATAGAAAAAGGTTAGTGGATTTCCTATTACGAGCTAGATCCGGGAAGTACAACACTTCCTCAATGGGTTTGAATCCACCGATATATATATATATATATATATATATATATTTATGTATGTATGTATTTCAATATAAAACAAATGAACATGCGAGATAAATGAATCATATGCTAGTAGTTTGATTTAGGTATCTCATATTACTTATCAACTTTAATCCACTTAAATGCTTTGATATTAAATTGTCAAAGGTCATGGGTTAGGTCACGAGTTGGGAAAGTGGTCCAGAAATCATAGATAGGTCTAAATAAGGCTAGGTATAATTTGGGGCTGATTTGGATGATTGGGGTGTTTTCTCGTTTGAGGTTTTTTCCGGACATATAAACTGATGTCATCGGGTTTGACTGACGATGGTTTAGCTATGACCAATACCAGTTAGGGATAACCAATCTTGGTTTCGTGGGAATGGTAAAGTATCAAAAACAGGTGTCTAGGTTCTCTCTGTGTCTGCACAGAGAGATGGGGAGGTTTTGGAGAGGCTCCAGGTAGGGTATCTGGCTTGGGTGATATTTTGTGAGGCCTTTGGGATGTTAAGGTAAATTTAGAAAAATTACAGTAGGAGATACTATAACCGATGTTAGTTTGGTGACCGATGTCGGTATAGGGGAAACTGATGACGATCAAGGTAATTGGCGTCTGTAGGGGGAAATTTGGTGAAAGTTGATTAACATGTGGTTTTGGGATTCTCTATGATTGCATAGAGAATAAAGGGGAAACTGGTTATGTTCATGATAAGGTGATAAAATTGAGAAGTGTGTAAAAGGTTAGGAATAAAGATCCGAGAAGGTTATGGTGGCTGGATAAGAATATGGGCTGGAAATTGGAGATGGTGGAATACATGGAATAATATGTTCAAATAACAAAGGGATAAAAAACTTAATGAATAAGCACAAGAATGATACAAAATTAGATGCACTTACTTATTCCTATAAGATTGGTGAGTGAAGGAAGGTGAAGGTCATCTATGAACCTAGTGGTCAGTGTCATGGTAGTTCTTCCTAGAGTGTCACCATGAATTACATTGCCTTCAGATTATATATATGGTGCCAAATATATATATGGTTACTAATGACAGTCAAGGTGACCAGCATTGGTTAAGGGTTAACCGACATCGGTTAAGGCTAGATATCCTAGGTTTACCAAAAATACTAGATCTTGGCTATTTTTGGCAAGCTCTACCTATTGGTTTAGGTTTAAAGTGGTGGTTAACTCTTAGATAAGCGAGCATGCTATTGGAGAAAGAATAGGAATTTAATATTAGGGTTAGACTAAGTCTCAGGTGGTTAGGATAAGTAGAGACCGAGTCTTAGTTAATTAATAGGCTAAAAACAAGTCCATGGTGAGGTGTCAGGTGATGTGGCTAGTTCGGGTGTAAATTAATTTAATTAAAGTAATTAAATTAATAATTTATGTGAGGATGGGTATTAATTCAATTGTAAGTAACTAAATTATTATGAATATGTGGTAAAGGGGTCACGGTTAGGTTAACATGTTAGGATGACTACTCGAAAGAGGAAACAAGAGGAGTGTGACCCAAATTTGGAGTCTATAATACTATTGAGTAAGAGTGCATAGTATGCTGAAATTATAATAGAGAATGAGACTCATACCCCCAAAACACTTGTATTTTTAACCATAACCGAGTAATGAAGTGAAGGTATGAAATATTCATGCCCCTATAAACTATTGAGAATTATGTCATATGAACTTAAGATTATGCCAAAAATTGGTATCCATAAGTGGAATTCTACAACTGAAGATAAATCTAGTATAACTACCCCTAAGGTAGAAATGTATGGTAGGGTCAAGAATGTTTTCATGGTCTTGACCTTTCTATATGGTCTTACACTTGTGTATTTTCTACTAAATTTTAATATTAGGTGATGTTTTTGAGAACTTGTTCCTTGCAAAAATCTATGTCTAAAGATGAAGTTCTTCACGTAAGTGTAGAATATATCCCTATAAATTCCCCCTTTTTTTAAGTGCATGTGATAAAGAATTTAAGAATGAGAATCAAAATAATAGATGTGTTTCTGTATTATATGTTTGTGAATTTGTAGGAGAATGTAAAATGTTGAAGTGGTGGCTACCTTTGAGAACCTACACCTATAAAAGGGGTTATAAATGGTGGCGTATAAAGTAACAAACAACCATAGCTATAATAGTAGTGATAGAAAAAATAACAACAATAACAATAGTAATGTAAATTTAATAGAGATAGTATAGAGACAAGAGAAATTAAGTGATAAAACACGAGTTATAACATGTAGAGAAGAGTCACGTCAAGGCATAAATCCATAAACATAGGACATCCACAATGTCACACAAAAATTAAGGAACTTAGGCCATATAAAAGAGAAGTAATGTCACATGAGAAAGACATAAAGCCACAAACATGGGAAATGATGGTGTCACAAGACAAACAAGACATGTAGGCCACATACAATGAAGCAGACAAGTAGTGACACAAGTAACTAACAAACATGTTCTAAAAAACAATGGTAAGAGAAATTTAAGTAGTTAAAAACACATGAAACAAGATATATTAGTACTACACAAGACACATGTGTTAGTATTATTAGTTCAAAATATAACATGTATGTAATAACGTATGATGAGGAAGTATAGAAAGGAACTATAATAAAATAATAACACATGTATAATGTGGAGGGATGCTCCAAAGAGAAGAATGTAAGGAACCAAATTATCTCCTATTATCATGTAATGATCTATATGTCTTGGATCAAAGTCAACATACCTCGTGGACACACATGTAAAGAGTAGAAAAATATAAGCTATCAATCAAACCATAATGACCAACAACATATGTAATGTAAAGTGTAAAAAAATCAAGGTATGTGTGTAGATCCTAGTTTTATATTTTTATAATTATATGAATGTTTGTGTATTGTTTAATATAAATATGTATAGGGAGAGGGGTAACACAAAATATACCCAATAAGAGCCTCGTGAGAAAGAAAATTAGATCAAGAAGAAATGGGAGTTGTGGGCCTCAATTAAACCAAAGAAATATGCTCATATGTGAGTGGTATAGAGGCAGTATATTGTGCCATATAAATCTTGGGAGGAGGCTGAGGTGGACTGAATCCATGAGAGGCAATGTGTGATAGATCGGAATTATGAGGAGGTATGGAAGAACAAGAGACACTATAAAAAATATGTGCACTATAAGAACTATGAGGAATTATATAAGGATGAGATCAACTAGAGATAACATGTTCATTATAAGGCATATCGGAAGCCTAGGAGTAGAAATAAGAATGATAGAAGTATGAAAAGGAAACATAGTAAGAGGGGCCCCAAAAGGAATACCTCAAATTACAACAACTCATTACTGATGAATAAGCTTAAGACATTGGTGTATGATAGATGAGACATCCCTAAGACCATGTAAATAGGGTATATCTAAATGCATGTCACCTAAGATAAGAGTGAAAACTATTATAAATGGGACATGCATAGTAATAGAGATGATAGTGATAGGTAGAATAATATGTCCATACGAAGAATTAGAATCGTGTGTGACTTGATTTTTAGAATAGATGAGAGAACGAAATAGCTTGAGAACACATAAATTATCCTTATTACATGGATAAACCAAAACACTATGGATAGGGACATGATTAGTATATGCATGAATGTACATAGTATCAAAGACAATATTATCATCAATATCGAGTCATCAATAGTAATAACTGGTGGAGAAGGTGGCATAGGGCCAACAATGCCAATCATTGCATCTAATAGGTGATCATAAGAAGGTGGAGGTGGTACCACATGATAAGAATTATGAACATCCAAAGTATATATGTCACTTTCATGATTAATAAGTGGGCCTTTAAATATTTACATATTTGTATTACCATTACTATAATTTGAGGTTTTAGTGGGCTCGTCCCATTCAATTGCATTTACATCAATAAGATCTAGTATAACATTAAGCTTGATAAATCAATTAGTGAGGTGACTAATGCATCTATGATAGTAGCAATAAACATTAACATCAAAACACTTACTATAAGGTCTGCTCACATAAACCTCAAGTGGTGGAAGGAGATACATGAGATTGCACTCAAGTAATTATTTTAGCATAATGTGGGGAGCACAGGGTAGATGTGTAAAATACCTTCATGTAGGTTGTAATTGCAGCTTAGTAGGTTGAGTTATGGCATTAAAAATGTCATTAGTATTATCCTTATTATTGGAATCCTTTCCTTTTAATGTATATTTACTTTGGAACATGAAATTAGGTGTAGTAGAAGATCTAACAACATACTTAGTCTTATTCATATATAATAACTTGGCCTCGTGCTATTTTAGAGTATGGTATAAATGATATATCCAATGGGGGAATTATCACAGATAATTAAGTCTTACAAGGGAGAAACCAAGATTTATGTGAAGAAATATTAAAGTTATCTATCAACTAGAATATTATTCATTTTATCAAGCATAGTCTTATATCATAAAACAAAGTCACTGATGTGCTTATTAAACCCTTTTCATGTTTTGTACATTTGAACATAAGAAAATTTATCACCAATGTTGATAGAGAATTATGTGAGAAAATGATTTTCCAAATTGGTGAAAGAGCACAAAAATGTGTGTTGGTAAATCATAGATCCATTGCAAGGAAAATTTGTTGAGACATCAAGGTAAAATATTTGTAAGTAAGATGCAATGAGATGCATAGTCAAAGAAAGCCACATGGAATGATTGAAGGTGTTCTACAATATCACTCTTTCCATCATAAATAGGAATCTTACTTGCAACAAAACCAATAAGTTTGGGATAAGAATCCACTTTTGAGGTAAGTGGGTTATGAAGTAATTGAGTAGAATCCATGGTATGAGAATTTGTGAATGTTCCTTGTTGTAATTGTAATATTTGAGCTTGTTAAGTATGAACAAGGGGTTAAAGGGCCTATATGGAAGCACGTGAAGAACTATGATTGCAAGTAGGAATAGTGGTTGATGTTGGAATAGGAACAAAGACATTATGTATTGAGGCACTAAGCACCCCCATAGAAGAAGGAAAAATAGAAGTAAGAATAGTGGATGGCTCTTTGTGAGACATCCAAAAAAATGACGCTTCATTATATTTCTAATCATGATAAAGATTGGTAGTAAGAATAATATTAATAATAGGCTTAATGTGATGAGTATTTTCATGAAATTGTGCATGAAATTTGGATACAAGTTCTACTAGTTCTTGATCCACAATGTGTTCCTCATCACGGTGACAATCATACAAATGTTCAATATTAGTATTGGTGTCATGCAATGGTACCTCTTCAATAGGATCAAGTATAGATGGAATTCTAGAAATAGGTAATGAAGAAGAATATATGAGGCTATGAAATCTGCGAGTAGAAGGAGAAAGCTCAATATGCTCAATATATTGATTGTTAAGATGATTACAATATTGATAAGGCATAGGAAGGAAACATGTGAAAAATGAGAAATGAAAATACTTAGACACCAATGCTAATAGATGAAACCATAAGGAAACCAAATTTTGAACTAAAATGTTCTATTCAAGATTCAAGTTCATGAAATATTTATACCCTTTTAAAAAATTTATTATCTTTATATGTTATGGAATACACAACACTAAAAAATGTAAGGTTTGGAAACTAGGAGCTATTCTGATTAATTAACTTTCAACATTAATTAGATAATATCATAATAGCATATTATTTCTTACAATTAATGATGTACTTAGCTACACATGAATGTACAAGAGATTTATGGATTCAAAAATTGAATAATCTAGGAGTGCGGAGGCTAAAGAGGCCTCATTTTAGAGACTATCACTAGAGAACTTGGTTTAGGACCATACAAGTCTACCAATAATTGCTTTATGGTCCAAGACTTTTGTATAATCTTGGACTTGTTTTGTGTGGGGTTCTACATGTTGTTGTGATTTTTGGTGGTCTGGAAATGTATTTAGCTATCAAACTGTAGTTGTCATATAGTCATCTAAATCACACTCAAAACCTAACCATGGGTGAAAAACCCTACAAAAGGTTAGTGTTTGGGTTCCAAATATGCCTCAAACCACACATAGTTCTACACCTAGCATATAACATCTATATGAATATAACTAGTTAGAAACTTGAACTAATTTGAACATGCTTGATAAGATTATTCTCCGATAGAAATTTGAAGTATGGATCTTGGTGTTCTTGTAAGTGAGGGAAGCTAGACTCCTTGAATTGTTTGAGTGATTCAAAACTATAGTAGTGATTTACCTAATGGATGTACATCATTTTTTAGTAGATATAAGGAGCCTTTAATGACTTGTATATGTATTTGCAATGACAGTGGGAAAGAGAGTGTCATATGAGTGAATGAGGTGATCTTAACTTTCTTATATATGGATTTGAAGGTAAATTATCATGATAAGACCAACCTGGAAAGATTACAATACCAAAAAATTCTTGTAAATATCCATGATTTAATCAAATAAAAAATAAAACATTGCACAATAAAATAATAAACCAGAGATATTGTAATTCATTCGGGAAAAATTCCCAATGGAGAGATTACATATAAATAGCTCAATGAACTCCTATAAGTAAGGAGTCAAGGCTAATCTTTAAGTCCTCTCAATATCCCAAATATCTCTCAACTATGAGTTGTGCATTACAACTGTTTTGAACACTCATATATTATTTTATAAATATTAAAAACTATTACTACCAAATAACCCAAACCACTCCTAAGTGTTCACACTATGGAAAATATTTCTGTAACAGTCACCCCCTTAGTGTGAACATGGGGAAAGCTATCTCTTGTACCTGCTCATGATCTACAAAGCAATGAAGGTTTTCAATGAGTGCCAACAACTCAAAAATTATAAGGTTTTCAAAGAGAACCTCCAACTCAAAAAATGGTTTTCTAGTGGAACCAACCACTACATAGCAGCATGTACATTATTTTTCTCACATCATTGTTTCTAACTTAGAGGGATTACAAAACAAAAATTATGCTCATGCAAGAGCTTTAAACAGGAATGTTACTTCTATTCATTATTACAACATAAAGTAAACACACCACACAACAAAAATAAAAGGTCACCAATACCATGAAGCAATCTCTTTGTTGGTGACTAACAAGAGATGCCAATTTTCCTCCATCCTCCTATGCCTCCATCCTCCATCAAGCACTACTTAGTATAGGTAGTCATCTTCATCCTCCTTTTGTTCAAGTTCATATTCTTCTTCATTCTCTGACTCTTCTTTAACAACTGCATTAGCTTCATCCATTTTCAGCTTTCCTTTTATGATGTCCTTGGCATGAGTAATACAGAAAGAAGATTTATGTCCTTTTTCTTACAATAAAAGCATTCTAATTCCTCTTTGTTTTTGAAAAAATTAGTATGCTTCCTTTTAATATAAAGAGTAGTTTCTTCCTCAATATCTTCTTTTGTTCTTTTTTCTTTAGCTAGTAATGTAGAAATCATACCTTCAAGTGAATGAGAAGGCATTTGACCAAGAGTAAAAACTACATTACTATATTTTGGAGGTAAACTATTTAATAAAATAGCTTTTGCATCTTCATCATCTACCTGAGCACTTACTTCCATCAATTGTCTTAGAAGAGATCTAAGATCATTAATATGACTTGACATAGTTGCACCCTCATTCATTTTCAACTTGAATAACTGCAACTTAAGTGATAATTTAGCATTCAAATATTTGCACCAAATGTTTGACTTAGCAAATCCCATATATCTTTAGAATTTTTTTCTAAGTCTATATAATGCAACTCAATATCTAATAAAGCAAGCCCAATAATGGATTTTTCTTTGTCATCCCTAGTTTTCCATTCAAGTAATTTTGCAACATCTATTGGTTCTGGTTCTTTTCCACTCACAATTCCCCAAAGGTTCTTGTTCATTAATTACATTTGTATTTTCACCTTCCATGTGTGAAAATTTAATCCATTGAATTTATCTAATGGAATTTCCATAATAGGTGTCGAACTCAGTCGAAAATGCACCCTTACAATAAACTTTAAACACTGAAAGTAAATTTTTTTGACATATTTGCCAAAAATGGAAAAAATAATAATATCCAACAATAGAAAAACATGATCAATGTGTAGAGATTGAAAAAATACACATTTAAAAAAAAATGGCACATTAATTTGAGTTACCAACTAAAAGTTATGGCAATTTTAAGTTATAACTCCAACATCTTCTCGGACCATTTCCAAATTTGGCAAAAAAAATTCCTGTCACCATGGATCCGAATATTACAAGAAGTCACATCATAGCCAAGTATGTATTCTCTAGTGAAGCACACTGCGGATCCTGATATTGCAAGAATTCACGTCATAGCCGAGTATGGATTCTCCTCAGTGAAGCGTCATCATTGTTGGTAGATAAACATGCAGGTTACAAATTTGATTCCAATGAAACACGTAGGTCACATGATTTGATTCCAATGAAACAAATTTGTTCCAAATCTAAACACCTCACAAAATCCTACAGGTTATCATTGTGGTCTAACCCGCTCTGATACCAAATCTTGTAAATATCCATGATTTAATCAAATAAAAAACAAAACATTACACAATAAAATAATAAAACTAGAGATATTGTAATTCATTCGGGAAAAATTCCCAATGGAGAGATTACATATAAATAGCTCAATGAAATCCTATAAGTAAGGAGTCAAGGCTAATCTCTAAGTCCTCTCAATATCCCAAATATCTCTCAACTATGAGTTGTGCATTACAATTGTTTTGCACACTCATATATTATTTTATAAATATTAAAAACTATTACTACCAAATAACCCAAACCACTCCTAAGTGTTCACACTATGAACAATATTTCTGTAACAAAAATGTTATTGCATCAAAATAAGAGTTTGATGATGTGTTGGTTTGGAACCGTACATGTCATTCATGACCATATTTCACATCTTGACCTAGATATATGGTTTTGAATAGGGATGTGATTAAGGAAATCTGGAAATTACATAATGAAAAGTAGAGTTAAAGTACCAATTTTATGAATATACACTTAGAGTTTGTTGACACATTAATGTGTGATAATAATCAAGCTAGGAAAGAGATATCAAGATGAATTGAGCGGGGATAGGATGTGAGTGTTAGTCTTAGAAAATGAGCATAATCACAATTAGTAGTGTCAAAAGGGTAAATTTACAAATTTGAGTGTTTACACTATTATTACATGATGTGCATCAAAAATTTCAAAATTATACTACCGTAATAGTGAAATACATCAAGAGGAATAACTCCATCTATTGCATGTTGGGATTTAAATATAATGGATCTCCCTAGACTATATTTCTACAATGTTATTTCCCCAAGATAAACTTGACGTCCATCCTTTTTATGATAAAACTATGTCCTTGAGCTCCATCCATGCCTCCCATTATTATTTTGGGTACATGTACTTGTCTTTATGGTACTAAAAAATTATAAGATGGTAGTATTATATATCATGAACAAAAAAATTCCCTCATTTGTATTGATCACTACCCCTATTATTCTCCCTAACCCCAAATATGTGGAGAATAACTAGATATCATTGTTTGATAATATCAGGATCTATATTATGTTCCATTAGTTTTATTCCATTTTTTCCTAACACCACATCTACCCCTTATGGTTTTATAATAACTAAATGTATTATCACTAAATGTAACATTGTTTTTGAAACCTTGTGAACAAATACATTCCTCAAAATTAGTTTAAACAACATCAATAAAATAGTGTGATGTAAATATATTATTGTCCACCACAAAAAATTTATCACTTGGGGAAAGAAGAGAACCTAGTGGAATTTAGACTATCACATGCGTAAGAAAACGTTGGTTAATACATATATCAACATTCACAAGGTATTTCAAACAATATGTATAGTTTCACCCATTTTCAATGCCTCAAGTCCATTCTAGTTTCTACATACCTATAGACTAATTCCTTCAAAATCTAAATCTTCTTCCCCTTATATTAATAAATGGTAAGTTTCACATGTATTAGAGATCAATAATACATTTAGTATTAAGTTAAAAAAGTAATACATGGTCCTTAATTTTTATAAGTTATAATTGTATTAGAGATCCATAATTCATGTAGTATTATGTTCATAAAGTAATATGTGGTTATCAATTTTATATATTTTATTACTTAGAAACTCTAGTAGAAACTTATTTTAACATTTCCTTTATAAAAACCTTTGAATTTTTTTGCACAAGCATTAACTAAGCCTATAATTTATCCAATTTATACTATTTTATAATCTCTATAATAAGGATAATATCATAGTAATTAGCATCCACTTAGGATCAAAGGTAAAAGGTTATACACAAGTATTGAAGTCCCTAATATCATGTGAAAAAATCCATCATTGTGTCATTCATGTTCATCCTACATTCTTCCCCATGTTTAGTCCCTAATTAAATTATATGTTATGGGATGCGAGAACAATAAGAAGGATGTAAGGGTTTGTAATAGGTAGACTACTACTATTAATTAACTTCCAAAATTAACCATTCATAATCATAATAATGCTTTCATACATGTAATTAATTATAAATGATAATTATTTTCTACAATACAAAAGAGGAGAGATACTTAGTTGTTTAAGGTAGAACAAAGAGGATCTAGATTTCTAGATGGTGAAATAGGAAAATCAAAGACTAAAAATGCTTTAATGCTGATAGTGGTACTAAAAACTAAGTAAGGGTAGGAAAATACAACTAATATATAGTAAAAACTTAATTCGTATGTTAATGACCGAGATTTTAATGTTATCGAACCCTTTAAAATTATATATCTGAAACTTCTTGTGTTCTTCTCTTATATGGAAATGACCTTTATTGTATTCCATTCTTTCTCACACAAATTTGGGATGACCTATAATCACCTAAAACAAAGTGGAACCTAGTAAAACCATTCAATAAATAATTATAAAATCAAAATAAAAAAACATATATGTGTGTGGTTAAGGATGGACTACCCTTGGTGGAAAAAATCCTAGAATCCAATTGATTCACTACATGTCATCATCGTGGATCAATCCTCATGTAGTTCTCCTACATGCTTGTGTTGGTATGTGGTACTATTAGGTGTTTTCATTAATGAAAAAAATTAATGAAAAATTGATGATGTGTTATCGTTATATGATGATGTATATGATGGTGACATACTTGGTTTGTATGTGTTCATGCTCGTATAATGAGATTAAGTGAGGATTACTTTCTCTTTAACTAGATTAGTAGGTTGACACCTTTTATTTGATATTGTGGACACTAACACTTTTCTATGTGATTTAGGTCAAATTGATACATGTTGGATAATTAGTTAGTCACATACCTTGATTTTGTAACGTATTTGTTTTGCTGATGAGGATACATGATGACATGGTGATATGACATGATATGTATTGTAATACCTAACATACGACGAATTGTGTGAGATTGTGCATTCCACATTGATGATGGTGATATCATTAATTTACATGTTTGAATCTATTCGCTTAGTAAGCAGCTAGTTTACTCTTGTATTGGACAGATGCGGTTAATGTGTGCAATGAGTGTGCAGGTGACAGGTCATAGGAGAACGTGGGATTCAGACTAGCTACACAATCTTGCACAAGCAGCCCACGGGCTGAGTCCTAGCCATGTTCTTTGTGTGAAGCCTTAGTATAGGTGATTATTATTTTGGGCACTATGAGTGACCCCAATGTATGTAATGTATTGTGCTTTGAATTATTAATTTTGGTTAGGGTAGTTGGTTATGATGTAAACTTGTTTTGGGAGTTAATAACTCCTCTTTCTTTTAAATTGTTGATTATGTTTAATGTGTCACTTAATCACAAGGGTTTAGGGTCACATGTGAGACCCTTGGGTGGTCCCCACACCCTCTACCCTTGTGCCAAAAATGCAAAACCCGAAATTAGGGTATTTTGGGCATTTTTGGGGACCCCTTTATAGCTTGGGAGTTCCCCCAACACAAAAATGAGCCCTTGGACCCTACCTAATGGGTAGGGGGGCTTATTTTCAAGGCTTGAGGGAGTTTTCCCTCCCTTTTTACCTCTTGTTTGGTCACATCCATGTAAGGGATGTGGATTGGAGTGTTTATCAAAAGTTGCTCTTATTTTGTCTTGCTAACATTTTAGGGAATTTGGGAGAAAAGGGCAAAAAGATAATTTTACCCTTTCTCTCTTTTGTTTTGGCATCTTTGACCTTGATGAGGGAGAGGGGTGACACATGTCACCCCCTCATTTGTGAGGATGCTTGCTTTCTCCTCTTCAAATTCCCATCCATGGGAATGGGAGGGTTTTTCTTCTTTTTTTTGGTGTTGGTTCTTCTTTTTGGAGCTTTGGCTTGGTGCTTGAGAAATTTGGAGCTTGAGGATTGCTTGAGGAAGAAAGTTGCAAAATCTTGTTTTGGAGAGCTATTAGAGGTAACCTCTTGAGCTCATTTATGTGGTATGTTCCTTTATTAAATCTTAGCTTGCTCATAGTTGATTTATTTGTTTAGTTGCTTGTATGGTTTGTTGCTTGATTATATTTGTGCATTGTTTTACTCCATCCATCATATGGTTTGATGGATGTTTGAGTTATTTGGGGGAAGAGAGAGGGATTTTCCCTCTCAAACCCCATGGCTTGATGGGCAAGCCATGTCGGTTTCTTTACTCCCCTCATATGGTTTGAGGTGGGTAAAGGGGTTCATTTGGTTTGAACCCCTTTCCCATTCTTGGAGAGGAAACCCAAGGGGTTTGAAAATCCTCCCAAGAAGGATTTTGGTGAATGGATGGAGTAATAAGGAGGATCTTGTTGACTTCGGAGAAATAAGGTGGAGAAGGAAGTTTGATGTGTGCATTCTTTTGTTAGATCACACCTTATGTCACTTTCGGGTATCTCATCTACTCTTCCCCAAATTTAGAGGATGAATATGGTTTCTCCTCTTTTCTTTTATTGCTCAATGTTGTGTTTTTCCTTCATGCATGGTTTGGTCTTGTTTGTGAGTGTATTGTGGTGTTTGTCTCCCTAAAGATCTTGTGCTCAAAGTTGTGGAAGCTAGCTCTCTCTCCCATGGGCTTGGGGGAGGCTAGCATGTCTTCCAACCCTTGGAAAGGCATGTAATGATGCCTGAAGGTTGGGAGGTTAAACAAGCCTTGTTCTCTAGAAGTTGAATCCTTGTAAAGCATTCGAAGTTGGAGCCTTGTCCTTGAGGTGTGCTGGAGTATCTTTGGTGGCATGGTCTTATTTGACTCTCTTCTTGTCTTGGAAATTTTCCCTCTTGAAAGTTGAAATTCTCATGTAATCTTGATTTACATATGTTGTTGTGACATTGCTTCATTCTTGGAAAGAGAACTTGAATGTTTGAACCCTTATGTATTTTAAACACTTTGGAATCATGGTGTGGTTGAGAGCTCAAGCTCTTTGAAAAACAATGTTATAGCAAGTTTGATCTATGTAATGGGAAATTGATGGCAACCTTGTTGAAAGAAAGTTAGTATATTATGGAATTTTAGGATTAACCTTGTATGGAAATATTACATTTCTTTCATTATTTCCTTCTATGTGAAATTTAATGAGTTGTTTCCTATTAGTAAATCATACTTGAATGGGCAATCTCCTTTGAAAATTCTAAGACATAAGTCTCTTTTTCTTGTTGGAAGTACTTGTTACATTTATTTTATCTCGAATTTGTTATCATCATAACATAAATAGTTATAGCCTAAGTCTTATCTTTTTCAAGTTAATAAATCAATTTGGAGTTTTCATATCTAAATATTTATTTCTTTTCATTGTGTAAAGAATTAATATTTAAATATGTATGTACCCAATATAGTTTTATTTTATGGTTTATTTATCTTACTCAAACTTAAAAAATATTTTTAAATATTACATATTGAATATTTAAATTTCATTAAAATGTGTTAGGTACATATATATATATATATATATATATATATATATAAAAATATATATATATATATATATATATATATATATATATATAATATAAAATATATGTTATATATTTATATATTTATTTGTATCAATATACTTTTTAAAAAAAATATGTTTAATAATTATTATATATTATTTTCCTTACATTAGCTAAAATAAGAAGTTTTATATATAAAATATTTTATATATATAAAAAATAGAATTATAATAATATATATATATATATATATATATTTTATATGAAATTAAGATTTACGTTGTGTAAATATAAAATAAAATATAAATATAAACAAAAAAATATAATCCCTCTTGCCCTTTGGGGGGTCGGCCCCCCCCTGTGCTCCCCCACCTCCATTTTATTTAAAAAAAAAAAATAAAATAAAAGCACCCCCCCCCTCCCCTCCTGCCCCCCCACACGCGGCCCCCACCGCAGCCCCCCTCATGGCCCCCCCATTGCCGCCCGCCCCCCGCACCCCCCTCCTCCCCCACACCTACCCCCCCCCCTCCCTCACACTAACCCCCCATTCTTTCCCCCCAAATAAATAAACCCTCTCTAAATATTGTTTCTCCCTCGGCTCCTCCGCTCTCGGCACATCCTCAGCCTCAGGGTCCTTTCCAAGGGAGTTTGAACCCTCCACCGCTCTTTTTCCATTACACCCATATTTATACAATTTCCTCTCACTCAACCACTTTCCCAAAAGGGTAAAATCCGCACTTGAAAAAATAATAAAATAAAAATATAAACATATATATATATATATATATAAACAAAAAAAATGCAATAAGAAGAAATACAAGAAAGAGGAGCTAAACTCCATTAGCTTTTCCTTCAACTTGTAAAAGAGAAAAAAAAAAAAAGAAAAGAAAATAAGAGAGAAAAGGAAAAAACTGAAATGAAAAAAGAGACATAAGGAAATTTAGGGCATTTTTAGGGCAACTTAGATCTAGGGTTGAGATAGATTTTATCCTAGGCTCACATCAATTAAATCCTACATTCTTTTGGATATGGGAAATTTTTTAAATTGAATGGAAAATAAAGTTTAAGAGGTGTGCATGTGGGCAAATTAAAATACAAGGGGAAAATCTAAATAAATAAAAAGGAGTGAAGCCTCATTTTAGGGTGTCCCTAATAAATCTAATAATAATTAAATTAAATGAAAATTGTTTTCGGGCTAGTGGTTGAGAAATTGGGTTGATCAATTTAGTTTAAAATAAATAATTTTGGGAATCAGTTTTGTATCATTAGTTTTAGTATTGTTAGTAATCACCTTCAAAAAAAAAAAATTTTACCCTAAATTTTTGCTATACTTTGGTCTGGTTTTTTGTCCCAAGACGGGGCATTACATTTGGTATCGAGAGGTTCGCACACGCGGACACTCTGGTAAACTTTAAATTGGTTATTAATGTTTTTATTACATTAATTAAAGTAAAACAATTAAAATCGTTTCCGCTAAACCGTTCCATGGGTAAACTTATCTCTCGAATAACCACTTGGAGTGAAATGTTGCTAAGACAATAGATGGTAGGCACATTGCGATCACTTAATTTGTTTAAAACAATCGGTAAAACTTAAGAAAAATGTCATGTTTAGATGACGTGCAAAATGGCTTTTGGTTCTCCATAGTAGTAATGGATTTGATAATCTTGTTCCCTAGTAACTTGGGAAACCGCATCAACTTTTAAAATCAAAATCAACTTTTAAAATCATTTGATCATATAGATAAAATCATTTTTTTTGAGCTCTTTTAATCGCATATTGTTGGGACAACATCTTAAAATTGGAGTAAAATCGTTTCGATGTGGACTTGTAAAGTGGAAAGCGTTAGTAGGAAATTAAAAAAAAAAAAAAAAAAAAACTTTCTAACTTGTAGTATTTCTCCTTGTCCAGTGGTTGCAATGATTAGATTCGAGAAAAAGGAATAGATAATTAGTTTTCCAAGTGTGTTTAGAAGGCCTCTAGATGATTTGTTCAAAATACAAACTTGTAAATAACATTATTTAGCCCCGGAAAGTATGCCATATCTAGAGTTTCGATCATCAGTTTTTCATTTTGTGAGTTGCGTCGGGTTCTCTATTTATAGAAGAATAGAGTCAAGCTGTTAGAACTCATTTTTGAATTGGGATTACTTATTTTCAAGATCCTTTTTGTAGCCTTTTGTCACTATAAATATGCTGGTATACAATAGTAAAACTGTAATAGTTGGCCTCGAGATAGTGCTTCCAATTTGAAACCTATTCACCAGTAATTAGAAATGTACGTCTTGTCTGACTCTCTGCATAATAGAGAATTGAATAAAAGCTTTGTTTCACCATGTGGGTGTTGGGTACATGTCTTGGCAGGATCCCTTTGTAGCCTTTTTCTCTAGTTTGTGGAACAAGAAAATTAGGTCTTAATAAACAAATAGGTTTCTTAGAACACCTTTGGGAGTGAAACATGTTACAATATGGTTATTGTTTTAAGCTACGTGTTCTAGGTTGAATGCTAGGACCCAAAATAAACTTTGTACAACAAGTCATTTTATTTTGCTAGCGACCTTGGTTAGGTATGTAATTTTGGTCATCAAAGGTCTAGTTGTTGGTTTCGAAAATAATAAGTAGGTCGAGATAAGAATGTGAAATTGTAACCTTGATATAGGAAATTTGTTATGACATTTGATTGGTTGTTTCTTGTCTAAGTGATCCTTTGTTCTTGGGAATATCAACTGTCATGTTAGAGGTGCCACTTTAGATCTAATGAAACCCTTTCGGTATGGGTGTAAATTAAATGTCTGTATCTTGTAAAATCTTTTCCAATATGATAAAATAATCTTCCACGTTTTGATATTTCACTACTATGAAATTGGAAATAATTTGTACTCCTATGATATATGTTTCTAACCTTAGTTTTACAACCCTTTTATAAGGAAATTTAGCAAATGATCTTTTGACCTCGTTGTGTTCCGCTTCAAAATTATGGTTTAAAATTGATTATAATTGGATGAAAATAATTGCTAACCCCTCTCTAAAACATAAATGATAAAAGGAAAGAAAGTTAGTGCCTCTCCCTTTTGATGGTGATGCTCGAAATAATATTTCATAGCTAAGTTATCCTCTTTGTGCAACGTAAGAACTCATTGTGCGATTATAAAACAAACCTAGTTTCACAACTTAAAATTATTATCGAAGCTCTTGGTATAAATTTTAGAGTTAACTTCGGAAATGATCTAGTTAATTTTCTTAATCCTTTTGGAGCTTGATAAACCTATCTTCATACCATAACCTCTTATTAAGTTTTGTTGCATGGCAACTTGGTTAAAACCTTATTACCTTAGTGATTACACATATGATTTCAACTCTCCTCAAGTTGATTTAAAATGTTATGAGTTAATCATGTTTATACTTATGCTTGTACTTATGTGTAGAAATAAGGGAATCACCCTCTTCTAACCTCAAATTAGTGGACTTATAAGATCAATGGTCATGCAAAATTTTATATCTATAATAAATATAAACAACGATATTGTATCCCTCTTGGAAAGAAAATAAAATGAAATGAATTAGTGTTGAACACTTTCTTGGTTAGGCACTATGTTGTATCGATGATGGTGTTGATTGTGAAAGAGCAAGTAATGTGGTCCTTTGTGGGTGAAAGTAATGTTTCAAAATCCACAAAAGTATATATTTATTATAAATCTAAAAGCACAATTGTGTACACTTACCTTATAAACAATAATGGAATATTGTAATTATTTGTATCTTGGAAAACTTTTTATATATAATTAAACAATGTTGGTTGGATAAACAATGTTAATCATTGTTACCCCTCAAAAAGCTAAAATTTGTGGCGATTCTAAAATTATTGCTTTAGTTGTGATAGGCGTTGGTTACTAATCTTTGTCTTGTGATGTTCATATGGTTTACTCAATTAATGTTGGGAATCCTGTAAGAAACTTAGGTATTGTTTTGTCTTCCTAAATGTTTAGGTGAGAGAGTTAACACGATTGATAGAATGGTTGTGATGATCTCACAAATCCGTTATGCTCTGACTATTAGATTCTTAGGAAACTCCTTTATAAGATTCATCCACATAGAAGAACTCTTAGTATGTTATTATAATGTAAATGATGTGAGACCTTATTACAAGGACTAAAAATAATGACTAACTAGCCTTCCATCTACCGTGGGTAAAGACGTCCTTTGTAATCAGCATAAACACTACTTTTAAAATATATGTATACAGATAAATTGAACTTATGTTGGGGTCCTCTTGAAAACACGGTTCTATTTTCTTTTACCACTCAAATAGGGTGGCGTGATTCAAATTTCTTTGTGTAATACGAATTCCACCCTTGTTAATAAGTGTAATTATTTTGTGACCTTATTGGGCTAAAATTTTGACCAAATAATTGTTAAGTAAAAGTTAACGTAAGTCAGAAATCTTGAAAAGAATTAGACCTTACCTTTCATTAAAGGAAAATGAGTGTTTAACTCTTGCATGCTTGAGGAAAGTATGGACGGAAAAGTTTTATTTTTGCATCCCATCATGTTGGTATTTTGTAAATTTTGATAAAGTATGTTGATATGATTTAGTAAACACTCTCTTTAAATGGATTTTGTTTTTGCACAACTCATTCATGATTTCTTGTGATTATAGTAATTAAGAAATGATAAAATTTAAGTAAAACTTTTCTTATATCGTATTGAACTGAAAATTTTGGTTTGTTGTTTCATTAAGAAGTTATGTCTTGTTTGGGGCGTAGAAAGTTCTAAAATTGCCTTGTCATAATGAGGACTCATATAAACCAAGTTACAAACAATAATAAATTTATTTTTGTTTATGAGACTTCTAAAGCAATCTTGGCTCGGAATAGGAATGTTTTATAAACGGTACATGCTATGAAACCTTGGAAAACAAATTAGAAAGCTAATTCTAACCTAGTAGTGGACTATATATATCCACCCACAAATTTTATTTTATTTTTCTTACAATCATTTAGCGAACAAAAATAAATAAATTAAGAAATTAATAAATAAAGACCAAATTAAGACAACTCCTTTAACTATGTTTGGTAGTATGTGAATATTCTTCCTTGATCTTAGTGAATAATGTCGATTATTGAACCATTTTAAAAGGACTCGTGAACCTTCCTTTTTCAATAGTTAGAGTAATGATGAGTTAGGAGATGAGACCACACGGAACTTGGAAACTTTTTCTCTCTCATTGTGATATTTGTGACACCTTGGATAGTTTCCTTAAGTGTTCTAGTACGCAATTAATATTCAAAAACTTTTAAATTCATTTTAAAACAACATTTATGTTCCTTCGCTCATCCATCATGTTGGACCTTATGTTGTATATCCTCTTATTTGGACCCTAATAGGAAACATATATGATGAGGAAAATGAATTCGGTTTATACACTCCCCTTTGGTTAATACTACCCTATTTGAAATATACTTGTTCTTGGACCTAGTTACGCTTTCAAAAGACATGTTGTTAAGACAAAAACAAAAAATAAAAAAAAAAAAATAAAAATATAATATGTTAGTTCCTTTAAAAATGACCTTAATGTAGTACTCACACTACGATGTGATATCCAGTAAAATCTTATCCCTAGCTCTTCCAGTGACTTCCCGGAGGAAGTCTAATTTTAGGAGAGGGGGATGTAGTGCCCACTTTTTCTAGCCTCTATGATCTGCTGAATTCTTAAACCACAGTTATGGATTTTGGATATGTTGGTTTGCTTTCATGAACACGTATGGTGATTTGGAGCGCGTAGCGCTAATTTAACTAGATTAGTAGGTTGACACCTTTTATTTGATATTGTGGACACTAACACTTTTCTATGTGATTTAGGTCAAATTGATACATGTTGGATAATTAGTTAGTCACATACCTTGATTTTGTAACGTATTCGTTTTGCTGATAAGGATACATGATGACATGGTGATATGACATGATATGTATTGTAATACCTAACATACGACGAATTGTGTGAGATTGTGCATTCCACATTGATGATGGTGATATCATTAATTTACATGTTTGAATCTATTCGCTTAGTGAGCAGCTAGTTTACTCTTGTATTGGACAGATGCGGTTAATGTGTGCAATGAGTGTGCAGGTGACAGGTCATAGGAGAACGTGGGATTCAGACTAGCTACACAATCTTGCACAAGCAGCCCACGGGCTGAGTCCTAGCCATGTTCTTTGTGTGAAGCCTTAGTATAGGTGATTATTATTTTGGGCACTATGAGTGACCCCAATGTATGTAATGTATTGTGCTTTGAATTATTAATTTTGGTTAGGGTAGTTGGTTATGATGTAAACTTGTTTTGGGAGTTAATAACTCCTCTTTCTTTTAAATTGTTGATTATGTTTAATGTGTCACTTAATCACAAGGGTTTAGGGTCACATGTGAGACCCTTGGGTGGTCCCCACACCCTCTACCCTTGTGCCAAAAATGCAAAACCCGAAATTAGGGTATTTTGGGCATTTTTGGGGGTCCCTTTATAGCTTGGGAGTTCCCCCAACACAAAAATGAGCCCTTGGACCCTACCTAATGGGTAGGGGGGCTTATTTTCAAGGCTTGAGGGAGTTTTCCCTCCCTTTCTACCCTTGTTTTGTCACATCCATGTAAGGGATGTGGATTTGTGTATTTATCAAAAGTTGCTCTTATTTTGTCTTGCTAACATTTTAGGGAATTTGGGAGAAAAGGGCAAAAAGATAATTTCACCCTTTCTCTCTTTTGTTTTGGCATCTTTGACCTTGATGAGGGAGAGGGGTGACACATGTCACCCCCTCATTTGTGAGGATGCTTGCTTTCTCCTCTTCAAATTCCCATCCATGGGAATGGTGAGGGGACTTTTTTCTTCTTTTTTTGGTTCTTCTTTTTGGAGCTTTGGCTTGGTGCTTGAGAAATTTGGAGCTTGAGGATTGCTTGAGGAAGAAAGTTGCAAAATCTTGTTTTGGAGAGCTATTAGAGGTAACCTCTTGAGCTCATTTATGTGGTATGTTCCTTTACTAAATCTTAGCTTGCTCATAGTTGATTTATTTGTTTAGTTGCTTGTATGGTTTGTTGCTTGATTATATTTGTGCATTGTTTTACTCCATCCATCATATGGTTTGATGGATGTTTGAGTTATTTGGGGGAAGAGAGAGGGATTTTCCCTCTCAAACCCCATGGCTTGATGGGCAAGCCATGTCGGTTTCTTTACTCCCCTCATATGGTTTGAGGTGGGTAAAGGGGTTCATTTGGTTTGAACCCCTTTCCCATTCTTGGAGAGGAAACCCAAGGGGTTTGAAAATCCTCCCAAGAAGGATTTTGGTGAATGGATGGAGTAATAAGGAGGATCTTGTTGACTTCGGAGAAATAAGGTGGAGAAGGAAGTTTGATGTGTGCATTCTTTTGTAGATCACACCTTATGTCACTTTCGGGTATCTCATCTACTCTTCCCCAAATTTAGAGGATGAATATGGTTTCTCCTCTTTTCTTTTATTGCTCAATGTTGTGTTTTTCCTTCATGCATGGTTTGGTCTTGTTTGTGAGTGTATTGTGGTGTTTGTCTCCCTAAAGATCTTGTGCTCAAAGTTGTGGAAGCTAGCTCTCTCTCCCATGGGCTTGGGGGAGGCTAGCATGTCTTCCAACCCTTGGAAAGGCATGTAATGATGCCTGAAGGTTGGGAGGTTAAACAAGCCTTGTTCTCTTGAAGTTGAATCCTTGTAAAGCATTCGAAGTTGGAGCCTTGTCCTTGAGGTGTGCTGGAGTATCTTTGGTGGCATGGTCCTTTATGACCCTCTCTTGTTTGGAAATTTTTTAGCCTCTTGAAAGTTGAAATTTATGTTCCTTGAAAAATATTACAATATGTTGTTTTGAAGTCTTCATTATTGGAAATATATAAATGTTCATGAAGCCTTGTGTATTTTAATTGTACTTTGGAATCATGGTGTGGTTGAGAGCTCAATGTCTTTGAAAAACTTGTTATAGTGTTCCTCTTGATGTAATGGGAAATTGATGGCAACCTTGTTGAAATAAAGTTAGTATTTTATGGAATTTTAGGATTAACCTTGTAAAGGAAATATTACATATTCTTTCTATTCTTTCCTTCTATGTGAAATTTAATTTATTGTTTCCTAAGTAAATCATACTTTGAAATACATCTCCTTTGAAATATTTTGAAAATTCTCGCTTTTTTTGAATTCATCTTGTTCTGAAATTATATTTTATAAAGAATTGTTTATTTCATACCATAAATAAATAGCATCTTTCTTAATAAACCAATTTGGAATAGTTGCAAAGTGTTATTGTATGTGAATCATTTACATCATTAATAAAATATTTAATAATACATTCCATATAAATATATATTTACTATAGGTTTATTATATCTTACTCAAACAAAATAATATTTATAATATTACAGGTTATATTAAAAAATTATCAATGCATTAAATATGTATATAGAATATATATATATATATATAAGTAGTTATATTTCATATATTTATATATATTATTTGTATTTTGATAATGTTTTTCTTAAATCTAAATGTTTAATAGCATATTATATTTATTTTATTTATTATGTAAAATATGTTATATATACTATATATAAGTATATAAATAAATCATTTATTAACATTTTATATATATGAAACTAATAAAATATATATATATATATTTTAATAAAGAACTACAAATAAAATAAAAATAAAACTAAAATAAAAATTAAAAATAATAATATATATATGCAAATTGTTTGGGGGGGTTCGGCCCCCCCTCCCCAGCCTAGATTATTTAAAAAAAAAAAGGGTTGACCCATGCCTCGGCCCCTCCTTCCCCCGCTGACCCCGTCATGGGGCCCCCATGCCGCCTCCCCACCTCCCCCCACTCTCCATTTCCCTCCCCACGCACACACTCCACCATTCCTTTCCCCCCATACCCTCTTCCCCTCGCACCTTTCTCCCTTTGCCGTTGTCCCCTCCAAACCCTCTCCACTCCCATCACCCGCCCCTGCGACCTCAGTCCCCCCCCACCCTTCGTGTGATTTTCCTCCTCCCACTGCTCGCCCATGCCTCCTCCTTCCCTACGCTGAGCCTCCTCTCCCATCCTCCAGCAAAGCAAATCCGCCCCACTATAAAAACAATAAAAAAAAATATAAACAATATATATTATATATATATATATATATATAAAAAAAAAAAAAATAATAAGGATTTTACAAAATCAAGAGGAGCAACTCCATTGATCTTTTCCATTCTCCTTCAGCAATAAAAAATAAAAAAAAAAGAATGGAAAGAGAGGAATAAGAAAGAAAAAAAGAAATGAAAAGAAAAAGAGGATAAGGAAAATTTAGGGCATTTTTAGGGCAACTTAGATCTAGGGCTGAGATAGCTTTTATCCTATGGCTCACAATCAATCCTACATTCTTTTGGAGCCAAGTGTTTTTAAATGTGAATGGAAAATAAAGTTTAAGAGGTGTGCATGTGGGTAAATAAAATACAAGGGGAAAATCTAAATAACTAAAAAGGAGTGAAGCCTCATTTTAGGGTGTCCCTAATAAATCTAATAATAATTAATTAAATGAAAATTGTTTTCGGGCTAGTGGTTGAGAAATTGGGTTGATCAATTTAGTTTAAAATAAATAATTTCGGAATCAGTTTTGTATCATTAGTTTTAGTAGTGTTAGTTTGTGTTGTGTGTAAAATTTTAGGTTTCCATGATGATTATTTTTCATGATATGATGTTTTTGGTAGAACAGGGTTAAAAACAAGGCAATTTCCAGCTTGAGTTTGAACTTCTGATGCTCACCTTGAATTGTGTGATTTTCATGGGAACTTGTGGATTTTAGGGATGTTTATATAGTGATTCTAGAAGGTTTAAAAAAATAATGAGGTTAGTTCATGGTCACGTTTTTATGAACAAAGGTTAAGAAGACAAAGTGCTTTAAAACCCTAGCTAGGAACAATTTATAAAAGAAAAGGTATAGTGAGCCAATTTTGATTGATTATGCAAGATTGATTATTAGATATTGTAGAGGAATCTTCAAAATTTCCAAAAATGTAGGATAGAGCATGTGAGAGTAGGTGGTCCCCACCTAAAAATGCTCATTTCTAAAGAGTTCCAGTTTGTTAAAAAGTTGTCCAAATGAGTTATGAGATAAATTAATGTTGTGGAATTTATGAGATTTTATATTGAGGTGTGTGAAAAAGTGCAAGTTGAGCTCCATTCAGGTTGACTAATCAAAGGGTAGTTTTGAGGCCATAAAAAGAAATGTTCAATAAAATGGCTTAACATGAGCTAGAGGTGGAATTTTGAGGTGATTAAAAATGTGTTGGAAATATGATTTAGAGATATTTCAAGTGATATGAAGTTTGTCTCATTATGAGGTGTTTTGATTATGTTTCCTGGTCAATATTTAGACATGAAGGTTTTTTCCAGTTTAGGACATGATGTGTTTAGATGAAATTTCTTAGTTTATTGAAGCATGAGATGGATTAGGTGATGCTTGCTATCACCTTAAATTTGAAGAGAGATGAATTTGAAATCAATGAATCCATTTAGAGGTCTTTAATGCTCCTATAAAAAAAATTTATTAGCTGATCTTTGGAAATAATTTTTTGGGCAGAATGATTTAGTGAAGACAAAAGTAGTCGTGGTTTGGGCAAGAGGTTGATTCAAGGCTTCTAACTTAATTAGAACTATTCTACAGGGTCCATCAAGTGGTTACATAACATAGTTTTATCATGTTTAAGTGATTTTTGGCCCAATGAAGTTTCTTGGGTGTAAGGGTGTAGGAAACATATGTTTTAAGAAGTACAAAGAGCACTAGGCCTAGTAAACAAAATATTTTGATTAGATGAGATAAATTGGGACAATATATGATGTTTAAATGTTATTTTTAACATATGTGATGATTTTTATAGCTTGAATAAAAAAATTTGGGATTAGGAGATTTTTTCATCCCAATGCAAGATGTTTTGGGATTTTCGTGGTGCTTGGATTAAGTGTTTTTACTAGGCCAACCTATATGGATCAAATAGTGATTCTTATGGGATATTTTTAAGATACCATGGTTGTGGAAGTGGAGGGTATCTAACCTCTTTTGAATTTGAATCAAAGAGAGGCTATAAAATGGAGTTTTTGGGTATAATGGTGTTAATCTTTTAGAACCCCCTTTTTATCTTCTTTTGAAGAACCCTTTTGCTTAAAGAAAAACCATTTGCGCCTAGCCCAAAACAATTGAAATTACATTCTATGAATAAAACTGTGTCAAGTAGATAATGTATAACACTTAGAAGAAGGCATATAGAAGATTTGGACATAAGAGCAAAGAATGTTCAAAGGCATAGGAGGATCAAAAAGGAATCACATGCGGAGGTCAGAGATAGATTCGGGACTTAGCCATTTTCACGACTATGATCTATTTTTGGAAGATGGCATGCGGAGCACATCAAATGGGAAAATAATTGCATGAAACACATCGGTTATTTTTGGAAGAGTGGCTATGGAGTGCTTTGCATGGATGCGGGCTAAAGATATAATTTCTACTGATAGTTAACTAGAGATCTATTATTAGCATTCTTGCATGTAAGCTTATTATTGTAAAGGCACATGGCTATTCTTAACATGCGACCTATTTTGGGATTAGATAAGCGGTGAAGGGAAAGTTCCCACCCTTATAAATAAGTAGTGGACTACATAGTAAGATAAAGATAAGATGCGATAACTGAATTACTGTGAAGTTATGCTACCAAATCTGATGCACACATAAACTATGGTGTTATCTATTGTAATGAGATTCTATATATTTATCATGTTTAATGTAATGGAGTGTATTTTTGAATCAGAGTATTAATATTGAGTATGATTGTCTCTTGCATGTGTTGATTTCATCATGGTTATCATTTAAGTATGTTATTCTTTAGATATAGATCTGTACATGCACTGTAGAATGATGTATTAATTATGGAACTGAATGCATTAAGTATTCATCATGCAAACATCCTACAACAACAACCCTAAAGAGGGGCCTAGTACCTTTGTGCACTTTAGGTGAGTTCTCAGTCTAGGTTAAGTGATGTGCCAACATGCTTGGGATTTTTGGTAAATTATAGGCTCGTGCATCAAACTAGTTGTGTTTTCATGAGGATATTTTGAAAAATTAAGATATCGATGTTTCTTTGAGAGTGAGTTAGAGAAGGAGGGAATATTTGGATGCTTGTGTTTGGATGTTATATTCATATAATGTTGATGTAATTTTTAGGTTTCTAAGGTGTTTACAAATCTAATATTGATTTGAAGACATTTCCATAGTTTTATATATTCATATGTATTCATGAGACATAGTTGATTGTCTTGAGAGCTCATGATTGTATCTTGTTGATCATAGTTGAAGACATTGTTCATTGTAATCTGATTTGAATATTGTAAGAAATGTATTGATCTAATTTTATCTTCAATATATGTATCTTTGAGTTTATATTATGATTCTTACATTGATTTTACTTCATGGTAAATATTATATGCTTTGATGTGTTCTACATGAGTTTGTGTGGTTAGGGTTTGAAGCACAAGTGTGAAAGTTTTATTGGGGACTGATTCACCCCCTCTCAATCCTTATCACCTCCAACAATTGGTATCAAAGTAGGACCTTAAAAGTAGCCTAAAAATCTAGAGGGAGATCTTTGGTAACAAGATGAATTAGGTGAAGCCTCCATCATTGGAGACAATTCAATATATTACTCATATGAAAATGAAATGGGTAGCTGAGAATGGTGACTATATCTACAAGATGTCTAGAACTCATGTTGAGATAGTCAAATTCTTAAAGACTCAACTTGAGAAGGCCCGAGATGAGTTAAATATCAAGAGAGAAGAGTGTCTTAAACATGAGGCTGAAAAAGAGGAACTGAAGAAGGAGCTATCCACCATGACAAGCAAGGTATTATCCTTTCAAGAGAGTTCAAAAATATAATTAAGATTTTGGAAAAACAAAAGTTTTATGGTGATAGAACATACCTAGGTTTCAATGAGGATTCATCCAAGTCAAATAACAATGAAGAAGAATCAAGCAAAGGATCTAATGAAAACAAGTAACCAAGCAAGGGAGAGAGATCAAGGCTTCCACCTCATGGAAGATCATCTATCAGGAAGCCAAATTCATATAGGTATGGTGTTTTTCATGGTAATTGTTATAAATGTGATGTTTATAGACATAGGGCTAGTAGGTGTAGTCCTAATATTGAAAAGAAATATCATTGTAAAGAAAAGGCTCAAGAAAATCATTGTGAAGAAGGAAGAGGAATGTCAAGAAAAGAAAGAGCAAAAGATAGGGCAAAGGTATGGAGCTGAATGTTATCTTTATCATGAAAAAGGTCATCTTGCAAAGTATTTCAATAATGAACAATCAAACACTAGAAGGTATGTAAGAAAGTTCAATGGTTATTGCTATGCTTACAATGGATATGGAAATAGGGATTTTGAGTTAAAGAGAAGACTAGTTAAATGATTTAGGAGCCACAAGATAGGGAACATTGCAAGGTTTTGTTATGAAGGTCAGTTGAAGAAATATATTCAAATTCCCAAGACACAAGTTCATAATTTCAAGAAGAAATAAGAGGCTAGTCAAAGTGTTCAAGAGGATTTCAAGAGTGTGACTAATCAAAAAGAGGATCTACTATGAAAAAATTGAATTAGAAAAGGAGGAATCATTCAAGGTGCAAGAAGAGGGTTTGAGACCTTCTTAGGTCTCTCATCAAGCTCCTCCATGGTGACATATGCCTCTACTAGGATTCTTAGAGGTGTATAGGTGCAAATAAATATTTTGGAGTGAGGGGGAGCTATGTTTATTAGTATGTGTCTTCTCCATGTGTAAAAGGTATGTCTCCCAGGTGTCCACATGGTGATAATTGGTTTTTATTGAGCATGAAACATCATGATCTCTGTCATGTAGAAATATAATGTGTGTGTATGAGTCAAAAGTCATTATTCTGAGTCCTCATAATTCAAGAGTATCATGTAAAGTCTACTCAAAGTTTCTCCTAGTTGTTCTAGGTCTGTCACTATTGTTGTCTCTGTCCAATTAGGGTAGTAATAGTTTATGCCTCTATTTTTCATGATTTAGAGTATAATGGTGTTGAAAATCTCTATCAAAACAAAGAAGTAAAATGTCTCTTATCTTAAAGTTTGTTATCACTATGTCTCAATATGAATTAGGTGTCTCTGTTCTATCTCACCGGATAATCTCATGATATTTGATTACTTCAAGTCAAAGGTGAATTGATCCTTGTCACTTAAATGTATCTTCATGATCTTAAGTCAACTTGGTATGATATCTAGTTATGGTTCATCTATGTGTTGTCTTGAATGAATGACAAGGGTTGATTCTGTTAGTCCTTCTTGAGTAAATTAAGTACTCCAAATGTTCTTGTCCTTTAAGTTTGAGTCAAAAGGTAAGTGTCATGGTATAATAAAGTGACCTTTGGAGAATCACTAGTAGATGAGAAAGATATCTTGACTCCAATCCATGTGTACAGTATTGTGAATCCTTCACATCCAAAGTTATAGGGTACAAAAGTAGTGTGATGCATCTATAGGTCTAGAAAAGCATTCTTTAGACAAAGTAAAGAAGGTAATATGAGTTTAAGCATCATGATTATATTTTTGTAGTATTTTTTTACACAAAATGATTCAGAAAGAGTAAATTAGACTATTATATAGGAACATATGAGTTTGCTTCTAGAAAGAAAAACATGATTGAGTCGAGAATGCTCAAATTACCTAATATGCATCTAAGGGAGTTTGAATAGATCAAGGAAGTATCTTTAGGATTAGGGAAGTCAAATTATATAGATATAAGCGGCTTAGTTTAAATATTTCAAGGTGTGAAACTACTTAATGAGACTCGGAGAAAGAAAGAAGGATATTTAGAATTATGGAATCTAGTTTGATTTAATAGAAGGGTTTCAATTTCCAATGAATATCTACAGGACCTTGTATTCAAATTTTTGGGAACAAGAGTTTGGAAAAGGATGTGAAAATATTTAACTCATGTGTGTTGGTTTAAGGTCAGTATGATGGTGCTCATAATCTGGATCTAGGGTATGAAGTCTTAAATAAGGTGTTCGAAAGGTCAATGAAGTCTATGGAATTAGAAGAAAGCATGAAAAAAGCTCATAAGTTATCTTCAAGTGTCTTTCATGATGAGAAACTGATCTTTTGGTGTCTGATAGGTCTCAATAAAGGTTATCTTCAGTATGAGTGTTTGAAGTGTGCTAAAAATGATGTCTATAGATGATATAGTGAGTACAATGGTCTCCATGTATGCTACATGAATACGTAGGTGTCTTGAGCTATAATTGTAAGGTTAGAATATTATATAAGGTTGAAAATGAAGTTCCTCATTTAGTGCTAAATGTTGAAGGATATGTGTCTTTGTCATGACATATGTCTAAGTGATGAAGAATGATCATAAAAATATCTTATTCAAATGTGAGTAGATGGTTCACTATGTGTAGCTTAAGGTCTGATACAATTGAAGATGGTAAGGGTATGGAGATCTAAATTGACCAATCAGGTCAAGGGGAGCTCATTCATGAGATTTTTCAAGTGTTAAGCTCAAATAGATGAAATTATTGATGAAAATGATCTTAGTTATGTCTATTGCAATGTTTGAAGTCAAGGGTTTGAACTTCTACCACTTAATTCAAAGTTTGTATATGAAAAATTTCTTGGGAAAAAGTCTCTTAGATTAAGGGGAAGGTTAGTTTACTCAAGGGATATCTTTTTAAGAGCTTAGAATGATAAGCTAAGTATCCACAATTCCATGAAAATCACAGTTGAATGAAGATGAACATCTACAAGCATGATATGAGTTTTCTAAATCGGAAGAGTAGATTTGAAGATTTTCATGGTAATAAGAGACATGAAAATTTTTCATGGTAACAATTGGTTATTGTCACAAGGCTTGAGTTTAAAAATTATCTCAGCTCATTTGTTATGTATAGAAGACATGTGCTAAGTTTTATATGACAATACGGGGCTTGTTTAATATCTAAGTGGGGTCAAGTTGTAATCATACACAATATGGTCAATGCATAATATTCTAAGCTAATAAAGAAACCAAAAGGTATATACCGTGTAGTATATGTTTCAAGCTCGAGTCTAGTTCAAGATCGTATATTCTCTCAAAATTATACAAGTGTATTAGTCTCAGTCCATGTCATTAGTCACAAGGTGATACATTTAGTCTTTGAGGAATCAATGTGTGGTGTGTCCAAGATTATATTGGTAAAGGTGAAACATGTGTGTTGAATCATGAACATAATATATGGTCTAAGTTATTGTTTTGAGTCAATCCCAAGGATATTTTCCTTGGCAAGGTTACTAGAGCCCATTGCTATAAAGAAGAAGTCTGAAAAATAAAGGGTACAATGTTGTAGAGAGTCATAGATACCCTTGAATTTATGATAAGTTGTTTGAAATTATTAAATTTGTTAGTGCTCAATTTGATTTCACCCTTTTATTCCGAGTGTGCCTTCAAAAATTTTCCTTGACTATTTTTTCAATGTTAAAAACATGTATGCTTGAAGAATAAAATCTTGTGGAATACAAATGAAATCCCGTGTTTAGGTTGTGAGTCCTCTTTTTTGGTTGAGGAATGTGATAATCATGTCATCTCGATAAATCCTAGTGAAAAATTGATGAATGATCGTGTTTAATCATAAAAATTCTTCTTGTATGTTGTCCCTTAGACCTACAATGAAAACTACACATTTTCCTCCACTTCTTGAAGATACATGGCATGATATAATTGGTGGTGCTACGATAGGTTATGTTTAAAAATTATACAATTCACATGATAACTGCAAAGTACAAGCCTAACTCCAAAGCCCGATGAAATATTCCAGGGAATATTCGAGTTATAAGTACAAAGTGTGAAGAAAGTTCCACTTCCCGAAAAGGAATACATGTCTAAATATGATTAAAGTGGAAAAATAGGTTGTCGGTGCACCTTTGCACAAAAGGATTGACGTGGTGAAAAATAAAAATATAACCTCGAAACCCGATAGAGGACACATGTCACTTTTATAGGAAACGTCAACATGCGGATGTTAGGGTCAATATTGCAATCTTGCACCCATGTGAGAAATTGGTTATAAATGCAAATAAACCTCGTGGCTCCATCACCCTTCAAATTGAAACACATGGCAATTTCTCAGTCAAGGATTGAAGATCGAGTACTTGGGTCAATTTAGCAATTTTGAACCTAGTTTAGAAAAAAAAAAATTTGGCAAAATCCATCACTCTTAATATTGAGACATGTGTCATCCTCTCATCAAAAGTTAAGAGGCGGGTTTTCGGGTCAAAGTTGCAAACTTGCACTAGTTCAAAAGCCAATGCAAATGTGCAAAAATACTCCCTAATCCTACGAAGCACCATATTAATCCATGTGGATGGTCCACATTCTAATGAAGGAAGAAATTTGGATAATTATGATGTAATGCATTTATGGATATCATCATTAATACATTTTTACACGAATCAAAGAATATTTTTTAGAAGTTTCAAACATTTCAAATCATTGTCATTGCAAACAAAGATCTAGATGACATAGCTATGAGATTTTGTGAAAAGGAAGGATAAAAGTTGACTGAGAAGCAGTTAAATTGAGCTAAAGAACTTGGAAGTACGGGAGTAGAGGAGAACTTCATAGAGATTGTAGAGAAACAAGTAAGTAATTTTTTTCCCTATTAATTCTCGGTACTCAAATTAGGATTAAAAGGAAAGATAAAATTCACAAGATGAGATCTCTAGCATTGGGTTTCCACATAAGTTCCAACATTTCTAGTGATTTAGATAAGGTCGTGGACACAAAATTATTAAATGCTGATTTAGATTATTTTTGGAGGAGGCTGAATAATCCAAATAAAATTAGGTGGATGACATCCATTGATGCCAATTACATTTCCCTAGTAGTTGCCTTCGCACCATCCATACACTCCCCTAATATTGTATGGTTATGTGCTGAGAATTATGACCTAGAAAAGAAATAAGTATTGGATAGAAGTGGAGAAAGGGTGATAAATTTAACACCAGAGGATTTTAGGGAAATTTTAGGGTTACCAAGATTGGATCAACCGATAATTTCTACAGTTGAATCAACATAGATTGATTATGAGGTGAGGAATGATGAATATGCTATAATACTAAATTCCCAATGGTTAAAGGACAAAAGACCATTTGTCAAAAGAATCCCCAAGAGATTGACTAGGGCCATGTTTGTTGAGGAAGTTGAGGACCTTATTGTGTTACTAAGTAGAATGGCAGGGTTAGAAGGAGCTAATGATTTTCAAGAATGGATGTGCCCTTTTATAATGGTTATCCTAGAGGAACAAGGAAATTTTTTTAGGAGATCTTCATATCAGCATCCATTCATGCTCAACTTATGACAATAGTTGTAAATATTAGCATAGGTAATCCAGTTGACATCAATTTCTATATGATGTCCTATCTTATCTATAACATTGCTTGCTTCAAATCATTTCCAGGTCTCCCATTACAAGAAAGTTTTGAAGATCATAGGGTGTATGATGTGTACCCACAATTGAGGTTGGAAAAATGGAAAGGGAATGTCAGGTTAGTAAATGATGCTTTCATTGCCCCCGTAACATGTCTTTTCAAACTAGAATGGGAACAATATAGATTATCTGCTAGTGCTAGGGCAACAATTTTGGAGTATGGTTGCATTTTTATACAATACAGATTCTTCACATATTTTAGGGTAAGTGGATTTGAGGGACAACCTTGTAAGCTACCTAGATATGTGAATGACAAGTGGGATTTAATGGAATTGTCAAGATAATTGACTCCTGTGCACAAAAATATTACAAAAAGGCACAAAACAAATATAAAATTCCCTCTCCAAATTGGTAGATATTCATGCCAAACCATAGTAAAATCTAGATTGATGGAAGAAGAAATGGAGATATTTCAAATGGAAAAGTTCACACCAAGACTTAATTATGACATTCGATGGGTTGTTAGTACAGAGAACATGAGCCTCATTTTGAGGATTATTGGATGAATTGTATAGATGAAGAAGAAGTCAGGTTGAGAGAATTTTCTAGAATGACCTTAAGTCGATTATTGATTTCAATATTGTTGTAGTTCCATAAGGAATTGTAGATGATAGGGATGTGGTGGGAAAATATTACCATGACTAAAATATTGAATAAAAAACAATTATCTCTATAGATTAGAAAGAGACAAAATCAGATAACCCTCATATGAGGATTTCCAATGTATTAAGGAGAACATTGACTTGGTTGACTGGAAAGGGCTTGGACTTATCTCTATAAAATAAAAAGGTATTAAAGGAGTTCGAGACTTGAAAGTTTTGGAGGAAGATATCCCCCATCAAATGAGGGAGAAGATAAAATAGATCCCTTGAATGGAAAAGATCCTCAGTTACCTAGTAACAAGCCTACCACAAAGATTATTGATGAGTGGATATCAACAACAAGTAAGATTGGAACCTCAAAAAATATTTTGATTCAAAAGGATGAGGGAATAATTTTGAAGGCTATGCAAGATGCCCCCATCACTGAATCAATGCCAATCCAAGAAAAGGGGAAAGGCTTGACTACACAAAAATCCCTTAGAAGTGTTACTAGGATCATCTATCACTTTGGAAAGATGATGAGGGGAGCCTTAGCAGTGCTGATCTCTAATCCAAATCATAGAGTACCAAGGAAAGAGAGGCACCAGACCTCAAGCACTTTGAGAGAGCTAAGAATAAAATTAAGATAATACAACCTTTGGTAAGGGACACTGGTATTTTAATAAAGGGAAGTGGTCATGTATCTAAAAAGCATAAACATAGAGAGCTAGAAGTTATTGATCCAACCCAACTCACCAAGGATCAAGAGGAATTGGTTACCACATTTACAAAATAGGAAATGTCATTTCAAACTCATGAAAGTATTCACTCTACTCCAATCAAACCTCCATTAAATGTAATTTCATATTTGTCTCCCACTGAAACTATTTTAGGAATAGTTTTTAGTGCTCATGTATCTATTCAATAAGATGATGTTGTAAAGGAACAAATGCAAAGTAAGCCAGTAGTTGAAAAATCTAAAAAATAATCAAAAAGGATATTTGAAGGAATTGATTTGGAATTACTCAAAGAGACTCCTGAACTTGAAATAGATTATGTGATAATTGAAAATTACACAATTGCTAAGAGTGTAAGTGTCCCTAAAAAAGAAATACATATTCAAGATCTTCATCAAGCATCAAGTGTAAAATTGGGGGCTCAACCCCAAAGTACTCAAATCGAAGGCACAACCTCTGTCACGAATTTTGAAGTAATATCTCAAACAAGTTTGAATGAAACACCTGTAATAGGTGTTGTCTATATTGAAAACCAACCACCAAAGGATTCAAAGGAAGTCAAGGAAGGTGAGGTCTCTCAAGAGACAAGTGTCATGAAAGAAGTTATATTTGAGATTCATCTTGAAGAAAGTATAGGTAAAAATTAGGAATCACACCCTAAGGCTTAGCCTACAAAGCATAAGGTGGTTGAAGAGAATCTCCAAGAAGATTCATCCACCAAAAAACCACTTACAGGGGGTGAATATATTTCAAAAGACAAGGAACCAGTTAAATCCCCAAGTTTAGATAAAGATATTCCAAGGAGATTATAATTGTGACAACTATTTCAGCAGAGAATGTAGATACAATTACAATGGAAATTCCTACTAAAGGTCCAATGAAAACATTAAATGAAAATGTGGTCTCTACATATAGTAAAGGTCAAGATGAGAAAGTAGTGAGTGAAAAGAAGTCAAAAGATACCACTCAGCCATGAATTCAGGAACAAGACAAAGGGAAGTGAGGGGTTGTACATTAGAAAGTGAAAATAAAATGGTAAAGATGGGAGAAACATTAAAAGAATTACTATTATATTCTGAGACTCCACAAAAGAAAAGAAGGGGAATGCCCCTATGATTGGATGGTTAGTAGTAATTCTTCAAAAGGAGAGAAGGAAGATACTCAAAAGGAAGTTTCAAGTATCACTAGCATTTCATTCTTGAAGCCCAAACAATATTTAAAGAAATCAAATATTCTTACTAAGACATGTATAAAGCAACATGAATTTAAGACCTTGGAAGTTATAACTCCTCACCAAGGAAAGTCAAAGAATGACATTACGAAAGTTACTTGTGATATCAAACACATCCAATTGAGAAGGCATACTAGGGAATCATTGAAGCAAGAAGTTATAGTGGCAGTTGAAGGCCTTGCTACAAAAGGTTGATGAGGATAAAATATCTAAAAATCAACTGAAAGAGTAGATAAAAACACTAACTTCATGCTTGCAAAAATTGGTAGGGCCTACAGAAGGAGATCAAGAAGTTTCCACTACTATTACCCCTGAAATGCTAGATAAAATAGAAAAGGCTAGTAATAAAGTTAAAGCAATAGATAAATGGGTAGAGGACTTGTCTCAAAAATGGTAGGAAGGTCATTGAAAAGGCAACAAATAGGTATGTAGAATTCACCAAAACACTCATGAAATTAATGAAATTATTGAGCAGTGTGAAAATGAATTATATTCTTGGGAGGGGATCTTTCCTAAACTTGAAACAATAAACCAACTTGATGAAGATTTTCTAGAAAAGGAGGGAATAGTTCCACCTAAAGAAAAGGGGACTCAATATGTGATGGAAGATTTGGCTAGAATCAGGGTGGAAACTGTAAATCAAGTTAAAGAAAAGTTGGTAATTGAGAAGGAATGGGTAGGAAAGACTATTGATAACATAGACAACATAGTGGAATAGATGGTATTTGATAAGCATAAAATTACTTATGGGAATATGGAAGTTGATACCCTGATTCAATCCTTTGACAAGTACATCAAGGAGGAACCTTTTTCTCATGAGGTTATCAAAAGACTCATCTTTGTGGAGAACAAGATTTCCAAGATGACTAAGAAATTGAGGGAGTATAAGCCAAGAATGTCCAAATGTATTGATATACTAAATAAACATCACCTGATATTCAAATATCACTCGGGACCTGATGAAGAAGATATGGTACAATTGTTCCAAAGGTATGATGCATATAGAGAAAGATAACCAGATGATGAAGAAGGTGACAAATATGAAGATGTAACCATGCTCGACTAGTGAGCAAGCTTAAGCTTGATTTTCCTAAACATTTTTCATCTTTTCATTATTGAAAATCTTGTTTTATGCTAGTAAAGCATTGCTTTGAATTGTTAATTATAAGCATGAATGTAACTTGATATAATACACTAGACTTTTATGTTGCTTTGATAGAATTTCAAATCTATTATGAAGCATGTGAATTAATGTAACCGTTTGAATATTTTGTATTGATGAAAAATGAAAAATGGGGTTTTATAGGGGCCCCAACCCATGGAAAATTTACATACATTTTTTGAATTACATCAAAAGGAAAATAGAAAAAGAGAAACCTAATCATCTTCCACCACCACAAAATCCTCACTAAAAGGAGGATTTTTTTCCAAAAGCTTGTTCTTCCTTGGAACAAACTCCTTAGACCCAACAACCATCTGTGCAAATAAAACCTCCCCTACCAAGGTATGAGACATCCCCATAGCCATAATATCATCAATATCCATCCAAAATACTCATCAATTCCCTCCTTTTTTGATAAGAAGAGACCCAATTTAGGAGATCCAGGCCACATGTGGGAAATTCTTTCTTCCCTTTTGCTTTATAAACAAAGGGCTGAGTAGGAATAACAGATGTTGTTGGAAGTGCAAGTATAATGGTACTTGAATTTGGCTAAGAAAGATATTTGGAGCTAGATTCACCTTTCCCCTTTTGCATAGTAGGTGATGACACTTTATGAAGTTGAGAAGGTGAAGAATCAATGGGCCTTTTCTCTAAAGAAGAAATATGTTGTTCCAATTCACCAACCATGTGAAGAAGAGTGGGAATTGTGTCTATGTAGACCCCTTGTCCAAGCTCATAAAATTATGAAGGAATCTCCTTCATGGTGAATTATTCATTGCAAATGAAAGGAATATGTTTTTAGATGCACCTTTCACAACATGCCTACTCTTAAACCAAACTTGTTTCAACACCTCAAGAGTTTTCTGGTGCTCTAACCTAAAGAGGTGAAAATACATCATTTGAAAGGCATAAAATATAGGATTGATCCTGATCAATCTCCATATCAATGCAACTTGAATATCTTAAGTTGTCAATGGCCCACTGTAGTCTTTAGGATCTATAATCCCAAATAGCATTCTCATGAATGCTTCATCTGGGCCTGATAAATCAAAAATCAAGTGCAAGTATTTAGAAGATATGTCTTTCAAGCTAGATGCTAATGATGTTCCCACCATATTGCAGAAAAAATCTCACCAAGCCTCTTACACTTAGGAGAAAATATGTGAGTTTGTAATGAAAACAATGTGAATTTATAGGAAATATGAGGCTGACAAGTTGAATTAAGAAAAATCATGGTGAGATGACTCCTGAGATTATTTTTGATACCTACACAAAGGAAATAAACTTGAAAGAGAATGAAATCATTCAAAAAAGGGAGTGATTGGCCTGATGTGACTTGATCCATGTGGAAACACTCAACTTAGAAAGATATGTTAATGAGTGTGTGTGTCTCGAGGCAGATTCTCAAAAGGTGAGAATGATTGTATATCAAATAAAACCATCTAGGGGAACTAAAAATTATCAGAAAGCTCCTTAACTCACCTAAAAATAAATGATTAAAAAAATGATGCTAAAAACATGACATGGCATCCTAGTCATTTTGGGAGAATAAAAATACAAAATAATTTATAAATCCCTCCACATGGCACCATGAAAAAAAGTATTTTCAAAGGGAATAATAAGTAGATCAGATTGTGTGCCAAAAGGAAGAATATTCTCTTGAAGATTCACATTTGGGGGAAGAAAAGGCAAGTGAGAGAGAGAATTGTATATATACGAGAGGAATGTTCTCATATGAGGGGGTTAAATTTTTCTAAATTCTTAGAGAAAACAAAGCAAAACCGATTGTAATTTTCTTGAGAAACCTGAATCAAACCGAGAGACTAGTGAGTTATTTTAATTTGTCCAAACATTCTCATGCCAAGATGATTGCGAGTGTACAGTCATTGGAAAGCATTGAGGCCATAGGTTTTATGGTCCCTTGCTAAGAAATTTGAATTTCTTGAAATTAATTGTGCATTATCTCCTAAGCAATGCTATCTTTGTTCTTAATGTGGAATACTTTGAATCAACTATTTTTCTCCATGTTGCAATCTTATGTTAATGGTTCCTTTGAATTACACTAGATCTTGTCTTAATTAGTGACATTTTGAAACTGCAATTGCACTATAAATAGAGCTTTCTTTCTATAGTGTGATAAACAATTTTAAATTCATGTTGCCTCTGTTTAATTGAGAAGATTTTAGTAAGATTTTGAGTGTATCTTGAGCATAGTTGAACATGATCTGTTAATGTTTTGTTGAGAGTTTAACATGATATTTTGTGTTTAAGTTCTCAAAGGTTGTGTGAAATCTTGTACTCTTGGGATTCCATGAGTGCATACCTTCTGGTTAAAGGGTTGTTATTAGTTGTGTGATGTGTTTTTCTTGCCTTGGGGAAATTTTAAAACATTTGTAAGGTTTTCTTGTGGGATTTGTATAATCAACTTTATCCTAATTTAATCTCCCATTCATACACAAAAATTATGATCTACAACTATTAAATCCATTTGAATTACCCATGTTTTCCCTGCTTATAAACATATGTCAAGGGAATTTTCCATTTCTATCCTCCCTTTCCATAAATATGCAAAAGCAAGCAAAGATCCATACTGTCTAGAGTAACTTGAGGTCCTATTTTGAAAGACATATGCATTATTTAGTGTGACAACTCGTGAGAGTTAAATAATTCTTGCATTGATCGTGTCTATTCAAGACTATCCTTCATATTTCCAAGAAAGAGCTTAGAGACTACAATATTATCCACCTCTTCATAATAACAGTTACAAAATGGGTCCTCTCACCTTGGTTAAAGGAAGAACCTAAAGTAGTAGGGAAGGTCATCCCCTTTGTGAGTGCAATCTAATCTCTCCCAAGTCAAGTCCCAAAGAGTCTGTTAGATATGTACCCATCTATAAATGACTAAATCTTTGGTTTTCTTTTATAAGAATATAAATCATATTGTAAATGTTGCTTAGCTCACAAGGTGGTGTAAATTTGGGTACCAAAAAAATTCAATGAATTTGTGAGCTCAATCGCCTAAAAATGTAGTGGGAAAAAATACGATTAAGATTATGTGTACTACCATTATGATCTTCAAAGATATGAATGTACAATGACTTGTATGGTTGATCAAGCATGCTTTAGGGTTAGAATGTATATGAGGGCTAAATGACTTGGAGAATGAACTATTGCAATGATTGATCGGACTTGAAGAATTCAATGAAAATGATTGCATGAATATATTTCTAAAACAAGGTATGATGTTCTATCTCAAAATGTGTTCAAGAACTGTGAATGAATTTACATGGAGGAGCCCCGTGTCGGTTAGAACCCATCGGTGACCTAGAATGAAAGAGAAACAAGGAGTTGTGGAACCTCCTCAAGAAGCGTGAAATCAAAAACTTCATTGATCAATTCAGGGACACGATCAGAGCATTTTGGTCCAGTTCACTATGGATTGGAAAGATCGAAAAGTGGAGTATGGAGGACATAAAATCATTGTTAATGAAGAGCTAATAGCTGAAGCTACAGGCCTGGAGATGGATGGCTTCCATTTCTTCAATAAGAGGATCGACAAAAATGCTGAGGAGAAGAAGTTTTCTGCTGATAACGAGGAGCTGGTTTTTGTTACTGTGGGATTGAGGGTAAGTTCTATCCCCTCACCCTTTGATGAAATCACCCGAATGATGGTCTAGTATATCTCTTTGGAAGGGAGATATGTTACAGTTCCTATTAAACACCTAGTGTTCCTAAACCATTTCCATAGGAAAATCACTATCTGCTTCCCACATTATCTTTTGAACTCCCTCGAACACTCCATCTTGGATTTCTAGAAGCATTCCCATGCTATTCCCTTGCATCAAGGCCTTATCCTTTTGTTGCACAAGCTCTATGTTTCCAAATACCCCAGTCTCCCATCATCCCCCAGCACCATTCCACTCTTTCCTACCACCACTACCCCCACCCCCATCCCTTCCACCACGACCAAGCCTAAAACAAAGAACCATAAGAAGCCCAAATTGGACACCCCTATTTTAGGTAGAGTTCTTCATAGCAATCAAGATTTAGAAGATGTCCAAAACTTATTGCACATCAGCAGTGCAGGCCAAGAAGAGACCTTACAAAAAGAGGGAAAAAGTACTTCCCAAAGGCTGGAAGCTTTGGAAAATGAAATGATGCAACTGAAAGAAGAAGTGCAACATTTGGCCAATCAAAAAGGAAAAGGAAGATGGATAAGGATACTGACCTTGGCAATAAGAAAGTTGAGGACATCTACAAAAAGCTAAACTCCTTGGACAATCATCTAGGGAGAGCAAAGGATTGCCATGATCACAACATGGCAATTTTTAATGCAATCAGTGATTTCCTTGAACAACATGTTTGTAGCATTTTTGTGCTTAGTGAGATCCTGGACACTCTTTGGGGAACGGACAAGGAAAGCAGTCAAACCATAGAAAATTTGGATGCTAAGGACCCCACACACATGAAAATGGTGGCTCTTTTCACCTCGCTACAATCTATTAAGTCTAGAATTAACAGAGCTTCCAAGAAGTAAAGGAGGTCTTTATTGCAGATGCTGCTTTTCATCATACTTTTTGCTATTTTTTTGCTATTTTTTGGCTGCTTTGTTGCAGTGCACGCTCTGTTTTGATTTTCTTTAGTAACTCTCTTTCGGTTACTGTTGGATTTAATGCCTATTCTGGATGTTGATCCTTTTTTGTGGAACCTCTTCATGTTTTATCTGGCTTTTAGGCCCTCTATGTAAACAGGTATAGTCCCTTCAAAACTGTTTACCAATAATTTTTTTTTACATGATATGTGTCTTCATAATTGAACTCTACAGGCCTATAGATGTTTGCATAGAGGTGTATGGATGTTTTCATGTCAGGGGGAGTGCATATTTTACTCCTAAAGATTGTTCTTAGTGAATTAATATTCTTGAATGATAGGTTTCTTGACAAAATTGAAGATTGAATTGGTGGTGGGTTGACTATTTGAGGAAAGTCGGTGTGTAGTGATATACAAAAATTGGTTTTACAAGATGTAGTATGTGTATGGGCTCAGATTTGTAAGGAGAAGCTTGAGAGTATGATTCTAGAAGGTGAGAATGGTGATTCCAAGGAAACCAAGGTATGTTGAAGGTATTTTATTCTTGTTTGGGTTTTTTTTGGCTTTTGAATGTATTATCTTAGCCAAATATGAATGATAAGACTAAGAAAGTTATTTAGGACCTTGCAAAAGTGTCTAAGGTGTTCTCTAGCCATGGATCCAAGGTAAGAAGATTGAAACAAAGCTTGTTTAATTGAGATAGGTGTATTAAGTTAGGGGGAGTCTTGGGTTGTTGAGTCAAGTGTTATATGAAGCTTGGGAAGGCATCAAAATTGGTTCTAAAAGCACCGAGATGCCCGTTTAGGGACATGAGTCCTTGGGTCTGTTTGAAGAAATGAATGACAAGTAATAAGCCAAGTTTGAGCCTAGTCAAGATGGTGTATAATCAATAAATAAGGTAAGGTAGATTTTTGTGCTTATTCGTGACATTTTTGGCATGATTACAGAAAGTAATGTTCAATTAGTGCTCAACTACAATGGTTTCTTGAAGATCAAAACAAGGTTGAGGAGAAAAATGACAAGTTTTGCATACCTAGAAGGTTTAAAGTGATGTTATGGATATTAAAAAGGTATGATAATTTTTTTCATGTTGTCTTGATGCATTCAGATGATGTATATGTTGTTCCTAGGGGGAGAATGGTGTGTTGTATGCTTGAAAAGAGGCTAAAAATCAGTTTTTGAGGTAAAATTCAAGAATTTGAGCTATTTTGAGACCTTTAGTTGATGTTTCCAACCAAATCATGATGTTATGAAGCTGAGGTAGGTGATGCAGTATGAATTTTTCATTAATGTAAAAAGGGGGGAAGTTATGGGTGTTTTCCATTAATGACAAAGGGGGATATTATTGGCATGTGGTCCTATTATGTGTTATAATTGATTCAAAACCACATTAATGACAAATTTAATGATGTGTTATGGTCATATTATGATGTACATGATGTTGAAATACTAGTTCAGATGTGTTCATGCTGGTACAATGAGATTCAGTGAGAATTACTTGCTCTTGCAAGCCTATTAAGGTGCCTAGGTGATGTAACATGACAGTATGAGATTATTGGGTCCTTGGGAAGCATGTTGGCATGATGGATAACATATTTGGAGGGTTATTAGATAATCAAAACAATTTCATGGTATAGATACATGTGGTTGGCTATGTTGCAGGTGCTCATCTAGAGTAGGTATGGTTACTAGTAGGTGTGAGATTGTTTTTTGGAGATAAATGAGCTCATCGATGTATATTATTAGTTGTATCATGATGTATCAGGTATGTTAGGACCATTTGGAGTGTTTATATAATGTGTTTTGAGGTTGTTTCAGTCACCTCTAGCCTTTATAGTGTAATACCTTAAGAACTAGATATGAAAGTCCTAATGGCTTGAGGGTTTGAGGTAGGGTGATGAATTTATGATGATTGGAGATGTTATTAGGGTGTGATAATGCTGTTTTAAAAATTTAAGGTTTCCATTATGAGTATTTTGCATGATATGAGGTTTTTGGTAAAACAGGGTAAAAAGCAAGGTAATTTCCAAAGACGAGTATGAACTTCGATGCTCACCTTGAATTGTGTGATTTGATGAGACCTTATGGATTTTAGGGATGTTTATAGAGTGAGTATAAAATATTTAAAAAAATAATGGGGCCAGTTCATCATCATGTTTTTATGAAAGAAGGTTAAGAAGATAAAGTGCTTTAAAACCCTAGGTAAACCCTAGCTAGGACAAGTTTGAAAAAGAAGAGGTATAGTGAGATATTTTTTATTGATTATGATATTTTTATGATTGGAATTTTTATATGAATCTTCTAGATTTCCACAAATTTATGATAGAGCATGTGACAATAGGTGGCCCCCACTTAAAAATGTTCATTTATGAAGAGTTCCAAGTTTGTGGAAAAGTTGTCTAAATGAGTTATGAGATGAATTCATGTTATGGAATTTATAAGAGTTGATATTGAGGTCTATGAAGGTTTCAAATCATGTTTTTAATTAAAAGTTTCAAGTTGAGCTCCATGCATGTTGACTAGTCAAAGGGCAATTTTGAGGCCATAAAAATCAGTGTTCAGTAAAATGGTTATAATAGGAGCTACATGTAGAATTTTGAGGTGATTAAAAAAGTGTTGGAAATAGTATTTAGATATATTTCCAAATAAATTATTTTTGTATCATTATGAGGTTTTTTGATTAGGTTTCTAGGTCATTCAAGAAGTTTTTTTCCAGTTCATGACATGATGTGTTTAGATGAAAGTTATGAGTTTATTATAGCATGAGATGGATTAGGTGATGCTTGATATAACATTTAATGTGCATATAGATTAATTTGGAATAAAATTAATCCATTTATAGGTCTTGAATGTCCATATGAATTTTTTTATCAATTGATTTTTAGAAACAACGTTTTGGGTAGAATGATTTAGTGAAGACAAAAGTAGTTGTGGTTTGAGCAGGAGGTTTCTTAAAGGATTATAACTTGCTTAGAAGTTTTCAACAAGTTATTTCATTTCCATAGATTTGTTACATGACATGGTTTTCTCATGTTGAAGTGATTTGGTGGCTTAATGAATTTTTCAGGGTGTTGAAGGGTGTAGGAAACAACTATTTTGAGAAGTACATAGAGCACTAGGCCCATTCTATGAAATAATTTGATTGGATAAGATAAATTTAAACCATATAAGATGTTTAAATGTTATTTTAAACATGTGTGATTATTTTCTGATCTTGAATAAAAATATTTTTTGGATTAAGAGATTTTTGTCATCCCAATGTAAGAGTTTTGGGATTTTTGGTGCTTGGATGAAGTTTTTTTTTTAGGAATACCTATATGGATAATTTGTGAATGTTATAGTTATTCTTATGGGATATTTTTATGCTGGTATGGTCATGCAAGTGGAGGGAAACTAAACTAATTTGAATTTGAATAAAGAGAGGATATAAAATTGAAGTTTTGGGTATAATGTTGCTAATCTTTTGGAACCCCTTTTCATCTTATTTTTAAGAAACAAAATTCTGCAAAGAAAAACCATTTGGTCCTATCCAAAAACCTATAGAATTACATTCTAGGATTTCATCTGGTTGTGTTTTCATGAGGATAATTTGAAATAAAACAATATAGTGATGTTTCTTTGAGAGCAAGTTGGAGAAGGAGGGAAGATTTGGATGTTTGTGTTTAGATGACATCTTCATAGAACGTCAATGTAATTTTCAGGTTTCTAATGTGTTTATAGATATGATATTGAGTTGAATAAATTTCCATAGTTCTACATCTTTATATGTATTCATGAGACACACTTGCTTATCTTGAGAGCTAATGGTTGTATTTTGTTGATCATAGTTGAAGACATTGGTCATTCTAAAATAATTTTAATATCAAAAGAAATGTGTTGATCTGATTTGAGCTTCAATATATGTATCTTAGAGTTCATCTCATGATTCTTGCATTAAGTTTACTTCATGGTAAAGATTATATTCTTTGATGTGTTCTACATGAGTTTATGTGGTTAGGGTTTGAAGCACAAGTGTGAAAGTTTATGGGGGACTAATTCAGCCCCCTCTCAGTCCTTGTCACCTCCAACAACTTGTGTAAGTGTGAAAAACTAGCCAACCCCCTATGGGTGTCAAAGTGTCTAATTACACCAAGATAAAGAGCTAACTACATAATGTAAAATGTATGCAACATAGTAATAGTGTGACGTGGTGTGCCTAAACTACGTGACCTTACCCACTATTCTTTGAAACCCTTGAACAATGCTTTGAGTGACCTTACTCTTTCTAAAACATCATTTTATGACCTTTTCATGTTTGGAAATGGAGGAAGATATAATATTTGAACTGATTGAGTGCTTCAGACATGTTGCAGGGATTTCTCTAATTGATGTGCAACTAATTTGGTTAGATTTAGAAACCCCTTGAGAACTTTTGACATTTTATTTATAATATGAGCTTATAAGAGTGTCAGGTGAGTTATAAAGTGACATTGAAATCCATATACAACCCTCCATAGGTGAAATATTCTAATAAGGCAGACCCTAGGAAGATTAAATGGCTCAAAGAAGATATTAAAAATTAAAATAGAATCAATGGAAGTTAAGAGGATCCATGACCGTATAAGTTAGACAAGACTGCAACTCACATCATAACCTAGTTGTATGGTTTTGGAAAGAGAAGGAAAAATGTAAAACAAAAATTTTGGACATGAAGCATAGAGGTTTTACTAATTATTAGATAATATTCCTAGAATTGATGATAAAAGTAGAGTGTAATGATAAGCAAGTCATGAGAAATATAGAGAGAAAATTATTGGACCGTGACTATGAGCATTTGTCTTAGCAAGGGAGCATGATAAAAATTGGCATTGCATAATGACAAGTTACCAAATTTTAGTGTCTATATTCACACCACCCTTTAAGTGTGTAATTTAAAATCAGATGATTAAAACTTGAGTGTGTACACACACTTTGTATTTTCTTGATAACTTTTCTCTAATTTGTTGGTGTTGGCATGCTCCATAATGAAACTTACAACACAAAGTGTAGTCAATGTATATGATAGAAGATAAAGTTTAAATTGAAATTTAGACAATGCTTATGAATTTTAACTTTTAAACAAGTATAGATAAGTAAAACATGGAAGGAATACAAATATTCATTTTATTGAGGGAGTAGCTCCCGTTATTTCCGTGCCTTGGAGAATTAGAATGGATTGGGGTGATCAGTCCCTAATTTTTCTTCATAGGAGATATTAGAGTGTTGAGTGAACCCATTGGAGAAAGTGAGGAGAGGAGCCAAAGTTCCCATTTTTTGGAGCTTTGTAGAAAGGAAGGTATAGACTATAAAGAACTAAATTCCTTAAGACACCTTCACTTTTTTAGGAATCTAGTGAAAGAAAAGAAATGAAGACTTATGAAGAACTTAGTTGCTTCAAAAATTTCACTAATTCAACAAAACACACCACTGTAGATGGATCTAGGTCCAATTTTGTACTCAATTTAATAAAAACAAACCCTATAAGGGATGGATATTTCCATGCCCCCATAAGGTTTTATGTTGTCGATGTCAATCATATGAATTGTGAAAACTCATAGTGGATAATGAGGCCCATTCCCCCAAACCTTGTTCCTATGAGTTAATTTGAATAGTGTAGTGAAGAAAGAATGAATTTCTAATGCCTGATGTATCATGCTTTGTACTATGTCATCTATATCTAAATCGTATGAAAATATTTCAAATAATTGATAGAATTTGGAGAAATTAAAAATTCTAGAGAATTTTATCCTTGTCTAGGAACGTAAATCATGGTCAAGACCATACCATGGTCTTGAATATACTTTACGGTTTATAAATTTGTTAAATTCTACCAGTTTATAATACCTATGGCCTTTTATGAGGATACATACCATATAAAATTATGCTCATGTAATCTATAGATTGTCTCTAGATGTAGACATCTCTTAATGAGTTCCCCCTCTTTTATGTGCGTGTGATAAAGAATTCAAGCATGTGGATCAAAAGAATAGATGTGTACCCATGCATAATAAATATCATAATATATGTAGGATAATGTAGAAGTATGGAATGGTGGCCACCATAGAGAATCTATACCTAAAAACGGGGTTGTGCATGGTGGATACTATGACATGAAAAAAAAAAAAACATGCAATAAGTAAGAATGCATGTCTATAGAAATATAAACAACATAAAAATATCAATAATGTCATAATCTAGCATATTACAAATATAGAAACAACATACTAAAAAATAAACATGTCAAAATTCATAGTAGTGTAATCATCAAAGTATAAACTAAGTGTGTCATAAGATAGAATATAAATAGTATAGTAGTAGTGTAGACACTCAAATTTGGTAATTTATACTTTGATAATTCTTTATTTGACTATGCACTCTTGCTATGATAAATAAAAATTCTCCATTCCCACTTAAAACCTTATGAGCTCCATTATTTAGCTTGTTTATCCTTGCACACTAACATGTCGACACATCATGAGAATATAATACAAAAAGTCAATAGAAAAACATCATTTTATCATCTCCAAAATTCATGTCACATATTGCCTACTCCAAGTCATGGCTGTATAGTTTGGTTAGGAATTTATACTTAGTCTCTACCCATTTGTATGGTCTTGGACCGATATGTATTCTATCTTTGCTTTCAAATTGATTTATTTCGTTGGGTATTATACTCATTTGGGTCAGTATTTCTTAGATAAATCATCTACAAAACTATACATAATCAAGTAAACACTACCTCATTTGCTAACCTGGAATCCCTAAGAGAATGTACTAGATCACTCATTTCATACACTTGCAAAAGGCATCCAAAACTCCCTAAATCTTGCACTGTCACATCTAACATCATTAGGGAAACAACCACATCAAGTATGCAGATAAAAAAGGAAAAGACAAAAATATATCTCATTTGCAAGCACTCAAATATCCTCTCTCGAAGTATTTTATTAAGATTAAAATCAAAGTAAGGATGGTCAAAGAAAATGTAAAATATGATTGATTTGTCTAGATATCACATCCTAGGTGGAGAATGATGTGTGGTTTGAAGCCTATTTGGAGTAGTTATAATGTCAGTGGTGTAAAAGGGTGCCAAAAAAACTTCTAATGTTTATTTTTTAGAACTCTTAATCCATCATTGGGATTTTAGATGATGATTATAGAGTTCCTCGATACATCTATGGCAATTAGGGTTTGAAAATGAAAAAAAATCCAATAAGGTGAACACCAAAAAAATCTATAGAAGCTGAATCATAACCTTTCTAAGACAATATTGTGTGGTTAGAATTATATTGTATGGTCCTATAGTTTGGTACAATCCACCCTATGTGAATTCACAGTCAAATTATAGTTCAAGGATCATTCAGGTTCAGACCTCCCAGTTTCATCGTTGTATAGTCCCAAATCTCTTCAGAAGTCATTTGTAATCAACTAAGAACCTCTATGAATCCATTTCATATTTTTAATTTCATGTTAGGTTGATTGGTGTATGTTATATTCTTTATATTTGATTTGAGTCGCAAATATGAGTTATTATTTCTATTGCAATCAAATCCAATCTAATCTAAAACCTAATTAAATTGACTAAAAAATTAATTAAGGGTTAAAATTTTTGGTGAATCCTATTTTGATCAAATCCAACCTAATCTAGGATCTATTCCTTATGCATTAGGCCTATTAATTTAAAGTTTCCTGGTATATGATCATTCTCATCAATTTGTGCTTGTTTTTTCTCATCTTTATGGCCTCTTCTCTTGCTTCGTCCATCACTCTTGTTGAATATGTCAAGTGTTATCATATTTGAAAAGATATATTCACCAACCTTAGTCATCTCCACCTTCATCCCAACACATCTCTTGAATCTTTAATGACTACGAGTGTATGGATGTTTCTCCTTCCAATATGAGCCAATATATTACACCTCTAATGAGTTTCCTCCTCAAGATATCATCGAAAATGGTCTCTCAATTTATGTGCAACTCACTATCCATAATACTTTGATCAAATGTGTTCTCATTGATAATGGGTATGGCCTTAAAATTTTCAATATTTCCTATTTATGTCATTTGGGTATTCCTACCAATGATTTATCCTCTTATCCTATTATTATTTTTGGCTTTGATAATGTACCACATTAGCCCCTCAACCAAATCACGTTTCCCATCACTTTAGGATCTTACACCCTCCCACCCATGTGCCATGTTATGCCCAAACACTTAGTTATAATTTACTCTTAGGATGTCCCTGGATTCATGTTATGCACGTGATAGCTTCTAATCTTCATAACTATGTCAAGTTTTCTTACCAAGGCACTATTTTCACCATCAAAGCTGATCATGCTCCTTTTAAATTTTGTGTTACTTAGAACCTTGCTGAGGTCACTAACCCTCGTATTCATCCCCATATCCCTTCTTATCAAACTTATAACAAAGGATGCCAATTTTTACTACAACATGGATTCAATGGAAATGGCCTTGGTTGTTGTGGTCGAGAATTTAGGAGCCTCTTCACATAAAATCGAAACAATCTAAATAAGGAATTGGGTATTCCATTCGCTCGTGGTGTAAAAATTTACAAGTTTCATAGTTCTTAGCAACATCACATCAACTATTACCCAAAGTATTTAATGCATAAACGACCTCATCCTTACAATTGGTTCACACCTATCTTATCAATGATGGTGCATCACTAGATATCACCTCCCTAGATGCCTTTTTTAATGAAGAATCCCTCCTTGAATATGTAGGTGCATATGAGGATCTCCCTCCCTTCTATCATAAGAATAGGTTTCCTCATATTCTATCACCTCAGGCATATTTTGGGGATGTTTTTTTCTAACATGCACCTGATACATTAGATATCATTCCCACTCAACCATATGTTGAAGATATCTCTACATTGTTAAATGAAGAGACAATTTCTCTTAACTTTGGAACTAGTGATGAACCTTTTCCTACACTCTTAGTTGTCACCCTTAGTACCACTGAATAGGCCGATCTCTAACATTTTTTACAAGATTTTCCTAACCTCTTTGTTTGAATCAATAATGACTACTTGACATCGACCCATATGTTTTCATTCATAATATTGTGTTGTAAGATGACACAAAACTAATTCAACAAAAAAATTGTAAGATGCATCTTACGGTGGATTTGTTGGTCAAAACATAAATTCATTCACTCTTGGATGCTAGATTTGTTCACATCATTGATTACCCCCCAATGGTTTTTTAATATAATATATTTCACCAATCCTAATGATTAGATCCAATAGTATAATAACTTTTGTGACCTCAATAAGGCTTACCCTAAGGAAAATTTTCCACTGCACCATATTGATATGATTGTAGACTCAACCTGGGTATGACATGCTATCTTTCATGCATGGGTTTGTTGGATACCACCAAATTAAAATTAACCTTGTAGATTTGAAAAACATATTTCAAAACCCCCAGGGGTATATTTTGCTACACTGTTATGCCTTTCTGGTTAAAAATGTTGGTGCTACTTACAAATGTGCCATGAATCATGTAGTTCCCACTTCCCTTTGACCCCTTTTGATACTAATCATGACATTGTTGACTATATTATGGAAATTATTATAGTTTTGATTTAGTATGATGTTAGATATTTGGTCATGGATTATTGTTGACTTTGATTCTTATATGATGCATGATGATTATTAGAGACACTTTTATATATTGATGTTGATATATTGTTTGACATGGTTATATTATGGATGTCATTCGGACTTGTAATAATTGGATATTTTGATTAGACCTAGAAAATGAAAATTAGATTAAAATTGATGATGATATAGTTGTTAATGAAATTGTGAGTGATATTGTTGATTGTCGTGATAATTGTTGTGATTCACATATATATTGATGATCTTGAAATTATATTTATATTCATTTGGATGTTCTGATATGGCCACGAGGCCGAAGGAGGTATTTATATTTTTACAGGTTAAAAATATCACAACGAACATCAGGGATTGGAGACCAACCACTTTGGAATTCTAGATGAGTTCAACAAGGTTACCATGGCAACAATATTTATTTTTGTGTGTTTGTTTGTGTTAGGGATTCCCATGGGGGATCACCTTTAAATGTGACCAAGGGATTTTATGTTTTTCTTTTATTTGGTCCCTTTTGTTTAATTTTTGCATGTGTTTTATGTGGTGCACTTACCCTTTCATTATTTATTTAATGTGGTGTTAATATTGTGAGTAATCATATTGTTTAGTTAATTAATTAAAAGATGTCATAAGAATGTAATTAATAGAGTTGTTGGCCATGTTTTAAAGTGTTGTAAGTGATGTGTAAGTTAACTTTTGAGTGTGAAACACTCCACCTTATAAATTTGAATTTGTCCTTGGAGGCTTGTGGGACAAGTTAAACTTGTCCCATACCTCTTAAATTTACATACCAACCTTGCCTATGGTTGGAGGGTTAAACTTACACCTTTTTATGCATTTTTACAAGTCAAGTTGAATGTTGTAATTGCACTTTTCTTACATAATTTAATTTAAGTCCTTATGGGGTATGGACTTATTTGAGTGTGTAAGTAATTTTTCATATTATTCACCCACTTATTTATTGTGCATTGGAGAATGAAGTTGGCTTTTGGGGGTTGGGGTTGAGGATGTGTGATGTGGCATCCTACATGGATCCTCATCCTCTTCTCTTCCCTCTTCTATAAAATTTGAATTTCTTTCCTTGTTTTGGGTTGCTTCACTTTGGAGACTTCATTTTTGGGGTGAATTTTATTGTTGTTTTAAGAGCTCTTGCTTGGAGAAGTTTTTGGAAGATTGTTGCATGCTTGTGCTTGGTTATTTTGGATTTCTTGCATTGGGATAAAGCTTTCTGTTTTTGGAACTTCAAACAACTCCATCATGGAGAGGTAAGAGCTTGGCTCTTGAAATGCTCTTCTTTTATATATGTAAATGTTCTTGTGTGAATGTTTGGCATATTTGTGGGTTGTTGGGTAGATGGTCTAGGAATGGTGTAGGAGAAGATTATGGGGTTATTTTTTGGGAGGCACAAGTGTGTTTTAGGGAGGTATAAAGGTGGAGGGAGTTGGGATTTGGGTTCCACATTATAAAGAAATAGCTTGCGTTTATTTACTCGTTATGGGGTGCCATAAGAGGTTGGGGAGACATAAGAAATGTGAGGAATAATGGGTACTTGGGGGAGGCATAAGGGCATGATAGGGTTTTGCAATGATACTCATATAAATATATTTTTGGTGGGTTGTTCTCAGGTGGTGATACCCATTTTCCACTTTGGGAGGCATAAGCAACATCCCCATAGCTTCTTTCTCCTTTGGCTTGCTTGATGAAGCATCTGTATTGTTTTTCATGTTTTAATGTAGTTGTAAACTACATTTTGTTTTGGACTTGTGTTTTATTGTGAAAATGTTGCTTGTGTGTTTTGGAAGCTTGTTGTTTCCACGAGTTGGATCACATATTTTATTACTTTTTGGTTGGGGCTCTGGGGCTAATGAAGAAGGATGGATTCTTCTCTTCATTAGATGTCTTGGTTGGGTGGAGATTTTTTCCTTTCCCCTACTTCTATTTTCATCAAATTTGAAGAATGAGGAGTATGCATGTTGTTGTTCTGGAGCTGAGAAAAGACAGTTTGACAGTCCCTTGTGAAATGAAATCTCATTCTAACCTTTCCCACTTGAAGTGGATGAGCTTGTAAATGTTTGTAATGGAAAGATGTTGTATTGATTGTAAGTTGTATATTGAAATGTAAAAGAGTTATACTCTGTATTCTATTTTGGAAAGAATGTGAAAGAACAATACGTGTTTTGTATGTTGCATTTTGAAACCAAATGGAAAGGAAGTTATAAGAGTTCTTTTAAATTAATGGAAGTGGTTTTTTCTTTTCCATATGTTGTTATTCCATTGGAAATTTGTGTGTAGCATACACTATGAAATCCCTATTTTGAAAAGTGGTAAAGTGAAACACGTGAGAAGAAAATGTATTATTTTGTTCTATATATAATATATGTTTTGGAAGGAATAAAAGAAGAAAGGTTGTAATGTTGCATTTTGGAATCAATAAAGGATTGCATTACCTTTTTCAATCTGTATTGTTGTATTGAAATTGATCATCTATTGTGTTTTGAAATCTCTATTGAAAAGAAGAATTGCATGTGAGGAAAAATATAATGCTCTGTTCTCCTTGAAAAATGTTAAGATTGGAAATCAGAATTTGCATTTTAGCCCATAGATGGTTTGATTGAATCAACTAAATGTATTAGGCTAGGATTAGAATGAATTTCCACACTTGGGAGATGGAAAGTAATTAAATAGATCCTTTAAAAATTTGCCCTCTATTTTGTTCTTTCAAACTAGCAATTATCTAAACAAAAAAAGCACAGATCGAACCTGCAACAATAAAATAAAAAATTAAATGATTAAATTGAAGTAGTAGGCCCTAAATGAATTCAATTAGACAAAAACACTTAAAGGAAATATTTCAAAACTTAGCAAAAATCAGGTTCAACTGTTTTACATTCATTTTGCTATCAAAATTGTAAATTTCGAATTGGAATTCAATCAAACAGATCTACCTCACAACTTATCCTAATTCCTCCTAAGAAAAATTCTCCATGTCTATTTGACATGTAGAGAGAGGAAGAAGATCAAATTGAATAAATCTCACAAGTTAAAATTTACCAGTTCACACTGTAAAATCCTACAGTTGTTTTCTTAAAATTGACCCCTTAAAATTTGTCAAAACAAAAATTTAATGATCTATGAGTGGAGAGGAAATCGAGAGATTTCTATAAATTCCTTGTTTTCCCAAAATCAAGCTCTCTATCAAAAGTTATCGCCCTCTGAGAGAAGTCCTAAAAAAATCTCCTGTAGTAACCTGCTAGTCCCATGAAACTGTGCACCTTAGTCATAGTAGTGGGTGCTGGCCAATCCATAATAGCTCTAATCTTGGAAGGATCGATGGTGATACCTTCCCGAAATGATATGGCCCAAATACTGCACCTCTGTTTGAAAGAATGCACACTTCTCCAAATTCCCAAAAATCTACTGCTCCTAAAGACACTGAAGAACCTGGTGAAGGTGCCCCTCATGCTCCTCATGCGTACATGAGTAAATCAAAGTGTCATCAAGGAATATTAGCATGAAGCGATCTAAAAAGGTCCTAAATACCCCATTCATCCAAGCTTGCTCTTGGGGAAATTTTTCACCCCAAGGCCCGCTGGCCCATAACTCAAAAAATATGAGGAGTTAGGAGGACTTCTTTATATCAATGGAAAGATGAGAAAATTTCCTATCCAATGGGAATAATTTAGGGAAATTTTGAATGCATTAATTTTGGGAAAAATCAAGTTGAACCTTTAAGCTTGTTAGTGAGTGGGTATGGTGAGGAATTACCCTTTGAACCTTATTGTACCTTCTAACCCTAAAATTTGAACCTTATGACCTCTAATAATTGTTAATAAAAGAAAAGCATGTTCTAGTGAATTAGAATTGTTTTAGAACTTGTTAGTGATAGTTGTTGCCTTGTAATCTAGTTTTAGACTCTTTTAAACAAAAAAATTATTCCATAATTTTTCTAATTAATCCTAGGTTGTTCTTGGGTCTCAAGTGGGTTGTTTTAGCGGGTGATACAAATCACATATGCCATGATTACATCCATAAGATTATGTTGATGACCTATTGGAAAAATCCACCAATCACCATAATCATGCCCAAAATCCATGCCTCATCTTTGAATGATTATGCTTATATAATGTTTTCTTAAACCCACATGAACATGTCTTTTGGGTTACCACAAGTTACTTGGGTTCATTATCTCTAGTCATGGAATAAGGTTAGCCATAAAAAGATTCAAGATATTGTTAACATTCCACCACCATAAAATCTCAAGAAATTTTGGTCCCTTTAGGGAAAAATTCACGCCATTTGGAATTTTGTGGCCCAATTAGTTGATAAAACACAACATTTTACGCAAAGTTTAAATAAATATACAAAAATTAAATGAGAATTTTCTTGTCACCAATCATTTGAAGACATTAAACACTATTTACTCAATCCTCTAGTGTTTTTCTTGCCTATACTTGAAAAACCATTCTTACTCTATATTTTTATTATCTTGAACATGCCCTCGATGTTTTGTTAGCACAGTAAAATGACATAAATTACAAGCATGGTATCTACTATATTAGTCACACACTACTTCCATATGAGCTAAATTATACCCCCATTGAGTAGCTTTTTCTTTCCTTATTTTTTGCTACAACCAAGTTGCACCATTATATGCTCAATATTGAAGTACATAAATTTATCAAGGTGGTGTTATGTGACAAATTCCTCAAAAGGAAAATTTTGAACATTATGTTTGAAATTTTCCATCCTGGGAATTCGTCACATAATAGGTGGACCCTTTACATTATTTTATCACACACCCACACACACCTTTCTTTTCATATTGCACATTGGGTAATTCTCTTAACTGAATTCAATCTCAATTTTTTTCTCAAAAAGTAATTAAAGGATAAGTCCTTATAAATTATCTTGTTGAGGCCCTAGTTTTTGAATCCTCCACAATTAATGACAATTTTTGAGATGAGTTTACTTCCTACACATTAATTCCAAGTTTTAGAATATGTACTTTGATGGATCCCAGCAGTGTGTTACTAGGGCCGACATAGGAATTTTATTTACTACTACTCATGGAGAGACTCTCCCCTTTGCCTATAGATTATGGTTTTCTTACACCAATAACATTAGCAAATAAAAAGCATTAATCTTGGGATTGTATACTACTCATACATTAAATATTCAACATATACAATTTTTGGATATTCACAACTTATTGTCCATCAAGTACAAGATATTTATAAAACAAAAGAGGAATGTTTAATTCCATATAACACACTTGTCAAGAGTTATATCGTAACCTTCAAATTTTATTCCATTACTACCATACCTTCAAAAGACAAAAGGCATGCTAATTCTATGGCTAATACTACTTCCCTAGTCCCTTTGAACATTATAGATGATTATGCAACATTTACTATTCAGGAACTATGTAAGGATTTTGTTGCTATTACCACTATTGATTCCTCTCCATGTTTTAGTCACCACATGTAGTGCTGATTTTTTGATATCTATAACTACCTCTATCAATAACAACTCCCTAACAATGGTTCACCTCAAGAAGATCACTTCTTACGCAAGGTTATTCACTATATACTTATATAAGGCTCTTTGTTTAAATTATCTTTTGATGTCTACTTATTACATTTTTTAGGGACTCGTGATGCCCAATTTTTTTATCCCAATTACACGATAGTGAATGAGGTGGCTAATTTAGTGGCAAAGCTATGTCTCATAAATTATTACGACAAGGATATTATTGGCCCACTATAGAATGATATTGTCATGAATATGCTAAACATTATGATCAATGTAAACACCAAAATAACCTCTATCATTTCCAATCTCATGCATTGTAACCTATTATACCCCCATTGTCATTTTCCATATGGGTATTTGATTTAGTTAGCAAGGTTAACCTTGAATTTACACAGGGCACAAGTTTATCACCACGACCACATAACATTTTACTAAATGGATATAGACCATACCCCTAGAGTCTACTATTGGTAACAATATATGTCATTTTCTATTGACACACATCATCACACATTTTGGTCTCCCTTATGTTATTGTTACAGATAATGGATGTTTTAAAAACCATATTGTTAAAATTTATTTTGTGAAATTTTGAATCAAACATACCTTTTCTATTCCTTATTACCCATAGGCTAACGACCAAGATGAGGCCACTAATAAAACCATTATCATTATTATCCACAAAATCATTGATAAATATGTCTTTGAATGGCATAGATGAATCCTCTACATCCTATGGGTTTATCATACTATGGTTCATACACCTACCACTACTACCCCTTTCCCATGTTTATGGGTCTAAGGCTGATTTTCCATTGGAATTAGAGATCCCTTCACTTCATATATCACTATAGGATATCATCCAGAAAGTTATTACTGTGAGAAGAACATATATGAGTTACAAATTCTTGAGCCTAAGGGAGTACAAGTATTAGAACATTTACATATGTATCAAGAATGTATCAAACATGCTTACAATAAAAAAGTACATGTCCATGAGTTTCAAGTAGTCAATATGTTTCTCAAGGAAAAAAATGAATGCTAAGATAAAATTGAAAGGAAAATTCAAACCTAATTGGCTAGGACCATATATTGTAGCTACATGGCTTAGTCCTAGTGTTTATCATTTGTATAAACTTGATGGAAAGCCTATGAAGAACCCTATGAATATTATGAATTTATGAAAATAACACACTTAACTTGTTTATTTTCATTAGTTCTTATGTCTTTTATACATAACTATGCACTAAGATAATATAAAAACATTAAAATGTTTGAAAAATACAAAATAGAGACATGTGCATCTTACTCACATTGTTATCACTTTACATTACATGTGCTTTTCATCACTTTAGGTTGATATATAACATTCTTTATTTCTTTACACACGTGTTTAATGGGTATATTGAGTTGGATGCAAGACATACAAATCAATACATGCTTATAAGGTAATTCTTACTTCCTTATATTTATCATCATTGGTGGGGGGGGGGATGATGACTCCACATTAATTAGGTGATATTATTATATTATAGTTTATTTGAACTTAATTGCACACATTATGTACTTGTTTCTTTTCAAACTAACGTGAATAAAATATGTGTCTTGTGCAGTATTGACATCTCTTATTTGCTATTACTATTATATTTTACCACATTCTAACATTCTTTGTTGTTATAAATGCTTGATAGTTGTGTGTGTTACTAGTTTTTTTCTTCATTAATTGTGGCCTAAGTTCCTTGATTTTCTTGTGACACCATGGGTGTCCCATGTTTGTGGCTATATGCCTTTTTGTATGCCCTTGATTTCTCTTGTTTACCATCCTAAGGGCCTTAATTTTCTTGTGACATCATGGATGTCCTATGTTTGTAGGCTCCAAGTATTTTGTATGCTTTTTTATGTCATTGTTTAGAATTTGATGCATTGATGATGTTCTTGTTTTCTCCTACATGTGTTGTTCCTACTAGTTGTTATAGTGTCTACTATCATTGTTTGTTGCTAACATTATTTTTATTGCATGCCATGGTTTCCACCATGTGTAAAACACATTTCCTTTTGTAGGTATGGGTTCTTAAAGGGGCCACCCCTTCATATCTCTACATATCTCTTTAGATGTCTCTTTCAAAAATACAAACCTATTTCTTTTGAGCCACATGCTTAACATGGTTTTCACACATGCCTCAAAAGATGGGGAATTTATCCACATTTATTTTACATTTTTAGTAGATATAGATATAATTTTGGGAGAATATGGAGGTATAAACAAGGTACATGCACATAGAAATGTAGTCATACACATAATTTTGGAAAACTCAACATAGGGTCAAAATCGTAAACTTTGGTCAGAACTGTACAATATGGTCTTGAACCCCAAAAATTTGTAACCAAGAGGAAATTTAAGAAAATTTTCAAATTTTTCATATTTTCACTTATCTAGCACTTATTCATCTCTTACTTAGTTGTGCGACATGTGGGGAGAGTTTGGGGCACCTAATCTCTTCTGTAATGTATGTCCTTATTTGCAAAATCGGGTCTAGATTCATCCCCAACTGTGTGATTTGTGGGGTTATAGAAGGTAGTGAAGTAGTTAAGGGATTTTTGGGTAGAATTTCATATCCTATTACACTTAAAGGGGAAGATATCATAGTTTCTTAATAACTATGGTACACGGCCTTCTTCCTTCACAAAGGTGCATTTGTACCTCTTTCTCTCTCTCTCTCTCTCTCTACATTTTTGTGTTGGGTTTCATGCACATAACACTATGATTTATCTTATGAAAAAAATGGGTATTGATCACCCCTAATCCTTAAATGAATTTTGAACAATACTAATCTCCAAGAAAAATAAAAACACAAGAAAACATGTGTATTTTTTCCTTGTTTACATATTTTCACTTCACACATATACAAATGCAAATCTTTTCTATTACATATTTTATTTGAGTTACATTCAATTATATATCACAAAAATTAATTAAAATCTATGTTATAAGTTTCATCATGGAGTATCCCAACACCAAGCATAATAATGCAATTATGAAACAAACATTCAAGAAAAGGTAAACTATGTTTACACAGTCATGTATATCTTCCTTTAAACATGTAATTTTATATTAATAATTAAAGGGAGGGAATGTTGAAACTCAAATTTGGTAATTTAGACATTGGAAAATATTTATTTAACTATGCATTCTTGCTATGATAATTTAACTTCTCCATTCCCACTTAGCACTTTCTAAGGTCCATTTTTAGCTTGTTTATCCTTACATACTAACATGTTGATACGTTTAGAGAATACAATGAAAAAAATCAATAGAAAAACATACTTTTATCAACTCCAAACTTCATGTGGTATATTTCCTACTCCAAGTCAGGATCATACAGTCTAGTTATAAATTTATATCTGGTCTTGACCCATCTATATAGTCTTGGACTGTGTTGGTGAAATTTTTCGCAGTGTAGATTATTACTTTTCACCAATGACCACATGGATAAGCCCCTCCTTATTGTGTATGGGGAGGCCTCCATTATAGAATGTAAACTACCTAAAACTATGGGGTGGATGTTAGGCTAGATATCACATAGGAATACTCCACTAAACCTATGGCAAAGTTATTAAACAGAGTATAAGGGAGGAATTTTCTATGACTTGGAGTAAATGTTCCTACAAAATCTACTTTCATCTGAGCCATTTTTTGCATGATGAGGTGGATGATTTTTTGAGATAATGAGGAATTATTTTTCTCTTAGTGTTTTACCATCCTTGATGAAAATATCATTTTCCCACTCATCTAGATGAGGGAATCATCTAAACATTAGAGCAGAAATATTAAAATAAAACCAAAAATTTCAAGCCTATTTTCATTGCAATAAAATAAAATGTGTTTATGGTGAGGCATGTATAAAAATATTATTTTTTCAAAAATGTGAATTCTCAGCATCTATAACCCCCAAAAAGGAAAGAAACATTGAAAGAAGAAAACTATGAAAACTTACAAAAAAGAGTAGTCCTGGATATGACCTGCTAAAATTAGTAAGTCTTAGAATTGAGACCAAAAACCTATGGAAAATCCCATTATACTTATCTCACTACATTTTCCACCATCATAAGGATAGGAAGTTGTCTCGTGGTCCGAACAAGGTCAGAGAACACTTCATAGTATCCTAAAGAACTAGTTCCAGATAGATCTCTACATAGCACCATTTGATGAAAGAAGTTGGATGATCTAAATCTTTCCAATTGTGGTAGAAGGGAGTCATCATAATTGAATCCATTCATAAAAAATACATCACATTGTGTCAAGGAATAATTCAGAGATAGTCACTCGGACAACGAGTGAAATCAGGAACATCTTGAGATTTGTGAGGGATTTGAAACATCAAGATCTCCATTGGAATTGAAAGTCATCAATGGAATGATCATCATGAGCATGATGGGAGGAGATCACCATGTATGATGATGGTATTCATCTCAAATGATGCAGGAGCATAATTTCTAGTTAGGTAATTAGGGGTCAAAGGTTATAGAGTACGTCCAAATTTTGTTTTCCTCCATGTTTATGTAGTTGAAATTTCAAAAGTATGTAAAAGTGAGGGATGAAATAAATGGAGGTTAAAAATGTGGTGTAGAGGTAATTTGACTTGGTCAAGAAGGGTTATAAGCTAAATAAGGCCTTTAAAACCTTTTCATGATGTGTAAGTGATATACACAAGTAAATAGGTTTGTTAGGGTTGATATTCTTCTTGTTTCTCTAGGTTTAGGTGATTGTTGAGTCATTTCAGGAGTTAGTTTACGAAGCTAGACTTGGAAATTATCCACCTATTCATAAGGGATTCCAATGTAATAGAAGAAGGAGAGATTTATTCGAATGATAAAGTCAAGGGAAAACCCTAAAAAACATGTAAAAAGGTATATAATGATCAATAAATATGTTGAAGGGCATTGCAGGTAAGAAATTGTGTGTAAATTGTATGAATTATGGCCTTTGAGTAAACTATGTGTTGTAGTCTCTTCTTAGACCGAATGATGAAAATATGACAGTCAATTTAGGAAGGATTTTAGAGGTTTGTAAAATCTTGGATATTTTAAGGAAGGTAAATGGAGTGTTCTTAAATTTTTATAGCTCTTGAAACTATGAAATTTGTCTTGTAGCTTGAATTATGTGCTCTCGGGCCCAATTTAGGGAAAAGGATGAGTTTTATTCTAACCGTAAAAAACATATGCAATTCAAGGAACATATTTTTATTAGTGGTGTTTAGTTTTATAATAAATTTGAGATCTTAACTCACACGTGTGTGTGTGAACTATACATTAGATTTCGGAAGACTGTTATAGGGCATCCGAAAGAAGGTTTTATACTACATGGAGGTTCAAATCAAGGTTTTGAATCACAAAAGTGGATGAACACCATCTTGTAATCATATTAGAGGTGGATCTACAATTTTTCAAGTAAGATCATACCAGCAAGTGCCACTGTATTGGTTATAGGCACAAATTAGACCTAATTTTCATGCTCCATTACAAAGGAAGTATAAATTTATACAAAGGAACATATAGTGAAGTTTTGGGCATATTTAAAGACCCCATAAAGGGTATCTAAATCATATATTTGTTTTATTAGTTGTCTTAGTCAAATTGGAGATCCAACTCAGTTTTTGTGCTTGAAGGCTACAAGCCAACATGGGCTAGAATGAGATTATAGTTGAACTAAAGGAATATGACTATGGAATGAGACTAAACATCTTGTTTTGAGTTAGATGTGATGTTATAAGAGTCTTAGAAGTGACTCAGGGCCTATATGAAGTTTTGGGAACATTGATCCTAGTGACATTATTGGAGAAAGCAAGAAACTTAGGAGTACTCCAAGGTAAATTTGATCAAGAAGATATAAGGCTGAAAGATTAATGCTTAAGGAAGGTTGAGGGAATATATTAAGGAGTGAATATGATTATTCAAGTTTGAGAACTTTTTTCCAAGTTACACAAGTACCCTCCTTCATGTTGCACCTATAAAATGGTTTATTGACTTATGAGATTACAAGGAAAATTTGATAGCTAACTTTGTGAATGTGAGTATGTTAATGTACAGGGAATGAGTGTGCCTTAGATATCCTCGGTGCGGGGAAGTATAAGTTGACATAAGAGAAAACTTGGAGTTCTTGTAGGAAAGGTAAGGTTTTAGTCAAAGAAGTATATAGTTAAATATAATATAAACACTGCAACATCAATTAATGCATACCTTGTGAAGTGTTTCTAAACACTTGATCCATGCTTGATAATGAAATCACATCTTGCAAATCAGGGAGGTGGCATTATCAATTTTTTCACTGCAGTGTGGAGGTTAAGAAAATGAAACTCATTCTAAAATATGACTTTAAGTTCCATTCAAGCATAAATATTGTTATTTAGAGGAGGAAATATATCTTCATGAGGATAAATTGAGCAAGAGGGTGTTAAAACACCATAAGGATGTTTCCACTCATGATTACAAAAGTGAGTAGTGAAGAGGTAATCATAATCATCATATCCTGACTCTTCTATTGTGTCCAAAATATATTTGAGGAACAAGTCAAGATGATATAGCCAGGTTACCAAGGCATCAAGGACCTTCATGTGTGAAGGATCAAGAAGTTACTTATTCCCATGAGAGGCATCTGAGCAAAAAAGTGCATGATAATTATAAAAAATTACATCACATTGTGTCAAGGAATAATAATCACCTCTTAGGAATGTGGAAGGTCACAAGTGATGAAGAAAGTTGAAAATCCATGTGAGGGTAGATGAAAGGATAATTTGTAATGCTATAAATTGGAATGACTTCTCCATTCCAAAGGGTTGGAAATTGTTGATTGATTGTATGTTTTTGAGATTTACCACTACTACATCAAACAATAAAAGTTGCATTTCCTCTATTTATTGACTCAAGTTCCTCTACTCTCTCTCCCTCTAATTTACAAATTTTTAAACATGATGATCTTGTAAAACCAAGAAAGGTGTTAGTGCCTTTGATAAATGAATCAAAAGAATTTTGTGTCTATGATTTATTAGTCTTATACTTGTTAACATTGTTTTTTTCTTCTAATTGAATGTGGATCACTTTGGTTGATGTATGTGAATTATGTAAGACTAATAAAAAATTAACCCTCCCCCTTATTTCTCCAACTCCCCTTTACCTCTCCTCATAGTGAATTCCTCCCCTGTACTCCATACAAGAACTTTTCTATAGGTTTAGTGGATTATTACTATGTGATTCCTAGCCTAATGAACACCCCATAGTTTTAGGTAGTTTACATTCAATAATGGGATCCTCCCCATACACAAGAAGGATGGGCTTAGCCCCATGACCATTGGTGAAAACCAATAATATGTACTACAAAAAAATTATATCACCAAATTGTTTTTGCAACTTTACTTGGAGAAGATTTTCCCTTTTTGCACCTATAAAATATCTCTAAAAATACCAGAAAAATACATATTAAAATCCATAAAACTGAAAAAACCTAAAATACTATCTGAATGTTCAAGAGCCTTGTTGTAGTCCTATTGAAAAATATGCATTTTCCCATGTTGCATTTTTATCTAACACCTTAAACAAAATGGAATAAAAAGATGCACTAGAGATGATTTTGAAAGTGGCATCATTGTCCCCACATTTGAGGAATAACAAAGAACTCATTTTAGACTTTCCATTATCTATATGAAAATACAAGTTCTGAAAAATCACCTTAGAGGTCATATTGAAGAACCAACTATAAAACTACTAGTCCTCATCCCTTCGGAAGAAGAAAGAGAATAAGAACTCGAGGAAGAAGGAGAAAGGATGGCTACACCTTTACAATGGGGAAAAAATATTGGTCTGTTATCCTTAACTTCACCACTTCATGACTTAGAAAAAGGATCAAGAAATAACTTTCCCAAATTCTATGGAGATGGAAAATAATGACCAAATGATCATATTACAACTTTCATCATAGCCCATGGCATTCTTGGAGTGCAACATGAAGATGTTATCATGAAGTTATTCATGGAGTCATTGTATGATGTTGTTGTGGATTGGTTTTACTACTTGCCATCATGCTCAATTACTGATTGGGATGATATGAAAACAAAGTTTGAAGAAAAACTCAAGATTGTAGAAGATGATCGTGCCATCCTCGCTCAACTAACACAGATGAATAAAGAAACACAAGAGTCCATGAAATATTTTAAAGGTAGGAAATTATTTATGGAAGAATAAAATTATGAAAAAGTCACCAATAAAAGATGTGTCTCCCAACCATCGTACTAGCTCAAAGGAGACGACTCCCTGGATCGATCACCATTCTATGTGTCGATTCACATATTAATTTGAAAGATATAAAAGGAATAAAGTTTAGAAGAAAGATATCAAAAATTGTAAGAAGAGAAGAGGCAGTGAGAGAATTAAGAGAACTACTTGGAGAACTTTACTTTGACATTGAAATTCTAAGAGATAAAGGAAGAAATATATTCAAGCAAAAGATTTTTACTCAAAATAAGAAGGTGAATGCACCTAAAACACAACAAACAGTCTAGAATCCACCAAGGACTCAACCTATTAACAGGATGGCCTAGAAGATTAAGTTGTCGCTGTTGGGAAAAAATATCAAGGATGCAGAGGATCATTTGTTCATCCTAGAATCATTTTGGAAGAGTAACAATGTTAGTAATAAATTTGGTCCAGATTATTACAAATAATCTAACACAATAATAAAACACCAATATTATTATATTGAATTTATAAATCATTCGAGATATCAATTACATTGAAAGATTTTAAATTATATAGGAGGATGTTCTCCTTAATACAAGGAGTAAACATCATCCTCAACAACCCACATATCTCTCTCTAATCCCTACACTCTCTCAAACTTATCCCTAAGATATCTCTCACACTAAAATAGTTACGTGAGTTGTTCTCACAACTCACCAATAATAAAACTATTACAACTATATTATTAATATGAGTTCTATAAACTCATAATTAATAATATTACATTTTATTTAATAATGTTACACAATATTTTTGTAATGCACAAAGGATCGATGCCATAACCAAGCTATATGAATTTTTGGGGATGTTAAGAGATGAGACTTTGAGGTGGTACATGAAGACAAATCCTAAACATAGAAAGGTTTGGGATGTAAAAGAGAAATAATTTAAGGTAAAATTTCATTATGTTGAGGCACATACATAAAGTGTTAGCAAAATGAGAGATCTAATTCAAAAAGAGGGAGAAACAATAAAGGATTTTTATTACAGGTTTTAAAATGTGGCAAGAATATTGGAATAACCTCTCATAGATAAGTAAAGAATTAAGTGGTTTATCTCTAGCCTATTACCTTACCTTAGATATTCTTTATATGGGAAGGTATTTACAAGATTTTTGGATGCATGAGAGATGGCTACAAGACTAGAAGCACAACCATGGAGAAGAGAAGGATAAAACTCTCTCAAAAATGAATTAGAAAGGGTACAACTAGTGTTTCACCATTTTCTTTACATTTTCGAAGTGACAACATAGATAAGGGTAAGGGCCAATGAGGAATACTTGTTAAAGTCTAGTCGGTTGGTGGTTGTTGCATGCGTTATGAATTATTGATCCATAGATTAATGCGAGAGCTTCCTTTTGGCTAGGAGGAACTACCTATAATAGAAAACAAGACCAAAAAAGGATAGTTAAATGATATATGAAAGTGGATTGCCTAGTATATGCTAGTTCAGAAGTGTGATACTTCCTAGATGGCTGTCAATCCACTGTTTAAAACAAGTTAATGAGAGAAAGAAAAAAAGTTCTACTATAGATATGATTTAGGTATCTCATTCAAGTATAATAAACAAATCTTAACATAACAGGCTAGGCTATGGTTAGATTAGAAAGGTAGGTAGTTGGCAGGGTGCTAGAACTAGTTAGGGTCAGATTCTGGGTTGCTTAGGTCAACTGGTGAGATGATTGTTGGGTCTATTCTTGGTCAAGGTATAAAACACGGAGACCAACGTCGGTCTGGTGTAACTAATGACGGCTTAGGCAAACTAGCAATAGTTAGGTTTTGGGCTGTTTAGGTCTCTTGGTAAAAGGTTGTTTGGTTTTGTTATTAGAAAATGTGTAAAACATAGAGACCAATTTCAGTTGGGTATAGCTGATGACGGTTCTAGGTATCTAGCGTCGGTATGGTTGGGGTGAAAGGAACTCAATGAAATCTGGTTGGGGGATTGAGTTGAGCTAAACAAAGATGGAAGGGTAGAGAGGGAGGTAGGTAAAGGTCTCAGGTATGCTCAGAGGTAGGTAACAAGTGAGAATGGGTGATTTGGTGGTGTGGGTAGAAGAATGGCTGAGTCTACAAGTGGGTAAGAGGTGGAAAATGGACATGCAAGGTATGAACTGATAACAAAAGTAATAAAAACCTATATATTGAAATAGACTATGCTGGTAGAAAGTATACTTACTGTGATGTAGATTTAGATGGCTGAATGGAGGTGGTTGTTGATCAAAAGAATGGTGTTGGATATCATAGTAGTGGCTCCCGAATGATTCTGTGAGTGTAATGCCTCCAAAATCTATCTTGGTGATGGCTTTGGATGTCTGGATACGTGAAAGGATGTTGGTTTTGCTTGCATACATCTCTGATCTCCTTTTCTTTCTCTCAGAATGTGCCAACCCAAAAACAAGGTTGTTTGGGTGAATAAATGGTAACCGATGATGGTTCCAGCTTGACCGGTGTTGGTTTAGGGTGACCAACATCGGTTAAGGAGGGATTCCCTAGGTTTACTAAAATTGGTAGATCTCACCTCTTTTAGCTCAAGTTTGTTCCTTGATCCACAGATTTGGAACAGACGTTGCATTTTTATGAGCGGGAAGGTGGTTAGGGAGATTTTAGGGATTGATTTTAGGGTTAGACCAAATCTTAGCTCATTAAGGCAGGTAAGACTTAGTTATTGTTAGTTATGGAAACATGCCAAGAATAGGTCTAGGGTGAGGTGGCTAGATGAGGTGTCTAGGTGAGGTGGCTAGGTGAGGTGGTGGGGTAGAAATTAAGGTAATTAGATATTAAATATTGTGAGGATACATATTAAATTAATTAAATTAAAGGTGATGTGGGGTGGAAGGGGCCATGGTTAGATGAGTATGATTGAGCTGGTTATTTGAAAAAGGACCAAGGGGAGTGTGACCCAATTTTGGTGTCTATAACTAGAGTAGACTAAGTTTAAATTGCAACATGAGATCCATAAGAAATAAGATTTCAAAAACAATTCACCCCTAGGAATACTACAAGACCAAAAATATGGTGTACAATATGTTGTGCAAAAGGACATAGTAAGGTAGAATGCCCATACTTGGAAAAATTAAAATATATTCCAACAATAAGACAACATTCCTCAGAAAAATATTCTTCTAGCAACATAACCACGGTTGAAAGAACTTGGTGCGCGACATATGCAGATTATGGAATCAACACACACAAGATACTTGACCATTGATGGAAGTAGCCCCACCCATAAATCATTTGATGTATTGTACAACTTGTGGTTCATTTAACCACTATAATAATACTTTCCCTGTAATTAATGCAATGGAAGATTTGAAGGACTACAATGCTTGAAGAGTGATGGTAACTAGAAAAAATACAACACCAACACCTCCACCACAACAACCAAACCCCACAATACCAATTTGGAGACCCCCATAGTATAATTACCAACAATAACCACACCCCCACAATATCAAGGATATCAAGGAGGAAAACCACAATATGGAGGAGGATATCAAGGAAATAACTACAACCCTAACTACCAAGGGTATGGTGGAGGATATAGAGGTGGATACTAGGAGGATATAAGGGTGGTTATAATAACTATCAAGGTGGTAGGGGATATTAGGGATATCAAGGAAGAGGCTACCAAGGATATCAAGGGGGAAACTAGAAAATACTGGGAATGGACCACAAGAAAGGAGACCATTGAATTGCTAAAAATGTGGGAAGAATGGGCATTTGGCTAGAAACTACACTAAACTAGAAACCTGCAAGTTCTATAATGAATAGGGAACACATGTTTACTTTAATTTTCCTAAAGCCACAAAATTCTATAGCAATGGCAGTACAAAATCAAGATTTTGGGAAAGATTCCTACAATAATGTATAACATATTAAGGGAATACCAAGGGATGAAGTAGAATCCTTAGATGATGAGAAACAAAGGAAAGGGAAAACACCTAGTTTGGGGAAGGGAAAAATTAAAAATAATAAGGAAAAAGAGGATGCTAAAAAAACTATTTCATAAGGAAAACTAATAAGAAAGAAGAAAGTGATAAATAAGAACCATTATATCAAGCCAATGTAACTACAAGAAGTGGCTAGAAAAAAACAAGGAAATGAAAAGAAAAAAGTTATCAAACCACCAATATAGGATGATACATCTAGTGAAGAAGAATGGAACCCATAGTGGTTTAGACCAAAACTCCATGACAAGGAGGTTACCGTATGCACTCAAATTTTCATGTGCTACATTGTTAGAAAATGGTTACAAAAGGTCCCTGTATGATGGAAAAGTGACAAGCGAGCATGGGAATCTACATGTAACTCTTCCTCACACCCGACCTCCCGAGGTCATGCCGAGACAACTGGTGGGGATGGAATATACATGGGGTGCAGACAAACTAGTTAGGAAATCTTATGTCTTCGATGCGCACTAATGGAATCTGTGAATCTAAGGTAAAGAAGGCCCTCCTAACCTGAACTGGCATGATAGATCATTCAAGGATGACTACTCAAAGGCTCCAATCAATATCGAACTCTAGCATGATCCGATCTATAGGTTGTGGAATACGTGGAAGATAGCCTGTGGGTGCTTTGTATATGTCTCCCAACAGGGTCATGAAAATGGATGATGGATATATAGTTGATTCTAAGGGTGATTCTCTGGTCTAGTCTAGAAATCCTTAGCTTGATTAGCTGCTACGTCTAGTAAGGATAGTCACGCGGTAACACTTGGTGGAAGTGGAGAGGACCTAAATACTAATGTGCATAAATAAGCATCAATGTTTGATTGACCTGTGGGCCCATTGGGTTGTGGGACCATGGGTTACGACTAGTAGGTTCATGGTTGTTGCGGGCCTCCTATGGTCATGTGCAGAATCAATCCCTAATCCCTAATATCCAGTAGTCGTATGCCTTTTCAGCCTCTATGTTTAGAACTAAAAGCTATGTAATATTCTCATAGTACCTTACAGGCGTTCTGGCAACTTGAATTCTTAAGCCAGTTTCTATGTCAATGAGGATGTCTCCTACATCTGGTTGTGGGACCAAAGGATCACAACCAAATGTTTGCTCCCTTTCAAGCCCTTCTACAGTCATGCGGATATTATTTAGGGCAATCTGTAGTTTGGCTGGTTTGACCAAAACGTATGCACTTTATCATCTTCTATATTTAATCCTCTTAACTGTGAGCTAATTTCTTGTAGGTCTATTGTTGTTCGGAAGACCTAAATTTTGATATTTTGGTCTATGTTAGTTATTTCTGCAACAAGATTGGGTTGAGGCACGTTTAGCTCGAATACGTATTCTCTGGGCTCCCTAGGTCCCGTGATTGTCATACAAAAGAAACAATATAAATCTAAATAAAGAAAATTAAACTAATTATGTAAAGTATATCCATAAAGATATATAAATTCTCTATTTTTGTATTTTTGACATAGTATTTAATAGAATTAAGATAACAACTATTTAATAGAATTGAAAGAGCAATTATTTAATATCTAGGAAATGACAACTAAGCTAATAACATAAATTTAAACCAAACAAAGTAGCCGAGTATAGCTACCTTCTTGTGCGTAGTTGTGAACCTATTCGAATAAGCAAATAACTGATCTAATCTATTTGAAAGACCCCGATCTTACCTCAGAAGTAAGGAATGAATCATAGTTTCTCAGAAACTATCAACCCCCACAGCTTCCCCAGTAATATCGAAAGCGAGATTAACTAAAATGAAATGACTCACTACTCTATTTGATATGTTTTAACTAGAATTTTGATAGCTTGAACCTAGGATTTTGTAGAACAGTGGTGAATCTATTGTGTGTGGCTTTGTCCCCTCAGTGTGGTCTCCTCGTTCCTTCGTGCTCATGTGAATCCAGAAAAGCATGTAATGCTAGCATCAACAGAAGTAGGTATTGGAACAATGGCAACTTTGGATGTAGACTGAATATAATGTGAGTAGGAGAGGGATAGTGCAAGAGAATAGAGCTTGGCTTATGTAATTCCTAGCAGGATTTATTGCGAGTCATGCAACACAAAACATCCATAACTTGAAACTATCCTTCTTGACGAAAAAAACCTGCAACTCTAATGGCTTCATACTGAAAATGAAACTATCCCACCTTAATTGACTGTATGAAACAATAATAACACTAGAACAAGAAGATCATATGGCTTCTAAACAACAAAATAAGACTAACTATGCATGCAACAAATGAAAACTATTGAATTCCTAAACAATAACTGAAAGACTAAACTATTGAAATGAGAGGATGAGAGGCGTTTTTGAGGGGCCATTTTCTTGTAATCAAACCAGCTATTTATAGAATTCCCATTCACCCAAAGGTAACTCCAACTAGGACTCTTTTACTATAAACAATGAAGAAACACTATTCCAGGGAACCAAAATCATAAATACAAGCAAAAACGGATGAGAAAGCTGGTAAAAGTTGAAAAATTATGCGAGTCGTGTTAAAAGAAGCGTGCTGGAAAATGTGTGAAGGACTCGCCACTCTGAGCGGGTGGCGGTTACAGGATTGCCGCCCTACCTGGGCGGTGGTCACGAGACCGCCACCTAGCAGGGGTGGCGGTTTCATCACTGAAGACCAAAATGCAAAGAAAAAGAGGGGGAAAGAGTAAAATAGGGCAAGCAAAAGTCTAAGTGGGGCATGTGGGATGCTAACGTATAATTGGAGAGCTTTCTTGATCCCAAACACCTTGCGAGGAGACTTGTATCATCATTGGGGCATGTGTAACATCGTTTGGCAGCGCAGTACCCTTACAATTTTGGGTACATATAATTCCCTATGATGATTCATGTATTTTCAAAAGGTATTTGAGATCCTAAACCTCCTTGTAGCTTATATTCATAGCCTAGTTTTCCTTACTTCTTCTTCCTTTTCTGTAGCTTCCTGCTTCATTTCACCTTATTTTTGGCCTTTAGTTACAAAACCGCTACCCTATATGGGTGGTGGTCTTGTCAACACCACCCAAGTAGGGCGGTGGTTTTGTAACTACTACCCTGACAGGGTAGTGGTCCTGTAACCACTACTCTATCCAGGGTGGTGGTCATGTGCACTTTTTCCAAAATCTTCACCCAAGAGTTGACACATGATTGCTTCACTTAAGTTTAGTTTTTGAGCACGTTTCTCACCTATTTTATCTTATTTCAAGCTTAAGTGACTTGTGGAAATCTCTTCTTCCACTTTTGATTTGTAAGTGAATGTTCAAACTGCTCCTTCATGTGTTGATGTGGCACCCCATGTCTACCAAGTGTGTTAGTGCACAACCCAACCAACCTTCTATAAAACCATCGCTTGTTCTCAAGAAAATGACCGTAGATCATTTTGTGTATTCTTGTATTGTTGAGTTGCCACATTCTTGCTAGAAATTACATAGCCAAGCTCTGTTCACTTGTGTTATCTCTCTTCCACCTACATTTCTACCAGACTGCTATCATGATGCCATTTCTCTAGTACCTTCTCAATGGTACTTCTACTACATTACAAATCCCTTAGACTCACATGAATACATCATATTGAAAAGACAATATAAGAGGACACAAAAGTGCATGATAATTGGATTGCCACAATACTACAAATAATAGGTTGGAGTTGTAATTGGGTTTCTCTAATTCTTTGTTTGAGAATATTACTATTCACTACAGTATAAATCAATTAAAACATCAAATCATATAGAAAATCCTCCATACAAGCTTTCTTTACTTTTTCCAGGGAAGTTACAGGGGAAGAAAAGATTCTCTGAGAAGCTCTGATTTCTTCTTGTGCCTCTAGGAAAAGAAGAGGATTTAATTAGGGAGGATTTAATTTGATTAGTATAGATTTAATTACACCATTACACAGGTAAATAACTACATCCGGTTATTTATCTGTATAGGATTTATTTTTTAGATTAGAAGCTTTGTCATTTCTTCGTTTCTTCTAAATTCTAGAAAAGCACAAAAACATTTATTTTATTAGAGTAGTTGCTTTGTATTGTTTTATCTCATTTATATCTTAAAAATACCAAAAAATAGAATAGTTTTAATTCAATTAGATTAGTTGTTATTTGTTTAATTAAATTAGATCATTGTAATACATGACCATAAAAAACCAAAACAAGAGAAAACATACGCTAGTGATCTATTGGTCCCATAACCAAATGAGCCTGAATTAATTACAGACATAGATACATTAATATGTATTCTTGTCCTCGAACACCAACATGATATGTTGAGAAGATTCAACAATTAAACCTTTTGAACATCGAGGCTGATAAGGCCTATGAATGATGAACCACCCTTGGCAATAGAGTTTAAATGTACATGACCATACAAGGACCGCATCTACCAAGAGTTTATGGTTGTGATCCATGGATTACCTAACCGCAAGGGCCTGAAAGACCAGCTAGACCTTAACATAGGACTACACTCATTATTTTTTAGGTCACCACCACTTCCATCAGACATCATTTGATATCTAACTATTTTTAACGAGGAATCTCATTGATCCCCCACATTTTGGACTACTCCAACCAATTGACCATAGAGCTATTGAGATCCAAGCCTCCCTTGCATATTCCATGACCTTGTTTGGAAATCATTATGAGGTGCCTATTGGTTTTCGACACATTTCGCAACCACTACAAAGGATCTTCATGGAGATTGATATTGACTGGAGTCTCTGTGTAGCTATTCTTTCAAATCCATCTATCAAACCCATTCAGGTTAGAGAGGACTTCCTTTCCTTGACGAGAAGATCCCATTATTGTGTGTCAAGGACATTTTTTTCCTTTACAAATTTCCCATCCCATTTACACACACTTTCATACACATATCACATTTTTCTAGCCATTCACACATTTCCACATCGTCTTCTCAGAAAAACCTCGGGGATTCGAGTGTGGTTGAAGGTCACATGTCGATTTTCATCCATATAAATTGGTGAACCCGACATGAATATCTAGTCTCTTTTTGTTTCCATTTATTTCATCCATCTTCTCTCTCTCCCATTATTCTACGGGTATTCATGTACCCTCCGAATATGTCGAGACATGATGGATACATCTGACCCATTTTGGGTATCAAGGTATATTACTATCAAATGGGTAAGCAACAACAGTTGCCCTCATTATTTGGGTGGGCAGACAACTACTGAACTAACCTCCTTACCTCTCAAACTCATCCTCAAGGGATAACCCATGGCTCCTTAGTAAGGATTAAGGAGATTGATAAAATTACACATGGACAACAACCTAAAATTTCAAGTTCTAATAATATGACAATCATTGGAGAGTCAGGCTCATCTCCTTAGGTTTTGTTTAGACCGAAAATTAGTATCCAGTCTGATCAACCTCCATTACTAGATGAGGAGTACTTGGTGCATTAATATTGAAGTGAGCAACACTTCTAAAACATGAATCAACCTCTAGATAGGATGCAATGACACATTGATGTATTACTTTAGAATAACACCTATACCCCTCCCACAACAAAAACATTTCTAATGAGGGGTGGAAAAACAATGAACATTTTATAGTAGGATATAACACTCCTTTACAACCTAACAAGGTTCAAAAATGTGTGCTAAATCAAAAAACCATGCCATCAACAGATGAGCTCATCTCAACATTGGTGGAAAATGTTAGAGAATTGGAACTGGCCCAAGCTACTCATGCTTAATATTCTGCACGGTAAGGAAGGGTTCTCCATCATCCACATAACTATGTCTAAGTGTCTACTACGCAAAATCCTCCAGTTTACATAGATGTTCCTAGCCCCAGAGATCTTCTTATTATGTCGGGAACCTTGGGTATGCCCCCTCATGTCATGTATAGATATCATCAATAGGCACAACCAAAAGTATGTTCTCAAATACCATCCCAACTAGAAATGCAACATTCCCTAACTTTGTGCCTCCAACTTCGTGCAAAGTAGCATTCCTCCATATGTACACATATATTCCAAATCACCATAGGGACACATGTACTCTTTTCTTAGTCCATATGGTCATCCATAGGGATTCCATATTTCTCCACAAATGTTTACATTGTACCATATCAACAACCAATTCCACCTTTGCCTCCCCAACAAGGGTCATCAATGGTTGAGTCTTACGTAGTCGACCTACTCAATATCTTAAATATCCCCTTGACTTCATGATACAGAGTGTCATGATCCCAAGACCTCTACTAGAACTCTATAATTTAAATGGGAAGGAGATCCAAATGTGCATATCAAAGCGTATGTAACCTCCATCGAGAGATGATCCCACGGGATGTAGTCATAACAAATATCTTCCCTAAGAATCTTGAAGGAATCACTCTTGATTGGTATTATAGGATACCTGAGGCTTCAATACATTCCTTTAAATAAATCATGTCTGAATTCATCAAATCTTTCAACATGAATAAGTTATTAAGAACAAGAATAAGGGAATTCCTACATATAAATCAAGAGCACAATGAGTATGTTGTGCATTTCATCCAAAGATGGTAGAAATTCATCTACTCTTTAGAAAGCACTCCCAACATGGATCAGATGAAGCTTTGCAATCTATTTCTTCACTTTCTTAACTAGGAGAGGAAGTGGGAAGTCCAAAAGTTCCCACTTAGGAGCTACGAAGAGGTGCTAGAGGGTTCTCTCCATATAGATCAAGCAACAATAGACAATGGTCGCAAGACCTACAGTTAAAACGGAGATTGATCACTCCCAATAAGGGTAATTCAAGTTACTCCAAAAAAGCAAACACAAATCAAGGACCTAAGGTCCTAAAAAAAAAAAACTATGGTGTTACAACTGATGGTGTTACAAACCAAACAAAGAAACCAACTGTTATTAGCACCTCATGCAGAAAAAATGTTAACAACATGAGCGGTAACAATAAGAGGAGTAAAAATTTTTTCTCATGCGATCAATGCAGTGGAATTCAATCATCCTCCACCCCAAAAACAACAAAAACAAGTTCAGGTTCAAGGCCCTAGTCAGTACCCAAATGGATACCAAAAACAATATCAAAATCAAGTGCAATGAACTCCAAACTTAAATTATAATAACCAACTATTGAATAAGAATCAAAATTTGGACCGCAACAAAACACAAACCAAAGACCTCAGGATTATGATCCTAAACTATATTGTAGCTTCCATAAGGTTCGAGGGCATGATGATAGAAATTTCTGAGATTGTAACAAGTTCCTAGAATGCTTACTAGAGGACCAAAAGAAACTCTTTATTAATATTTTATTTATGGGATCCATAGGTGTTTAAAATCATGTGATTTCAAAGGGGTTTTGTAACATCAAGCGGATGCCTCCTGCAACTAGCTCTATGAGTTGATTTTGAAAACCACTAAAAAATCATATAAAAATACTTCAATAAGTTTTCTAAATTGAACAAAGTTCATTACATAATGGAGAATAATTTCTAGCATATAAAAAATAATGGGAGAGGTTTGAAAATGCTTTTTTTGCATCAATTTTGGAAGGCAATTGAAAAACTAAAATGGGTTGTTTTAACATTGCATATGTTCATTTTCTCACCATTTTCCCCTCATGCTTAAGTATCCAATACACAATACATGGGAAAATAAGTTTTTGGTTTTTTTAAACAAGTTCTTGAGTAAGTTTAGTATAGCAGTTCTAAAAAATTGTGTTTTCTCATGGTAAAATAACTCTTCACAAAATTTGTTTTAAATAGGTTTCTAATATGATTTTACAAAAATATGCAAATTTAACACTTGATTATAAATTTAATATTTTATCTACTCAAATATAAGTGAAAATTTCATAATCAAATTAGAAGAATGGAAAGAATCCATGCCTAGGAGTAACAAAACTTTTTGTAGGTTATTCATAGATAAAGGTATTTTGTCAAAAATTTGGAGAGCCTCCTTAATGCTACCAATCACTCCATATGCTCCAATTATCAAATTACAGAAACTAAAAATCTACATAGAATTATGTCAAATGGTTGACATGCATTCAATAAGTTGAAATTATTATATTCCATGTCGAATGTTTCATTGAATCATGTAAATGCCCAAGTCTATGCTAATTCCATTCACAAACAATATTTCTAAAGAAATATGATTTTTCCAAACCATTCCCTTATTCCTTTATCTAGTTTCATCAAAATAAAATTGTGTGTAATGGATTAGATTAAGCATATGTTCATTGCATTTGGTGAAATACTTCTAATGCATTGTGTGTAAACCCATGTCTTCTATAAACTAAAAATATCATGATCCAAATAAGGTGTCTTGTACACTCATTTGTTCAAACACTTAACAACATCTACCAACCTCCCACATTTAATATGCATGTTGAAAACATGTTTTGTACCTTTTCTACATCTATGGTGTTTTATGGAAATGAAGATATGAAAATGTTGTGGAAAATTAGGGAACTCCATAGGGGTTTGCACATAACAAGAAGATTGATATTGGAAGGGAATGATATGGCATTAAATCAACCAAAGGTGCTAGAGTGAAGTCTTGTAGACACATTCAACAATCTTTTTTGTGTGTATAATATGCCATCATTGAAACCTATGAAACCAAATTTATATATGTCATTATGAAATCACTTGGATGTCCTTATTGTGAGAGTGAACCATGAGGATCTAATAGAGCCAATGTATATAAAGATCATTGCAATGTAACGGAAAACAAAAACATGCTCCAAGTAATCAAATAGAAATTAATCATAAGCCAAAGATTCATACATAATAAAAATAATGTTATCACCAAATTGTTGCACCTTACGAATGGCCAGAATGTGATCAAGATGTTTGGTGTGATTGGGTAACATGGATCACCTCTCAAGCTATGGGACTTGGGCTTGAGGTGAACCTCTAGATAAGGTCGGCTTCCTCTTCCTAAAATAAGTGTTATACTACTCCTAGTGTAATAAAATAGTTATCTAGACCTATGTTAACATTTTCATATGTTTTAGGAAAAGATATTTGCAAGAAATGAAACTATAATAGGGATGGTGATGCACCAAATAAAGGGTTTTTCCAAACTCAATAAGGGTTAATTTTAAGAGGGTGTTTACACCACAAGTAAAATTCACCTACTGTGACTTAGATATGGTAACAAATACCACAAAATAAGAAGCATGTGTTCCCTTTGTTAAATTTAATTAGAAAAAACAATCTATCAGTCTTCTAGTGAAGAAGGATGAAATTGAGAAGGGTGAACAAACACCACAACTCAACTGCATGTAATACTCCACTTGATAAGCATAGAACTCCAAAAACTTGCAATAGAAACTTGAACTTTAAAAGTGTACCTGCAAGCATTAGAAAGGCAACAAAGAAGAATAGAAGGATGAAAGGACAAAGATTAGTCACAAAAACACACTTTTATTACTTCAACAATGTGCACAATGCATCATTACATTTAGAAGAGGAAATGGTTTCCATTACAGTCTTGAAAGGAGGCTTGAAAGTTCCCTCAACATACAAGAACAACTTGTAGAAGAGAGGATTCTTTGAAAAATATGCACTTGTCTCAGATGTCTAACTTGTCCAACTTGTTGGAATGAGCTTCCAACTTACATTTATAGAATAATTCTGAGAGAGAAGAGGAAAAGTCATAAATTCCTTCCTAAATTGAAGGTACATGATGGTTCATTTATTACAAAGTTAGTTGAACCACTTGAGAAGCTTCCATCATGTGTCATTAATGGCCCGTTGACTTAATCTTCTCAATTAATTAAAGGAATATTTAAATAAAAATAATAATAATAATAATAAAATATTATTATTAAAATATTTAAATAAAAATATTAATTTAATTACTAATATTGTGGACCCCCTGAAAAACTAGTTTGCATTGAAAAAAGGGGGGGGTCCATGTGAATAAAAAAAATAGCCCAACTCAATGGTTGGCTCACCGAGCCAACTCACCTAGTTGGTCATGACCTCGAGATCCTCCATCAAGGTTTCTCTCCACCACCGGAAGTTCGAATCAACATGACCATAACATCAATGCATCAAGATGATCAATGTTTCTTAATTAAGATCTCAAGAATTCCTCCACGTTGAACCCAAATTATTTACATGAGCTTACCACTAAGCCCCGTCTCATCCTTCAAGCCAAGTTGATCCTTATGCATTGGTAGGATCTCAAGCATATTGCACTGACCAATGATCTCTCAATTTCCTTTTGACTCGACTGACTCATGTGAAGACCACCCACTTGGAATAGATTTACCTATCCATCACGTCAAGATACTCAACTAAATTTCCACAAGTTTGTCACACCTTTCAACTCACCATTGAAGCTTCCTCAGTTTCAGCCATATCTATCTTTCCAATCTCATTATTAGCTCATCCAAGTTCCAATTATCTCTATTTTTCTCTCTCTATATGGGCTCATTCAAGTCATGAGTCCTTTTCTCCAACTCTCGAGTTTTTTCATCCAATCTTCCAATTGAGGATCTCGATCTTCACTCAGCTCTCTTCTCCTACCAATTTCTCTTGAGTTCATCGTACATTTCCCAACCATCCTTGAACTAAACATGAGTCACCAAAAGTGAGTCCATTCGAGATCTACACACAACTCTCACCATTGAAAAAATTGTCTCTGATATTCTTTGCATAGCTCACTCCATGATGATGAGCTCCTTCCGATGATGAACTCAAACGTGAGCTCATTTTTGGCTTGGTCTTTCCTTCTTCCCCGTGTCCCTTGATCACCATGCATCGGTCTAATGCCAACTCGGACCTCAACCTCGGCCCTTTCATTTCACATGAACCCCAAAAAACTCTCCCCACTATGGAATCATCTCATAGGCTCTCTCTTGTACTCAACACCTCTGAATTTTCTTGAACTGATGATCAACCATTGAACTATTTCCAATATCAAATGCTATATATATTCTATTACTTTTACTCACTCCTCATCTTAGCTCAATTTGATGATGTAATTTTGTGCACGTGCAGAGCCCTATCTTGACTAAGTTATTAAATTTCTTCCGAGAATAGCTTCACCTTCCATGCTAATAACTCAGTGACTAATTTTTCATCTCACCTGTAGTCTCCCTAATGAATTTCTTGGTGAATCAGAAACTAACTTAGAATTATTCTCTAAGAAGAAGCCTTATGATGGCTTTCCATTAAAAATTTTCCACCATGGAAATCAATATGAATTTATCCCATGTTTGGAACTCCTATGTCAACTTGCAATCTCATTAATTTCACCATGGCCTTGAAACCTTTAAAATATACCCATATTTGGCAATTCGACATCAATTCCTCCATTGGACATGATCCTTGAAACTCCCAACTCGGGTTTCAAAAACTTTTCACAGCATTTCCAGAGATTACTCCATTAGCTTAACTTATGAGATCCTCTTCCTCTGAGATATCATGAGACCTGAGCCACCATCGAGCTATTTCAACAAACTCAACTCCCCGAATCCATCATTGAGCTAAACATGAGCTCGTATACGTCTGTAAGCTTTCCTCATGAGATCCTCAAGCCACAATATTATTTATCATTTCCTCTAGGTTGCTCGTTCATTGGTTCCAACCATTACCTTTAAATCACAACTCAACTCTCCCCATTAAGACCTCTCACCAATCGAGCCTTACCATCCATCTCGATCTCACAATTGACTCAACACATATGAGTATCTCTTTGCATGTATCAAGTCCCAATTTATATTTTCCAAGTCAATTCCGTACATTGTGGTGAGATGATCTATCAATATAATTCTACCTTTGTAATTTATCCCTAAGCACTAAGCTTTTATACCTTCTCGACTCACCATGTTTGGGATCTTTCATGACTTGGTGAGCTGAGATATATGACATTCTAAGATACTCCTCGTGAGAATTATCCCGGTTCAAACCGAGCTCATGGGGACTTACCTCTTAGATGGGGATCACTAAAATTTGTGGAAACCTATATGTCAAGTCAATGAGTCACTTACCAAGTCATTCCTTGAGCTATTTTGAACTCATTACCTTGATCCATCCTCATGTTTAGTTGAGCCTTTTGTTCGAATGTTTGATGCTTCACCGAGTAATCTGGCTTGAACCCATCATTTATCCCTTCATGAGTTAGACCAGCTCACTTATGTTCCCAATGATCCATCGAGTTATAAATTATCTTGAACCTCTAAGTTGAGTTATCCATTGAGCTTTTTTGCATTCGAGATCATTATTTTTACATCGAATTTCCTTGATCGACTCTACCAATTCACAACTCATGCGATTCGCCAAAGCTCAAGGATGGACTCCTAAATGATTTATCTCTATCTTGAGTTCCCAACCTACCAAATCACTTAATCTCATTCATTTTTAATTTGCCAACATGGCCAAGACTCACCAAACTAGTTCTTAGCTCGATCAAGTTATTCCTTTTAGGACACTTAACATGATCAATTTTGAACTACCTTTGCTCAAGATAAATTTGCAAACCAAGCTCTAAACAGAACTTGAAGACTCAAAAGACCAAGATCTCTACCTAGTGATTTAACTTGATTCTCAAATTATTAATTAATTATTTTATTCATTTTATCTTGATGACCACCATAAGTGGGTCCCTAGGACTAACATTTCATTTTGAACATAATAGGACCCCGTTGTCCAATTTTTCCATGTGCAAAAATTGGATAACATTTTTGGTGACCTCTCGGGATGATTTTCTACTAAGCATGATTCTAGTAGCCTTAAGTCATCCATTGGGCATGGAGTCTATATTGGAATTTTTAAGATAATTTGACCTTCTGTGATACATCCCAAAGTCTTGTTGGTATTATTGATCTTGAACTCCGTAGTAATGATAGGAAGGAAATATACTGAATCTGACGAATGCTTAGAAACTATGGAATATTGTCAAGTTTTGAACGCATCATCTACTGAATTGGGATATCATGAACCTCTTATGAAATTTGAACCTTATTATCCTTGAAAACCTCCAATGATGATATAGTTTGTAAGAACAACACAAAAAAAACAACAACAAGGAAAACAAAAATGAAAAAAAACACACAACAATGTGCAAAAGCACTTGAGGAAAACACCTAACTAAACTATACATGGGGGGTGGAATGATCTCAAAAGAAAGCTTTGAGATGTATCCCATTCACATGAATGGGAATTTATTCTCCATTGAGCCTGGATAGATGAAATGAATTCACCTCTTTGCAACTCGTGATGATGTATGGCCCACTCCAGAGAGTGTCAAACTTGGCATGTTTTCCTAGTTTGGCTCTATCTTCATCCCATTTGAGAACTAAATCTCCCTCTTGAAAATGCCTATCGAATGCCTTTCTTGTCAAAATATTTCTTAACCTGAGCCTAATGTTGCTCCAAATTATTCATATCCTTATTTCATACTTCTTCTAACTCCATGAGTTTAGAAAACCTGACTATTAAGAGGATCACTCTCCATAACTTCAAGCTGATGAGCTAACTCCAAAGAAGGTAATTCCAAGGAGAGTGGAAGTTTTTATTCTCTTCCATATACAAGCATGAAAGGATAATTTCCGATGGCCCTTTTAGGTGTGATTCAATCTTCCCATAAAGTATTCTTAAGTTGTGTGTGCCAAGTCCTCCTATTAGTCTCCATTGTGTGCTTGATAATCCTTGTGAGGTTTTTGTTTCTAGACTCAACCAATCTATTTCCTTGTGGATAGTAATTGGATGAAGTCTTGAGGTAGAATCCATTCTTAACAACCCATTCACTCAACTTCAGACCAAGAAAATCCATTGCATTGTCTGAAATAATTGTAAATGGAACACCGAACCTTGTCATTATACCTTCTAAGAAATCAAGAACTACCTTCTCATTGCTCTCCTTCAATGCTATTGCCTTTGTCCATCGAGTAAAATAGTCCATTACAATAAGGACCCATTTATGTCCATCACTAGATGGAGGATTAATCATTCGATGAAATCCAACCCCCATTGAATAAAGGGTTGATCCACTTGAATTGATGTAGTGGAAGAGTTGTTAACTTCTACTTTCCTATGAAAAAGGCACATTCCTTACACTTCCTTACCCAGAGATGGGCATCTTTGAACAAATCCAACCAATAGTAACTAAATCACATGATCTTGGTAGTAGTTTTTGTGTAGAATAATGTCCTCTAGATAGGCCATTATGAAACTCTTCTAGTATCTTACTTACCTATTCCAGGTCCCACGTACACCAAGGAGAACACCATTCAAATCCCTTCAAAAGAACATTATCTACCAAAACATATGGAATAGACTAAAGAAGACGGAAAATTATGTCTTTGATTTTTATCCATGTTCATAGGATATACTCCTAAGAAAAGGAAATTCTTCATTTTGGATAACCAGTCAACCTGATCATCACCCTCATCAGTGTTTAGGAGTGTCATCATGTCTCATCACCTTTTGATTCCATGTTTGCACAACAAGTTGTTGACACAAACCTTTACCTCTAACAATTTTGGTAACTTTGATATGTACATCATACTCCATCACCTTTGTGATCCATCCAACATGCTTTTTGTTCATCTCTTTGTTTAGAAAAAAATTCCTTGACACTGGATGAGACACCATTAGATGAATTTTGTTGTTGGACAACATGTGCTTGAATTTCTTCAAAGCTCAATAACCGCAAAGACTTGTTTTTCAATGAATGAATATTTGAGCTCATAGTATTTGAGGGATTGACTAAAGAAAGCAATTGGTTGCTCCATCGATCATCATTTTTCTAGGTGAGGATCCTAAAATGATCTCTCTTGACCTACAAAAGCATAAAGAATAAAATCTTTATCAAACTTGGGGTTCACCAACATGGGAGCTTGAGAAATGGCCATTTTGATGGCTTTGAAGCTCTCCCTTCCTTCCTTTTTCCATGAGAATGGCATATTTTTCTTTAGCATGGTTTTCAATGGTTTAGCCAATGTCACGAATTGAGGGATGAATCTCCACACAAAATTTATGGTTCCCAAAAAAATTTAGAGACCCTTCTTGTGACTTGGGAGAGATAAGGACATAATCAAATGGATCTTGGCTGGATCAATAGAAAGTCCTTCCACTGAAACAACATTCCCAACAATTTTCCTTCATGCACTACAAAAATACATTTCTTGGGGTTAAGTGAAACCCCAAATTCTCTACATCTTTGGAAAACCTTCCTTAGATGTGTGATGTGGTCTTCTGCATGCTTAGAGTATACAATTATATCATCAAGGTAAACCAAAATGATATCATTGATTAGTCCCTTAAATTCCATGTCCATGGCTCTTTGGAAAGTAGCCCCAACATTGGACAATCCGAATGGCATTTTGTTATAAGCATATGCCCCACTTGGTAGTGAAATCCATTTTGAATTGATTGATTCTTGACTAGAATTTGATTGTAACCCAAATATCCATCGAGAAAAGAAAATATTTGAGCTCCTGCCACTATTTGAAGGATTTTATCCATTGATGGAAGAGGATAATGGTCTTTCAATGAGGCATGGTTTAAATCCTAAATCCACGCATAACAAATTTCTCCATTCTTCTTCCTTATAGGGACTAGATTTGGCTACCCAAGAGGAATGCTTAATAGGAAAAATTATACAGCCTCGATGAGTTTGGTTAGCTCCTTTCTCATTAGTGGCTCAATTTTGGGATTAATTGGCCTCTATTTTTAACAAACTGGCTTGGCATTAGGATCTAGTTCGATGGTATGTTGTGCTAGACCTAGATCAAAACCACACAAGTCTTTGTAGCTCCATGCAAAAATGTCATGATACTCTTGAAAAAGTTTGATGAAATCTTCTTTCTCTTGAAGTGCATACTTTTCGATCTTTAAAAAAATTTTCATTTGCTACCTCGACTTCCTCAAAATCTTCTTCTTTGACCACCATGTTAGAGCTTTGTCTTTTGGCTTGATCATCTAAATTGAAAATGGATTCTAGAGTAACTAAACCTTTTGGTAGCTTGTTTATTTTCAATTGTATGATTTGATCACCATATGATTCTTGCAACTTATCTTGATTTTTGCAGCAAACTCCACCTCTTCTTGTAGGAAAAGGACAATTTTTTTGTCACTATCAAACACTTGCTAGCTACTCACATTATCAGGAACTATAGGTCGAACCACCATTTTGATAGATTTACCCTTCTTTCATGATATCAATAGGTATGTCATTGTGAGCCAATTGTAGCAAGCCTATCAACATCTTGATTTTGATTTCTAGGAACCACGTGGATCCCAAAAGCTTCAAAATATTCAATCAAATCCCAGAATCGGTTCTTGTATGATCTTAAAAGATCATTTTTGGATGCACTGTGTGCCATCACTTGATGAAAACTAACTCACTTGTCTCAAAAATAGTTAATGGCTTTGATTCCCTTCTTTTGAGCTAGTTGAATTCCTTGCACAAGGGCCTCGTATTCAACAACATTGTTAGTGCAACTAAATTGCAACTGAAAAGATGAAAAGTACTTATCTCCCTCTAGAGAAATTAGCATAACACCAACACTAGATCCATTCTTACTCCTCAAGCCATCAAATAACAATTTCCACAGTCCTTCATAATTGCTTTTGTTTTGACAAGTTGTGGTATGATCATACCTTCTTCATGAATGTAGTATGTACCCAATCCCATCTCTCTCCAAAAAAAAACCAACTTCTTCCTCTACTAACACATCAGCATAGGGATCATACTAATGATATCCACTCACTTCATCTAACACAGTATCAGGGAATTCTTCAACAAGAGTGGTCGGTTCATGATCAACATCTTCTTCTCTGTGATCAACGATGGTATAATTCCCATTTATAGGACTAGCAGTGTAGGGTTATACATGATTATGGTAGATTGGTTCTACCCTTATAGTCACTTTGGTTCCATATTGAGTCTTGAGAATCATATGTGACCAATCGATGGCCGATAGATAACCACCCATCTTGGTAGTGAAATCTCATGATAGGAAGATGGACAAAGAGAGGAGGGAGATCAATGACTGATATGTCTTGGGTGAATGAAAAACTAGGGCATGCATGGATGGTAAGTTGAAGTCCTTTGATAACTCCAATAGTTTTAATAATGTGCCATCTAGCTGAATAAATCCTCTTACAATCGGCGCATATTGTATGCCTAGTACATATGCAATTTGTTTGGGCATGACCGAAAGCTCTACTGGAACCAAAATCGATCATGTAATTATGTACCAAATGGTCACCAATGATTAGGGAAATATAGAATGGTGGTGGTTTGTTCACCTTAGGAATAATTTTCCCTTTGGTTGACACAAAATCATAGTATTTGTTTCTCCATGACTTGATGATCCATCGGTTGTACCAAAACTATTCAAAGTCTCTCACAACAAGTTTCTTTGAGAAGGAATTAAGAGTGCATCCCACATAATAACACTTAGGTTGGTATTATTCATTTTTTCTACAATACTAAAGGGAATTGCTCCTACTTTTTGACACTTATTTGGGCATTGGGATCCTCCTTTGGAAAATTCTTGTTGGGTATCGTGATGCTTGTAAAGATGAGAAAGGATTCTCCAGAGAAAGGCTGGTTCTATTCCTCTGTTCGATGCACACAAAAATGCGAGAGGTTTACTAAAACCTAATCTAACTTGTCAAGGAGACAGGGTGAGAAAATGCATAGAATAAAACCTAAACTACAGAGGTGATGCACCAAGGAATGTTAGACACTCATTTTGCAAATCTAACACAGACCACATAGATGCAATACAAACACTATGCACAGGTAACCAAACTACAATAAGAGATCAAAATAACAACAATGAATACATGAGAGGGTTGAGAATCAATCACAAACATATATATATTGCTCAAGAGTCGATACAGTACATTGCAGTGGCCAAGAGGCAAAAAATGGCATTACAATCCATATGGGAGGTTTGAAAAGCTCCACAAATTCTCTTGCGAGCAGAAGAGAAGGAAGAGTGCAAAACAGAAAATGTCCCCCTGTTAAAGGAGCTCCTCTTTACAATATATACTAAGAATGAGAGAAGAAAGAGAGAGGAAAGTCGAATCTACCACAACCACTTCTAGATACATTTAAAATCATCTCATTATGGTAGAAGCGGTGGCTTTTGGCAAAATGGCAGTGAGCTGTCTAACAGGAGCGGCGAGCTGTCTGCTGCATTAAAGTTGGTTGTTGAAGCATTACTTCTATCTATCACCACGCGTCAGAGACGTTTTCTTAATTTTCTCCCTCCAAATAGCACCAAAATGCAAGATTGATCCCAGAATCATGTAGATAATTTCAACAGCTTTCCGTTGATATCAAGAACGTGCAAATCCGAGCTCTGGATCGAAAGATATGATGATCTGAAGATTTAGGGCACAAAACAGTGAAAACAGATTTTTAAATTTCTTTTCCCGCGCTCTGCCATCTGGACGACACGTGGCGGGCTCTGATTCGCTGAGCAATTCCCTCTCTCCACCTTTTCATGGGTTTTTCTTGTGGGCCCCTTAAACTTGGACACGTGGCACTATTTCATTGGTTTGGATCAGTGCTCGAAAACTCGCCCCTTTGACTTTTTGGACCTTTTTCCTTGACGACACGTGTCATGCTGTGATTCGTCCACGGGCCTGCCGGATTTTCACGTCCACCACGTCTTTTTGTCCCGGATGTCCCAGTCTTTCTCAGGACAAATTCTTCCGGTTCACCCGAAATGGGCTTCCACGTCCCCTTTCTGCCAGTGACACGTGGCGTTATCTGATTGGCTTTCGGCTCCTTCGGCTATCCGCGTCCCGCGCGTCCCTTTGTCCCACTTGTCCTTGTGCTAAAATTTTCTGTTTCAGCCGAACCGGCCGGTTCGTCCTCCGCGCACTCACGGCCCAGATGTCCCAGTGTGAAAGTTTCCTGTTTCGGCCGAACCGGCGGTTCGGTCTTCTGCGTACTCTTGTCCCGCTTGCTCTCGGTGAAGGACTTGGACAAATTTTCTTTCTTTCGGCCGATTCGGGCATTTCGCGTCCATTTGTCCCAGATGTCCCTTTGCTTCGCGGGCCACCTGGAGGCGTTTCGGCCGAACCGCGCCTTGGTGTCCCGCATGTCCCAAATATTTCTAGGACAAGGACTTAGCCGATTTTCACAATTTTTTCTGGCCCAGGCTTATTTTCTGCAACTTCTCGCATTCTCTCAGAGCTCGTTCTTTTTCAGCCTGGGACTTGGGAATCCTGATGTATGTTATCAATTCAACCCTAGGGGGGTGAAATTGGATAACAATTTGGTGACTCAGCGGGGTCATCTGCCTGCTAGATGAAAAGACCAGTGGCCTTTTAGCGATCCATTGGGCATGGAGTCATAAGCAATGACCTGAAATGAGCCTGATACTGCAACTCCTTCTACGAGAGCACGCTGAACTATAAAAACTCAATCCAGGAGCAACAAAACCTGCGCCAAAGCACTTAGGGAAACTGAAACCTAACTACAACAAGACAATGTGCATACGCACTTAGAGGAATTGAAATCTAGACTAATATTTACAAGGGTGAACCTTTTATTTTCAGTAGCAATGTTTGAGATAGATTCCATTTACTGGAATCTGCAGTTCTTCACCATCCAATGAGGCCAATTGGAAAGCATTGCTGCTCTTGCACTTTGTGACCATGTATGGGCCACTCCAAATAGCATCAAATTTTGAATGCCTTCCCGGTTTTGCTCTGTCCGCATCCCATTTCAACACTAGATCTCCAACTTGAAAAGATCTATCCTTGGCCTTTCTATCGAAGGTTTTCTTGATCAAAGCTTGATCCTTTTCCATTGCTTGGGATGCCTGATTTCTGATCTCTTGCAGCTCCATCAACTCTGCATATCTCACCTCCATGGGCTCAAATTCAAGTAACTCCAGCTGCTTCATGAGTTCCAATGTTGGTAACTCAAGTGACATGGGCAAGATTGCCTCTCTTCCATAGACAAGCCTGAATGGAGAGTTACCTGTGGATCTTTTGGGAGTGATCCTATCAGCCCATAAGGCTGATTTCAGCTTGGTGTGCCAAGACTTCTGATTCTCATCAAGAGTTCTCCTAATGATCCTTAACAAGTTCTTGTTTGTAGACTCGGCCTGGCCATTACCCTGAGGGTAATAGTTCGATGAAGTGCTCAGGTAAATACCGTTCTTGACGGCCCACTCAGTCACCTTAGATCCAATGAATGCCAATGCATTATCAGAGATTATTGTGGCAGGTACACCAAATCTGGTTGTTATTCCCTCATAAAAGTCTAGGATGCTAGACTCATTTGCCTCTTTGAGTGCTACTGCTTCTGTCCATTTGGTGAAGTAGTCGGTGGCTGTCAAAATCCATTTATGCCCTTGGCTTGAATTGGGGTTAATGACTCCAATGAAGTCCAAACCCCATTGCATGAATGGCTGGTCAACTGAGATTGGATGCAATGGAAGGGCAGCAAACTTCTCTTTTCCTGTGAAGAATGCACAATTCTTACACCTCTTGATCCATGCATAGCAATCACTGAAGATTTTAGGCCAATAATAACCAGCCTTCATGATTTTTAGAGCTGTCACTCTTGGTGCAAAATGGCCACCAGCTGGTCCACCATGAAACTCTTCCAACACCCTTTGAATCTGATCTGTGCTAATGCATCTCAGCAGCACTCCATTCACGTCTTTCTTGAACAAAACTCCATCAACAATGGCATACGGAACAACCTGCAACCTGAAGTGTCTCCTTTGGGTCTTGTTCATCTCTAGGGGGGCAGCTTGGCACATGTACCTAGGAAGTGCATAATATCTTGGGTCCAGCAAGGAGTGGGGGAAGCATTGTCTTCTTCTTGATTGCCACTTGGCTCATGATTGTCTTGGACTATCAAAACAGCCTCTTCTTCGTTGCATACTTCCTTTTGCTTCCCCAAAACCAGTTGCTCACACAGTCCTTTCCCTCTTACCAGCTTGGTGATCTTGATATCAATGTCATACTCCATGACACGGGTGATCCAACTACCCTTTTCTCATTCAAATCCTTGTTGAGGAGGAAGTCTTTAACTCCGGCATGTGAGACCAGCAAGCTGGACCTTGTTGTTTGAGACTAAATGCTTGAATTTCTTCAAGCTTCGATTCTTTGCAAGTACATGCTTTTCAATAAAAGAGTACCTCACCTCATGATCATCTAGGCTCTGGGCTGAAAAAGGCAATCGGCTGCTCATCATTATCTTTGTTCTGTTTGTGCACTAGAATGGCAGAGATAGTGTCATCACCTCCAAATGCATAGAGGATGAAATCCTTGGAGAAGTCTGGGTTAATGAGAGTTGGTGCTTGAGAGATAGCTTCTTTGATTGCCTCAAAACTCTCCTTGCCTTCTGCTGTCCACTTAAAAGCCATGCTCTTCTTTAACATTTTGGTGATGGGCTTGACAAGGGCTGCAAAATCTGGGATAAACCTGCGGACAAAATTGATCCTTCCCAAGAAGCTTTGAAGAGCCTTCTTGTGACTTGGCAATGGCAGTGCTCTTATGGCTTCAACTCTCTCTGGGTCAATTGCCAGTCCCTCTTTCGAGACAATATGGCCAAGGAGCTTTCCTTCATGTGCAAGAAAGATGCACTTCTTGGGGTTCAAAGACACTCCAAACTTTCTACACCTCTGAAACACTTGCCTGAGGTGAAAGAGATGGTCTGCTGCATTCTTGGAGAATACAGTGATGTCATCAAGGTATATCAGCACTATCTTGTTGATCAAGCCCTTGAATGCCATGTCCATTGCCCTTTGAAAGGTAGCACCAGCGTTTGACAGCCCAAATGGCATCTTCTTGTAAGCATACGTGCCCCATTTAGTTGTGAAGGCTGTCTTGAATTGGTCCTCTTCTTTTACCATCACCTGATTATACCCTGAGTAGCCATCTAGGAGAGAGAATCTCTCTGAACCGGATACTACTTGCAATATTTGCTCCATGGAAGGGAGTGGATAATGATCCTTGAGAGATGCCCTATTGAGGTCTCGGAAGTCCACACACAACCTGATTTCTCCGCTCTTCTTCCTGACCGGAACCAAGTTAGCAACCCAACTTGAGTGCTTGATCGGGAATATAATGCTTGCCTCTATTAGCTTATTTAGCTCTTTCTTCATCAGAGGCTCAATGTGAGGGTTGACTGGTCTCTGCTTCTACCTGATGGGCTTAGCATCTGGATCCAATTCTATGGTATGTTGTGCCAAATTTGGATTGAATCCTCTCAAGTCTTCATAGCTCCAAGCGAAGACATCTGGAAATTCTTGGCAAAGCTGAACAAAATCAGATTTCTCTTGTGAGGTACTTACTTTGCCAATCTGCAATGTTTTGCCTTCTTCCACTAAAATAGGCTCTGAATCCTCACCCTTTACTTGAATGTTTGCCTTCTCCTTCCGGAACTGATCATTCGGGTTGAAGATTGACTCCAAGGTTATGAGGCCTTTTGGTAATTTGTTAGTTCTCAACTGCACCACTTGGTCACCATACTGCTGATGCAACTTGTCTTGATTCTTGCAGAGAACTCAACTTCTTCTTGTAGGAAATTGACGATTTGCTGGTCATTCTCAAACACTTGCCAACTGACATTGTTATCCGGCACTGAAGGCCTCACAATCACGTGGATGTTTGGTTGTACCTTGTCTTGTTGAATGCTTTTCGTAATGTCAAAGGCTGCCCCTACTGCTGCAAGCTTTCCGGCGACTTGATTCTCTTTCCTGGGAATGGATTCGATGCCAAAACCTTCAAAATCTTCCATGAGGTCCCACACCCTGTTCTTGTAGCACTTGAGTAGATCATTCTTGGCAGCATGCCGTCCCTTGACCTGATTTACAATCAATTCACTGTCCCCAAAGACTTGCAGATTCTTTATTTTTCTCTTGATTGCCCAATGCATCCCTTGCACCAAGGCTTCATATTCAGCAGTGTTATTGGAGCATGCAAATTGAAATCTAAAAGCTGAATAGTACTTTATTCCTTGGGGTGAAACAAGCATGGCTCCACCTCCTGCACCTTGCCTACTCCTTGATCCGTCAAAAAATAGCTGCCATACCTCGTTGTCATCATTATGGCTTGGCTTGGTGATGCTAGGAACAGGTTGATTTTCTTCGTGTATACAATAGACTCCCAGCTCAGATTCTTCTACTTCTTGATAGGGATCAAAAGCATGTATCTTGTTTGCCCATTCATCAAGAGTTAGGTCCGGGATACTTCCAACCTTGGTGTCAGCCTCATCAGTACTAGGGTGATCTTCTTGATCAAATGCTGAGCAATTGGCATTAATCTGACTTGGGGTGTAAGGCTCAATATGGAAGTTTGCAATGGGTTCGGATCTGATTGTGGCCTTAGTTCCATACCTTGTTCTAAACAGCATGTGAGACCAATCAGCAGACAAATACCCTCCAATCTTGGCTGTGAAGTCCCTTGACAAGCAAAGGGCAAAGAGTGGTGGAAGGTCTATGATTGATACATCTTGTAAGACAACAACATTTGGACATGCATGCAAGGTAAGACTCAAGTTTTTAATCACTCCAACTGTTGCTATTGCTGTCCCATCCAATTGCACTACTCCTTTAGATATTACTTCATATTCGAGACCCAGCTGATCAGCTATTTGCTTGGGCATCACGGAGCTACTTGCCCCGGAATCAATCATGCAATTGTGTACTAGTTTATCCCCAATGATTAATGAAACATAGAAAGGAGGGGGCTTCAACATTTTACCTTGTTGTCCTCCATGACTTCCTTCAGGCTGGGCAGCATTTGTAAGCACTTTGTCTTGCATCTGAACCCGCTGATTCGAAGTTGTCCAATCCTTCATGGCAGCTTGCAGCAGATCTCTTTGGCCTGGGATAGATAGGGATTCCCACATTGATATGTTAACGTTTGTCTTCTTCATCTGATCAATGATACTGAATGGTGATGAAGAATCTCTCTGTTGTCCTTTGGTTTGCACGTTTACTCCCTGCACGTGGGCAGCAACAGCTGGCATTTGAGTTGGCCTAGGGGCTGTTCTTGGCTGCCCTTGTGTATTTGAAACTGGACTCTGCTTGCCAATCATTTGTGGAGCCGTGGAAGGTTGTGGATTGGCTGGGGCTAATGGTTGTTCTTCACCCAGATTCCTCCTTTTTGACCTTGTGTTGGCTGCAACACCTTGAGAAACTACCTGATTCATGCCACAGAAATCTTCTGCTTGCCAGTTCACCAATGTAGTGTCATTTGGGGCTGATTGTTGTTGGAATGTTTCTGGTTGTTGGTTGTTTCCTTGACTTCCCTCGCCCTCCACACCGGTAGTTGTCACCATTAGTGCTTGATTGAGAGCACCATTGAAGCACATGGATTGGTTGTGAGGCTCGTTGCATGGAAAGCACCAATCATATTCCTGAGCAATGTTGTTCTGTGTTGGCACTAATGCCTTAGAGGTAGATATGGCATTTGGATTATAGGGCTGGAATGGTCTATTGGCAGGAGGCCTTACTTGGCTTTGATTTTGATTCATATTTGCAGTTGGATTAGGTGGTCTTTGTGGTTGGTATGGCTGCCTATTAGGCTGAGCTTGAGGTTGATAAGAAGGTCTGAAACCTTGGGCTTGCTGCCTCTTAATAGTAACCAGCTCATTTCCCAAATTTTGCAACTATTTCATGACCTCTTGGAGTTCATTTGAAGCACTTGGAGATGAAGTGGAAGCTTCATTCGAACTCTGATTTCTAGGAGTGGGAACAGGAGCCAAAGTGGGTGCTTGACTAGTGCTTGGATTTTCTAAGTTTGGATACAAGGGCATAGGAGGCCTAGGAGCCAGTTTACCAGCTTGAATAAGATAGTTTTCGGCTCTAATGGCAATGCTATAAGCCATAGGGATTGTTGTGCCTCCCATGGACTGAATTAACATAGAAATATCAGAATTCAAAGCTTTAAGGTAATATAGAAAAGCACCTCCTGTTGTTGGCCTGACTGCCACTGGAATCCTATCCCAAGACCTTTGAAATCTGAAGTTGAAGTCAGTCAGCTGCTCGTTGGGGGCTCTCTTGATAGTTGTCAACTGCTCCAAAAGAGACAAGTTGTCTCCCTTCTCTCCAAATTGCTCATGAAGTGCAATGCACAGCTGATTCCAGTTTGTAATAGAACCAGCCCCAAGGCTCCTAAACCATTGCAATGCTTTACCCTTGAATGAAGATGCCAGTAATTTGACAGCCACTTGCATTTCATCGATTTCATGGATTGCACAAAGGTTAGCAATATCTTTAACATGATCACCCAGGTAGTCTGATTTTCTCCAGTGAAGTAGGGAATGTTCTTCAAGGCTGCAATAGGAACTGGATGTTGTGCATTGAGAGCAAGTGGGCTGCTTTTGTGTGAAGTTGACGTAGGGGTTGTTACGAGCCATTACGATTGGTCTTAAAACCCTTGTATATTGAAAGAAAGGCACATCGGGTGGAGGAGTTGAGAGAGTTCTGTTTGGTGGAGATGGAGACCTTTGAATCCTTCTTCCTCTTTGCCTTCTTCTCGGAGATAACTGCAGGTATTCAAACAACACCTCTTCTTCTCCGACTCTTGACCTTGTGGTGATTCTTCTCATGAGTTTTCAGGCCTGCACTGCTGAAACCAGTTGATTCTTCCCCTTGGAGTCACCAGATATGCAAATAATAGCTCTTATAAGCAAGAAAACTGCAGCAGATGCATATCAACTTTGCTTTGCAATAAAAATGAGACCTCTAGTGTCCCACCGGGCGTGCCAAAACTGTTGTTGCAGACTCACAGCACCCCTGGATGCAGATCAGGCTTCTAGGTTGATGTTCAGGCATCCAGTGTGATTGCACAACATGGAATCCTTTCTCCAAGTGTGGGACTTGTAAAGATGAGAAAGGATTCTCCGAGAGAAAAGCTGGTTCTATTCCTCTGTTCGATGCACACAAAAATGCGAGAGGTTTACTAAAACCTAATCTAACTTGTCAAGGAGACGGGGTGAGAAAATGCATAGAATAAAACCTAAACTACGGAGGTGATGCACCAGGAATGTTAGACACTCGTTTTGCAAATCTAACACAGACCACATAGATGCAATACAAACACTATGCACGGTAACCAAACTGCATAAGAGATCAAAATAATAGCAATGAATACATAGAGGGTTGAGAATCAATCACAAACATATATATATTGCTCAAGAGTCGATCTGATACATTGCGGTGGCCAAGAGGCAAAAATGCGCATTACTGATCCATATGGGAGGTTTGAAAAGCTCCACAAATTCTCTTGAAGGGGAAGAAGGAGGATGCAAAACAAGAATGTCCGACCTGTTAAAGGAGCTCCTCTTTACAATATATACTAAGAATGAGAGAAGAAAGAGAGAGGAAAGTCGAATCTACCACAACCACTTCTAGATACATTTAAAATCATCTCATTATGGTAGAAGCGGTGGCTTTTGGAAAAATGGCGAGCTATCTAACAGGAGCGGCGAGCTATCTGCTTTGCATTAAAGTTGGTTGTTGAAGCATTACTTACATACATCACCATGCGTCGAGACGTTTTCTTAATTTTCTCCCTCAAAACAGCACCAAAATGCAAGATTGATCCCAGAATCATGTAGAGAATTTCAACAGCTTTCCGTTGATATCAAGAACGTGCAAATCCGAGCTCTGGATCGAAAGATATGATGATCTGACGAAGATTTAGGGCACAAAGCAGTGAAAAACGGATTTTTAAATTTCTTTTCCCGCGTTCTACCATCTGGACGACACGTGGCAGGCTCTAGTCCGCTGAGCAATTCCCTCTCTCCACCTTTTCATGGGTTTTTCTTGTGGGCCCCTTAAACTTGGACACGTGGCACTATTTCATTGGTTTGGATCAGTGCTTGAAAACTTCGCCCCTTTGACTTTTTGGACCTTTTTCCTTGACGACACGTGTCATGCTTGTGATTCGTCCACGCACGGGCTGCTGCCGGTTTTCATGTCCACCACGTCTTTTTTCCCGGATGTCCCAGTGTTTGCAGGACAAATTCTTCCGGTTCACCTGAAATGGGCTTCCACGTCCCCTTTCTGCCAGTGACACGTGGCGTTATCTGATTGGCTTTCGGCTCCTTCGGCTATCCACGTCCCACGCGTCCCTTTGTCCCACTTGTCCTTGTGCTAAAATTTTCCATTTCGGCCGAACCAGCCGGCGGTTCGCGTCCTCATGCACTCTCACGGCCTAGATGTCCCAATGTCGAAAGTTTCTGTTTCAGCCCAAACCGGCCGGTTCGTGTCTTCCGCGTACTCTTGTCCCGCTTGCTCTCGGTGAAGGACTTGGACAAATTTTCTTTCTTTCGGCCGATTCGGGCATTTCACGTCCATTTGTCCCAGATGTCCCTTTGCTTCGCGGGCCACCTGGAGGCGTTTCGGCTGAACCGCGCCTTGGTGTCCCATGTCCCAAATATTTCTAGGACAAGGACTTAGCTGATTTTCACAATTTTTTTTCGGCCGAGGCTTATTTTACGAACTTCTCACATTCTCTCGAGCTCGTTCTTTTTCAGCACAGGGACTTGGGAATCTGATGTATGTTATCACTTGAACTAGATTATTCTAGTCGTGTACTATGGCTCTAGATGAGGTAGAAACAAAAGGGTTTCAAAAGTTCAAGGCATGACATTTACATCTTGACTTGTAGTTTGATTTTGAGGCTGATTCTTCCCTTGAAAAGGAGGATAGTTAGACTGATACTACTGATTTTATGGCTGGTATGGATGATTATATTGAAATTATTTCCTCCTGATTGCAATGAGCTCATTCTAAAAATTTTGCAGTAGTGAATTGAATTCAAATAGATCATTTGAAGGGGAGGGGGTAGACTAAATTGGTTACTTGGAAGCTACTAGAATAGGAGCAATGATAGGCTGATTGTTTGTAAGATCCAGAGACAATGACATTGGCAGTCATGGAGCTATCTTTCTAGCCTGGATTAAGGAATTCTCCGCTCTTATGAAAACTTCATAGGCATCAGGTAGTGTAGTCCCTCCCATGGACTGGATCATAACTACATCACTATTCAAGGCTCACAAATAGTACAAGAATGCATTATTTGGAGAAGGCTTTATGAGTGTCGGAATCCTATTCTAGGTCCTATGGAATTGGAAGTTGAAATCACTCATGTATTCTTGGGGATCTCTCTTCATGGTAGTGAGTTGTTCCAAGAGTGATAGGTGATCACTCTTATCTTCAAACTATTTACAAAGATTTTCTCCTAACTCATCCCAAGTGGTTATAGTACCAACACTTAACCCTCGAAACCATTGAAGTGTTTTTCCCTTGAAAGAGGTAGCAATAAGTCTAACCACAACATTTTCCTCCGTGATATTATGTACTACAAAAATGTTGGATACATCAAGAATATGTTCCACAGAGTAACGTGAGTTTACATTGTGTAGAAGGGTAAAATTTTGAGTGTTGCAATAGGTATAGGGTCATGTTGAGCCAACAGAAGAGGACTACTTACATTGAAAGGGGGAAAAACTTGGTTCCTTTCCATAACAATGAGAGGTTGATTATTCTTGGGTGGAGGAAACCTTCCATAAGGAGGAGTTGAATGACCCCTATGAGGTGATGCTACAATTGGTGATGTTGAAATGCCTCTTCTCCTTCTCTTTAGAGGAGACAAGGATAACTCGATATGTTGATAATTTCCTTCTCATCTCACAAATATCTTGTTTGAATTCTTCACATAAGTTAACGCACTGAGATTTGAAATCTAGAGATATAGAGTCGTCAGGTACTTTGATTTGTGCAAGTGAGAAGAGAAGTACCAACTCTTGGTCCCACTGGGCATGCTAAAAATTGTTATCACCAAATCACTACACCCTCTGAATGGCTAGAATGTGAACAAGACATTCAGTGTGATTGGGTAACATGGGATCACCTCTCAAGTTGTGGGACTTGGGATCAAGGTGAACCTTCGGAGAAGGTCAACTTCCTCTTCCTAAAATAAGTTCTATACTACTCCTAGTGTAATAAAATGGTTATCTAGACCTATATTAACATTTTCATGGGTTTTAGGAAAATATATTTGAAAGAAATGAAAATATAATAGGGATGTTGATGCACCAAATAAAGAGTTTTTCCAGACTCAAGAAGGGTTAATTTGAAGAGGTTTTTTTACACCACAAGTCAAATTCATCTACTGCAACTTAGAGAGGGTAACAAAATACCATAGACTAGGAAGCATGCATTCCCTTTGTTAAACTCAATAAGACAAAACAATCTATCAATCTTCTAGTGAAGAAGGATGAACTTGAGAAGGGTGAACAAAAACCACAACTCAATTGCATGAAATACTCCACTTGATAAACATAGAACTCCAAGAACCTGCAATAGAAACTTGAACTTGTAGGTATACACTCATGCGCGTAATGGATAAAAAAAGTATACGCTCATGAACCCCTACGTGCATGAACTTGAGCGTATTTTTATTTAAATATTTTAATAATAATATTTATTATTATTATTAAAATATTTTGTTTAAATGTTCCTTTAATTAATTGAGAATATTAAGTCAATGGGACATTAATGACTCATCAACTAGTAGTTCACAATTCTATCTTTAGCCTACATCCATACAAAGCACTTCATAGCTGATCACCCAAAAATAGCCAATGTGTGACACACAAGTCTCTAATTGGTTTGAGTTCTCCACACGCTATCTCTAAAAATAGATCCTCATCATGAAAATGGCTAAGTCCCAAATCTATCTCTGTTCTACGTGTGATCCTCTCCAATGCTTCCACACCTTTGAATGCGATAAGTTCTCCCATGTGAACCTTCTATATTTTCTCCACTAAGAGCCAAAGTCTGACTGATCAACATTACTCCACACTAGTTTACATTTCCACCCCGGAAATGGTTGTCTCCAAAAATGAATCAAAGAAATTGAAGAGAAGAATGGAAATAATTTTGATGAATAAAATAATGTCTTTAACTTGTAGTATCTTCTACTACAACCTGAATAATAAATTTGAGATATTATTCTTTTATCTCTACCTCTAAGGTCTCCAATAATTGATCGCAACCTCTGCTTTCTATGGAATATCCACTTGTAATTAACTCTAATTCATCCCTTATAATATCTCCTTTTTCATTCTGTAATACCAACACAATGCTGGACATGCCAATCATTCTCCCTTCCAACAAGTCCATCTTTTGAGTGATGAGTTTCCCAAGCTCATCCAACCTTTCCTGTGTGGTTCTTGAGTTGTTGTAAGGGCCTCATACTTCTTATTAACAAGTAATAACCATTCTACATGGCCCAATGTCTCATCCTTCATGGCCTTCAGGACCTCATTGTCTTCCAAAATAGTCCTAGTCCTTATAATGGCCTCTGGTGCTATATAAATATTCAACACTTGATCCACCTTCTTGAGTTCCTCCTACAAGCTCTGAAGCAATCCTTCATATGATGCAATATTCTACATCATTGAAGCCTTTTCCCGCTCTACTTCTTGTGCTAGATCCTTTGATTTTGGTATGCACAGAGGTTCATCTTCAAGCACTACATCCTCCAATGTACTTACATAATGTATTTCCAAAGGAAACGTCTTGGGTACCTTTGGCTCTAAGTGTGGCCTCGCCTTCATGACATTATCACCAATCTCCTCTACCATGATGATAAACACAATGTTCTTCTTTTGTGCCAAGTATTTTTCCTATTTTAGGCGTGCTATTTCCTCATCCTTAGTCATAATATCCTCCCTTAGTGCCCTAATTTTTATAGCTTTATCCATATTATGACATGTGACTTCTGTTGAGACTTTCACCAAAGCATTGCTCACCTGTTCATCTAACATAACAATAGGATTTACTGTTATCTATCTAGCCTAAGGTTTCTTTTTCAACCTCCTTGACACTACATCAAATTTTAGTTCATCCATGTGTATGTGTATCGATCATGACAATTGCTTCCTTGTGTGCACCGTCATCATATCTTCATCCATTAACTCCCATCCCTATAAGTCATTTTATACCATTGTGCTCTAGAAATGGGCACAAACAATTTTACCCATGTCCTTGGTGTAGCCTATGGCTGGTGGAATATACTCCCCACTTGTTCTTCTTGATCTAGGCTACTTAGGAACTTGGGCTTCAAGATTTGGAACTTGTGTGGCTATGTCCTGAGTAGTCTCTGTTGTTGTCTCTTCTGCCCCTTTTTCTTCCTCTTCTCCATCCTTCATTTCTTCATCTTTTTGTTCTTCCATGTTTTCTAAAGGTGTACGTGAATTGGATGCACTTTCCTCCGACTCTTCCACTTCCTCATTCAACTTTAATTTCCTTCTCCTTTTATCAGTTGTCTCATTCACACTACAAAGCAATCCCTTAAGATGTACATAAATCATCGAACCTATTTCTCACATACTCAGCTCCATTTTCAGTTGTAATAACCTTGATAGACCTTCCATCTTATTTCTCAATAAGATCCTTGCAATCTCAAATCTGATAAAAACACTTTAGATTTTTCATTGAGAAAATACACCCAAGTGTAAAGTGAAAATTCATCAATGAAGGTAAGTATATAGAGAGATCTAGTGAATGAATGAGAAGGAAAGGGGCCAAAAATGTCACTAGTGAACAAGATCCAAGTGACAAGAAGCTCCTCAAGATTTTCCCTTACCAAAACTTTCTTTAGGGTGCTTCCCAAGGGCACAACCCTCATAAAGACCCTTATAAAATTTGACTCGAGGTAACCCATTGGCCATCTTGTGTTGGCTCAATTGTGTAAGGTAATTATAGTTTAGATGACCAAAATTCTCATGCCATATCTTACTAACCTCATCTATATGAGTGATTAAGGTAGTGGGAAAAGAATCAAAATTAAAGTGGGAGAAGATGTATAATCAAAACCGATGATCTACTGCTACCTCATCCATTATAAACTCACCGTGAAGCTCATGAATAATCAACGTGTTATGATTAAATTCCACTCACATTACTTCACCAATATGATATGAGAAGGAAATAATAGCTCAAGTAACCTCTGGGATTTTCAATCAAGATATGTTGTCATGAAACCCTGACTCCCATCTTTTAACCCAACCAATGAATCATTCTCTTGAAAACTAGTTTGGATTAGACTGCCCCATTTACCTTTGAAATTTTAGGACAACACATGTTTGGTATCTATTGGAAATGTGTTGGGAAACATCCTTAACATTGACTCCCAAACCACTAACTTTACACACACATCCTATGCTGAAATTCTTATGGAGTTTGATACTTTACAGAACCTTCCTACAAATATTGAGTTTAAATTTCACAACATAATGTGTGTACAACCTCTTTAATATGAAGGTTTACCCTTTATATGTGTAATATGTTTCTCTTTAGGCCATAATAAGGAAGATTGTGGGATGTAAAGGCATAAAAATTAAAACAATTGGTGGAAAAATGGACTCCCAAAACATTTGGTATTTGATACTCAGTAAGAATGAGATTCAAATCTTGATTCAAAAGAAGTCACCGAATTGGTTCTTGAAACTCCCCTCGGAGAAATTTCTGATGAAGAAAAAAGGGGCACCTCTAAGAGAAATTCTTTTGAGGGAAAAAAGGGGAAGCCAAATGGTGAAACTCAAATGATCAAAAAAGTTGAAAAAAAGTCGTATGAAGCAGGAAAGAAGAATGTCTCTCCTCACTTTCCTCGCAAAAAAAGCACATACCAGCCGATTGATGCTATTGAAGTTATTCTTCCTATTGAGGAATTTTTAGAAGGGTAGAAAATGGTTCATAAAAGTAAGAAATCTATCCATAAAAAACCGCTTCTCCCACCTAGTTGATTTGAATTTCTATTGTCTGGTCATTCCTTCCTTGATTTTTTGTTTTTCCGAAAACAATTTTATTTCTTATTATTCTTGTATTCTTGGGTAGTGTGATTCTCCTTTTCACTTTGGTTCTCATTTTATTATCTAGGTGTTGACCCATTCTTATTGTTCCTAGGTAAGATCTTAGTAAAAAAAACTTTTACCATTAATAAAAAATATTAGTGTTTTGGTAAATAGATAAGAGATTGGTAGAGAAATCCAGAACACTTGAAACATTATTAAAGGTTCCTCTACCAATCCACTACCAGAAAATGACACCAAAGTATCACCACACAAAGTAATTTGGGACGTACCACATGGTTCAATTCTGAAAAATTTAATATGTGAAGAACCTATGTGATGTGAGGCATTGGAATATATGACCCACATCGATGAAGGAATAACTATACCTACAAGGACGTTTCCTTTCTTCTACTCATATTTATACTCCTTTTTTTGGAAGACTCGGGTTCCAGAATAATTTCCTTGATAAAATCAAGAACACCTATAATATTCTTCTCAAGTAAATGATTTCAGTGATCTATTTGTTTTCTTATGAATTGATTCTCTTCATGTCCCAACTTCTTAAGATAGGAAAACTTAAACTTTCCTTCTTCTCTTTAGAATCATAAGTAGAAGCATTTGTGTTAGGTTTGGTTGGTCTTGGTTTATTTATTATGTTTTTCATTTTTATCTTTCTTCTTTTCCTATTTATTTTCCTTTCGTTTACCAAGACTTGCTACAAGGAATGTGTCTTGGACTTGATTTCTCCAATTTCAATTAACTTATCTTGTTTTGAAATGAATTAGGATGAAAATTTATCAAATGAGGGCATCTTCCAATAAGTCCCTAGAGCTTATTTTGTGGCATGGAAATTAGAAATTAAATCAGTAGTATTTGGGGTCAAGCTTTGAAATAATAAAAAAGATCAATTAAACATTTTTTTATCAACTTCACATTCTTTCAACAATAATATAGTGTGAATAGAATTTAAGAAAGAATGCTTGTAAGTTATCAAAGTTACTAGGAGTTAATCCTAGCAGTTCATTCTCCAACTCATGAGATCTCATGTCATATTTTTTTCAAAACATATCATCAAGATTTTTCCAAGATCTGTCAGGTGTTACGGAAGACTCAATGTGGAAGAGCAAGTCGGGAGATGGACATACAAAGAAGACCTAAGGATTTGTCACAATGGTTAAACCACCTAGATTTTTTGGGTTTACTATTGGTTATTTCTCTACTCCCTTACTTGATATGGTATAAAAATTTACCATGTAATGTTATAATCATCTTTGATCTCAATTTGAAGAAGTTAAATGACATGAGAAAATGAACTAAACTAGCATCCATCATGAAGAGAGAGAAATTAAGAATGAAGAAAATAAGGAAGCATACACACAACTAGAACAATATATTCACCCCATGTTTGCAAAACTTTATATTTTAGTGCATTGATTACAATCTAATGCAATTGTGCATCGTGAAACAATTGACCACTCACCTTACAATTGAAATAAAAAAATGCAAGTGTGGAACCCACAATAAGTTTCAAGTGATTGCAACAAATCGACACTATAATAAGAAAAAAATAATGTGAAAAAATAAGGGAAAAGTTAAGGTCATGTGTGAGAAATAATGTCTCACATCGCGAGAAACTTACTTGTCAAAAGTTTGTGTCGATGAGTTCACTAGCCTACAAGAAATAAAGAAATAATAAGAGTTTGATTACAAGGAAAAATGACTCCAAACGAAGCCAAAGGACCTTTGAAAATGAAGAAGTGCCTCCAAAAATGAAAAATCCCCTTCTAAAGCATATGGTTAGAAAGGTCTAATAACACTTTAAATATTTTTGCAATTAATTTAATTATAAAAAAATGATTAAAAAATTAAAGGAGTTAATTTAAAAATCAAGTAGCCCTAATTAAATGAAATATTATTCCTTTAAAAAAAAAAGATACCACCTTTTATTAAATTAATATAAGCTAATCTAAGATTAAAATAACCTAGGCTATGTTATAAAAGTATAACCTAAGTTATATAAAAAATTATATCAAAACAAAAGGTGGGATTGAATAAATGGAGGGAAAACCAATTTGAAAAAAATTTCAAAAGACCCATGGGAGTGTCACTTCTCATGAGGAGGGGAAGGATCAAGGAAATATCCTTAGGGTTAGCTCGACGAGCTAGTTGGGTGGTGGACAATTTTCAAGGAACATCCGGGAGATGGTTGAAGAAAATACATAGTGAGGAAGAGCTAGGGAGGTTACGTGGGGTGCCAATGGGAAGGGTCAAGATGAGCTCAACAGTGATCCAAAGGACACACAAGGTGAGCTCACATGAAAATATAGGAAGAATGAGTTCGAAAAACAAGTGGTAGGGTTCAAATAGAGTTTAGTGCTAAACAAATTGGCGGGTTGAGTTACAAGAGATCTCATAGGTGAAACCCGAGTGGGAAAGAAAAAAGAAATAGGGTCAAGTTAATTTAGATATGGGAGATATTAATGATGAGAAAGGAACTCAAGGAGTAGGGAAGGATTGAGTGATAGAGGGAGAGCCAGTGAGAATGAATATGGCATTGAGAAATCTCAATGAGGAGAAGCAGCTCGATGACGACCAACAACCTACGAGCTCAGCTGAACTCAACATAGTGGGAGAAAGAGTTATCATGGGAGAGTCTAAGCAACCTCGGTACATAGCTCGAGAAAGATCTTGATATGAAAAAGAGAGCTCAGGTAGAGTTGGTAGGATCTCATTGAACTAGGGAAGAGCAAGACAAATATCGTGGAGAGTTGAGGTGGTGAGCAAGGATCTTAGTAGGGTGATTAGTAAGGCAGGGTGACAGAGAGGAGAAAATGTGGTTTTAGAGGAAAACAAAAAATCTATGACATAATTTAATGAAAATAACCAAACACCAAAACCATAAACATAAATACCTCCAAAGTAATATTTCCTCCAAAGATAGTCGTAATTAGCCAAATCTAGCTAGAAATTTCCTAACTACAAAAGAACCAAAGAAAAACCACAAAACAACAAACTTCAAAACAAATATTAACTTGGATTAGCATAAATCAAAATTATTAATGAAACCTTACACAAGAAGCTAAGAATTTCAAAACTAAAATTATTTATCAATAACCAATAGTGAGTGCACATTTACTGATACAACGTAGCTCTAATACCATGTGAGAGTGAACCATGAGGATTTAATGGAGCCCATGCACATCGATATGATTGCACTGTAATGGAAAATGAAAATGTGCTCCAAGTAATCAACAAGAAATTAACCACAAGCCAAAGATTCATGCATAATAAAAACAGTCTACTCATTCTCATAGTTCAAAAATAGAGGTACAAGTAAGAGTGTTGTGTAACTCCCATGCCTGGACAAGTCATACTCTCATGATAGAGTGAGGAGTTATAATTCTAGGAATAACATGTGACTCCCATATGACAATGATGCATATGACAATATGACATATTCTATGAAAAAATCTATCATATGTCATATAACTCCCTAAAATAACTATGAATCACCTAAGTGAGATGAATCAATATCTGTGAGGTGGAAAATGGTGCATAAATAAATAAAGGAAAAAATAATTCCTCCTACCAACACTTATCACCACCGCATTAGATAAATAATAATTTGCTAGTGTAGGATTTTTATTCCATTTAATGGTTTTTTCCTACAAATGTATTTATCTTGCTTTGGTGTGAACAAGGGCATTTGGAAGTCAACACTGGACCACTATAGTCAGTATGAGTTACACTCAACCAACTCTTATGTAACTATTCTTTTTAATTAAGTATTCCCTTTTTGAATGTTAATGAGACTTCTTGGAATTTATATTAGATCTATTGATTGTTATTCAAGTCATTTTCATTACTCTTATTGATTTCATCATTTAACAAACATGCATTCATAACTATCCATTGATCCTTATTTGTGTCCCAATATGACATGATATCAGAGAAATTTTGGTAGTTTAATTCCATTGTAGTCATTGTGAAATTTATGGTTTTAGCTTATATGTCACCTATATTGCATTTATTTGCCTTGTATGAGATTTCAAAAGGTGCCAACATGATTGGAGCAACTGAAAACTCAAATTTTATTCATAACAATTGATTTCAACCTCTTCTTGGGTGATTTTAGAGCTTCTTGAAATTTGAGCCTCCAGAAACAAGTAAGAAAAACCATTTTTGAGTTTTTATGATTTTCTCAAAATATTTGATGATTTTAAAGAAAAAACAAAATTTTTGAGGTGCTTCAAAAAGATCAAAATATTCAACATATTTAAATTAAGGGTTTTAAAACAAAAATATCAAGGGGTTTACATTGTGGTCATCACCCCCAAAATCCTGAAAAATTCTAAGTAATTTGTATTTCAATCTTTTGATACTTCCTTGCACATTTTCAAATTACATGCAAATGTGCTCATCACCCTCAAAAATTTGAAAAATTCTAAGTGCTTTGTATTTCAGACTTTTGGGACTTCCTTTCACCTTTGAAAGATAGATGCAATCATGTTTATTACCCTTAAAAAATTGAAAAGGTCTAAGTGCTTTGTATTTTATAATTTTTGTACCTTCTTGTAAATTTTAAAGTTACATGTAATTTTCTTCAAAAACCGTAAAACTGAAAAAGTATAATTACTTTGTATTTTAGGATTTCGAGACTTCCTTGCATATTTTTAAGTTACATCCAAAGTGATCCTCAATCCCTGAAACACAAAATGGTATATGTCCTTTACATTTTGGGATTTCAATATGTTCATGCACATTAACAAGTTGGACTTTTTTACATGATTTAAAAGTACCAAATCCAAACATAGTCTTGGTTGGAATTTTTCACATGCTTGACAAGTCCAAAACCCCGGCTTAGTCTTGGTCGAACTTTTACACATGCTTCACAAGTCACAAATTCTTGACATAGCCTTGGTTGGACTTATGCACATACTTAACAAGTATAAAACCACGACATAGCCTTGGTCATACTTTTTCACATGCTTGACAACTCCCAAAACTTGACATAGTCTTATTCAAATTTTGCACATGCTTTGTAAGTCCAAAATCCTGAATTACAAAACTTGCAAATCAACTTCAAATCTCCCTCATCGCATAACTTTCTCAAATCAAGTCCTTTTTGGTTTAATTTTTTTGAAAGTGCATATTGTTGCAACTTTAGGCTAAACTAATTCACTTTTTAATAAGTACAATCAAATAATTTATTAATTTAACTTCACAGTCATTAATTTCTCTAACACTAGAAACCTTTTCATAAATTCAAAAGTAATAGGGAAAACCACTTAACACATCTTCATACCAGGATCGTGCATTCAATAATATTGACAACTCAAGATTCCATTTGATGTAATCATAACCATGTAACCCTTATCATTGTTAGATATCACTGAAAAAAGATCATATGCACAAATTTAACAAGAAACAAAAAAGGTTTCTTCGATTCATGTAAAGAAATATTATATACTTAGGTCTAATGACAATACACCCAATGAAATTTTTATCTTCTGACTATGTTTTCAATTTGAATATCATTATTGTGTCATGTCATCTTCAAAGTGTTGGCCTTATCATAATATTCTACCTACAAAATCTATATAAGCAATTCAATATCACTTTATAGCTTGACTGAAACTCTTACAAGATATTATTGCAAATATCACTCCAAAAACACTTAAGGCTCTCCTAAATTTTCCTAAATTAGTTAGACATAATTTAGAGCAGCCACTACTACATGTATGAAGAACTCAAATCGGCTATAGAGTCTAGCTTCCTCCATTTCCAAGCATGTAAAGGTCTTATAACTATGTCTTAGCAAGAGTAAAATCACTTTGAGTATTGAAAAAATAGATTCATGGGATAAATGGTTAGGTCATGGAGCTAAAACACACTACAAGGTCACACTACTACTATTCTATATTCAACTCACTATATTTTTGTTAAAAGGCATGAGTACATTTAGAGGGGGTTGGATTAGATCACACTCAAACTTGTACAAGAACCTAAGAGAACTATATGTGGTTGGATTCGATACAAAGGCATGTAGTGGAGTAATTTTCTAGTTGGGTAGGATAAAAGCAAAGGATAGTCCAACCTCAACACACACATGATTTCTCTTTCTATTATCTAATGGTTTGATGAAGGGTATCATAGGTGCCTAGGGTTTCCACTTTATTGTGGTTGATTAGGTCATCCCAAGCTTGTGTCAAAAGAGTGACATACAATGAAGAAAATTTCTAGGTAAAAATGCACACATGATGTTTCATAACCTAACTACCAAGGGTCCAAGGATGTACATCTCTAGTGAAGGCTATATAGTTCCAAGTCTAGACCGTACATCAATTATACAATTTTGCATCATCTTGGTTTTTAGATCCAGTATTGGTAATGAAGCTTCTATAGTTTCATAAAAATATTAGTTTTTAATTTTAGAAAAAAATTAAATTTATTTTGAAATTTTTTATTTATAATTTTTGTAACTATTTTAAAAAAATTTTATACAAAACCTTATTGAAAAGTAAATGGAAAACCATTTAACACATCTTCATACTAGGATTGTGCCTTTAAGTATATTGACAACTCAAGCATGGCATTTAATACAATCATAATAAAAGTTCCCAATGGAGGTATGCCTTACACCATGCAACCCTTATCACAATTAAATATCATCGAAACAAGATCATATGCACAAATTTAACAAGAAACAAAAAAGGCTTCTTCTATTCATGTAAAGAAAGATTATAGACTTAGGTATAATGAAACTACACCCAATGATAGTCTTATGGAAATACCATAAGAATTATTCTAAGAATTCCAATCTTATAACCTATCCTAATCTTGTATACTTTGCAAATATTTACAAAACCATATCGACTCAACTTAATGATCTCACACTAAAACCTTCTAAAATAAGAGAGTAATCTTATTTCATTTAGCTCCATTATATTTATGGATCTCATTGAAGTCCTAGTGGGATAACAAAGATTCCTTTAGAAACTAAATATACCTTTTAGAATATTCCCCATGTTGTGTATATATATCATTTTTTTCTCAAAGTTGTTCACCATTGGATTATGCTCAATTAAATCATTTTACTTGATAATTAGACATGAAATATGTATCAAGAGACATGTGTGCCTCCCCTTAATTGTATCAATGTTGAAAAATTATCCTATTATATGGATATGTCATCATTGGGAAAAATGGGAGTTTCCATGTAGGAATGAAATATTTCACGACATTGATAATGTTTGTCGGATCCTACAATATTTTGTGGCATCATATAAGCATTAGTGGTATACGCAATGTGTGCAAAAATTCACCGTGTAAGATAGTATTTTTTTTTTTTTGAAGTGTTACACATAAGTAAACACAAATTATTGGTCATATGTGGACAAGTCTAATATTGTGCGGTAAGTGTTAACTTTTCAAGTTACCCTTGTTGGAAGAGCCATTAATTTTTTTACAAATTATTTTTCTTCCATTCTTAAAATTTTTACTTTGAAATTTTTTCCTTATCATTCAAAATTGGATTTTAGATTTCTAATTATGTTTTATTTACAAAAATGGAGAAGTTTTCTAAACTCCGAAAGTTTGAAATTCGTACTTCAGAGGTTCTTGGTTTCAGAAACTCATATTTTTATTACTTTCTTCTTAAAACAATTTGGAGGATTTTGAATCCCGAAATCCTAAATTTTCAAAGTTTCAAAACTTTGGGGTTTTAGGTTTCAGAGTTTCAATGTGTATTTTTGGGAATCTCAAACCAAATTTCTGAAGTCCAAAATCCCAAAGTTCTGAAACTTTAGAACTTTGGGGTTTTGAATTTCGGGAGTTTGTTGCATGGTAAAATGACCATGTGGTAAATTTGGAGTTCAAACTTCAAACATTAGTTTTCCAATGACCTCACACATGTCGGCCCTTGAGCATTAATTTTATGGTTTACCTATATAAATTCCAATTTTCACCCATAATTTTCACCTGTAATTGCACTCTGACATTCTAAATTTTACTAGAAATCTCCACCGTACTTCCCAAGGCATCTTTTTAAGGTAATTTTTTATGATTTCCTTTTTGGTTAGGGTTTCATTTTGGCGTATAGGGTTTTGTTTTGACTTTTATTGTTTATTTGGCCTCCTCTTCCTCATTATGTTATCAAATATTATTTGAAGCCCAAATATGGTTTCCATGGTTGTCTTAAAACCTTTGCAATAACAATGATGATACTCGAGTTCCAAGTTTCTGTAGGCATCAAATTTTGTTGTAGTTTGAACCATTTTGGGTGTCATTATTTTTTCAATCAATTCTGCAAGCTTCAAAGATTTCAATATTTCAGGTATTTTGTTTTTGGGTTATGGAAGTTAAAGTTTTCAGAGTTTAGGATTTTTGGAGACAGAGGAACTTTGGAGTTCAAAATCATTTCATTTCAGAGGTCTGCATATTCAAAATTTGAAAATTTTTGACTACAGATTTCAGGTTTTGGTGAACAGTTGGATTCACAACATTTTGATTTAAGATATTTCAGGACTTCGGAGTTTAGAATTTTAGAAGTCCATGAAGCTTGGAAGTCAGAAATTCAAAACTTCAGAATTTGGGTTTTCAAAAGTCTAAGAGTGTTTTGCAGGTTATTTCTCAAATACATACATAAGTTCCGAAAGTTTGAATTTTGTGGGTTTTCAAATAACTATGTATGATTATTCTTCAAAATGCAAATAAAAAATGAAGTATACTTATTTGGGGGTGTATCCCCTTACCTATAAATCTTCAGATGTGGAAAACATTAGGGATAACAATCTTGGGAACATACATGTGACCGAGTTTTGGAAAATGCTTAAGGCCCCATATAAGAAACCGTTGATGCAGGAAATATTTGATAATGGACTTCCTCTTACAGATGCCTTTCCATTATATGTGTAATGTCTTGAGTTCATAATGACTACAACCTCACACTTTGACAAGGCCACCTGCACTATAAGGGATGATGATGGAAATATTGTTATCAGGTTGGATAGTGATTTCTTCAAAGATATTTTAAAACTCCCTAATGTTGAAGAGTATATCAAGATAACCCCTGAATCCATAATTAAGCATTGGGCAATGGAAAATGAGGTTTGCAAAAATTTTCTCACAAAGAGTTACTTAGCCAAAACCAAAGGCATTGTATCAAAGATTCCTAAGACACTTCCCCGATAAAATTTTATTAAGTGAATGATATAATTAATTTTTTGAGTAAGGTTTCAAGTCTTCCCTCATTTAATGGGGTGAGCATATTAGTAATTCGATATGTTTTCAATTGGGAAACATGTTGAATTCAAATAAGTTCTTCATGACCTCTTATATGGATTATGCAATAATAGAAATGAGAGAGTACTCAAGGTTAGATCCAAAAAGAGTAAAGAGTTTTGTCTAGATATATGAATACTACCCATAACTGACCATGGAAGAGGGTTCCAAACATTTTAGAAGAGTGAAAAATGCCTTTTCCTCTATCCTATTGTATTACTTTGACAAAAAAATTTATAACATGAGAATTTCGGATGAAGCATGGAGAGAAATGTGAGAATGGGGGAATTTATCTCCGATTCCCAACATTTACCTATATTAGAGTTCTAGGATTCATATAATCTCCAAATAATTTTTTGAGATGTCTTACTGATAAGTGGGTATTAATGGAGCTGATTCATCAATTAATTTGGTATCACAAAATTAAGAATAAGAGACACAAAATGGGTGTCCAATTCCCTATTGTCATCGGGAGATATTCATGTGTGAATATTTATAAGGACAATAATATGGATAGAGAGATGTCCCAAGTTACTCGAGGACTTTCCATCCAAGGACTAACTTTGAATATTGGTACAAGTTTGACAAAACATGGTTGGCCAGCATACACATTCCCCAGTTGGAGGACATCTAGATTCACTATCGAGAATAATTCATTGTAAGGGAATGGGAGTTTGAGAGATTAACGTTGAATGAGGTATCTTAGTTTGGAAGAATGGTTTTCTGAGGGTCTCAAGGATGAATAGAAAATTTTGGACCTCGCATATGACAAGGATAATATTATAAATCAAACACTACCTCGGAGATTAAGTGGTCCAATCAAGAATGCAATAATACCAAGGGTAGGGCGGGGCCCATTTTAAGGAGAACATATGACTAGCTGGAAACTTTGGGAATCTCACCCAAAGTGTCATATCAACCTGTAGAAACAATTCAATCCTAGTCAATGATAGGTCAACCTACACCTTTAAGGGGTAAATGGTCAACCCACAGGGTCACTACAAATCCACAAAAAATTAAGTTTTTGTAGGAGGTTCATCTTCTACAAAGGCTTCCACTGCTAAGATCACATCTCCTAGGTTGAAAGTTTCTGAAGTAATTGATTTGAGCACTTCTCCAGTTATATCTCAAGTATTGTCACTACATCACTACTACCTTCCTAAATTACCACCAATTCCTTGTATTTACAAGTGTCTAGAGTTTTGCTATGACTATGACATTGGTTTCCTCTAGACCATCATCTGCTATACCTGAATGGATACATCATCAGACTCCCAAGCATAAGAAAAAAGTTCCCATAGTTGATCTAGAGGATCCTTGATGAGAAATTATGATCTAAAATATTCTCAGAATCAATTACATGTAGTTTCATTGTGCAGAGAAAAATTTGAGCTTTCCAATGATATCTTGTTTGTAGAAATTGGAGCAAGTATGCAAAATTTATGGCTTGCTGAAATTTTTGGGCAACTGGAAAATTCGAGATTGCACACATGTTGTATGTGTGCACACCTTCCAAGTGGACCAATGAAAATGTGACATGTGGAAAATATGATAGAAAGAGTAAAAGTTTTATTTTAATGCCGGTCTTGGACACTCGGTGATAGACAAGTAGGCCTCGTTATTTATTAGATGGGGCCCTCGGCTAGATTCAACACACTCAATTATGGAGGGGTGTATTTGCATCCTTTTCATTTTTCTATTGAGGAGATTTTGGTTATGTTTTCTCTGTATTGTAATTTATGCATACATGTGGGATTTTATTATTTAAACATTGTAAAGAGCTCGGTGGATAGCCCAACTATTTTGACCGTGAGTCGACCTATCAATCGAGCCACACTCCTTATCTCTCCACATTAGTTACTCGAACCATATTTCTAATGCATATTATTGAACTTTGCATGCATTTAGCCAAACTATATAATTTCCACGCATTATCTACTAACCCTTATCTCTCCCAATGGATTGACCTCAAAGAATTAGTCCACACTTCCACCAAAAAAATGTAGAGTGCCATACTTAGCACACATGCTAGCCAACATAAAATGAATAGTGTCCAAAACAACTCTTAAGCCAATGCCATAAACCCATTGCGCCAATTTTAAAGCATCTCCCTCACTATTGGGCGGGATATGTGGGATAATTCCACAAAAGAAAATACAAGTGTTGGGTTGGGGATAAAGAGGTTTGAACCCTTATCCCATCAATACAAAATATTAGGCCTCACCATTGGGCTATGCATTTAGGCAATGCTATAAAAGGACTCTATAATATTTGTAGAGGTATAGACATAAACTGTGTAAAATTTGTATGGCTTATATCTTGTGCTTTAGAGAGAGAATTAGGAGATGATGTAAAAAGAAAATAGTGTTATTTTTGGCAGAGGAAGAATGTGAGAAGATCATATTCTTATAGAAACCATTGTACATGTTTATTTTCAAGATTTTAATAGATTGATCCCATTCAACTAGACTCGAGACATAGGCATCAAGTGTTGAACTCCGTTATGACATCTTGTGTCAATTTGCTGGTGAAATTATCTATTATTTCTCTTTTTTACATAGTACTTGCATATTTTAATTATTTATTAAAATTACAAAAATATCGTAATGTCGAATTTTCATCAAAAAATCATTAAAAGAAAAATATTGAGTGTGTGTGTGCAAGTTTTCTTTGGATTTTTAGATCACTAGTATAAGAGATTGTTTTAGTTTAGATTAACAATTTTTGGATTGCAAGTTGTGTGTTGGATGTTAACAAGGTCCCGGTCTAAGAAGGGTGAAGGAGAGCTAGTAGAAGAGGATCCCAAAATTGGTACAAGATGATCTCAAAGTCCTACAATGGTGGATCGAGAGGAAGAAGAATTTTTTCAATCATTCCTACAGATGAAGGAAATGGTGGAAGAAATGTACCAAGATAGGTGAAGGGAAAAAGAAACTAGATAAGTTAAAAAATAAGAAATCTCTAGTTTTGATATCCTCAAAGGTGAAACTCAAAAATCTGATTTTCCTTCGTTAAAATTAGATATTAAGTTTGAATTTCCAATGTATACTAGAGAGATAAATGCATAGAAGTTGGATAACTGGATCAAGTAGATAGAGGTATATTACAGGGTTCAGAGAATTGTGAATGATGAAGAAAAGATTCATTTGAAAACTCTTTGAATGGGTGGAACAACACTCATATGGTGGGAGAGTAAGCTCCAAGAAGTGGATGAAACCAAAGGTAATGAAATAACTTCTTGGTCTGATTTTGTTTCAAATCTTAGAAAAAAATTATCCTCTTGGTTACAAGCAACAAGCTATGATGGATTGACAAACATTAAGACAAACTAAGGGACAAAGTGTTCAAGACTACACACAATAATTTAGGAAAAGGGCTCTAATTCTTGGAATTTCCCTAAACACACAAGAAACACTACTTAAATATATTGGTGGATTACATAGTTACCTAAGGCATATGATTCTTGTTTTAGGTGCTACTAATCTTGATGTAGTGTGTGTTCAAGCAACCCATTTGGAAGCACGAGGGAAAATGACTAAGGTTCCTCCTCTTATTCTTTTAAACAAAATAACAAGCAATATGAAGGACATGAAAAATGATAGAAAGAACAAGGAAAAGGAAAGGGTAAGCAAAAACAAATTCTATTGTTAAGAAGGAAGATGAAAAACCATTTTGCAATCATTGTAAAAATAACCATGATGAGTCTAGGTGTTGGAAATTACATCCAAAAACTAAGCCTAAATGGATGGTTAAGAAAGGAAAAGAGAAGAAAACGAATATTGTGGTTCATGATCTTGGGTTTGATTCGGGGATGAAACCAAGATCATGGCCATGAGTTTTCAAGGTAATCATTCTTTCTCTTCTTCCAACACTAGTACTTCAAATGTTACATCTTCTTCTAATCAACAATCTATGCATGATGAAAAGAAACAGAATGAGATTTTCCACCTTAGAGTTATTTCAAAACATACAAAAATTGATACTCTTTTTTATAGTGGATCTCAAGATAATTTTATTTCAGAGGAGGTTGTTAAGAAACTAGGACTCAAAACTAATCTACATTCTAAGACTTATCCTTTTGGCTGGGTTTGTGATGATGCGAAGCTACAGTAACTAAAAATTGTAGATTCTGATTTTCCATTATAGAAAATTTTATTGATGAGGTTGATTTCAATGTAGTTCCTTTGGATATTTGTGGGGTAGTTTTGGGGATTCCTTATTTATATGATCATAAAGCAATCTTCTATATGGAAGACAATAAATACTTGCTTGTGAAAGATGGAATTGAGTATATTGTTAGAGTTCATCATGTGAAAAAATATTTCATTGGTTATTGAAGGGTAGATGAAAAAAAAATTCAATTCAAGCAATATTTTTGTACTCATGGTGATCAAAGCCAAAGATAAAGATAACGAAAAGGATTTTGAGGATTATGATCTGAAACATCATAATGAATTAGTAAAAATTATTTCTAATTATGATGATGTTTTTCAGGATCCATAGGGTCTACCTCCCAAAAGAGGGGTTCAACATGAGATACAGTTGTTACAAGATGCACCTCTTCCCAATATTGGTATGTATAGATTGTTCGTGGTTGAAAATGAGGAAATCAAGAAACAAGTGATGGAAATTTTGGCCAAAGGTATTATTTTCCCAAGTACATCTCCATGTGGTTCACTAATTATTTTGGTGCCAAATAAAGATGACACATGGAGGATGTATGTTTATTTTTATGCCTTAAACAAGATCATGGTGAAAAATCGTTACCCTCTTCCTATAATAGATGATTTACTTGGATCAATTAAAGAATGCAATTTATTTCACTAAGTTAGATTTAAGAAGTGGTTATCACCAAGTAATAATTGATGAAGGTGATATTTGGAAAACTACTTTTAAAACAAAACATGGGTTATTTGAATTTTTAGTGATGCCTTTTGAATTGTACAATGTACCGAAACATTCATGAGAGTTATGAATGATGTTTTTAGAGCATTCATTAATGATTTCATTATTTTCTACTTAAATAATATTATTATTTTCAGTAAGTCTTGGGATGATCATGTTATTCACATCCAAAAAGTCTTAGATGCATTAAGGGGAGAAAAATTATTTTTGAAGATGTCAAAATGTGAGTTTGGAAAAACATCTTTAATTTATTTGGGTTATGTTGTGGGAAATGGTGAATTGAAAATAGATCCTGCAAAAGTAGAGGTTATTGTAAAATGGCCTAGACCCAATAATGTGATAGAGGTTAGGAGTTTTCTTGGTGTAGTACAATATTGGAGAAAATTCATTTCTAAATTCTCATTTATTGCATCTCCTTTGCATGCTTTGACAAGTATTTCAGTGGGGAGGAAAACAACAGAAGGATTTTGATGCACTGAAAGAGAAAATTAGTACCCCTCTAGTCTTAGAACTTCCATATTTACAGAAGTCATTTGAAATTGAGATAAATGCTAGTGATTATGCAATGTGGGCAGTTTTGATGCAAAATAAATGACATATTTGTTACCATTCAAAAACCTTCATGAGTGTGGTAATAAATTATCCAGCATATGATAAAGAGTTTTAAGATTTGGTATCGAATGTAAAGAAATGGAAGCATTACTTAATGGGAAATGAAACAATTATAAATACTGATCATCAACCCCTTTAGTAATTGCAAACACAAAAAATCTACAATAGTCTAAATATTTCCGTTGGATGGGATTTTTACAGCAGTTTCATCTCATGATCAGGTATAAAAAAGGTATATAAAACAAGGTTGTTGACATGTTATCTAGACCTCCATTTGTTTTTACATCTATTCTTTTACATCATAGTTCTTTGGCTCATGATAGTTATAAGGAACAATATGTTTATGATGTTGATTTTAAATAAGTGTATGAGGATTTAACGAGTGGGAAACAAGTAGGAGAAAAGGATTATCATGTGCATGATGGACTTTTATATCATTCTGGTAAAAATTTTATTCCAGAAAATGAGTGTGTACATATGATTAGGGAAGCTCATACTTCTCTTATTTCTAGTCATTTTGGTGTTGGTAAAATAGTTGCACATTTATAGATGTATTGTTATTGGCCTAGAATGCATGAACATGTAACTAGGTATATAAAAGGATGTGTTCTTTGTGCCATGAGAAATCCTAGTAACAAGAAATTAGGACTTTACACTCCTCTTCATGTCCCTACACATCCATTGGAAAGTATTTCCATGGATTTTTATGAGTCTTTCCCATGTCACGAAATAAAACCAACTATTTATATGGGGTTATGGATAGATTTAGCAAGATGTGTGTGTTGATTCCATGTACTAAACAAATAACTAGTGAAGGGATTGCACATTTATTCTTTTAGTTTGTATGAGTTCATTTTGGATTACCCACTTCAATTATTTCAGATTAGGATTCTGGATTTATTGGGGAATTTCGGTCAACTTTGTGAGGTTTAATGAACACTAAAATGAAGAAAAACACTGCTTTCCATCCCCAAACCGATGGTCAAATAGAGGTTGTGAACCACACAGTGGTACATTTACTTAGGGGTTATTGTGGTAAACATCCTAAATTGTGGGATGAAAATTTATCTTATGTGTAACATGCTTATAACCATGCCTTACATTCTTCTACTTTGAAGTCTCCATTTGAGACTTGTTATGGTTATCTTCCTAAATCTCCATTAGATTTCTCTTTTGGATAGGATACTGTTGTTAATGGTTTAAGTGATTCTAAAAATATAAAATATTTGTGTAGTGAATAAAAAATTTCATCAGTATGGCTGAGAACATTAGGAGAAAATTCAAGCTAAGTATAAAGTAAGGCATGATAAACACAAAAATGATCACGAATTTCAAGTAGGTGATTTAGTTTGGATTCACATCAACAAGAAAAGGTTAACAGTGAAGGTAAAAATTTGAAACCTATTTGGTATGGTCCATTATGAATATTGGAGAAAATTTGCAACAATGCTTTCCAGTTGGATTTACCTCCATTTATGCAAATTTATTCAGTTGTAAATGTTGAGAACTTGAAATTATATGAACTGCTTATGATTATTGATGATGATGATGCTAACATTATTCCTTCCATTCATGATTTTGCAACTGAGTATCTCGATGAGTTGTAGGATGATTTCATTTTAGACAGGAAGGTCAAATTTTTTGAAGGGGTGATATTGATTATCTTCATGTTGGGTTCAAAGGAATGAATCCAAACAAGGTGAAATGGATGGAAACCGGAAAGGTGAGGGAGAAGTACCCTCACCTATTTAAAAATTAAATTGACTTTTTGGGTCTAAAATTTTCTCAGTGGGGAGGAATGATCCAGAGGATCCTCACTGAGAAACACTAATCTAAAATCTTCTTAGAATCAATTGTAAAAGATTTCATTACATGGAGAAAAAATTGAGCTTTCCGACAATATCTTGTTTGTAGAAATTGGAGCACATATGCAAAAGTTATGGCACACTAAAATTTTTGGGCAATAAGTGAATTTAGGATTGTGTACAAGTTGAATGCATGCACGCTCGCCAAGTGGACCAATGAAAAATGTGACACGTGGAAAATATGAGTGAAAGAGTAAAAGTTTTGTTTTAACTCCAATCTTGGACACTCGGTGATTGACAGGTGGGTCTTGCTATTTGCTTGGCTGGGGCCCTCAGTCATGTTCAACACACTCAATTATGGAGGGGTGTCTTTGCCTCATTTTCATATTGCTATTAAGGATCTTTTGGTTATATTTTCTCTATAGTGTAATTTCTGCATACATGTGGGGTGTTATTATTTAAAATTGTAAAGGGATTGTTGGATAGCCTGACTCAACTGACTAAGTCAACCTATCCACCGAGCCACACTCCTTATCTTTTCATATTAGCCACTTGAACCATATCTCTAACACATATTATTTAACTTTCTAGACATTTAACTAAACTATCTTTTTTTCATGCATTATCTACTAACCCTTATCTCTCCCAACAACTCAACCTCAATGCATTAGTCCACACTTCTACCACAAATATTCAAAGCACCATACTTAGCATAGTCCAGCCAATAGACAACGTTCGTGTCCTAAATGGCTCTTAAGCCAATGCCATAAACCCACCGTGCCAATTTTAAAGCATCCCTCTCACTATTGGGCGGGGATATGTGGGATAATTCCACAAAAGGAAATACAAGTGGTGGGTTAGGGAAAAGGAGGTTCGAACTCTTATCCCATCGATACAAAATATTAGGCCTAACCATTAGGTCATGCATTTAGAAAATGCTATAAAAGGAATCTATAATATTTGTAGAGGTATAGACACAAACTGTGTAAAATTTGTATGGATTATATCTTGAGCTAGAGAGAGAATTAGGAGATGTAAAAAGTAACTAGTGTTATTTTTGGTAGAGGAAGAATGCAAGAAGATCATATTCTTGTAGATACCATTGTACAGGTTTATTTTAGAGATTTTAATAGATTGGTCCCATTCAACCGGACCTGAAGATGTAGGCCTTAAGTTCTAAACTTTGTTATCACATCATGTGTCAATTTTTTGGGGAAATTCTCTGTTATTTCTTTCTTTTTACACAATACTTGCAGATTTTAATTATTTATTAAAATTAAAAAAAATTGTAATGTTGAATTTTCATTAAAATATATATAAAAGAAAAATATTGAGTGTGTGTGTGTGTGTGCAAGTTTTCTTTGGGTTTTTAGATTAATAGTTGATGTAGTTGACTTGAGTACCCTAGATCTCACCCTCAAAAGATAAGTAAAGAGACCCATAATTTTATCTAAGCTATAAGTTAATCAATATAGGGTAAGGTTTGTGGAGATAGCTACTCCTGTCATAGATAAGACAAAAGAAACAATTGTGACAATGGATTATCATATTTCTAATTTCTCTCTCGGGAGAGCTACTCACGAGGGAGCTAAACAAGACGTACATGTAGAACTTGGAGATTTGTTGGAAAAATATGACAAGGATAAAGAAATAAATAATGAGATAAAAGGGAAAGTTGAGAAACTCACTACTCTTCTCACCAAAATTACACAGCCAATACAATTTACCACCGCTCTTTCCATCTCTACAAGATTTGATGATAAGTCTTATCATGTAGTGGGACTTTCCCTTTAGTACTCATGTAAACTCAAAAAATAGCCCACATGCTTAGAAATAGCCATGTGTGCACTACAAATCACTACAAGAGCATGTAATCTCGCTAATAATAGATTATATTCTAGTATGAACTATAGATCTAATCCTATTAATAGCCAAAACTCTACATATCGTCTTAACTTCCCTCACATGAGATTTGTCTAAAATTAGACATTCCTTGAACTGCAAGTCCTCATGTTCTATTCTTATCTTCAAAACCTTTCTTGGCCTCTACTCCTACCATTCATCTTCTAGTTATACCAAAATGTGGCTAAGTATCAAATCTAATAGGACCGGGTGTAAGCCTCCACACACTGCGTTTGTTCTACTTTTGCATGTGTGTTGTCATGAAAATGTGTAATAAGGAAATTGTCAATTTATAAACATGAAAACTATACCCCTATGTCAAAAATTACAAGTTTTTTCCCTTCTGAGACACCCTGGGTCTACCTAGTTATTCCAGTGATCTCTCAATTGATGCTAAATAATTCCCCTAGGTGATTTAGGAGAGTCAATTAAAAACCCCTATGTGAGTTTAGGAGTTCAATGAAAAAAGAAAACTTCAAGCTGTCGTGGGAAGGGCTATCACTGGCCTTCCTAGGACTGGAGTAGAACAAAGAATAAAAACTAGACATGGAATTGAATAAAATTCCTTGGAACATCATGGAAGTGATTTAGGAATATTTAGGAAGGATTCAGAGAATTTGGGGCAGTTTCACTAAAATCAGGGTTCACAAGCCTAGGCAGTGCACATGCCAAAAAAGGCTACTAAGATTTGGAAGGTGATTCGGGAGCTTTGGATTGAGTTACAACACCAAATCCATCATAGGAAATGGAATTCCAATCCCTACAATATGGTGAAATCATATTTTTCACAACACCTTGGCACAATAGGTTTATAACTATTTTTTTCCATGGACAACCAGCGAGCCAAATCAAAAATCTGAGTTTTTAGGAATCAAATGGAGGAATAAAGACCTTTGACCCAAACCATTATCTTCATAATTCCATTTTCATTCAATATCATATAAAATTTCATCAAAAAATTCCATTGGGAGCTCAAGTTATTGTCTTTTCAAGTTTTCCTCTAGGAGTGAGTTCAAGAGTTAGTCAATTTTTGAACAGGACACGTGTCAGCTCCATGAGCCTAGAAAAATTTCATGTCCCTTATGTTCCTAAATAAAATTGACATCGAGGTCAAAAAAATGCACCCAACCCTTATAATCCCTCTGGATCCTCATATGACCTCTCAAACCGCCAATTCAGCTCACAGGTGCTTAGTGGAGCCTTCATCCCCTGTCGTCGGATCTACACCACATGTCATCACTAGGCACACTATGTAATTTTATGTCCCTCTCATCCATTTTTTATGACATATATCAAGGTCTAAAAAATGTGACCATCCCCTAAGGAGACTCTTGGTCACCCATGTGACCTCTTCAAGAGCAATTTTTCATCCCCCAGGAGTTAGTGGAGCCTTCATCCTCAATTGCTAGATCAAGTGCCACATTTCATCACCAGGCGTGCCATGAAATTTGATGTCCCTCTCATCCCTTTTTTCTGAGGGAAATCAAGGTGAAGAAAATTTTCCCAACCCTTAAGAAGTCTCATGGTTCCTCATGTGACCGCTTCTCAGCCTCCAGAACACTTTAAAGTTGCTTTTTGCTCAAATCCCCACCGTTTGGATCTCTGTCACTTGTCATCATGAGGAACCATGTGAAATTTGATGTCCCTCACATCCCTTAATGATTAAGGGATAGAAGGGACATAAAATTTCATGTCATCCCTGCTGAGCTTTATTTCAAATTTTTAAAACCTCTTGCTTCCTGCTTTTAACTTCTAACCTTTCCGTGCACATTTTTCTCTACAACTTCCCATCATCTCCCACCATTACTAAAGCTCGAAACCAGATCCATCACATAAATGAAATAATCTATTCCATGATAATATTTAGGTCTCAGAAGAAAAATTTACCAAACCAAGGAGAAAAACAAAGAACGAAGAACAAAGAAGAAGAAACAACAAAATCCTTCATGGCAACGAAGTAGAAATTTGAAGAGATCTTGCAAATGGATGTAAGGATTGAATTTTTTTGTTCATTCATCTATAAAAACCATTAGAAACACACCTTCAAACCCTCCTTCCATGGCACAGAATGTTCATAGAAAATAAATCCATTTCTTTGCACAACGGGAGAAAAAGCTCAGTTTCTTGTCAAACCAAAAACAAATCGAGGAGAAATTTCACTAGTGAGATAAGAAGAGAAAACCCATATCAAAAATGTAATTTTCATCATGAATGGAGGAGAAAACCAGACCTACAATTTTTGAGGTCCATCAATGGCTGCCATGTCCAGAAGCATTACTAGGTCAAAAATTTAAAATTTTAAAATCTCCTAAACTATTGATCGGGTAAGCGCAAAATTTCAAAGGGGTGATATTGGGAAAAAAATTTATCATAAAACTTTTTCCATGTAAATATAACCTCCATAAGCCCACTTTCTAAACATAGTAGGTTTTATGCATAGAGGACTACTATTTTGGGAAAGTCATCAACAAAAGAACTTGTGAAGGAGATGTTGAACACAAAAGATGCACTATAGTTGAAAATTCATCAGAATGGGCATCTTGGTCTAAATTTGACACTTAATAAAAATAGTAAGTGGTCTCATGAGCACCTTCCAAAAATAGAAAATTGATCCAAAAGGTGAGAGGAATGCATGTAGAAAGGAAAATCTGAGTAACAACATCTAGTTGAGGTTTGAGGAAACTGATTTTTCATACTTACTAAAAATAGTAAGATGATTTTTCTAAAGAAATCATGAAGCATAAATGGAATGGGAAGAAAGCTGGAGTGACCTTTTTGCTTGCAAGTAAGAGATAGAAAAAAGTGTGGTCTTTATCATCATACTATGCAAAGTAGGTGACAATGAGGATGTCAACAATTTCTTTTGACACTAATTTCATGCTTCAATTGGTATGCGGGAGGTAGAATTCGTAGTCAACACTGTCAGATCATTCATAAGATGATTCATCAAGATCATGTCCAAATAAGTTGAGTAGTGCGACAATGTTGTAAGAAGTCAAGGAAAGATTCATTCCAAGGCTCCAGTCCCTTCAGAGGAGGATCTTCATGAGTGATACTCATGACCACCGAATGAGTCATTCAAAAGCTTTTTCAAACAGTTAGTTCATGATGTTCATATGTCATCCAAAAGAAGTTTCTTAGTGTGTGAAAGAGTTCATAGATTCAAATTTCATCACATTGGATTGTTTCATCGAGTCATTTGGAAGGATCAATGGGATTTATCAGAGGTGGAATCTATCATCATTAACATCATTCTTCCTTATTGTTCTTTCTACTCTCTCTCTCTCTCTTATCTCCCCCAAATTTCTCTCTCCTCAATATTTTAATCTCGTGTTGGGGTTGCAATTTTCATATGTCTTAATGTTTCTAATGTAATAATTCACCTTTATGTTATAAAAATGGACTTAATGTTTTCCTAGGAAGGTGAAGATTCTTAAGTTACGTTGAGAAATACGAAGAGTCATTGGGGAGTATCTCGAAGAGTCATTTATCTTCCTATAAATTGTAAATTCATTCCCATTTCAAAGGGTTGGTGGTTGATTTTCTAAACTAAAGAGTGTATTGTACTTTGAGAGAACAAAGGAGATAACCATTTTCTTCCATTTCCCCCACTAGTTTTCCTCCATTCCCACACTATGTACAACTTTTTTTTAAGAAATCAATACAAGAAGAAGGAGTTTCTAGCCTTTTTTGACTGAGGTATTTATTGATACTTTTTGCTCATAAATTAATCGGTCTTATTGTTATTTGTAGAGTTGTTTCTTCTCATAAATGTATGTGTTGAAATTTATAACTAGTGTGTGCAAGAATCTGATTTTCTACCTACAACATTAGTTCTCCTATCTCATTTCTCACTCCCCTTTCCCACTTTATAGATAAAGTCCTCTCTAGCAATAAATTTATAGCTTTTCCACAGGGTCAGTGGAGTACCGCTATTAGATCCCAGTTGAAACACCACCACAGAAATCCACCTTTACTCGTACATGCATATACGACAACTACACCAGTTAAGTAGAGGGACTTAGATTCCCAGAGCATTAGCAATAAATCCAAAAGTTTTTCCACCCAAAATTTTTTCTTGCCAATAGTTTCTAGGCTCCCACTATGGGGAAGATTTAGCAACATCTACACCTGAATACGACCAGAAGGTTACAAAAATACAAAAAAAAAATTAGAAAATTTTAAAATTCAAAAAAGGAAAAATTCTAAAATTTGAATATCTATCCAAGCCTCATATATGTGAACCATGGCTATTTTGGGAAATCTTCCTATTGAAATGCCTGAATTACTCTTCCACATTGAAGAGGATATTGCTTCAAATTTGAGAGAGACTATTTGGCATAATAGGAAAAGCTTCAATCACTACTTTATTGCCACAAGATTTCTTAACCTTAAAGAAGAAGGTGGTGTTGAATTGGAAAGGTGAAGAAAAATTCAAGCACTGCAAAGAAGATAAAAAATCTCCAAGCTGGTAGATAAAAGATACACCTAGAAATAAAGGAAAGGAGGAAAAACCAATCCCACTTTTGAAGAGATTCTCATAATTAAGAGGTCTCCCTTTCATCAAGTAACCGGTCACATTGGGAGCCCGAGTGTTGCCAATCCTTTGGACATTGAATTTCCATACATCAAAAAGAACCTTGAAGACTTCATTGACGTAGAGACTGAAGAATAAAATAGAGAAAGAGAAGCAAGAGTAGAAGTGGAAATAAGAGCTCAGATTGAATAAATTGAAATACTTCAAGCTAAAGTAGAAGAAAGAGAAGGAACAAAAGTTGCATCCTTATCAAGAATGGAAGCCAGAGCTAGGAATTGAATGGGGGATCATGCATGTGAATAATGTAGGCCAAATGTACCATGGGGTGGAAACACCAATCCACTTTCCCTTGCTCAACCTCTTCATGAGGTACCAAAAGGATCAAGAAATATTTTTACAAATTTTAGAGGAAATGGTTCTTAACTTTATGAGGAACATGTAGAAGTGTTCATCACCTCTTGTGGTGTGTTGGGCATTAAGCACAAAAATGTGTCATCTGTATTTTTGTAGAATCACTTCAAGAGAAGGATGTGGAATGGTTTTACTTGTTTCCTCTAAGGTCTGTCACCTACTAGGAAGATATAAGGAGTGAATTTGAACATAGGTTCAAGTCCACAAAAGACTACTAAGACCTTTTGGTTCAATTGGTACAAATGAAGAAAGAAGCTTTTGAATCAATGCGAGGAATTCATCACCAAATATAAAAGAATGATAACAAGAATTCCAAAGATGTTGTACCTCCTGAGAATAATTTGAAGAGATTATTCATCAGTGCCTTGCCACCGGATGTTGGTTTCTTCCTCAGAAGAGCCCAACCTAGATATTTGAAGGAAGCACAAGACTTCACAATTGATATAGAAGATGATCTGATCTTGGTGGAAAGGTAAAGGTAAAAATGGAAAACAAAAGGGTTAGATTTTGGGATCAATTACCACCAACCTGATGTTTCAAAAATTAGAAAATGAATTGATTGTCATGAAGAAAAAATTGTCTCATATCTCAATGTGAAATACTCCAAGGAAGAAAAATCCTCCAAACAGACCAAGGATCGGCCCACCTCCTCGTCGACTCGCTCTCAAGGTACCATTGGTAAATTCCGTTTGTGAAACCGAGGAGCTAGAAGAAGAAGTGGAAATAGAATAACATGAGGAAGATGATGTGGTACATGATGAGAACTATCTTAAGGTTGAATAAATTGATGGTGACACTCATAATGGCCTAATTGAGTACATTTATGGAGATGAAGATGATGATGATGAAGATGCCCCAAGATTCTCGTGTGCGGTATATACTCATGAAAAATTCCAAAAAGGAGCCTCATCTTAAACAAATGTAGTAAAATAAAAGAAGAAGATCCTTCTACAAAAATTACTCAAAACAAAATCATCAGGATAGGATCACCACTACCACCTTCCATGCAGTCAGCTAAAGAAAAACTAGACCTATTGGTTAACAAGAATCACGCTATCATACCAAGTAAGTTATTTATCCCTTCTCCTAGTCCTAAAAATCCTAAAAATATTTCTTCTTTGAATATTATCCCTTCAAAATAACCTAAAATACCATAAAATATGCATCCCCATTTCCTTCCAAGCCAGTTGCTACACCTGTAAAAGAAAATCCAACCCCTAAAGTAGTAAAACCTTCACCATGTAAACCTTCTTTCATTCCCAAAACCACTGTTTTTGGGCCCTAGAATATTGGCTAAGGATGAGAAGGCATGTGTGCACACATGACCTAGATGAAGAATTACAAGCAGGGTTAAAGGCACACGGAAGGATTCTAATAGTGTTCTACAAACACATAGCACACGTGCGCAAGGTAGGATAGGTTTTGTACTTAGCCGTATTCAGAGTCTCCCAGGTAGCACATGAGAAAAGTGTGACCCTTGTGGATAAGGTGCCAGCCTGACGATTGTGGGATCAAAAAGGGAATATTCCAGGAATACGATGGAAGGTTCTAGAGGAACATCATTACAAAGAGTGGAGAGCTTAGATCTAAGAAGGCATGCTCCCATGGAGGACCACTTCGACACTTGAAACCAATCTGTAACTTCAGGAAGGCATGGCGGTGGTTGCTAAGGTTATAAATACAAGTGCCCGATAGAAGAAAAGACATAGTTGGAGAGAGGTGAAGCTCTAGAAAATACCATGGAGGATTCTAGGGGTTAGGGATTAGGAGAATATAGGAATCATGACACATTTAGAGGGATGGGTCTTGCATTCATTTTTGTAATGTGATGAACATAGTGTAGTTCTGATGCATGACTTGGCTCTACATGGTTATATGAGGATCTATTATGACCTCAAGGGATGTAATGTGGTTATTAAGTATGTTAATATGAACATAAGGCTCTGTTATAAATCATATATGCATTCAGGAGTATAATACTTATGCATTTCCTTTATGTATGAACCATTTCCATATGTCGTTTGTTATTTCTCTTTTCTGCATGTAATGAGATGACAACTCATTCTAGGTTCTTAGAATGTTGTATAGTTCTTTTCTATTTTTTGCATTTGATTATATGTCATAAGATGGTGCATTCTCACAAAACTCACATAAAGGAGAGACTCGACACCCGCATGTGCCTCGAGTGAGCACTCAGTGCCCATTGGGTGATAGGTGATGCACATAGGGTTAAACTATTGGTCTAAGGGTATAAAATATGACTACATCTTGGTTCCATTGTTGGGACCTCTTTTTGAAAGTTGTTGTGAGAAATGGCATGCATCTTTTCCCCTATGTGATGCATGATGATAGAGCATTATGACCTTGGAAAGTGTTGAAATATGGTTCAAGAGCATGAAGGATGAGTTTTCTCAAATATTTAACATTAGACATGAGTTCAATGCACGTAGATGGGTAGAAGAGAACTCTATACCATGAGTTATATGAGACATTATTTTTATTTTCCAATAGAACTATATGAATGGCTTTCAACATATGCATCCAGATCGAGCTAGTACTATAGATCACATGTGTGGACCCAAGATGACTATCAGAGGTTGCAGGATGTAGATATAACTTGGACGCATGTTTTTGATCACTGGTGGAAGAGAGTGTTGACCAATTATACTCTTGAATACATCCATTTCTATGTATTCTTACCCAGAATTTGTTGAGTTTGAGTTTCTAAGGGATCCCAGAGGATCATTTTTGCATGTTATTCCTTTAGCTATGAAGATTTTGGTCATTACCTTGAGTTTGGAGGCATTTCCCATGGATGGATAAATCTTCTCTCGAGCATGGGAGAGGAAGCTAAGGTGGAGGAAGATGGCAAACATTGCGGCTTGAGAAGGAAAGGGAGGAGAGATGACTCAAGTATAGTGAAGCTCGTGAAAGGGAGATGACTAGACAATGTGAGGTTGCAAGTGTGATGGATCTATGGAGGTAGATGTTGTGGGAAGGAGTTGAGGTTCATGCAGAGGATGTGGAACCTGAGTAGTCTGTGCTACCCCATCTTGGAAAGCACGGGAGAGAGGCCCCTTTAACTTTTGATGAGAGTTTGTCACATGGAGAAAGAAGAGCCATCGGCATGCATCTAAACCCACCTAGTGACCAACCCATGGTGCTTGGTTTTCTAGATCAAGGGAGAAGTATTGTTAACCTAGTTGGTATCGGTGGGAGTAACCGATCTGCACCCAGAGATATAATTTCTTGTTTGGAACATCCATGGCTACAAGACCATTCCTATATTTGGGGAATCTTTGGACAAGGTGGGAGTATGCAAGGGTTGGGTATCACATCTTGGAGTGGTGTTGGACATACAATTAGTAGTGGGACAATATCACAAACCATCGGCACATAGTTTAGTGGGACGTTGGGAATGCTAGGGCATGACCACTTCAGCCCTTTTCCGACTACAGGAGGTGGATCTGGTGGGTTAGGAGGAATAGGACCTGGTGGATCCAGTGGATCTAGTGGAGGAGGAAACACCGAGAGGGAACCAAGGCTCTGGATCAGAGGACAAGGACCCCAACCACCTCCTCAAGTGTTTTTGAGATGTCTTTGCACTTACTAGACTATAGGGGTATTGAAGATGTTGCAGAGCATGTGCACAAGTGTGAACTACTATGGCATGTGAAAAAGGGATCACTACCCCAAGTGGAAGGCAAGTCAATTTATAACAACATTGCAAGGACATGCACATAGTTGGTATAGGAAGTATGACCCCCATCATAATGGTGATAGACTACATCACATTGAAAAATGCCTTCCTAGCAGAGTTCCATATCCCTGAGTTTGAGTAGAAGAGCATCAACGCTCTGAAGGAGATCCAATAGGGAATGACAGAGAGTGTGTGGGAATATGAAGTTCATTTCAAGACTCTCTTGTCTAAAATATCCTATGACATTCATCCTTCTCAACATGCTCAATGGTTTTTTGGAGGATTAATAACACCATTTAGAAGGGCTTTGTCACACAAGACTTTCACAAACCCATGCGAGGCATTGGAAGCTTCCCCACATTGAAGATGTTAGGAGCATGTTGATACTGGTGTTAGTCCTTTCTGGAGGCTCAAATTTTTGCAATGGCCAAGCAATTGGAGAAGCTATGTCTACAAACTCAACACATGAGGTTTGTAGTGGGATTTGGTGTACAAAATGTGAAGTAGAGGGACATGCAAAAGATAGTTTCCCTCGAAATCATTACGTGCTATGGTAGTAGAATGTGAGATTTTCCATGGGGATCATGATGTAAATAGGTTCCCTCTACTACAATGCACAATCCACAAGAATGTTTCTTGCTATTGTAATATTTATACCTCTACAACCCATGATACCAAGGATTACAGATTGATTGATCAGATCCATGATGATATTGATCTAGGTGTGCGCAAGACTAGCCTTCTAATAAGTTCCAAGGATGATGACCATCATTATGAAGGGCACATAGATGGAGGAGTACATGGAAGATGTTTTCATGAGAGGATTTCATGGTCATAGTAACCATGGCAAAGGATGAAGTGAATTCCCGAGGAACCTATTATAATTGTGGATCTACAGAGCATTACAAATGTGAGTGTCTTGATCTATTACAATGCTCATGGTGTGGAAAGAAACATAAGTAAAAAGTGTCTAGAGCTCTATGAGCATATGAACCAGAAGCACTAGAAAGATAAGGGCACTTGGGATGGTGAGCATCAAGAAGGCCGATTCATAATGGATGCCAAGAGTGGTGCACGTGAGTCAAGGCTAGAACCTATACTGGTGATGACACGGGATGAGGTCCATGTGCCAGGGAGATGCCAAGGAAAAGGACACTAGTTTCAAGAGAGGAAGTGGTACATGGAAAATATCTAGACCCTGCTCATTAGAAGGAGGTGTATCAAGAGACTATGGATGTGATTTGAAGTTTGCAAGGGGAGATCTAATGTCTAAAGGATAAATCAAAGGTAGTTGGAGTAAAGGAAGAATGTCGAGGCTCCAAAAGATGACTTGGATGAAGTCAAGGAGGTATGTAAGGATGTTAAGGTAAGAGAATATTATTCCATTTTTAGGAGAATGGCTGAGGAGAAGGTACCACACCAGAGTAGAGCATGAAAGGAAGGTTTTACATGCAAACCTTCCTCCTCACAACCTTGACTATGATAAGGAGATTACTTTGAATGTGGTTATTGATGGATGAATTTTGAGTAATATCCTCATCGACACAGAAGCAAAGGTTAATGTTCTTACCTTATATGCCTTACATCAGATGGGAAGGCCCATGTTACAACCATCCTTCAAATGTGTTGTATATGGAAAAAAAACTAAGGCAATGCCCATTGGAGTCCTAAAGGATGCGTTATCACCATTCAAGGGGCCAAGTTCACTGGAGACTTTGAAGTCTTGGCTCTCCAAGGCAAAAACTTTCCAAGCATTACTTGGGTGCCCATGGTGTTACAAGAACAATGTTGACTTGCGGTTTAACAAAGGGTATATCAGCTTTGAAAACAAGGAGGAAAGGGTGATCATCCCTTTGAAGATATGGGAATTCATTTCCCTATATTGATCCCTTGGGAGAATAATTCCTTGACATAATCTATGTGTGTTCCATCAGAGATCTTGAGATAATTCATCCCATGGAGGGAGTCATCTAGTTTGAAGATGCTCAATCCTTGAGTGATACCACTAGTGTGGCATGCGAAAATTGGGTGCATGGGACCTATGAGTTGATTGGGAGATAGTTGAGAGGATCTATAACAAGGGTGACAAAGGCGTGCTCTCATCAAGTGCACCTAGGAGGAAAGAAGTTTCCAAGTTATTATGGGGAGCATATCCTAAAATTTTCTTGCGAGAAATGGAAGCTCAGTGGAAAATGAGGATGAGAGAAGAGGAATGCTCAATTACAACCTACTTAGAACTACAATGCGTTGGTGGGATACACATCGGAGAACCTCCTAGAGTGGCGTGAGGTAAGAATCACATTCTCGGTAAGGTTCTCAAGGAGTAACATGCCCACAATCATACAAGACTACCATGGTAAAGAGACCACTTCATTTCATATCCAAGTGTGTGAGAAGGCCTGATGGGAAGCATAAAAGCATTACCACCTTCGTTATGGGTGCATAAGTTGTATTCCACCTTACAAGGTATGCACACTGCATGTATGTTCATTCGGAGATGTGTCATCAAAATAGGTAATTGGCAGGAGTTGGTGGCTGATCTCATTCAAGCTTTCGAGTATAGGAGTACCAAGCCATCGTGGATAAGGTGTTGTAAGTAATCAAGATGCCTTACAATGGGAGATAGTGCTATAGAAGAAGATAGGCTATTGGAATTACTAGGTGAACCTTATTTATAGATGTGCCTCAATGAAGAGGAATTACAGAGGAAATACAACTTGAGCATGCGTGCATGGAAAAAGAAAAAGGAAAAATGGTCTATGTAGTAGATGGAGAAGAAATGGAAACTTTGGATGTTAGCCATTCTAAAGGTATGCGAGAGGTCTTAGAAAGTGCTGATGAGAGAGCAGCACGCACCTACCATGAGCCCTTGAAAACAAATAAGGTTAACATTGGAATGGAGATAGAACCTAAAGAAAGCTATCATCGGGGACTATTGGTCGAAAAAAAAGTTTCAAAGGTCATTGATCTATTACGTGAGTTCCAAGATTTTTTCCTCATGGGTACCATGAACTCAAAGGTGTTCACCATTCCTTAGGGGAGATGAAGATCAAGTTGAAGGAAGGTGCACTCCCATTTAGAAGAGGCCTTATCGGATGAATCCAAATTTGTGCATATGGGTCAAGGAAGAAATAGAAAAGATGATAGCATTTGGTATCATTGAGGTAGTGGAAGAATCAAAATGGATAAGCCCAATGGTCATCAATATCAAGAAGGATGGAAGGATAAGAATTTGTGTTGACTACAGGATTTGAATGCAATATGTGTCATCGATCCTTTTCCAACCCCCTTTACTGAAGAAATTTTTGAGGGAGTAGCCGGGCGCAAAGTCTACTCTTTCACGGATGGGTTCTCAGGGTATCACCAAGTCAGGATTACAAAGGAAGACTAGAGAAAGAAAACTTTTTCCACTAAATGGGGAATTTTTCCTACATGGTTATGCCTTTTGGATTGAAGAATGCACCTACTTGTTTCTCATGCATCATGGTACAAGCATTTCAGACTTCATCCATAAATTTCTTCAAGTTTACCTGGATGATTGGACTGTGTATGGATTGGTGAAAGACCATTGTGACAATTTAAGATTGATGTTTGAGAGATGTCATAATTGAGGATATCCCTCAACATTAAGAAATGTGTCTTTGTTACTCCATTTGGAACCTTGTTAGGACACATTATATGCAAAGAAGGCTTACTAGTGGATCCCGCCAAAGTTGCAGTTATTGTGGGATTAGGGGAGCCTACTAATCAAAGCACAATGCATGGATTCCTTGGGCATATGAGGTATTACAGAAAATTCATCAAGGGGTATGCCAAGATCACCGCGCCCTTGGAGGAATTATTAAAACACAAGAGTGCCTTTCATTAGGGAGAGGCGCAACAGAAGGCATTTGACACTTTGAAGGATAGGCTTGTCACGACGCCCATATTACATTTTCCTTCTTGGGATAAGCCTTTCCATGTGCATGTTGATGCCTCAGGGACAACTATGGGAGTCAAAGTACTAGCACAACCTAGTGAGGGATTTTGATCATCCCTTGTGCTTTGTAAGTAGAAAGTTGACACCAACATAATAGAATTACACAACTACTGAGTGCGAAGCATTGTTTATGATCTACACGTTGCAAATTTAGGTAATATCTATTGGTAAACACCATTTATATTCTACACGAACCACATGACATTGAAATACTTAGTCAACAAGCCCATGTTGTAAGGGTGCATATGTTGTTGGGTCCTATTATTCTAAGAATTTGAGTTCACAATGGTTGTGAAACTAGGAAAAAGCAATTCAGACCTGACCACTTATCAAGGATTAACTCAGGGGAGGACACAAAGCATTGAGGATACCATGCTAGATGCACAACTATTTAGGTTGTGGTGTGTGCCCTCATATTTGGAAGATATCATGGTGTTCTTAAAAATAGGTGTGGCACTTAGAAGGGATGAAGGATCTAGAGAGGAATCAATTAGCAATATGTGTCACACCCTTACATGTTGATTAGTGGAGATCCTATATAAGTTAGGTCATGATGAGGTTTTTCACCGATGCATATTGGAACATGAGTGCATGGAAATTATGGAGGAAGCACATGGTGGGATTGCAGGGGGACACTATGTAGAAAATGCTACCACGGGGAAGATTTTATTAGTAGGGATTTGGTGGGAACCATCTACAAGGATTGTATTGAGTTTTGCAAGGCATGTGACCATTTCCAACCTTGGAAAACCTAGAGAGGGATGAAATGCCCTTGCGACCAATAGCTAGCGCTGAACCATTTGAAAAATGGGAAATCAACTTTGTAGGGCCAATTTCACCAGCCACACAAAGGACTGGTTCATGGTATATCATCACTTGCATTGATTACTTTACATTGTGGGAAAAGGAAATGCCTACAAAGGATTTCACCACAACGAAAAACTACTAGATTTTTATGGGATAACATAATCAGTAGGTATGGTTGTCCTTTAAGTTTAACAAGTGATAGAGGTACACACTTTCTCAATGAAATGGTTAGGATTATGTTAGCATAATTTATGGTGGCCCATCACAAGACTACCCCTTATCACCTCAAGAAAATGGGACTACTTGAGGCATTTAACAAGATACTAAGTCACACATTGACTAATATCTATGACATTGGAAGATAGGATTGGGATGAAAAAGTATCAGCCATTCTATGGGCATATAGGACAACCTACAAGAGGTTGAACAAGGCCACACCATTTCAATTGGTGTTTGGTGTAGAGGTTATTTTACCAATTGAATTCATGTTACCATCACTATATATAACGCATGCAAGAGGGTTAGCTGATGAGAAAGCACTTGGAAGAAAGAATTGATAAGTTGATGCAATTAGAAGAAGGTGATCACTTGCTAGATGGAGTCAGAAGATAGAAAAAATCAAGAAAAAGGCATGACATGATCATCATATCAAGAAAAAGAAGTTTGAGGTTGGGAAGATGGTGTTGTTGTATGATTCCAAGTATTTGCGCCATCCTGGGAAGTTGAAAGTCCATTGGTTGGGACCCTACATCATCTCGTACATTCTTGATTCAGGTGTTTCCAATTACAAGAGTGCTGGATGGGATGAGATTACTAGGTCATTTCAATGGGAGTAGGATGAAGCCCTACTATAAATAATTCTTCTTGGTGTTTGTAATAAGGTAGTATTTCCAATTAGCTTAGAATTTTCCTTTATGCTTTTTTTTCTTGTGTTTCCTTTTCTCATTGCTTGTTCCTTTATTTTTTTTCATTTTTTGCACCTTTTTGCACTTGGTAACCACATTATTTTTCCAAGGTTGTGTATGCACAGAGGACCACACATCTGTTTTAGTGTGGGGTGGAGTGATGCAAAGTGGAGTGATGTAAAGTAGAATCCTATAATACAAGTTGAATGGCCCAGTAAAAGGAAGCACATAAGGTTGAGAAAGCATGTGAGGAAATGGTGGATGATAAAGTATGGTGTCAAGGCTATAATAGAGACCATGTATAAAGAATGAAGAGTGCAAGAACAACATGAGGTAGATGAGGGGAAAAATTAGGTAAAGGAAAAGAAGTTCCTTCGAGCAGCTTGGTGACACATGTAAGAGTCTTCAGTCCATTTGGATTTTGTGCGCACAAAGGTTGTAAAGGATTTTTCATGCATGATTAGGTATGTGGGTAAAAGTGATTGAGGTTGGTTTTTAGTAAAAATGCACATTTAGTGTCAAGTACGGTGGTAGGTGGTATAGCATTTAATGTTGGAAAGAAGGAAAAACTATAAATACAAGGTCGGGCAAGTCATTTTTTACCTTGCGATTATAAAGTGAAAGAAGCTCTTGTGAACTAGGGCATCCAGAGAGAAATTTGTGTGAAGAAAGAAGAATCCAAGAAATTTGAGTGTGCAACTAGAGTAGATCTACAAACCAGAAGGAAGGAGTACATGGGCATGAGGAAAGGTTGTGTGAAGAGTGTCGTCTTGTGGAAGGTTTTCCTAGTTAGGGTTTGGTAGCTAGGGCACGAAGAAAGAAGGATTCATTCCAGGAGTTGAATCTTTGGAGTGAGCTTTAGGATTGAGAAGAGTTAGTAAGATAGAAAGAGGAAGGAGTTTTAAGTTCATCTCAACCAAAAGAATGACACCAAAGAAACCAACCATTTCACCAAAGAAAACAAAGGGAAAGGGAAAGGGAAAGCAAACACTACCACCATCGCAAGCTCAAAGGAAGAATGGTATGCAGAAATGTAGTACTTAGATGGGGTATTACTAGGAAAAGAGTGGGAGTCACACTTGCAAAGATGGCCGTGAGTGATTATAACCATTACACGAGCACAACCGAGAAGAAATGGCACTAGATTGGTTTGAACAACTAACAAAAGGACACCAGATGGGATTCCCATTTACAACGATGAGGTGAAGGTCAAATTGGAGAAGGCTAGATTATTACAACTATATGAGTTGCCTTACTTTGGCAAGCTTGAGCACCTTTACAATGGTTGATGTCATGCATGCATGAGGATCACTTTTATTTTGTGGGGTGTAAGATGCACATCACACCACAATTGATATCCAAGTTCATAGGCCTCAATTGTGAAGGAGATAACATAGATGATGATCTGAGTGACAAGGAGGCTATCAAGGAGACTATAGCCACATATGAATACAAGAAGGGGTCACGATACTTTGACATCACCAAAATTCTAGACCCAGTTATGAGGATGGCCAGTGCACTTGGTGACCAAGCTCAATGATCAGAATGATGGACACAAGTGAACAAGGCATGGCTAAATGTATGTCGAAGATATCGTAGGAACAATCTATAACTTGTCCACTTTCATCACGATGAAATCATAAACAACGCATGCAAGAGGGAGAAAAGATACTCTTCGGTAATGTTCTCATCACCATTGTATTTTCAGAGATTGGAGTGCCCAATGGGCTAGAAAATTTTGTTTGGGAGTATCTAGAAGAGGATCCCTCACCCACAAAAAGGTTTGCAAATTACACTTGTGAAACCATGACGGCCACTCACAAGGCACGCTTGGAAAAATGGTACAAGTGAATGCGTGATGCATTTGGAGTAGAATGGAGGATCCCAAGGAAATTACTAGTGCTCGTGATGGAGAGGAAAATTTTGTAGTGTACCAACACTTATGCATTTAAATATTTACATTGATAGATGGGAATATGAGTCCATGGTGCAAGCTACCCTTCTCCTTCACCACGCAATACTTCCAAGCCGGAGTCAATCGGTTCAAGGAGGCTAAGAGACTAAGGTTCAACCTTAGTGAGGTAGATATAGACACCACAAGCTATGCCAAAATCTTGTCTACCCAAAGAAGCATGCATACATGGATAAATATGTCTCCCATGAAGTACAAATGATGAAGCCTTTAACATTGCCAATTACAGGGAGGACCACAACAAGGGTGTATCTATGCATTAGGCCAAAGTTTGAAAAAGGGTGCTTACTTGGAAAATGATGTCTCCATTCCTAAAGACCCTATAGGAAGGAAGAAGTCCATGCACAAGGAAGAGAGAAAGAGAAGAGGTGGAGAAGAAGGCACCAAGTGTTCAAACTACACAAATAATGAGTGTGCAGGAAGAAAGCGCTAAGCCTAGTACTTACACATGGAGAAATAAGTCTCCTATCAAAGAAAAAGACCCCATAAGAAGAGGCACTGCTGAGCACAAAGATCACCTCACCCATAAGGAATCACCAATGAAAATCACCTATCAAGGAGAAAGAAAAAGAAGAATCTCTCTGTATTGGAATCCCCAGTAAGAAGAAGAAGCAAAAGGTGACAGATGAGGTAGATTTAGAAGAAATGGAGAGTCTAGATGCCTACATCGGTGACAAGGATGATGATGATGAGCTTGAAGGAGGTGAAGACCATCCAAGTCTATGAGGTGCATGATTCTGAGGAATGAAGGAGATGAGGAGTATAACAAAGAAGATGAGGAGAAGAATGACAAAGAAGAAGTTGAGGCCCAAGGAAAGGGGATGAGTGGAGAAGTAAATACAAAGGATCAAAGGACCCAAGCCTCACAAAGGAACAGATAGAAGAGACCGTAGAGAGAGAAGTGGTGGAATTATCAAGAAACTAGTGGAACAAGAGGTAAAACAAACGTGATGAGGTGTTGAAGGAAGTTGAGGAGGAAAATGTAGGAAAATAATATGGCAGCATGGGGGAGATCCCAGTTTGGTTGTAAGATTTCCAAAATCTACACACATAGGAGGAAGAGAAAAAAAGAAGCACAAAGTCAAGGAATGAGCTACATCGATGATCCAAACAAGGTGTTGCACATGCATGCTTTCAGAGCACCATACCAACCGAGCAACTCTTGGCCATGGCATCATTTGATGAGGAAGGTGCATACCCTCAATGAAGGAAAATGCTATCATGGGAATTTGAGTCCCACATTGATGAGCCCAAATTTGAAATAAGCCAAGGATAATTGATGAAGGTGCTAGAAACAAAAGGAATAAACCCCTTGGTGAATGCTCAACAATTATCAGATGAGAAAATATGTAATGCACTCAACAAATTTTTGAGAGGTTGAAGCCAGACTCTTCAGAAGAAATGATAGGTTGAAGTTCCTAGAGGCAGAGTTGGAGAAAAAGGAGGAGGATCTCCTTAAGAAAAGAAAGGACCTGAAGTAGGAGGATCTAATCAATGCTCAGTTAAGGTGTGAGTTAAAAGATGAGAAGGAAAGGGTGCACGAGGCATACAAGAAAATAGAGATGATCATAGATGTCACTATCTTACAAGCATCTAGACTTAACACCGCCCACACAAAAATATGGATCAACCTTATAGTTCCTAGAGGACTTGATCCACATACTCACTATGGAGAGGCAGCCACTTTTATTAGAATCCACATAAGAGGTGTTGGTGCGCCAAGAAAATGATAATAAGAGGATGGTTGTGGAAATTTTTGCTTAGTACAACAAGATCCTCACCAATGTAAAAGTCACCGCACAAGTTGTTGAGGCTGCCTATGATAACTATATGGATAGGGATAGAGTGGAAAGTATCTTGGTTACCACCATGAAGAGGAACTCAAGGAGTTATAAGAAAAGAATAAGGGGAATAGGGCTGAGTGAGAAAAAATCCTAGCCAAAGTGGAAAAGAAATCAAAGGCCATTGAGACCTTGTGGGGCTCAATCAAGAACCAAATGAAAGAATTATACCCCCAAATCACTCAAAGGATGGACGTGCTCAAGGATTTGGGAAAAAAATGGAGGAGATCATGGAGAAAATGAGTGCTAAGGGAGAGGAGCTAGGATTTGAAGAAGTAAGCACCCTAGGTGGGTGACCTCTGTCAACAAGCTCAGAATGAGGTCGATGCTTGGGGAAAGTTAGAAGAAAAATTAGGGAAGGATTTCCCTCTCCTCCTCCAGAAATAAACAAGTTCCCCATTCTTTCATTATTTTCCCCATTTCTTCATTCCTTTATTCTTCCTTTCCAACCATTATAAGGATTTTCCATTCTTTAATTTTTGAAGAGTGTTTTGAGGATGGAGAAATAGGCATAGTGTGGGGTGATGTTGGGCCCCAGAATATTGGCTAAGGATGAGAAGGCACATGGGTACACGGACCTAGTTGAAGAAGGGTGCATGGGGTTGAAGGCACATAGGGAAGGATTCTAGCAGTGTTTTACAGAACACACGACACATGCACACGCATGCAAGTAGGATAGTTTTGGACTTAACCACATTCAGCGTCCCAGAAGCACATGAAAAAAGCATGACCCTTGTGGATAAGGTGCTAGCCTGGTGACTATGGGATCAAAAAGGGAATATTCCAAGCATGCGATGGAAGGTTCTAGAGGAACATCATTACAAAGAGTGGAGAGCTCGGATCTGAGAAGGCATGTTCCCATGAGGACCACTTCGACACTTGACAACCTATTTGTAACTCTAAGAAGGCATGGCGGTGGTGGTTGCTAAGGTTATAAATACAAGCACCCGATAGAAGAAAAAGATATACTTGGAGAGAGACGAAGCTCTACGGAAATAACATGGAGGATTCTATGGGTTAGGGATTAGGAGAATATAGGAATCATGGCACATTTAGAGGGATGGGTCTACATTCATTTTTGTAATGTGATGAACATAGTGTAGTTCTGATGCATGACTTAGCTTTGCATGGTTATATGAGGATCTATTATGACCTCAAGGGATGTAATGTGGTTATTGAATCTATTAATATGAATATAAGGCTATGTTATAAATCATATATGTGTTCAGGAGTATAATACTTATGCATTTCCTTTATGTATGAACCATTTCCATATGTTGTTTTCTATTTCTCTTTTCTAGATGCAATGAGATGACAACTCATTCTAGGTTCTTAGAATTTTGTATAGTTCTTTTCTATTTTTCTGCATTTGATTATCTATCATAAGATGGTGCATTCTCACAAAAATCACATAAAGGAGAGACTCAATATCCGTGCGTGTCTCGCGTAAGTGCCCAAAGTGCCCACTGGGTGATAGGTCAACACACATGGGGTTAGACTATTGGTCTAAGGGTATAAAATATGACATTATAAATTACATAACTTGAATATTTTCATATGAACCACACTCAACTTGATAGGTTTGTTTCACTTGATTCTAAAGTGTTTCTTTAAATGTTGATGAAACAAATAAGGGTAAGGGGTTATGAGGAATACTTGTTAAGATGCTAGTTTTGGCTTGTTGCGCATGTGTGACTTCTTGATCCACAACTGATTATGAGAGCTTCCTTTTTTCTTGGAGGAACTACCTGAAATGGAAAACAAGACCAACAAATAAAATTTAAACAGTATATATAGTGGACTGCATAGCGTATGCTAGATCTGGGAAGTGTGATACTTCCTAGATGATTGTCAATCCACTATTTGAAACAACTTAATGTTAATAATAAATAAAATCCTACTATAGTGAAAATGATTTAGGTATCTCATTTGACTACAATAAGAAAATTCATTCACAACAGGCTAAGCTATGATTGAATTTGAAGGTCAATATCTCTATTAGGATACTAGTACTTGATCGGTCGGAGTTCAGTGGCTGTTTTGAGTATTGGGTGGAGGTTTTAAGCTTTGTTCTTGGTCTGAGGGTAAGAACACAGATATCGATGTTGGTCTGTATGACCGGTGTTGGTTTAGGTTAACCATTGACGATTCCGGGTAACCAGCATCGGTATGGTTGGTACAGAAACTCAATAAAAACTTGACGTGAGGGAAAATCTAAGGCTAACTAGAAATGTAGAGGGCAATGACAAGGTTTGTGTAGGTCTTAGGTGTACTCAGGGGTGATAAAAATATGAGTATGATTAGTTCAAGGGAGTGGGTGACGGAATGGTCAAATTTGCATGGAGGTAAATGATGAGGGAATGGGAATGGGAGTAGAAACTAATAACAAAAGTAAAAGAGTCTACTTAAAATGAAAATGGACAAGTGCTGGTTAACATAACACTTACTTTGTTATGCGAGATTGATGTTTGGTCGATGATGACAGGTGATCAAATGGAAGGAACTTGGTGTGGTGCTAGCGCTTCCCCGGATGCTCCCATGAAGGAAAAGGGCTTTGTGATTGCTTCTGGTGTTGGCTATGGATGCTCTGATGCATGTACAAATGTTGGTTCTACTTGCATGCAATTCTAGTTTCATCTCTTGTGATGGGTCGTTGTATTCTTCCAATCATTTAACTGACATAATCTTTGTCAGTGTCATTCTAAACTAGGGTTGTGTCCTAGGCAATATGTAATGGAGTCTAGGAGAACTAGTTATATGTTGGATTTGTTGGGGGTTGCTTAGTTTTAGTGACTATTCTACGGAAGTGCAGTTAAAATCTATGGAAATTAAATACAAGTCTATGGAATTCAACTATTTGCAATGAAAGGAATTTTAGCAACTAATCTTCTATTGTAAAATAAAATACGCACACACTTATTCTTAACAAATTAAATCACAACTGAATAAATGGAATTTTTAGTAGAAAGCAAGACTATTCGTGAACTAGATTTGCATAACAAAAGCATCTATTCTAAGTGAAAGTAGTAATGGAGAAAGTAGATATAGTTAATCAAAGCATGCATGTAAAACTCATCAAATGACAATTGTAGTAAAACTAATCAAAGGAATGTATGCATGAACTCAAAGTAACCTCGTATCTCCTCGGTCGAGTGGGCCCTTGCTCTTCCTCAAGATAGAGGGATCAACAACTTCTAATTCTCAAAATGCCGTGGCTTTCATTAACTTTGAAATAAGTTCATAACACATATAAACAAATCCAGAACTATATGCAGATAATCTTCTTCAATAATCAAAAAGTGGTACTACCAAGTTCTGAAGATGAAGTCTTCATATAGATAATGTTGGTTACAAGATCCGCCATATCAGGCGGAATTAAACATTGTCCATCAAATATCAATTAAAACTCATAGATTCCTACGGGCCGTTAGAATCAAGCCCAAGCTAATAGGTCAATGCGATGGAAACAATCTTCAACCATATGCTTCAAACTCGGGCTTCTTATCCACCAACAACTTCCATCATTCCCTACACACATCATCACGTTTGATCTCATAAAGATAGTTAGTAGGAGGTTCATGTGATAATTGGTTTTCATAAATAATAGCAAGGAAAATGCATCAAACCTACTAAGATATAACTACACAAAACATCCCCATATACTAATAAGTCATATCACAAAGAGTATTTCCGATCTGAAGAAATGATATTAATGAGCCAAACAATGCACTCATCATCTTGCTCCCCGAAAGATGTGCCAACCTCGAAATAAGGTTGTTTTGGGGATTAAATGGTAACCGATGGCGGTTCCAGTGTTGATCGCGGTGGTTTAGGGTAACCGGTGTCGGTTAGGGCATGATTTCCTAGGTTTACTAAACTAGCCAGATCCCTTTGATTTTCTTGGATCTCGTTCATTTTTGCCCTGCGGATTAGAATGAGAGATTACTTTTTAACGTGTGGGAATTTGGTTAGAGGGAATGTAGGCTTTGATTTTTAGGGTTTAGGTAGGTCTTAGTTAGTTATGGAAACATACTAAGAATAGGTCTTAGTGTGAGGTGGCTAGATGGGCATTATCTCAATTAGAATATTTAAATAATAGATGTTATGAGATAATGAATTAATTTAATTAAATTAATATTAGAGTGGGGGTGAAAGGGGCCATGGTTAGGTGAGTGTGTTCGAGGTGGTTATTTTCAAAGGACCAAGGGGAGTGTGACCCAATTTTGGTGTCTACATTTTCCCCCTTTTTGTTACGTAGCTTGTATTGGTAAGCGACGCTGACAAAAATAAGATGTGGGTGCCCCATGTGTGGGTGAAGGTGATCCCCCTCAAACTAGGAACTGATGAGGTAGAAGGAAGAATCGGTGAGTGGTTTGATAAAAGGTGAATGTGATGAAGAAGAAAGTGGGCAACGGGGGCTAAAAATGTCTACTCGGGTAATCCAGGTAATGGGTCAAGGTCAAAGGTAGTAACATTCATAAACACACACACGTATAAACTGTAACACGATACCAAGTTAAAGAGTAGGAAAAATCTACATTGTCTAAGGTTGCTAGGTTTATCTAAACAAGGTTGAGGTGATTCCGATATCCAAGGTATAGGATATGGTCAGGAAAACATGTCATGGGTTAGGTGCAAGAACGTTTAGGTATGTTCCGGTACACCAAAGGTTGGGTTAGGATAAATGGTCATGGAAAAAGGCAAGGTAAGGTCAGTATGTCCATCAACATGGGTAACAAGTGCCACAAGGTATAGTGAGCACATGAGGTCACAGGTCACTAGAAATGTTCTAGGTCTAAGTATCTAGGTCACAACATGGGTAGGGATGAGGTATGGGTAAAATAATGAGTCCCCAAATAAGGACGAGGTTAGGTAGAAAATGATTAGGTTATGAGGGTAAAGTGAAGTGTCCAAGTGAGGTGTGGGTGAGGTAAAAAGAATTCAGGCCAAAAATTGGGGGTAGGGGGTAGGAGAAAGACTAAGAAGGGTAACTCGATGATGGTTTAAAGGAACTGATGCCAGTCATGATGGACCGACCATGGTAAGCTAGGGCACAGGACCGATGTCGGTCAAGGTAAAAATGTCACTAGTTGAGTCGGGTAGGTTATAAAAAGAAAAAAATTCCACTTTTTCAAATCATTTTTGTTTACCAAAAGAGGAGAAAATGACAGGAGAGAGAGGAAAAGGTGGAAAGTGATAGAGTGAGATGGAGGACTAAGTTGGCAAGCCACGTGGCTAGTGATAGTTGGTCAATAGGTGGATCCACAAGCTGGGTTGGATCGATTTGATTGGTTGGAGAGTGAGATGGTTAATTTGGTGATGGCAGAGGTAGGAGAGGGATCGGGGGGACCACCAGTGTAGCGGCCGGAGGTGCCACCATGCAGATGGCAATGTGATGAGGTAAGATTCAATGTCCCTCCTTGTTTGTTAAGTAGATTGATAGAAATTTGGGTAGGAGGGAGATGGGTTTTAGGGGAATGAAATTTAAATTCGGGGAAGATAGTGGGTAAAAGAGGAATGGGGGAGGGTAGAATTAGGTAAATGAGGGGTGGGAAGGGGTTTTAGGTAGGGATTGGGGTGGGGACTGAGGAGAAATGTGAAATTTGGGTAGAAATAGGGCATGGTGTCATGGGTTATTGCCACGACAGTGACCGACATCGGTCGAAGGTTGGCCGGCATCGGTGGGGTATAACTGGAATCAGTCACAGATGAGGTGACCGATGCTGGTGATGGGTAGACCGTGGTTAGTTAGTAAGGACTGGCGTAGGTCAGAAGGTAGAAAAACACTTTCCCTAAAAAGGGAAATAGGCAAGGGTTGAGTTGTTAGGAAAAATGTATAGATGTACGGGAAAATAGGTAAGGTCGGAGAGTGGGTCAAAATGGAAGTAGGTGAGGGGTCGGGGTGTGTGTAAATAGGTAAGGTGATATTGGGTTGGGTAGGTTTTAGGGTGGGTAGGTTGGTTGGTTAGGGTTGGGTTAGGTAGGTAGGTAGGTTAGGGTTGGGTTGGGGTGGAGGGTAGGTCATGGGATAAATGGGTAAGTAGCGAAGTAAAATAGGTAGGGTAATGGGTATGGGTACGGGTGAATGTAGATATGGTCATGTTTTAATAATGTGATTGTTTTGTTGGATGCAGAAAGAGAACAGATTGAGGATGCGAGACAGGTGCCACCCCTACTATTGAGAGTCGAGGCACAAAAAAAAGTCGAGGAGTAGAGGCATGTCACCTATGTGGGCTGATCAGGGTCCAACGCTATCGGCATGTATTATGATAGCCAAGTTTATGGTCGCTCTCATCGATAGATGGGATTCAGTGACCAACACATTCCACCTACCAATGGGGAGATGATAGTCACCCTAGAGGATGTGTATAGGATCCTGCGGTTACCTATATTGGGGACGTAGGTATATTCGATCTCCTCATAGGCCTCTAGAGGAGTTGATGCTGATAGTATTTGGTGAGGGGATGGCGGAGCTGACATTCCACATTCCATCCTAAGCTATGGAGAGATGTACCTAGCCCATCCAAAGGAGACAAGGCTAGTAGTATTATTGATGGAGGCAATCTATTGTTTTGCACTACTGGATGTAGAGGGTGGGAGATTCCCATGATCACTGATGGGGGTATACTACATGACATGATTATGGATAGGACCTACTTGGGCACCAACATTCCTAGTTCAGCTATATAGAGACCTATGTGCATATGGGTGGCTCCGTAGGTTCAGTCAGTGCTACACGTTTATTCTTCACTACTGGGCCTATGAGAAAATTGTGTGTTTTCATTTGGTTGGTATGCCCTAGGAAGATACATTTGATCCTAGTTTTATTTGGGTGGGGTATAAGTGATGGGTGCTTGCAATGGGAGAGTGGCGAGTAGGCATGGTTACACATGATGTAGCCTATTATAGGTGGCTACTGGAGGGATTTTCCAGCGTGGAAATCATTTGGAGACTGTATGTGGGATATCCCTCATATAGATAGATGGCCGATGAGCTATATGGCCTGCAGATACTCAAGTCGATTGAGGGGCATTATGCGGGGAGCATGAGATGATCCTAGTAGGCGGGGTCGATGGCAATTTGGATTATCAAGGATATACTACCACCTTTCCCATAGTACCAGAGAGATGATGTGGAGAGACCACTACCACTACCATAGCCAACAAAGACCCTACAGGAAGGAGGAGAAGGTTATAGACCAACGTATCGATGATGCTAGAGTGACAGATAGGTACAAATAGTGGTGGGTGGCTCATTTACAAGCAGTACCTCCTAGACCAGGGTAGCCATATTTAGCCACCATCATTATGCAGAGAGACACCCTATAGGGGTATGTGGTGACCCTGATTACATAATTAGGGATGGTATAGGGGTAGTTAGTAGGTTTAAAGGTGGAGGTGGCCATGTTATATACACAGGTGGCTAGTCTACAGCCCAGATGGCCCAAGGTGGAGATGGAGATGGAGATGATGAGTAGGTGGCTGCTCTAAAGGCATGGGTTACATGTTTGTAGGGCCAGTTGGCCACTGCACAAGTGTAGATTTAGGTGTTACAGGCTCAGGTACAGGCATAGGGTGCAAGGCCGAGTGAACCTCCACAGACACCAGGATAGGGTCTGAGTTCACATCTAGGGAGGAACAAGGTCCCACATAATAGTTACAAGGGCCGATGCTGATGGGGCCACCACATAAAATACCCATATCTAGGTTACGGGAAGCCCTATGTGAGGCCAGATATTACCAGGATCAGCTGATGGTAGCGGGGATTGATTTTCTATCCTAGAGAGTACAGGCATAATAGGCCTCAAGTGAGAGGCCCATATCTTGTACTCATAGTGTGGAGAGCGTAGGGGGCCATCGAGCCCTGAGACAGATCAAGGTGAGGCCACTAGTTCATAGAGGCAAGCTCCAGTTGATGTACCTACACAGGGACCCAACTACACCGCATGAGAGGTGGTGAGATGTTAGTAGGCCACCGACATGATGCCAAGGAGGAGACATGAGAGACTGATATGGAGGATATCCGACAGGATGATGTCTGATGTACATCCCTCCATTTTGATGTATTTTATTCATTTTTGATATATACCGGCCTGCGTGCCAAAGAGAGTGAGGATGTACGAGAGTTTTGTATATTTTGGATCATATACCAACCTACGTGCCAAAGATGGTGAGGATGTATATGAGATTTTTGAGAGATTTTGTTACATACATCGGCCTGTATGCCGAATATATTTGAGAGTTATGTATATGGAGACATATATTGGGATGTTTTTATTTATAGAGATGATGGTGATTTTGGCATGATGCATTTGTGTTGATAGCATTTTATTATTATGCATAGATGGATGCATGATAGGTGTGTTAGGCATGATGGAGTTAGGTTTTGGTTTAGGCATGGATTGAGTTAGGTCATAGGCATGGATAGAGTCAGTCACGAGATATAATGGAGTTAGGTTTTTGGTTATAGGCATGGATTGAGTCAGTCATAAGCATGGATTGAGTCAGGTTGTTGTTTTAGGTATGGATTGAGTAAGGTTGTTGGTTTAGGCATGGATTGAGTCGATTGGTTTATAAATGGTTGAGTTGATAATTCATTAATTTATGCAATTAATGATGATATGGGTCATGTTTGAGATGTTTTATGGTAACATGCATGATAATGGTAAAGCAATGGTAGACATACTGAATGTATGTTTGATGATGATAAAGGTGGAAAGTAATTTGTTGTTTTTTTGGTTTAATTCCCAATTATTGATATAAAAATAAATCTAACAAGGGTAGATTGTGATTTAGGAAAATTAAAGGTGAATTGATTAGGGTAGAGAGTGGCTGAGCTAACCTCTAAGGGCCCCATGCCCTCAGAGTGCTGCCTACATAGTTCTGATGAAAAGGGACCTCAAGCCAACGTAGTTCTCCCATAAGCTAGGGAAGAATTCAAGAAGGTAGTAGTATGGGTTGGTCGGTTATAGGCATGATTGAGTTTGTCTTTTAGGTATGAGTAAATTGTGGGCACATTGGTAGGGGTGATGTTGAGTTGGTTATGGCAATGAGAGGAAAATTACCTAAAGGTAACCGTCGAGGATCTAGTCCTGTATAAGGTAATCAATACGTAATGAAGAAGGTTAAAATACAAGAGGAGGTGAGGAAGCCACCTAATTGGCAAGGATCATAATGAGTAGGTCAGGCCTTAGATAAGCGGATGAACGTAAGACCCTAAAGACATTGCATGAGGGATTATTCTAAGGGTGAAGAGTAGTCACATGATCACCAAATGTCCTAGTTCCAGTAGGTCCCTTGAGGCAGTAGGAAAATGAAAGTGCAAATGGTGAGAGGGTGAAAAGTGGTTAGTTTATATGGTATTTGGTAGCATGCATTTGGGCAAGAGATCCAAGATCACAATGGGCAAGTCCATGATGAAAAAGTTTTCTGTTTGACTTGTATTTGAGATAGACTGATCGATGCGAGAAGTCTATATGGGATGAAGAAATTAACTCCTTGAGGTCTTCATAAAGTTGATCGATGCAGAAGCTTCAGATTCTTTTCTCTCTTTTTTTTTGGAAAGAGCTTTACATAGTTGTCCTTCGAGGGAGAAGTCTATTTATAGCATCGATGTAGAGAGAAAGATGTCCTTTTGAGGGAGTCATATTTTATTGGAAGTTTGACTCAAGGAGTTGAATCCTATGTGAGGGATTTTAAGTCATGGAAAAGGCTAAGGTGAAGAATCGATTCTTGTTTAGAAAGAAAGGTGAAATGACCATGGGATCTCATCTAAAAGTAGACAAAAAGTATCCATGAGAATCATGCCATGTGCAATGCCATGGTACACATATTTAAGAGAAGATAAAAGAGTGATGGGTATGCACATGATTCTTGTTTAATTATTGGTGATGGTGTAGGAAGTGGATAACACTCAAGGGATGAGCATGGAAAGAGGCAGAAGGTGAGGTAGGACTAAAAGTCAACAATAGAATGGTTGAAGATGCAAGGCATTAAGGGGCTCAGGTTTGGGTTTACCATCGAGTGAAGATAAACGATAAGCACTTGATCCATAAGTATGAGTCACGATGTATGGTCCAAGCCAATTAGGAGCAAATTTTCCCGTTTACTTTTTTCTTCTTTGGTTACATGTTGATTTTCTTTTAGGAAAAGGTCACCGAATTGGAAGGTTTGTTTATGGACACGTTTGTCATAGGCATGTTTGATATGTTTTTGGTAAACTTGAAGATGGTCAAGAACATTAAGATGATGTTCATCTAATAACTCAAGCTGTGTTAAATGGTCTTGAAAAAAATTTGTCATCATGGATCATGTCATGGAGAGAAATGCAAAGTGAGGGAATCTGGACTTTGAGAGGTAGAATATCCTTTGTCTTTGTAGACCATATAAAAAGGCATGGCAGCGGTGGAAGTGTGAATACTAGTGTGGTACGCCCATAGGGAAAAAGGAATGTACGTATACCATTCCTTCCCATTATCGTTAACCAATTTCATGAGAATTTTGTTAAGGTCTTATTAGTGGATTCAGATTGGTTGTTGGTTTGTGGGTAATAAGGTGACTAGAAACTTAGTTGAATGTCGAAGGCGTCGCAAAGTTTTTGCAAGGTTTTATTTTGGAATTTTTTTTCGTTATCAGTGATGAGACAATGTGGAACACCAAAGTGATAGATAATGTGATGACTGATGAACTCACATATTTTATTGGATTTCATGGAGATGAGGGGTATGGATTCAACCCATTTTGTGTAGTATTTGGTAGGGGTAATGATCCATTGATGTCATTGCGAAGAATGGGGATCGATTTCTCTAACAAGATCCAAACCCCATTGAGAGAAAGGCGAAAGGTCACGGGTGACCTGCAAGTCATGAACGGGTGTATGATGAAGGTTGGCATGTTGTTGGAATTTTATAAAATGCTTAACATAGTCACAAAAATCATGGTTAAGGGTCAACCAAGAATAGCCTAGGTGAAGAATACACTTAGCAACAAGAGGCCACCAAGTGACCTCCAAAGATGCCATCATGAACTTCGTAATGGTATAAGGAATTTCAAAACTCGTAAGGCATTGTAAGAGAATACCATCAAGCCGCACTTATAGAGGAGGCCACCTAGGTTGATGTAATGAGAGACCTTTTTAAGGAAAGCATGTTTTCCATTACAAGTGAGGTTGGGAGGCAAGATGGAGACAGAAAGATAGTCTGAGTATTGTTTATACCAAAGGTCACTCGGGTCTAGGGTGGTGGTTCCAATGGAGGAAACTTCATGAGGTAAATAAGAGGGTGATTGGAGTCTTTGTACGGTAACAAATATTTTATAATTGGCGGAGGGTGTTTGAGAAGAGGGTGTTTGTAAATTTATTGGTAGAGTGGGGGACGGTTTGAAGGTCATAATGTTCAAAAGTAGTCAAAATTATGTCCATGTGATGTTTATACTTTTGAAGTGTCTCATTACATAATTGGTATATACCATTGACTTGGTTTAAAAACAATTGAAAATCACCAAAGATGTTGATTAAGGCAGCAGCTTGGAGACCCAATATGGGTGCTTTGTATTCAGAAATATTATTTGTACAATCAAAATTGAGTTTGAAAGATAAAGGCATAGGCTCACGATCAAGTGGAATGAGGATAACACCAAATCCACCCCCACGCTAACACTTGGAACCATCGAAGAAGAGTGTCATTTGGTAAGCGGGTTCATCCAGGGAAAGGGTAATAGTTGACTCATCTGGAAATTCAAAGTTAGAGGGTTGATCCTGGAAATAGGTGCATTGGCCAATTGGTCGGTGATAGCTTGGCCCTTGATGGACTTTTGATGGATGAATTTGAGGTCGAGGTTGGCTAGAAGCATAAGCCAATGATGCGGCACATTGATTTTGGTAAGGTTTGGCATACATGAAATGTAAGGGGTCGGTGTTGGTCACAAAATAGGTTTTGTGGTTGAGTAGGTAATGGAAAAGTTTTGTGGCAATGAAAACTAAGGATAATTAAATTTTTTTCAGCATGGGTATAGTGGGTTTTGTAGTCCAAAAGAGTATGGCTTATGTAATAAACCACATGCTCCCTGTGTTGTTCATCGCGGTGAGCGAGCATGGCCCCTAAGGAGTGATCGGTAGCTGATATGTATAGGTAGAAGGGTTGATCATATTTAGGTGGAATGAGTATAGGTGGTTGGAGAAGGTATTGTTTTAAGGCCTCAAAATATTTGTGGTAGTCATCATCCCATTTAAAGGAGATATCCTTCTTGAGAAGATGATGAAATGGTTGACACCGATCAGACAATTGTGAAATGAAACAATGAATAGATTACAACTTACCTTCTAGGCTACGGAGCTTCCTAAGGTTAGTGGGTGGAGGAATTTCAAGAATGGCCTTGACCTTAGCAAGGTCGACCTCAATACCATGTTAGGAGATGATAAATCCCAAGAGCTTTCCCGAGAGAACTACGAAGATGCGGTTCTTGGGCTGGAGCCAAACACAATACTTAATGAGGCCATCAAAGATGGTTTTTAGGATGGTGAGATGTTCAGAGCAGCGATTGGATTTGGCAAGGATGTCGTCCATGTAATCTTCCAATATACGATGCATGATGTCATGGAAGATGTAAGTCATAGCCTGCTGATATGTAACACTATCATTTTTAAGGCCAAAATGCATGACTCGATAGTAGAAGGTCCCCCAAGGGGTGATGAATATGGTTTTGTGTTGATCCTCTGGGGTAAGAAATATTTGGTTATAACCCAAGAAACCATCCATGAGTAATAGCATCTCGTGACCAGTGTAAGGTCAACCAATTGGGCAATCTTTGAGTAGAGGAAAGTTTTCTTTTCGGCAAGTGAGGTTGAGTTCATGAAAATATGTACAAATGTGGAGTCCCCCTGTCACCTTAGTGATAGGAACAATGTTATAAATCCATCGAGGATAATCAATGGGTAAGATGAAGGAAACAGAAAAGGAGGTGCTGAAGTTCTTCTTTAACTAAAAGGGAAATGTCAGGGTGCATTTTCCTCAACTTTCGTTTTATAGGTTTAGCATCAGGAATGGTTATGATATTGTGGACCACTATGGTGGGGTCAATACCATGCATGTATGTGTAAGACCAAGTGAAGGCGTGGTTATGGTTTTTGAGAAAAGAAGTGATGGCTTCTTGTTCAATAGTATCCAAAGATTGACCGATCTTTAGAATGTACGGGTTATCCTGAGTATGAATGTTGATCTCGATATTCAATTCATTCAACATGGTTTACGTCTCAGATGTGTTGGTCTGAAAATCATTAGGTGGGAAGATCTATGGATAGATCGGCCAACAGTGTGCATGGCATAGCCCTTCTTTGAGACAACAAAGCGAATCTGGTTTATTGCTATTCTACCTACAGGAATCTGTGCAAGTCTTATAGTATTCTACCTTCAAGGGGGGTTTGGGATCTCATCCTAGTAGAGCTCTCATGCTATGGGTAAATGGCTCACCTACCAAAGGTATCTGTTCAGTGTCTGCAGTGATTTTTAGAACAAATTTAAAAAACCCTTTTTGTTTGTACTTGCTGATTTTCTGATTTTTCTGACAAAAATCAGCAGCATGTACTTTTCTAAATATTTAATTTTATCCCTCTTTTTAAAAAACTAAGTGAACTAAAGGTTTCTAATTGGTCCAGATCTATGGATCTCTTAAGAAAATTTTTAGTTTGGATCACTTTTAAAAAAATTTGGATTTTAAACAAAGAGTTAAGATTTGCAAACAGGTAGTGATTTTTACAATTTTATCTATTTTCTTAGTCTCCCCAGCAGCTTTAAAAATTGTTGGTGTCTTTTAGCTGACATAACACTCACATAGATCTGGTTCTTTCCCTAGTAGAGTCACCAAAAACTGTTGGTCTAAAAATCTATCGGTGGGTAGATCTATGGATGACAGTCAATGTGTGTAGGCATAGCCCTCTTTGAGATAACAAAGCGAAACTAGTTTATTGCTATTCTACCAGTAGGAATATGTGCAAGTCTTATAGTATTTTGCCTTCAAGGGGGTTTGGGATCTCATCCCAGTAGAGTTAGTTCCGACGAAGAACATAAAGGAATGAAGGAAGGAATAGAAGAAAGATGGATTGAAGGGAGAAAAGAAATGAATTCCAAAATAGAAAGGTCAAGGGTTTATGTTTTGGGCCGGTAGTAAACAGAGCCAAACTTACTCACATAAACAAATAAAGTAATACTGTTAACAAATGAAAAAATCATAGATGAATCCAATAGAATAAAAATGTAGATCTAACTTAAGAAATATCTAACACATAACATAGGAATTCAACACAAAGTCTCAATTTTTGTATTAATAAGTTGTTCTATTACAAAGAAAGCTCAAATTCTTTCTCTCTCACTTCTATTCTTCATACAAATTTACTCACACTTGAATACTACAAGTATCCAAGTATTTATAGAAGGAGAAGGAGAAAGAAGACAAAAAGGAGCCAACAACTATTTATAAAATATTTACAAAATATTTAAAATTCAAATGTCAACTTTGGGGCAATTTTGTGGATGACAACATCTCATGGTGCAACATGGATGATGTCATTATTTGTGCCAACATACTTTTAAATACTTTTATAAAAATGGCATTTATACTAGGAGGAAGGAGCCTATTTTCCGTCATCCCTTGGCTTGAAAGGAGTGTCTTGCTTTTGCTTAGGAGAGGTAATGTGAAACTGACCTTGATACTCCATGAATTTGCTAACCATTTCCTGAAGTTACTCCTAAGTGGAACCCTTGGTGTGATCTCCGATGACTTCACAAGTTTCTCGTTCATCTCTGAGTCTTTCTGGGAGTTTGAAGTATTTGTTTCCTACATTCCATTAGGTATCCAACGAAGTCGCGGTAGGCTAGAAGGTTGTTGATAGATTCTATATCAAAATTGGACTCTGACCCTAAACCCTGCAACGTGATTTCCTTGAAAATTTAAATAGTATCATTTGCCTTCCTCAAGGCATATGTTGCATCGCGTAACCTTGGAGACATTCTTAAGATGATCTGATCTATTTGATGCATTGCATCTAGGGCTTCCTCCTTGATTTTTTCTATCTTTTCCAAGACAAACTCCATTTGGTCAACCCGATAGTCTAAAGCGGCAAGAAGGACTTGTTAGTGCAAAATCACAGCACCCCTGGATGTTGATCAGATTTCTAGGTTGATCATACTAGCATCCAGTGTGATTGCATAACATTGAATCCTTTCTCCAAGTGTGGGACTTGCAAGAATGAGAAAGGAATCTCCAGAGAAGGCTGGTTCCTATTCCTCTGTTCAGATGCACACAAAAATGCAGAGGGTTTACTCAAAACCTAATCTAACTTGCCAAGGAGACAGGGTAAGAAGATGCATAAAAATAAACCTAAGCTAATAGAGGTGATGCATCGAGGAATGAAGAACACCTATCTTGCCAATAAACACAGACCATTCAAATGTGATGCAATGTCATGCACAGATAACAAAATTTGCAGTGAAAGACTAGGAGGATGCAAATGAACACAGAGAGGGTTGAGAATCATCCACAGAAATGCATTACTTGCTCCAAAGATTGATACAATACACTACAAAATGCCAAGAGGTAGAGTCACATTATAGTTTCAAATGGGAGGTTCGAACTCCACAAATTTTCCTGATAAAGAGAAGAAGGGAGGAGCAAAACAGGAATGTTCGACCTTTAGAAAGAAGCCCCTCCTTACAATATATAGGAAGAATGAGAGAGGGAAGAGAGAGGAAATCCAGATCTACCCCAACCACTTCTAGGTTGCATTTAACTCATCTCATTATGGCGAGTGGTGAATCTGGCAAAATGGTGGGTATCTAGCGAAAAGCGTGAACTATCTCATTGTATTAAAGCTGGTTGTTGAAACGTCACTTCTATCTATTATTACGTGCCAGAGGTGTTTCTCAATTTTCTCACTCCAAACTGAACCAAAATGCAATATTGACCCCGGAATTGTGTAGAGAATTTTCCATCTTTCCATTGATATAAAGAACGTGCAAATCTGAGCTCTGGATCAAAAGATATGATCGTTTGAAGATTTAGGGCAAAAAACGGCCCAAAACGGATCGGCGGGAAAACATTTGAATTTTTCCCGCGCTCTGCCACTTGGATGACACGTGTCGGGTGCTGATTGGATGAGAAATTCTCTCTCCTCCACCTTTCCATGGGCTTTCCTTTGAAATTTCAACCTTTTTCATACTTTGGAAAAATTCTCATTTTCCCCGCGCCCCCACCACTTGGGACACGTGGCATGCATTGGTTCGTTGACAGGGGCGCGGGGAGAACCTTTACCTTTTAGTTTTTTGGCCAAAACTTTTGCTAAATTTTCTAAGTCCTCCCTGAGCTCCGCACTCCTACTCTATAAGACACGTGTCCTGTGTCTATTGGCTCGGGCCGACCCTTCAAACCTTGCCCTTTGAACTTTTGGGCCCAAAAACACTTAGTCAAAATTTTATTGCGCCTCCCCTTGTGACATGCGTCACATTCTGATTCGTTGGCGGATTTTCTAGGTCTTCGTGTCCCTCACGTATTTTTGGCCCGATGTCCCAAACTATCTGGGACAAATTTCTCTCGATCCGCCCGATTCGGGCTTCCCTATCCCTCTTTGCGTTGAAGACACGTGGCAAGATTTGATTGGCTCTCGGCTCCTTCGGCTTTTCACGTCCCACGCGTCCCTTTGGCCCGGATGTCCCAAACGAAAGTCCTCTGTTTCAGCTGAACCGGCTGGTTCGCGTCCTTCGTGTACTTTTGTCCCAACTATCCCGGACTTCCTGGGACAAATTTCTCCGAACCACCCGAATTGGACTAACTTGTGCCAAACCGGCCGATCCGCGCCCTTCACGTACTTTTGTCCCAATGTCCCAGGTCCCACACTTTGCGAAACAAGACTTAGGCAATTTTCTTCCCTCTTTCGGTCGATTCACCTTTTCGCGCCCCGCGCGTCCCAATTTCCCGATGTCCCAATTCTTTGCATGGACCGCTGAGGCTTTTTTAGCTCGTTTCTGCCCGACGTCCCAACCCCCAAGGACCGCTTTGGACTAGGACTTAGCCAATTTTTGCAATTTCTTCGGCCCCAAGCTTTGTTTTGCATGTTGTCAAATTTACCCTGGGGGTGAATTTTGGATAACAATTTGGTGACTCAGCGGGGTCACCTGCCTGCTAGGTAGAAGATCAGTGGCCTGAAGCAATCCATTGGGCATGGAGTCATAAGTAATAACCTGAAACCAACCTGATATCTGATCCCGAGCCTGATACCGCAACTCCTTCTCCAGAGAGCACGTTGAACTGTAGAAATCCAACCTAGGAGCAACAAAACCTGTGCCAAAGCACTTAGGGAAACAAAACCTAACTACAACAAGACAATGTGCATACACACTTAGAGGAATTGAAATCTAGGCTAATATTTACAAGGGTAAACCTTTTATTTTCAGTAGCAATGTTTAAGATAGATTCCGTTAACCGGAATCGGGAGTTCTTCTCCATCCAATGTAGACAATTGGAAGGCATTACTATCCTTACATCCCGTGACCATGTATGGGCCACTCCAAATGGCATCAAATTTTGAATGCCTTCCCGGTTTTGCTCTATCCACATCCCATTTCAACACTAGATCTCCAACTCGGAAGGATCTATCCTTGGCCTTCCTATCAAAGGTCTTCTTGATCAAAGCTTGATCCTTTTCCATTGCTTGGGATGCCTGATTTCTGATCTCTTGCAGCTCCATCAACTCTGCATACCTGGCCTCCATTGGTTTGAACTCAGCCAACTCCAACTGCTTCATGAACTCCAATGCAGGCGGTTCTAATGATATAGGCAATACTGCCTCTTTTCCATAGACCAACTTGTAAGGGGAATTACACTGTAGACCTCTTTGGTGTTATTACATCACCCATAATGCTGATTTTAGCTTGGTATGCCATGTTCTTTGATTTTCATCTAGAGTCCTCCTAATGATCTTTATCAAATTATTTTTCGTGGACTCTACTGTCCATTACCTGCGGGTAATAATTTGAAGAGGTGCTCAAATAGATTCCATTCTTGACAGCCCCATTACTGTAATCTTGGAACCTATGAATGCGAATGCATTATCGAGATTATTGTGGCGGTATACCAAATCTGGTTGTTATCCCTTCATAAAAGTCTAAGATGTTAGACTCACTTGCCTCTTTGAGTCTCTTGCTTCATCCATTTGGTGAAATAGTCGTGGCTATCAAAATCCATTTGTGCCCTTGGCTTGAATTGGGATTAATGACTCAATGAAGTCCAAACCCCATTGCATGAATGGCTGGTCAACCGAGATTGGATGTAATGGAAGGGCAGCAAGTCTCTCTTTTCTGTGAAGAATGCACAATTCTTACATCTCTTGATCCATGCATAACAATCACTTTGAAGATTTTAGGCCAATAATAACCAGCCTTCATGATTTTTAGAGCTGTTACTCTGGGGCAAAATGTCCTCCGGAATCTCCATCGTGAAAATCTCATAACACCCTCTCAATTTGACCTGTCCTAATGCTCCTCAGTAGAACTCCATTGATGTCTTTCTTAAACAAAACACCATCAACAAGCACATATGGAATGGCTTGTAATCTAAAGTACCTCCTTTTCTTTGCTCATTTCTAGGAGGGCATAGGCACATGTCTGGAAGTGTATCATATTACGAGTCCAACGAGGAGTGGGCACATCATCATTTTCCTATTCTTGACCATCTGTAGTACCAAGACAACCTCTTTTCCATTACACTTCAACTTGCTGACTCAAGGCTAGTTGTTCGCATAGTCCCTTCCCACGTACTAGTTTGGTGACCTTAATCTCGATGTCATATTCCATGACACGGGTTATCCATCCTGCACGTTTCTCATTCAGATCCTTGTTTAGAAGGAAGTCCTTGACTCCCGCATGAGAGACCAATAATTGGATCTTGTTGTTTGAGACTAGGTGCTTGAATTTCTTTAAACTCCTGATCACTGCAAGTACATGCTTTTCAATGAAAGAGTACCTAGTTTCGTATTCCTCCAAGCCTTGACTGAAGAAAGCAACTGGTTGTTCTAATCCTTCTTTGTTTTGTTGTGCCAGGATTGCAGAAATTGTGTCTCCACCACCAAAGGCGTATAGCATGAAACCCTTGGAGAAGTCTGGATTGACGAGAGTGGGGGCTTGAGATATGGCCTCTTTTATTGCCTCAAAACTTGCCTTGCCTTCAGATGTCCACTTAAATGCCATGCTCTTTTTTAACATCAGCGTTATTGGCTTTATGAGAGCTGCAAAGTTTGGAACAAACCTGCGGACAAAATTGATCCTTCCCAAGAAGCTTTGAAGAGCCTTCTTGTGACTTGGTAATGGCAACGCTTGAATTGCTTCAACTCTTTCTGGGTCAATCGTCAATCCCTCTTTTGAAACAATATGGCCTAGAAGTTTTCCCTCATGAGCCAGGAATATGCATTTTTTGGGATTCAATGATACCCCAAATCTTCTACACCTCTGAAATACCTGCCTCAGATGAAAGAGGTGATCTACTACATTTTTGGAGAATACAGTGATGTCATCAAGATATATCAGAACTATTTTATTAATCAAACTTTGAATGCCATATCCATTGCCCTTTGGAAGGTGGCTCCGGCATTTGATAGGCCAAATGGCATCTTCTTGTAGCATATTCCCCATTTGGTTGTGAAGGTTGTCTTGAACTGGTCTTCTTCCTTCACCATAATTTGATTGTAGCACGAGTATCCATCAAGTAGTGAAAACCTCTCGAGCCAGCCTGACTTGCAAGATTTGCTCCATGGAAGGGAGTGGGTAATGGTCCTTGAGAGAGGCTCTATTCAAGTCTCTGAAGTCAACACACAATCTGATCTCTCCACTCTTCTTTCTGACTGGAACTAAGTTGGCAACCCAACTAGAATGCTTGATTGGGAATATGATCCTTGACTCAATCAGCTTGTCCAATTCTTTCCTCATGAGAGGCTCCATGTGTGGATTGATTGGTCTTTGTTTCTACCTGACAGGCTTAGTATTTGGATCCAATTCGATGGTATGCTGAGCTAAGTTGGGATTGAAACCTTTCAAGTCTTCATAGCTCCAAGCAAACACATCAGGGAACTCTTGACACAGTTGTATGAACTCATACCTTTCTTGTTCAGTTGTCATCCTTCCAATTTGCAATGGTTTGTTCTCTTCTACCAAGATGGATACTAAATCCTCTCTCTTGACTTGAATGTTTGCTTTCTCCTTTCTAAACTGATCATTGGGATTAAAAATGGACTCCAAAGTGATAAGTCCCTTGGGCAGCTTGTTAGTTCTCAGCTGTACCACTTGGTCACCATCTTTGCTATTCCAATTTTCTTGATTCTTGGCTGAGAACTCGAAGCTTCTTCTTCTGAAAAATGGATGATTTGCTGGTCATTTTCAAACACTTGCCAACTGACATTGTTATCCGGCACTGAAGGCCTCACAATCACGTGGATGTTTGGCTGTACCTTGTCTTGTTGAATACTTTCCACAATGTCAAAGGCTGCCCCTACTGCTGCAAGCTTGTCAGCAACTTGATTCTCTTTCCTAGGAATGGATTTGATGCCAAAACCCTCAAAATCTTCCATGAGGTCCCACACCCTATTCTTGTAGCATTTGAGTAGATCATTCTTGGCAGCATGTTGTCCCTTGACCTAATTTACAATCAATTCACTATCCCCAAAGACTTGCAAGTTCTTTATTTTCTTCTTGATTGCCCAATGCATCCCTTGCACCAAGGCTTCATATTCGGTAGTGTTATTGGAGCATGCAAACTAAAATCTAAAAGCTGAATAGTACTTTATTCCTTGAGGTGAAACAAGCATAGCTCCACCTCCTGCACCTTGTCTACTCCTTGATCCATCAAAAAATAGCTGCCATACCTCATTGTCATCCTTGTGGTTTGGCTTGGTGATGTTAGGAATAGGCTTGATTTTCTTCGTGTATGCAATAGACCCCTAGCTCAGATTCTTCCACTTCTTGATAAGGATCAAATGCATGTATCTTGTTTGCCCATTCATCAAGAGTTAGATCCGGGATGCTTCCAACCTTGGTGTCGGCCTCATCAGTGCTTGGGTGGTCTTCTTGATCAAATGCTGAACAATTGGCATTAATCTGACTTGGAGTGTAAGGCTCAATATGGAAGTTTGCAATAGGTTCGACACCTGATTGTGGCTTTGGTTCCATACCTCATTCTGAACAACATGTGTGACCAATCAGTAGACAAATATCCCCCAATCTTGGCTGTGAAGTCCCTTGACAAGCATAGGGCAAAGAGTGGTGGAAGGTCTATGACTGATACATCTTGTAAAATAACAACATTTGGACATGCATGCAAGGTAAGACTCAAGTTTTAATCACTCCAACTATTGCTATTGTTGTCCCATCTAGCTGCACTACCCCTTTGGATATTGTTTCATACTGGAGCCCTAGTTGATCAGCTATTTGTTTAGGCATTACTGAGCTACTTGCCCCGGAGTCTATCATGCAATTGTGCACTAGCTGATTTCCAATGATCAATGAAACATAGAAAGGAGGGGGTTTCAACATTTTACCTTGTTGTCCTCCATGATTTCCCTCAGGCTGGGCAGCATTTGTAAGTACCTTCTCTTGCCTTTGGACCTGTTGATTTGAAGTTGGCCAGTCCTTCATGGCAGCTTGTAGCAGATCTCTTTGGCCTGGGATAGATAGGGATTCCCACATTGATATATTAACATTTGTCTTCTTCATCTGATCAATGATGTTGAATGGGGATGAAGTATCCTTTTGCTGTCCCTTTGCTTGTACATTCACTCCTTGCACGTGGGCAGCAATAACTGGTATTTGAGTTGGTCTAGGAGCTGTTCTTGGCTGCCCTTGTGCATTTGAAATTGGATTTTGCTTGCCAATCATTTGTGGAGCCATGGAAGGTTGTGGATTGGTTGGGGCTAATGGCTGTTCTTCACCCAAATTCCTCCTTTTTGACCTTGTGTTGGCTGCAACACCTTGAGAAACTGCCTGGTTCATGCCACAAAAATCCTCTGCTTGCCAATTTACCAATGTGGTGTCATTTGGGGCTGATTGCTGTTGGAATGTTTCTTGTTGTTGGTTGTTTTCTTGACTTGCTCTCACCCTCCACACCAGTAGTTGTCACCATTAATGCTTGAGTCAAAGCACCATTGAAGCACATGGATTGATTATGAGGCTCATTGCATGGAAAACACCAATCATACTCCTGGGCAATGTTGTTTTGTGTTGGCACCAATGCCTTAGAGGTAGATATGACATTTGGATTATAGGGCTGAAATGGTCTATTGGCAGGAGGCCTTGTTTGATTCATATTTGCAGCTAGATTAGGTGGCCTTTGTGGTTGGTATGGCTGCCTGTTAGGCTGAGCTTGGGGTTGATAAGAAGGTCTAAAACCTTGGGCCTGCTGCCTTTTGAGAGTAACCAGCTCATTGCCTAGGTTTTGCAATTGCTTCATGACTTCTTGAAGCTCATTTGGGGCACTTGGAGATGAAGTGGAAGCTTCATTTGAACTCTGATTTCTAGGAGTGGGAGAAGGAGCCAAATTAGGTGCTTGATTGGTGTTTGGACTCTCTAAACTTGGAAACAGTGGCATGGGAGGTCTAGGGGCAAGTTTGCCAGCTTGGATCAAACAATTTTCAGCCCTAATGGCAATGTTATAAGCCATAGGGATAGTTATGCCTCCCATGGACTGAATCAACATAGAAATATCAGAATTTAGAGCTTTGAGATAGTAGAAAAGCACCTTTTGCTTTGTTGGCTTTGACCACCCTTTGGAATTCTCTCCCAAGTCTTTTGAAATCTGAAGTTGAAATCGGTCAGCTGCTCATTGGGAGCTCTCTTGATGGTTGTCAGCTGCTCCAAAAGAGACAAGTTGTCTCCCTTTTCTCCAAATTACTCATGAAGTGCTATACACAGCTGATTCCAATTTGTGATAGAACCAACTCCAAGGCTCCTAAACCATTGCAATGCTTTACCCTTGAATGAAGATGCCAGCAACTTGACAGCCACTTGCATCTCATTGATTTCATGGATTGCAAAGGTTAGCAATATCTTTAACATGATCACATGGGTAGTCTGATTTTCTCCGTGAAGTACAATGTTCTTGAAGGCTGCAATAGGAATTGGATGTTGTGCATTGAGGGCAAGTGGGCTCTTTGCTGTGAAGTTGACATAGGGGTTGTTTTGTGCCATTCTAATTGGTCTTAAAACCCTTGTTGGTGAATGAAAGGCCTATCAGTGGAGGAGTTGAGAGAGTTCTTTTGGTGGAGATGGAGACCTTTGAATCCTTCTTCCTCTTTGCCTTCTTCTTGGAGATAATTGCAAGTATTCAAACAACACTTCTTCTTCTCCAACTCTTGACCTTGTGGTGACTCTTCTCATGAGTTTTCAGGCCTGCACTGCTAAAACTAGTTGATTCTTCCCCTTGGAGTCGCCAGATATGCAAATAATAGCTCTTTTCAAGCAAGAAAATTGCAGCAGATGCACATCAACTTTGCTGCAATAAAAATGAGACCTCTCGGTCCCACCAGTGTGCCCAAAAACTGTTAGTGCAAAATCACAACACCCCTGGATGTTGATCAAATTTCTAGGTTGATCATCTAGCATCCAGTGTGATTGCATAACATTGAATCCTTTCTCCAAGTGTGGGACTTGCAAAAATGAGAAAGGAATCTCCAGAAGAAGGATGGTTCCTATTCCTCTGTTCAGATGCACACGAAAAATGCAGAGGGTTTACTCAAAACCTAATCTAACTTTCCAGGAGATAGGGTAAGAAGATGCATAAAAATAAACCTAAGCTAATAGAGGTGATGCACCGGAATGAAGAACACCTATCTTGCCAATAAACACGAGACCATTCAAATGTGATGCAAGATCATGCACAGAGATAACAAAATTTGCGGTGAAAGACCGGGAGGATGCAAATGAACACGAGAGAGGGTTGAGAATCATCCACGGACATGCATTACTTGCTCCAAGATTGATACAATACACTAAAAAAATGCCAAGAGGTAGATTCACATTATAGTTTCAAATGGGAGGTTCAAACTCCACAAATTTTCCTGATAAAGAGAAGAAGGGAGGAGCAAAACAAGAATGTTTGACCTTTAGAAAGAAGCCCCTCCTTACAATATATAGGAAGAATGAGAGAGGGAAGAGAGAGGAAATCCAGATCTACCCCAACCACTTCTAGGTTGCATTTAACTCATCTCATTATGGCAGAAGTGGCGAATCCTGGCAAAATGGTGGGTATCTAGCGAAACGGCATGCTATCATTGTATTAAAGCTGGTTGTTGAAACGTCACTTCTATCTATTATTACGTGCCAGAGGTGTTTCTCAATTTTCTCTCTCCAAACTGAACCAAAATGCAATATTGACCCCGAAATCATGCAGAGAATTCCACCAAATTTTCATTGATATAAAGAATGTGCAAATCTGAGCTCTTGATCAAAAGATATGATCGTTTAGATTTAGGGCAAAAAATCGGCCCAAAATGGATCGGGGGAAAACATTTGAATTTTTCCCGCGCTCTGCCACTTGGATGACACGTGTCGGGTGCTGATTGGATGAGAAATTCTCTCTCCTCCACCTTTCCGCGGGCTTTCCTTTGAAATTTTGACCTTTTTCATACTTTGGAAAAATTCTCATTTTCCCCCTGCCCCCGCCACTTGGGACACGTGGCATGCATTGGTTCGTTGACAGGGGCACGGGAGAACCTTTACCTTTTAGTTTTTTGGCCAAAACTTTTGCTAAATTTTCTAAGTCCTCCCCGAGCTCCGCACTCCTGCTCTATAGGACATGTGTCCTATGTCTATTGGCTCGGGCCGACCCTTCAAACCTTGCCCTTTGAACTTTTGGGCCCAAAAACACTTAGTCGAAATTTTTATTGTGCCTCCCCTTGTGACACGCGTCACATTCTGATTCATTGGTGGATTTTCCGGGTCTTTGTGTCCCTCACGTATTTTTGGCCCGATGTCCCAAACCGTCTGGGACAAATTTCTCCGATCCACCCGATTCGGGCTTCCCTGTCCCTCTTTGCGTTGAAGACACGTGGCAAGATTTGATTGGCTCTTGGCTCCTTCATATTTTTACATCCCACGCGTCCCTTTGGCTCGGATGTCCCAAACAAAGTCCTATGTTTCAGCCAACCGGCCGGTTTGTGTCCTTCACATACTTTTGTCCCAACTATCTCGAACTTCACGGGACAAATTTCTCCGAACCGCCCGAACCGGGTGACTTGTGCCAAACCGCCGATCCGCACCCTTCACGTACTTTTGTCCAAATGGTCCCACACTGCGCGAAACAAGACTTAGGCAATTTTCTTCCCTCTTTCGGCCAATTCACCTTTTCACAGGACCACGCGCGTCCCAGCGGCCCGATGTCCCATTGCTGCGTGGACCGCTGGAGGCTTTTCAGCCTGGTTCACACCCGACATCAACTATCCCAAGGACCGCCTGGACTAGGACTTAGCCAATTTTTTGCAATTTCTTCGGCCCCAAGCTTTGTTTTGCATGTTGTCAAATTTACCCTGGGGGTGAATTTTGGATAACGAGACTTTGTTGGGCACTCGCGGGTGATCAAAAATGCCAAATTTCACCAAGTCATTGACTGGGTAGTCGAGCATCTTCTGGAATGTCTCGTGTTGCAACCTTACATGGTCCAACTCTTTGGAGATAGGCGTTGATATTGCCTAGACTTCCTTGTTAGTTTTATCTATGTTTTGATAGAGCTCAGTGAACTTTGTAATCACTTCCTCACTATCTTTGAGGATCTACTCTCTCCAGGCGAAGACACTGCTACACCTTGCTCGCCAATCTTGGTGTACTCATTTATCTTCTCATGACTAAGGACTTCGGGAGGTTCGGCGACAGTCATAGGAGGGGCATTTCCCATCTTTTTCAGGGCTTGGAGAAGATGATTGTTTTTCTCTTTTAATATTCTCTTCTCTTTCTTTTCTTCTTGAAGCTTCTTACAAAGGGCATCCACTGTAGATAAGGCCTCTCCTTGTAGGCTCTCTGATGATGTTCCCATTGTGACCTAATTCACTGTAAAATCTATAGGAGACAGATATTCTTTATTCTTTGTGAGATCAGGGTATGCATTCTCGATAACCCTTTCACCTGAAGCACTTTGAGAGAAGCGGGTTATAGCCTTTTGCTTCTTAGGCCCTTTAGCCAGAATAACGAAGAAGTCCATGGGTGCAATAGGGACTTTCCTCTTGTGTTGGCTCAGGTGTTCGGAGATCCATTCTAGATTTAGGGGAGTGGGACCAAAGGAAGAGGAGGAAATGTGGGTGGAAGAAGGAGTAACTGCAGTGGACACTGGGAAATGTGTCGAGACACTTGGTGGCGGCATTGAGAAAAAAGCCAACATTCCAATGCTCACAAGGTTACTAGTGACTGCAAGAGAGGAAACCATGGGGGTGGAAGGGATCTGTGAGATGAGGGAAGAAATGCTGGGGGATAGATCCATGAGGGAAGAGAAGATGGAGGAAGAGGGAGGGGGAATGGTAGAAGACAGGGGAGAAGACACAACCAAAGGAGCGGTTGGTTGAGTGACATGAGGAGGGGAAGGAGGAGCGAGAGAGGGGATGGTTGGGACCTCACCAGTTGTAGATGTGGCAACATCTTGAGTGGATGTTCCCGCCTGTTGGAGCACTGGCCACTTCTTCTCTTCTTGGGGACACTAAGTCCACAACTTGCTCTTCGGTGGTGGAAGGAGGGATTTTAGGAACTTCTTTCTGAGCAGTGCTTTCCTCTCCTTCTATATCTTTTCCTTTTCCTTTAGACAAGTATTTCAGCCTGGTGGGTGCATCACCCAAGGGAGACGTGGTAAAGTCTACCCCAAGGTAGATGATACCATTTTTGTTGCACCAATGCTCGGTGAATTGCAGTGCCCTTGAGCCTTTCCTCAATAATCTGAGGGGTCTTGTTTCTATCAATTTCATAAAACAGCCAATTGTCCCCATCTGTCTAGATAAACCTGATCAACTTCTTGATCAATTACTTGGAAACCCTTTGGGATGATAGCCACACCATATTGAATGATCTCTTCCAGGGCCAGTCGGGAGTGATCCTTTCATCTGAGCTCAACTTCGTGATATAGATCAATGTAGATATCTTCAATCTAAGGGACATGAATTGGATCGATTTTTTCCCTTGGAAGGTAATCACGAGTTTCAAAGGTTGGCCTCGCCAGGAAATTATGCTTCAAATTGAGAAATTCAAGCTCTGTAAACATCTCTCGAGATTTTCCCTGTGAAGTGTAGGTGTACCTTCCCACTGTGAGGGGAAAAGGAGTTCCACCCTTCTTCCATTTCAAACACTTCTCATGGTATGTGATAAGTTGTCTAGACAGCTCCAATAGGATTAGCTTCGGTCCCCCATACCTCAGCAATTTGGTAGACTCTCCCAAAAATTTAGTGGCTCTGAGATAAGTGAAAGTGGGGAATTACGTGAATAATTCTCCCCACTTTTCTGTGGTGGTGACCATGCTTTTGGTCATCTAACCGTAAGTCATGTTGGGCCTCAAGAGGCAGATGACACCATAGAAGAAGATGTCATTGATTTTACTGAATTGGGCTATGCTATTATCTAGTCTTAACTCTGGATAGTACTCATATATTTTGACCTAGGGCCATACCCCATACCGATTCAATGCTAGGTAGTCCCTCTCTGAGGTAGCAACATATACCACATAGGAATTCATATAGAACCTCCCAGTTGTTGAAAGTTGTTGAAGTTTCTCTAAGATTGTGTTGCTGATAATCTCTCTCCATTCAAAATGTTGATCAAGAACATTTTTATTCATTGTTTCTAAATACCTAAGCATCCACTTGTGAAAGTAATGGGCATCGGGGAGCCCAAATACCCTGCTCATGAAGGTGATTGTGTCACTCAGTTCCTCTGAAAAGTCACTGCGATGAATGACTTGTGGCCACCTTCTTGTTCTTGAGGTACACCTCATTCATTAACTACATGCATTTGTCTTCATTTTCAGTCCATGTCTTCATGCAGTCCTCTGCTTCTTCACAAAATGTCTCTGTGGTGAGGGATGCCCAACATGATCTCAAAATGTTAGGCCGTGAGGTTGATTATCACCTCACCCTTCTCATTTTTGACACATCTTGTGTCCTTATTATAACAACGTCCCACCAACATCATAAATTCATTGTTGATTGTGCTCATTTGGGATCCCCGCAGAAAGTGCGAGACCACTAATAACTAATTTATCCATCCATGGGCTACCTGTGACCTTCTTGGTGCTGGCCCAAAAGTCTTCCATGTTAATGTGCTCGAGTTCTGAATCTCTGATATCAAGATCACACTCTGTAAGAGATTTAGGCATCCTGACCCTTTGGTATTTATATTTCATTTCTTCTTCTGTTAGCTTGGCTTTACCCTTGGACTTAGTTGGCTTCTTACTCGATGAAGACATGTGTGGATCTAAGTTTAGCTATTGATCTGCAAGAAGAATTAGGGAAGTCCATCACAGAAGAGCCATGTTAGCCATTAAGTCATCCATAAAAGCTTATAGAATGAAAAGTTAGAAATTTATGAGCCTCTAGGAGCAAGGTGCAGCTTTACTGTAGGCTACAGGACTTAGAAAAGCAAGGTGCACATTAGGAAAGTGTTGCATGGGAGAAAATAATGCCAAAAGGGGCGTGGGTGTGGAAAGACTTCACACAACATTTAGATGTTGGTGTCAAGGGATGTGCACTCACACCATTGGAAGTCTTTTTAAGTGGGGAAGAGATATGATTGGTGTAGCAAGGTCCCAGGATGTGTCATTGGTGCAGATGTGGTAAATGCTTCATGAGAGTGAGGTGTGCCAAGTGATTTAGTTTGCATGGCACGGAAAGGTTTTCATAACATTCAGATGTTGTTGTAGTTGCTTTGGCGCCAAGATTTACGCTAGGGAATTTTGCAATTTTTATAAGGTGCGGAGAATACTTATGCCACATGTAGGGACAATGCGCCTGTGGCACGACTGTGTTTGATGTAACAAGAATGAAGCTTGCATCGAAGGAAAAATAGTGGTTTGTTTGCAAAAAAATTATGATTTTCACTCTTTTGGCTCAGATTTTGATAGCAAGGGGTTAACCTTGGCAAAGGTAGGGGTCCATTCTGAGGCAGAGCCTTCTAGATTAGTAGATATGGAAGGAGAGTGAAAAATGGTTTGAAGGTGGGTTTTGCAATATGTGTTGGGATTGGGTTATCTTCTTAGGTTCAATGTTTATTATCAATCCTAATCACCTAAACCAACACAAAATCCACAAGAAGGGTAAGGGCCACTTACCAAGAATATATAACGATAAAGGAGACGATGTGGGGTCCATGAATGTGACAAATGGCAACACGTGAGGCTGACAGGAATGTTGACAAGTACAAAGGAATAACTTTTCCCATTTTTTTTAATGGTGAAAATGACAGGTTGGACCTACCTATATATAAAAAAAGGTGCAATAAATGCACCACCAACTTTTTCTATGGTGCACTTAAGTGGATGTCGACACGAAGAGTTTTGCACCATGGTGCAGCTTTGGGAGTGTTGACACTGCATTTTCAGTGCCCACTTCACACTTTAGAAAGTGATAACAAGGTGGTGTTTGCACCTAGGCATAACTTTGAGAGGTGTAAAATTTCCTTAGAATATGCCAAATGAATAGAGGGGCATAGTTTTGGTTGATGTAACGTGAATGAAAATTGTGCCCAACCCAAAAAGGTTGAAAATGACCAAGTTCTAAAAACTAGATTTTCCGAAAAGAGATTTTATGCTATTCTGAACGTTAAGGGACCTCAACGGGGACCAAAATGGAAATTTTGGTATGGTTACATGCAAAATTGCCCTTATAAATTTTACAGGATAATAGCTAGCTCTTTATGGGGATTATCTTCAAGTGAAGCTTAAGGGTAGAGAATCCCAGATCTACATGTGCCTATCCATTGGACAACAAAGTCAAAAACAAGGGCGATAAAAAAAGAAAGGAAAACACACAACCAACAGAAAGCAAACACATGACAAAAACAAACACACAACTAAAGCAAACTATACAAAGAAGAGAGAAAGCTCTACTTCCTAAATATTTTGAGATGTTGCCCACTATAGGGAAGTGGGAGCTCAGTTCCATCTAGATATGAAAGATAGAAGTTATTCTTTCATTGAGCTGCTTGATCTTGAAAGGCCCTCTCTAAAGAGAGTCGAATTTCTTATGCATGCCCTTTGGCTCCCTTCACTTGTCCCATAGAAGGATGAGATCTCCCACCTGGAAATCCCTCTGCTTGACCTTTTTATCAAACAGTCTCTTGACTTGATTCTAATGTTCGGTGATCCTGTCGACTACTCTTACCCTTTTTTCTTCAAGTTCTGTTAGATACATGATCCTCTTTTCAAGAGAATTCTAGAAAGTTTCATCTTCAATCACTCGTGCCAAGCATAGAGCAGGGAGTTTTGTGGAAATGGGGAGTTCAACGTCAATTCCATATAACACTTGAAAAGGTGACATACCGAGAGACCTCTTTGGAGTAATACGGTCTACCCACAAAGCATCATACAATGACTTGTGCCATGACCATTGATTCTCATCGACTAGCTTCCGTATGATGGTCACTAGGTTCTTATTACTGGATTCTGCCTGACCATTTCCCTAGGGGTAATAATCCGAGGTGTGGGCCAAGGTTATCCCATATCCATAGCAAAAACCGATAACTTCCCGTGAGGAGAAGTTGGAAGCATTATCAGCAACAATCTTGTGTGGGATGCCAAATCTCATGATGATATTTTCTTTGATGAAGTTGCAAACAACTTCAGAGGTGGCATTCTTGATAGGTATGGCCTCCACCCATTTGGTGAAGTAATCTATTGCTGTTAGGACATAACTATGTCTGGCACTTGATTGGGGATGTAGTGCTCCGATAAAGTCAATTCCCCATTTCCTGAATGGTTCGTCAATAATGACGGGCCTGAGGGGAAAAGTAGCCAATTTTGGTTTGCCAACAAATTGTTGGCAGAGCTCACATTTTACTACCTAGGTGGCTATATCTTGAAATAGCATTGGCCAGTAGTACCTGGCCTGAATGATTTTATGTTGTATTACGGACGAGGAGAAGTGGCCGCCACAAGGCTGAGTCATGAAAATTTCAAGCAATTTGATCTATTGCGGTTTGTCAACGCATCGCAAGAAGATCCCATCAATCCCATGCTTGTATAAACCGTCATCCCATATGACATATCTAGCTGCCCTGAGTTTTACAGTCCACTTTTCCTTTGAAGTTAGATGAGATGGGAACTCACCATAAGTGAGAAAGAAAGCAATGTCTGAATAACATTTGTCTCTAGTCGTAACAAATAGAACCATATGTAGAGAATCAACTTTCTTCAACTGACCCTGTGCTCCGTCGATGCAATCAACTTTCTCTTTAGGGAACTCTAAATCTTTTTTTTTTTTCGGACATGGTGACATAGGCCCTTGCCTCTTACCAGCTTGGTTGGTTTTATGTCTAGATCATACTCTTAGACCTTTGTGATCTAATTCCCTCGTAAAATTCCTAACTCCTATTGAGTTAAGATAGACTTAACTGCCATGTCAGGAACCAACACTATCGTATGAGAGTTTAGGATGTAGTACCGGAAGTTCTTGACTGCTTTGACTACTGTGAAGGCATGTTTTTCTAATTAAGACATCTTTAATTCATGAATCTTGAGAGGGGAGCTCATGAACGCGATTGGAGATTCAACATCCTCAGAGTTTTTTTGCATTAAGATGGTGATACAAAGATGTGCGAGATGCATAAGCGTGTGCAGATAAAATCCTTGGAGAAGTTGGGACATACCAGGATGAGTGCATGAGCAACAGAGGATTTTATGTCCTCGAATGGCATCTTTCCTTCTTCACTCCACTAGAATGTTTGTAACCCTTTCATCATATTTGATATGTGATGAGTCTTTTCAGAAAAGTTGGGAGCAAAGCATCGAGAAAATTCACCTTTTCGAAGTGTTATCCCATAAAATTGACAAGGGCAATTTTACCGATAACCATACGGAAAATTTTGTTTCGATCCCTCGTTAGGGATCCCTCGCGTTCGAAACATTGTAAAATCCCTTCCCGGGAAATCTAGTTTTCGAACTTAGTCATTTTGAGCCTTTTTTGGCTGGGCGCATGAAATATCCTTGTAACACTAGCTTTTGATGCGCCCCCTTAAAAGCCTTTGGCGCATGGTTTTCCATGTTAACACATCTTTCGGTGCGCCAAAGGATGTTGAGTCTCTTTTGTGTGCGCTAAAGGGCGCACATGATCTTATTACAACACCATATTTTCGTGCGCCAAAGGGCACACTCTTTCTCCTGTCGACAACATTTTTCATGTGCGCCTTTCAAAAGTGGTTGGCGCATTTATGTCCAGTTTTTCTATATATATATGGTTTGCGCGCCCAAATGTCATTTTCACTTTTGTTGAGCACGTGATCGTTCTGAACTTGTCAGCCTCTGCTCCATCGTTTTCATCGTCCTGTGGACCCGTTGCAACTTTTGCTATATATCCAGGTAAGAGGTGTTATTTCTCTCTTGTGCGTTTTGTGCTTTCATTTCCTGGTGTGTTCCTGGTTTGGTTCTTGCTTGTTGGGTGGTTGTTTATATGTAAATGTGTTGGCCTAGCCTCCTCCGTTTGCTGTCTGCCCCCCATGCTATCCTTCCTCTTTCCAGATCTGCTGGAGAAGGTCATTTTCTTGAAACCATGGTTATAATCCTCTTGGTTTTAACCGTTTCGTTTGCCCACTGAGCATGTTAAAAAAGAGAGGAGAAGAAATCTATGAATCATGTAAAAAACCCCCTTTAAGAGTTTAGTTTTCTGTTTTTCTCCTTGGCGCGTCTGTAACCCCTGCAACACTAAGAACAGTTGCGCCCCCATGGCGCATCTACCCACCCTGTTACAAAAGCAAAATCCACGCCAATGGCGCACCCTTTCGGCCTGCTGCATCATGAGCTCATGCGCCCTCAAGGCGCGCCTTTTCCGCGTGCTACAAGTGCTGAAACTGCGCCCCAATGGCGCACCATCCATCCATGTTGCATCCTTTTTCCATGCGCCCATGGCGCACCCAGCTTCCATGCAACAAAATTTTTTTCCGCGCTAAGTATGAAGCTATAAAGGCGCAGGCGCATCCCCGATTGCAATAACACCATGTTGTGTGAGTTTTTCGTGCGCCGCGCCATATTCCCTTGGGCGCATCCTGTCCCAATGTAACACGCGCTTCTCATGCACCCTATATCAAATGCAATATGCAGTATCCATGCGCCATGTGCCTTTGGCGCCAATTTAACCTCTGCAGCACTCCTTTTCTGTGCGCCCTATCTATTTAGCCCTGTTAGCTGCAGTTTTCATGCGCCCCGCGCCCTGAGCCTTAAAATCTCTAACTCTTTCTTCTGATAACATTCCAATGGAAGATCAAATGGCTAATTCAACCTTCTGGATTGGGTCTCACTTCTTCTTCATGCGAGATCAACAACCGAGTTCAAAAGAACATATGTCTACATCCAAAGAAGAGACCCACCAAACCAAGAGGAAAGGCTAAGCTTACGAGAGGAAGAGATGAAGTACAAATATCAACGGTCGATGCCCGAATCATAGGCCGAAAGTGCGGTATGGATGTCGTGGGACTCGAGTTGGGTCACATTTGACACCGAGTCTATCAACAACCTCGCTGGCCTCGTAGGGACTTCATCGGGTTCCTCATCGAGGCGGAGAAAGATTATTCTAAACTCCCAGAAAAGCTCATAAGCGAGCGGGAGACTTGCGAAGCAATCAGCCAAACGGCACAAGGATCCATCACAGGATCAATTTGGGCCCATGATTAGCAAGTTTTTGGAATACCGCGCTTAGTTCCACATATCATCTCTGAGCAAAGATCGTAAGCGTGCAACCCCCTTTCGGCCACAGGAATGACGATGAGGAGTAGCTCCTTCTTCTTCTTCTTCTTCTTCTCTCTCTATTCTCCGACTTTCTTGCTGAAATGTCTAAAGTGTGTTGGCACAAATGATGACATCATCCATGTTGCATCATGGGATGATCTCATCCATCAAGTTGTCAAAAGTCAACATGACTTTTAGATATTTTGTAAATATCTTTGTAAATATTTGTTGGCTCCTTTTTTCTTTCCTTCTCCTCTCTTCTATAAATACTTTGGAATACTTGTTGTATTCGTGTGAACATTTTTAGATGAAAATAGAAGTGAGGAGAGAAAGACTTTGAGCTTTCTTGTAAGAAAAACAAGAATACAAATATTAAGACTTTGTGCTCAATAGCTATGTTATGCATTAGATCTTCCTTACATTAGATCTGTGTGTTTTAATCTGTTGGATCCATATCTACTTTTCTGTCATTTTCTCATCAAGATTGCTTTGTTTATTTATGCAAGTAGGTTTGGCTCATTACTACCAACCCAAAAACATAAATCTTCTAACCTTTACGCTTTGGAATTCATTTCTTTTCTTCCTTCTGGATCTGTTCTTTCTCTTTTCCCTCTTTCATTCTTTCTTTCTTTTCGCAATCTGAAAACTCTCTTGGGATGAGATCCCAAACCCCGAAGGCGTAATGTGAGACTTGCATAGATTCTTGCTGGTAGAATAGCAATAAACCAGTTTCACTTTGCTGACTCAAAGAGGGGCTAAGCCCCGCACACCGCTGGCTCGTCTATCCATAGATCTATCCAGTGCGATGCATTTTCTGACCAACACGAAGAAGGAGTGAACACCAGTATTTCTTGTGGGTAAGGTAAGGCTCTAAATAGCCTTAACCCTTTTGACATCTATCTTTGTTCCTTCCTTATTGACAATGTGTCCCAGAAATTTCCTTCAGTGACCCCGAAAATAGACTTTTTGGATTTAGGGAAATCCCGTGTTCTTGGCATCTAATCAATACTTGCTCCAAATGATCACAATGATCACTTCACTTTTTAGAGAACACAGTTAAGTCATCCAAATAAACTATGATGACCTTTCCCATCATACCTTTGAATGCGAAGTCCATTTCTCACTGAAAGGTGGCACTAGCATTGGTCAAGCCAAAAGGCATCCTGCTGTAGGTGAATGTGCCCCAGGGAGTAGTGAATGCTATTTTGAATTGGTCTTCAGGTGAGACCTCAATCTGATTATAGCCTGAAAAACCATCAAGCATGGACAACATCTCTAAACCGTTACTGCCTGTAGAACTTGATCCATTATGGGCAGTGGGTAATTGTCCTTCAAGGACGCCTGATTTAGATTGCGAAAATCTACGCATATGCGTATCTCGCCATTCTTCTTTCATACGGGCACGATGTTCACAACCTGTACTACTATGATGGATAGGAAAGATGATTCTCATCCAACATTTTTGTATTTCCACCTAGATGGTACCCAAGATCTTGGGATTGTAATGCCTCTATTTCTGGTGAAAGGGTTTGACATCATCTTTTAATGGGATGTCATGTTGAACATCCTTAGGCTTGAAAGACTTTAGATTGGCATAAGACCATGCTAATACGTCCATATATTTCTTCAAAAATTTGAAAAACTTCCACTTTTCTTCGGTGTACAACATTTCCCAATGTTCACAAACTATGGATGTTCTACAGTACCCAGGTTGACAGATTCGGTCTCTGGAGAGGAGTTAGGATCATCTTGTCACTTCTTCTTGACAAAATGATCATGTTTGTCAAACAATCATTCCAGAGAGACTAAACCCTTCAAAATTTTATTTCCCTTGAGCTGACATATGCCATCGCCTTCTTTTGATTCATTTGCTTGACCAGTGACAGATTCACGGCATGCAAAAGTAGATCCCTCAAAATGAAGCTCATTGAAATTATCAACTTTTTCTAGAAAAGAAACAAGCTGATTGTCATCATTGAATACCTGCCAGTGTTGAGAATTGTCTGGCACGCTTGGGTGAAATACTATATCAATGGTATATGTGTCTATTTTTAGCCCTGGGTGAGGGAGTATAAGAGATGCTGTGATGGCCAATGAATCGGCCATGTCATTTTGAGCTCTTGGAACGGATTTTATTGAGAAAGCGTCAAATTCCTCAATGTTGTCCCATACTGCATTGTGGTAGTGCCTGAGTCTGTTATTTTTCACTTGGTACACCCCTTTACTGGTTGACGATCAGTTCGGCGTCACCTTATACTTTTAGGTTCTTGATTCCTCTCTCCTTTGCAGCTTGCATACTGAGTAACAAAGATTCATACTCAAAGTGGTATTTTTCATATTGAAAAACTATAATTTGAAAGAAAGAGGAAAAATTTCCTCCTCAAGAGATATCAGGACGCCTCTAGTGCCACATCCACTTGTTGCACAACTGCCATCAAACTGCAGTGTCCATATCTTGTTAAGGTCCTCCTCTTGGACGAGAACGTCCATTCTATCAGACTTAGTGGATAAGAAGTAGTTCCCCATCCCTGATGATTCAAAGAGAATTTGGGCTTTGGGGTTGTCAGAATTGGTGACCAGGTACTTCTTTTGTGATTCAGGCTCCAAAGTCTACATTACTCCTTTGATGGGAATTCTGGCTTTGGACCAGTCCATGTGAATCTCTCCACCAACTTCTCTACAAAATCTTCTCCCTAGTAGAATTCCATATGTTGTTGGGATATCAGCAACGAGGATGGTCATCTTTACCCTTTTCTCTGGGAATACTGCAAATGCGAACTGTGCATCTTTGATCTGACCAATTAATGGAACCTGTTTGGTTTCCATGGAGTAACATCTATCAAAAGGCTTGGTAAGGGTGAGGCCTAAAGCATGAGTGACCTTTACTAGCATGACATTATCGGAAGCCCTAGAATCAATTATGTAGTTGCTTAGTTTGTGACCATTGATTAGGAGGGAGAGATAAAAAGGTTCAATTTTTCCTGATGCGGAAGTCGAGGCAACATTTATGCGAGATGTAGGAGGAGTGGAAAGGATTCCTTTGGGGAGACCAGAGAGGGGATGGAAGCTTGGCTTTGGATATATTCAGTCAATCTTACAAGCTACTTAGGGTTAGACTGAAGATACTCAGCTTCAGACATTTGAATCTTAGTCTTTTTAGTGTGATCGACTATGTCGAAATGTGACCAAGGGTTGTGTTGATGAAGGAATGAGTCCTTCATTTTGCGATGGTAGGGTAGGGTTACTGGTCTTTATGGAAACAAGAAGAAGGCTGATTTGGAGGAGAGATGGGAGGAAAATATTTCTTCGTAAAAGGTTTAATAGGAGGTTGAGCAGGAAGAGGATTACCTCTTTTAGTAATTATGGGAGGCATGTTCGACACAGTATTCTCCTTTTGTATCCTGGTAGAAACTTCTGCTTCTTTTCCTTGTGAGCAGTGAAAAACAAGATATATGACTATTCACTTGCATACCCTTGGGTACCTTCCTTTTCATCAGACTCTTCATCTTCAAATTCCATATACCCAATTGTAGAGTCGCTAGTCGGTTCATCGACATCTTGATCATCTTCACCTTGCAATGAAGGTTCTTCATAAATTTTCTCCTCTTCTTCGATCTCGACTAGGGCATTAACCGAGAGGGGCCTCAAGTGCTAACCTTGGAGCAGTAGTAGGAAAACACAGCCTTTGTGGGGCGTTGTTGGGAGTGAAGTTCCTCCGTGGGATATCCTAGTACGGAGTGGTAGACGAAGCTTGAACTAATTGCTTCTTTAATGCGAGCAAGTCATTAGCCATCTTTTGGAATGCCAGATCTGATGAAGTGGCTTGAAAAGGGGTCGAAGCCTTTAGTTTGGATGGCTCTCATTTTAACTCACTAGATATAAGTAGGTTGTCTTCTATCCGAATGGCCGCAGCTTGAGCAAGGACCAAGGTGGTGATTTGTTCTTGTAAGAGTAAGAAACTTACTCTTGAGCTCATGGCATTCACAAAGAAACACTTTTGATTTTCTAGTGTTGGCAACATGGCAGGTGGCACACAATTAATCAATGAATTGAAATGGGTGATAAAATCATGCATGGTTTCATTGGCCTCCTTCTTCAAGTGAGTAATCTTTGACAATAATGCAAATGCATCTTTTGAAGGCTTATACCTGTCTTCAAATGCAGTTCATAATGTGGCCCAACTGGTGATAGATCCGGCTAGTAAATCTTGGAAGCACTCTCTTTGCCGCAGTCCTTGCGCAAGGTCTCTAGAAAGAGGCATACTGACACATCTTCATGGGTCACATATAGGATGTTGCATGACATAATGAATGCAGATATATGTGAATTCATGCTTTGATTTCCACTCCCATCAAATCTTGGGAAATTCTTGTGATTTCAATGAGGGACTGCGTGAATTGGATGTGGTAATGCAAGAGAGCCCATAGCATTTCCCCATGGTACTACATTTGAAAAGCTAGAAAGAGGACACTAGCCAGGAGTGCGGTTCCGTTTAGCGAAGGAGTACTACAAATTGATGTGGAGGCTCCTTGTGAAGAACGGTTATTTTATGGAGGCGAGGCACTTCCGGCTAACCGATCAACTGAACTAAGTGACGTGAAGCGCGTAGGTGTAATACTGAAGTTGTGCCTTTGAAGTAGACTGAAAATAGGATCAACTTCTCCCTAAGATCTCCTGCTACAGGTAAATGGCTCACCCGCTAGTGTATTTTCTTAGGTTTGTAGTGATTTTTAGAGCAGATTTATAAAAACCCTTTTGTTTGTACTTGCTGATTTTCTGATTTTTCTGACAAAAATCAGTAGCATGTACTTTTCTAAATATTTAATTTTATCCCTCTTTTGAAAACCGATTGTGGTTTAATGAAAAATATTAGTGAGGATAAAATGATGGTTAACTTAGTAAGCTGATTTTCAGATCTTAGATTTGATTTTTGCAAGGGTTTGAAAATATTTGTAAAACTATCAGAATCTCATATCTACGGAAATATACAGGTTTTTATAAAAACTCAGCGAACTAAAGGTTTCTAACTGGTCCAGATCTATGGATCTCTTAAGAAAATTTTCAGTTTGGATCACTTTTGCAAAAATTTGGATTTTAAACAAAGAGTTAAGATTTGCAAATAGGTAGTGATTTTTACAGCTTTATCTATTTTCTTAGTCTCCCCAGCAGCTTTAAAAACTATTGGTGTCTTTTAGCTGACATACCACTCACATAGATCTGGTTCTTTCCCCATTAGAGTCACCAAAAACTGTTGGTCCAAAATCTGTTGGGTGGGCAGATCTATGGATAGACAGGCCAACAGTGTGCAGGGCATAGCCCCTCTTTGAGACAACAAAGTGAAACTAGTTTATTGCTATTCTACCAGTAGGAATCTATGCAAGTCTTATAATATTCTACCTTCAAGGGGGTTTGGGATCTCATCCCAGTAGAGTTAGTTCCGACAAAGAACAGAAAGGAATGAAGGAAGGAATAGAAGAAAGATGGATTGAAGGGAGAAAAGAAATGAATTCCAAAATAGAAAGGTCAGAGGGTTTATGTTTTGGGCCGGTAGTAAACAGAGCCAAACTTACTCACATAAACAAACAAAGCAATACTTGTTAAACAAATGACAAAAGCATAGGTGAATCCAATAGAATAAGCATGCAGATCTAACTTAAGAAAGATCTAACACATAACATAGGAATTCAACACAAAGTCTCAATTTTTGTATTAATAAGTTGTTCTGTTACAAGAAAGCTCAAAGTCTTTCTCTCCTCACTTCTATTTTTTATACAAATTTGCTCACACTTGAATACTACAAGTATCCAAGTATTTATAGAAGGAGAAGGAGAAAGAAGACAAAAAGGAGCCAACAACTATTTATAAAATATTTACAAAATATTTAAAAGTCAAATGTTGACTTTGGTGCAATTTTGTGGATGACAGCATCTCATGGTGTAACATGGATGATGTCATTATTTGTGCCAACATACTTTTACAAAAATGGGGTTTATCCTAGGAGGAAGGAGCCTATTCGTCATCATCCCTTGGCTTGAAAGGAGTGTCTTACTTCTACTCAGGAGAGGTAATGTGAAACTAAGCTCGATACTCCATGAACTTGCTGACCATCACCTGAAGTTGATCTTGAGCGGGACCCTTGGTGTGATCTCTAATGACTTTGTAAGTTTCTCATTCATCTTTGAGTCTTTTCGGGAGTTTGAAGTATTCGTTGCTAGCCTCCATTAGGTATCCAACAAAGTCATGGTAGGCCAGAAGGTTGTTGATAGATTTTATATCAAAAGTGGCCTCTGACGCTAAACCTTGCGACGTGATTTCCTTGAAAATCCCAATAGTATCATCTACCTTCCTCAAGGCGTACGCTGCAACAAAAACCCTAGAGACATTCTTAAGACGATCTACTCCATTTGATGCATTGCATTCAGGGATTCCTCCTTGATTTTACTCCATTTGGTCAACCCGATAGTCTAAAGTAGTAAGAACTTTGTTGGGAACTCGTGGGTGATCAAAGACACCAAATTTTACCAAGTCATCGACTAGGCAGTCAAGCATCTTCTGGAATGTCTCATGTTGCAACCTGGCATGGTCCAACTCTTTAGAGATAGGTCCTACTATTGCTTGGAGTTCCTTGTTAGCTTGATCTATATTTTGATAGAGCTTTGTGAACTTTGTAATCACTTCCTCACTATCTTTGAGGATCTTCTCTCTCCAGGAAGACACTGCTACCTTGCTCACCGATCTTGGCATACTCATTTATCTTCTCCTGACTAAGGACTTCGGGATGGTCGGTGATAGTCATAGGAGGGGCATTGCCCATCTTTTGTAGGGCTTAGAGAAGATGCTTGTTTTGCTATTTTAATATTCTCTTCTCTTCCTTTGCTTCTTGAAGCTTCTTGCAAAGGGAATCCACTACAGATAAGGCCTCTCCTTATAGGCTCTCTGATGATGTTCCCATCGTGACTTGAGTCACTGTAAAATCTATAGGAGACAGATCTTTTTTCTTCTTTATGAGATCAGGGTATGTGATCTCCATAACCCTTTCACCTGAAGTTCTTTAATAGAAGCAGGTTATAGCCTTTTAATTCTTAGGCCCTTTAGCCAGAATAATGGAGAAGTCCATGGGTGCAATAGGGACTTTCCTCTTGTGTTGGCTCAGGAGTTCGGAGATCCATTCTGGACTTAGGGGAGTGGGACCAGAGGAAGAGGAGGAAACAGGGGTGGAAGAATGAGTAATTGCAGTGGACATGGGGAAATGTGTCGAGACACTTGGTGGTGACATTGAGAAAGAATCCAACACTCCAATGCTCACGGGGTTAGGAGTGACTACAGGAGAGGAAACCATGGGGGCGAAGGGATCTGTGAGATGAGGGAAGAAATGTTGGGGGACAGATCCATGAGGGAAGAGAAGATGGAGGAAGAGGGAGGGGGAATGGTAGAAGATGGGGAGAAGACACAACCAAAGGAGTGGTTGGTTGAGTGACATGAGGAGGGGAAGGAGGAGCGAGAGAGGGGATGGTTGGGACCTCACCAGTTGTAGATGTGGAAACATCTTGAGTGGATGTTCTCGTCGAACACTGGCCACTTCTCCTCTTCTTGGGGACACTAATTCCACAACTTTCTCTTTGGCAGTAGAAGGAGGGCTTTCAGGAACTTCTTTTTGAGTAGTGCTTGCCTCTCTTTCTATATCTTTTCCTTTTCCTTTAGGCAAGTGTTTTGGCCTGGTGGGTGCATCACCCAAGGGAGACGTGGTAAAGTCTACCCCAAGGTAGATGATACCATTTTTGTTACACCAATGCTCGGTGTCTTTGTAGAGTGCCCTTGACCCTTTCCTCAATAGTCTAAGGGGCCTTGTTTCTATCAATTTTAGCAAATGGCCAATTGTCCCCATCCATGTCTAGATAAACTTGATCAACTTCTTGATCAGTTTCTTGGAAACCCTTTGGGATGATAGCCACACCATATTGAATGATCTCTGTCCAGGGCCAGTCGGGAGTGATCCTTTCGTCTGAGCTCAACTTCGTGATATAGATCGATGTAGATATCTTTGATCTGAGGGACGTGAATTGGATCGATATTTTCCCTTGGAAGGAAATCACAAGGATCAAAGGTTGGCCTTGCTCGAAATTATGCTTCAAATTGAGCAATTCAAGCTCTGCAAACATCTCCCGGGATTTTCCCTGTGAAGTGCAGGTGTACCTACCCACTGTGAGGGGGAATGGAGTTCCACCCTTCTTCCATTTTAAACACTTCTCATGGTATGTGATAAGTTGTCTAGACAACTCCAATAGGATCAACTTGGGTCCCACATACCTTGGCAATTTGGTGGGCTCTCCCAAGAAGTTAGCGGCTCTGAGATAGGTGAAAGTAGGGAATTACATGAATAACGCTCCCCACTTCTCTATGGTGGTGACCATGCTTTTCATTTTCCGACCGTAATTCATGTTGGGCCTCAAGATGCAGATGATGCCATAAAAGAAGACGTTGTTGATTTTACTGAATTGCACTATGTTGTTCTCTAGTCTTAACTCTGGATGGTACTCGTATATTTTGACCTGGGGCCATACCCCATACCAATTCAATGTTGGGTAGTCCCTCTCTAAGGCAGCAGCATATACCACATAGGAGTTCATATAGAACCTCCTAGTTGTTGAAAGTTGTTGAAGTTTCTCCGAGATTGTGCTGCTGATAATCTCTCCCCATTCAAAACACTGATCAGGAACATTTTTATTCATTGTTTCTAAATACCTAAGCATCCACTTGTGAAAGTAATGGGCATCGGGGATCAAAATAGCCCTGCTCAGGAAGGTGATTGTGTCACTCAACTCCTCTGAAAAGTCACTGCGATGAATGACTTGTGGCCACCTGCTTGTCACCTTCTTATTCTTGAGGTACACCTCATTCATTAACTACATGCATTTGTCTTCATTTTCAGTCCATGTCTTCATGCAGTCCTCTTGGCTTACTGCTACAAAATGTCTATGGTGAGGGATGCCCAACATGATCTCAAAATGTCAGTCGTGAGGTTGATTATCACCTCGCCCTTCTCATTTTCGACACATCTTGTGTCCTTATTGTAACAACGGCCCACCAACATCATAAATTCATTATTGATTGCGCTCACTGGGATCCCTGTAGTAAAGTGCAGACCATTGCCAACAAATTTATCCATCCATGGGCTGCCTGTGACCTTCTTGGTTCTGGCTCAGAAGTCTTCCATGTCAATGTTCCCGAGTTCTGAATCTCTGATATCAAGATCACACTCTGCAAGAGATTTAGGCATCCTGACCCTTTGGTATTTATATTTCATTTCTTTCTCTGTTAGCTTGGCTTTACCCTTGGAATTAGTTGGCTTCTTACTCGATGAAGACATGTGTGGATCTGAGTTTAGCTTTTGATCTGTAAGAAGAATCAGGGAAGTCCATCACAGAAGAGCCATGTTAGCCATTAAGTCATCCATAAAAGCTTACAAAATGAAAATTTAGCAATTTATGAGCCTCTGGGCGTAAGGCACAACTTTACTATAGGTTGTAGGGATTTAGAAAAGTAAGGCACACTTTGGGAAAGTGTTGCATGGGAGAAAACAATGCCAAAAGGGTGCGGGCGTTGAAAGACTACACACAACATTCAGATGTTGGTGTCAAGGAATGTGTGCTCATGCCATTGGAAGTCTTTTTAAGTGAGGCACAGATATGATTGGTGTAGTAAGGTCCCAGGATGTGCCATTGGCGCAGATGTGGTAGATGCTACATGAGAGTGAGGTGCGCCAAGTGGTTTAGTTTGCGTAGTGCGGAAAGGTTTGCACAACATTCAGATGTTGTTGTAGTTGTTTTGGTGCCAGCTTGCGCACCTAGGGAATTTTACAATGTTTATAAGGTGTGGAGAAGGCTTATGCTGCATGCAGGGACAGTGTGCATGTGGCGTGATTGTGTTTGATGTAACAAGAATGAAGCTTGCACTGAAGGAAAAATAGTGGGTTGTTTGTAAAATTTTTATGATTTTCACTCTTTTGGCTTAGATTTTGATAGCAAGGGGTTAACCTTGGCAAAGTAGGAGACAGAGGAGAAAAGGGTAGGGGTCCATTCTGAGGCAGAGCCTTCCAGATTAGTAGATCTAGAAGGAGAGTGAAAAATAGTTTGAAGGTGGGTTTTGCAATATGTGTTGGGATTGTGTTATCTTCTTAGGTTCATTGTTTATTATCAATCCTAATCACCTAAACCAACATAAAAACCACAACAAATCCAAAAGAAGGCAAGGGCCACTTACCAAGAATATATAACGATAAAGGAGATGATGTGGGGTCCACAAACGTGATAAATGACAACACGCGAGGCTGATAGGAATGCTGACAAGTACAGAGGAATAACTTTTCATGTTTTTTTAATTGTGAAAATGACAAGTCGGACGTGCCTATATATAGCAAAAGGTGCAATAAATGTGCCACCAAATTTTTCTATGGCACACTTAAGTGGATGTCGACATGAAGATATTTGCACCATGGCGTAGCTTTGGGAGTGTCGACACTGTGTTTTCAGCACCCACTTCACACTTTAGAGAGTGATAACAAGGTGGTGTTTGCGCCTAGGTACAGCTTTGAGAGGCACAACATTGGGAGGTGCAACATTTGGAGGTGCAAAATTGGGAGGCACAACATTTCCTAGAATGCACCAAAGGAATAGAGGGGCATAGTTTTGGTTGATGTAACGTGAATGAAAACTATGCCCAACCCAAAAAGGTTGAAAATGACCAAGTTCTAAAAACTAGATTTTCCGAAAAGGGATTTTATGCCATTCCGAATGTTAAGGGACCTCAATGGGGGACCAAACGGAAATTTTTGTATGGTTACCTACAAAATTGCCCTTGTCAATTTTACAGGATAACAAAATGGTAATGACCGATGGATATATGAGTCTTCAACACCAAGGTAGGTGAGTATAGATTCATCATCCTGACATTGAACGATGTTAATCGAAGGTGTATCATCATTGATCATTTCAGGGTATAGGAAGGGAAGAAAAGAGGGAGCCTCTCCCTCGCATTGATAATTCAAAGGCCCCAAGGAAATGATGTTTATGAAAGAAAATGTTAGGAGGAATGGATTCTAGATCCATCAACGAAGGTGGTGAAGAAGGTGGAGAAGGGTTGATGTCCTCAATGAGTTCAATGCAGGCCTTATTGGTAGGTGGTTTAGAAAAATTGATAGCACTATGGTCATTATGTTTGTGGGTAGTACATGGAATAACAATATGATGGCCTTGCTCATAAAAGCCAAAACCAAAACCCTTCCACGCACATCAGTGAAATAAAGTGTGAGTGAAACGGCGATTGGTGAGTGACTAGAGGTCGGTGGAAAATGGGTGGGTTTGTGATGGTGGTTCAGGTGTATAAGTGGTAGTATCAAGTCCCCCATAGGTGAGATTGGTACATAGGTGGGGAGGACCATAAAGGAGGTGCTCTTCTATACAGTGATCATAGCTAGGGTGTTGGTGAATACTTCCATACTCTTGTGGAGTAAGGAATTTGTTGAAACTATATAGGCGATACTCCCCCAGTGAGGTGTTGAAAAATTCCTTCTAAAGGGTTGGTGCTCTGTATGTGGGTAGATGGAATAGACAATGTGTCATAGGTCAGATCGAGGTGGAGTTAATGGATTGGGAGGGTGATGGTTTGGGTGTGGAGGTTGTGGCGTGGTAGGAATGGAGGATGTAGGTGAGGTTGAGGTAGCGGCGGAAAATTGGTGAGTCGAGGTGTAGGTGAAGAGGTAGTGGTCATGGTGGTAGATGTTGTAATGGGTATAAGCATGTCACCGGTTTGGTAAATCATGTTACAGGTTTTACAAGGTGATGGGTTGGCGAGAATAGTATAGGTGTGTCCTTAATGCTCAAACTTTACACAACGATGCAAAGTGTAAGGAACACAACCCATGACAAAAATCTAGGGTCTACCAAGCAACAAGTTATATTGAAATTCCCCCTCCAAGATGTAAAATAGCTCTGGAGCAACATGCGGGGCCCATGTAAACATGAAGGATGATAGTTTAAAGTGTAGAGGTGATAGTGTCATTGAATGAATGCAACATGAAGGGATGTTTATGCATGTAATTTTCAGGTATGTGCATTTGGACGAATGCATGGGAGGAGATGATATTAATACTAGTGCCCCCATCAATCATAACATGTCGTACACATATCTCATTGATGTGGATAGAGATGAAGAGAGATGGGTCTAGGTCATTGGTTTGGTGCGGTGTGATCTCTTCCTCTCGAGAAGCTAAGGGCAGAAATTTGGTGAGTAGGTGGAGGTATAGATAAAGGTGGTAATTTGGTGAGAGATGCTACATGATGGGGTGTAATAATGGAGGCTATGGGTGTAGGATCATTGGGTAAGACATCAATATATTGAAGGACCTCCATGAGAACATGACGATGGGATTCGAGGTTTAGATGAGGTCATATAGAGACATCTTGATGGGGATTGGTGTAATTGTTTGAGCATCACGCGATGTGAAACCCCATTAGAAATAGGATATGTGGGGCAACAAATAGTGAATTTAGGTGTAGGTGAAGATGGTATGTTGGGTATAGGGTTGGTTGGTGAGTCGGTTACATTTTCCTTTCCTTTTTCCTTTTGAGCATGGGTAGTAACATGCATCATGTTGATTTGAGGTGGAGAGGTAGGTGAATTAGGTGAGACATGAAAGGTATAACAATAAGAAGGGAAAAAGTTGAGTGGTGGGAAGGAACCTTGTGAGATGAGTTGGGAACACCAACATTTGGTTGGAGTTTTGGCAAGTTCTATGATGTGAACCTTGTTAATTTCAAATCTTGGGGGTGGCTCCAAGGGTTATGGAGGTGGAGGTCTTGGTCGCTGAGTAGGAAATGAGGGAAGAACTGTGGAAATTGGTTCTGGTGAAATGGGGTCCTCATCGAGAAGGTAATCATCATTAAAGTTTTCTTCTGGAGGACACAACTGGATAAGAATAGTTTTCAACACCTTGCACTTATCTACATCGTGCCCTGGCACATGATGGTAGGCACAAATTTTAGTGTCCTCAAACCCCTTTAGTTTGGGTTTGAGAGGTTCATAAGGTCTGAGTGGTGGTAATGTGATGATAGAAGTTTCAAGGAGGTTGGTTAAGATTTTGGCATAGGATCCCACTAGTGGATCACAATGGGAAGTGAAAGTGGATTTGGGTATAGGTGCAGCTGATTGTGGAGGAAGGGTCTTTTCATGAGGGGGAGTAGGTAGAGCTACGGTTTTAGGTGCTTTAGGTGTGATCTTAGGTGTTAGTCGTATTTTTTGGGAAGGGGTATGGTAGATGAACTGGAAAGAGAGTGTTTGGTTGGTTTAACTACCTTATTGGAGGGTAGTGGATTTTTATCTTTAGGCTGCACCTTCTTGGGTAAAGGTGATATGGGCACATGAGACTCGAGAGGTAAAAGTAGATGGTGGAAGAGGGTGAGTTACCCATATTCACAATTGGGGTGATGTGAAGGTAGATGTTGCAGGTTGTGCAGAGGTGTGAGTGAAAGAGACTAAAGCATCATGGGTTGTGTTGATGCAAAATCACAAAGACACCCCGGATGCGAGATCGAGCTTCTAGGTTGATCACTCGGGCATCTAGTGTGATTGCACAACATTGAATCCTTTCTCCAGTGTGGGACCCGTAAATGAGAAAGGAATCTCCAGAGAGAAGGCTGGTTCCTGCTCCTAAACTACCTGCCATAAGCTATTCCAAAGGTGAAAGCTAATCTAATCCTAATCTAAACATGCCAAGGAGATAGAGAGAGAGAGAAAAGGGAAAACAAGCAAAATCCTACACTAAAACGGTGATACACCAGAGAAGGAGAATGTTGAACCTCTATCAAAACTGCCATGGGACAAAGAGAGGTGAGCAATGGGAAGGATGGACAGATGCATCATAGGCCCAAGGATAGATTTCACATAGAAAATGTCCCAAAACTCCATGAACACAGCTCCAGACCTGCAATGAACATTCAAACATGCACAAATACCTACAATGAAGAGAGGCAAGAGGAAAACAAGCGAAGAACGAGCAAGGATGGACAGATGCATCACAAAACATGTTTTTGTTGCTCCAGAAGTTTACACAGAACATCATTTCATTAGTAAAAGGCAAAAACACCATTACAGAGCAGGGAGGAGGTTCGAGCTCCATTTTCAACCCTAGAGAAGAAAAGAAGGGAGGGCACAAAGAGAAAAGATGAACAACTTGTTATGTCCCCCTTTTGAAAGAAGCCCCTTTGTACAATATATAGGAAGAAAGAGAGAGGGAAGAGAGGAAATTTGAAACTACCACAACCACTTCTAGGTTGCATTTTAAATCATCTCATTATGGTAGAAGTGGCGGATCCTGGCAAAACGGCGGGCTGTCTGCTGCATTAAAGCTGGTTGTTGAAGCGTCACTTCTGGCATTACCATGCATCAGAGCCGTTTCTTAACTTTCTCTCTCCAAACTACACCAAAATGGAAGATTGATCCTAGAATCATGTAGAGAATTTCAACAGCTTTCCGTTGATATAAAGAACGTGCAAATCCGAGCTCTGGATCAAAAGATATGACGATCTGAAGATTTAGGGCACGGAACAGACCAAAACGGATTTTGAAATATTTTCCCGCACTTCGCCACCTGGATGACACGTGGCAGGCTCTGATTTGCTGAATAATTCTCTCTCCTCCACCTTTCCGTGGGCTTTCCTTTGAAATTTCCTTGTGGGCCCTAGCTGGGACACGTGGCACTATTTCATTGGTTCGGGTTAGTGCTCGAAACCTCGCCCTTTGACTTTTGGACTATCTCCCTTGTGACACGTGTCGTGATTTGATTGGTCCCGGGTTTTGCCGGATTTTGCGCCCTTCGCGTCTTTATTTCCCGGATGTCCCAAACTATTTGGGACAAAAACTCCCGATCCGCCCGAAATGGGCTTACTTATCCCTCATTCGGCCGATGACAAGTGGCGTTGCTTGATTGGGTTTTGGCTCCTTCGGCTATCCGCGTCCCACGCGTCCCTTTTCCCAACTGTCCCAAAGGCTTTGAAGTTCCCGTTTTGGCCGAACCGGCTGGTTTGTGTCCTTCGCCTCCCTTTGTTCCAACCTGTCCCCGGTATGCCTCGGGACAAATCCTTCCGAACCGCCCGAAATGGGCTTCCTTTGCTCTCGGCTGCTTCGTCTTTTCACGTCCTTTGTATCCATTTGTTCCAGATGTCCGAAATGCTTAGTGCGAAAGTTCTCCTTTTCGGCCGAACTGGCTTTTCCGCGTCCCATGCGTCCCGATGTCCCTTATGTCCCTTTGCTTCGCGGGCCTCCTGGAGGCTTTTCGGCCGATCCGCGCCTCGATGTCCCAACTATCCCAACTGTTGTGAGGACTAGGACTTAGCCATTTTTCGTGATTTTTCCTGGCCCAAGCTTGTTTTTGCAGCCTTTTCACCTTTTCTCAGAACTTGCTCTTTTCAACCTGGATAGGAGAGTTAGAAAAATTCTGAGGGGACCCTAGAAAATTGATTTTCTGGCCCTGAATCAATTTATTTTCCTGGGACTAAGTAATTTGATGCATGTTATCAAAATTTACCCTGGGGGGTGAATTTTGGATAACAATTTGGTGACTCAGCGGGGTCATCTACCTGCTAGATGAAGTTACCAGTTTCCTGAAGCATCCATTGGGCATGGAGTCATGGTGGTGGTAGTGAGTTGTAACTGCAACCCGATCCGAACTTTGAAAACCTCCCTCTGAGCCACTTGAAACCCACCGGACATGGAGTTGTTCTCACCAAAATGCCACTGAAACGAACTGTGCAAGAGCAGAACCAGCAACACCAAAACTATGTACAGAACTAAAAATCATACATGCTCCAAATGGAACATGCAGAGTGTGCACAAGCACTTCTTCTACTGAAAGAAAACCTAGCTACTCTACTCTAACTGGAAGCAAAGGCAAGCTAAACAAACCCTGCAACTGGTTGTGAGAAATAGCTTCCTTTCTTCAAAATTGGCAGCCATGCAATTGATTTGGAGCTGATCATGGTTGTTAGGATGAGTGGAAAATCAACAAAAAGCTGGTATTCCACACAAATCATCAAGGTATCAGCTGAAGGCAAATTCAATACCTCTTTTAGTTGCTCTGCATTTGGGTTGAAGAGGTATGACAGCTGATCCTTGATACTTTGTAGCTCACCCTCATGCTCAGAAGCAAGCATGACTGGTTGTGACTTCTCCTTTGGCTCCAATGAAGCCAAATACCTGATTGGGCAAGGTCTGATCAGTTTGATATGCCCATAGCTCTGATTTTCAACTCCAAGAATGGAGTCTTCTTGTAGACCTTGAATGGATGGTGTGGAAGCAATGGTAGAACCCTTCTGCCCTTTCTCTTCCTCCAATGAAGAACATGAAAGATTAAAATCTTCCAATCTTGATTCCGAAGAGCTGTTATAAGATGCAGGCTACTGCAAATGAATGTTCTCCTTCAGACAAGCAGACTCTTGTGTTTGGAATGTGGATGATGAAAGAGAGAATGGTGGAAACTCAACCGGCTCTTCTCCATCAAAACAGTCCTCCAAATCTGACAGATAAACTGCCTCATGGCTGTCCTGCTGCAAATGTTCAACTTCCTCCATGGTGTCCTCTTGATCTGTAACTTGACCACCATGGTTTCTTTCTCCCTCCAACATTGATTTTGAGAGGTCAAACTCCTCTTCAGCACTGGAACTTGAGAGAGGTGAAGTAGAAAGAAGAACTGAAGGTTCTCCTATAGCCTGCTTTGTGCTCAGAGCTCTTGGATCTGCAACTTTCTCCTCCACAGCTAGAATGTGCTCCTCTGCTGCTGGATCTGGAGCAGCTTCTCCTTCATCCAATGTTCGAAGACAATCTTGCTCTTGAATGAGCTCCTCCTCCAGCATGAAGTTTGTCAAGTCAAACTCTTCAATCTGCTGCTCTAGAGGACAAGTTGGGACTGCAAGATCTTCTTCTTCTGCTGCAACAGAATCAGTCCTGACCACCATTTGTTCTCCAACCTTAGCCTCTTCTGTAGGCTTAACCATCAAGGGGATCTTTGTCATACCAAACTTGGCAGCCAAACTTACTAAGCTCTTAATCATTTCTTCTTTTCTTGGCTCTTCCTCTTGCTGTCCTTGATGACTGATTTTTTCAATTTCTTCTTCCCCACATGGAATTGGGAATGCAAGAGGAGGGGTGGGTTGCAACTCAATTGATTTGGAAATTTTTTGTGGTGGTAAAGGAGATGAAATCTCTTGTTTCTTTAGAGGAGGGGGGATTTCTTTTAGCTCTTGTGGAGAGGATGACTGTTTGGAAGGAAAAAGGAAAGAAGAATTGAGGTGTGGTGGAAGACTGAGAGGTGGAGACATGGGATCAACATTTGGGACAGAAGATGGAGAGTTTAAAATTTTCAAGTCCAAATGAGATGATGCTGCTTGAGTAATGGGAAGAGAAAAACTAGATGATGGTGTAGAACTTACCCATTGACAAGGTTGTTCAACACCGAATGTATAGGCCTCTATTTCTGTTGTCCATTGTGCAAGTTGGGGCAACATCTTTATCATGAAGTCCAGCTTCTCTTGAGGGCTGAAGTGTCTTGGAAAAGGGCCTCCCCATGGACAAGGAGTCCTGCAACCAATTCTGAAAGCTCTCATCTGAGCTGTTGCTCTGGACTGCACCATCTTTGCCTCCATCTTTTGGATTTTCTCCAACAGACCAGCATCTTGGATCTGATGGTCTTCATTGTATGCATACTCTTGCTCTTGGAAGGCTCCATAGCCAAACTGACTTTGGCACTGCTGCTCATATGGGTATGCATACTGATCTTGAATCTGCTCAAAATGTTGATTTGGAGGATTTGTAAAACATGTTGGAGGTGGAATATACTGTTGTTGTTGATGTGAATTCCATGATGGAAATGAAGTCATGATTGCACAACCTCATGGAATGGGAAAGAATGAAAGAGATGGAAAGAAGGATGAACGGGAATGGATGGAAAACGGGTCTGCAACTTCAGAAATGGGTTGCTGATCAGATGGAGTCGCCAGATGTGTTTGCAAGTGCCTCCAAAGGCTGAAATCTTCACAGGAACACACCAACCTGCAAAAGATGAAGTGGAAGACCTCTAAGGTCCCACCCGGCGTGCCAAAACTGTTGATGCAAAATCACAGCACCCCTGGATGCAGATCAGGCTTCTAGGTTGATCACTCAGGCATCCAGTGTGATTGCACAACATTGAATCCTTTCTCCAGGTGTGGGACCTGTAAAATGAGAAAGGAATCTCCAGAGAAGGCTGGTTCCTGCTCCTAAACTACCTGCCACAAGCTATTCCAGTGCAGGAAAGCTAATCTAATCCTAATCTAACCATGCCAAGGAGACAGAGAGAGAGAGAGAGGGAAAAATAGCAAAAGCCTACACTAAAACGGTGATACACCAGAGAAGGAGAATGTTGAACCTCTATCAAAACTGCCATGGGACAAAGAGAGGTGAGTAATGGGAAGGATGGATAGATGCATCACAGGCCCAAGGATAGATTTCACACAGAAAATGTCCCAAAACTCCATGAACACAGCTCCAGACCTGCAATGAACATTCAAACATGCACAAATACCTGCAATGAAGAGAGGCAAGAGGAAAACAAGCGAAGAACGAGCAAGGATGGACAGATGCATCACAAAACACGTTTTTTGTTGCTCCAGAAGTTTGCACAGAACATCATTTCATTAGTAAAAGGCAAAAATGCCATTACAGAGCAGGGAGGAGGTTCGAGCTCCATTTTCAACCCTAGAGAAGAAAAGAAGGGAGGGCAGAGCAGAAAAGATGAACAACTTGTTATGTCCCCCTTTTGAAAGAAGCCCCTCTGTACAATATATAGGAAGAAAGAGAGAGGGAAGAGAGGAAATTCAAAACTACCACAACCACTTCTAGGTTGCATTTTAAATCATCTCATTATGGTAGAAGCGGAAAATCCTGGCAAAACGGCAGGATGTCTGCTTTGCATTAAAGCTTGTTGTTGAAGCGTCACTTCTGGCATTACCATGCGTCAGAGCCGTTTCTTAACTTTCTCTCTCCAGACTACACCAAAATGGAAGATTGATCCTAGAATCATGTAGAGAATTTCAACAGATTTCCGTTGATATAAAGAACGTGCAAATCCGAGCTCTAGATCAAAAGATATGACGATCTGAAGATTTAGGGCACGGAACAGACCAAAACGGATTTTGAAATATTTTCCCGCGCTTCGCCACCTGGACACACGTGGTAGGCTTTGATTTTGAATAATTCTCTCTCCTCCACTTTTTCCGTGGGATTTCCTTTGAAATTTCCTTGTGGGCCCTAGCTGGGACACGTGGCACTATTTCATTGGTTCGGTTAGTGCTCGAAACCTTGCCCTTTGACTTTTGGACTATCTCCCTTGTGACACGTGTCTGATTTGATTGGTCCGCGGGTTTGCCGGATTTTTGCGCCCTTCACGTCTTTATGTCCCGGATGTCCCAAACTGTTTGGGACAAAAACTCCCGATCCGCCCGAAATGGGCTTACTTATCCCTCATTCGGCCGATGACAAGTGGCATTGCTTGATTGGCTTTCGGCTCCTTCGGCTATCCGCATCCCACACGTCCCTTTGTCCCAACTGTCCCAGTGCTGAAGTTCCCCATTTCGGCTGAACCGGCCGGTTCACGTCCTTCGCGTCCCTTTGTTCCAACTGTCCTAGACTGTCTGGGACAAATCCTTCCGAACCGCCCGAAATGGGCTTCCTTTGCTCTCGGCCGCTTCGCCTTTTCACGTCCTTCGCATCCATTTGTTCCAGATGTCTGAAATGCTTAGTGCGAAAGTTCTCCTTTTCGGCCGAACCGGCTTTTCCGCGTCCCACGCGTCCCGATGTCCCTTATGTCCCTTTGCTTCGCGGGCCTCCTGGAGGCTTTTCGGCCGATCCGCGCCTCGATGTCCCAACTGTCCCAACTGTTGCGAGGACTAGGACTTAGCCATTTTTCATGATTTTTCCTGGCCCAAGCTTGTTTTTGCAGCCTTTTCACCTTTTCTCAGAACTTGCTCTTTTCAACCTGGACAGGAGAGTTAGAAAAATTCTGAGGGGACCCTAGAAAATTGATTTTTTGGCCCTGAATCAATTTATTTGCCTGGGACTAAGTAATTTGATGCATGCTATCAAAATTTACCTGGGGGTGAATTTTGGATAACAGTGTGAAGGAGTTATCGATGGTATTGGAGGTATGGGTGGTAAAGATGTTGCAGGTGTGGGTGGAAGTTGTGTCAAGAACTTGGGTATGCTAGAGGGATGTGAGGGAGGAATGGGCTACGATGTTTTTAGTTTACCGGTGGGTGGAGGTTTATTAATCATCTTTGGAAGGGAGAGGTCCTACGATGGATGGAAGGGGTGAAAGAGATGAAGGTGTGATCGGCAAGGTTGGAGTACGAGATCTATGGGGTTGGTTATTCTATTTGGGTGCCAGATTAGGTTTGGTGTTGGATTTAGAGGATGTAGCTAAATCTAATTTGATGGGTGGATGAGTGAGGTTGGCCATTAGGATGACTCGTAAGGTGGTAATATGTTTAGGTAAGGAAGATGATGTAGGTGTAAGTTTGGATGTAGAAGCATGTTGGGTTAAGGGCAGGGGTGTGAGTTGGGCCATGAGTGGTACCGTGGGGGAACTTGTGATAGTTGTGGTTGTGTTTGGTTCGATTGACCGAAATATTTTTGGATATATAGTGGAAGTGTCAGCAAGTGACATCTGCATTTGTGTTGAGACAAGTAGAAGACACGCCCAAAGTAAGGCTCTATCTACATAATCTAGGTAGTTAACCAAGTGTGAGAATGACACTACAGTGGGTGAGGTTGATGAGGATCCAATGGTGATTCTCGTAAAATGTGTCTTAGAAATGGGGAATTTGCTAGCTTCAGCTTCTATGGGTAAGAGAGCCAAAAGTAAGTTCATAGGATCTTGGGAAACTGATGGAGAATGGTCACCTAGAGGCAATGACATTTCTACTGAATCTTAGATAGGAAGAGGAGACAGTGGATGCTACTTTGTGGGTGGAGGAGATAAACGAGTGTCTTCCATGGGTTGGAGAGGTACTGCAGGTGACAACTATCTAGGTGGAGAAGCCAAAGGTGAAATTGTCTCGATGTTAACAAAAGGCTCCTTCACAGGTAAGGGAGGAGATGAAGGGTGTTCCTCTATAGGTTGAGGAATAGATGAAGTGGATTCAAGTGTAAGTAGAGGACTTTGGGCTAGGATTTCCTCTATGGAGGGAATATGAGGTAATTGGGAAGCAACGGGTGCATCACTAAAAATAACATGGACCTCACGGGTATGGCTATCATGAGTTGAGGTCTCTCCAGTTTGATCATAAGAAGAGGCATAATTATGAAATGGCTTCTTGAAGATGTGTAGGTTTTGATTGGAAGGTGCATTAGGGTTATCCAAGGTTAACTCGCCTTTCTCAAGCATTTATTGGACAATGTTCTTAAAAGTGATGCAATTGTTGTCACTATGACCTTTTACCTAATGATAGTTATAGAAGTCATGCTCTTTATACCACACAGTGTGGGGTGAGCAGAGATCAAAACCAATGTGTGGTTTTACAGGAGGAAGGGTGATGGCCCCAACTTTAATGATCTTTTCTAATATAGAAGAATAAGGCTCCCAAAATGGGGTGTATTTCCGTTGTTCCCATCTGAATTGAAAGGTATGAATGGGTGAGAGGTTAGATGAGGGGTTAACCTGATTTGATGAATGGGCTAGATTGGATTTTAGTACCACTAAATTAGTAGTTCCCTTGGTTTTGAATAATTGTTCTGTGGTTTCGAAGAAGAAGAGGTATCATTGGACTTGAATTCCAAGTTCTTATTTTGTAGTTGGATTTTCTTTTCTTTGATGGCCCGAATCTCTAGCTTTTGTGCCATGGTGAATGCCTCATCAAAGGTTAGAAAAGTTTGCACCTGTAGGGGTTGGAGAGAGATATGTCTAGCATAAGCTGTGTGAAGAGCTCTATGAGTTTGGTTTGTGGTAAATGGAATGTGAGTTGATTGATTAGGATACACCAATGAACAACAAAATCTGCGATAGATTCATCTTCATATTGACGCATAGAGTAGAGGTCAGTCATGGTAACCTTCTTAAAAACGTTAATGGAGAAGTGATCCAAGAAGGCTTGGGCTACCTGATTAAATGAGAAGATATAATTTCTAGAAACCCACTATACCAGTCTAATGCGGGCCTAGTCAGAGACATGGGAAAATTCCTCAGGAGTAAAGCATCATCATGGGCAATAAGATAACACCCATGTTTGAAAGACCACAAATGTTGTTGCGGGTCCTCTTTGGTGTTAAAGCAGTTAAATTTAGTCATTTCCCAATGTATGGGATATGGATGAATAGGAATGGATGGGTGGATGGGCTCATTAAAAATCTCATCATACATGAGAGAATTATGTGTGCCAGAAACCAATGCCTCTAAGTGTCCATCTTGTTCATCATTAACTTGATTAGGTTGTTAGTAGATTGTGATTGCTGGGAACCTCCTGTAGTGTAAGGAGGTTGGTGTTGGACATATGATGGAGGTGGAATTCTTGTATATGGTGATGCCATATAGGTAGATTGAGAAGGAGGAAGTGAAATAGGGTACTTACCCAAAATGAATGACAGATGTAACAGGAGGCTGCTGATAATACGTATATGGAGGTGGAAGGGTCTTGGTGACCCTAGTAGAAATGGGGGCTAAGTTTATGGAATAGAAAGGACAATGTTTTGAAAAGGGGTGGTTAGTGAATGTAGACACGGTGGTCATAGTAGGTATAGGGCCAAATTGTAAAATGACTGGGGACAAGGCAAATGTGGGCTGCGCAGAGCTAGCAGAGGCTGGAGCAGAAGTAGGAATGAGTGTTGGGGGGATAGATACGGGCATGTCGTATATAAAATGACCTGAGGCATCTTGAGTGGATGAGTGGGAAAGATAAAACTGCAAGGCGGAAGGGTTCTGGTCAAGGAGTCATGCAAACTCCTCATCCCCTATGGTGATAGTGATAGGTTGGGTAGGATCCATGGGTGATAAAATAGAAGGTGATGAAGGGCTAGGTGGGAGTGGTTGACCGTTGGCATGGAATATGAGGGCATTTTCTTGGCTACGCGACACCACCATGTGAACAATTATCGATGTGGTAGGACTACTTTATGTAAATAACACGAAATACAATAGAGATAGGTGAAATAGGTGGTGGTAGGTGGATTAGGTATAAAATTTCAGCTGGAAATTTGAATAGGTTAATCGATGCCGGTCGAGTAAACCAACACCACCACAGTAACCGAGGTTGGTCACTAAGGAAAATGGACAGTTTGTCAAAACAAGGTAAAAGGCCATTAATTTGCCAAGTATGCAAGATACTGATGGAATTTACCCGAAAGTGAATATGATGAGAGTGAGAGGCTCAAAAGAAAATAAGGTGAAGCAGATGTCCTTTTGGGTAGGTTAACCAAAAGCACAATTAACCGATGCCACTGGGTAAAATTGATGATAGTCGAAAGGGTAACAACGATGGTTGCTTTGGACCGACACCGCTTGTGAAATTGAAACAGAGATGAAGAAAAAGTGGTTGTGAGTTAAAATCAAATATGGAATCAAACATAGAATTATGAGGATGATGAGAATAGGGTCTAGGCACACTCAGATGAAGTTGGAATACACCAACTATGATGAGGAGTGTGCAAAGGGGAAATAAGAAAATGAATAATGTGTCCTCTCACCTCAAAACGCAAGCCAAGTAGAAACACTAAGAAAAATTTAATCCTAAGAGTACTTTTTCTATTATGTTTGTTTATCTTATCCTATTTAAGGACTGACTCATGAACTTTAGAATAGAATTTTTGTGAGGATGGCTTGCTACGAAGAAGAAGATCTACAAGGAGAGGTTTTAGGTTATGTTATGGTGGGGACAAGCCGTCCTCTGATGGGGTATTGGAAAAGATAACCAACAGGGTGCCCATTGTACCATGATTGTGTGATCACCTACAACTTCTTTAGAGTGAGATGTTGTTTAAGAATGTGTGTATTTTTTTTTAATTTTGTGATGTTTAGTAAGACTTAGAGAGAGAAAGAGAAAAAAAGTGCTTTTCTATGATTCATTTGTCAACCATCAGCTGGGCATGACTTCCAACGTATAGTTTTCCCTCATTTAATGTGAGCTAATGCAATAAAATAGAATGAAATGTAGTTAATTTTAAGCCCAAATTGAAATGTTGAATTTGATGACACAAAGAGGTGAACAGGAGAAGGGATGCTCTTTCACTAATGTGATACTAATGAAAGGAAAGGAAAGTTCTTTTTATAACACCAAAACATGACTACTTTGAGACAAATAGAAATAAAAGAAGATTACAAGGGAGAAATTTTAGTGTGCGAACCTTTTAGAAAGGAAACAAACATGCAAATTTTCACCTAGGAATGAAAAAATGCAAGGAACCTCGAATGGGTCCCACTGGGCATGCCAAAATGTTTCACTTGATTCTAGAGTGTTTCTTTGAATGTTGATGAAATAGATAATGGTAAGGGGTTACGAGGAATACCTGTTAAGATGTTGGTTTTGGGTTATTGTGCGCATATGACTTCTTGATCCATAGCTGATCATGAGAGCTTCCTTTTTTCTTGGAGGAACTACCTGAAATGGAAAACAAGACCACCAAATAAAATTTAAATAGTATATGTAGTGGACTACCTAGCGTATGCTAGATCCGGAAGTGTGATACTTTCTAGATGGTCATGTCAATCCACTTATTTGAAATAACTTAATGTTTAGAATAAAGGAAATCCTACTTTGTAGTTAAAATGATTTAGGTATCTCATTCGACTACAATAAGCAAATTTTTTCACAACAAACAAAGCTATGATTGAATCTGAAGGTCAAGATCTCTGTCAGGATATTAGTCTTGATTAGTCAAGGTTAGCTTCTGGGCTATTTTGTGTATTTGATGGAGGTTTTAATCTTTGTTCTTGGTGTAAGGGTAAAACCATAGACACCGAAATCGGTCTGGTATGACAAGTGTCAGCTTAGGTTAACCGTCGATGGTTATGGGAAAATGTACAATAGAAAAGTGACATGTGAGCATGAGAAACTACAAGCAACTCTTCTTCATACCCGACCTCTCGAGGTCATGCCAAGATAGTTTGGTGAGAATGGAATATATGTGGATATAGTCAAACTAGCCGAGTAATCTTATATCCTCAATATGCAAATGGAATCTACAAATCTAAGGAAAATAAGGCCCTCCTAACCTGAATTGGTGTAATGGATTGCTCGGATATAATTGCTGCTCGGAGGATGCAATAAATGTCAAGCTCTACCGAGATCCTATTTATTTTCTATTGGATATGTGGAAAATGACCTGTAGGTGCTTCATGTATATTTATAGACAAGGTCATGAAAATGGTGATGAGAGGTGTGGTGGATCCTCTAGATTTTTATAGATGATTCTCAAGTCTAGTCTAGAAATCCCTAGCCTAATTGGCTACTACGTTTAATACGGAGAACTGTGTAATGATGTCTAGTAGAAGTGGTGAGGATCTAAATATTAGTGTGTGTAAACCAGTGTCAATGTTTGATTGATTAGTAGGCCCATTGGGTTGTGGGACCTGTGGATCACAACCGTAAGTTTGTGGTTGTGGCGGACCTCCTATGGTCATATGAGGAGTCAATCTCTTCTTCCGACTATCCAATAGTCGTAAGCTTTTTCAGCTTCTATGTTTAGAACTAGAAGTTGTATGATTTTCTTAGAATACCTTATGGGTGTTCTGGAAACTTGAATACGTAAGCCAGTATCTATGTCGATGAGGAGGTCTCCTGCGTTGGGTTGTGGAACTAAAGGATCGCAACCAAATATTTGTTCTCTTTTGAGTTCTTGTATGGTCATGTGGATATCCTATCAAGGCAGTCTATAGTTGGGTTGATTTGACTAGAATGTGTATGCCTTGTCATCTTCAATATTCAACTCTCTCAATTGTTCACTAATTGCTTGTAGGTTTATTGTCATTTGAAAAACTTGAATCCTAAGGTCTTGATCTATATCAGCTAGTGTTGTGGAGAGATTTGGTTGAGGTACCACCGGTTCGAAAACATAATCTCTAGGCTCTCTAGGTCCCATGATTGTCATACAAAGATGATTCAATTTTAACTGAAATGAATAAACTAATTATGAAAGATGTATCTACACTATGCATATATTCTTTTATTTTTGTATTTTCGATGAAGTATTTTAACGAAATTAAAAGAGCAACTATTCTAATATATTTAAAAATGGAAAATTAATCTAATAACATAATCAAAACAAGCAAGGTAGCTTGGTATAGCTATTTTCCTATGTAGTTGTGAATTTATCCTAAATATTTAAATAACTAACTAGTTTAATTGAAAGACTTCGATCCTACCTCAAAAGTGAGGAATGAATCATAGTTTCTCAGAAACTATCATTCCCCATAGCTTCCCTGGCAATATCAAAAGTGATCTTTAACTGAAATGAAATAATTTACTACTCTATTTGATATATTGTAACTAGAAATTTGATAGCTCAAACTTGGAGTTTACAGAATAGTGGTAAATCTAGTTGTGTCATGACTTGTCCCCTCAGTGTGATCTCCTCATTCCTTTGTGCTCTCGTGAATCCATAAAAGTGTGTACGTGATAGTGTCAGCAGCAGAAGATACTCAAACAATGGCAGCTTTGGATATAAACCGAATAAAATGCAAGTAAGAGAGGGATAGTGCAAGTGAACAGAGCTTGACTATGCAATTCCTAGTAGGATTTATTGTGGGGATATAATGAAAATACACCGAGAATTCTGGGATCTATCTTTTGTGACAAAACAAAACCTACAACTCTAAATGGATTCTAATCTAAAAATGAAATTACCTTATTCTAAACTAATTGTATGAGACAACAATGAAGTAAGATGAAAGCAAGAAGATCTAATGATCTCTAAAATAGAAAGGAGAGACTGATAATTCATGCAAAATGTAAAACTATTGAAACTCATGCAAGAACTTCAAGCAAACTAAATAATCAAACACAGAAGAAGAGGGGCCATTTGTTTGAAAACAAGTTGGCTATTTATAACATTTGGATTTACCATAGGGTACATTAGAATTGATCTCTTTTACTATAAACAAAGGGAAAACACTATTTACTAGGTGGCTAAAACATAAATGCAAGCCAAAGTGGTTGAAGAATGTGGGTGAAACTTGAATTTTTACATTTGATGAAATCAACGGAATGTTCCGAAAAATGTGCATAGGACTACCACCTTGTGCGGGAGGCGGTTACAAGACCGCTGCCCTACCCTGGGTGGTGGTCATAGGACCGCCGCCTAGGCAGGTGGGCGGTTCTGTAACTTAAAGACAAAAATGCAAGGAAAAGGAGGTAGATGCTAGAACAAAACATGCAAAAACTAGATATGGCTTTCTAGGATGTAGAGGTACACTTGGTGAGCTCTTCTAGATTCTGAACACCTTGCGAAGAGATCTGAATCATCATTGGGGTTTTCGTAACCTCTTTCCAGTAGTATAGTACCTACATTTTTGGGTATGTACATATTTCCCCCTCGAGAGAAGCATTTTAGCCATGAAGAGGCATAAAACGGTGGGTTTGAGTATGGCGGTCCCAAAATGGGGAGTTAGAAGTTATACCTAACACACCCATCTATCAAAATGTCACCACCCAGATTCCTGCTATCTGAAAAATGAAAAGAGGACTCAAGTGCAGATAGACAAAACAAATAAAAAATACTAAAATAATATGAAATGAGGACTTACCATTTATGCGGGGATAAGAACTTACCTCCGTCGGCACTCCAACTCTGCGTAAGAACACTTGAAACAAAATTAGAATACTATATATATGTAAAACAAACTCATTTTACTATTCATTTATGCACGTCGATTTGGTGGTTTTTGAGCTTTGGGACCCACGGTAACTGTTTTCGATGCAAGTACAGTAAAAAAATTCATTGCGAGATCATGATCATGCCTCTGAGAGCAGGATATCGACCCATGAAGTCTCAGGTTAGTTCTTCTCAATTTATCATTTTTAAACCTAAAATATAGAAATGTTGAAATCTTTGTCTTGGGGGATTATTTTTGAAAATGTTAGTTTTAAATGAGTCTCTAGGGGGTGCCCATAGGGTAGGTCTTTATTTCAGTCAAAATGGTGTATTTTTTCCTTTTTAAAGTCTTTTTAGGGCTTTCAAGTTGTTTGGAAATTTGGGACAGGACCACCACCCTGCACAGGTGGCGGTCATGGGACCTCTACCCTAGAAGGTGGCGGTTACGAAACCGCCGCTCTACACAGGTGGCGGTTTCAAATAGAATGCAAAAAGAGATGTAAATTTTAATTGTATTTACATTTTTGACATTTTTAAATGTTCCTGATGATTTTTCTAGTTGGATTATGTTACTAACTTACTCCTTTTCTATGTTTTGGGTGGATGCAAAAGAAGGAGGAGTACATCATATGGAGCAGAGAGAGGGAGTGTGATTGGATCCTAGTAGTGCTAGAGGCACTTACTCGGTCAGAGTGGGATACTCTACATAGGGCTGGCATTTGGAGGATTACTCAAGTCCCTCATGTTGCACTTGCTAGTCACATAATGTGTTACTTATTTTCATACTGGGACATAGATCGAAACATTTTCCGATTTCCAGGAGTTAGGGGTGAGTGGTCCATCACCCTAGAGGATGTTTATCACATATTGGGGGTCCCGATTCTTGAGAGGTGGTTGTCTCTTAAGACAATAATATCCAGATCTTAGATGGTTTAGTGGGCCACCTATATGGGAGATGTTGTTGTCTCCATGGGCTTGAATAAGGGGGTGAAGGTTTGTTCTATTGTTGGTTCAGATATCCCTGTACTCCCAAGCTATTATGGGTATCTTGGCCTCATGGTTGATTGGGGAAAAGGAAGGGGATACTCTTTTATACTTCTGGCACCTATCATTACATAGATTGAGGTACATGGCCACGTTTATGCTTGGGGAGTAGAAATCCTTGGGACCACCTACCACGATTTATACAGGGTGGTTAGATTACATGGACAATCACTGAGTCACCCTACTCTAGTTATGAGCTAGGTGTATAAGTGCATCATTCCTTATGGGAGAGGTGTGTCAGGGTATTGAGGTGGATAGGGATGATCATACTTAGGATGCCACACTAGCCAGTGGCTTCTTTGACTATTGCAGACATGGAGGCCACTCCTTATCAGGCCATGGCAGGGTTATGGGGAGAGGAGGCACACACATTGATCACTTGCTATACTACTAGTCAGCTAATAGACAGGACAAGGAAGTTGGAGATCCACCCCTTTGATAGAGTACCATAACAGTTTGGCCTCCCCTACATTGATATGTTTCCTCTAGTGGGGCCAGTATATAGATCTATTCATGAGGCCAGGGGAGGTCTTAGAGGCCAAGGTTGGACTACGATCACTCATGGAGTTCCCATTGTAGCTAGGTGGGTGGTTCATTCTCGAGGGTAGCTAGTGCTCCTTGAGCACCTTTACTTCAGATCAGAGCTGGTCTTGCTCATAGTGGAGAGAGTGATGAGCCTATTGATGTGGACTCGGACTGACGAGTAATTCACAGAGAGAGAGACAGAGGAGGAGATGGAGGGAGGTGAGATAGGTGGGATGGTTGGGGATGATGAGAGTGACTCTAAGTGGCATGACACTTAGGATATCTTGAGGGCCAAGAGGGTAGAGGAGAGTGTAGAGAAGGTGACTCTGATCTCAGAGGAGTTGCCTTCTCGGGACATTGGGGAGATGATGAGTCCGTAGCAGGACGTCACTTCTTTCCAGATTTGGGGAAGGTTCCATAGTCAGCGGTAGTGTCAGTGGCGGGTGTAGATCCTAGAGATCCCACCTGGATGCCTAGAGATCCAAGTGAGTTACTACTCTTTTCTTGATTTCATTTTAGTTAGAATTGTTTAGTTGATATTTCCCTTTTGTTGTTTCATTTATTTTTGAATTTATCATGGAAAAATTTCTAACTTGTTTATTTCTCCTTTTTTATTTACAGTGACTACTGAGGGATGGTGAGACTTGATTCACCAGGTGTGCACGGACACTCTACTACTCCCTTTAGAGAGTACACAGGACAAGCTTACTACGGACGTGGGAGAGCCTTCAGCAGCTGGTAGACATACCGATGTGTTTTCCCCTGTTTGGAAGGCGGAAAAGATCATGACTTCTCTCGTGTTGAGGTAGCTAGATATAGGACCACTGAGCACTTGATGAGGAGGATTCATTCTCACAGTGAGACCACAACTACTAGCCATGATCGTGAGCCCTCAATTCATTCATAGTGTCGTCGCAGTAGGAGTCCTAGATGCGGTCGTGCACCTTCTGAGGGATCTCACAAGGATTGAGAGATCACGGTTTCTTTTTGTAGTAATTTTTGGTCGAGATATTTATACGAGTGTTTTTGTATTTTCTGGGCTCATTGAGCATTTTGACCATGCCTAGTGCATGATGGAATTGTATATAAAACACGATATTATATATATATATCTCTTTTTGGATCTAGATCTTCTTGTGTCTAGAATTTTGTGATTCATTTCCCATGTGTATACTAGATGTTTTTAGAATCTTTGCTTTTATATGCTTTTCAGAATGTATGCAATGGATGACAAGTGATAACATAATGTTTCTCTTTGATTTGTTTTGTAATGCTGATATGTGATGATGCAAACATATTGTAGTACTAAAATTTTGGATTCTTTGGGCAATGTTCATTGCTTCTTCTTATTTTGGCAAAACGTGATGAATGTAAAATGATAACGAGATGAACTTGCCCCACTCCTAACTCCATGCAACTAGTAAGATGTGAGGGCTCAACACCAAGAGTTGGGAAGGGCACAAATTATATGAGTTTGACTAGATGAAATGATGAGAGATAAAAACCAAACCGGATGTGAAACCAAACTTATACCTACACACTTACCCTACTCAAAACTACCACCAAGCTCAGAAGGCAACTTACTTTCTAGTTTATCTAGACTTAGATCTATAAATGGCAACCTGGTTGAAAAAATATGGTTTTGAGGATTTGATCTCTTTGGAATTTGGACACTTATTTTCACTTAATATAATTTGATTTGTATTTCTAAAATACCAAGATTTGTTAATTTGTGTGAATGGACCCCCCACACCCTGCCCCATGCCACTAGTAAGAAGCATGGGTTTTTCACCAAAGGTAGGATATAGGTGAGTAAGGGCACTTATTTCCTTTCCCAACCTCACACCACTAGTAAGAGATGTGGGCTTATCACCGAAGGTTGGTGGGGAAAAGAAGTGTGTAAAATAAAATATTCTGTTTGCTTGGTATTTTTTATTCTATTTGATTTTGACACTTCTGATATGTGATTTTGGAATATCCTTGTTTCAAAGAGATGTAAGAGGGATAGATGTGACACCAAGAAGCTTCTAGAATAGACCATAGGTAAGAACAACTTCACCTAGTAGAAAGAAAGAGAAAACCAAGTATGCAGGCCTTGGTATGGTTTTTGTCAATATTTGTCTATCGATCTTGATGAAAAGATTTTGGAATTATTTGATGATATTATGAAAACTTGAAGAGATATGATTTTGAATTTTTTTCCAATACTTTTAGAAGTTTGTAATGAATTTCTTAAGAATAAGTTCCTTGACCACAATGGTTACTGAAACGAGTGAACAAAATGAAACAATTAAGTGACTAATGTAATGTAGGTAGATATAATATACAAATGGTGACGCTGATGCCTTATGTGTAAAACCATTTAAGATGCAAGGAATTGACTGTTTCATTGAATTCCTCACCTTCTAGCATACACAAAAGATACGTACCATTTCCATAGTATTTCATGACTCGATATGGGCCCAACCACTTGGGCTGGAATTTCCTTCCTTCACTAGTTTTCTTATCAATCTAGTTGTCTAGTCTTAGAACTAGATCTCCCTCATATATTTCTCACTCGTAGACCTTTTTGTTATATTTCCAGCACATCCGGTCAGCATAGGCTCTATATCATTGTTCGGCATTTAGCCTAGCCTCATCAAGGCTTTCTAGTTGAGAGAGGCATGCCTCTTTATAGGCATCTTCTCCCAAACTCCTTGTAATGAGATGTGGAGACTAGGTATTTTGACCTCAAGCGGGAGAACTACCTCTTCCCCGAATACTAATGAGAAAGGGGTTTCTCTTGTTGGTGTTCTTATTGAGGTTTGATGGGCCCACAAGGATAGGTATAATTTTAAATGCCAATCCCGTTTATTCTCCTTAACTATTTTGAGGAGAATAGCCTTTAATGTTTTATTTATGGCTTCAGCTTGTCGATTAGCTTGAGGGTAATAAAGAGAGGCCATATAATGGTTTATCTTGAATTTATTGCATAATTCATAGACCTCATAATTCTTAAAGGATGTGCCATTATCTAAGATAATGACTTGTGGGACACCATACTTGCAAATGATTTGATTCAAAATAAACTTAGCTATTACGTAACCCGGCACGGTGGTGAGAAGCATGGCCTATACCCATTTGGTAAAATATTTTGTGGCCGTGATTATAAAGTTATGGCCATATGTTGATGAGGGAGAGAATTTCCCTATCAAATCTAGACCCCATATGGAGAAAGTCCATGAGGTTTCTATTAGTTACGAGACATTGTGTTGACATGTGAATCTCGTGGGAGAATTCTAGGCATTTGTGGCACTTACACACAAACTCTACTACATCATGTTCAAGAGTGGGCCAAAAATAACCCATTTGATGTATTTTGTGAGTAGTGGCATGACCACCAAAGTGGCCTCCACATATCCCATTGTGGGATTCGTAAAGAATCTTTTAGATTCTTCAGTGTCAATGCATCTTAAAAGCATTCCATCGAAAGCTTTACGATAGAGTACTTGTTCTAAGATAACATATTTAGCAGCGATAATGCGTAACCACCTTCTTTGTTGTGATGTGGCATCTTCTGGGTATGTATGGTCCATGATAAAATTGATGATATCGGTGTACCAAGGGCATGTAGAGATGGGGGGTCTGGTCTCGACAAAGTATATGCACTCATTAGGAAAGTCCAGATTTACTAGATCGCCTCCATCTAACGGATTGTCAACTAACCAATCTACAATGATTTTTCCTTTAAAAGATTGTTGGTTTACAAACGTTAATTCAAATTCACCTATTAATGATATGAAATGTCTAGCCTTTTTAGATAAATACCCTTGTGTGAGGAATGTTCGTAAATGATCTGTCTTTACAATGACCCTTGTTTCTTGGTTTAACATGTAATGTCTTAAAATTTGGTTGCAAAGACTATGGCAAGGCATTCTCTCTCTGCCTGTGTATAATGTGTTTCATAATCAAGTAACATTTGGCTAATGAAATAGACTACACGTTCTCATTTATCATTGTCTTCTTGAGCCAACATGTAGGCTAGCAAGACATAAGTAGCCCGTGAGTACAGGATCAAAGGATGATCTAGTCTAGGAGGCATTAGCGTGGGAGGAGACAAAAAGAAGCGTTTAACCACTTCAAGGCCTCGTTGCATTCTTCTATCCAATCAATGCTATAATATTTCTTTAATAGATTGTTGATTGGATGAATAGCAAAACTTAAATCCGGGATGAACCTTCGGATTACACCTAGTTTCCCAAGAAATGATCTGATACTAGACTCATCTGATGGTGGAATCATTTCAAGAACAGCCTATATTTTGGCTAGATCAACATCAATCCCTCGTGAGGATATAATGTAACCCAAAATATTGCCTTCTATCACACCAAATACGCATTTCTCTGGGTTCAAGGTGACGCCATACTCGATCAATCATGAGAGAATGATACGGAGTACCTCGGGTGATCACAACACTTCTTGGCCTTGGCCAACAAATCATCCATGTAGGATTCCAAAATTTTATGAATAAGGTCATGGAATATGTATGTCATTGCCCACTGGTATGTAGCACCGATTCTTAAGACCGAATGACATGACAACGTAACAATAAGTTCCCCAAGGAGTTATAAATGTGGTCTTGGCTTGATCTTGTTCAGATATTTTAATCTGATTATACCCTGAAAACCCATCCATGAGGGACAATAGTTCAAATCTGGTTGTTGCATCAACAATGATGTCAATGGATGGTAACGGAAGTCATCTTTGGGACATGCTTTGTTAATATCCCGAAAGTCTATGCAAATGCGTATCTTTCCATTCTTTTTTAGAACATGGATGATATTAGATACCCATTGTGAATAGTCAATTGGTTTGATGAATCCTACTTGGAGAAGTTTCATTACTTCTTCTTTTACCATGAGAGCCACTTTTGGATTCATTGGTCTTGAATTTTGTTTAATTGGCTTCGTATCTAGTTTGGTGACAAGATTATGTACAGCAATATGTGGTGAAATTCCTGTCATTTCTTTGTAGTTAAACGCGAAAGTCTTTTGATGTTCCTTGAGGATTTGGGTGTGTATTTCTATCTCCTTTGGAGTTAACGAGGATCCCAACTTCAAAATTTTTGGTTCTTCCTCCATTCCAATGTTTATGTCAATTGTTTCTTCGATTAAGGAAGCATTTCCTTCTTCAAATTCAGGTGGGGCTAGAGGTAGTTCCAAACTTTCTCTGTTCTCTACCTCGTAGATATCGAGATCCTTTTACAGAGGAGACTCTATCATGGGATTTCCAAAATAGGAAGAGGAATGTGGTATTAGGGAAAGATCCACTATGTGATGAGCGAGATGTAGCTCCGCATAGGTGTTTAGATATTCGAGAGTGACTCTATCACTATCAAAGTGATCTAGGATAGAAAACTCATTCTCAGCTTCTATATGAGTTAGGAGTGGGTTTGTTGGTATTTTACGCACCAATGGTTTAGTACGAAGTGATACCATGAAACTTGTGTTTTCCAACTCACTGTTTGGAGTAAAATAGGAAGCTGAGGTTGTTATTGAATCTATGAGAAGGTTCTGCTCTCGTGGGATTGCTTTAATTGATATGAAGTTGAATCCTTTGCTTAGATCTAATACCGCCATTTTGTAGAGTTGTAAATGTTCAGCTCTAGTCTCATATACCTTAGATACTTGGTTTGTAACTAGTTGTGAGTATCCTAGCACTATAATGTTATCGACACCCATTCTTTTGGCTATGATGAGGCCAAGGAGGAGGGATTTGTACTCAACCCCATTGTTTGTACACTCAAAGTTTAATTTAAAGGTAAAAGGTAGGATCTTTCCCTCATGAGAAGTAAATATCACACCCCCACACTCAAAAGTGACATCTAGCTCCATCAAAGTGGAGAGTCCAATATTTTCTTGGAAAAATGGATGTTGGGATATTCATTGTGTCTATTTCTTCTACCTCGGTTACTTCTACCATACAAAATTCATCTGATGGAAGGGAACCAATTCCCAGGGTGTATCCCATACCCATAGAATCAAATGGTAGGAGAATGGGTAGGTCTTTCTCTAGTAATTCTACAATTTTTGCGGTAGTCCCTAATGACACTATTTCTATAACGTTAGTCTCATTTTTGAGTCTGGAATGCCCTCGAATAGATTTGTAATTTCTAATTCTATTGTAGGTATCAGTTTCTCTTCTAGTTTTGAGCTGATTGGTTTGTTAAGTTGATTTGTTGGGAGTTCAAACTCAGAGTGAATGCTTGGTCTTTTCTTCAAGTCAGATAGGTATATATCGAAGGGTTTTGGGTCACCTTGTGCCATAAATATTTTCCCTAAGTGCAAATATCTTATTTCCTAGAATAGCGTAGAAGGTATTTCCTTCATGCGGTGTATCCATGGTCGACCGAGGATCATATTATAGTTGGTTTACCGATCTATAATATAAAATTAAGTGAGGACCGTCTTGGGTCCTAAGATTACTAGTAAAAATATGGTTCTAATTGAAGTGGCTTTGAGGCTATCATAACCTCTTAGCGTATTTCATGTTGTGGAACAATTTGTTTCTCCATATCCTATCTTTTGAAGAAAATCAAAGGGGACTATGTTAACTACTACCCCATCATTAATCATTACACGTTTAACATAGTTATTGTAAACCCATACCTATAAATGCAAGGTTAGGTCACCTCTATGTGTAATTTTAGCGTCTGTTGGCATCTTGCTTATATCAAATATAAACTCAGTATCCCTATCTGGCTGCCCTAGAAGGTAGAAATCAAAGTCTACATGGTTTACTTGTGTTTCCGGAGGAGTGATGTTAATTAAATGACCAAGGCCTAATGCTTCTAAGAGAGAAGCCCTATGGGTAGGAGAGTTCTTCAACAAATCCAAGAAGGAAATATGAGAGAAGGTCTTCGTTAAGTCATTAATTAAATCATAAGCACCTATGGGTTTTACCAATGTTTGTTGAATGTTGTCTAGTTCTAATGGATAACTTGGAACTGGTTGAGAAGAATAATCATGTGTTCTTGTTATGGTTTCTATGGGTAGCTTGGTGTCTAACTCTACTAGGCCAACTATCTTGGTTTGCGGTCGAGTTCCTAATTGGGGTGCGACCGGTGGACTTAATGAAGTTGAAGCTTCATGATCATTATTTCCTATCATAACACCCTTGTTCATTCCACTTGGATCTAACATGTTATTATTAGAATGATTTGGGAGCGGATCATTAAAGATCTTGAGGGGTGCATTTTGAGTGGAGATTTCCCCTGTAAGTGTTTGGCATGGGTATTACAGAATTTGCTAAGAACATATCTATAAAGAGTTGTCTTTGGTCTTCTGGAAAATGCTGCATGAATTTATTGTAGTCACGGAAAGTCCTAGTATCATGGCCTTGAATCTTGTGGAAACCACAATACAAGTTGGGATTATAGTTTCGAGGTTGTTGATTTGAAACCTGTTGTGGTCCAAAATTCTAATTAGGTTGTTGGTTGTTAGAGTTAAAATTTTGAGGTTGTTGCCTTTGGTTTTGACTCTGATATCCAGTTGGGTTTTGATTTGGACCTTGTGTCTAGATTTTCCATTGTTTTTTTGTTGTTTTTGTTGTTTTCGTGATGGACGATTAAAATCCACCACATTGATTATTGGAGTAAAGTTTTTGTTTCGTTGATTGTTAATGGGTGGTGACATTTTTACGATGTTTTCCCTTTTAACTTGTTAGTTACTCCATCTATTGTTACCCCACAATTTTTTTAAGGATTTTGGGTCCTTGATTGGTATTCTGGCATTAGGATAGGTTGTAGTGTTTTGATTGGGAGTGATTAATTTCCCATTTGTTCCATATGTCTTACAGACCACTATCTATTGCTGCTTGATCTATTCGGAGAGCACTCTCAAGTACTTCATCATAAGTTCTTAGTGGGAACTTATGGACTTCTTCCTTTATCTCTCTATTGAGGGAATGAAGGAATAAATCACATAGTTCCATCTGATCCATGTTTGGAGAACTTGCTGATGAGTAGAGAACCATACGCCATCTCTGAATAAAATGAGCAGTGGATTCATTATGCTCTTGTTTAATATGCAAGAATTCCCTGATTCTGTTCTCAATAATTTGTTCATATCAAAAGATTTGATAAAATCTGACACAAGTTGTTTGAATGAGTGTATCGAGGCTTTAGGTATTCTGTAGTACCAATCAAGGGCAATACCCTCTAAGGTTTTAGGGAATATCTTAGCAACAACCCCATCCCAAGGGAGTAGTTCTCAAATGGCCGTGGCATAGGCCTTGATATGTGCATTTGGATCTCCCTCCCCTTTGTATTTGGGTAAATCGGGAAGAGGCCTTGGAAGCATGAAATTTCATATGGTGAAGTCTAGGGGCTCTTTTAAATATTTTGAGTAAGTCCCTACCGCATAGGCTTCGACCATTGATGGTGCCTCTTGAGGGGGTGGAGGTGGAATGGGTTGTTGATATGGCATAACATATGTATTTATAGGGATAAGGAATTCCCTGTGATTGAGCGAACATCCCGGAGAAGAGAACATGTCTCCCTATAGTGATTTTGAATAGATGTTTAAGTAGGGAGGAGCATTGCTCTGGTATGGGTTGTTAGGTGCTAATCCGGGAGGTATCATATTTTCAACTGGAGCGGCATTTGAAAATGTGGTTCTAGTTGGTGTTTGTTGTTGATAGTTATATGAATGTTGAAGAGGAATACCTAACGTGCCTATTCTTGTAAGGAGGTCAACTTGGCTGGGATGATGTGGAGGGTTGAGGATTCCTGCTTGCCTGAAATATGAATTTTGATTTTCTTGAGCAAGTTCCAATCCTCTAAACTTTTCAAATAAGGCTGAGATGACCTTGATTGGTAAAGACACAGTGTTTTGTCTTAAAGGTGATTGTTGCACACCTTGAGGTTGTAAAGGGGTATGATACCCTGATATGAATTGATCATTACCCTACCAAGCTTCACCGAGAGTATTTCCCATAGGTGGAGGAATGGGGGTGTTTTCTTGGAGTAGGGTATCACGTTGTGTTTGCAAACTCCCTATAGGTGGGTACATGTTTTGAAAACGTTGTTAATTTCTAGCATAGCATGCTAAATACTCCTCATCAAAAAATGGGAGTGGATCTGACTGTCTACTAATTTGTGGTCTAAACAAAACCTGAGGAGATGAAGTGGACTCTCCAGTAAACATCGTATTGTTAGAGCCTACTGGAGCTCTGGTTGTTGTGTTTGTGTGAGTTGATCCAATTCCTCAATTTAGAATGAAGAACTAGAGCTAGTTCTTTGAGGAGGAGTTTGTGATGACAAGTAATTAATTGAATAGTTGTCATCCCATGCAGAAAGCAAGGGTGACGGTTGTCTTTTTTTTTACCATAATTTGCTTCGAGACCTGAGAGAGATCTGCCATATGCGTTGTATCCTAACATATTCGGGGGGTATATGAATACCCACAGAATAATGGGAAAGAGTGAAGGTGGATGAAAGAAATGAAAATAAAAGGAGAACAGTTGTTAGTTTCACGTTAGGCTCACCAATTTTGGTGAAGTTGATGTGAAGGCTAATGAGGTAGAGAAGATGAAAAGTGAATCAATTGGAAGAGCGAGTAGGAATCTGACTTTAGATCAGAAGATTGCATGTTCATTTCATGTTGGGTTCACCAATTTTGTATGATAGAAAAGTGACATGTGAGCATGAGAATCTACAAGTAACTCTTCTTCATACCCGACCTCCTAAGGTCATGCCGAGATAGCCGGTGAGAATGGAATATATGTGGATATAGACAAACTAGTTGGGAAATCTTATATCCTCAACACACAATAATGGAATCTACAAATCTAAGGCAAAGAAGGCCCTCCTAACCTGAATTGGTGTAATGGATCATTCGATATAATAGCTTCTTGAGGCTCCAATCAATGTCGAGCTCTCCGAGATCCTATTTATTGGTTATTGGATATGTGGAAAATGACCTAGGTGCTTCGTGTATATTTCTAGACAAGGTCATGAAAATGGTGATGAGAGGTGTAGTGGATCCTCTAGAGTTTTATGGACGATTCTCTGGTCTAGTCTAGAAATCCCTAGCTTGATTAGCTGCTACGTTTAATACAGAGAACTGTGTAATGATGTTTGGCGAAGCGGTGAGGATCTGAATATTAGTGCGTGTAAACTAGCATCAATGTCTGATTGATCAGTAGGCCCGTTGGGTTGTGGGACCTGTGGATTCAATCTCTTCTTTTGACTATCTAGTAGTTGTAAGATTTTTCAACTTCTATGTTTAGAACTAGAAGTTGTATGATTTTCTCATAATACCTTACGGGTGTTCTGGCAACTTGAATACGTAAGCCAATATCTATGTTGATGAGGAGGTCTCCCATTGGGTTGTGGAACTAAAGGATCACAGCCAAATATTTGTTCTCTTTCGAGTTCTTATATGGTCATGTAGATATCCTATCAAGGCAATCTGTAGTTGGGTTGATTTGACCAGAATGTGTATGCCTTGTTGTCTTCAATATTCAACTCTCTCAATTGTTCACTAATTACTTGTAGGTTTATTGTCATTCAAAAACCTAATCCTAAGGTCTTGATCTATATCAGCTAGTGTTGTGGAGAGATTTGGTTGAGGTACCACCGGTTCGAAAATGTAATCTCTGGGCTCTCTAGGTCCCGTGATTGTCATACAAAGGTGATTCAATTTTAACCGAAATGAATAAACTAATTATGAAATATGTATCTACAATATGCATATATTCTTTTACTTTTGTATTTTCGATGAAGTATTTTAACGAAATTAAAAGAGCAGCTATTCTAATACATTCAAAAAATGGACAATTAACCTAATAGTATAATTAAAACAAGCAAGGTATCCTGGTATAGTTATTTGCCTATGTAGTTGTGAATTTATCCTAAATATTTAAATAACTAACTAGTTTAATTGAAACACTTCCAATCCTACCTCGAAGTGAGGAATGAATCATAGTTTCTTAGAAACTATCATTTCCCACAGCTTCCCTGGTAATATTGAAAGCGAGATTTAACTGAAATGAAATAATTTAATATTCTATTTGATATTTTGTAACTAGAACTTTGATATCTCAAACCTGGAGTTTACAGAACAATGGTAAATCTAGTTGCTTCGTGACTTGTCCCCTTAGTGTGATATCCTCATTCTTGTGTGCTCTCGTGAACCCAGAAAAGTGTGTATGTGATAGTGTCAATAGCAGAAGATACTCGAACAATGGCAGATTTGGATATAAACCGAATACAATGCAAGTAAGAGAGGGATAGTGCAAGTGAACAAAGCTTGACTATGCAATTCTTAGTAGGATTTATTGTAGTGCCCATTCAAACAACCACTTGAGACCCAAGAAACAACCTAGGGTTAGCTAGAAAATTATGGGATGATTTTTTTATTTGAATTGTCTAAAACTAAGTTACAAGACATCAGTTTTCACTAATAGGTTTTGAAACAAAACCTACTTACCCAAACAAAAGTTTCCTTTATTAACTTATAACACATTTACAAGGTTTAAATTTTAGGGTTACACATTTTAGTTGGGTTCAGGGAGTAATCTTACCCCCATGCCTACTCTCTAACAGGCTCAGAACTTCAACTAGATTTTTCTCATACTTATTGCTTTCAAAATTTACCTAAACCATTTCCAATAGATAGGAAATTTTCTCACCTTTCGGTGATATAAATAAGTCCTCCTAACTCCTTACAAAACTCAAGTTATGAGTGGGCGGAGTTTGGGGATCAAATTTTCCCCAAGGGGGACACGTGGCAAGAGGAGGAGGAGTGCACCTTGGGCGGGTTGGCAGGTCACGGGGTGGCATTGGGAAATTTTTCCAATGTGGGATCAAAGTCAAAATGTGCTCCACACCCCCGTGGGTCCACACAAGGCAAAAAAAAAAAAAACAAAGGGGAAAGGAAAGGGTGGGGCGGCGGACCAAATTTGTGCTTTGCGCCCTAGGGGAAAAAGGGAAGAAAGGTCGTGGGTCCGCGTGCCCACCGAAGGAGGAAAAATGAGGGAGAAGGTGGACTTTCAGGCCGTAGGAGGATTCTAGGAATTTTTCCCAAAGGCCCAAAAGGTGAAATTTCTCCCGAACCTCCGCCGCCACCCGATGGTGCCACGTGGCATGCGTTAATTGGACGCGGGCGCGAGGTCAACATGGAAAATTTTCCCAAAAAAAATTTAAAAGCTAAGGGGTTAAAAAGAACCCGTGCCTCCTTTGTAGCCATAAGGGGACACATGGCACCCTCTGATTGGTTGCAGGCCACTGACGGAGGGAAAAGTGAAAATTTTCCCAAAAATTTTCAAAAAGTTTAAGGGTAAAATTTTATCTGCCTCCGCCTCAGCCCTTGGAGGACACGTGGTAGCCTCTGATTGGCTGCGGGCCTAGGTGGAGGGAAAAGTGAAAATTTTCCGAGCCCAAAATTTTGAAAATTTTCTAAGGGCAATTTTGATGGGAAATTTTTGGGTTGCGGGCCCAGACAGGGGAAAATTTTCCCAAATTTTCCCACCAAGGCACAAAAACTTCAAAGTGTCATAACTTGAGCTAGAAAGATTATTTTTGGGAAAACGAGGAATTTTTGAAAGCTCTCAATGCCCTCTTTGCATAGAAGACATAAAAATTTATTTTTGATGAAAATTTAAGGGTCAATTTTGTAAAAACAATCTGTAATCCGTTTTTTGGAAAACTGACAAATTCCAACCTATAATTTTGATAAAATTTGAACTCCTCCTTTGCTCAACATGTCAAACAGACATAGAGGATCAGTCTAGGGAGGGTTTAGAGTGTTTTAGGGAAGTCAATTTATCCAATCTATTCAAGGTTGCATTTTTCTAGGCAATAGACGGAAAAATGACTGCAAGCTCCGAATTGAAATTTATTAAGTTTTGGAGGTTCATTCTTGACTATTTATAGTGAATTTGAGTTCCCTAGGTCTTCCTAAGTATTAATTTCAAGGTTTCATAACTTATTGTTGAGTATAAGTCTGAACTGCTCATTTTAATTAAAATGTGCATTGCCAGATTTAAGTTTTAAAACAGTGAGTTGTTTCCTTTAAATTGATTTAGCAATTTGTCTTTTGAAAGTGCATATGATTCTAACTTAATAAAATACAATTCTTATTAGGTCATCCATTCAATTCTAACTAAAAATGCATCTCTGATTTCAATTTTAATAAACAATTTTGTAATTAATGTAACACTATCTTTCATTCCATATGCATGCTTCTTTCTTTTATTTTCAAACTATCAATTTTCAATAATAATTCAAATCAATTGTGCACTACACTCTTGAGAGGGGAATGCATTCTTTCATTAATCCTAAATATACTTTTACAACTTTCCTTTCTATTTGATTTCAAATACAATACATACAATAACAACACTATTTCTTATTCCTTTTCAAACGAGAGATATCATTCTTGCACAACAATTCAAATCTAGTGCACATTACAATTTAGAAAACTACTTCAATCCTTTATTCATAATTCCATAACACTTTTACAACTTGTCCCTTTTCCAATTTGAATTGGTTTCAAATTGCCAAATACAAAGTATGAAACATCATTCACATTTTCTTTCCAAAGTAAAACAGAGAATTATAATTCTTCTTGTGCATTTCTCAATTCAATTTAAATCTTCCATCTACATTGCAACAACTTTACATCACAATTACTATACATCTCATCCACTCAAGGTGGGAAAGGTTACATTGAATTTACTCAAAATAAATGACTATCAAACTATGAAATTTCTTCTCCAAATAGTAGCATGCTTGTTTCTTCTTCTTTATAACTTTGATCACAACAAGGAAGGGGAAAGGAAATGCTCTCCACCCAACCAAGACATCCAATGAGAAAGGAGAAGCCATCCTTCCCCATTGGCCCCCGAGCCCCAACCATATTGAAATGGAGCATGAATATCAACACATGGCAACAAAGGCTTCTATCACATATAAGCAACATTCACATTGCATACAATCAATAAAATGCATAGTTCAAAATAAGACAGCAGTTCCCAACTGCATTTGAAACAATTCATACAACACATAGGCTTGATCAAGCAAGAAAGCCAACAAGAGTATGGACTATGGGGAACTCCTTATGCCTCCCAATTTGGAATTAGGCATCCACCAACATTCATATCGCCAATAATCATATCAACCCCATAAACCTTATATCTCCCCACCCTTCCTTATGCCCCCAAGTTTATCCCTTACGCCCCCCCATAGTAAGAAATGCAAGCAGTTTCTTTTCCAAGGTGGATCCCAAACCAAAACTCCTCCAAAATAGAATAGTGCCATTGGAAATCCCTTATGCCCCCATATGAAATCCTCATAGCCCTCTCCTACACCATGCTCTAATAATTCTACCCAACCATCCAAGAATGCAAACACAAATACCATTTAAGCATGCATGCAAGAGAAGGAAAGACAGTTAAAATACAGCTCCAGATCCTACCTCTCCATACTAAAGTTTGTTCCAAGCTCACAAGATTTCCACAATGTCAAAGTGAAGTTCAAAACAACAAGTATAAGCAAGAAAAAAGACTCCAAGCTCTTCCTTAAAAAAGCTCCAAAAGAAACAACACCCAAAAAAATGCACCCCAAGAGGCAATAACATAGTTTTCAACAACCCCCAAATGAGCAAGAAGCTTCAATTTTATAGGAAAGGAAAGAGAGAGGATGATGTGGATCCAAGTGGGATACCACATCATTTTTCCTAATCCCAAAGAGGAAATCCACAACAACAAAAAAATTACAATAAATTAAACATGAAAAAATCACTTACATACTCCAATTCAACCCATACTCCAAAAGGACCAAATTAAATACATGTAAGGGAAGTGCAATTAAAACTTACATATTGTCACCTCAAAATGCATTATAAATTCCTACATTTAACCTCCAAACCATATGCATGGTTGGTGGATCATTTTAAGAGGTGTGGGACAAGTTTAACTTGTCCCACAAGCCTCCAAATTTGGCCTCCAAGGTCAAATTCGAATTCCATAAAAGATGGAGTGCTAGACCTTCCAAAATCTGCCTTACATACTCTTACAATTTCTTACACATTCTTACATGATAACCTACACACTCTTCCAACATTAACATCTAAGACACCAACTTTATTAATGACATTCCACATCCCAATTTAATTTAAATAACATTTATCTATATCACTATCACATTAATCTACCACATTTAAATTAATTAAAAGAAGGAATGCATTACAAATAAAGTACATACAATAATTATAAAAAGGAACACATAAATAAAACACTTATCCCATGGTCACATATAATGGAAATCCCCCCCATGGGAATTCCTAACATACACAAAACACACAGCTCATAACACACTTGCCATGGTGACCTTGTTGATTTCACCTAGAATTTCAATATGGTTAGTCTCCAGTCCCCTGACATTGTTGTGATTTTTAGCCTACAAAATGTAAATACCACCTTCGGCCTCATGTCCATATCAGAACATCCAAAATGATATAAACAATATCTCAAAATCATCTAAACACACAGATCACAACAATATCAATAATTCAACATTATCATTTTTAATTAAATAAATCAATTATATCATCATCAAAATCTATCATACCAGATCTACTCAAAATGTCTAATATCATAAGTCCAAATCAACATCTATAATATTTCCATGTCAAACAGTATCATCAACCACATATAGAAAATGTCTCTAGTAACCATCATGCATAATAACCGAATCTAGATCAATAATAATTCATGATCTAACATCTAACCATCATACTAAAACAAAACATAATAGTTCCCATAATATGATCAATAGTATCAAAATCAGTATCTAAAAGTGTCAAAGGGAAGTGGGCACTACATCCCCCTCCCCTTAGACTCGACTTCCTCTTGGAAGTCACTTGGAAAAAAATGTGGAAACTACACTCGTAATATTGTGGCATCCTCCCAAGTGGCTGCAGTCTCATCATATATGTCCCACTACACCCGTACCTGATCAATCTCTCTACCTCGAAGGCCCAAGGTCCTGCGATCTATGATATGGATGGGCTCCACCATCACATGCCCTTGATCTTTCACCTATAATGATGTCTATTCCAACACACAAGAAGGATATGCAATGTACCTCCTAAGGACATAAACATGAAACACATCATGTAGGTGAGACAAGCTGGGTGGCAATGGTAGACGGTAAGCCAAAGGGTTGATACACTCTAAGATCTCAAAAGGATTAACGAATCAAGGAGCTAACTTAGAACCTTTTCCATAGCGGATAGGGCTCTTGTGTGTACCGACACAAAGGAACACCTTCATGCCCACATCAAAGATACGATCAATCCTATGTTGATCCGCATACTTATTTTGACGTGTCTTGTTCCTCTTACAATCTCTACCTGATCAACACTACCTACTGCTCCATGTCCTACAAAAGAGATGGTCCAAGAGATAATCTATCCTCTAACTTGTCCCAGCTAAGGGTGTCTTGCACTCTCTACCATATAATGCCTGAAAAGGAGCCATGCCTATAGAACTCTGAAAACTATTATTGTAGGAAAACTCCACTAAGTACAGGTACTCCTCCCACTTAGACTACTGATCCATCATGTACATCCTAAGCATATCCTCCAAAATCTGATTCACTCGCTCGGTCTGTCCATCTATCTCAGGATGATATGTTGTGCTGAAATTAATCCTCATCCCGAGGACATACTACATGGTAGTCCAAAAGTGTGAAGTGTACAAAGGATCATGATCATAAATGATCTTCCACAGAATCCTATGCAACCTAACAATCTCATCCAAATATACTCGTGCCACTGCTCTAGCTATATAAGTGGTCTTCACTGAGAAAAGTGAGCCACTTTTGTCAATTTATCAACCGTGACCATAATGGCATCGTGGTGATATCTCGACATAGGTAGTCCAACAATGAAATCTATGGAAATGGTGTTCCACTTCCATTCTCGGTATGGCATGAGGATAAAGAAGACCTGTTGGATGCTGATGTTCAGCCTTAACCCTCTAGCACTCTAAACACCATGACACAAACTAAGCCACGTCTCGACGAAGTCCTCTCCAGTGGTACAACTGTCTCAAAGTAGTGTGCATCTTCTTCACCCTAGGATGGGCTGAATAGGGTGCATGATGTGCCTCTACCAAGATGTCCTACCTCAAGCCTCCATCTCTAGGAACATATATCCTACCTCTGTGCCTGAGAAGACCATCTGCCTCTAAGGAAAAACCATCAAACTTCCCCTCAAGGGGTCTCTGTGACTCGATCTCTACTCGTACTACCATGTAGAAGCTATCAAGAGGAAGCTACTAAAGAATCCTACTCCACAAATCTGTGCTCACTAGGTAGCCATAGCCACATGTCTCCATCTGTTGAGAGCATCTACTACCACATTCTCCTTCCCCTTCACATGCTCTATCTCCATGTCATACTCACAAAGCAACTCCATCCAACACCGTTAACAAGCATTTAGATTGGGCTATGTGAAGAGGTGGCGAAGACTCAAATGATCTATCTTGAGTGTGAATCTCTGTCCAAGAAGAAAATGTCTCCATCTAACCAAAGCATGCACAACTACCGCAAGCTCAAGATCATGGGTAGGATAATTAAGCTCATGATACTTGAGTTTTTGAGACTCAAAAGCTATAACTTTGCCCTCTTGCATCAACACACCTCCAAGCCCTGCTAAAGAAGCATCTATGTAAACAAAGAACTCACCTTGTGGATCTAGCACTACAAGAATGGGTGTTGTAGTGAGGCACTCCTTCAGTGTCCTAAAGGCCTACTCGCATCTGTCCATCCAAAAAAACTTCTTCCCTTTCCTCTGAAGGGAAGTGATAGGGTGCACAATCTAGAGAAGTCCTGAACAAATCTCTAGTAGTATCCTACTAATCCCATGAAGTTGCGCACCTCGGTCACTATAGTGGGTGCTGGCCAATCCATAATGGCTCTAATCTTGGAAGGATCGATTGCGATACCTTCCTAGAAATAATATGATCCAAATAATGCACCTCTTTCTGGAAGAAAGCACACTTCTCCAAGTTCCCATAAAGCTTCTTCTCACAAAGACACTGGAAAACCTATCGAAGGTGCCCCTCGTGCTCCTCACGTGTACATGAGTATATCAAAATAACATCTAGGAAGATGAGCACAAAGCAAATCTAAGAAGGTCTTGAATACCCATTCATAAAACTCATAAACACTACAAGGGCATTCATCAAACCAAAAGGCACCACTATGAACTCATAGTGCCCATATCTCATACGGAAGGTGGTCTTATGAATGTCCACCTCTGAAATCCTTAACTGATGGTAGCCCAACTTGAGATCAATCTTAGAGAACACCATGGCTCCCTTCATTTGATCAAACAAGTCATCAATGCGAGGAAGAGGATAACGATTCTTGATCGTCACTTTGTTCAACTGGTGGTAATCAATACACAACCGCAATGATCCATCCTTCTTCTTCACAAAGATCACCGGTGCACCCCAAGGGGATACACTAGGATGGATAAGGCCCTTCTCTAAAATTCCCTCAAGCTGCAACTTGAGCTCACAGAGCTCCGGGGTGGTCATCCGATAAGGTGCCCGTGAGATAGGCTCTGCTCCAGGGACTAGATCTATATGGAAATCAATCTCACGCGGGGTGGCATCCCCGTAGCTCCCCTAGAAATACATCAAAAAACTCTCTCAAGATGGGATGATCATCTAGCGATGGTCCACTAGACCCATCCTCTAATCTGTCACTGACTGTAACAACATACATCTGACAACCCCATCGCACACACCGCTTAAGCTGCATAGCGGAAATGGTATGAATAGAAACGGGTCTCTTGACCCCCGAGATCACCGAATCAACTCCCAAATCATCTGCACAAGCTATAGTCTTATGATAATAATCCATCTTGGCCCTATGTGTAGATAACCAATCCATACCTAAAATAACTCCATACGAGCCCAAAGGAAGAATACGAAGATCTGAGGTGGTGGTGAAAGGTCCCAAATCCACTACACACTCCTTAACTAAGGATTCCATAGAGATCTTGGCTCCAGAAGCCATCTCGACATCCCAACTGAGACCCTACCTAACTACCACCAGCCTACATCACTCTACTAAAGATGGTGCAATGAAAGAATCAGAAGAACTAGAATCAAACAATACAGAGGTAGGAATACCACCAATGCTACATGTGGTCTCAATGAATGTGCTTTGGTGCTCTTCATGGTGGTTCTCAACCACTGCATAAATCCTGTGGCTGTCCCATGTCACCAACTATCATCTTAGAAACTGGTACCTTACCCTTGTTAGGGTTCTGAGGACAATCTCTCCAAAATTTCCAGCTACTCCACATCCAAAGCAACTACCTGATCCTCTCCAAGGAACAACACCTCCAAGAGTGCCCTAGAATCCTGGCATGGATCATGATGAGCCAACTATGGTATGTTGTGGCCTCTGTTGGCAAGCTCTAGCTGATGAGCTCTAATTCCACACTGTGTCCTGATGGGACCCCTAGGAGGAGGCCCCATGCTCCAACCTCTCTGTGCATCATCTCTCTTTGTGGAGGTCTATACGGTGGGTGGGACTATTGCTGCTATTGTGTGTGGCCTAAAGGATGACTATGCTAAATGCTAACCACCACAAGGAAGAGGTACTAAACCTCTCGATCTACCATCCTACATCTACTGAATGTGGCTCCTGACTCGGTCTCTAGCCTCTGCTAGGTTTTACCCTGAGTCTCCTCTGTAATATAGGCCTTCTCAACGGCCTCTGCTAAAGTCTGTGGATAGTGAATCCACTACACCTCCAATATCCAAATTCAGGCCCTAGATGAATCTGTGAATCTGCACCTGCTCATCCTACATATACTCTACATACTGAAGTAGATCTAGAAATCTACTCTCATACTCTACTACTGAAAGGGTAGCCTGTCGAAGGTCATGGAACCCATCAATCCTCTGCTAGATGAACTTATATGATAGGTATTTTCTCCTAAATCTCTCCTCAAACATCTCCAAAGTCACTATCTCTAGAATCTACATGGATCTTTTTCTCCTCTATCCTCCACCATACTCCTACTCCATCCCTCAGTAGATGGATCACAACACGAGCTTTTGTTTTCTAGAACAAGGAAAAATCTTGAAGCAACCGCTCAAGCTCACTAGCCAAGCCTCTACCTAAAATCCACCTATATCACTGAGTAATGTGAGGGCCTAAGCTTCAGATCTCCCTGATGTGATCCACTGCTATGGTCTATCGGCCTCTAGGCCTCTCTGCAAGCTCATCCCTAAGCTTAGGGCTCTGAGACCTCTCTCTATGCTCCGAAACTCTGTCACCCTGTCTCCTAGGAGGTGACTCTGCTCTGGCTGACTCTACATGGGAGTTCTCTCCTCTATGCTCCTCACTAAGTCAAGGGGGTACCTGACCCTCGATAGAAGGAGCTCTATCATGACTAGTTGTCTGTCCTCCACCTAATCCTCCACGTAGAGGCATTAACATCCTGAAGGGTCTATAGAATCTGAGGTAGAATGGCTACTACACCCTGATCCGGTGGTGGTGGTGGTGATGAATCTAAGTCTCTATGAAGGTTCCTCTCACTCCATCTAAGCCTCCTACACAGACCAAAGCAAGAGTCAGTTCATTTGTTAAGTTATACAACTTCCATGTTTACTAAAAGACATACAAATTATTACTAAGTTGTTTTCTAGGTATCAGTGTTCTAGGTTTAAGTTTTCATGTCTCAAGTTTTCTAGTGTGCCTAATGGTCCAAGCCTTTGAACCACTGCTCTGATACCAAACTATAGTGCCCATTCAAACAACCACTTGAGACCCAAGAAACAACCTAGGGTTAGCTAGAAAATTATGGGATAATTATTTTTTGATTTGAAGTGTCTACAACTAAGTTGCAAGACATCAGTTTTCACTAATAGGTTCTGAAACAAAACCTTCTTACCAAAACACAAGTTTCCTTTATTAACTTATAACACATTTACAAGGTTTAAATTTTAGGGTTACCCATTTTAGTTGGGTTCAGGGAGTAATCTTACCCCCATTCCTACTCTCTAACAGGATTAGAACTTCAACTATATTTTTCTCATACTTATTGCTTCCAAAATTCCCTAAACTATTTCCAATGGATAGGAAATTTTCTCACCTTTCCAATGATATAAAGAAGTCCTCCTAACTCCTTACAGAACTCAAGTTATGAGTGGGCGAGTTTGGGATGAAATTTTCCCCAAGGGGGACACGTGGCAAGAGGAGGAGTGCACCTTGGGTGGGTTGGTGGGTTGCGGGGTGGCATGGGGAAATTTTCCCAATGTGGGCTCAAAGTCAAAATGTGCTCCGCACCCTGCGGGTCCGCACAAGAAAAAAAAAAAAGGGGGAAAGGAAAGGGTAGGGGCGGCGGACCAAATTTGTGCTTTGCGCCCTAGGGGAAAAAAGGGAAGAAAGGACGCATGGGTCCGTGTGCCCACCGAAGGAGGAAAAACTGAGGGAGAAGGTAGACTTGCAGGCCATAGGAGGATTCTAGGAATTTTTCCCAAAGGCCCAAAAGGCAAAATTTCTCTCGAACCTCCACCGCCACCCAATGGTGCCACGTGCCACGCGTTCATCATTGTCCATGGGCCGACGGGGTCAACATGGAAATTTTCCCAAAAAAATTTTAAAAGCTAAGGGGTTAAAAAGAACCCACACCTCTGCCATAGCCAATAGGTGAATTGTCGCACCCTCCGATTGCTTGTGCGCGCGGTGGAGGGAAAAGTGAAAATTTTCCCAAAAATTTTCAAAAAGTCTAAGGGTAAAATTTTATCTGCACCTCTGCCTTAGCCTGGAGGACACATGGCAGCCTTTGATTGGCTACGGGCCTGGGAGAGGAAAAGTGAAAATTTTCTTGAGCCCAAAATTTTGAAAATTTTCTAAGGGCAATTTTGATGGGAATTTTTTGGGTTGCGGGCCCGACAGGAAAATTTTCCCAAATTTTCCCGCCAAGGCACAAAAACTTCAAAGTGTCATAACTTGAGCTAGAAAGCTCATTTTTGGGCAAACGAGGAATTTTTGGAAATATCTCAATGCCCTCTTTGAATAGGGAATCTCAAATTTTCTTTTTGATGAAGTTTTAAGGGTCAATTTTGTAAAAATGTTCTGAAGCCTTTATTTGGCAAACTGAAAATTCCAACTTATAATTTTGATAAAATTTGAACTCCTCCTTCACTCAACATGTCAAACAGACATGGAGGATCAGTATAGGGAGGGTTTAGAGTGTTTTAGGGAAGTCAATTTATCCAATCTGTTCAAGGTTGCATTTTTCCGGCAATAGACGGAAAAATGACTGTGCAAGCTCCGAATTGAAATTTATTAAGTTTTGGAAGTTCATTCTTGACTGTTATAGTGAATTTGAGTTCCTAGGTCTTCCTAAGTATGAATTTCAAGGTTTCATAACTTATTGTTGAGTATAAGTTTGAACTGCTCATTTTAATTAAAATGTGCATTGCCAGATTTAAGTTTTAAAACAATGAGTTGTTTCCTTTAAATTGATTTAGCAATTTGTCTTTTGAAAGTGCATATGATTCTAACTTAATCAAATACAATTATTATTGGGTCATCCATTCAATTCTAACTAAAAATGCATCTCTGATTTCAATTTTAATATACAATTTTGTAATTAATATAACACTATCTTTCATTCCATACGCATGCTTCTTTCTTTTCTTTTCAAACAACAATCAATTTTCAACAATAATTCAAATCAATTGTGCAATACACTCTTGAGAGGGGAATGCATTCTTTCATTGATCCTCAATACACTTTTACAACTTTCCTTTCTATTTGATTTCAAATACAATACATACAATAACAACACTATTTCTTATTCCTTTTCAAAATAGAGATATCATTCTTGGACAACAATTCAAATCTAGTGCACATTACAATTTTGAAAACTACTTCAATCCTTTATTCATAATTCCATAACACTTTTACAACTTGTCACTTTTCCAATTTGAATTGGTTTCAAATTTCCAAATACAAAGTATGAAACATCATTCACATTTTCTTTCCAAAGTAAAACAGAGAAGTATAATTCTTCTTGTGCATTTCTCAATTCAATTTAAATCTTCCATCTACATTGCAACAACTTCACATCACAATTACTATACATCTCATCCACTCAAGGTGGGAAAGGTTACATTGAATTTACTCAAAACAAATGAATTTCAAACTGTGAAATGTCTTCTCCAAACAACAGCATGCTTGTTTCTTCTTCTTTGCAACTTTGATCACAACAAGGAAGGGGGAAAGGCAACACTCTCCACCCAACCAAGACATCCAATGAGAAAGGAGAAGCCATCCTTCCCCATTGGCCCCCGAGCCCCAACCATATTGAAATGGAGCATGAATATCAACACATGGCAACAAAGGATTCTATCACATACAAGCAACATTCACATTACATACAATCAACAAAATGCATAGTTCAAAATAAGACAACAGTTCCCAACTGCATTTGAAACAATTCATACAACACATAGGCTTGATCAAGCAAGCCAACAAGAGCAAGGACTATGGGGAACTCCTTATGCCTCCCAATTTGGAATTGGGCATCCACCAAAATGCATACCACCAATAATCATATCAACCCCATAAACCTTATATCTCCCAACCCCTCCTTATGCCCCCCCAAGTTTATCCCTTATGTCCCCCATAGTAAGAAATGCAAGTAGTTTCTTTTCCAAGGTGGATCCCAAACCAAAACTCCCTCCACAATAGAATAGTGCCATTGGCAATCCCTTATGCCCCCATATGAAATCCCTATAGCCTTCTCCTACACCATGCCCTAAGCATTCTACCCAACCAGCCAAGAATGCAAACACAAACACCATTTAAGCATGCATGCAAGAGAAGGAAAGACAATTAAAATACAGCTCCATATCCTACCTCTCCATACTGAAGTTTGTTCCAAGCTCACAATCTTTCCACAATGTCAAAGTGCAGTCCAAAACCAGCAAGTATAAGCGAGCAAAAATACTCCAAGCTCTTCCTTAAAAAATCTCCAAAAGAAACAACACCCAAAAAAAATGCACCCCCAAGAGGCAATAACAAAGTTTTCAACAACCCCAAATGAGCAAGAAGCTTCACTTTTATAGGAAAGGAAAGAGAGAGGATGATGTGGATCCAAGTGGGATGCCACATCATTTTTCCTCATCCCCAAGAGAAAATCCACAACAAGAAAAAAATCAGAATAAATTAAACATGACAAAATCACTTACATACTCCAATTCAACCCATACTCCAAAAGGACCAAATTAAATACATGTAAGGGAAGTGCAATTAAAACTTACATATTGTCACCTCAAAATGCATTATAAATGCCTTCATTTAACCTCAAAACCATAGGCATGGTTTTGGATCATTTAAGAGGTGTGGGACAAGTTTAACTTGTTCCACAAGCCTCCAAATTTGGCCTCCAAGGTCAAATTCGAATTCCATAAAAGATGGAGTGCTAGACCTTCCAAAATCTTGCCTTACATACTCTTACAATTTCTTACACATTCTTACATGATAACTTACACACTCTTCCAACATTAATATCTAAGACAACAACTTTATTAATTACATTCCACATCCCAATTTAATTTAAATAAAATTTAACTATATGACTATCACATTAATCTAGCACATTTGAATTAATTAAAAGAAGGAACACATTACAAGTAAAGTACATACAACAATAATAAAAAGGGAACACATAAATAAAACACTTATCCCATGGTCACATATAATGGAAATCCCCCATGGGAATTCCTAACATAACACAACACACAAACTCATAACACAGTTGCCATGGTGACCTTGTTGATTTCACCCAGAATTTCAATATGGTTAGTCTCCAGTCCCCCGACATTGTTGTGATCTTTATCCTACAAAATGCAAATACCTCCTTTAGCCTTGTGGCCATATCAGAACATCCAAAATGATATAAATAATATCTCAAAATCATCCAAACACACAAATCACAACAATATCAATAATTCAACATTATCATTTTTAATTAAATAAATCAATTGTATCATCATCAAAATCTACCATACCAGATCTACTCAAAATGTCCAATATCATAATTCCAAATCAACATCTATAATATGTCCATGTCAAACAGTATATCATCAACCACATATAGAAAATGTCTCTAGTAACCATCATGCATAATAACCAAATCCAGATCAATAATAATTCATGATCTAACATCTAACCATCATACTAAAAAAAAATAATAGTGCCCATAATACGATCAATAGTATCAAAATCAATATGTAAAAGTGTCAAAGGGAAGTGGGAACTACATTTATTGTGGGGATGCAATGCAAATACGCTGAGAATTCTGGGATCTATCTTTTGTGACAAAACAAAACCTGCAACTCTAAATGGATTCTAATCTAAAAATGAAACTACCTTATTCTAAACTAATTGTATGGGACATCAATGAAGTAAGATGAAAGAAAGAAGATCAAATGATCTCTAAAATAGAAAGGAGAGGCTGATAATTCATGCAAAATGTAAAACTATTGAAACTCATGCAAGAACTTCAAGAAAACTGAATAATCAAACATAGAAGAAGAGGGGCCATTTGTTTGAAAACAAGCTGGCTATTTATAACATTTGGATTTACTAGAGGGTAACTTGGAATTGATCTCTTTTACTATAAACAAAGGAAAACACTATTTATCAAGTGGCCAAAACATAAATGCAAGCCAAAGTGGTTGAAGAATGTGGGTGAAACTTGAATTTTTACGTTTGACGAAATCGTCAGAACATTATGGAAAATGTGCACAGAACCGCCACCATGCATAGGGAGGCGGTTACATGACCGCATCCCTACCCTAGGTGGTGGTCATAGGAATACCTCCTAGGCAGGGTGGTGGTTCTATAACTTAAAGACAAAAATGCAAGGAAAAGGGGGCAGAGGCTAGAACAAAACATGCAAAAGCTAGATATGGCTTTCTAGGATGTAGAGGTACACTTGGTGAGCTCTTATGGATTCCAAACACCTTGCGAAGAGATTTGAATCATCATTGGGGTTTCGTAACCTCTTTTCGGAAGTACAGTACCTACATTTTTGGGTACGTATAGTAATGAGCATCGGTAAGGTCGGGTAGTAGAAACTCAATAAAAACTTGAGGTGAGGGCAGATCTAAGGCTAACTGGAAATGTAAAGGGCAATGACAAGGTTTGTGTAGGTCTTAGGTATACTCAGGGGTGATAAAAATCTAGGTATGAGTAGTTCAAGGGAGTGGGTGAAGGAATGGTCAAATCTGCATGGAGGTAAATGGTGGGGAATGGGAATAAGTAGAAACTAATAACAGAAGTAAAAGAGTCTACTTAAAATGACAATGGACTAGCACTAGTTAACATAACAATTACTATTATGCGGGATTGATGCTGGTCGATGATGGCAGTAGGTCCCAAATGGAAGGGACTTGGTGTGGTGCTAGCACTTCCCCGAATGCTCCCGTGAAGGAAAATGGATCTGTGATTTCTTCTTGTGTTGGTTGTGGATGCTCTAATGCATGTACGAATGCTAGTTCTACTTGCATGCATCTCTAGTTTCATCTCTTGCTCTCAGAAGATGTGTCAACCTCAAAATAAGGTTATTTTGGGGATTAAATAGTAACCAACGGTGGTTCTAGGTTGACCGATGATGGTTTAGGGTAACTGGCGTCGGTTAGGGTGGGATTTCCTAGGTCTACTAAACTTGGCAGATCCTTTTGATTTTCTTAGATCTTGTCCATTTTTTCCCCACGAATTAGAATGGAAGCTTCCTTTTTAACATGTTAGAATGTGGTTAGAGGGAATGTAGGCTTTGATTTTTAGGGTTTAGGTAGGTCTTAGTTAGTTATGGAAACATACTAAGAATAGGTCTTAGTGTGAGGTGGCTAGATGGGCATTATCTCAATTAGGATATTTAAATAATAGATGTTATGAGATAATGAATTAATTTAATTATATTAATATTAGAGTGGGGGTGAAAGGGGCCATGGTTAGGTGAGTGTGTTTGAGGTGGTTATTTGTCGAGGGACCAAGGGGAGTGTGACCCAATATTTGTGTCTACAAGGTTCATTGAAGTAGTCTATGGAGGTAATCATGTAGTATTAAGCTCAAATTCCAAAGGAATAATCCCCACACCATCCGTGCCACCTTTAAAAAATATGCTAGCCCTCGGTGCCTCTAAAACTAACAAAGTTTGAACCTTTTTACTTGAGAAAATGACTCTTGTTATTCAATGGAATCTAAACAAGTGCCATGGGTAGGAAGAATCAAAGATGCACATGTGACACTAACATATTTTCCAGATAAGAAGGTGCTTCTTATCATTCTAGTATCATATATTCGACATCTTTTGGGATGATCTTGAGTCGAAGCTTCTTTCGGGAGAAAATAAAAATGGAATGGTCATCTACAACTATCCCAATTAAAGGAGAAATGAAGAAATTTCTACCGGTTAGGAAGATGAAGTATACGGTATGAAATTATGATGATCTGAGGGCAAACATCCTATTTCAAGACAAAGGACTAGGCAACTACTTCCTCACATCGGAAAAGATGAGAAATTTCCACTTCTTATAGAGGAGGAAGAAGAACAAGTCTGGAAAATGGAATTTTATGGAAGTCATTCTAGTGCAGCTTTGGGAGCGGGCGTGGTGTTATACTCTCCTTCGAGTGAACCATACCCATTTTACTACAAGCTGCAATTTGATAATATAAATAATATGGTGGAATATGAAGCTCTTCTCTTGGGCATGGGTGTAGCTGAAGATATGGGAATTAAGAAGCTAAAATTCCAAGGTGATGCAGAGGTGATAGTAAAGAAAGTTTGATAGAAATACCAGGTGAAAAATATAAGATTTTGTCATTATAGAAACAAATTATGTGACTGAATTGAGTATTTTGATGCATTTTCCATCGAGGCTATCCTAAGAGAGAAGAATGAAAAATGTGATTCCCTTGCAGTTTTAACTTCCCTAGTGACACCTCATCATTATTTTGGAAGAGACAAAGTGACCATTGAAATGGTGTTCAGGCCTAGTGTGCCGAATATGTAAATCATTAGCAAGTATTCAATGACGATAATCAACTTCTAGCATTCTTGGATCAACGAGTCAATTTCAACAATCTCTTATTTGAGGGAAGTAAGAATCCACACCGAGAAGTGGTATCCGAAGAAGAGAAAGAAGGAATTGAAGGATTCTATGAAGAGGTACTAATCAAATTGAAAGGAAATAAGATCCCTAAAGGCCTAGTTTCTCTGGAGGACCTCTTCGAAAAGTATGATACATTCATTCAAGAGAAACAAATGCAATATTATTGGTGCCCAACTGATTTTGAGAAGGAAAATATTGGGACTCTAGAGCAACTGAGGATGGTCAATATCAAGAAAATGTTGTTTTCTCGAGGAGAAGAGAAGGTTTGTCTCACTTCTCAAGAGATATTCATATGTCTTGGCATATTCCTATGATGAGCTCAAATCCTTCCAACCAAAGGAAATGCATCACTCGATCCCCTTGAAGCTAGATGCCAAGCCATTTAGGAAAAAAAAAGGTCGTATAATCCTAAAATTGTTGATACCATCAAGGAGGAAGTAATGAAGATGCTCAATGCAAGGATCATCTTTCCCATCCACCACTCGACATGGGTGGCCAATATTGTGTCACTGTGGAAGAAGAATGGTGAAATAAGGATATGTGTAGATTTACGCAACTTGAACTAGGCATCACTGAAAGAAAATTACCCCCTCCCGGTCATGGATCACATTTTGCAGATGGTCACTGGATATGAAATTCTCTCATAGCTTGATGGATTCTCAAGGTACAACCAAATCAAGGTGGCAGAGGAATATTGTACCAAGACAACCTTCACAATACCTTGGGGCACTTTTGAATATAACATAATTCCTTTTGGTTTGATCAATGTAGGAGCCATGTTTCAAAGGGTGATAGACCTAGAATTCAAAGATTTGAAGAATTGCTTAGTGATATATCTAGATGATTTCATAGTCTTCTCTAGAAAGAGGGGAGACCATATTCACCATCTGGAACAAGTACTTGCAAAATGTAGAAAGCATGGTATATATTTGAACCTAAAAAAGTGCATTTTTGGATTTACAGAAGGCAAGTTGCTAGGGAACATTGTGAACAAGCATGAAGCACACATTGGCCCAAAAAGAGTGAAGGCCATTCAGGCACTGTCTCTTCCCACAAGAAAGAAGGGAGTTCACTCCTTCGGAAAAGTAAACTTCCTTCATCACTTTGTCTTGGAGTTTTCTGAATTGAAAAACACATCACCACCATGATGAAACCTCAATTAATCTTCAAATGGAATAACAAAGGAAAATCAACTTTTGAAGGAATTAAGAAATCCATTACTTAAGCTCCAACTATTATGTCTCCAAATTTCAAAAAATAATTCATCATGTATTGTTATGCATCGGAACACACGCTCTCTATTGTTCTAGTCCAAAATAATGATGAAGGTGTGGAGGAACCCATTGCTTTCATGAGCTTCCCATTGAAGAAACATGAATTAAACTATAACTAGTTAGAAAAACATGCCTATGCGGTAGTCAAGGATGTAAAAAATTTCAGATTCTACATACTTAACTCTCATACTATGGTGATGGTCCCTAAAACTGTAATCAAGTCCATCTTGACACAACAATATCCTGGAGCTAAAAGAGGAAACTAGGTTGCAAAGACTCAAGAGTATGATTTGGAAATCTGACCCTCCAATTTGGTGTGGGGAAATGGTTTGTGTAGATTGATTACTGAATATGAACCCTCAAAGTCCAACATGGAAAAGATAATTATGCTTACTTAACTTACTTTGAAAGATAATCCTCAGGTTCTCTTTGTAACCACTAATGATGAATGGTACATGGTCATTTCCTATTACCTGACCTATGGATAATTACCTCCTCATCTTGATTACAAGAAAAGGAAAACACTCAAGATGAAGGTGATTTTTTTTTGTGATTTAGAACTACACACTCTACAAAAGAGGTCTTGATGGATGCTTTCTCAGGTGTGTAGACAAAGAATAACAAGAGAAGTTACTTAAATCATACCATGACCAATCGTGTGGTGGGAATTTTTCAGCAATGGTCACACACATAAGATCCTATGAGGTAGGTATTACTGTCCCACCCTCTTTGCAGATGCTCAAGAATGGGTTTCCAAATGTGAAGCATGTCAACAATTTGTTGGGAGACCACAACTTGCAGCACTACCACTCAAGCTAGTTGTCATTGAAGAACCATTTTAGTAGTGGGGGATAGATTTCATTGGTGTTTTAAATCCTCACTCAAGCACATGACACACCTATGTGCTCATAAAATGGATTACTTCACGATGTGGGTAGATGCCATTCCATCCAAAACAAGCTAACACTTTGAAACGGTATGTAATTATATCAAAGAGAACATCATAGTATGTTTCATAGTGCCACAAAGATCGTAGCAGAGACAATTCTACCTATTTCTCTTCAAGGGAATTAACTATGTTTTTCTATTAATATGAAACCTCCTTATCCCATTCATCATACTACTACCCACATGGAAATGGGTAGGCTGAATCAAGCAACAAGAACATCATGACCATTTTTCGTAAGCTCGTGGATAAAAATCAAAGGAATTGGCACAAGAAGTTGTATGATGTCAAAGAAAGAGAATTAAAAGTTGGAGACCTTGTCCTGCTATGGGAAAAAAAGAGGGAACCAAAAGGAATCAATGGAAAGTTTGATTCGTTATGGCTTAGTACATTCTAGGTTCATGACACTTGCGGCGTGAACGTATTTCTACTCTCATATTTGGATGGAACACCGCTAGAATTGCCTCGTGGTGGGAAATACCTAAAATTGTTTCATAAGTGAAAGAAGGTTGTCCCTTACCTTGTACTATAGGTGAATGCTAGGTTTTTTTCCCTTTTTGTTGTGTTTTTCATTTCATTTTCATGTGTATTGTGTGTTTCCTTTCCGCGTTTTGGGTGTGTGTGTGTTTCCTTCTTCTCTCTCTCTCGTAAATTGTACATGACTCCACAAGGCCCAATGGATAAGGCACAAGTCAATGGATTAGATGGTCTAAAGTTGAGATTATGGATTCTCCATGTCATGTATTTTATGTCCCCAAGATAGAGCTAGTTGTTTTCATGCAAATGTGCAACAAGGAAATTGTCAATTTCCAAGCATGACAACTATACCCCTGTGTCAAAAATTACAAGTTTTACCCTTCTGAGACACCCCTGGTCTACCTATTCAGTCTAATGGCATCTCAATTGATGTTAAATCATTCCCCTAGGTGATTTAGGAGAGTCAATTCAAAACCCCTCGGTGATTTTATGAGTTCATTGCAAAAAGTAAACTTCGGGTAGTTATGGGAAGGACTATCATTGGCCTTCCTAAGACTGGAGCAACCGCATGGAGTAGAAAAGAGAATCCAAACTAGACACATAAGTGAATCAAATGCCTTGGAACATAATGGAAGTGATTTAGGAAGATTCGAGAGAAGTTGGGGTAGTTTCACCAAAATCAGGGTTCACAGGCCTAAGCAGTGCACAGGCCAAAAAAGGCTGCTGAGCTTCGGAAGGTGATTCTGGGAGCTCTGGATTGAGTTAGGAGAAAAAAATACATCCTCAAAAATATAATTAAAATCTCTATAGGATGGTGAAATCATATATTTCACAACACCTTGGCATAATAGGTTTATAACTAGATTTTTCCATGCACAACTAGTGATGAAAATCAAAAATCCAATTTTTCAAGGATCAAATGGATGAATAAATACCTAATACACCAACCATTGGATTCAAAAGTCCATTTTAAATAAATATCATATAAAATTTAATCAAAATATTCCATCGAGAGCTCAAGTTTTTTCCGTTTCAAGTGCCCTCTAGGAGCGAGTTTGGGAGTTAGTCAAATTTTGAACAAGACACGTGTTAGTTCCAGGATCCTGGCACAATTTCATGTCCCTTAAATCCCTCAAGAATAGGGAAATTAATGTCAAAACAATGCACCAGACCCTATAAGCCATCTGGATCCTCATACGACCTCTCATACCACTAGTTCAACTCCTAGGTGCTTAATGGAGCCTTCTTCCCCTACCGTCAGATCTATGCCACGTGTCATCACCAGACACGCTGTGAAATTTAATGTCCCTCTTTTTTAATTTTTTCTGAGGGACATAAAGGTCTAAAAATTCACCTCATCTCTAAGGAGACTCCTGGTCACCCATGTGACTTCTTTAAGAGTAGTTTTCCAACCCTTGGGAGCTAGTGGAGCCTTCATCCTCAACCGTCAGATCAAGTGCCACACGTCATCACCAGGCGCACCATGAAATTTGATGTCCCTCTCATCCATTTTTGATGAGGAACATCAAGGTCAATAAAATTCACTCATCCCTCACGAAGACTCATGGTTCCTCATTCGACCGCTTCTCAACCCCCAGGTGCTTTAAAGATATTTTTTTCTCAAATCCCTAGCCATTGGATCCCCACCACTTTTCATCATGAGGCACCACATGCAATTTGATGTTTCTCACATCCCTTAATTATTAAGGTACATCAATGAAATGAAAATTTTCTTCATCCCTATTGAGATTTATTTCAAATGTTTAAAACCTCTCATGTTTCCCGCTTCTAACTTCTAACCTTTCCATGCACAACTTGATATTTAACTTCCTCTGCAACTTCCCATCACCTCCCACCATTACTAAAGCTCAAAACCAGATCCCTCATAGAAATTAAATACTCTATTCCATGATAATACATAGGTCTTAGAAGAAAAATTGACCAAACCAAGGAGAAAAATGAAGAACAAAGAAGAAGAAACAATGAAATCCTTCATGACAACGAAGTAGAAATTTGAAGAGATCTTGCAAATGGATGCATGGATTGAAAAAAATTGTTTATGTTCATTCCTCTATGAAAAATAATTAGAAACAAACCTTAAAAAACTCCTTCCATGGCACAAAATTTTCATAGCAAAGAAATCCATTTCTTTTCACAACGGAGAAAAAGCTTAGTTTCTCGTAAAACTAGCAACCGGATTGAGGAGAAATTTCACCAGTGAGATAAGAAGAAAAAACCATATCAAAAATGTAATTTTCATCATGAATGGAGGATAAAAAAGACCTATAACTTTTGAGGTCCATCAATGGTTGTCGTGTCCATAAGCACTACCAAATCAAAAATTTAAAATTTTAAAATATCCTACACTGTTGACCAGGTAAGCACAAAATTTCAAAGGGGAGATATTGAAAAAAACAGATTTGAAAACTTTGTTCCACATCAATCCAACCTCCAGAAGCCAAATTTATAAAAATAGCAGGTTTTTTGCATAGAGGACTATTATTTTGGGAAAGTCATCAACAAAAGAACCTATGAAGGAGACACTGAACATAGAAGATGAAATGCGTTGAAAGTTCATCGAATAGGAATCTTGGTCTAAATTTGATACTTAATAAAAATATTAAGTGGTCCCATGAGAACCTTCCAAAAATAGAAAATTGATCCAAAAGGTGAGAGGAACATAGGGAGAAAGGGAAATCTGAGTTGCAACATCCAGTTGAGGTTCGAGGCAGTTAATTTTTCATACTTACTAAAAATAGTAAGTTGTTTTTTCTAAAGAAATCATGAAGCATAAATGGATAGGGCATAAGCCGACATAACCTTTTGCTTCCGAGTAAGAGATAGAAAAAATTGCAGTCTCTATCATCATACTATGCAAAGTAGGTGATAGTGAGGATGTCAACAATGTCTTTGACACTCATTTCATGCTTCAATTAGTATGCGGGAGGTGGAATTCATAGTTGACACTGTCAGATCATTCATAAGCTACTTCATCAGGATCATTTTTAAATCAACCGAGTATTGTGGTAGGGTTATAGGAAGTTAGGGAAAGATTCATTCCAAGGCTCCAGTCCCTTCAGAGGAGGATCTTCATGAGTGATACTCATGGCCACCGAATGAGTCATTTGAATTTTTTTAAACACTTAGTTCACAGTGTTCACATGTCATCCAAAAGAATTTTCTCAGTGTGCACAAGAGTTCGAGAGATTCAAATTTCATCACATTAGAGCGTTTCATCAGTCATCTGGAAGGATCAACAAGCTTTATCAGAGGTAGAATCTATCATCATCAACATCATTCTTCCTTCTTCTTTCTTCTCTCTCTCTCTCTCTCTCTCTCTCTCTCTCTCCCCCAAATTTCTCTCTCCTAAATATTCTAATCTCACGTTGGAGTTTAAATTTTTCATATGTCTTAATGTTTCTAATGTAATAAGTCACCTTTATGTTATAAAAAGGGACTTAATGTTTTCCTAGGAAGGTGAAGAGTCTTAAGTCATGTTGAGACATACGAAGAGTCATTGGGGAGTATGTGAAGAGTCATTTCTCTTCCTATAAATTGTAAAGCCATTCCCATTTCAAAGGGTTGGTGATTGATTTTGTAAACTCAAGAGTGTATTTTACTTTGAGAGAACAAAGGAGATAGCCATTTTCTTCCATTTCCCCCTCACTAGTTTTCCTCCATTCCCATACTATGTACAACTTTTGTTTAAGCAATCAATACAATAAGAAGGATTTTATAGCCTTTTTGACTGAGGGATTTATTGATACTTTTTTCTCATAAATTCTAATCGGTCTTGTTGTTATTTACAGAGTTGTTTCTTCTCATAAATGCATGTGTTGAAATTCCTAACTACTGTGTACAAGAATTTGATTTTCTACCTATAACATTAGTTCTCCTATCTCATTTCTCACTCCCATTTCCTACTTTACAGATAAAGTCCTCTTTGGCAAGAAATTGCTAGCTTTTCCATAGGGTTAGTGGAGTTCCCTATTGGTTCCTTGGTCGAAATACCACCACATAAATCCACATTTACTTAAGCATGCATATACGGCACTTGTCTTGGTTAAGTAGTGAGATTTATATTCCTAGAGCATTGGTAAGAAATATAAGAGTTTGTCCACGTGAAAATTTTTCTTTCCAACAATGTGCCTTCATGCCCAACTCCCACGCATTAAAACCCTTCACACCACTTATACTTGGTATCTTTCAGGGGTCTAACATTACCCCACACTAGCTGGATTTCCACCCTTGGTAATTTTTGTTCACTAGGTACAAAAACTCCAAAAAGAAGAATACAAGTTCAAAATTGAAAAAATAAAAAAGTAGTATACCAAGAAGATCTAAGGTGCTTGGAAGACCTCAAGAAACTCTACATCAACTTTACTCACCAATTTCATCCATTCTTCCAATTCCTTCAAAGCCTTTCCCGACATAGCCTACACAATCAACGACACATGGTCGGAATAATTTATTTGACCTTTCCTTTCAATTCCCATATCATCACCTCTATTTACGTGTAAGCACCATCCATACTATCTGTATGTTCCAAAGATAAAATTCTATAACTCACCAATTCTCTGCTCAAGCTTTGAGTGTTTTTCCTTAACCTTTTTATTTATGTGTTGTGGTATCTAATATAAACTAAGTGCTCTCAATCTTGTTGATTAGGGTCCTCTCCTATATTATCTTCAAAGTTTCTTCCTCATCTACCAACCTAACATCAACATACAGTTCACACTTCTTGCAACTATTGAAGCCAATATCTACTTTTTTATTTTCTTCCTTGAGTTGGGTGAGAAATTCCTCCAACTCAGTGATCCTAGCTTCCACTACAATTTTATTATTCTTCTTCTATTTTGTGATCTCCTCTACCATAGGCCTTACGCATTTGATATTAACCAAAATCATACCCACTAGATCTCTAGGTATTCCATCTTGTCCCCATATTCCATCCTAGTCTGGCTCACTAAAGAGGGACATTTTCCCAATATTTTCTTTACTAGTGCACAAAATCTATCATATATATCCTTAGTTTTTCCTTGTTCACCCACAAGCCCTTACACATCAATCTATTTCTTGTTCCTTTTCCTTATTATTATCCATAATGGTAACACCATGACATTTGAATATAAATTCCTTTTGGTTACTTACGAGGCTATCTTATTTAAGGCATTGCACACATGCTCATTTGCTAAGTGATTAGGATCTATGGCCTTATACTCATGTCCAAGATTTATCTACAATATCATTGTCTCGATCACATACTAAATTCAAACTCTGACTCCTCTTCATGTGAATGCATATTCTAATTCAACATATTCTTTGTCCTAGATACTCATCCCTTTGGGTCCAATATCTACCAAGAATGTAATTTCTCCATAGGCAAGGTACTCTAGAAGCACGCACGTAACAATTTTGTTGGTTCATCTACAAAATCCATATGTGGTGACCTTGGGGTCCATTATCTCCTCTGTGCCTTCATCTTTGATCATTTCTTATTTGGGGTAAGGGTACTAGTACCTGTCACCAACCCTTTATCCTCCTTGATAACAAAGGTATCACCTTTTTCTTTCTCTTCTTGCTTCTTTATCATCATGATCTTATCTAGTTTTTGAGTCATGAGTGCTTTATGCTTCATATACACTTTAGCCTCTGCCTTCTCCATAGTCTGCTTTCTCCTATTCTTCAAATTATTGTTCCAATTATTGATGTAAGGAACCACCTACCTTTTCTAGATCTTCTTCTTCTCTTGTCTCTATATCGAATGTGATATCACTTGTTCCTTAGTGCACTTATCTTTTTCTTGCCCCGTGCTACCCTATTATGATGTCCTTGTGCCTCCACTACTACTTCTACAAGTATAAACTTCCTTTTTATTGAAGTTTCAATATTTCCCTCTTCTTCACCACCTTATTCCTCTTGTGCATCTTCTTTATGCACCTATCAGATAGGTGGAACTTTTGTTCCCTTAGGTTGAGGAAAAGTAGATTCTATAACTTCTACTTCGACTCCTCCTTGAGTTTTTGGCCACAATTGCACAAAGACTTTGCTAATAAACCATTTATGGTAACCACCACCTGTGGGTGTAAATCAATCTAGTCTTGCTCAAAGGATTCTAAGTAATCGGGCCTATAATCATACCTATACAGTGCATGCAATGTGTGAATATCTAAATCAACCTTGTCTTCCTCATAGGTTAACTTCTATGAGTTCTTAAGTGTATTAATGGAACACTTAAGCTACTTTGTTGAGAATGCAAACAAAATTTTTCATGAAGGACTAATCTCACCGTTAACCATCCTAAAATAAGCCAATATAAATGTTGCATTACTTAAAACTTTACCTATTCCACAATGAACACGGGTAACTCACACAGAATGTGCCACTCATTCTCAAAGGGTTCACATAATTTTTCATACCACTTGGAAATTTGTGCCTTATAAGTGTTTGATATGATGCCATTGCAAGTGAATCCTGTAAATTGTACTACCGGTGATGGATCTACTAGTGGATAAACCCATATATTTCAGTTAGGTCCATCTGGGACACATATTTCCCAAAATACCATCAATAGCAGGATGGAACCCCATGCAATTTTTTCTCCTTCCTCATTCTACAGTCACACCTCCTCTGTGATACTATCAGAAACATGATGGTAAAATTTCTAGTGTGCCATATTTGAGATTCTATAGGCCACATACAAAAACCTCTTGTTTATGTAAGTTCATTTCTCTAAAGTGCCTAATTTGCAGTTCATGAGTCGGGAAGCGACCCTGAGTGATAGATCATCCAAATCCAAAATGGTTTATGCCCTACCTCCCTTCTCATAGCTCAATTTATTTGCAAGCTCCTCAATCTTAGCTTTGGAATGAAGATCAAGAGACATATCCTCCCATGTGTTCCTAAACCCTATAACTCATTCAATTAGTTATTATGTGAGACGCATCCTTCTCCCCGTAAAGTATAATAAGTCTTTGTGCACTCACAACATCAGCCACTAAAATAGATGTGTGGTTTTGCAAATAATCTTAGCTCACATAACTGCAAGACACCAATACGAGGGTTTCAAGCCTCATCTACCCTTGGGAGTTCCTTTACCAAGTCTTCCCTCATTTTCTTTTCATTATCCTCTGTGCCATGGTTAAACTCACTAAATTTACAATGAGTGATTTTAAATTTTAACAATTCTACCCACAAAACATCGGGAGTGTACTATATTTCAGAATATATATCTTCTAAGGGCTCTACCACAAAACCTTGGGCCTATTTTTTCACAACTTCCTAGGTGCCATTTTTCTGAAAATGCATACCCTAGGTGTTATGTATTCTAAGTTCCATTAACCCTTTTCTATCCAATCCACGGGACTTCTAACTACTTCAAATACATGCAACCATTTATTGCTCCACCGCCAACTCCAACTCACTTTTCCGCAAGGATCTCTATACAAATTCCAAGCACTTCTCGGTTTGCAAAGCACTCGTGTCACTTCTAAGAATTGTATCACTCTTCACTTTGTTTGATAAAACTTTGATTTCTTTGAAAGTAAGGTAGCCAAATGAATACCCTAACCCCACTATTTATACTTTTTCATGACCTTCTAATGGTCCAAATTGTACTTTTGACCCACATTTTTAAGTTACTTTTTATCAAGAACTTTCGTGACTTCACCTTGAGCATTGCATTCGTAACCTTCTGGCATGTAAATACTATTCTTCCTCAGACATCCTTCATATGCCTCTCTACACCAAAGTAAAAAACCTTTGTGCCATATCCCAAGTAGTTTCCCATGCCCTTTCCTACCTCACATTACATTATGTGATCAATTTTCTTTCTTGGTATTTAGTTATCTCAACCTTCCTCAGAACACCTTATGCACAGTACTTATCCACTTCCAAGATAAAGTTTCCAAACAAGCCTTTAACCAAACCAATCTATAATAAAGGGCGTAAACCACTTGCATTTTTCACTTCAATCCACCCCACACTAAGGGTATACATGGTCCTATGTGCATGAAATCAATATATAATAATTAGCTTCTACATGCTAACACACTTATTACAAAAAAATGAACTAAATGTACAAAGCATAACAACGATGAAAGGAAACACATATAAAGGAATGAACTTAAAAAAATCTATTCTAAGAGGCAATACTACCTTATTAAAAACACCAAGAAGTCTTATTTATAGTAGTGCTTAAATCTATTACCGTTAAAGTAACTAAGAAAATATGTCCCATCCAACACATGTAACTAATAAGCAATTGAATCAGGTATATAAGTCACAACATACAATCCCAACTAATGCACATTGATCTTTACAGGGTGGCGTAAGAACTTGGATTCATAAAGAAGAACCATATGTCAAATTGTTGTCTCCCGAAATCTACTCTGCATTTTCATAGCTAAATTAAAAAAATTTGAGGTCATTCCCTTCATTGGTGTTTATGCCAAGTTAGAGATTCAAGAAATTAGCAAAAGTCGTGCCCTAGAGTTGTTTACACCTCTATTTTGCTCATTTTTAGAAATCCTCCATTTCCTGGTCTATGCACATAATATCCTCTTTACAACCTCCATTTTTTTATCGAAAGTGTTCACTTGTTCTACGGCTTGGGTCGTCAAATAATTATTTTTCCTCCATGCCTTTGGTTTGTGAAGGAAATTCAATAATTGGACTCAAAACAATGAAGTTTTCTTCCTCTGCATATTTTCCACAGTTAGGATGACGGGTGTCTTTTCCCCGTCAAATTTTTACCCCAATGAATGCAGGTATGTGGTCAGATCCTATTAGATGGGGAGGAATGGGATTTTAGGTGAACTTAAAACTTTTGGTCACTTTTGGCAAAAATGGTAAATTTTCCCCACTTCCCGATCAGGCTATAAAGGTAACAGTTAATTTTTGAGCCCACAGAGAAAAGTCAAAGTTGAAGCCCGCAGAGAAAAATTCAAAGGTGAAGCCCGTTGTTGAAAAGTCAATGTAGACGAGCAGGCCATCGAGGCACATTTGGAAATTTAACCAAATTTCCAAAAGTGAAGTAAAATTTCTAGAATGCTCTGTGGCTCTGCTAAGGTCTCGGGCCCGCCGTTGAAAAGTCGAAGCGAAGGAGTGGAACAACAGATAACTTTGAGTTTTTGAGCCTTTTTCCAAAAAGGTTAAAATGTTGAGAAAAGGGCCACAACCCATTTCAAATCAGAGGATGTAATGTCTCAAGAGTTCAATCGGAGCAGCGGCGGTGGAGGAAATTGAGTTTTTGAGTCTTTTTCCAAAAAAGGTTAAAATGTTTAGAAAAGATCCGCGACCCCATCTCCAACCAAAACATGCCACGTGTCCTAGTCAAATCGGAGTAGTGGGACGGTGGAGGAAATTGATTTTTTGAGCCTTTTTCCAAAAAGGTTTAAATGTTTAGAAAAGATCCGCGACCCCGTCTCCAACCAGAACGTGCCACGTGTCTAATTTGAAAAGTCAAAGTGGGGTTGTGGGCCAATTTGTTCCAAATTTCCAAATCTCACGAAAAATCACAAAATGCAAAAGGCTTCCCCCATAACCACTCTAATGCCTTCTTGCCATGTGGACGGCCCAATTTTAGAGTTAGATGAGCAAATCAAATGGTCTATATTTAAACTAGAAAATTGAATGTAACAGTTACTTTGCAAGATCTGGTTTTTAACCCGCCATGAGTGTTTTCTTCACAACAGAGGAATTTGAAAAGGTGTTGAGGATTTGTGAAGTTGTAACAGTTTCTTGTGAAGAATATAATGGCTTTCAATGTCATTCCAAGGGATGGCAATTTATTTCAAAAAGACCAAAGTGCTCTGTACCTGGAAAAGGAAAAAAAACACCACACTTCTTCTATTTTCCCTTCTCCTTAGAATTTACTCTATTCTCAAAGCTATGTACAAACTCTTATTTAGCTTCAATAATAAAAGAAGGAATTTTTTCCTTTTTGATTGAGGGATTGATTGGTACCTTGTGACCAATGAATTGTATTTGGTCTTGTAGCTTCTTCTATAGATTTATTTTTCTTCTAACTATAAATGCATGTAAATGAAATTTATAATTGATGTGTGTGGGCATCTGATATTCTAATCATAACATTAGTTTTCTCCTACCTCCATTTCCACTCCCCTTCCCCTTTCCAAGACAATTTTTCTTCTCTAGTGAGACATTGCTAGCTTTTCCAAAGGGTGAGTGGAGTGCCCCTGTTGGATCTCTGGTCAAAAGGCCACCATTAAAATCCACCTTTTACATGTACCAATGGAAGCTGCACCATTCAAGTAGAGGGACTTAGATTCCCATAGCGTTGGCTTGAAACCCACAAATTTTTCCACAAGACAAATTTTCTTGCCAACAATTTTGGTGCCCACTATGGGGCATATTTTGTAGCATCTACACCTAAAAATGACCTCAAGGTCACAAAATACAAAAAATATTCTATAAGAAAAGTTTCCGAGATTGAATAATCACACAAACTACATGGATGTAAATCATGGCTATTCTGAGAAATCCTCCTATTGAGAGACCTGATTTACTCTTTCACATCCAAGAAGACATTGCTTTTGATCTGAGAGAAGCTATTTGGCATAATAGACAAAGTGTCAATCAATACTTCATTTCTATAAGGATTCTGGACTTGGAAGAGGAACGTGTTGTCAAATTGGAAAGGCAGAGACAAATTCCAGCACCCCAGAGAAGAGCATAAACTCTCAAGCTGGTTGATAGAAGATACACCTAGAAACTAAGAAAGGAGGAAAAATTGATCCCACATTTGAAGAGCTTGAAAGAGAGGAAAGAGCTGAAGAGGAGTTAAGGGTTCAACTTGAAGAAATAGAAAGACTCCAAATTGAAGCGAGAAGAAAGAGTAGTAGCGAAGCAAGCAACCTTAACAAGACCGGAGGCTAGAAATAGGAATAGAATTGGTGATCATGAGCATGAAGAATGTAGGCTTAACATACCATGGGGAAGAAATACTTGGTCCACTTTCTCTTCCAAAACCACTTCATGATCTCCCAAGAGGCTCAAGAAAGAACTTCCCAAATTCAAAGGGGATGGTTCTCAGCTCTAAGAAGAACATGTAATAGCATTCATCATTACTTGTGGAGTGTTGGGAGTTGAAGATGAAGATGTTTCAGTTAGGATCTTTGTGGAGTCACTCCAATAAAAAATCTATTAAATGGTTCTACATGTTGCCCCCAAGATCTATCACATGTTGGGAAGATATAAGAAGTGCATTTGAACATAGGTTCAAGAGCACAGAAGTTTGTCAGGATTTACTAGTCTAATTGGTTTAGATGAAGAAGGAGACCTCTGAATCAATGAGAGATTTTGTAGTAAGGTATGATAGGTTTACAAGAAGGATCCCATAATATGTGGTACCCTCTGAAAACAACTTGAAAAGGTTCTTCATCAGTGTTTTTCCATCAAAAGTTGGTTTCTTCCTCAAAAGAGCCCAACCAAGAACATTGAGGGAAGCTAAAGACTTTGCAATTAGACTGATGATGATATAATTATTTATGGCAAAGTGAAAGGACCAAATGGGAAGCAAAAAGGTCAAAGTTCAAATTTAGTCACCACCAATCCAATGTTCCAAAATTGGCAAATGACCTAGTTGCTTTAAAGAAACTGTTAGTGCAAATCTACAGCACCCCTAAATGGCCTTCAGATCTGCAGTCCAGAATTGGGTCATTTAGTGTGATTACACAACATTGAGTTTTCTCCAAGGTGTGGGACCTTGCAAGGTGAGAAAAATCTCCAGAGAAAGCTAGTTCTTACCCCTCTGTTTAGGTGTATGCATGAATTTTGTAGAGGTTCAATGCTAAATCCTACTCTAGATTCCAAGGAGACAGAGTTAAAAGATGCAAAAGGAAACAAAACTAAGTAAAAATGGTGATACACCAAAGGAGTGATGAACTTTTTTCTTGAAAATAAACACAGATCATAGAGATGTAACACCAAAGCATGCACAAATTGTCGAATATAATGAAAGATCAGAAGACAATGATAAACACATGAGAGGATTGGAGGATCATTCACAAAACATGCATTACCATTCCCAAGTTTAATACAATGCATTACAATGGAAGAGAGACAAAAATGGTCCAAAATCTCCATGGAAGGTCTGAAACTCCTCAAATTCATGTGCCAAGGGGAAGAGGGGAGTCTGCAAGAACAAAAATGTCCAACCCTTTACAAATGAGCCAAAACGGCTTTTAATGATGAAGCAAAATGAAGGAAAGGCAAAAAAATGTGGGCAAATTGATTTGAGATCTCAAACCACTAACAAGATCCATTAAAATAGCAAGGGAACCCTCACAAATCCATTTTTCGATGCATTTGGCCATGCTGGAGAAGAAATGAGCACCATACCTCATCAATTTTGGTGGTTGGGGGTCGGTTCTACATTTTTTCCCATGCTAGGGACATTTCTTCAATTTTATCCCACAAATATCCACCAAAAATAAAAATTGAATATTCCATCGTGTGGATAATTTCAACATCTTTCTAATGATATAAAAAATGTGAAAATATGAGCTTTGGATCAAAAGATATGGCCCTCTGAAGATTTAGGGAAAAACAGGTGAAATTAGGGAAAAATTAGGGTTCGCGGGCTGAAATTTGAAATTTTTCCCTCCTTTTTCAAATTGGGAAAAATTCCCAAAAATCTCCACCGACCCGACCTCTGCTGCCACGTGGCACCCTCTGGTTGATCCATGGGTTCAAACAATCATTCTGTCGCTTTTGTGAAATTGGAAATTTTTCCAAAAATACTCCGCACCTCCGCCACTCTCGGGACATGTGGCACCATCTTATTGCTTGGCGGGGATGTGCCCCATTTTTTACTTTTGTGTCATTAACCACTTTGGATAAAATTCCAAGGTCCTTCCACCACCTCGACGCACCACTGATAGGACACGTGGCACCATCTCATTGCTTTGTGGGCTTTCGGGCCAAAATTTTCCCCTTTACCCTTTTACCCCAAAAGGCTAAGTGCCAATTTTTTTCCCGTGGGCCCGCCTTGGGAAAATTTCCCCTCCAAACTCCGTCGAGCCATAACTTACAAAATACAAGGAGTTAGGAGGACTTCTTTACCTTTCTGGAAAGGGAAGAAAATTCTCTATTTGATGAAGCAATACCCAAAAAAATTGAGTTCCTAAAATGTGTAAAAATTTTACTGAGGCACAAGGAAGGAAATAATGAAGACAAGTTAGCCAAAATAAGCAAGGGGATTATTTTGGATAAAAATTTTGGTGACTCAAAGGGGTCATCTGCCTGCTTGGATGAAGTGACTAGATTTATGAAGCAATCCATTGGGAAATGGAGTCATCAACTTAACTGATTGCTAGTCTCAATTCATTAGAAAATCTCTAAGATGAAGATTGTGAGAGTAGAAAATTACTTTGACCTGGAACATGATCTACAAAAGATGCATCCTTGGGGCAACAAAACTTGTGCCAAAGAACTTAGGGAAATGTAAATCTAAGCTACAACAAAACAATGTGCATAGGCACTTGGAGGAATGAAAAATCTAAGCTAATATGTACAAGGTGAGAAGTTTCCCTTCTAGTAGCAATGCTTTAGATGGATTCCATTAACTGAATCTGTAGTTCCTTACCATCCAATGTAGACAATTGGAAAGCATTGTTATTTTTACTTTTTGTGACTATGTAAGGGCCACTCTAAATGGCATCAAATTTTGAATGCCTTCCTAGCTTTGCTCGGTCTGCATCCCATTTCAACACTAAATCTCCAACTTGGAAAGTTCTAGCCTTAGCTTTCCTATCAAAGCTTCTCTTGATCAAAGCTTTGTCCTTCTCCATTGTTTGGGCTACATGCTCTTTGATTTCTTGGAGTTCCATTAATTATGCATATATAACCTCCATGGGTTCAAACTCTAACAATTCCAATTGCTTCATGAGTTCCAATGTTGGCAACTCAAGTGACACAGGAAAGACTACCTCTTTCCCATAAACAAGTCTAAATGGAGAGTTACCTGTGGATATCTTGGGAGTTATCCTATCATTCCATAGAGCTGATTTGAGCTTAGTGTGCCAAGACCTCTGATTTCCATCAAGAGTCCTCTTGATGATCCTTAATAGATTCTTGTTTGTGGAATCATCTTGGCCATTACCTTGGGGTAATAATTTGATGAAGTGCTCAAATAGATCCCATTTCTAACAGCCCATTCAGTTACCTTTGATCCTATGAATGCCAATGCATTATCTAATATTATAGTGGTAGGTATACCAAATTTGGTTGTTATCCCCTCATAGAATTCTAGAATGCTAGATTCATTTTCCTCTTTGAGTGCCACCGCCTCAATCCATTTGGTGAATTAGTCTGTTGCTTTGTTAGAATCCATTTGTACCCTTAGCTTGAGTTTGGATTAATGACTCCAATGAATTCCAAACCCCATTGCATGAATGGCTGGTCAACTGAGATTGGGTGCAATGGAAGTGCTGCTAACCTCTCTTTTCCTGTGAAGAATGCACAATTCTTGCACCTCTTGATCCATGCATAACAATCACTAAACATTTTGGGCCAATAATAACTAGCCTTCATGATCTTGAGAGCTATCACTCTTGGAGAAAAATGACCCCCAGCTGATCCACCATGGAACTCTTCTAACATTTTCTCAATCTGATTTGTCCCAATGCATCTCAGCAACACTCCATTGATATCCCTTTTGAACAAGACACCATCAACAAGTGCATATGGAATAGCCTTGTAATCTAAAGTGTCTTCTTTTAGCTTTGTTCATCTCTAGAGGGCATAGGCCTATTTGTAAGAAGTGCATTATGTCTTGGGTCCAACAAGGAGTGAGCATACCACCATTTTCTTCTTGAATATCTCTTTGTTCTTGGTTATCTTGTAGCACCAAAACAACATCCTTCTCTTTGCTTGCTTCAATTGGTTGACTCAAGGCCAATTTCTCACACAATCCCTTTCCTTGTACCAGCTTGGTGACTTTGATCTCAATTTCATACTCCATGACATGAGTAATCCACCCTACACATTTTTCATTTAGATCTTTGTTGAGGAGGAAGTCTTTAACTCCCACATGAGAAACCAGCAGTTGAACCTTGTTGTTTGAAACTAGATGCTTAAATTTCTTCAAGCTCCTAATCACTGCAAGAACATGCTTCTCAATGAAGGAATACCTTACTTCATAGTCCTCCAAGCTTTGGCTAAAGAAGGCAATTGGCTGCTCTACATTTTCTTCATTCTGCTGTACTAAAATTGCAGAAATTGTATCACCACCACCAAATGCATAAAGGATGAAATCTTTGGAGAAATCTAGGTTAATGAGAGTTGGAGCCTATGAGATAGCTTCTTTTATTTCCTTAAAACTTTCCTTTCCTTCAACTGTCCATTTGAATGCCACACTTTTCTTCAACATCATAGTTATTGGCTTGACAAGGGTTGCAAATTTTAGAACAAACCTTCAAACAAAATTGATTCTTCCCAAGAAAATTTGAAGAGCCTTCTTATGCCTTGGTAATGGTAGTGCTCTTATTGCTTCAACCCTCTCTGGATCAATTGCTAACCCTTCTTTGAAACAATGTGGCCTAGAAGCTTTCTTTCATGAGCTAGAAAAATGTATTTTTTGGGATTCAAGGACACCCCAAATCTTATACATCTTTGGAACACTTGTCTCAAATGAAAGATATGGTCTGCTACACTTTTAGAAAATATAGTAATATCATCTAGGTATATCAACACTATTTTGTTGATAAATCCCTTAAACGCCATATCCATTTCCCTTTGGAAAGTAGCTCTGGCATTAGATAGCCCAAATGGCATTTTCCTATATGCATAGGCTCCCCATTTAGTGGTGAAGGTTTGTTTGAACTGACCCTCTTCCTTTACCATGATCTGATTATACCCCGAATAATCATCTAGCAATGAAAACCTCTCGAGCCAAAAAAACTTGCAAAATTTGCTCCATAGAAGGAAGTGGGTAGTGATCCTTAAGGGATGCTCTATTTAAATCTCTAAATTCTACACACAACCTGATTTCTCCACTCTTATTTGTAACTCGAAACCAAGTTTGCAACCCAGCTTGAATGCTTGATGGGGAATATGATACTTGCCTCTATTAACTTATTCAATTCCTTCTTCATGAGAGGCTCAATGTGCGGGTAGACCGGTCTCTACTTTTTCCTAATGGGCTTAGTACTTGGATCTAGTTCAATTGTGTGTTGAGATAGCTTGGGATTGAAACCCCTCAAGTCTTCATAACTCTAAGAAAATACATCCGAGAACTCTTGGAAAAGTTGCATGAACTCATACCTTTCTTGCTCGGTTTCCACTTTACCAATTTGAAGTGACTTGCCTTCTCCAACTAAGATGGGCTCTAAATCCTCTCCCTTGACTTGGATGTTTTCTTTCTCCTTCCTAAATTAATCATTAGGATTGAAAATAGACTCTAAAGTCACAAGTCCCTTTGGTAGTTTGTTGGTTCTCAACTGTACCACTTGATCACTACTGTTGTTCTAACTTTTCCTGATTTTTGGCTGAGAACTCAGCTTCCTCTTGCAAGAAATTGATAATTTTTGGTTACTCTCAAAACTTGCCAACTTGCATTATTGTCTAGCACTGATGGCCTCACAATCACATGGATGTTTGGCTGCATTTTATCTCTTTTAATACTTTCCACAACATCAAAATTTTCTCCAACTACTGCAAGCCTATCAACAACTTGGTTCTCTTTCCTAGGGATGGAGTTGATGCCAAAGCCCTCAAAATCCTCAATGAGGTCCCACACCCTATTCTTATAACTTTTGAGCAGGTCATTCTTGGTAGCATGTTGTCCTTTAACTTGATTAACAATCAGCTCACTATCACCAAAGACTTGTAAGTTTTTGATGCCTCTCTTCCTTGACCAATGTAATCCATGTATCAAAGCCTCATATTCAGTAGTGTTGTTAGAACATGCAAACTAAAATCTAAAAGCTGAATAATACTTAATGCCTTGAGGTGAAACAAGCATATCTCCCCTCTTGCACCTTGTCTACTTCTTGATCCATCAAAGAACAACTGCCATACCTCATTGTCATCTTTATGGTCTGGCTTGGTGATGCTAGGAAGAGGCTGATTTTCTTCATGCATGTAATAGACTCCTAGTTCAGATTCCTCTATTTCCTTATAGGGATCAAAAGCATGTACCTTGCTTGCCCATTCATCAAGAGTCAAATTTGGAATGCTTCCAACTTTGGTGTTAGCTTCATGTGTGCTTGGATAATCCTCCTGATCAAACATTGAACAGTTGGCATTGATTGGGCTTGGAGTATGAGGCTTAATGTGAAATTTTACAATGGGTTCAGACCTGATTGTGGCCTTGGATCCATACCTTTTCCTAAAAATCATGTGTGACCAATCAATAGATAGGTAGCCTCTAATTCTAGTTGTGAAATCCCTTGACAAACATATGACAAAGAGTGGTGGAAAATCTATCACCGACACATCTTGCAAAACAATGACATTGGGGAATGCATGCAAAGTAAGGATCAAATATTTAATTACTCCAATTGCTGCAACTACTATCCCATATAATTGCACCACCCCCTTGGATATGGCTTCATATTGAAGGCCCAACTGATCAGCTATTTGCTTGGGCATCACAGAACTACTTGCCCCAGAATCAATCATACAATTATGTACTAGTTTATCCCCAATGATCAATGAAACATAGAATGGAGGGGGCTTCAAAATTTTACCTTTCTATCCTCCATGATTCCCCTCAGGCTAAGTAGCATTTGTGAGTACCTTCTCTTGCATATGAGCTAGCTGATTTGAGGTTGACCAATTCTTCATGGCAACTTGTAATAGATCCCTTTGTCCTAGGATGGATAGTGACTCCCACATAGATATGTTCACATTGGTATTCTTCATTTGTTCAATGATGTTAAATGGGGATGAACCATCTCTTTGCTGCCCTTTAGTCTGCACATTATTTTCTTGTACATGGACTACAACAGCTGACATTTGAGCTGGTCTAGAAGGTGGTTTGGGTTGTCCTTGCACATTTGGAACTGCATTTTTCTTGCCAACATCTTGTGGAGTGATGGATGGTTGTGAATCACTTGGATCTAATGATTTCCCTTCACCAATATTCCTCTTCTTTGACCATGTGTTAGCTACACACTCGAGAAGGTGTTTAATTCATACCACAAAAATCTTCAGCCTACCAATTCACAAGTGTATTCTCATTTGGAGTTGTATCTTGTTGAGATGTCCCTTGTTATTGGTTTGTTTCTCGACTTGCTTCACTCTCTACACTAGTTTTTGGCACCATCAAATCTTGGTTAAAAGCACCATTGAAGCACATAGATTTGTTTTGAGGTTCACTGCATGGGAAACACCAGTCATACTCTTGAGCTATATTATTTTGCACTAGCACTAAGGCTTTAGAGGTAGATGCAACATTGGGGTTATAGGGCTGAAATGGTCTATTGGCAGGAGGCCTTACTTGATTTTGATTTGTATCTGGGTTGGGTGGCCTATTAGGCTAATATGGTTGTCTATTAGGCTGAGTTTGAGGCTAATAAGAAGGCCTAAAACTTTGAGCTTGTTGCCTCTTAAGCGTAACCATCTCATTGCCCAAATTTTACAATTGTTTCATAATTTCTTGAAGCTCATTTGAGGCACTAGAGGATGAAGTAGAAGTTTCATTTGAACTCTGATTTCTAGGAGTGGGAATAGGAGTTAAAGTAGGTGCTTGACTAGTACTTAGGATTTCCAACTTTGGATATAAGGGCATAGGAGGCCTAGGTGCAAGTTTACCAGCTTGGATCAAACAATTCTCAGCCCTAATGGTGATGTTGTAAGCTATGCAGGTATAGTTGCACCTCCCATGGATTGGATCAACATAGAAATGTCAGAATTTAAAGCCTTGAGGAAGTATAAGAAATCAACTTGAGATTTTGGCCTCACTGCTAATGGGATTCTATCCCATGTTCTTTGAAATATGAAATTGAAGTTTGTTAGCTACTCATTGGGAGCTCTCTTGATAGTTGTCAGTTGCTCTAATAGAGACAAGTTGTCCCCTTTCTCTCCAAATTGGTTATGGAGGGCTACACACAATTGGTTATAATTTTGGATAGATCCTACCTCAAGGCTCATGAACCATTGCAAGGCTTTCCCTTTTAATGAAGATGCCAACAATCTGACAGTAATTTACATCTCAACAATCTCATGGATTGCACAAACATTAGCAATGTCTTTGACATGATCACCAAGGGTGGTCTGATTTTCTCTAGTAAAGTATGGGATGTTCTTTAATGATGTAATTGGAACTAGGTTTTTTGCATTGAGAGCAAGTGGTTTGTTGCCAGTAAAGTTGACATAAGTATTGGGTTGTGTCATTTTTATTGGAATGAAAACCCTTATTGATTGGATGAAAGGTCTACCAGGTGGAGTTGATAGAGTTCTGTTTGGTGGAGATGGAGACCTTTGAATCCTTATTCCTCTTTCTCCTCTTTCTGGAGTAAATTGTAGATAGTTAAAATTTCCCTCTTCTTTGGTCCTTGACCTTTTTTGGATCCTTCTCATGAATCTTCAAGCTTGGACTGCTGAAACCAGTTGATTCTATCCTTTTGGAGTCACCAGATGTGTAAATCAGGGATCTTTCAAGCAAGAAACTTACAACAATTACACATCAAATTTGTTTTAATAAAGATGAATACCTCTAAGGTCCCACCAGCATGCCAAAACTGTTAGTGCAAATCTACAACACCCCTAAATGGCCTTCACATCTGTAGTCTAGAATTGGGTCATTTAGTGTGATTTCACAACATTGAGTTTTCTCCAAGGTGTGGGACCTTGCAAGGTGAGAAAAATATCAAGAGAAAGTTGGTTCTTACCCCTCTTGTTTAGGTGTATGCATGAATTTTTCAAAGGTTCAATGTTAAATCCTACTCTAGATTCCAAGGAGACAGAGTTAAAAGATGCAAAAGGAAACAAAACTAAGTAAAAATGGTGATACACCAAAGGAGTGATGAAATTTTTTCTTGCAAATAAACACAGATCATAGAGATGTAACACCAAAGCATGCACAGATTTCTAGAATATAATGAAAGATCAGAAGACAATGATAAATGCATGAGAGGATTGGAGGATCATTCACAAAACATGCATTACCATTCCCAAGTTTAATACAATGCATTACAATGGTAGAGAGGCAAAAAATGTGCCACAATCTCCATGGAAGGTCTAAAACTCCTCGAATTCATGTGCCAAGGGGAAGAGGGGAGTCTACAAGAACAAAAACATCCAACCCTTTACAAATGAGCCAAAACTAGATTTTAATGATGAAGCAGATCGAAGGAAAGGCAAAAACATGGGAAAATTGATTTGAGATCTCCAACCACCGATAAGATCCATTAAAACGGTAAGGACACCCTCAAAAATCCATTTTTTGATGCATTTGGCCATGCTAGAGAAGAAATGAGCACCATACCTCATCAATTTTTATGGTTGGGGGTCGGTTCTACATTTTTTTTCATGCTAGAGGACATTTATTCAATTTTCTCCAACAAATATCCACAAAAATCAAATTGAATAGTCCATCATGTGGATAATTTCAACAGCTTTCCAATGATATAAAAAATGTGAAAATCCGAGCTCTAGATCAAAATACATGGCCCTCTGAAGATTTAGGGAAAAATAGGTGAAATTAGGAAAAATTAGGGTTCGTGGGTCAAAATTTGAACTTTTTCCCTCCTTTTTCAAATTGGGAAAAATTCCCAAAAATCTCCACTAACCGACCTCTGTTGCCACGTGTGGTGCCCTCTGGTTGATCCGCGGGTTCAAATGATCATTCTACCACTTTTGCAAAATTGGAAATTTTTCCAAAAATACTCCGCGCCTCCACCACTCTAGGACACGTGGCACCATCTAGCTACTTAGCGGGGATGCACTCCATTTTTTACTTTTGTGTCGTTAACCACTTTGGAGAAAATTCCAAGGTCCTTCTGCCACCCCGACCCCCACCAATGACAAGACACATGGCACCATCTCATTGCTTTGCGGGCTTTTGGGCCAAAATTTTCCCCTTTACCCTTTTGCCCCAAAAGGCTAAGTGCCAATTTTTTTCCCACGGGCCTGCCTTGGGAAAAATTCCCCTCCAAACTCCACCAAGCCATAACTTGCAAAATACAAGGAGTTAGGAGGACTTCTTTACCTTTCTAGAAAGGGGAGAAAATTCTCTATCTGATGAAGCAATACCTAGAAAATTTGAGTTCTTGAAATGTGTAAAAATTTGACTGAGGCACAAGGAAGGAAAGAATGAAGACAAGTTAGCCAAAATAAGCAGGGGGCTTATTTTGGATAACAAAAACAACTGTCACAAATCAAAATGAGGAATGCTCCAAGGAGACAAAATCTTCCTGATAGACCAAGAATTAATCCACCTCCTCGTAGGCTTGCTCTTAAAGCACCACCAGTCAATGCCATCTGTGACACTTTGGGAATTAGAAGGAGCAAACATTGAGGAAACTAAAGAAGAAAGCATGGATGAATATGAAAACTATCTTGAAATTGAAGAGGTTGGCATGCACAATGGCCTGATTAAATATTTTGTTGATGAGGAGGAAGGTGATGAAGAAGCTCCAAGTTTTTCTTGTGCTTTTTTCACTCGTGCACAATCCAAGAATGGTGTTTCAACCTCGGCGATTCAGAATCGAGTAGGAATAACAAAGAAGATAACTCTCTAAATCCTCCACTAAACAAGATCATCAACAGGGGATCACCATTACCACCTTCCATGGAATCAGCTAGAGAGAAATCATATTCACCAGTTGTCAAGGATCACACTTTGTATGCTAAGTAAGTTATCTGATTCTTCTCCCAACTCAAAAGTTGTTAAGATCAATTATCTTCTAAATATTGGTTCTGTAAGAACATCTAAATTTCAATCAAAGGCTACATCCCCATCCCCTTCCAAGCCAATTGCTACATTTGAAAAGGAGAACCCAACACCAAAAGTAATGATGCATCTTCCATTTAAGTCCTCATCAACTACTGTAACCTCTTCCTCATCTACCATAAATTCATTTGACTTTGTAGAGCATGCTAGCAAAACCAAAGTCCAGCTCTCTGAAATTGAATACCTACAAACACATCCTTCCCAATTTGACAAATTCATCAAGGAAATATGGGGTGGTAACTCTACATCCCCAATCTCTAATTATAATGGCTTACTTTCCACACCATCCACACCATCTTCTCAAAACATGCTAGCCCTCAGTGCCTCCACCACCAACAGAGTTGAGCCTTTTTACCTGTCACTTCTCATTAAAGGTTTCCAACTAAACAATTGCATTATAGATTCTAGAGCCTTAGATAATGTGATGCTAGAAAAATTACAAATTCTCTTGGCCTCACTTTGACTCGGGTAAATGGCACATGCTACTCAATGGAATCCAAACAAGTTCCATTGGTAGGAAGGATTAAGGATGCTCAAGTTGCACTAGCTGATTACCCTGACAAGAAGATACTCCTGACCATTTTGGTGGTAGACATCCCAACATCTTTTGGTATGCTTTGTTGAGTAGAATTTTTGCAAAGATCTAGGTGGAGAAATAAAAATGGATTGGTCATCTATAACTATCCCATTGAAAGGAGAAATGAAGAAGTTGTCAGTCAGAAAAATGAAGTTCACAGTAAGGAAGTATGATGATCCAAGAGTTGATATCCTTTTTCAAGATTTTGGGCTCAGAAATTATCTCCTTACATCACAGAAGGAAGAGGATTTTCCACTTCTCATGGAGGAAGAAGAAGACCGAATCTGGACATTGGAGTTTGATGGCAGTCATTCCAGAGTAGTTTCAGGAGCTGGTGTAGTATTATACTCTCCCTCTAATGAGGTATATCCTTTTACCTACAAGCTAAAATTTGACAATACAAATAATACAACAGAGTATGAAGCATTACTCTTAGGCATGAATGTAGCAGAGGACATGGGAATCAAGAAGTTGAGATGCAAAGGTGATGCAGAGGTTGTGGTAAAGCAGGTCTACCAGCAATATCAAGTGAAAAACCCCAGACTCATGCACTATAGAAATAGAGTGTGGGACTGCATTGAATCCTTTGATGCATTCTCCATTGAAGCTATCCCTAGGGAGTAGAATGAAAAGGTTGATTCTCTAGCAGTGTCAGCTTCCTTAGTGACACCTCATCCTTATTTTGGAAAGGATAAAGTGACCATTGAGATGGTGTTCAGACCTAACGTACTAGACAATGTAAATCACTGGAAGGTCTTCAATGATGACAATAAGATCCTATCCTTCTTAGAACAAAGGGATAACTTCAATAATATTTTCTTTGAAGGAAGTGAAAACCCACACTGAATCAATCCCCAAAGAAGAGAAGGAAGGAATTGAGGGAATTGATGAAGAGGGAGTAATCAAACTGAAAGGAAACAAAATCTCCAAAGGCCTAGTTTCTTTGGAAGACCTCTTTGTCAAGCATGACAGGTTCATCAAAGAGAAAGAAAAATAGTCTTTTCAGTGTCCATCTGATTTTGATAAAGAAAACATTGGCACTTTAGAGAATCTAAGGATGGTTAACATTGGTAAATGTTTCTCACCAGAAGAGAAGAGAAATTTTGTTACTCTACTAAAAAAGTACTCAGATGTCTTGGCCTATTCCTATGATGAACTCAAATCTTTTCAGCTAAAGGAAATCCATCACTCCATTCCTTTGAAGCAAGGAGCTAAGCCCTTCAGAAAAAACAAAGGCCCTACAATCCAAATATTGTCGATGTTATCAAAGAAGAGGTGAAAAATATACTCAATGATAGAATCATCTTCCCCATTCACCATTCAACATGGGTGGCTAACATTGTGCCACAAAGGAAGAAGAATGGGAAATAAGGATTTGTGTAGACTTCTAAAATTTGAATCAGGCATCTCTCAAGGACAATTACCCTCTTCTAATCATGGATCACATTTTGTAAGTAGTCACTGGATCTGAAATGCTCTCTTTGCTTGATGGATTCTCAGGGTATAACCAAATCAAGGTGGCAGAAGAGGATTGCAACAAAATAGCCTTCACAACACCTTGGGGCACTTTTGCCTACATCATAATGACTTTTGGCTTGATTAATGCTGGAGCCACTTTCCAAAGAGCAATGGACTTGGCCTTCAAATATTTTAAACATTGCATTGTCATTTACCTTGATGCCCTCATGGTTTTTTTAAAGAGGGGAGATCATATCTGTCATTTGGAGAAATTCCTTGCAAGGTGTAGGAAACATGGCATTTCTCTAAATCCAAAGAAGTGCATTTTGGAGTCACAAAAGGTAAGTTGCTAGGACATATTGTGAACAAACATGGAACACACATTGATCTTGAGAGGATCGAGCTATCCAAGCACAAGCCTTACCAACAAGTAAGAAGGGGGTTCATTCATTATTTGGAAAGGTAAACTTCCTTCGTCATTTTGTGCTTGAGTTTTCGAATCGACTAAGCATATAAATTCCGTGATGAAGCCTCAAGAAAGTTTCAAGTGGAACAAGGAAGGAAAAACAACATTTAAGGAGATCAAGAAATCCATTGCCAAATCTCCCACTCTTGTATCTCCAATTTTCAACAAGGAGTTCATCATGTATTGCTATGCATCAGAACATACCCTCTCTATTGTCCTTGTTCAAAAAAATGATGAATGTTTGGAAGCACCCATTACTTTCATGAGTTTTCCTTTGAAAATTCATGAGCTAAAGTACAACCAATTGGAGAAATATGACTACACAAAGTTGATCAAAGCTATTAAAAGTTTCAGATTCTACATTCTCAATTCTCATATAGTGGTGATGGTTCCTGGAAGTGCAATCAAGTCCATTTTGACTCAACAAGATCCTAGGGCTAAGAGAGGAAGTTGGATTGCAAAGACCCAAGAGTATGAATTAGAGATTAGACCCTCTAATCTGGTAAGAGGAAATGGTTTGTGGAAGCTGATTATTGAAGATGAAGCTTCTCAAGGCTCGTAAGAAGGAGAAAAGGATGGTGTTTTCTCAACCTGTTCAAAAGATAGTCCACAGAACTCTTTTTCACCACTACCGATGAGTGCTATGCTTTGACATTTCTTACTACCTCACTTATGGAGAATACCATCCTCATCTTGACTAAAAAAAAGGACACTCAAGCTAAAGGCAGCCAAGTTTGTAATCTGAATCATGCACTTTACAAGAGAGGCCTAGATGGTTGTTTCCTCAGGTGTGTAGATAAGGAGCAACAAGAAAAGTTACTCAGGGCATATCATGATCAAGCTTGTGGTGGAAATTTATTAGCAATGGTCACTGCACATAAGATCCTCAGAGTGAGATATTATTATTCCTCCATCTTTGTAAACACTCAAGATTGGGTTTCCAAATGCAAAGCATGCCAATAATTTGTTGGAAAACCACAACTAGCTACATTTCCACTCAGGCCTGTGGTGATTGAAGAACTATTTCAGAAATGGGGGCTAGATTTTATTGGTATTCTGAATCCTCATTCTAGTCCAGGGCATACTTTTGTACTCACTGCAATTGATTGCTTCACTAAATGGGTGGAAGCCATCCCAACCAAGAAAGCCAGCTCTGAAACAGTCTGCAACTTCATCAAGGAAAATATCATTGTTCATTTTGGAATACCACAGAAATTTTTTGTAGAAAAAGCCACCTATTTCTCTTCCAAGGAGATCACATATTTTTTTATGGCTTTGGAATCTCCCTATCTCACTCTTCTGACTACTACCCATAGGAAAATGGGCAAGTTGAGTCAAGAAACAAGAACATTGTGACCATTGTTCGCAAGCTGGTAGATGAGATTCAAAGGAATTGGCACAAGAAGTTATATGATGCATTATGGGCCGATATGATCACTCCTAAGAAGGCAATAGGTATTTCACCTTTCCAAATTTTTTATGGAGTTGAGGAAGATATTTCCCTCACAATTAAGATGCCAGCTCTCAAGTTGCTGCAAGAAATAGAAGATGGTCAATACAAAGACTCCATTTACAAGAGAATCCTCTTCCTAGAGAAGCTGGAGGAAAGAAGACACCAAGTGGTGGATAGAATTAAAGAACACTAATTGAAAGTGAATAAGATCTTTGACAAGAGGGAAAAAGAAAGAGAATTTAAGGTTGGATATTTTTTCCTACTTTGGGACAAGAGAAGAGAACCAAAGGGAAGCCATGGAAAGTTTGGTCCATTATGGAGTTTGTGGTGAGAATGTTTTTCTACTATCATAATTGGATAGAACTCCATTGGAATTGCCTTGATGCAGGCAATACTTGAAAATGTATCATCACTAAAAGTGGGTTGTCCTTTGCCTTATACCATAGGTGATTTCTGGTTTGTTTTTCCCTTTTCTATTGTGTCGTTTTGGTTTAGTTTTTTTTGGTTTTTGATGTGTGTGGTTTGGCTTGTGTGTTTCCTCTTGCTTCCTTTCTTTCTTGGAATTGTACATGACTCTGCAAGGCCCAATGGATAAGGTATTGGTCAATGGAATATGTAACACCTTGGTCAAATTATTATATTTCTCTTTGTAATACAAGTGTTGGAAAATGATTTTCTTGAATGGGGTGTGTTCCCTTGATTGTAGAAAATCATGCTTGTTATGGATAAATCATTTCTACTTTTGGATTCTTTAGAACAAAATGATATGGCTTGCAAGAATCCATTTTCACTCCTTATTGATAAGCTACAATCTGATTTTGAGAGTTGCAAACTTATCTCTTTTGACTGACTCATCCTTGGATCAATTTCAGTGATCCAAGGAATGTTTTAAAATCTTCTTAACGGACTAAATGGTAAATTGACATTCATTAGTTGAGAGACATAGCGGACTAAACTTTTGTATTTTACAAATTCTTTGGTCTTGTATTAACGTGACTTCAGTAGGTTGTATGTTGTGCTTGGGTCTTTGGGATTGATCTCTGTAGGACATTATTGGCGTAAAAAAATATAGTCTACTTATGACTATGAAGGGGATCAGAATCCTAAAACTAAAGGATTATCCTAATGGTATCCTAAACTAGGTAAGATCACCTACTCCCTAGCTACGTCTACTTACTTGGGTTCATTCTAACCTAAGCTTCTCATTATATTTTGATGGGATGGCATCCTAACCTAAACCTCTTGTGCTAAATGAATAAGGGGGGGAGATTACAAAAGTAATGTTAGGCTATATTAACCTAATGCCTATACTCTATGGAATTTAATTTAATCTAACCTAAGGTGGAAACTACCTATGGCAATGTTTTAAAACCTAAGGTGATTTATTGTTAGACTAACCTAAGTCTTGGGAAATCTATCCTAAACTATTAAAAAGGAACCTAAAGGTCACATGGCACTAAGGTGACGTTCTAATGGAATTTAATTGATTTGATTGGGTTTAATGCATGGAGGTACTGCCAGTTTGACAAAGACTAGTTAACTTTAGTGGGGGCTTACGTGGAGGCTTCACTAAATATGGAATTGCATGTTAAATTGAAAATGGCATTTGCTAGTTTTGGGAGGCAGTGGCAAGGAGAGATAAGTGGGAGTTTTGGTAGTAATGACATTAATGGGTCTCATTTTTGTGTGCAAACCATCTTGGAAACAAGGGAGGCGATTTGTGGGAGGTTGTTTGGTTTTGCATGTCTCGTGAATTTTTCTCTGCATGGAGCTATCTGGTTCTTTGAACCAGTAGTTTGACTTCCACTTCATGGCTATTTTTGGTTTCTCTGGTCTATTTTCGATCAAAGGAATGTATATGAGGCATTGGAAGAAAATTTGTTTGGTTGTTGATCTTTTGTGGAGAAGAAAAAGAGTGGGAAGCTTGGTTGGAAGTCTCCTTCGAATTGGAAAAGGAACTATTAGGCATGATAGGCTCTACCCATTAATATTTCTTGCTTTCTTCTAAATGATTCATTAAAAAACTCTACTCTCATGAGATAAATATTTACATGATTTGTTTGGTTAATTACTGTCATGTTTTTATGAATCTATGTGATTTTTGGGATGTAAATCCATTTTAAAGTAATGATATTTCTTGGGAAACTTTATTTGTGCTATTTTAATGGTGACATGCATGTGAAACTTATATTTGAAGCTTTGTATTTCATTCTAAAACTGGTATTTGGGGCTGGTGTTGACTGAATGGGCATTTGTTGCCTTATGTTTCATTTTGAACTATTATTTGGAGCTTGTGTTTCATTTGAACTTGTATTGGAGCATTCGTGTTTTGTTCTGAGCTTGTATTGGGGCTTCATGTTTTGTTATGAGCTTGTATTTGAACTTCATGTTTGTTTTGAGCCAGTATTAGAGCTTTGTGTAGTTCTGAACTTTTATTGAAGCTTCATGTTCGACACTATACTTGTATTCAGTACTTGTGTGTTCTGAACTTGTAGTCGAATCGATGTGTTTGATTCTGTACTTGTATTTTGAGTTGGATTTTTACTTGTATTCAAGGATTGAAATGCTTGAACTCATTTATGGAATGTTTTCTTGATAAGGGCTTGAGAGATTAGTTTCGGTTTGAAGTTGATCTGGTAATCTCTTTTGAGATCTTCTTCGTGTAGCTTCTTGAGTGTGAATGGTTTTAGTACTTATGTCTTTTAGACTGTACCGCCTTCTTTGAACTTGATAGGGTGTGTGAATATGAAGTATATCATTTCCTTCTCTACCCTGAGTCGGTATGTAGGAAAGAAAATAATAACATTCTTGGACCGATTGTTTTTCTTGATTGAGTCATACTCCATTTGGATTGATATTGGAAGGTTGCCTCTTTTTGCACTCTATCTTATTATGAACCCTTCTTGGATGGATTGGATAAGAGATTAATTTTGTTGAGTCTAGCTTGGATTTGTGGAAAGTCTAGTTTCAGATCTTTGAATTATATCTTCTAACATGTGGAAGTTAGTTTAGACTTGCAGGAGGACTGATTTGACTCTCAACCCCTACTTGGATTGAATTGGGATTCTTGTTGGATGTTGATCCTTTAATTTTGAATCCTTATATTGTTATCTTTGAACTGAGGTAGTTTTGTGTGTTCTAAACTTGTTTTTGTCTTTCAGATGATTAATGTATGGGAAATAATATGTATTGATTCTTCTTCTTTACTTACATGGAAAGATGAAGCATCCTAATATGAGCTAGGTACGTAATTAACTTCTTTAGCTGCTTAGTAAAAGATAAATGTGTATTTCTATTCTTATAGAACTATGAAACAATTGGATGAAAAGACTTCTGTTTGTTTTAAAGTAATTGATAGGATCAATTAAACCTTATGATATAATGTAGATGTTGCGGATTATATTATGCTCTTTTCTTAAAAGTGAATTCAGACTCTTTATTGTACTTCTTTTCTAGATGTTATTACTTATGATTATTTGTATGATATATTAATTATTTCATTAAAGCAGAGTTGTTTTAATGGAACAATTAGTGGAATGCACTTCACTTTAATGCTTAGTGCTTATCATGCTCAGTTCATTGAACTAACCCGTGCTAGCAATTTTTGCAGATGGACATTGTAAGTGATAAAAGAAGGAAATTTTTTTATGATGCATTGGTTTACTTAATTCTAGATCTTATGTAAAGGATTTCAAATCATTCTTGAGTTGTATTGGAAAATAAAAGTGATGTTCTTTTAAGATCTTAATTCTGATTGACATGCAGAATGTCTGAAATGCATAGTCTTGTAAATGTATATTTATCATCATGAATTGAAAGGTTTTGAGTTGGATTCCAATTTTTGGTGTGAATTATTTTGTACTTGTATGATGGAATTAATAGTGATATCTTGGTGGTATTCTTGTATCTAGTTGTGTACTTTTAATTTTATCGGTTAATAAGTTAGATAAGGGGGATAATACATTTCCCCTTATTATAAGGAAACTTGTTAAATTATAAAGGTGTCGTTATTTATTTACACAACTCTAGATAATAATGAAATATGCATTGGGCATAAAATTGATCTATATGAGCTAAGAATGTTAAAAAGGAATAGTGGTTATGATCTTTAATCTTTTAACTATGGTTATAAAGTAAACACTAGTTGAATCTAGGTGGATGACACACTTGATTTGGACAACTAGGTTGCATTAAGAATTAAACGTTTGATGTTTGTTGTCCTATTTTTTGGGATAACTACTTGTTATGCCACGTTAATGAACAAAAATGCAAACTTGAAATAATGAAGTCCTCCATATCTATTCAGGCTAGTTATGGATAAAGAACTTAATGAATGTTGGAATTAGGGTTAGGCATGGTTGTTGTAATCTGAATCTTAATCCAATATTAATCATGATAATGACCACTAAGGGGGTATGTACATCTTGATGAATTAGTTCTCACGGATGTTGGCACATGCCAACTACAGGAATGTACCCTTGAGAAGTCCTAGGACTTCTCGAGGATACAATGTTGCAGTTGACATGTGGAAACACCCTTCCGTATTTGTTCATCTAGATCTACACACATTTGGACTTGAACTTAGTTTCCCTCTAGGTCAAGTTAGTAGCATGTTTTGGATAGGTAGTAGCTTTCTATGACTTAGGGTACCTTGGCACATTCGGATGACTTAGGTCACCGAGTATGCCCATATACCCTAAGTCATCATGAGCATCTTCCTATAATAAATTATGTTGCTAACCTAGGCTAGGGTCAAACCTTGGGCAAGTGGACTGACGGTAGTCAGTAAAGACCATTCTAGATAACAAAAGAGTGAGGTGAAGGACATATTCTGAAATGACAAGTATGTCATCTAGGAATAGTAACATGAACAATATGTTAAAAATCTTTGGTCAAAGTATCGTAAGCTACTGGTTTTGTTTTCCTATGTCACCTAGTTTAAAGCAACGTGATGTCAGATGAATTGGTAACATATATTCATATATGTTCTTTAAACAGAATCACTCAAGATTACACTGAATAGGGTAGAAACCAACTATACATAGTATACATAAAGTATTCCATACTTTAAGTTAACATGAGAGATAGGTTGGTAACCGAGTCATGGAATGAGAGATCGAGTATACCAGTCATTACAATTGCATATGGTTATCTATTATGAGATTGATGTTGAACACGAGCAAGATTATCATAGTAATCAAATAACACAGAGAAGAGAAATACATCGGGATATTATAATATGGAATTTTTAATTCATCTCGGGATATTTTATTATAGAAGGAGGTTACAATTTATAGGGCATTGTTCTCCTACAGAGAAGGAGTCAACTCCAATCATGATCCCCCTTATCTCTCCATGATCCTCACATCCCTACAAACACTCACACAAATCTCTCACACACCTATTCTTTCTCACACCATGATTCTCTCAACTATCCTAGAATCTATGAGTTGTATTTACAACTCATTTACATCACACATATTATTGTTCACACTAATTAAACTATTCCTAACATTCACCCCCTTAGTGTGAACATGGGGAAAACTTATCTTGAACTGTAACTTGTCGCCTGATGCTGACTCATGACCTAGATGATTTTCAAAGTGGTTTATCATCAACCAATGAAATGGTTTTTCAAAGTGGTTTACCATAAACCAGAGAAGGGTGGTTTTCAAAGTGGTTTACCACAAACCAAGGAAGTGGTTTTCAAAGTGGTTTACCACAAACCAAGAAAGATCATGTTGTTTACAGTTTATTTTTAGCTCTCATCATATTCCCATTTTTAGGAGATTTCATATAGGAAATTGATTACAATCATGAACAGGAATAATCCACTGTTCATTATTACAACAGAAAGAAAACACACAACTGAAATAGAAGTCACCAATACATTTGAAGTAGTCTCTTTGTTGGTGACTAACAAGAGATGTTGATCAGCCTCCTCCTCCTTTGCCTCCTACCTCCAGTCAGTTTATTTAGAATAGAAAATCTTCAGAATTGTAGTCAGGATCTTCTTTCACTGGGTCTTCCTCTTCATTCTCTGACTCTTCTTTAACTACATTTGCTTCATTTGGCTTAATATTTCCATTGAGTAAATCTTTAGCTCGAATTCTGCAATACAAGATTGTATGCCCTTTTTTCTTGCAGTAGAAGCATTCTGGTTCTTCTTTGTTTTTAAGAAATTTATTGTATTTCAATTCAAGTGTTGATAAATGATTTCTCCTATATTAGGACATGTTCCTTTGGTTTAGGGAAGTCATGCTTGATATGGATTATATCCTTTCTACTCTTAAGATTTTTGACTGAACCAGAATGTGCTTGGACTCTTTTGTTTCTTTCATTCTTGCACTTGAGTTCAATCTGATTTCTGGATGAATTGTGGATTTATCCACCTTTATGACTCAGCCTTGGATCAGTTGCATTGATCCAAGGAATGTTTTAAGTTCATTCAGGATGAACAAATTTTATTGACTATTTGATAGTTACAAAGTCTGGCTGAGCTTTGAATGATCAATTCCGAGATTAACTCAGGCTGATCATGGTAAATAGAATTTGGTTCCAGATATCATAACATCAGGAGAGACCTGGACCGTAAGCCAGGTAAGATGTATATGTTTTATATCTAAAGCTTAAATTATTGATGCCAAGTGGAATATGATACAGGAATGTTTTACCATGTTTAAACTCTAACACTGATTAGTCCTATTTAGGGGACCTAAACTAGAGTCAGTAAGGTTAATAGTTTTAACCTAAACTATAACCTAATGCTACAAGATTTGTTAATCTAACCTAGTCCTAAACTATGAGCTTGATACTCCTAAGGGTTAACTAAACCTAGCACTATGGAAATGAGACTAATGTCTTATCCTATGATCTAACCTAAGTCACTAACCTATCTTAACTAATGCTAAGAAGGGGGGACCTAAGGAGGGTCGCGAGTCATGGGTGGTGGTTTCCATGGCATTTAAGAGGGGATAAGGTTGAAGGACATGGAATGCTGTCAGGTTTAGTGGAGGATAAAAACTACTAATATAGTCTTACGTGGCGGTATCTCTAAGGATGGGAATGTTTGTTTATTTTGTTGTGGCGATCACCAACTTTGGCAGTCGGTGGCAATGGAAAATAGGCGGGAGAATGGAAGTAAATGCAATTAATGAGCATTGGTCCTCGAGCGCGGATTGCTTGGGAAGGCATGCAAGTGGAATTTTGTTTGGTTGTTTTGTTTTCCATGCATTCCATTTTCACTCTTCTGCTTGAGCAGCACTTTGGTTCTTCGAACCAGCCATCTACTCTTTGTTGCATGGAAACTTTGAGAGTTTCTAGCTTACTTCTCTATCGGGGAAATATATAAGGCATGGAGGTAACAATATTTTGTTGTTTAATCTTTCATGGAAGAAGAAGAGAAGGTGTGAGCACATTCAGAGGTCTTCTTCAAATTTTTAAGCGACACTATCAGGCATGATAGGCCCTAACTTTTAAAAATCTTGCTTTCCTTTAAATGCTTTCATTAGAACAACTCTGTTCAGATGATTTTTGTACAGTCGGCTTGGCTGGTAGCAATGTATTGGTTTTCTTCTTTTCTTGTGGATTTGGGAATCCCTGGTTTTACGTAGACCCTGATGAATCTACTTCTTTTATCTTCTCTCCATGCTTGTGAATACAATATGGGTTTCAACTTCTGTAGAAGTGTTTTATGTCTCTTTGTCTGACTGAGGTATTGAATTTCCAAACTGGTACCATGATAGACGTCGTGCTTGATGATTTCGTGTTTGAAGATACCATGGAATGAACTGTTGTGTCAAATTTGGTTGGTTTATTTGATTGTTGCTTAGTTGTATGAGCTCTACTATTACTAGACAGCTTCAGGAAAGTATATAGTTGGATTTGTGGTGAAACTGTTAGTTCCTTCTATAAATCTCGACTGGTTCAGTCACACGAGTAGGAAATATGGTTGAATTCTAAGCTTGTACCTTTATTAGAAAAGGGTCTGAAGGTTTCTATGAATATAGGTTCTGTAAGTAATGAAATATTTTGTAGAATTTGTTGTTTTTATGATTTTTACTTGGATAATTGGAACAGCGATTATGACCAAGAGAAAACATGTACTTTGATGAACTCTTGTCCCCTAACAATTTGTGGGTGATCCTAGATCTGCATGAATGGAAATTAGGTTTAATGATTGGAAAGGAATTGACTGTGTTTGATGTTACCTAGAGGTGACTTTGAAATCTATAATTAGAATTCATCTATTAACTCTGGAAGTGCAATTTGATTTGGTATCTTGGAATGAAACAACAACCTATCAAGTGTAATGGTTGGAATTAATTAGTTTTGATCTATTGGTAAGTAATGATAACGGGACAGTTACCCTAACTCTTAGTCAAAAATGATTCAAGTCATGGGTGAAGTGTAGACTGTTTACATGGTTCAGGACTGTGGTCTGATACTAGAACGTTTAATATCATTTTGTAACAATCCTTGGCTTTTGTTTAATGTACAATCGCAAGACCCTAGGGATCTATGGGCAACTTTTAAAGCAGTTCTACCTGATTGGAGCTGTTGGTGAACTTAGGTGTTGATTTACTTGCCTTCTCTTCTTCCCTAATTAAATTTAAGAATATATATATATATATATACTCCTGGGTAGTTGGTACAGTTCTGAACTTGTTTGAAATGGAGTTATGATTTCCTCTGTTTCTTCCTCTTAGTTGTGAAGGATAAGTTGTTATAGGATTTTTGGAATACGAAGGTATTCTCTCCCTTTCTGGAAATTATGAGTGCTCCTTCTTTTGAATCTCTATAAGAACTCTACAGTATGGGTATAAGATGAATAGACTGTTAAAATTTAGGTGGAAAGAGTGGTAAGTGTTGAATCTTAACTAGAAGTCTCCTTTCCTTCTCTTTAGCAGTATTATTACCCGACTGTGAAATTCAATTATTATCTACTTGTATAAAAGTAGCATTGTAGTAAAATTTTTGTATACTTATCAATGTTTATGAATTGATACGAAAAAGTTTAGAGGAAATCCGTTAGTTGAACTTGCTTGAGGCAGTAATCTGATCTTGCTTGAATTGTTTATATGCAAATTTGTTGGTTGCTGCCATGAAAATATTTCTTGATTAGAGTAATTATATTAGGATTGATACTGTTCTTGGTTTTCGGATGGCTAGGTACTTAAGATTCATATTGTTTCTTCTTATTTTCTTGTATAAGATGAATCATCCGAAAAAGATTTAAGTTGAAATAGTAACTATAATATGAGTTATGTTATAAAGTCATATTAGAATGGTAGAAAGAAAATTAGCGTGATTCATGATTATGGATTTGATGAAATTGATTTCATTTAAACAGGTTGTTTAATGGAAACAATTGGTGGAATGCAATTGTTTTAAGAATTAGTGCTTATCATGCTCAGTTCACTGAAATGACCCGTGTTAGCAAATTTTGTAGATGGTCATCGTAAGTGGTAAAGGCATGCAGATCTGATATGATGCACAAATTGCTTAATCTAGTTTTTATGATGAATTCCGACATGATTTCTCTAATTGTACTATAAGAAGAAAGTTACTCTTTTGTTGGTGATTATTGTATTAAAATATGCCGAAGTGCATAAGTTGTAATTGTATAGGTTGGAAATAAATGAAATGGGAACATATTACTTACGTGGTTGTGTTCTTATTTGTTGAATTGATCTTCTCTTGTCTGAATGAATGAGAGTGCATTCTTATTATTATATGCAATGGGGTCTAGATGGATTCCCTAAGTAAGCCTTGTAAAATTATGTGACTGAATACTACATGTTGATTAGTAATTCTTATATATTATGAATATGGCTAAATTGGAAATTAGACCACTACATTTTTAGGGAAGTTGAGGTTGAACTATGCCCTAACATGTAGCTATAACTGGAGGAGTATTCTATTACTCCCTAATAATGTTCTAGGTCAAAGCAATGTAATTGTTGGCTTTAAATCTCAATGTCTTGATGGCAATAAGTCTGATATATTTCAGTCTTTGGGGTGATATGAACCCTTACGGGTTTAGTTATCTTCCTTATGGGGAAACTTAGGCTGTTGCACTATTATGAGGAAACAAGGTTATTTGGAACCGATTGACACCTTGACGCGATCTCAATCTTATTAAACTTCTCTCTGTGAAACTGAACTTAATTACGTAAGGCAACTCAAAGGTGTGGGACCTGGGTTGGGGAAAGGCTACCCAGTTAGGAGGGCCTGTAATTCTAATTTAACTCAACTTAAGTAACTTCTTGGAGGTATGTACATCTTTCCGAGGTTGTATCATAGGATGTTGACACATGTCAACTACAGGGTTGTACCTTCGAGAAGATTAGGATCTTCTCGAGGATACAACAATGTAGGTGACATATGGCAACACCCTTCTGCATTGATCGTTAAGATTTACACCCAAACTTGATCAAGATTTTCCTTCGGGACTGGTTAGGACCATAGACGTGTTATGAGGCAGCCCTTTGAGACTTAGGGTACCTTGACACACAGGGGTTAACAGTGGTTGATCCAGTATGTCAGCTTACCCCTAGCCTTCAAGGGCATCCTTATAACGTGAGTTATGATATTAACCCATACCAGAGTGAAAACTTGGGTCAAGGGGACTGACAGAAGTCAGTATAAGATGTTCTATATAACATCGGAGTGGGGTGAAGGACGTATTCTAGATTGATGAGTATGCCATCAAGGAATAAGAGACATGAACAGTATGTTTCAAATCTTTGGCCAAAGTATCGCAAGCTGCTGATTGCGTTGTCCTATGTCACCTAGTCTCAGGGATGTGATGCCGATGAATAATGGTAACAATTATTCAAATAGGTTCCTTGGACAGAGCACTCAGAATCCCAGATTAGGGAGGAGAACCACAAGAGTGAAGTGTTCTGATGAAAACACCAACTCTAAGATACACATGAATAGATCGGTAGATTACCAAGTCATGGAATGAATAGATCGGCGGTACACCAAGTCATTACAGCTGCATATGGTTATCTATTATAAGAATGATTGTCATGATCTGTGTGTTCTAAATTATGTATTTAGAACTAGAAAACACTAAAAAAAAATAAAAAAATTATCTTGTTCTAATGTATTAAAATGAGGATGTTACATCTTGGTATCAGAGCTGAAGGTTGCAGCTCTTGGACCTATTGTGTCCATAATCTGATAAAAACCTGAATTTTCTTGTAACAGAAAATGGTTAGAACAAGGGGAAACATTGCGAATAATGCTCCACCTGAGGAAGGGGCAGCAACAACCCAAAAACTTGATGAGATCCTTGCTTCCCTACTTGGACACAAGAGATCATTTGGCTGTACTTGAACAACAAGTGATGGGAAATGAGGAGGATGATGAAGCTGGTAACAACAATCAGCCACCTCCTGAGGACAACCCCGATATGGGTGTTGGTAATAACAATGGAAATGTACCTGTCCAACCAGAAAACAAAAAGGCCAGGTTGGCAGTGGAACTCACTAATGATATAAAAAGGATAAGTCCACCTAAATTTGATGGCACCACATTAGGAGATGGAGCTGAGAACTGGCTCAGTGAAATGGAGAAGTACTTTGCAATAAGAAACTTCTCGGAGGAAACCAAAGCTATTTGGGGAGCCTATCAGCTTTCTCATGAAGCATCTTCATGGTGGGATAGCCGTAAAGATGAGCTAAATATTGATGAAACCAACATCACTTGGGATCAATTTAAAGGCTATTTTAGGCAACGTTGGCTGCCACAACTTTTCTATGATCAGAAAATGACAGAATTCCAAAACTTAGTTCAAGGGAAGCTAACTGTAACTAAATACTGGGAGCAGTTTACGAAACTCCTCAAGTACGTACCACAGTATCAAACTGACGAGAAGTTCAGAATATGGAAATTCATCATGGGACTAAATCCCGTGATAGGAGGAGAGGTTGATGTTCACAGCCCAACCACTATGGAAGGGGTTGTTGAAAAATCCATAAGGCAAGAACAAAAATTAAAGGCTATTTCTGCTCATAAAGAGGAAGTGCGGAAGAAGATTCCAAACCCTTCTTCAACTTCTCTTGCACCCAAGAAGGGGCCATGGAAAAAGTTTGGCAACAAAAATAAGTTTTCAGTGGATAATAATAAGAAAACGACAAATGAATAAGCCTACTGGAAATGTAAGGGATAGTTTTGCCAAGAATTATAATAATGGGCAGAAGTCCTATGGAGGCCAACGTGATAATTTTAAGGCTGGAAGTAATTTTGAGCCTAAAAAGGGACCTGTAGGAGGCTGCTATAATTGTGGCAAAGATCACTACACAAACTCAATGCCCTTTGAAGAAGGATGATCGTAATCAGCAGCATAAGATACATGTTGCAGTAGCAGACAAGCAAGTTGAAAGGCAAGTGACACCTATAGAAGTTCTGGTAAGTTATTTGGCATACACTGTAACTATTCTTTTTGATACAGGAGCTACTGAATGTTTTATTTCTAGTAAACTCACTTCTAAACTTAAAAGAAAAGCTGGAAAAATGGATAAATCTTGGACTGTATAGTATGGTAATAACTCTGTTCATACAGTTAGTATGTGTCTTTTTGGAGCAGTCCTTGACTTACCTAACTTTTCCATGGAAGTTGACCTCTATGTTGCACCTTTGGGATCCTATGACGTTGTTATCGGCGTTAATTGGTTAGCTGACCATAAAGCAAAAGTAGACTACTTTGAAAAATATATAAGATGTTTAGATGATCGATGAAAACAACAGAGAAATTCAAGGTGTAAAACGGGAAATTTCAGTTAGGAAACTGTCAGCTATGTAACTTAAAAAGGCTAAAAACAAAGGATGTACCTTATATGCAGTAAAGATATCTAAATCTGCAGAAGAAGACGGTGATTTCATGAAACAATACCCACTGTATTACAAAGTTTCAAAGATGTATTTCGGAGGAATTACTAGGTTTACCACCCAAAAGGGAATTTGACTTCACCATTGAAATCAAACCAGAACGGAACCTATTTCTAAAGCACCTTATCGGATGACTACTACAGAGTTAGTCGAGCTTAAGGCTCAATTGCAAGAACTTTTGTCTAAGGGTTTGATTAGACCAAGTGTTTCACCTTGGGGAGCACTAGTAATATTTGTGAAAAAGAAAGATGGAACACTTAGACTGTGTATTGATTACCGGATGTTAAACAAAGCCACAATCAAGAATAGATACCCACTTCCAAGAATTGATGATTTATTTGATCAAATGCACGGAGCATCGGTTTATTCCAAAATAGATCTTCGATCTGGGTATCATCAATTAAGAATTAAAGAAGAAGATATTCATAAAACAACTTTCCAGACAAGGTACGGACATTATGAATTCACGGTTTTACCCTTTGGATTAACTAATGCACCCGCAACTTTCATGAACTTAATGAATAATATCTTTCAAGAATATTTGGACAAGTTTGTGCTTGTATTCTTAGACGATATTCTCATATATTCTAAAAGTGTTGAGGAGCATAATGAGCATTTGAAGATAGTTTTGGAAATTTTGAGAAAAAGAAAGTTATACGGTAAGTTATCCAAATGTTCTTTCTTTGATACTGAAGTTCACTATTTGGGTCATGTCATTAGTAAAGGAGGAATTGCAGTAGATCCTTCTAAAATAATGGTGATAACCGAGTGGCCTACACCAAAGAATGTACATGAAGTAAGAAGCTTCATGGGCCTTGTTGGTTATTATAGAAAATTTGTTAAAGATTTTTCTAAAGTGGTTGCACCGATAACTTCATTGCAGAAAAAGGATAAGAAATTTATTTGGGATGATAAGTGTGAGTTTGCTTTTAAAATTTGAAAATTCAGTTGACTTCAGCACCTATTTTAGCTGTACTGGACCCTAATGGAGGCTTTACTATTGTAACGGATGCATCTGGGGAGGGCCTTGGAGGTGTTTTGTTACAAAATGATCATGTCATAGCTTATGAAAGTAGAAAACTTAAGTTACATGAGCTGAATTATGCCCCTCATGATTTAGAGCTTGCTGCAATTGTTCATGCGCTTCAAGTTTGGAGACACTATTTACTTGGGAAACCTTTTGAGTTGAAAACTGATCATTTAGGGCTGAAATATATTTTCACTCAGCCTAATCTAAATGCAAGACAACGAAGGTGGTTAGAGTTTTTGTCTCAATATGATTTTGATATTAGTTACATCAAAGGAAAAGAGAATAGAGTAGTAGATGCTCTAAGTCATAGGAAGCACATTTCTACTCTTATAACATTAAGAACTTAGTTTAAAGATGAGGTAAAAAGTGCATCAGAATCTGATGTATACTTTCAGCAAGTAAAAGCAGCGCTTGCTGCAGAACCAAAAGATGAAAGGTATAAAGGTTTTCATTTTGATAATGAAGGAATCTTACGTTATGAAAATAGGGTATACGTACCTTTGCTAAATGATTTGAGAAAGAAATTGTTAGTTGAATTTCATAATTCACCCTTTTCTAGACACCCGGGTATTACTAAAATGCTTGCTGATCTAAAACAACAATATTTCTGGAAGGGAATGAAAAAGGATGTTATTAATTATGTGACTCATTATCTGGAATGTCAGTGGGTGAAGGCAGAACACATGCACCTGCTTGGTTTATTATATCCCCATAGCATACCACAGTATAAATGGCAAGTAATAAGCATGGACTTTGTACAAGGGCTGCCTATGTCGAGAAATAAACATGATGTTATCTTGGTAGTTGTGGACAAACTAACAAAGGTAGCTCATTTCATCGCTGGAAATCTAAAGGATGATTCTCCTGTGTTAGCTAAAAGATTTGTGCATGAAATTTTCAGGTTACATGGAGTACCAGAATTGATAATATCTGATAGGGATCCTAGAATGACATCAAGGTTTTGGCAAATGCTAAATACAACTCTTGGAACTAAACTAAACTTCAGTTCTGCATATCATCCAGAAACGGATGGACAAACTAAGAGAGTAAATCAGGTGTTGGAAGATATGTTATGAATGTATTACATGGATCAACAGTATAAATGGGAAGAGTATCTCCCATTAGTTGAATTTGCATACAACAACACATATCACTCTTCTCTTAAAATGGCACCTTTCGAGGCACTTTATGGAAGAAAGTGCAAAACCCCTGTTAGTTGGGATAGTTTAGAGGATAGAGTGGTAATTGGACCTGAAATCCTTACTGAAATGGAACAGAAAGTTAAAATGATTTGTGAATGATTGAAGGAAGCAACAGATAGGCAGAAGAGCTATGCTGACCTAAAGCGGGTTGACCAAAAATTTGAACTTGGTGAAAAGGTTTTTCTTCGTGTTAAACCAAGAAAGAGCTCAATAACTTTTGGCAAGGCTGCCAAGTTATCACCTCGTTATGTGGGACCTTTCAAAATTGTCGAAGTAATCAATCCCGTAGCTTACCGATTAGCATTACCACCTACTTTGTCTCGCATGCATGATGTTTTCCATATTTCTTTGCTTAAGAAATACGTTTTAGATTTGTCACATGTTTTAAATTGGAATTCCTTGCAGGTCCAAGACCCAGGAATAATCGTGGTTAAACCTACTCGAGTGCTGGAAACTCACAATTTGCATTTGAGAAATCGTGAAATACAACAATGTAAGGTCCAGTGGGATTAGTTTAATGAAGAAAGTGCAACTTGGGAAAATTTGGAAGAGATAAAAACTACTTTTCCCTTTCTTTTTGAATAGAATTGAATCTGTTGACTAAAAAAAAAAAAAAAGGGAAAAATGACTATTATGAAATTATCTTTTTCATGTTTTTATGTAAGCCAGTTTTGGGGCAAACATTATTCAGGTTGAATGAATAGTATCACGATATTGAATTCTGGAATTATTCAAGTTAGAAATAGTAATTTGTTTAGAGAACCAATGAATTGATTGGCCTGAAGATAAATCAAAAGATGTAATCATCGGGATGATGAATCTTTTAGGAGGGAAGCATGTAACACCCTTAACAGTTGTTACTTTCTCCTGAGCATTCAAGTGTTGATATATGATTTCTCCTGTATTAGGACATGTTCCTTTGGTTTAGGGAAGTCATGCTTGATATGGATTATATCCTTTCTGCTCTTAAGATCTTTGACTGAACCGAATGTGCTTGGACTCTTTTGTTTCTTTCATTCTTACACTTGAGTTCAATCTGATTTCTGGATGAATTGTGGATTTATCCACCTTTATGACTCAGCCTTGGATCAGTTGCATTGATCCAAGGAATGTTTTAAGTTTATTCAGGATGAACAAATTTTATTGACTTTTTGATAGTTACAAAGTCTGGCTGAGCTTTGAATGATCAATTCGAGATTAACTCAGGCTGATCATGGTAAATAGAATTTGGTTCCAGATATCGTAACATCAGGAAAGACCTGGACCGTAAGCCAGGTAAGATGTATATGTTTTATATCTAAAGCTTAAATTATTGATGCCAAATGGAATCTGATACATGAATGTTTTATCCTGTTTGAACTCTAACACTGATTAGTCCTATTTAGGGGACCTAAACTAGAATCAGTAAGGTTAATAGTTTTAACCTAAACTATAACCTAATGTTACAAGATTTGTTAATCTAACCTAGTCCTAAACTATGAGCTTAATACTCCTAAGGGTTAACTAAACCTAGCACTATGGAAATGAGACTAATGTCATATCCTATGATCTAACCTAAGTCACTAACCTATCTTAACTAATGCTAAGAAGGGGGACCTAAGGAGGGTCGCGAGTCATGGGCGGTGGTTTCCATGGCATTTAAGAGGGGATAAGGTTGAAGGACATGGAATGCTGTCAGGTTTAGCGGAGGATAAAAACTGCTAATATAGTCTTACGTGGCGGTATCTCTAAGGATGGGAATGTTTGTTTATTTTTGTGGTGATCACCAACTTTGGCAGTCGGTGGCAATGGAAAATAGGCGGGAGAATGGAAGTAAATGCAATTAATGAGCATTGGTCCTCGAGCGTGGATTGCTTGGGAAGGCATGCAAGTGGAATTTTGTTTGGTTGTTTTGTTTTCCATGCATTCCATTTTTGCTCTGCTTGAGCACTGGTTCTTCGAACCAGCCGTCTACTCTTCGTTGCATGGCAACTTTGAGAGTTTCTAGCTTACTTCTCTATCGGGGAAATATATAAGGCATGGAGGTAACAATATTTTGTTGTTTAATCTTTCGTGGAAGAAGAAGAGAAGGTGCGAGCACATTCAGAGGTCTTCTTCAAATTTTTAAGCGACACTATCAGGCATGATAGGCCCTAACTTTTAAAAATATTGCTTTCCTTTAAATTCTTTCATTAGAACAACTCTGTTCAGATGATTTTTGTACAGTTGGCCTGGCTAGTAGCAATGTATTGGTTTTCTTCTTTTCTTGTGGATTTGGGAATCCCTAGTTTTACGTAGACCCTGATGAATCTACTTCTTTTATCTTCTCTCCATGTTGTGAATACAATATGGGTTTCGACTTCATGGAGAAGTGTTTTATGTCTCTTTGTCTGACTGAGGTATTGAATTTCCAAACTGGTACCATGATAGACGTCGTGCTTGATGATTTCATGTTGAAGATACCACAGAATGAAATGTTGTGTCAAATTTGGTTGGTTTATTTGATTGTTTCTTAGTTGTATGAGCTCTACTATTACTAGACAGCTTCAGGAAAGTATATAGTTGGATTTGTGGTGAAACTGTTAGTTCCTTCTATAAATCTTGACTGGTTCAGTCACACGAGTAGGAAATATGGTTGAATTCTAAGCCTGTACCTTTATTAGAAAAGGGTTTGAAGGTTTCTATGAATATAGGTTCTGTAAGTAAGGAAATATTTGGTGTAGCTGTTGTTTTTACGATTTTTACTTGGATAATTGGAACGCAGTTATGACCAAGAGAAAATGTACTTTGATGAACTCTATCCCCTAACAATTTGTGGGTGATCCTAGATCTGCATGAATGGAAATTAGGTTTAATAATTGGATAGGAATGGACTGTGTTTGATGTTACCAGAGGTGACTTTGAAATCTATAATTAGAATTCATCTATTAACTCTGGAAGTGCAATTTGATTTGGTATCTTGGAATGAAACAACAACCTATCAAGTGTAATGGTTGGAAATAATTAGTTTTGATCTATTGGTAAGTAATGATAATGGGACAGTTACCCTAACTCTTAGTCAAAAATGATTCGAGTCATGGGTGAAGTGTAGACTGTTTACATGGATCAGGATTGTGGTCTGATATTAGAACGTTTATATCATTTTGTAACAATTTTTGGCTTTTGTTTAATGTACAATCGCAAGACCCTAGGGATCTATGGGCAACTTTTAAAGCAGTTCTACCTGATTGGAGCTATTGGTGAACTTAGGTGTTGATTTACTTGCCTTCTCTTTTTCCCTAATTGAATTTAAGAATATATATATATATATATATATACATTACTCTTGGGTAGTTGGTACAGTTCTGAACTTGTTGAAATGGAGTTCTGATTTCCTCTGTTTCTTCCTCTTAGTTGTGAAGGATAAGTTGTTATAGGATTTTTGGAATACGAAGGTATTCTCTCCCTTTCTCGAAATTATGAGTGCTCCTTCTTTTGAATCTCTATAAGAACTCTACAGTATGGGTATAAGATGAATGGACTGTTAAAATTTAGGTGAAAAGAGTGGTAAGTGTTGAATCTTAACTAGAAGTTTCCTTTCCTTCTCTTTATCAGTATTATTACCCTGATTGTGAAATTCAGTTATTATTTACTTGTATAAAAGTATCATTGTAGTAAAAGTTTTGTATACTTATCAATGTTTATGAATTGATATGAAAAAGTTTAGAGGAAATTCGTTATCTGAACTTGCTTGAGGCAGTAATCTGATCTTGCTTGAATTGTTCATATGCTAATCTGTTGGTTTCCTGCCATGAAAAGATTTCTTGATTAGAGTAATTATATTAGGATTGATATTGTTCTTGGTTTTCGGATGGCTAGGTACTTAGGATTCATATTGTTTCTTCTTATTTTCTTGTATAAGATGAATCATCCGAAAATATTTAAGTTGAAATAGTAACTATAATATGAGTTATGTTATAAAGTCATATTGGAATGGTAGAAAGATAATTAGTGTGATTCATGATTATGGATTTGATGAAGTTGATTTCATTTAAACAGGTTGTTTAATGGAAACAATTGATGGAATGCAATTGTTTTAGGAATTAGTGCTTATCATGCTCAGTTCACTGAACTGACCCGTGCTAGCAAATTTTGCAGATGGTCATCGTAAGTGGTAAAGGCATGCAGATCTGTTATGATGCCCAGATTGCTTAATCTAGTTTTTATGATGAATTCCGATAGGATCTCTCTGATTGTACTATAAGAAGAAAGTTACTCTTTGTTGATGTTTATTGTATTAAAATATGCCGAAGTGCATAAGTTGTAATTGTATAGATTGAAAATAAATGAAATGGGAAATGTTACTTACGTGGCTGTGTTCTTATTTGTTGAATTGATCTTCTCACGTCTAATGAATGAGAGTGCATTCTTATTATTAAATGCCATGGGGTCTAGATGGAATCCCTAAGTAAGCCTTGTAAAATTATGTGACTAATACTACATGTTGATTAGTAATTCTTATATATTATGAATATGGCTAAATTGGAAATTAGACCACTACATTTTTAGGGAAGTTGAGGTTGAACTATGCCCTAACATGTAGCTATAACTGGAAGAGTATTCTATTACTCCCTAATAATGTTCTAATTCAAAGCAATGTAATTGATGGCTTTAAATCTCAATGTCTTGATGGCAATAAAGTCGATATATTTCAGGTCTTTGGGGTGATATGAACCCTTACGGGTTTAGTTATCTTCCTTATGGGGGAAACTTATGCCTATTGCACTATTATGAGGAAACAAGGTTATTTGGAACCGATTGACACCTTGATGCTATCTCAATCTTATTAAACTTCTCTCGTGAAACTGAATTAATTACGTAAGGAAACTCAAAGGTGTGGGACCCTAGGTTGGGAAAGGCTACCCAGTTAGGAGGGCCTGTAATTCTAATTTAACTCAACTTAAGAACTTCTTGGAGGTATGTACATCTTTCCGAGGCTGTATCGTAGGATGTTGGCACATGTCAACTGCAGGGTTGTACCTTTGAGAAGATTAGGATCTTCTCGAGGATACAACAATGTAGGTGACATATGGCAACACCCTTCTGCATTGATCATTAAGATTTACACCCGAAACTTGTTCAAGATTTTCCTTCGGACTGGTTAGGACCATAGACGTGTTATGAGGCAGCCCTTTGAGACTTAGGGTATCTTGACACACAGGGTTAATAGTGGTTGATCCAGTATGTCAGCTTACCCCTAGCCTTCAAGGGCATCCTTATAACATGAGTTATGATATTAATCCGTACCGGAGTGAAAACTTGGGTCAGGGGGACTGACAGAAGTCGGTATAAGACATTCTATATAACATCGAGTGGGGTGAAGGACATATTCCAGATTGATGAGTATGCCATCAAGGAATAAGAGACATGAACATGTTTCAAATCTTTGGCCAAATTATCGCAAGTTGTTGATTGTGTTGTCCTATGTCACCTAGTCTCAGGGACGTGATGCCGATGAATAATGGTAACAATTATTCAGATAGGTTCCTTGGATAGAGCACTCAGAATCCCAGATTAGGGAGGAGAACCACAAGAGTGAAGTGTTCTGATGAAAACACCAACTCTAAGATACACATGAATAGATCGGTAGATTACCGAGTCATGGAATGAATAGATCGGTGGTACACCGAGTCATTACAGCTGCATATGGTTATCTATTATAAGAATGATTGTTATGATCTGTGTGTTCTAAATTATGTATTTAGAACTAGAAAACACTAAAAAAAAAATTATCTTGTTCTAATGTATTAAAATGAGGATGTTACACTATCACTCATCCTTAGTTTAAAGAGTTGCAATTTTAGTGAAAATTTAGCATTTGTTGCTTTTGACCCAAATGTTTTGTTAAGAAGATCCCATATCTCTAGTGATGATTTATCTAAATCCACATAGTGTAATTCAGTATCTGATAAAGCAAGTCCAATAATGGATTTTTCCTTGTCATCCCTGCTATGCCATTCTAGTAATTTAGCAGCATCAGTTGGTTGTGTTTCTTTTCCGCTTACAATCCCCCATAGGTTTTTGTTCATAAGTTGCATTTGGATTTTAACTTTCCAAGTGTGAAAGTTTAATCCATTAAATTTGTCTAACGGGATCTCCATTATGGGTGTCGAACTCCATCGATAATGCACCCCCTCACTTGGACGTCACGTACAAGTGATAATGCATCCAATAGTTGAAATGTGAGGAAATTTTATTTTATTTTATTTTATTTTTGATACTTTTATGACACACTACAATCGACTTTGACTCTTACGCAAAGACTTAATGACAAAACAATACAATCAAATTTTAAACAAATAAATTATTGATATTTAATTAAAAAGTAATAAAGTGAAATTACTTTTTAAGTAACGGTTTAATCAATAATCTATATTAACACCTAAAGGTCTAATAAACCTAGACTTAATATTAATAATGATGATAAACATATCTAATATAGCTACATGCTATTATTAGATGACAATCTTGAAGAAAATATAAAATAAGGATGATGACTCACACTGACAAATCCTTGGAAAGACGTTAATGGCTCCATGTTGCCCATTTTAGCATGCACGGGATGTGTATTGAAGCCCACGGTTTTCTCCACGAGTGAGGGATTGCAGGGACGTAACCTACTAATGATCCACTATAGCTTTAAAGATGCTTGCATGTCATTTTCTCCATGCAAGCTGGATCAACCACGCGGATCTGAGAACACAAGTCTTAAAGAATAGCAATCAGTGAGTGAAGATGAACACCTTGCACATGTGTTATTATCACATTTCTATGTATGCTTCTAAACTGCCACTAAATCTCATGTTGCACTGAAATATAGTTGTGAAAGCTCCAATGGTGAGGATATCAGGTTTGCATAGATCTATGTATGGCCATATGCATGTGGAAGGGACCGGAATAGAGACAAAATTCAACCAATCATGGCTCAACTATTATTACAGAACCGGATCTATATGTGCACACAGCTAGAAAAACTTTACTCCACAAATGAGGATGTAAATACACTATGGATCTGTAGTCAAAGCATGAACCACGGGGTGCTAAACAAGTTCCAATTCCATCTAATGCTGATTCAAAGATCCCAGTCCAACGTTGAACTCTCTGTTTGATGCGCCAGGTGAATAGTAGAGATTTAGACTGCCCCCTTTTACAAATCAAAACTCCATTGTTCAAAGAAGCTCTCAGGAATGCCTGCTCATACCAAAATGCTGAACATGAGCAAGATTATCACAAGAATCAAATAACAAAGAGAAATAGAAATACACCGGAATATTATAATATGGAATTTTTAATTCATCCGGATATTTTATTATAGAAGGAGGTTACAATTTATAGGGAATTGTTCTCCTATAGAGAATGAGTCAACTCCAATCATGATCCCCATTATCTCTCCATGATCCTCACATCCCTACAAACACTCACACAAATCTCTCACACACCTATTCTTTCTCACACCATGATTCTCTCAACTATCCTAGAATCTATGAGTTGTATTTACAACTCATTTACATCACACATATTATTGTTCACACTAATTAAACTATTCCTAACAATTGATTGGCATGGAATGTGTGTTCTAAATGATGTTTTATTTATAACAAATAACATTACGTTTAAAAAAAAATTCCCTTGTTTTTCAAGTTTTAAAATGGGAATTTTACATCTTAGTATTAGAGCTGAAGGTTGCAGCTCTTGGACCTATTGTGTCCATAATCTGATGAAACTTAAATTTTCTTGTTAACAGAAAATGGTTAGAACAAGAGGAAATGTTACAAATAACCCTCCACCTAAGGAAGGAGCAACAACTGCCCAAAAACTCAATGAGATCATTGCTACCCTGTTAGACACAAGAGATCATTTGGCTGTACTTGAACAAGTAATGGGAAATGAGAGGAAGAAGATGCTTGGTAATAATAATCAGCCACCTCCTGAGGACAACGCCAATTTAGGTGTTGATAATAACAATGTGAACATACCTGATCAGCCTGAGAACAAAAAGGCTAGGCTGGAAGTTGAACTCACTAATGATATAAAAAGGATAAGTCCAACCAAGTTTGATGGCACCACATTAGGAGATGGGGCTGAGAATTGGCTCAGTGAAATGGAGAAATACTTTGCAATAAGTAATTTCTTAGAAGAAACAAAGGCGATATGGGGAGCATATCAGCTTTCCCATGAGGCATCTTCATGGTGGGACAACCGCAAATCTGAGTTAAACATTGACGAAACTAATATCACATGGGATCAACTTAAAGGTTACTTTAGGCAACGTTGGCTGCCAAAACTTTACTATGATTAGAAAATGACTGAATTCTAGAACTTAGCTCAAGGAAACCTAACTGTAACTGAGTGTTGGGAGCGGTTTACTAAACTCCTTAAGTATGTACCTTAGTATCAAACTGACGAGAATTTCAGGATATGGAAATTCATCATGGGATTGAATTCCATTATAGGAGGAGATATGTATGTTCATAGCGAAACCATGATGGAAGGGGTTGTTGAAAAGGCCATAAGGAAGGAACAAAAATTGAAGGCAATTTCTACTCATAAGGAGGAAGTAAGGAAGAAAATCCCCAACTCTTCTTCATCATCTCTTGCACCTAAGAAAGGACCATGGAATAAATTTGGAATGAAAATTAAGTTTTCATCTAATACTAGTAAGAAAGCAGCAACAAATAAGTCTACTGGTAATGCATGAAATAACTTTGTCAAGAACAATAATAACGGACATAAGTCCTATGGAGGTTAGAATGATAACTCTAAGGTTGGAAATAAATCTGAGCCTAGAAAGGGACATGTAGGAGGTTGTTATAACTATGTGGCAAAGATCATTACGTAAATCAATGCCCTTTGAAAAAGGATGATCGTAACCAGCAACACAAGATACACGTTGCAGTAGCTGACAAGCAGGCTAAAAATAGGCCATGCCCATAGAGGTTCCGGGTAAGTTATTCGGCATACCTATAACTATTCTTTTTGATACCGAGCTACTGAATGTTTTATTTCTAGTAAATTAACATCAAAATTAAAAAGAAAAGCTAGAAACATGGATAAAACAAGGACTGTACATTATGGAAACAATGTTATCCATACAGTTAGTATGTGTCTTTTTGTAGTCCTTGACTTACCTAGTTTTTCCATTGAAGTTGATCTTTATGTTGCACCTTTGGGGTCTTATGATGTAATCATAGGTGTTAATTGCTTAGCAGAGCATAAGGCTAAAGTGGACTATTTTGAAATACACATTAGTTGTTTAGATGACCTACAGAAAACAATAGAGATTCAGGGTGTGAAACGAGAGAGTTCTGTTAGGAAATTGTCAGCTATGCAGCTTAAAAAGGAAAAAAATAAAGGTTGTACCTTATATGCAGTAAAAATTGTTAAAACAACTGAAGAGAACAATGATGTCTTGGAATGATATCCGCTTGTTACGAAACTTCAATGACATGTTTTTGGAAGAGTTACCAGGTCTTCCACCCAAAAGGGAGTTTGACTTCATAATAGAGATCAAGCCTAGAACCCAACTTGTTTCTAAGGCACCTTATTAAATGACTACTATAGAATTAGTATAGCTTCAGGCTCAGTTGCAAGAAATTTTTCTAAAGGTTTGATTAGACCAAGTGTTTCACCTTGGGGAGCACTAGTAATTTTTGTGAAAAAGAAAGATGGAACACTTCGATTGTGCATTGATTACAAAATGTTAAACAAAGAAACAATCAAGAATAGATACCCACTCCCTAGATTTGATGATTTATTTGATTAGATGTGTGGAGCATTGGTATATTCTAAGATAGATATTCGATCTGGATATCATCAATTATGGATTAAGGATGAGGATATTCATAAAAAAACTTTCAGAACAAGGTATGGACATTATGAGTTCACAGTTTTACCTTTTGGATTAACAAATGCACCTACAGCATTTATGAATTTAATGAATAATATATTTCAAGAATACTTGGACAAATTTGTTCTCATATTCTTGGATGACATTCTCATATATTCTAAAAGCATAGTGGAACACCATGAGCATTTGAAAATAGTTTTGGAAATCTTGAGAAAGAGACGATTATTTGGTAAGTTATCTAAATGTTCTTTCTATGATACTTGAAGTGCACTATTTGGGACATGTAATAAGTGACAATGGAATTGTTGTAGATACTTCTAAAATTGAAGCTATAACTAAGTGGCCTGCACCAAAGAATGTACATGAAGTTAGAAGCTTCATGGGGCTTGCTGGTTACTATAGAAAATTTGTAAAATATTTTTCTAAGGTGGCTTGCACCAATAACTTCTTTATAGAAGAAGGATAAGAATTTTTTTGGAGTGATAAATGTGAATTTGCATTCAAAACTTTGAAGGAACAGTTAACTTTAGCACCTATTCTAGCGGTACCAGATCCTAATGGAGACTTTATGGTAGTAACTAATGCATCTGGTGAAGGTCTAGGAGGTATTTTGTTACAAAATGATCATGTCATAGCTTATGAAAGTAGAAAACTAAATTTACATGAGTTGAATTATGCTCCACATGATTTAGATCTCTCTGCCATTGTTCATGCACTACAAGTTTGGAGGAATTACCTGCTTGGTAAACCTTTTGTATTGAAAACTGATCATCTTGGGCTGAAGTATATTTTACTCAGCCAAATGTAAATCCAAGACAAAGAAGGTGGTTAGAGTTTTTGTCTCAATATGATTTTGACATAAATTACATCAAGGGTAAAGAAAATAGAGTGGTTGACACTCTAAGTCGTAGGAAGCACAATTCTGCTCTTATAACATTGAGAACTCAATTTAAGGATGAAGTAAAAATTGTTATGGAATCTGATTCTTACTTTCAGCAAGTAAAGACAGTGCTTACTATAGATCCGAATGATGTGAGGTATAAAGGTTTTCACTTTGATAATGAAGTAATCTTAAGATTTGGAAATAGAGTATACATACCTTCGCTAAATGATTTAAGAAGGAAATTGTTAGCAGAATCTCACAAATCACCTTTTTCTGGACACCCTGGTATTACAAAGATGCTTGCTAATATAAAACATCAATATTTATAGAAAGGAATGAAAAAGGATGTTATTGATTTTGTGACACATTTCCTTGAATGTCAACATGTTAAAGCTGAACATATGCACCCAGATGGTTTATTATATCCTCATAGCATACCGCAATACAAATGGCAAGTAATAAGCATGGATTTTGTACAAGGGTTACCTATGTCAAGAAATAAACATGATGTTATTTTAGTAGTTGTTATTGATAAATTAATGAAGTTAGCACATTTTATTGTTGGTAATTTGAAGGATGATTCTCCTGTATTGGCTAAAATATTTATACACAAAATTTTCAGATTATATGGAGTACCTGAATTAATCATATCTGATAGAGATCCTAGAATGATGTCAAGGTTTTGGCAAACGCTTAATGCAGCTCTAGGAACTAAGATGAATTTCAATTATGTGTATCACTCGGAAACGGATGGAAAAATTGAAAGAGTTAATCAAGTTTTATAGGATATGTTACGAATGTATTGTATGGATCAGTAGTATAAATGGGAAGAGTACCTTCCACTAGTTGAGTTTGCATATAATAACACATATCATGCCTCTTTTAAGATGGCACCGTTTGAAACATTATATGGAAGAAAATGTAAAACCCCTGTTAGTTGGGATAGAGTTGAGGATAGAGAGGTAATTGGACCTGAAATCTTTACGGAAATGGAACAATTAGTTAAAATGATTCGTGAGCACTTGAAAGAAGCAACAGATAGGCAAAAGAGTTATTCTGATTTAAAGTGGGTTTACATGAAATTTGAACTTGGTGAGAAATTATTTCTTCGGTTAAACCAAAAAATATCTCTATAAATTTTGGCAAGGCTACCAAGTTATTGCCTCATTATGTGGGACCCTTTTAGATAGTCAAAGTAATCAACCATGTAGCTTACCGTTTAGCATTACCTCTTGCTTTGTCATGAATGCATGATGTTTTCCATATTTCTTTGCTTAAGAAATACATTTCAGATTTATCACATGTGTTAAATTAGAATTCCTTGCAGGTCCAAGACCCAAGAATAATCGTGGTTAAACCCATACGAGTGCTAGAAACTCACCAGTTGCATTTAAGAAATCGTGAAATAAGTCAATGTAAGGTCCAGTGGGACCAGTTTAATGAAGAAAGTGCAACTTGGGAAAACCTAGAAGATATGAAAACTAATTTTCCATATTTATTTGATCAGAATTGACTATGATGACTGATAAAAATTTGTGATTTTATCTTTATATGTCAATAAGTCTGCCAGTTTTGGGCAGATAACTATTTTATTTTTTTAAATAAACAACTATGTGAATGCTGATTTTGGAACTTTAAATTTTGATATTGTTGCAAACATATGTTAAGAAAGTGAATAAATTAATTATCCTTAATGCAATAATCAAAATGAGATAATCATCGGACTATGATTCCTTTTAGGAGAGAAGTATGTAACACCTCATCAAACTGTTATATTTCTCTTTGCAATACAAACATTGGCAAGTGATTTTTTTGAATGGGGTGTGTTCCCTTAATTATAGAAAATCATGCTTGTTATGGATAAATAATTTATTCTTTTATATTCTTTAGAATGGAATGATATGGCTTGCAAGAATCCATTTTCACTCCTTATTGATAAACTATAATCTGATTTTGAGAGTTGCAAACTTATCTCATTTGACTGACACATCCTTGGATCAAATTCAATGATCTAAGGAATGTTTTAAAATCTTCTTAATGGACTGAATGGTAAATTGATATTCATTAGTTGAGAGACATAGCGGAATAAAATTTTGTACTTTACAAATTCTTTGGTCTTGTATTAACGTGACTTTAGTAGGTTGTATGTTGTGCTTGGGTCCTTGGGATTGATCTCTGTAGGACATTATTGGCATAAACAAAATATAGTCTTGCTTATGACTATGAAGGGGATTAGAATCCTAAAACTAAAGGATTATCCTAACGGTATCCTAAACTAGGTAAGATCACCTACTCCCTAGCTATGTCTACTTACTTGGGTTCATTCTAACCTAAGCTTCTTATTCTATTTTGATGGGATGGCGTCCTAACCTAAAGCTCTTGTGCTAAATGAATAAGGGGGAGATTACAAAAGTAATGTTAGGCTATATTAACCTAATGCCTAATACTATATGGAAGTGAATTTAATCTAACCTAAGGTGGAAACTACCTATGGCAATGTTTTAAAACCTAAGGTGATTTATTGTTAGACTAACCTAAGTCTTGGGAAATCTAGCCTAAACTATTAAAAAGGAACCTAAGGGTCACATGGCACTAAGGTGACGGTTCCAATGGCATTTAATTGATTTGATTGGGTTTAATGCATGGAGGTACTACTAGTTTGGAAAAGACTAGTTAAATTTAGTGGGGGCTTATGTGGAGGCTTCACTAAATATGGAATTGCATGTTAAATTGAAAATGGCATTCGCTAGTTTTGGGAGGCAGTGGCAAGGAGAGATAAGCGGGAGTTTTAGTAGTAATGACATTAATGGGTCTTGTTTTTGTGTGCAAACCGTCTTGGAAACAAGGGAGGTGGATTTGTGGGAGGTTTTTGGTTTTGCATGTCTCACAAATTTTTCTCTGCATGGAGCTATCTAGGTTCTTTGAACCAGTAGTTTGACTTCCACTTCATGGTTATTTTTGGTTTCTATGGTCTATTTTCGATCAGAGGAATGTATATGAGGCATTGGAAGAAAATTTGTTTGGTTGTTGATCTTTCGTGGAGAATAAAAAGAGTGGGAAGCTCACTTGAAGTCTCCTTCGAATTAGCAGAGGCACTATCAGGCATGATAGGCTCTACCCATTAAGATTTCTTGCTTTCTTCTAAATGATTCATTAAAACAACTCTACTCTCATGAGATAAATATTTGCATGATTTGTCTAGTTAATTACTTTCATGTTTTTATGAATCTCTGTGATTTTTGGGATGTAAATCCATTGCAAAGTAATGATAGTTCTTGGGAAACTTTCTCTGTGCTAGTTTAATGGTGACATGCATGCAAAACTTGTATTTGAAGCTTTGTATTTCATTCTGAAACTGGTATTTGGGGCTGGTGTTGAATGAACAGCATTCGTTGCCTTATGTTTCATTCTGAACTATTATTTGGAGCTTGTGTTTTTATTTGAACTTGTATTGAGAATTCATGTTTTTTTTTGAGCTTGTATTGGAGCTTCATGTTTTGTTATGAGCTTGTATTTGAAGTTTGTGTTTGTTCTGAGCTAGTATTTGAGATTTGTGTAGTTCTAAACTTTTATTGAAGCTTAGTTTTGACATTGTACTCATATTTAGTACTTGCGTGTTCTGAACTTGTAGTCAAATCGATGTGTTTGATTCTGTACTTGTATTTTGAGTTGGAGTTTTACTTGTATTCATGGATTGAAATGCTTGAACTCATTTATGGACTGTCTACTCGATAAGGGCTTGAGAGATTAGTTTTGGTTTGAAGTTGATCTGGTAATCTCTTTTGAGATCTTCTTTATGTAGCTTCTTGAGTGTGAATGGTTTTAGTACTTTTGTCTTTTAGACTGTACCACCTTCTTTGAACTTGATAGGGTGTGTGAATATGAAGTATATCCTTTCCTTCTCTTCCCTGAGAAACCCGCATCTTGTTGAAGGCTTGACTATTATGTTAGAAGGATTACTGGATTGGAATTGTATCTTGTTTTGGGTTTGGTTTGATTTAGAGTTTGTTACAATAGTCGTTAACAATTTTGAGGATTATGGATATGTAGTATGCATTCTCTTTCTTGTGATCAATGTTTGGGATGAATACCTTTTTGATACAAGCCTCTTGGATAGAACTTGAGAGTCCTTGTTGTGATTCTATTCCAGTCACGTGGAGGTAAGATTGGGACAAAACTTTTCTTAAACATATATTGGGTTTCTTCTTACCTTCAGATCCTCTTAAATTGACTTTTTGGTTGTTAGGGAAATGAGTTGATTACTCTCTCATGCTGAATCTTGTTGATAGGATTTATCATCTCTAGTTCGGGGTTGTCTCACTGAATTTGTCTTCATGATGACCTTGAATTTTATGTCTCTATTATTTGGAGTCATGTAAGACCTAGAAGTTGGGAATACAATATCTAATTAGTTCACGAGTTGTATGAACCTTGTATATCTTATACTGTTTGTGGATTTCTATTCCTTGATGGATTCATTGAATGAATCTCTGGGTTTTCAAAGAGAAAGGAATATGTTCTCTTGGGGATAGTATATTGTTTAGGGACTATACTATGTACTTCGTTATAAGAATTGAATTTGAACTTGTGTTTAATGAATGGGAATAGATAACCAGTTGGTAAAGATTTGTAAGGGAAACCAGAAGTGTGCTTTCTTTCAACTGTGTGTTTGGTTTTGTGTTCTCTCTTGGGAACTAGTTAAAGAACTTCTAAGTTTGAAATAGAATTGGGAATTCATTTGATAGTATAAATGAAATAAATTATTGATTGGCCCTTTTCTAATTGAGATCCCTTTTTACTGTTGTTTGGATAAGTTCATTTGATTGAACTTCTCTGTATTCGATTCTCTTATGAGATGGAAATTTCTTGTGTATTGTTTGGTCTACTTTGTGTAAGTCATTGGTTGTAATGATGTGGAAAGAGATTAGTTGAGTCGGTATGTAGGAAAGAAAATAATAACATGCTTGGACCGATTGTTTTGCTTGATTGAGTCATACTCCATTTGGATTGATATTGAAGGTTGCCTCTTTTTGCACTCTGTCTTATTATGAACCCTTCTTGGATGGACTGGATAAGAGATTAATTCTATTGAGTCTAGCTTGGATTTGTGGAAAGTTTGGTTTCATATCTTTGAATTATATCTTCTAACATGTGGAAGTTAGTTTAGACTTGTAGGAGGACTGATTTGACTCTCAACCCCTACTTGGATTGAATTGGGATTCTTGTTGGATGTTGATCCTTTAATTTTGAATCCTTATATTGTTATATTTGACTAAGGCATTTTTGTGTGTTCTAAACCTGTTTCTGTCTTTCAGACAATTAATTTATGGGAAATAGTATGTATTGATTCTTCTTCTTTACTTACATGGAAAGATGAAGCATCCTAATATGAGCTAGGCTGTAATTAACTTCTTTATCTGCTTAGTAAAATATAAATGTGTATTTCTATTCTTATAGAACTATGAAACAATTGGATGACAAGACCTATTGATTGTTTTAAAGTAATTGATAGGATCAATTAAACCTTATGATATAATGCAAATGTTGCAGATTATATTATGCTCCTTTCTTAAAAGTGAATTCAGACTCTTTTATTGTACTTATTTTCTAGATGTTATCGCTTATTATTTGTATAATATATTAATTGTTTCATTAAATCAGAGTTGTTTTAATGAAACAATTAGTGGAATACACTTCAATTTAATTCTTAGTGGTTATCATGCTCAGTTCATTGAACTGACCCGTGCTAGCAATTTTTGCATGGACATCGTAAGTGATAAAAGAAGGCAAAAATTTATGATGCATTGGTTTACTTAGTTTAGGATATTGTGTAAAGGATTTCAAATCATTTTGAGTTGTATTGGAAAAGAAAAGTGATGTTCTTTTAAGATCTTAATTCTAATTGACATGCAAAATGTCTGAAATGCATGTCTTATAAATGTATATTTATCATCACGAATTGAAAGGTTTTGAGTTGGATTCCAATTTGTGGTGTGAATTATTTTGTACTTGTATGACATAATTAATAGTGATATCTTGGTGGTATTCTTATATCTAGTTGTGTACTTTTAATTTTATCAGTTAATAATTTAGATAAGGGGGATAATACATTTCCCCTTATTATAAGGAAACTTGTTAAATTATAAAGGTGTCATTCTTTATTTACACAACTATAGATAATAATGAAATATGCATTGGGCATACAATTGAACTATATGAGCTAAGAATGTTAAAAAGGAATAGTGGTTATGATCTTTAATCTTTTAACTATGGTTATAAAGTAAACACTAGTTGAATCTAGGTGGATGACACACTTGATTTGGATAGCTAGGTTGCATTAAGAATTAAACGTTTGATGTTTGTTGTCCTATTTTTTTGGGATAACTGCTTGTTATGCCACGTTAATGAACAACAATGCAAACTTGAAATAATGAAGTCCTCCATATCTATTCAGGATAGTTATGGATAAAGAACTTAATGAATGTTGGAATTAGGGTTAGGCATGGTTATTGTAATTTTAATCTTAATCCAATATTAATCATGATAATGACCACTAAGGGGGTATGTACATCTTGATGAATTAGTTCTCACAGATGTTGGCACATGCCAACTATAGGACTATACCCTTGAGAAGTCTTGGGACTTCTCGAGGATACAAGTGTTGCAGTTGACATGTGGCAACACCCTTCCATATTTGTTCATCTAGATCTACACACATTTGGACTTGAACTTAGTTCCCCTCTAGGTCAAGTTAGTAGCATGTTTTGGATAGGTAGTAGATTTCTATGACTCAGGGTACCTTGGCACATTCGGATGACTTAGGTCAGCCGAGTATGCCCACATACCCTAAGTCATCGTGAGCGTCTTCCTATAATAAATTATGTTGCTAACCTAGGCTAGGGTCAAACCTTGGGCAAGTGGACTGATGGTAGTCAGTAAAGACCATTCTAGATAACAAGAGTGAGGTGAAGGATGTATTCTGAAATGATGAGTATGTCATCTAGGAATAGTAACATGAACAATATGTTGAAAATCTTTGGCCAAAGTATCGCAAGCTGTTGGTTGCGTTGTCCTATGTCACCTAGTTTAAAGCAACGTGATGTTAGATGAATATTGGTAACAAATATTCAGATAGGTTCTTTAAATAGATCACTCAATACCCAGAATAGGGTAGGAAACCAAGTATACATAGTATACATAAAGTATTCTATAATTTAAGTTAACATGAGAGATCGGTTGGTAACCAAGTCATGAAATGAGAGATCGGTAGTATACCGAGTCATTATAATTGTATATGGTTATCTTTTATGAGATTGATTGGCATGGAATGTGTGTTCTAAATGATTTTTATTTAGAATAGAGAACATTATGTTTCAAAAAAAAATTCCCTTGTTTCTAAAGTCTTAAAATGGGAATGTTACATAATATGTTTTGAAACTTGAGATTCTCGATCGTCATGTCATGCCCTACCATGACCACCAAATTAAAATTTCTTGATTCACGCCATGTCCCCAAGCTAGAGTCACTTGTTGTCTCCCGAAAAACTACTCTACATGTATTCATAACCAATTAAAATTTCTTGAGCTCATGCCCTTCATTGGTGTTTAAGCCAAGTTAGAGATTCAAGAAATTAGCAAAAGTCGTGCCCTAGAGTTGTTTAAACCTCTATTTTGCTCGATTTAGAAATCCTCCATTTCCCGGTCTGTGCACGTAATATCCTCTTTGCAACCTCCATTTTTTATCAAAATTGTTCACTTGTTCTATGGCTTGGGTTGTCAAATCATTTTTTTCCTCCATGCCTCTGGTTCATGAAGGAAATTCAAAAATTGGACTCAAAACAATGAAGTTTTCTTCCTCTACGTATTTTCCATAGTCGGGATGATGGGCATCTTTTCCCCATCAAATTTTGACCCCAATGAATGCAGGTACATGGTCAGATCCTATTGGATGGGGAGGAATGGGATTTTTGGTGAACTTAACACTTTTGGTCACTTTTGGCAAAAATGGTAAATTTGCCCCGCAGCCCCGATCAAGCTATAAAGGTAAAAGTCAAATTTTGAGCCCGTAGAGAAAATTCAAAGTTAAAGCCCACAGGGAAAAGTCAAAGGTGAAGCCCATTGTTGAAAAGTCAAAGTAGATGAGTGGGCCATTAGGGCACTTTTGGAAATTTAACCAAATTCCCAAAAGTGAAGTAAAATTTCTAGAATGCTCTGCGGCTCCGCCAAGGTCTCGGGCCCATCGTTGAAAAGTCAAAGCGAGGAGCAGAATGGCGGAGAACTTTGAGTTTTTGAGACTTTTTCCAAAAAGGTTAAAATGTTGAGAAAAGGGCCATGACCCCATTTCTAATCAGAGGATGCCATGTTTCAAGAGTTCAATCGAGCAATGGGCCGGTGGAGGAAATTGAGTTTTTGAGTCTTTTTCCAAAAAGGTTAAAATTTTTAGGAAAGAGCCGCGACCTGTCTCCAACCAAAATGTTCCACATGTCCTAGTCAAATTGGAGTAGCGGGCCGGTGGAGGAAATTGAGTTTTTGAGCCTTTTTCCAAAAAAAGGTTAAAATGTTTAGAAAAGATCCGCGACCCCGTCTTCAACCAGAACGTGCCACGTGTCTAAGTTGAAAAGTCAAAGCATGGCTGCGGGCTAATTTGTTCCAAATTGCCAAAGCTCACGAAAAATCACAAAATGTGAAAGGCTTCCCCCATAACCACTCCAATCCCTTCCTGCCATGTGGATGGCCCAATTTTAGTGTTAGAGGAGAAAATCAAATGGTCTATATTTAAACTGCAAATCGAATGTAACGGTTTCTTTGCAAGATCTAGTTTTTAACCCGCCATGAGCGTTTTCTTCACAACAGAGGAATTTGAAAAGGCGTTGAGGATTTTTGGAGTTGTAATAGTTTCTTACAAAGAATATAATGGATTCTCGATGTCATTCCAATGGTTAGCGATTGATTTCAAAAAGACCAAAGTGCTCTGTACCTGGAAAAGGATAGAAAACGCCACACTTCTTCTATTTTCCTTCTCCTTAGAATTTCCTCTATTCTCAAAGCTATGTACAAACTCTACTTTAGCTTCAATAATAAAAGAAGGAATTTTCACCTTTTTAATTTAGGGATTGATTGGTACCTTGTGACCAATGAATTCTATTCGGTCTTGTAGCTTCTCCTTTGGATTTTTTTTTCTTCTAACTATAAATACATGTAAATGAAATTTGTAATTAATGTGTGTGGGCATCTGATATTCTACTCACAACATTAGTTTTCTCCTACCTCCATTTCCACTCCCCTTCCCCTTTCCAAGACAAATTTTATTCTTTAGTAAGACATTGCTAGCTTTGCCATAGGGTCAGTGGAGTGCCCCTGTTGGATCTCTTATTGAAAGGCCACCATTTCAATCCACCTTTTTGCATACACCTATGGAAGCTACACTGTTCAAGTAGAGGGAATTAGATTCCCATAGTGTTGGCTTGAAACCCAAAAATTTTTCCACTTGTCAAACTCAATGGCCATCCATACCTTCCGATAATGTTCTCCCACAAAAACTCTTGTACTATCTATAGCTTACATGCAATCCTTTGTAGGTGATGCTTCTTCCCACCTTACAAGATAATATATATAAGTTATAATGTAGCATGATCCGGTCCTGCATGCAGTTGGGAAATAGGACCCAAAAAGTCAATTGCCCACTTTTCAAATAGTTCTACACTTGTAATAGGATGCAAAGGCATTTCATCTTTATGCCCAAGCTTTCCAAGGTGCTAACAATGGTCACATGCCTTATAATATTCTTTATAATCCTTATACAATGTTTCCCACCACAAACCAGCCAACCAAATCTTACACATGGTGGCATCCCCAACATAATGTCCACCTATAGTCCCACCATGATCTTCCTCCATAATAGCTTCGCTCATGCTCAATTACAAACCGGTGCAAAACTTCATCTTGGCCTTGTTTGTATAAGTCTCCACTAATCAACATATAAGGTGCAACACATATGGAAAGTTGTTTCTTCTCTAAACTCTTCATCCCTTCAAGTGCCACACTAGTTCACAAAAAGAAAACAATATCTTCTACATTAGGGGGTGCACTGTTAAATCAAAATAGTTGTGCATCTAATATTGTATCCTCAATGCTCTATACGTCCTCGCTTGAATTAATCCTTGATAAATGATCTAGTCTAGAATTTCTCTTGCCTAGATTAACCACCACTATAAAGTCAAATTCCTAAACAACATAATCCAACGACATATACGCCCTACAAAATGGGATTTCCCACCAAGTACTTAAGTGCCATGTGATATGTATAGAAAATAAAAGGTTTTACTAGCAATTATTTTCTAAACTTATGCAAAGGCGTGATCATGGAAAAGGATTCACGCTCCGTAGTTGTATAATTTTGTTCATTTGGTGACAAATTCCTACTTGTGAAACAAATAGGATGATAAAAAATACCTTCTCTAGGCTGGACTAATACTACGCCACTCGCCATGCCAGAGTCACCCACATGTACATGAAATGGTTTAGCCCATGAAGGAAAGCACATAAAATATGTTGTAGTAAGCCTTTCCTTCAATGTCTTAAATGCACATTGTTGAGCTTCACCCCAATGTAACTTTCCCTTACTTTTTAACAATTTCTCCAAGGGCATGGCAATACTAGCAAAACCTTTGATAAAGATCCTATAATAACCTCTGTGCCCTAAGAATCCATGCACGTCACTCTGTTGGTGGGTTTTTCTAAGCCCAAAATAACAACAACCTTAGTAGGATCTACCAACAAGCCTTCTTTACAGATAATATGTCCTAGTAAAGTCCTAAAGGGTGTAGCAAAAACACACTTCTTAACGTTTAAAGAGATACTCAACTAGCCGACACCTCTCAAACATATGTCTTAAATTTTCACAATTATCTTTACTATCCCATAAACGGTCCAATAATCCAAGTAAACATGTAAACAATTATGAATAAAGTCCTGGAATGCTTGCAAAACAATGCACAAAAAGACTTCAGGTGCATTATTCAATCCAGATGACATAATTGTGTATGCAAAACTTCCCCATTCCATGGTGAAGGTTATCTTCTCTTGATCCTCTTTAGCAATCCTCACTTGATGATATATAGAAAACTCCATCAGTGAAGGAGTAGATCTTTTGCCCTACAACACCTTCCAAAATCTCTTCAATAAAGGCCGTAGGAAAGGGATCTATTACAAATGTAGCATTCAAATCCCTATAATCCACACAAATTCTTATCCTTCCATATTTCTTTATACTTATCACCATAGGGATAACCCATTCTAACTCCTTGATGGGCTCAATGATTCTAGATTTCAACATCTTATCAATTTCTTCCTTTACCTTGACGCATAGATTAGGATTCATCCTGTAAGGCCTCTTCCTAACCAAGCGTGCACCTTACTTTATCTTCATCCACATCTCTCGTAATGAGTGATATACCCCCTTCAAATCATGATATCCTCTAGGAAATAAGTCCTAAAGTCACGTAACAACTCAATTATCTATCCCAATGTTGACCTTCTTCATTTTCATAGGCTCACGATACGCATACAATTTCTCATCTACACTATCTAAGACCTTGCAAATACCCTCAATATGCTCAACATCCAGATTCTTCACATCTTCATCATCAATCACGTAGACCATTTTATCTTTTTATTTTTCTAAGCATGTGCATTCAAGTTGTTCCTCATATATCTCCTCTTCTTCAAAATGTGCCCCTAGATCTGACTCACCTAGTAATTACTTAATAAGTTCCTTAGCCTTTACACTATCCCCCATTGTTAAGCACTTCATAACCTGTATTGCCTCATTCACTAGAGGTTTAGTAGAAAAATAGTCAAAGGTCTAAATCATACTTGCAGTCAGTTCTTTCCAATTCCCTATTTCTCTATTCAATTCCACATAAACATACCATGCATGTACACAACCTTGCAAGGTGAAGTAGAACTTGTGCACCCACAATGAAGGTGGTAAGGCCTCCTACCCCTCTATCTAGAGTCTCTCACACTGCTGAACGTGATGTGAAGCAGAATCCTTCCCATGGAATTCACATGTCTTGGTAGGTGCATTGATCAAGAAATCTAGCAGAGAAGGTGATTCTCACTTCTTGCCACTCTAAAAGAACACCCCCGTGTACCATCCAATAATGCGCTATTATCCCACACAAGGTATATACCATCATATTCCTTCTTTCCACTTGATCCATCCACTAGGATTCCACATCACACATAAATACTTCAGGATTACCTTTTCTAGTGTACCTTGGTACTGTAACTACCCAAATGCCTAACGTAGTACATCCTACTTATGCATGTAATCGCACTCTTCATCTCATGCCCAAAATTTCATAAGTCCCATGTGCCCATTGTCACAAGAAACCCTCATAGTATCAATCATAAATGTGGCATCATTCCATTGAATGACTCCTTCCTTTGATGGCTGAAGTACCTTAGGATCTCTAATGTTGCGTACATAAATTTTTTTAAATCCTCTTCACTCAAAGGTTTTACATATGGTTTAGATTTTTCATCTGTCAAAGGAATGATGATGCGCTCTTCCTTTTTCTTGAAATTGATATATCTTTTATTAAAGCACAGATAAACATTATTCATATAACACTAAGGGAACCCAAGAAATTCTGGAAAACTATCTGCCTCTACAAGTGCCAAGACCTCAAATCCCCAAGTAAACTTGGCCCCTTGAATAGTAATAGTAACATCCTTCAAGACTCCAATGTGCATGGCTTTAGTCCTATTTTCCATAAACAACACATTAAAATATGGTTATAATTGTGGCCTCCTCATCTGACTCCATGCGTCCAAAGTGAGCACATTTATTTTTGCACTGTATCAATCAAAATGTTAATCAATAACCATCCTTCAACAACTACATTCAAAGTGATCTCTTTTTCATAATCAAGACTATGAGGAGGTAGGTTAGCATGTAAAATCTATCTCTCGCACTCAACTCTAATACATAGAATCTTCCCCTTAGCCATTCCCCAATAAAGGAATGATGTCTTCCTATCGCAACATCTTACAAACCTCCTTCAAATTTTCAAAATCCTTCTGAGGAAGATCAACTAATTTTTCCTATTCTAGCTTCCGCAACTACTCTTTCAAGCATTGTATCTCACCATGCAAGTTTCTAATAAATTCCATGGTTTCTTGATAAACTTCCTTATGATGAGTAGGGTATGCATACTTTGCATGCAATAAATTTTATTTTATAATAATAGGATTCTTCTTTGGAACTTCCCTGGTGCATGCATACTCAGCATGTGTAGTGACCAACACAAGAAACATCTTAGGATCAGGTGCTACCTTTAGCATCCACTGATCCTCCACAACGTGTTGTACTCTAACCATTCATGTTCCCTTATCCTTCTTATGCTTCTTGCTCAAGTGTTTATACAAATATGGGCATTCTTCATAATTGTGGTTCTTTCTACAAAAGGAGAAAATAATATTCTGAGGGAATTCACACTTATAATGATCGGGGATCCACATGTATAACATGTTCCATCAGGGAACTTGATTATTCCACCACCGTAACCATGGCCTCTGAATCCTCCATGGTAACCTTGACCTCTACCACCACCATCAGAGCACCATTGTAACTATGATCATAATTATCACCTTGCTCCTTTGAATTATTTGCAACACTTATCTGATGTACACCATTATCAATGGCATCATGAATATGATCAATCAACCTACAATTATCTGTATCATGAGTGGTAGACATATAAATATTATTGTAAAAGGGCATGTTCTTCATTATCACATGTTGCAATAGTCGGCACCTACTTGAATCATGATCCAAGTGACAAATATCACAGTCTAGAAACATGGCACACATCGATTTATGAGGAAAACTATCCTTAGTATGTCCTTCTTCTTCACAATCCATGCACAAAATACCAATGTGCATCTCATGAGATGAATTAGCAGAAAAATTCTCCAACTATTTTTCCATACCTACAATTTGATCCTCAAAAAATGGGATAACCCTAGTGTCTATGCTTCTGTCTACCTTAGCATACAGAGCTACCTCAAGTGCCTCACACGGATCTGTATAAGTATTGTGTGAGAGCACCCTTCTAAAAGGGGTGATCAAACCTCCAACAAACCATTGAGCATGCTAACTCAGGTGAATGTCATAGGAAAACTTTGACAAAAGGGTTTTGAATCATGCATCATATTCCCTAACACTCTCATCCATTCCCTTCTTGATGTCCTTCCACGTGTTGATGCTCTTTTTATCAAACTCGGATATATGAAACTTTTCTAAGAAATCATCACACAACATAGTATATTATATACAAGTTTGGTTTAGATCATATTTCTTGTACCAACTATGTGTGCACCCTTGCAATGTGGTAGTAAATTGACTTGCCTTACGTTCTGGAGCTATAATCTTCTTAGTGTGCCACAATATCTCACACATATGCATATGATCAACTACATATTCAATTCCTCTATACTCTTATAGGAAAAGGGAAATCTCAAAATACAATTGTTGGGGTTGGTGCCAACCATGCCCCCACAAATCCAAAACATTTATTACCTCCTTTATTTCCTCTAACTCCAGAACCACCAAATCCTTAACCACATGATCCTCCTGATCCCCCTTCTATAGTGAGAAATGGACTAGAGGATGTGCTTCCTTGTGTTCCAATAGTTGTATTACAATTAACACCCATGGTCTATCAAGTTGTACTACTTCAAGATGTTATACCAACGTCTACATGCCCACATTTTTTTTTCAAGATACACCATAATGAAGACGACATTGGCACCACCATAGATAAATGTGCTACCTGATTAACTCCTGAACTTAAGTGAGGATGAGATCTTCATGTTATTACCAAAACACTTATACTAGTTGAATTCTCAATAATTGTCTCAAGAACTGGAACACCAAGTGCAAGGGCTAGGTTGCTTAAGCGGGATCGAGATGCATGCCAGTGGTTCTTAGTTGTTACTCATATTTACTCTCATGTGAAACCAAAGAGGGTTCTCTATCATGCTTACCCAAATGGGGGAGTTCTAGATGCTCTAGCTCCATGTCTTCCACATGAGCTTCAAATCCCTTATGAGCCATCTCTCTCCACAACACCATTCATTTTGCAATCTCACACTACTTTTATAAGTCCCTCTTACATGATTCATTAGAATTAAGCCACCTTTCATCTTGCTTGCCTCTCTTCCACCAAGTCCACCATCTTTCACCACACCTATTCATGTGCCCACACACGATGGGGTTTAGCTAGCCATAGGATTATCTTCTAAATCTAGGGTCACTATCAAGATCTTAATCGCTAAAGGTATAACACACAAATAATACCCTCTGGGTTCATGCAGTGTTAGTGAGAAAATTTGTTGGGTAAAAATTGGTGGTTATTATAGACACCAAAATCAGGTCACACTCCCCTTAGCCCCTTGTTAATTAATCAACTTAAACACACTTACCTAACCATGGCCCCTTTCACCCCACACTAATATTAATTTAATTCATTTAATTAAATTAATCTCTATCCTCATCATAGCTATTATTTAATTATCCTAATTACCTAATACCCACCCCTCCACATCACCAAGACACCTCACCTAGCCACCTCACCCTAAGCCTATTCTTAGTATGTTCCCATAACTAACTAAGACCTAACCAACACCCTAAAAATCAATGCCTACACCTCATTCCCGTAGACACAAACGAAAAACTTCCACTCTTGTCTAGAGGAATAGAGAGATCTGCAGCAATTACAACCATGATCTCCTATTTTTAGTTAACTTGGGAATCCCACCTTAACCGACGCTAGTCACCCCTAAACCAACACCGGTTAGACCGTAACCACCATCGGTCAACCTTAATTCCCTAGGGCAACCTCATTCTTGAGGTTGGCAGTTTTAGATAACATGGGTATGTATGCATGCGAAGAGATCAACCATTTTCTTTTGCACAGACATCCAACACTCACTAAGCAATCATCCAGTAATCATCTAGCACTGATTCTAGTATAGAGCTGATCCACTCCAGCAAGAAGGAGAGCACAGGAAGCCCATGCAAGAGCCCCTAACACTTGGTGATTCCTCCACAACATTCAACCACTCATCATCATCTCCATTCTTCATTCACAAGACATTCAGGCCTAGATTCTGAGTAAGTAGAACCTCTGCTCATCTCATTCACTTCATTAGTTTTAGTATTTTCATCTTTCTCTATTGTTATTTTCTCCCACAACCACTTACCTATCTCCTTTGGTAGTATTCCTCCATACCCCCATCAAAACCTTGCAAAACCCCATCTAAACAACCTGATTCCTCCATCCGATCAACCAAGCCCCTTTGTGCAACCACAAAGAGGACCCAAAAACTCATTTTGTGATATTCCCAGTATCCCACAGTAACTGACATCAGTTCTTCCTAACCGATGTCGGTTAGCCCATAGTCCATTGGCCTTATGCCATCATTTTTCCAACCCAACCCATAGCTCATCCTAGCTCCGTCCATACCCCATTAGATCTACCCACTAGCCTGATATCCCACCTAGACCTCATAAATATCCCACTCATCTCCCTATCAACTTGAAGAACCTCCTCCAAAACTCTATCCTTGACCTTCTGTCATTTTTTCAGTGACCAACGTCGGTCATCCTTAATCATCATCAGTCACCCCTAGACTAACATCGGTCTATATCCACCAATACAACTTAGAACAACAACCTACCTACGTGTTCCTGAGTTACCCATAATTTCCTGTGACCTTTTCCAAACCTCTACCAGACTTGCAGAAGCCGAAACATTTACCTGACCCCTAGATCTTGTTTTAACTTATCCTGTTGAATTATATCTTTCTTATTGTGTTTTATATGAGATGCCTAAATCATATAGATTACAATAAGATGACATTTAATTTATTTCTCACATTAAATTGTTTAAAATAGTGGATTGACAACCTTCTAGGAAGTACCACACTTCTAGGATCTAGCATACGCTAGGCAGTCCACTACATATACTATTTAACTCTTTTTGGTGGTCTTGCTTTCTATTTCAGGTAGTTCCTCCTAGCCAAAAGGAAGCTCTCACGGTCAGCTGTGGATCGAGGAGTCAACATGCGTGCAACAACCTACAACCAACATCTTCAACAGGTATTCCTCCTATGCCCATTACCCTATCTATTTTGTCAACATTCAAAGAAACAATCTAGAATCAGGTGAAACATTTTGGCACGCCTGGTGGGACCCATTTAGGGTTCCTTGCATTTTTTTCATTTCTAGGTGAAAATTGTATGTTTGTTTCTTTTCTAAAAGGTTCTCACATTAAAATTTCTCCCTTAGAATCTTCTCTTCTTCCTTTTGTCTTCAAGGAATATTTTTTGGTGCTTAAAATGAACACTTCTTCCCTTTCATTAGTATCACATTAGTGAAAGATCATACTCTCTCCTTTTCCTCTTATTGTGTCATTGAATTCCATATTTTGATTTGGGTTTAAAATCATTGCATTTCATACTACTTTTCCACATTAGCTCACATTAATTGAGGACAACCCATATGCTGGAAGTCATGACCAGCTGATGGTTGACAAACAAATCATAGAAAAGCACTTCCTTTCTCTTTCTCTCTCTCTGAGTCTTATCCAAACACCACAAATTTAAAATACACACATTCTTAAACAACATATTTCTGGAAGAATCATAGGTGATCACACGATTATGATACACTGGGCACCTACTCACTTTACTGCTCTGTCGAGTCATACTTTAGAGAAAATCCCGCCCCCACCATAACATACAAAACCTCTCTTTGTAGATCTACTACTTTGTAGGAAGCCATCCTCACCAAAAAAATCTATTTTACGCTAATGAGTCAGTCCTTAAAATAGCATAAGCTAAACAAACATAATAGAAAAGGCACTCTTAGGATCGTATTTTTCTTAGTTTTTCTGTTTGGCTTGCATTTTGAGGTGAGAGGATTTCACTCTTCAATTTTCTTATTTCTCCTTACATGCTCCTCATCATAGTTGGTGTATTCCAGCTTCATCTGAGTGTGTCTGACCATATTCTCATCATTCCCAGAATTCTGGGTTTGATTCCACATCAAATTTTAACTCACAACCACATTTTCTTCATCACTATTTCAATTTCACAATAACCGGTGTCGATCTAGCGATCGTGCCGATTACCCTTTGACCATCATCGGTTATACCCAACCGGCATCGGTTAACTATTCTTTTGGTTAACCTACCCAAAAGGACACATATTCCACTTCTTTAGCTACTTAGAGTCTCTATCACTCTTATCATATCCACTGACCTAGTAAATCTCATCAGTATTTGGCATACCTAGAAAATTTGGCCTTATACCTTGTTTTTGACCAACTGTCCACTTTCCACAATAATGGCAAAGCGGTTACCTATGACCGATGTTGGTTTAACCTAACCGACATTGGTCAGTCTGTGTCATTTTCCAGTTGACATTTGATTCCTAATCCACCTACTACCACTTGTCTCTCCTATTTTCTGCTATATTTCTATGTCATTTATAGAAAATAGTCCAACCTGATCAGTACCTATTCACATGGTGTTGACCCAAAGCCAAGAGAATGCCCTCATATTCCACACCAATTTTCAACCACTCCCACCTAGTCCTTCACCACCTTCTATTTTATCACCCATGGATCCTACCCAACCTATCACTATTACTACCGGAGATGAGGAGTTCACATGACTCCTTGACCAAAATCTTGTCACCTTGCAGTTTTACCTTTCCCACTCATCCACTCGAGATGCCTTGGGTCAGTTGATATACGACATGCCCATATCTATCCCCCCACACTTGCTCCTACTTCTGCTCCAGCCCCTGTTAACCCCGTGTTGCCCGCAATTACCTTACCCCCAGTCGTTTCACAGCTAGGCCCTATACCCACTATGACTGCCATGTCTACTACATCCATTGTACCCGCCACATCCACTATACCTTCACCAACCACCCATAATACAACCTCATCCATGCCTATTGTCTCTCATATACCCATAGCTACACTACCACCTCCGCTTAGTGTCGGTGACCCCTACCCCTTTTCAAAACATCATCCTTTCTATTCCACAATCTTTAGCCCCCATTACCACTAGGGTCACCACGACCCTTCCACCTCCATATACGTACTATCGCAGAACCTCATGTTTCATCTATTATTCATTCTGGGTATGTACCCCTATTTCATTGCCTTCTTCTCAATCTACCTATATGGTAGCACCATATACTAGAATGCCACCCTCGTTACATGCCCAACACCAACCTTCTTACACTACAGGAGGCACCCATCCATCACAACCTACCAATGACCTAATCAAGTTAATGATGGACAAGATGTAGACACTAGAAGCATCGGTTTCTGGCACATGCAACTCTCTCACCTACGATGAGATTTGTAAAGAGCCTATCCACCCATCCATTCCTATTCTTCCATACCCCATGCATTGAGAAATGCCTAAGTTTAATTACTTCAACAACAAATAATACCCGTAATAGCATTTACGATCTTTCAAACATGGGTGTTATTTGATCACCCATGATGATGCTTTACTTCTGAGGACCTTTCCCATGTCTCTGACTGGGCCTACGTTAGATTGGTATAGTGGGTTACCTAGACACTCTATATTTTCATTTAATTAGGTAGCCCAAGCCTTCTTGGATCAATTCTCCATTAACATTATTAAGAAGGTTACCATGAATGACCTATACTCACGTGTCGGTATGATGATGAATCTATCGCAAACTTTGTTACTTGTTGGTGTAGCCTGATCAATCAAATTACATTCCAACTACCGCAAACTAAACTTATCAAACTCTTCACGTGGGCTTGTGCTAGGCATATCTCACCAACCTTACAAGTCCAAACCTTCCAAACCTTTGATGAAGCATTCACCATGGCATGAAAGCTTGAGATTCAGGCCATCGAAGAGAAGAAAATCCAATTACACAATAAGAACTCGGCATTCAAGTCAAATGTGTAACATTCCCATTTTAATGCTTTAGAAACAAGGAATTTTTTTTTGCACGATTAATGTTCTCTGTTGTAAATACATAATTTAGAACACACATATCATAGAAATCATTCTTATAACATATAACCATATGCAATTGTAATGACTCGATGTACCACCGATCTATTCATTCCATGACTTGGTGAACTTTTGATCCATTCATGTGTAACTTTGAGCTTGAAGTTTTCTATTGAACACTTCATGTTCATGGTTCTCTTACCCTATTCTAGGTTCTAGAGTGCTCTACCCAAGGAACCTATCTGAATAATTGTTACCACTATTCATCAGCATCGCGATCCTTAGACTAGGTGACATAGGACAACGTAATCAACAGCTTGTGATACTTTGGCCAAAGATTTATAACATACTGTTTGTATTAATTATTCCTTGATGACATACTCATCAATCCAGAATAAGTCCTTCACCCCACTCTATTATTTTATAGAATTTCTTTACTGACTTCTATCAGCCCCCTTGTCCCAAGATTTCACTCTAGATAGGGTTAACATCATACTCACGTTATGAAGAGGCTCTTAAAGACTAAGGATAAATTGGCATACAGGGTCAACCAAAGTTAACTCCATGTGCCAAGGTACCCTGAGACTCAAAGGGCTTCCTCATAACCTGATTATGGTCCTAACCAGTCCCGGAGAGAAATCTTGATCAAGTCCCGTGTGTAAATCTTAACGATCAATGTAGAAGGGTGCTGTCACATGTCATCTGTTTTGTTGTATCCTCGAGAATATCCTAACCTTCTCGAAGGTACAACCTTGTAGTTGATGTGTGTCAACATCCTACAGAACAGCCTCAAAGATGTACATACCTCCAAGAATTACTTACGTTAAGTTATATTTAGGTTACAAGACTACATAATTAAGCATCCTTCTCTAACCTTGAGTCCAACACTCCTTAAGTTACCTTTTTGTAATTAGGGTTCAATTTTACGAAAAGGGTCTTAATTTTCTTTTGATTGTTTCCTGGTTGTCGGTTGGGGCCGATCAACCTTTTATCCACAAAAATAGGGCAACAACCATTTAAGTTCCTTAATTTAGAAAAATAACTCAACCAACGAGGGAAATGTATCAACCTAATAGGTTGAGACATATCATACTTTATAATGTTAAGTCTTAATGATTTATAGTCATTTATTCCTTTTACAATTATTGCATTACAAGAGGGGAAATTCCTCCTCTTCTTATAGGTACATTTTAGGGCATAACCCACTCTCAATGTTCCCTATATATGTAGTGATCTTATTTTCAGTTTCTTTTTTTTTACCCCCAATCATAAGTTATAATGAGTCACTAATTAATAATGTAGTAATCAGCCACATCATTAGATATGTCTTACTTAAGAAGATCATCTATAATCCCTTGTTCAAAACAATAAGAATGCACACTCATTCATATAACCAATAAGAAGATCATTCCAATAAAATAAGATACACATTCCTCATAGGTAATTTCCTCACAATTTCATTCGATTCCAAAACCATACAATTACAACTTATGCACTTCTGGCATGCTTTAAGACAATAGCCTTCAACAAAAGAGATAACCTTTCTTTTCACAATACAATTTAAAAATCTAATTAGAATTCTTTGTAAGAACCAATTTATAACAATCAATACATCTTATCGACTTTTTCTTCCTTTGCCACTTACGAAGACCATCTGTAAAATTGCTAGCATGGGTCAGTTCAATGAACTAAGCATGATAAGCACTAATCCTTAAAACAATTGCATTCCTCTAATTGTTTCAATTAAACAACCCTATTAATATGACTTCACTTAATTCATACTTTATATCCTGGAATGAAATCAATATAAAGAGAGTCTAAGTACTCTATCAAACCAAAAGGATGAGAAGGAATATTCTATTATACTTGTCCTCAATTCAAAGCATAATTGAAACTACAATTACCTTCGTAATCCACAATGATAATACACCCTGAGATTTCTGTCTACCAATTATAATACAACTTCATATTGTAACATAAATTACAGATGTAATTTTTAACTAAATCTATTTCGGATGATTCATCTCATTTCTTGCAAGAAATTAAGAAAGAGCATCTTGATTATTATGCACCTAAACATCCAAAAGAAAAAAATAAAACAATGTATATCCTGATTTGCTCTCTTTTATTTAACACTAAACCAATTGAAATATTAATTCAACGGTCATACAAAAGTAATTTAAACAAGAGGAATGGATTGCTATCACTTGCAAGTTCACTTTCCAATCTGTCCTTCATCTTAGTATAACTAATTTTCAATCATGGCAAGTATGTAAAGCAATAAATACTGGATTACTTTACAATAATAATAACAACAGTAAGTTTATATCAATAACGTAACCTATTGTAAAATGAAAGGAGTTTCCCATATTAGGATCCCCAATCCTAATATTCCTTCCATATTTTTATAGTAAAAATTTTCCATTCCATAACTTTACTAATTGGGTTCCATAATAATTTTCAAAAAAATATATTAACATACAAGAAGAAATCGACATAACTTTCCTTCTTTTACAGCCTCTTTCCAACCTATCTTTTCAACTCAGAGATAAAACCGAGATGACCAAACATTATTGAAACCAATTTTTAGAGCTAAATCCAATTTCCATGCAACAATAACCATTTAATAAACCTAATCAAGGAATAAGGATCTGTTTCTGGCACTTAATTACATTCAACAATGCGATTCAGGTAGAACACTATATAAAATTACCCTTAGATCCTTACAGGATCTACCACTATACATTCTATGAAACCAAAATCATATTCTACATAAACGCATTACAACCTATCAACTCGATACAGACCTAATTCAAATAAACAGTCTATTATCCTTCATATGCTCGAATCATTCGAGATGAGAATCGAGTTAGGTTATCTTAACGTTTTTCCTTGATTACATGGTAAGCCAATACTAATCAACTGGACCGAAACATCGTCCGGTGCCATTTCTTTTTAAACACTAATCAAGATTGAATATTCAGTATATGATACGTATTCAAATCCTAATTTCAAAAACACATAAGGTTAAAATATTCTTGCCACTATAAAGAATATGCAACAACAGTCAAAGTAAGACATATCTTCCATAAGCTTCAACCATTTTTACTTCTAATGTAAAATTCAAAATATCTTTTAAAATCCAAAATTGATGATCACCATTTTCCGTTACAAATTATCCAAAAAGTAACCAAGAATTCGTAAGAAGAGCATGAACCCATTCAACAACTAATCTTTCCGTATAACTCATATTGCCAACATACATGGACACTTTAAATTTACAACTAAGCCATACACTGTAATACTCACAGTACTTGAGAAAATTAAAAAGCAAAAAAACACCTTCACAAGAGGTGTTAAGGATTCAATCATTCCATGTTTCCAAACACATAACATGTAACAATCAAGTTTTCTTTTACTGAGTTTACGAGCAACCCGATCTCGCAATCATTTTCCAGTTCTCTTGATCATAATCTTGTTACAGACTGAGTTTCTCATGGCGGAGCAGACAATCTAACAACTCACTCATAGCTGAAGTAAAAGAAATTAACTTAGCATTAAAACACATAATATTTTAGAAAATATTCCATTCATGGACAAGATTTTATCCAAATAAATCAGACAGATAGAAGCTTTCAGCAGTCTCTAGCTAGCTACCCAAAATGGGTATGAAAACACAACAGTTCGCAAAAACCCAAATCAACAAAAACCACCAAAATGTTAACTTTAGTAAGGATTTTCAGAAATCAAACACTTTTACCAATCTCAACACCAAGTAAACCCTACAGAGCCTGGTACATGTTACTTTGTTACAAATACCCAGCATAGAAGAGTAATACGACAGTTTAACAGGATAAGAACTCCATGCTTAAACCACAGAAAGCGAACAAGAAAACAACGAAAACAAGTTTCCTTTTGAACTAACATTTCCAATTTCAATCCAGAGCCCAAGTTTACATAAAACCCACAATTCATTTCTATCATTCAAGCCAAAAATGTGTGAACATCATCAGAAAAAGTTTTTTAATGAAAACATTTAAAGGAAAGCAAGATTTTAATAGTTAGGGCCTATCATGCCTGATAGTGTCGCTTAAAAGTCAAAGAAGACCTCTGGATGAGCTCTCCCTTTCTTCTCCTTTCCATGAAATATTAAACAACATAATATTGCTTCCTCCATGCCTTATATATTCCCCACAACACAAAAGTAAATTTGAAACATTCAAAATTGCCATGCATCGGAGAGTAAATTGCTGGTTTGAAAAACTAGTGCTCATGCAGAGTGAAAAATGGAAGGCACAACAAAAGAAACAACCAAACAAAATTCCCTTTGCATGTCTCTCAAGGTGGCCCGAGCTTAAGAACCCATGTAATTTAATTGCATTAAATTCTTTTCTCCTACCCGTTTTCCATTGCCACCATCCGCCAAAGTTGGTGAGTTCTACATCACAAAACACAAGAGTTTCCATTTTAGAGATGCTGCCACGTAAGCTTCCCTTTTTCCAATTAACCTCTGCTAACCTTGGCAGTACTCCCTACCCCTTCATCCTTATCCTCTTCTTAAATTCCATTGAAATCACCACCCCAAAGCTTGCATGACCCCCCTTAGGTTCCTTTCCATAGCATTAGTTTAGGATAGGTTAGATCATAGGTTAGTTTAATCTTAACACCTTAGGTTATAACATAAGTCACCCACCTTAGTATTAGGTTTAGATAACCCTTAGGAATATCAAGTACATAGTTTTAGGACTAGGTTAGATCAACTAACCCTAGCAACAATAGGTTTAGTTTAGGTTTAAAACTAACAACCTTACTGATTCCAATTTAAGTCTATTTTAATAGGCTGAAATCATCATTCTGAATTCAAATGGAATACAACATTCCCAGATCAGATTCTAGATTTGCATCAAGCAATTAGATTTAGATGGAAAACTTACATATCTTACCTAGCTTAAGGTCCAAGTCCTTTCCGATGCCAAATGATTGAGACCAGATTCCGATTGCAATGACCTGCCAGGATTAATTTCTGGAATCCAAAAAACTTCCACTACGGAAATATTTTCATTTGAAGAAGGTTTTAAAAGAACTTATACTTTCTAAGTTCAGTCAGACTTAATAATTCATGAAATTTCAATACATAATTGTTCATCCCGAATATAATTAAAACATTCCTTGGATCAATACAATTGATCCAAGGATGAGTCATAGAGATAGATAAGTCTACGATCTCCCAGAAATCAGATTGCACTCAAATGTGAGAAATGAAAGAAAATAAATCCAAGCATATTCTCATTCAATCACAGATCTTGAGAGTAGAAAGGACACAACCAAATTCAAGCATTATTCCCATAAATCAAAAGAACATATCCTCATATGGAAAAATCACATATCAACACTTGAATGTAAAGGAAAAAGTAACAACAGTTCAGGGCGTTACAAAATGATACCTCTTCTTCTTCAAAACCACAGAACAATTATTCAAAGGCCAAGGGGACTGCTAATGTAGTGGTACTTAAATCCAGCCCAACCCATCCATCAAATCAGGCTAGCCCCTCATCTAATCTCTCACCCATTCAGACTTTTCAATTCGACACAGAACAATGGAAATATACCCCAATTAGGGAACCTTATTCTTATGTCTTAGAAGCTCATAAAATTTGGGGCCATCACCCTTCCTCCTGTGAAACCACACACTAGTTTTGACCCTACTCACCCCACACCCACATGGTATAAAGAACATGACTTCTATAACTATCATCGAGTAAAGGGTCATAGTGACGGCAATTTCATCACTTTCAAAAATATTGTCCAAGAAATGCTCGAGAAAGGTGAGTTAACCATGGATAATCCTAATGCACCTACCAATCAAAACCTACACATATTTAAGAAACCATTTCCCAATCATGCCCCTTCATCTAATCAAATCAAGAAACCTCAACTCATGATAGCCATACCCGTGAGGTCTACGCTATTTTCAGCGATGCACCCATTTCTTCCCAATTACCTCATATTCCTTCCATAGAGGAAATTATAGCCCGAAGTCCTCCTTCTCCATTGGAACCAACCTCACCTATTCCTCCACCCATGGAGGAACACCTTTCACCTCCTTCCTCACCCATGGAGGAGCCTTCTATTAACATTGAGACCATTTCACCTTTAACTTCTCCACCTAGAGAACTGTCACCCACATTACTTCTTCAGTCCATGGAGGATACTTGTTTATCTCCTCCACCCACAGAGGAGCACCCATCATCTCCTCCACCTATAGAGGAGCACCCATTTTCTCCTCCACCTATCAAGGATCCAGTATAGATACCTTTTCCTCTAGGTGACCATTCTCCATCAGCTACCCAAGATCATGTAAACCTACTTTCAGCTCTCTTACCCACGGAAGCCGAAGCTAACAAATTCCCCATCTCTAAGACACATTTTATGGGAATTTCCATTAGGTCCTCCTCAACCTCACCTACAGACATGTTGTTCTCACATTTAGTTGATCACTTAGATTATGTGGACAGAGCCTTATTATGGGGGCACCTTCTACTTCCTGTCTCAATGCAAATGCAGATGTCACTTGCTGATACTTCCACTATCTACCCAAAAATATTTCAACCAATCAAATCGAGCATAACAACCTCTATCAAAAATTCTTCCACGACACTCGTCATAGCTCAACACACACCCTTACGCATAACCCAACATAAATCTAAATCCAAACACACACCTACATCATCTTCCTCAACTAAACCTATTATTACCTTAGGGGTCACCCTAACCACCGGTCTTACTCATCTACCTATCAAACTAGATTTAGCTACATCCTCTGTAGTCAACACCAAACCTACTCTGACACCCAAATAGAATAACCAAACCCATAGAAATCACACCCAGCTGTGTCAATCATACCTTCATCAGTTACACCCTTTTCATCTATCTTAGGACCTCAACCTCCTAGTGTGGTCAAGAAAACTCCACCCATCAGTAAACCAAAAACAAAACATCCCATTCCTTCCTCAAAAACCTCTAGCATACCCAAGCGCCCGATACAACTTACACCCACACCTGCAGCATCTTTACCACCCATTCCACCGATACCATCGGCTACATCTTCACTACCCACTACACTTCAATCTCTATCCCTCACATCCCCGCATGACCCACGTCAACTACGGTCACACACCTCTCATTACCCCCATGGGTAACTCACCCTCTACCCCCATCCCATTTTCCCTCTAGATCTCATACACCCATCTCACCTTTACCCAAGAAGGTGCAACCCAAAGAAAAAATCCACTACCTTCTAATAAGGTAGTCAAAACAACGTCACACTCCCCTACCGGTTCATCTACCATACCCCTACCCAAGCAAACATGACCAACACCCAAGACCACGCATAAGCACCCAAAACCATAACTCAACCCATTCCCTTCCTACAAAGACCATTCCTCAACAATCAGCCACACCTACGCCCAAACCCACTTTCACTTCCCATTGCGACCCACTAGCAGATTCTTATGCCAAAATCTTAACCAACCTCCTTGATACTTTTGTCATCACATTACCATCTCTCAAATCTTATTGACCCTCTAAAACCCAAGCCAAAAGGGTTTGATGACACTAAAATTTGTGCCTACCATCGTGTGCCATGGATGATGTGGAGAACTACAAGGATTTGAAAACTGTCCTTATCTAGTTGTGTTCTCCTAAAGTAAACTTTGATGATGATGACCTTATTGATGAGGACCTTGTTTCACCTACACCCATTTCCACAGTCCTTCCCTCACTACCTACTCAACAACCACAAACCTTTGCCCCCACATCTCCTACAACCACCTCCGAGATTTGAGATTAACATGGTTCGTATCAGAGAACTCGCCACACCATCACCTAAATGTCGTTGCACCCAACTCACTTCACAAGGATTTTCTCCATGGTAGGTTTTTTCCCATCATGTCATTATACCACTCATCCTACACCTTCTCCATTTACCAACTCCCCTCAAATCAACATGATCCACGTTGCTACCCGTGCTCAGAAGGACAAAGGTAAGGAAAAGGCAACTGACTCACCAACCAATCCTATACCCAACATACCATCTACACCCACACCTAAGATCACTATCGGTGGCTCCACATATCCTATTTCTAATGGGGTCACACATCGTGCCATGCTCAAACAACTACACCAATCCCCTCTCAAAATGTCCTTATATGACCACATCCAAACCTTAAAATCCCATCATCGAGCTCTCAATAAGGTCCTGCAATCTATTGATTTTTTACCCAATGACCTTACACCCGTAGCCTCCATCATCACGCCCCATCATGTAGCCTCTCTCACCAAATTACCACCTTTATCCACACCTCAACCTACTCACCAAGTAGCCTCACTTAGCTTCTCAGAGGAAGAGATTACACCACACCAAACCAATGACCCAGACCCATCTCTCTTCATCTTTGTCCACATAAATGATATACGTGTATGACGTGTAATGATCGATGGGGGCACAAGAATTAATATCATTTCATCTCATGCATTCATTCAAATACGCATACCTAACAATTGCATGCATAAACATCCTATCATGTTGTGTTCATTCAATGATGCTATCACCTCTACACTAGGCACTATCATCCTCCATGTTTGTGTGGGCCCCCACACTATTCCATAGTTATTTTACGTCTTGGAGGGGGAATTTGAATATAACCTATTTCTTGGCAGACCCTGGATTTGTGTCATGGGTTATGTTCCCTCCACTTTGCATCGCCATGTGTAAAGTTTGAGCATGAAGGACACACCTATACTATTCCAGCTGATCCATCACCTTTTAAAACATGCAACATGCTTTACTGACCCAATGACGTACTCATACCCATTAAGGCGTCTACCTCCATGACCACTACCACTTCACCTACACCTCCGCTTACCAGTACAATCGCTACTACCTCAACCGCACATACCTCCTCCATTCCTACTACTACCACAACCTCCATGGCCAAACCATCAGCCTCCCAATCCATTATCTCCACCTCTGCATTGACCTCTGACACATCATCTATTCCAGCTACCCACATACCAACCACCGATCCCTTGGAAGGCATTTTTCAATGCCTCACTCTGGGGGAATATCGTTTATATAGTTTCAACACATTCCTTACTCCACAAGAGTATGGAAATCTTCACCAACATCCTCACTATGATCACTACATAGGAGAACACCTCCTTTATGGTCCTCCTCACCTTCATACTAGTCTCACCTATGGGGGACTTGATACTACCACTTACACACCCGAACCACTGTCACAAACCCACCCATTTTCTCGCCGACTTCCAGGTCACTCACTAATCACCATTTTTCCCACACCTTCCTACACTGATGTGTGTGGAAGGGTTTTGGTTTTGTCTTTTATGAGAAAGGCCACCATACTATTATTCCATGTACTACCCGCAAACATAACGACCGTAGTGGTATCAGCTTTGCTGAATCACCTACCAAGCAGGCCCACATTGAACTCATCGAGGACATAAGCCCTTATCCACCCTCTTCATCCACTCCACCTTCATCACCGCCTTTGCTAAAGGATTTGATGGATCCAAAATCCATCCCTCCTAACTTTTTTTTTTTTCATAAACACTATTTCCTTGGGACCTCTGACTTATCAATGTGAGGGTGAGGCTCCTTCCTCTCTTCCCTTCCAGTATCCTGAAATGATCGATGATGATACACCTTTAATCAACGTCGTTCAATGTCAGGATGATGAATCTATACTCACCTACCTTGGTGCAGAAGACTCATATATTCATCAGTCATTACCCTCTGAGATGCAAACCATGTTGAATGAATCGACTATCGAGATCAACATTCATACTTAGGATGACCCACACATCTTAAAGATTAGTCAATCTTTAGATGTTGCTGAACAGGAAGCCATCACTTCTTTTCTCAAAAACCATAACCACGCTTTCTCTTGGTCTTACACAGACATGCTCGGTATTGACCCCACCATAGTGGTCCACAATATCATAACCATTCCCAATGCCAAACCCATCAAACAAAAACTAAGGAAAATGCACCCTCACATTTCCCTTCTCATCAAAGAAGAACTTCAGTTTCTTCTTTCTGTTTCCTTCATATTACCCATTGATTATCCTTGTTGGATTTCTAACATTGTCCCTATTACTAAGGTGACATGGGGACTCCGCATTTACACAAATTTCCATGACCTCAACCTAGCCTACCCTAAAGATGACTTTCCCCTACCTGTTATTGACCAACTTGTTGACCTTACCACTAGTCACGAGATGCTATCACTCATGGATGGCTTCTCGGGTTATAAAAAAATCTTACTTGCCCCATAGGATCAACACAAAACCACATTCATCACCCCTTGGGGGACCTTCTGCTATCGAGTCATGCCTTTTGGCCTTAAAAATGCTGGTGCCACATATCAGTGGGCTATGAATTATATCTTCCATGACAACATGCATCGTATAGTAGAAGATTACATGGATGATCTCCTTGCCAAGTCCAAACACTACTCTGAGCATCTCTCTATCCTGTTTGTACCCAAATTTGTTCTCCTTTTTAGTCTGAGTAGCATCAGAGATATGGGATAAAGCTTGAAGTCAGATAGATCATGATGTGTGTCATTTTGTAGCCAGGGATGTGATCTAACTTGCACTTAGATCTGTGGAGAGATGGATAGCACTTTGAAAGGATTTTGATCTAACCCTCACTATTTTAGGTTGTGCCTTTCAACCAAGGTAAGAGAACCTATATTGCAGCCTCTGTTTTATGAAGGAGGTGGAGATATCCTTATACTATGCATATTGTATGGAGATGGCCTTAGGAAAACATGATCAATCTTCCATTATTCAAACTCAACAGAGATGTCACTACTAAATGATGGAAATGCTTTCAAGACAAGGTTGGGGCTGCTAGAGACATGGTATGATTCTGATTTGCTTTGTGCATTTTTATAAATGGATTGTATTCTTTTGTTGACACACAATGTAGATGCAGGGGTAGTATGGGTAGGATGGGTTGTTTAGAATGATTTTTTGGTGGGGTATTGACAAGACAAACTGGGATATATTAGATCTTTGACAACCTCTACAATACTTGAACAACTATAAGATAAAATGCTTCAAATAATCAGGATATTCTTTCAACTAGAAGAGGCATAAATGGAATCCAAAGTTGCTCTCTTCACACAATCTTTGAGAATTCACCACAAAATATTGAAGTAAAGAACTCAATTAAACATAAAAATCCTTGATCAAACCACACCTAAGGGGCCCCAAAGGCTTACAATCAATCTTTACAGCTTAAGGAAGGTAAAGTGATTTTAAATTTTTATATCTCCTTATCGGATGAAGGCTCTTCTAAACATGAGATTGCAAATGCCAATAAACTATCAACAAGAAATGGAGATTCTATGTGATTTCTAAATACTTTCAATGAAATATTGCAACAAGAACAATGAAAACTATTTGTAGGCATTTAAAAATGATATTAGACACCATATTGCCTAGAAAAACATAGATTAACTCAAAATCTTGTTAGGTTCATCAGCAGGGGAGAGTTTCATGAACAATCTCAGAGCTGTGTGATGGCTATACACTTGTAACCAAATCATATGCATGAATATCCAACACAGAAGAAATTATCCTGGTTCTTTGGTGGGTTTCTCAAAAGATGAGATTTCTCACAGAATTTGCTCATGATTTTAAACTTCCCCAACCCTTTTGCATGTCTCAAAACATGCATTATATATCTCTTGCCACATTTTATCCTTCTTTCCTAAGAAAAGAATATGCCATGGGATCAAGTTTGTTACAACAATTCTTCATGATTTAATGAAAATGACATCAAATAGAAAAACATTCGCAGTCGCTAGGTGTGCCCAAAAAGATTAAATCATTACAAATATCTAGATCATTATCCATCCTAGAGGCATGTTTTTCATCATTGAGGCATGCAAACACCTTTTACTCATCATTTTCACCTTTTTATCTTTTCAAATTACCTCTGCAACTTTTGATTTTGACATTCCACGTGTTTTCTCTGGTTGAGGCAAAAAATTACTTCAAAAAAACATCTCAGATTAAATAATTAAGCCATGAAAGTGATGCTAATGATCCTGGAAGGCAAGACGACACAAAATCACTATAAATTTGATGAATTTTGATGTAAAAATCATGATTCCAAGCTTCCTGGAGCTGCATGGCAATCAAAACAAATGGATGCACAATAACCATCGATCTTATCCATCTTTTAATCCTGGCCCTCCACGTGGAAGATGCAGACTTAGAAATAATATTGAGTTACCTTTTTAATTTTTTGGATAAGGCTGGACACGTGGTAAAAATTATTGGAACCAAAATTGGGATCATTTTTGACTTTTCCACATTTTTGGAAAAATGGAAAATTTTGAATTTTTTCTCCACCCCTCCGCCCTTGAAATTTGGAGCTAACACATGGCATGTGGTGGGTCCCATTGAAATCACGCTTCAATCTCTACATTTTGACCTTTTTTAGAAAATTGGAAAAATTTCACTTTTTCCCCAGCGGCCCGCACCTCTAATTTTTCCCTCGCCACGTGTCTCCTTGTGATTCGTTGCGGGCCAATGCTCCAAATTTTTATTTTAAGCCTTCTTTGAAAATTGGAAAAAATTCTCTCCTGCCTCTGCCGGCCCGCCGACCCACTCTACCCACCTTTGACCCTTAAAATGTGACACGTGTCTCACCTAGATTAGAGCGAAGCCATTTTTCATTTTTCACCTTTTAGACAACAAAGGAAAAAGTCATAAAATTTTCCTTCAACCCTTCTTCCACCTTTTACCTTTTTGGACATGTGTCCTTGCCTGATATGTTGTGGAGATTCGGCCCAAAATTTCATTTTAACTCCTTTTTTTTTAGGGAAAATTTTTAATTTTCCTTACACCGGGCCGCCGACCCACTCTGCCTCTGCCACATGTCGCTCGATGATTCGCTAGCGGGCTAGTGCTTCAAATTTTGATTTTAACTCCTTTTTCCAAAAAGAAAAAATCCCCATTTCCCTCCGTGGCCCACACTTCCCTCTGACCCTTTATGGACATGTGTCCACCTATGATTCGTTCACGGGGGTACGCTAAAAATTTTCATTCTGAACTCTTTTGTGAAAAAGGGAAAAAAATTCCTTTTACCTTTGCCCCACCGACCCACTCTATGCCTGCCATGCTGCCACATGTCCTCCTCTGATTGGAGTGGGGCTAAAAATTATTTTGAAACTTTAGAGAATTAGAGCTAAAAACTCTAAGTCCCCCCTCAGCCCGCTCCTCCTCTTTTTGGTTTTTTAGGACACATGTCCACTCCGGATTGGTTGCGGGGCTTCGGACCAATTTTTGACTTTAAATTTTTTTGCAAAATAAAGTCTAAAAACCTTAAGGGAATCTGACCACCCACCATCCCGCCTGCCAATAAGAACATGCCACGTAGGAAAATTTGGAAAAACGGGTCCCTGGGCCCAAAATTGCCCATTTGCTTGAAAAGGTGAAAAAATGAAAAGTTACAACACCTCCCCACCTTTCCTCGGCCAATGAAAACCCACCACATTTCCAATACCTTCTGAGGATGAATTTGATGGGTAAATAACACCCGTCTAACCGTCAAAATGTAAAAAAATTCCAGGGAAGCCCTAGAATTTAATTTTTTCACCAAGGATGGAAGATTTTCGATTTTGAATCAACTAAACCATGTTTTTTACAACATTCCTGATCTAGGCTTTGGATTTTTGAATGTAAACAAGTATGAATTGATCAATTTCAATTTTTCCATGATCTGGGAAATGGAAAAATGACATAGCCCACAAAATTGGAAGAACTAGAGCACAAAAAGGGCAAAACTTGGATTATTCTTTCAAATTAGGGCAAAACAACAAGTTTGTGAGAATTTTTAAAGCATTTAGCTGGAGGGGAAGAATTACAGACCATCAAATCAAAGGATAAAATGTTTTTGAGCAGATACAGATTTGAAAATTTAGGGCAACATTATGCAAGCTCAAAAATGGCACCAACATCGGCTCTTGCTTTAGGATGGGCACTCCCAATGAGTGCCACAAGGAAAAAATGTAGAATAAGTGCCAAAATATCCATTGGGAAAAGGAGTCAACACACAAGGCAGCAAAAAAACCAAAGCATCCTTCAAAAATGAGCTAAGAAACTGACCAGAATGGCTGCCAAGAACAAGGGCAAACCACACACCAAGAAAACAACAAAAACAAAGCAAAAACAAAGACTATACAATTGTACAATTGGTGCATACCTCATATTTGGGGATTAATCCAATAAATGCTTGAAATGTCTATCATTAATAGGCAGTTCTAGCGATTCCCCATCTAAGTCCTTGAGAAAGAAGGTATGTTCACCAATTCTGATATCAATGGCATAAGGGCCCATCCATAACGCATCAAATTTTCCATGATTGCCCTTGTCTTCATGCCTACTATCCCACAACAAAACCAGATCTCCAACATTGAAGGCTCTAGGAGTGACCTTCTTGTCAAACAATCTCTTCAATTTTTCCCTAAATATGACATTCCTTTGATGGGATGCTCTTCTCTCCTCATCAAGCTCAATAATCTGATTGATCCTTTATTCATATGGTTTAAGCTCTTGATCTTCCAACTATTGGTCAAACTGAAATAAAGATAATTGTAGGTGCAAGGGTGCAAAAAGCCTCGAGTTCCATATACCAATTCAAATGGGCTTTTACAAGTAGCTCTTTTAGGAGTTATCTTATCAATCCAAACTACAAATTTCAATTGTTCACCCCATTTCTTCTTGTTTTTCTCCAAGGTTCTTCTAATGATCTTCAAAATATTCCTATTGTTGGACTCATCTTGTCCATTCCTTGAGGGTTATAGTTTGAAGAATAAGTCAGATTTATTCCATATTCATTGCACATTGCCATTAAATGTTTCGCTCTAAAGCACATGGCATTATCATCTACAATCTTGACTGGGACTCCAAATCTGCATATGATTTGATTCAACAAGAAGTCCATAACTATTTGGTGTGTTTCCTTCTTGGTGGGGATTTCCTCTACCCACTTTGTAAAATAATCAGTGGCTACAAGGATCCACTTATGGCCAGCACTAGAAGGATCTGAAATCTCACCAATGAATTCCATCCCCCATTGCTTGAAAGGAGCTTCAATTGATACAGGATGCAAAGGAAGGGAGCTTGAAGCTTTTAGTATTCTAGAGAAACATTGAAACTATCACATTTTCTAACCAGCTGGGTTACATCTTTGAAGAGAGTAGGCCACCAATAACCAGCTCTCAAAATCTTATGTGTTGTTACTCTTCCAACAAAGTGTCCTCCACAAACTCCCCATGGAAATCAATAACTATCTTGGGAGCTTCATCTTCAGTTATGCATTTCAAGAGGACACCTTCAGGGTTCCTCCAAGCTAGCCCAAGGTCTATGATGATGTATTTATGAGAAACTAGCTTGAAGGATCTTTTCTTATTCTTATTTAAATGATCAAGACAACAAAGGTGTGTGAGGTAAAATATTACATCTTTGTACCACTCAGAACTTACCAACTTTTCTAGCACATCTACCCTTTCTTCCTCTAGCTGATTCACTTCCACATTCTGCAAGTTGTTCTTAGCCATGAGCTTAGCAAGGCCCAAACCACGTACTAACTTTGTGGTTTGGATGTCTATATCATACTCTTTCAGCTTGTTCACCCACCTACATCTTTTGCTTGAGACCTCCATCTCTGATAAGATGTATTTCACCATGGTGTGAGGAACATAAGTAACAACTTTTGAACTCAATATATAAGGCTTGAAAAGTTTTGTTGCTTTCACCAAGGAAAATACTTTTTTCTCCATGATTGTATACTTCAGCTCAGCTACTTGTAAATCCTTACTAAAGAAGGCAATAGGCCTCTCAGCCCCATTCTCATCCTTTTGCAGCAAAATAGAAGCAATGGTATATTCAGAGGTAAAAGAAAAGATTTGGAAAGGCCTCTTATAGTTTGGGGCTGCTAAAACAGGTGCATGTTTAAGTGCATCCTTAATTCCTTCAAAATTTTGAATGGCAACCTCCTCCCATTTGATAACTTGGTCCTTCTTTAGCATGCATGTGATTGGAAGATTCAACTCAGCAAAGTTGGAAACAAACCTTCTAATAAAATTAATTTGACCAAAGAAAGATTGGATGCCTTTCTTAGTTATTGGGATAGGTACTTTGCTGATTGCTTCCACTCTCTCAAGGTCTATCATAACACCATCTTTTGACATAATGTGACCAAGCAGCTTGGTCTTTTGCATGCCAAAATGACACTTCTTTTGATTAAGAGAAATTCCATACTCCCTACATCTCGATCAGCATCTTCTCCAAGTGCTGCAAAATGATCATCTCTCTCGCCTTGAAAACACAATCACATCATCTTAGTAAACTGCAATAAAGTCATTGATGTAACTTAAAAAGCAACATCCATTTCTCTTTAAAAATTGGCACCATCATTCATTAAACCAAAAGGCATCCTAACAAAACATATGTTCCCCAAGGAGTAGTGAATGCTATATTAAGTCTTTCTGGTTCTTTGACTACCACTTGATTATATCCAGAGAAACCATCCAATGTAGAAAGCAACTCAGACCCTATCACAAGCTGCAACATATTTTCCATATTTAGCAAGGGATAGTTTTCCTTCATGGATGCTTTGTTTAGATTTCTAAAATCCACACAAAGTCCTTCATGGATGATATTTAGCATAAGGTTTGTAACCAATGATGAATACCTTGTGGGATGAATGATACCTCCATCTCTCAACTTCTTTAACTCCTCTTGCATTTTCATGGAGAGAAGTGGATTAATTGGCCTTTGCCTCTATTTGAATGGCTTAGTCTTGGCCTCAAGAGGGATCTCATGTTGAAACAAGTCTTCTCTATATGCCTTTAGCTCGGAATAGGACCAAGCAAATCAGTCTTGATACTTTTTCAAGAGTTGGGCATAGGACTATTTTTCCTCTTTACTTAAATTGCTGCCCAACCAAATCTTCCTTGGTTTACCATTAGTTCCCAAGTTATGCTCTTCCACATCCCTTGAGGCATACATGTTTCTATTTATGATGTAATCAACATTGTTAAAATTTGACTCAAGTGCAACAAGACCTCTAGGAATGGTGTTTGTTTTCAATTGGATGATGTCTTTTCCAAACAAAGTCTCTCTTCCTTCAGTCATGCATACCATTGGCTCCCAATCAATATTCTGATTTGTAAACTCACCTTGGTTTTGTAATAACCTTAACACTTGAGCATCATCATTAAAAACTTGCCAATGTTTCACATTATCAGGGATAGCTGGCCTAGTTAGCACTTCAATGTTGTATTCACAATAAGGTGAAATGGTGCAATTTCCAAATCTAGAACCCAACACTGCCAACTTGTTAGCAGCAGCATTGAGACCTCTATCATGATACACAATGTTAAAGGAATCAAATATTTCAATTAGATCCCAAATTGCATGCTTATACTGTTTCATACGATGATTTTTTGTAGCATACAATTTTCTTATTTGTTTGAAAACCATCTTCGAGTCTCCTTTTGCAACAATATCTTTCACTCCATACTTCCATGCAATTATTAACCCCAAAAAAATGCCTCATACTCAGCAACATTGTTAGTGCATTCAAAATTAAGTTTGAAGGAAAAAGAAAACTCTTCCAAACTAGGAGAAAACAAAACTATACTAACACCATTCCCAAATTTGGAGCAAGCTCCATCAAATAGCAATGTCCATGGAGAACCTACCATATCAATGCAATTTGATTTGTCCATCTTATTTTCTTTTCCATCAGCAAAACCAATGAAATTCTTAGCATCTACATCAGCAAACAACACTTCATAGGAAGCATTGTTGGGATCTTCAATTAGGTGCAACATCTTCTTCTCACCATAAAGTTTAACAAGGCTTCCCTTAATTGGAATGGTGGAAAAAGACATGTCCATCTGAACACTGCCACCAACACTTACAGCCCATTTTCTTGACAAAAGCATACCCCATTTGGCAGGGCAGTCAACAATTACAACATCAAGTTTCAAATTCTTACCCGGATAGGCTGCAAGTTGCACTACCAAACCCTTCACACAACTAACCACCGGCACTTCCCTTGAATCCATGGAATTACACTTCCCATAGGTAGTTGTCACTTTGATATCCAACTCATTCATGACTTCTAGAGGCATGACATTACATGATGCATCGGAATCAAACATACAATTGTGAAGTAACCTATCCTTTATGAGCAAAGTTGTGAAGAATGGATCAACATTCAATTGGGAATCAACCAAAGATGTCCTCAAATATACCTCAAGTGTCTCTCCAAGATCTTCTACTGCTGGTGGTGTTTCAAGGTCAACAATGATCTGATGTGGATTTTCAACAACATTACATTTCTTCATAAACTAACCTTCTCTTCTTTCAATCCCAAGTACTCAAATGCTCTCTTCTTATGCTCAGGAATTCTAAGCAACTCAATGATTGGAACACTCACTTTAATTTGGCTCAATACTTGGGCTATGTCATAGGGGACACTATTTGGAAAAACAACATTGGAAGGGGGACAAGAAGATTCATTAGATGGCAGTGGATTCTTGGCAGCTTGGGCATGAGGAGGACTGTAAATTTTGTTTAGGATAGCTAAACTTCTCACTGGTGCTTCTCTCCTAGGAGCTTCTTTTGGAATGCTTGTGAGCAAGGGTGTTTTAGGTTTGGCTTGAGGCCCAACTCCCTTAACAACCTTACTTCTAGTGTTATAATATTTCTCTTGAGCTACAACAACATTCATCAACAATTTTCTATCTTCCTCCGAAGGGATACCACCATCATACTTCTTAATCATCAAAACTCTTAAGTATTAAAATTCATTGTTAGGAATTTCAAAAGCATGCACTATATCAACTTTAAGAGCATGAGGGGGAGAAATACTTGTACTCATTTGATGCAATCCCAAAAGGTAGCAACAGTCCTAACACTTATTACTTCAATAGATGTTTCTCCTCCTTGTGAGCTCAAAGAACAGCCCACCATGAAAATATCATCATCATTTCCATCCTCATTATTAGCTTCATCAACTTGTTGGTCCACTTCACATGGAGGATGAGGAAGAAAATATCTATCACACCAATCCATATCAGTAACTTCATCAACAATAGTAACCCTAGTAGTTAGAGGGTTAGGAACCAATCTACTTTCACGTGCTTGGGGTTTTCTATTTCCCCCTCCCATAGGTCCTTTACCTCTATCATCTTGTCTTTGATCACCCCTAGGATGATTGCCAAATATATCTTGTGCTTGCTGCCTAGGTTGACCTTGTGAAGTCTGCCCAATTCCCTTCTCAGCTCTTTCCAACTTGTATGAGATTTCTTTGATAGCCCCTGCCAAAGTCTTCACAACCTCTTCTAAATCAGCACCTTTTCTAGCTTGAGGTTTTTCAGGTTTATCAATTTTACACCATCTCTCTTGAGAGGTTTCCCAATTTCTTTGATATTGTTTTCAATTTGAAGTGCCATGGTGAAAGCTTGTCTTATATTGGTTGGGTTCTTGTCTCTTAGTTAATAGGCTACCTTTTATCAAATGCATCTGCATATTTGATTAAACAAGATTCATCACAAGGCCTCAAACCAATAGGTAACCTTCTAAAAGTTTTGTTAAACCTTGTGTTGAAGTCATGGACTAATTCATTAGGGTTCTTCTTGATATTCTCAAACTCAGACAAAAGAAATCTAGGATCAGTCTTGTCACCATATTGCAACCTAAATGCATTTTTTATTTCAGTCCATGAATCAATAGAATTATCAGGTAGAGCCTTGTACCAATCCCTAGCATATTCTTCTAGGGTGTGGATGAATAATTTTACATACACATATTCAAACTCTATCTCAAAGTCTTCCATCATGTTAACAAAAATTTTGAGATGCTGATCTCCAGTCATAGCATTGTTACCTTGAAAATTTGGTGACCTATTTCTCACATCTTGTGGGACAACATTTGGATACCCAACCGTTCCTCCAAAATCTATGGGACCAAAGGTGTTAACAAAAAATGGAGGTCTAGGCTGAGCCATATTATTTGGTGGAGGTGATATTGGAGGTGAAAAAAATGATGAGGAGTGAGAGGTCTTTGGGGAATGGGAATGAAATCTTCAAAATAGATCTCTCTTAAGGGCTCTCCTTCTTGATGATCTCTAGAAAATTTAGAAAATACAGGATCAGATTTAGGAGCAAGCCTTTCAAATGCACAAGAAGGTCCCTCACCTGATGGGGAATTCAAATCAGCAATAGGATTTTCTGAATCAGATCCACTTGAAGAAGAATTGCAGTCCTCAATAACAGTTGCTCACTTTCAAACTCAACAATAGGGATCCCCTTTCTTACAGTCAAGTCTCCAACAACCTTCCACACCTTTCTCCCCTTTAGCTCTGAGTTTCTTGAATCCGTAAAAAACTTCTTAGAAGAATCCTTGATGAAGAGGGATCTTCTTCCTCCAGTTTTGTAGATTTGAGCAACAAATTATAAATGATAGAAAGGTAAGACAATTGGTATTTTCAAGATAAAATCAGCATGGAGTCACCACTAAGGAATTTCACCTTAGTTGTGCAAGAATGCACTAAAATAATATGTCAAATGTTTTCTAGTACTGAAACCTTTGCAAGGATTTATAAATCAGACCTTCTTCTTCTTAAATCAATCAATCACAATGCACTCAAAGTGTATGAACTACTAGGAAATGGAAAAAGGCCAGACAACACTTGAAACCCTTGTTTAAAACTTGCAGATATGAAGCATAGAATGATATTTTAACAATGTAGTAGCTTAAATACTTGAATACATAAATTCTCAAACTCTTCAAACACTTTTTAAACACCAAGAAATTCCAAGAACTCCCTGGCAACGGTGCCAAAATGTGTTGGTACCCAAATTTGTTCTCCTTTTCAGTCAGAGCAGCATCAGAGATATGGCATGAAGCTTGAACTCGGATAGATCATGATGTGTGTTGTTTTGTAGCCGGGGATGTGATATAATTGACACTCAAATCTATGGAGAGATGGATAGAACTTTGAAATAATTTTGATCTAACCCTCACTATTTTAGGTTGTGCCTTTCAACCAAGGTAAGAGAACCTATATTGCAGCCTCTGTTTTATGAAGGAGGTGGAGATATCCTTATACTATGCATATTGTATGGAGATGGCCTTGAGAAAACATGATCAATCTTCCATTATTCAAACTCAACAGAGCTTATCACTACTAAATGATCGAAATGCTTTCAAGACAAGGTTGAGGCTGCTAGAGACATGGTATGATCCTAATTTGCTTTGTGCATTTTTGTAAATGGATTGTATTCTTTTATTGACACACAATGTAGATGCAGGGGTAGTATGGGTAGGATGGGTTGTTTAGAATGATTTTTTGGTGGGGTATTGATAAGACAAACTAGGATATATCAGATCTTTGACAACCTCTACAATACTTAAACAACTATCAGATAAAATGCTTCAAATAATCAGGATATTCTTTCAACTAGAAGAGGCATAAATGGAAGCCTAGGTTGCACTCTTCACACAATATTTGAGAATTCACCAAAAAATCTTGAAGTAAAGAACTCAATTAAACACAAAAATCCCTAATCAAACCATGCCTAAGGGGCCCCCAAAGGCTTATAAGCAATTTCTCAGCAAGGAAGGTAAAGTGATTTTAAATTTGTTTATCTCCTTATCAGATGAAGGCTCTTCTGAACATGAGATTGCAAATGCCACTAAAATATCAACAAGAAATGGAGATTCTATGTGATTTCTAAAGACTTTCAATGTAAGATTGCAACAAGAACAATGAAAACTATTTGCAGGCATTTAAAAATGATACGTATACACCATATTGCCCGGAAAAAAAGATTAACTCAAAAGCTTGTTAGATTCATCAGCAGGGGAGAGTTTCATGAACAATCTCAGAGCTGATGGTTATACACTTGTAACTAACTCACATACATGAAGATCCAACATAGAAGAAATTATCCTAGTTCTTTGGTGGGTTTCTCAGAAGATGAGCTTTCTCTCAAAATTTTCTCGTGATTTTCAACTTTCCCCAACCCTTTTGCATGTCTCAAAACATGCATTATATATCTCTTGCCACATTTGATCCTTCTTTCCCAAGAAAATAATATGCCATGGGATCAATTTTGTTACAACAATTATTCATGATTCAATGAAAATGACATCAAATAGAAAAACATTCGCATGTTGCCAGGTGTGCCCAAAAAGATTAAATCATTACAAATATCTGGATCATTATCCATCCCGAGGCATGTTTTTCATCATTGAGGCATGAAAACACCTTTTACTCATCATTTTCACCTTTTTATCTTTTCAAATTACCTCTACAACTTTTGATTTTGACATTCCATGTGGTTGCTCGGGCTGAGGCAAAAAATTAGTTCAAAAAACATCTCAGATCAAAGAATTAAGCCATGAAAGTGATGCTAATGATCCTGGAAGGCCAAGACAACACAAAATCACTATAAATTTGATGAATTTTGATGTAAAAATGTGATTCCAAACTTCCTGGAGCTCTCATGGTGGTCAAAACAAATGGATGCACAACAACTGTCAATCTTATCCATCTTTTAATCCTGGCCCTCCACGTGGAAGATGTAAACTTAGAAATAAGCTTGAGTTACCTTTTTAATTTTTTAGATAAGGTCGGACACGTGGTAAAAAATGATTGGAACCGAAATCGGATCATTTTTGACTTTTCCACATTTTTTGGAAAAATGGAAAAAAATTGTCTTTTTCTCCACCCCTCCGCCCTTGAAATTTGGAGCTGACACATGGCACATGGTGGGTCCCATTGAAATCGTGCTTCAATTATGCCCATTTTTACATTTTTAAGAAAATTGGAAAATTTTCACTTTTTGCCCTGCATGGACCCGCACTCGATTTTTCCTCGCCATGTGTCTCCTTGTGATTCGTTGTGGGCCAGCGCTCCAAATTTTGATTTTAAGCCTTCTTGTAAAATTGGAAAAATTCTCTCCTACCTCCATCGGCCCACCGACCCGCTCTGCCCACCTTTGACCCTTAAAATGTGACACGTGTCTCACCTGGATTGGAGTGGAGCCATTTTTCATTTTTCACCTTTTAGACAACAAAGGAAAAAAGTCATAAAATTTTCCTTCGGCCCCTTCTTCCACCTTTTGCCTTTTTGGACACGTGTCCTTTCCTGATTTGTTGTGGAGATTCGGCCCAAAATTTCATTTTAACTCCTTTTTCTTTGAGGGAAAATTTTCAATTTTCCTTCCTCAAGGTCATCGACCCGCTCTACCTTTGCCACGTGTCGGTCGATGATTTACTAGTGGGCTAGTGCTTCAAATTTTGATTTTAACTCCTTTTTCCAAAAAGGAAAAAATCCCCATTTCCCTCATGCCCGCACTTCCCTCTAACCCTTCATGGACACGTGTCCACCTATGATTCGTTCGTGGGGGACGCTAAAAATTTTCATTCTGAACTCTTTTGTGAAAAAGGGAAGAAAATTCCCTTTTACCTCCGCCGACCCACTCTTCGCCTGCCATGCTGCCACGTGTCCTCCTCTGATTAGAGCGAGGATAAAAATTATTTTGAAACTTTAGAGAATTAGAGCTAAAAAAATCTAAGTCCCCCTCGGCCCGCTCCTCCCTTTTTGGTTTTTTAGGACATGTGTCCACTCCGGATTGGCTATGGGGCTTGGACCAATTTTTGACTTTAAATTTTTTGCAAAATAAAGTCTAAAAACCTTAAGGGAATCTGACCACCTACCATCCCACCTACCAATTAGAACATGCCACGTAGGAAAATTTGGAAAAAATGGGTCCTGGGCCCGAAAATGCCCCATTTGCTTGAAAAGGTGAAAAATGAAAAGTTACAACACCTCCCCGCCTTTCCTCGGCCAATGAAAACCCGCCACATTTCCAATACCTTCTGAGGATGAATTTGATGGGAAAATGATGCCCGTCTAACCATCAAATGTAAAAAATTCTAGGGATGCCCTAGAATTGAATTTTTCACCAAGGATGGCATTTTTTTATTTTGAATCAATCAACCATGTTTTTACAACATTCCTAATCTAGGATTTGGATTTTGAATGCAAACAAGTATGAATTGATCAATTTAAATTTTTTGATGATCTGGCAAAGGGAAAAACGACATAGCCTACAAAATTGGAAGAACTAGGGCACAAAAGGGAAAACTTGGATTATTCTTTCAAATTAGGGCAAAACAACAAGTTTGTGAGCATTTTTAAAGCATTCAGCTGGAGGGGAAGAATTACAGACCATCAAATCAATGGATAAAATGTTTTTGAGAAAATATTGATTTGAAAATTTAGGCAACATGGTGCAAGCTCAAAAATGGCACCAACACTTCCTCAAAACCATCTTTGACTACCTTATTAAATATTGTGTTCACCTTCAGCCAAAGAAGTGTGTCTTTGTGGTTCTCTAAGGAAAGCTCCTAGGATTTATCATTTCCTTACATGGTATAGAAGTTGAACCTACTAAAGTCAAGGCCATTCTCAAAATTCCTTCACCCACTAACCTTAGGCAACTCCATATCCTGCAAGGTAAGTTGCAGTCTGTAGTCATTTTTGCACCCCACGAAAAGAACAAGGGAACCTCATGTGCATCGACCTATCACCCAGTGGGCACTAGGCGCTCACCCGAGGTGTGAGAGGGAGCCAAGTCTCTCTTTTATGTGAGTTCAATGGAAGGCATAATTCAGGATTCTGACTTAGTGATTTAACAGACATGAAGAAGCTATAGAGCTCAGGACGGACTTCTACACCCCTTCAGTCATAACAAAACAAAGCACGCAATAAAATTAATAGAACTAAGAAGTTGTAAATCCACAAATATACTCAATCATTCAAGTAAGGTCCATGATTATACAAGATCAAAAGCAGAGTAAAAACATGCAGATAATACAGAAGGAGATCTTAGTATAAACATAATGGTAACCTTATCACATTCATTCGTAGTATTACTCCAAAACATCATAGAGAGGTAGACCATAGTCATACACCATATCTGATCCATACATGTATGCTTACAAAATAAAATTTGCATTCCCCATTTCCCCATTACATCCTTCCTAGAATCATCTACCCATTATCCCATAACTCTCACAGTAATTCTACAAAGCTTCGCTACCTCACTTGTGTCTCTGTTCTTTACCAAGGGCGCGCATATAAATAGGCATCTGAGCTCTAACAAACTCTTCTGCAACCTCAGATTTTGCCCCAAGTGTCAAGGTGTGGGTCGATCCAAGTGCATGCCTCTCCATGTCATGATTAACTTTTTTATCTTCCTAGTGTAAGGTATATTCCTTCCAGGACACCCTGTCACCAGGCTGGAACCTTATCTAAATGGAACACGTTCTTCATGTGTCCTACCCAAAAGGCTGAAAATGGCTAAGTCCCGAATTGTGATTCACGTGGCATGCACGTCCTTGGTTCTCCAAGAATCCTTTTGAGTTTTTCCTTGCGTGCCTTCACTTGCACGCTTCCTCCGGCCATGTGTGCCTACACGCGTCTTTAAGATTTGGAAGCTATATCAGGGGCCCAACATTACCCCACACTTCACCTATTCTCATCCTTGGGAACCTTTTCAAAGAATGCAGTACAAAAATGCAAGGCCTTGCCTTGGAAAAGAATGGAGGGAAAGAATAAAGAATGTGGGGAGAGCAAGAGAAAGAATTGAAGGAGAAATTTCCTAAAGAAGCAGAAGGGGAAAATTATGCCGTAGGTCGGCCTCCAGCATATCCCATGCATTAACCTCATCCTATGCCCTTTTGCAAAGGTTTCTGACTAATGTGCTCACCTCATCGAAGGTTAACCCTTCCCCCTTTGTGGTGATGGTCTCCACCACGCTTCAGCCTTCCTTCACAAGATCCTCCAAGGCATCCATCTTCCTTGTAATGGTCTTGTAGAGTTTTGTAAGCCATGTTTTGATTGAGACCCAAAGGGCCTCAATAGCTTCAGATCTTCTTTCTACCTCGGCTAAAATATTTTCTTGTTCTACTCTATTGCCTTTGTTCTTCTCCCTGAAGTCTTTTAGCTCAGCCTCGTTGTCTGCAAGTAGCATGCCTGTCACCTTGTCCTGATCCATGCAGTGGTCGTAGGTGACCCCTGCGGTTTGTGCAGCTACTCTTACATCAGCTAGGACCTTATTGTATTCAGCTATGAGCATGATTACCTTCATCTTATCCTCCTTCTCCAAGCACGTAGCTATATCCTTTGTTGAATCCAAGGCCAAAGGCTACCTTTCCATGGTGAGGATCTCGAGTCAAGTCCTCAAGGCATTCCAAGGAGGAACCATACTTTTGCGTGGGAGGTTTAAGGTCTAGGTGCTTCATGATAATAGCCTAGGATATGAGCTCCATCTTCTTGGAGACTTCACGCACTTTAGCTTTCTCCTCCTGTAACTCCCGTTGTAGTTTAGCACTGATCATATTTTCAAGGCTGAGTTCCTTTATTAGCTTAACTACTTCCTCTTTTCCAATAGGTCCTCCAAGGATTTAATCTTTCATTTTTGTAGAAGAGCCTTGCCTCTACCTCCATGGAGACCTTGTTGAGCACATTACACACTTGCTCATCCGACAAGTGTTGTGCATTTATGAGGGGGTTGGCCCCCTTTGTCTCGGAGAGCTCCAGTATTGCCTCTTGGTTAACTTTGAATTTGGGCTCATCAATGTGGGAGTCAAATGCCCACGATAGAATTTTCCTCATGTACGGGTATCCACCCTCAGGATCAAAGGACTCCATGGTGGTGAGCTCCTTAGTGGGCACGGTACTCTAGAAGCATGTGTGCAAAACTTTGTTAGGGTCATTAGCATACCCCATCACCAATCTTCCTTCCTCCACATGTTTACTTCCCATGCACACACCCTTTGGAATAGTCACTGAAAGAGTTGGGCCTTTTGTGCTACTTCCACTCTTCTCCCTTTGTTCTTTCTTGAACTCACCGAGCACGAGCTCCACACTGCCCCAACTCCTCATCGACTAAGGCATCAATCATCTTTTCTACCTCCCTTGTCACTTTTTCATCTATCTCCTCCTAGGTGAGCTTGGGCATTTCTTGCTCCTTGGTGCTTGCCCTTTGCTCCTTTCTTCACTCTGCAAGTCCTCCTCCTCCCCCTAGGCACTCTTCCTCCATGAAAAGATGAATGCATCAAGGTCTTCCTCTCCTCCCTCCCCTGAGTCATCTATACTTATCCTCCCTTGGGTCACCTCTAGCTCTTCTCCTTCGCCAACATTCTTCTTGCCTAAAAAGGTGCTTGTGCCTTTGGTCTTCTCTACCTTCTCTTCTTCTTCTTCCACTGAAGACTCTAGCTTGGGAGATGTGGTATTCTCTTCATCCGAGGGATCCTCAGGAGATGGTGGCTTTACCGGTTCTAGGGTCTTCTCCCTAACTACCATCCTCTTATTCTTTCTGGACATAGGTGCTTGGCCCTACGGTAGCTACATCCTTCTCCCCCACCACCCTCTGTTCTTCCTCTTCTTCCCTCTCCTTGCACTTTGGTGTTGGCTTCTTTCTTCCCATAGGGTCATCCAGGGATGGATATTTCATTCTCCACATACACACCATTTTCAAACTTCAGCATTATGTGCAGGTAGATCCTGACAACATCACTCTTAGCAATAGGTAAGGTCATGGGCCTTATAATGTGCACATCTTGTGATACGTATCTTTCAACGTATGCATGCTTCCCTAGGTAGACCAACTTCTTTCTCATTTCCCTGTGTTCACTGTCAAGGGTGGATAACTCCAGATTTAATTTCTTTGATTCCTTATATTTGTTTACTCTTTCTTGGAAAAATTGGGTAGTAAATGAGAAGGGGAGTTTGCACCAGGGACTCCAACTGCTATCCACCAAGATGAATCTACCAATGCAAAAGTGCTGGTATACCGCAAACTCTGCTTCTCCTTTAGTTTCCATGGGGAGTTATTCTAGGATCCACCATTCAGCCCCGAATGCATTCCTAGAGGCACGTATACCATTTATCCAAGCGTGCCTTGTGCACCCCTATCATTGATTCACATGTATACTTCGGAACCTCTCCACAGGTGAAGGGTCTTCATCGGGTACTCCCATACGAAATTTTCGGATGCATCCGACACCCCGACTTCTGAGAACATAATTATTAACAGGATGTTCCCAAATAATATCTTTCCTCCCTTCTCCACGCTGCTTATGATCTCATCTACTATGTACTGGGAGATGTTGTACATGGTGCCTTCTCATGACCTTCCTGCAGACATTCAGCTAGGGCTTGCTCACCTGGGTCCACCTCTCTTGTCCATTCAGCTTGGAAATAAGGTGCGCAGCCATCTTCATCACCGGATCACTGATATCTACGATGTCGTAGTACCTTGATCCTTTTTATATTCCTGGGATGCAATGGTTTCTTTAATTTCCTCCTCATCCTAGAGGTCATCTATGAGCATGTCCCCTTTACATCTTAGGCCTGTAAAGTGTGAAATTAATTGGGGAGTTATGTGCATTTTGTGCCCCATGAAGAAAAATAATTCTTCATGCACGCACGTCATCAACCATTGGTATAAGCACTCAGGCTTCCCAAAATACTGTAACTCGTAAAGCTAGAGAAATCCTACCTTCTCCAATTTCACCTTGACTACATCGCTATAGATTGGAATCCCATCAGGTGTTCATTTATTTGTAGGGCACACCAGCTCTAGTGCCATTTCCTTCACAATTATGCTTGACCAGTGATTGTAGTCGATCACGGTCATCATCTTATGTGGGACTCCCACTCTTGCCCTAGCAAAACCCCATCCAGGTATTACATTTCCAAGTACCATTCTTCATTGGTATCCAAGGGGATTTCTTCTTCTTTCTTCTTTCCTTTTCCCTTACCCTTTCCCCTCTTGGATTGTATGATAGGTTTATCAACTAGTTTTGTGGCCGTCATTTTACCCATTGCTTTCATTCCTAGGTTAAATTGTGATTTTGTTTGAATGTTTTCCCCGCATGCCCATTCCCTAAAACAAAAACCCTAATATCAGACTTTTCTCCTTGATCATGATGTTTCTTCACAATGTTTCTCACACTCGTGAATCACTTTTGCACTAGTTTGTAGATCTAATGGACTAGTTGCACTTAAGTTTTTGGGATTTTCCTTTGCACGAGTCAGTCTTCGAAACCCTAGCTCTTGAAATAAAATCACTCTTCTTGTTTTCAAAAAGTAAAATAATGAAATTCCCACTCTTGTATTTATAGCGTTTCCCACTTTTACGCATTTAAGGCTAGGATACCTACCACCATATGGCCATGTTTAATGCGGCGTTTCCAAAAAAACTTGACTTCAGTGCTTCTCCTTACGCGCCCAATCCTTGCTCAAATTTTTTCACCCGCGCCCAATCCTTGCGCGAATTTTTTCCACCCTTCTAGTGCAAACAATCCATCTTGATAGAAGACTCTTGTGAGTGTTACCAGTTCCAAAGGCACCTCTTCCCATCCTCATGATTCTTGCATTCACCTACCTTGTGTTTTTGCACTTTTTCTACTTTGTCACGTGGATTTCCAATGTAACCTTATCTTTCCATCCATCTGCATTCTTTTCTCCTAATGCATCATTTCAACATGGCCAATTCAAATGGTCTACCAACTCAGTCCCCCTAGTAGAATAACTCCATGCCTCTCTTTATCACCTCACCCACACTAAAATGATGCATGGTCCTTTGCGCATTCATAAGTTTAAAATTAATAAGGTTACGGGTGCCCAAGATGCAAAACCAAACAACAATGCGAAAGGGAAATACAAGAAAGGAAAAGCATAAAAGGAAATTCTAAGATAACTAGAAAAACTACCTTATTTACAAACACCAAGAAGCATTATTTATAGTAGGGCTTCAGCCTACTCCCATTGAAGTGTCTAGGTAATTTTGTTCCATCCAACACTTATAACTGGCACGTGCCGAATCAAGGATGTATGAAATTACATAAGGACCCAACCAATGCACCTTCAACTTTCCAGGATGGTGTAGAAATTTTGAATCATATAGCAATACCATCTAGCCAACCTCAAACTATTTGTTTTTCTTAATGTGGCGCTCATGCCATGCCTTTTGCTTAGCTTTTTTAGTTTTTTGGCTCCATCTTGCTAGTGAGCACCTTTCATCCAACTTTATCAATTCATAAATTCTTTCTTCCAGTGCTTGCTCATTTTCCAACCCTCCTACGCGCGCTATACACAGTGATGGTAGCATAAATTTGACAGTAAAAAACTTCATGTACAAACACCAAATTGAAATGGTGTGGCCTTATTCAACCTTTTATATGTTGTTTTGTATGCCCAAAGAACTGTTGATTCCTTGTCATCCCAATCCTACCTACCCACATCACATATCTTAGTCAATGTGTGACTAAGGATTTTGTTAAATTCCTCCACAGTCCCATTTTCCTGAGGGTGATAAGGGGTAGTATTATGGTGGGCTACCATGAATTCTGCCAATAGAATCCTGATGGTTTCATTTAAGAAGTGAGTGCCCCTATCACTTGTTAAACTTAATGGACACCCATACCTACTGATAATGTTTTCCAACAAAAATCTAGTAGCCGTGGCTACAGTGCAATCCTTAGGTGGCGTGGCCTCTGCCCACCTTGTCAAATAATCAGTATAGGTAATAATATACCATGAGTTAGTCCTTCGCGCAACTGGTGAGATTGGTCTAACAAAATCTATTGCCCATTTTTCAAAAGGTTCCACACTAGCGATGGGGCACAAGGGCATCTCATCCCTTCTTCCAGGTTTTCCAAGGCACTGAAATGGTCACAAATCTTGCAAAACTCAATGCAATCTTGGTGAATCATCTCCCACCATAGCCCGATGACTAAGATCTTACACGTAGTTACATTCCTCACATAGTGTCCTCTAACAATCCCACCATGGGCTTCTTCTATTATAGCTACGCACTCATGTTCTAATACACACCAGCACAAAATCTCATTGTAGCCCATTTTATACAAATCCCCATTGATCAACATAAAGGGCATGGTGTGTATGGCTAACCTTTTCCTTTCCAGAGCATTCATCCCTTCGGGTGCCACACCTTCCTTGAGAAAAACAACAATGTTTTCTAATTCCGAGGGCACGCGCCAACCTGAATAGTTACACGTCAGGCATGGTTTCCTTGATACTCTGCACGTCCTCTCCCGAATCAATCTTGGATAAATGATCCGGCCCACAATTATTCTTTTCTAGTTTTACCACCACTTTGAATTCAAATTCCTGAAAAAAATTACCTAATAGCATATGTGCCCTTGTAACACTTCTTTTTTTACTAGATACTTTAAGGCCATATGGTTAGTGTAGAATGTGAAGGGAGTCACCAAAAATATTGTCTAAATTTGTGGAGTGCGTAGATCATTGAAAATGCCTCGTGCTCGATCATTGTATAATTTTGTTCTACTGGTGTCAAATTTCTAATTGCAAAACACAAGGGATGATCAACAATCCCCTCTCCTAGTTGAGCAAGAAAGGCTCCCATTGCTGTACCAGAGGCATCCACGTGGACATGGAAAGGTTTATCCTAGGATGGGAATCATAGAATAGGTACGGTGATAAGCCTTTCTTTTAGAGTGTCAAATGCCCTCTGTTGCACCTCTCCCCACTGAAAGGAACTCTTATGTCTGAGAAATATTTCCAAAGGCGCGGAAATCTTGGCGTATCCCTTAATGAACTTTATGTAGTACCCAGTGTGTCCAAGAAATCCATGCATGGTGCTTTAGCTGGGAGGATCCCCTAACCCCAAAATAACCGCAACTTTCGTGGGATCCACCAGTAAGCCCTCTTTACATATGATATGCCCCAACAACGTTCCAAAAGGAGTTGTAAAGATACATTTCTTGATGTTGAGGGAAATCCTCAACTACCGACATCTTTCAAACATCAATCTCAAGCTATCACAATGGTCCCTGACCAACCCATACATTGTTCAATCATCCAAATACACCTGAAGGAATTTGTGGATGAAGTCCTAAAATGCTTGTACCACTATGCGTGAAAATACAGCAGGCGCATTCCTCAATCCAAAGGGCATGACCATGTATGCAAAAATTCCCCACTTGGTGGTGAAAGTTTTCTTATCTTGATCTTCCTTGGTAATCCTTACTTGGTGATATCCTGAGAATCCATCCGTAAAGGAATATACCGCACGCCCAACAACTCCTCCAAAATCTCTTCAGTGAAGGGGATGGGAAAAGTATCTATGATACAAACAACATTCAATTCCCTATAATCCACGCATATCCTAATCCACCCATCATTCTTTATGCTGATCACCATTGGACTTATCCATTATGATTCCTCCAAAGCCTCAATTATACCGGATGCTATCATTTTTTATAGCTCTTCTTTAACCCTTACACGCATGTTGGGATTCATCCTGTAAGGCCTCTTCCTGACTGAGGGTGCACCATCTTTCAACTTTATCCTCATTTCCCCAATCTATATAGAGAAGGGGGGCCCACCTGCCCCAGATATAGATAGGCTCTTTTAATTGCAATCTAGATGACCGTACCGGTATCTATGAATGGTGTGTGTACCGTTCGCCCTATCGGCCCTATATCTAGATATATGGTATGTGTACCGTTCAGTGGGAAGCGGAAGGATATAGATATATGGCGGTCATTCAGTCGATTCCATTATATCCCTATCTGGCCCCCCCAGATATCTCATCTCGATCGAAACTTAATTGGAGGGGACCGATGAGGTGCATCCGCCCTATACCCTATATAGATGGCCCTCTAGACTAGAGGGTGCCAATGAAACTCTATATACCATCGCTCACACCCCGAACTATAGATGGGCTCTCACCCCCATATAGATATATCTATATAGATCTATATATAGGGCCCCCACCATCTAGATATGGGGGGGCACTCAACCATCGGGAGAGCACTCGATCGATAGATCAAGGTGTGAATGGTGGATGCCTTTCAACTCATGGTATCCACGTGGGAATAAATCCTCAAATTCATGCAAGAGATAGATGATCTTTGATACTTCCTTGTCGACCAGTAGTCCCCAATGATAGCTTCCTTGGGCTCCTTCTCTGAGATGATGTTAACTTTTTTGGTTTTGAGTGGTTCATGATACGCACGCGCACATGTATCTTTGCATCACAACTACTTTGTGCGCTCCAACAAAATGGTCGACATTCAGGCTTTCCATCTCCTCTCCATCAATAATGTATACCATCCTTCCTTTCTCCTTTTCCACACACATGCGCTCGAATTTTAGGTCTTCTGGTTCCTCCTCTTCGAACCGTGCTTCCAAGCTAGGTCCACCAAGTAATTTTACTAATCTATCTTCTACCATGACACAATCCCCCAGAGTGAGGCATTGGATAGTCTGCAACGCCTCATCAACCGGTTGTATGGTACTTCAGTACTCCAACGTGTGAACCAGGTCAGCCGCTAATTCCTACTAATTTGCTATTTGGCGGTGAGTTTTAGAATGGATGTACCAAGCACATGCACATCCTTATAGTGTTGAATATAGCTTGTGCACCCAAAGGGAGGGTGGTAAATCTTCCACACCTTCTCCCCAGACCCTCTCACAAGCCTGAATGTGGGAAGAGGTGGGTTCATTGCCATTGTAATCCTTGATAGTGGTGGGTATGTTGCTCTTCGAGAATTAGATAGTGAGTGCAATCCTAACTTCATGCCATTCTAACAAGTTTTCACTATGCGTGGCCCACCACCTCACTGCTATGCCTATCAAAACATAACCTAGCATACTTCATCACTCGTCCTCCCTCCATTGAGCTTCCATTTCTCTTAAAAATACCTTAGGGTATGCATCCCTAGAATACTTGGTTATTGCCTTTCCTCTTCGAAGGTGTCAAATCAGTATGCGCCATTGTTACCTTGGTTACCAATCCTTTTAGATGTCATCAATCAATTAATAATTCCCATGCACCCAATTTTCACTTGCTATACTTGGTAGTATCACTGACAGATTGAGCATCATCAAACTAGATGACTCCTCCTATAGGGTGGATGGTCTTTGGATCTCTTATGGAGCACACATATATTCTGCCAGGACCTCCTCTCCAAGGGGTTCAGTATAGGGGGTGTAATTCCCATCGCAATTCTCACAAGCCTGAATGTGGGAAGAGGTGGGTTCATTGCCATTGTAATCCTTGATAGTGGTGGGTATGTTGCTCTTCGAGAATCAGACAGTGAGTGCAATTCTAACTTCATGCCATTCCAACAAGTTTTCACTATGCGTGGCCCACCACCTCACTGCTATGCCTATCAAAACATAACCTAGCATACTTCATCACTCGTCCTCCCTCCATTGAGCTTCCATTTCTCTTAAAAATACCTTAGGGTATGCATCCCTAGAATACTTGGTTATTGCCTTTCCTCCTAGGTGTCAAATCAGTATGCGCCATTGTTACCTTGGTTACCAATCCTTTTAGATGTCATGCAATCAATTAATAATTCCCATGCACCCAATTTTCACTTGCTATCTTGGTAGTATCACTTTGAAAGATTGAGCATCATCAAACTAGATGACTCCACCTATAGGGTGGATGGTCTTTGGATCTCTTATGGAGCACACATATATTCTCCTAGGACCTCCTCTCCAAGGGGTTCGGTATAGGGGTGTAATTCCCATCGCAAGTAGTATAATCACCCTCTCTTCCTTGTTTTCAAATATTATGTACCCCTTGTGAAATCGAGATCTCGCATTATTCTTATAACACCACGGGTGCCCAAATAAAGATGGGAAATTATCTGTCGGCAAGTGCCAAGACTTCAAAATCCCTAGTGAACCTAGTCCCCTGAATGGTAATGGTCGCATCCTTCAAGACACCTATAGGAATTTCCTTTGTCTTATTTGTCATATACAACACATTTGAAGATGGCTGTAATGTAGGTCTTCCCATTTGATGTCAGGCATCTATAGTGAGAACATTAACCTCCATGCCTATGTCAATGAGGATGTTGCTAAGCAACCATCCATCCACTACTGCGTTGAAGGTAATCTCTTTGTCATAATCAAGGCTATGAGGTGGGAGGTTTGCATGTAGGATCTACCTTTCATGCTCTTCCCGCGCGCGATACCTTTTCTCTCAACCATGCCCCTAGTAGAGGAATAACATTCTCCTTGTAGACACCAAATTTGTGTCTTACGACACCCTGTGCCCCGCATCTCATTTCACAACCTAACCTCACCACCTAAACCTTACACAATTATTTATTAATTACCTTATAATTAATAAATCCACATCTCCAAACCTGCCACCTCATTTTGCCACCTCATCATGACCTAGCCCTAACCCTAAACTAACCTAATTAAGACCTATAACTTGGTCTACATCCACACCCATGACTAATTACTCCTCACCCACACCAAAACCAACCTAATAATGACTTGACCAAGCCCACAACTAATCCCTCGGGAGAAAAGGAGGGAAAGTTGGCTATTTTACTAAAAATAGCCCACTTTGACTTAACCGACATCGGTTCCTACTCGACCGCCATCGGTTACGTAACCGCCATCGGTTCCCTATAAATGACCTTCCCCAACCAAAAACAAGGGATCAGAATTCATTTGAAAGATCCAGAATTCACTTGGCAAGACAGAGACAAGTGAAGGAAAGAGAAGAGTTTGCAGAGAAGGACATCGAGCCCAAGACTGCAACTGAGTAACCAGAGCACAACGACACTCATCCAAGCATTGGGAGAGAAGATAAGCTCACTTTTGATTGTCGGATCATCCCACCTGAGCCTTGTCTTCGTCATCACAGTCCTTGGAGCTGTACCTTCATCAGGAACTAGTAAGTAGTGTCTTGTACGTTTTTAAATACCATTTCTTGAACTTCTGATTCATAGTAATTATAAGCTCACTCCTAGATCTACTACCCGATAGCACCCTACATCTAACTTTCATTCCTCTACCCTTGCATTTCCCCAAGAACAGCTCCCACACTCTCTGAGTCTTCTCCATCACCCTATTGCCTACCCCTGATCATTTACCAACCTTATAAACACCATAACCACCTTACAGCCAACCTTCATTGAAAGCCCCTAAATCACTGCCCCTACCGATATCGGTTATCAAGAATCCGTATCGTATGTTATAACCGCAGTCGATTATACATACAGTGACCGGCATCGGTCACTGTGACTCAAACCAAAACCAGCCTTTCCTCTATTGCTTTTTAACGAGGTAACTAAATCGTAATTTTGCAATAACTTCTTTGTTATCATTTGTGTTAATTCGTATTGAAAGGGGAACTGACCACCTTCGAAAGGAAGTCTAATATTTCCTGGGCCCAAGGTAGTTCCCTCATTTATTGTCTAACTATAATCTGGTGGTCTTGCATTCTTATTCACAGGTAGTCCTTCCCAGACAAAAAGGAGTTCTTCGCAATCGATCTGATCTCTCTCTACGGTACGCGCACACCCTCCCAACACTCAACAGGTATTCCTCCTAGCCCTAACCCTTATCTGTTTCTCAAGAGAATGAAAAGATAGAAGCAACTCTATTCTAAGAATGGAAACATTCTACGTGAAACATTTTGGCACGCCCGGTGGGACCCTTTCTCGGGTTTCTTTCTTTCTTGCTTGCTTTCATATAGGGAGCATACTTGCTATTTTCTTCTTCTAAATATTCACAAGATATTTTGTCATTTTGGTAAAAGAATTTGTCTTTCTTCCTCATCTTTGCATTAGTGAAAGTCATCTTCTTTGCTTCATCGAATATCATTTTCGATTTGGGTTTAAAACACGTGCATCACATTCTTGCTTGTTGTTTTTAATTCTAGTGAACGTAGATTAAGTAACAGGTCATACACGTGGGGGTGATATCCACGGTATTGACAAGAAATTAATCTTACTTTCACTGCACAACACATACCAAATCACATCATAATCAACACAATAGCTCAAACATCCCCCTTTTTCCGCGGTATTCCTCCGCCCGATTGAGGTAACCTTATAAGCCAAAACAAACTTGACATCTCCCTTAGGTCTTTTGTTTAGGATTGACATCATCTTGCATCTAAGGCATAAGCCCACAATAATTAAAACTAATCCTAGGGTTAGTCTCTTAATTTGCTTGTGCATCTTGCTTGTTTTTTAGTTCTGTTTCTCTATCATACCCTGTATCAGTGATCACTTCAGAACAGTTTGGTGGGTATACTAAGCATTGTTAACCCCAAATCAGCAGCTTCTTACATCTTCTCTTTGCTTTCACAGTGACCGACACCGGTCCTATTCTACCGACATCGGTTAACTGACCGACACCGGCTACAGTCTGACCGACATCGGTTATCAGACCGATATCGGTTACTGTCTTTCACAGTTCCCGACAAACCAACAACCTACCAATTCCAACATTTTGTTGTTGTTTCTATTCCTGATAGATTGAATCCCTACTGTGTACTCTTGTCCATGGTTGTTATCACTTGAAACAAGCCACAACCATGGTTTCACATGCCTGTTCCATGCCTTTTCCTGAATCACCCCCTTCACATCCTATGGGGAATCCTACGGACACCAGTGATGTTCCCAAGATCCCTGTAGGAGATAAGGAATTTGCCAAATTTTTGGATGCTAATCCTAGTGCCGTACAGTATTATTTGTCTCATACCCCTGACCGTACACCCGACGGTCAGCTTCTCGTTGGTATGCCCATTAGTATAGCTGCTCACTTAGCTCCTTCCCCACCTAATAACTCCACCTTACCTTCTTCATCCTTAGCTCCATCTCCCAACTCAGTGGCTTCGGGGGTTCATACGGCATAGATTGGCTTTCCTTTGGTTAATCTAGGGCCCCACATATCATTACCGCCGACTGCTCCTACCTCGTCTCTCTCAGTAGCCCCTTTCATAACTTGCTCTCTGCCACCTATCCACACGAGCTTTCCTTCTCAAGCTCCGCCCACCTTTTCATTTCCACAAACTTATCCGGTGGCTTCAACATCTTATATAGGACATCCCTATTCGGTCGCCTCAACATATTCGTCATCAATACCTTATCAACATTTAACCCCACCATTGTCTAGTAGTGGCTCTTGGCCTAATCCTCCACCATTTACAACAACCGCACCATCATCTTACCCAACCACTGATTTAATCAAACAAATGATGGACAAGATGCAAAATTTGGAGGCTTCTGTTTCAGGAAGCCGTAGCACCCTGACATATGAGCAAGTTTGTCGAGAGCCTATTCATCCTTCTGTCCCCCTTCATTCATATCCTCCTCAATGGGAATTACCAAAATTTACTCGTTTTAATAGTAAGGAGGATCCTCAACAACACTTGCGATCATTTAGACATGCCTGCTATCTGATTGCTCATGACGATGCCTTACTACTCCACACCTTTCCCATGTCCTTATCAGGACCCGCCTTGGAGTGGTACAGTGCTTTAACCCAGCACTCAATCTTCTCTTTTAACCAATTAGCCCAATCTTTCTTGGATCATTTCTCCATTAATATTGCCAAGAAAGTATCCATCACCGACCTCTATGCCATCCGACAATTTGAAGATGAATCTATCGCAGATTTCATTGGACGATGGCGGGGCCTCATCAACCAACTCACTTATGCCTTACCTCAGGCCGAACTCATCAAACTCTTTACGCGGGCCTGCGCTAAGCACATTTCTCCCACCCTCCAAATTCAAACTTTCCGCACCTTTGATGAGGCCTTTACTATGGCTCGAAACTAGAGATTCGAGCCTTAGAGGAGGAAAATTGAGGTTGCGCAACAAAACCCCAATTTCCAAACCCAAGACTCCACCAACAAACCCAACACCACCAATTCTCACGCATCGACTGCTTCGAAATCAAAAGGAGCTATACACGCGGTGATGGTCAAATCCCAAGCACCGTCTAGTACCCCACCAAAAACCACCTATAAGTATAAAGCCGAGCCCATCAATTACACTCCCTTGGGAGAAACTTATGGTGTGATCTTGGAAAAATTTCTCAAAGCAGGAGCTATCACCTTGCCTCCTGTTAAACCTCATTCCGGGTTTGATTCCACCCATGCTATACCTTCTTGGTACAAAGAAAATGACTTCTGTAACTTCCACCGCGTGAAGGGACACAGTCACGAAAACTACAAGATGTTGAAAAACATAGTGCAGGAAATGGTTGATGCAGGGGATATAACCCTCGATAATCCTAATGCCCCTGCTAACCGAAATTTGAAAATCTTCAACAAACCATTCCCAAACCACTCATCTAATAGTAACATAAACCAAGATATCTTAGCCGAGGAGAGTGTTCATGAAATCCATGCAGTTTTCAACTCCCAACCAAAAGCTTCTATCGAGGAAATTCTGAATCAAGCCTCATCACTAACGCAGGGATCCACACCCACTTCACCACCATCAAGACAAGATGATAACCTTTCCATTCCTTTACCCATAAAGGAATTAACCACCCAGAGTTCTCTTCTCATGAATGAGTCTTCTTACACCACATCCCTGCAAGATTGTGAGTGGATGTTATCTAACTTATCTATTTCCCAAACATCTCCTTCCGTCACTCTTGCTGTAAAAGAAGAAGGCTCGCCACTGTTTCTGTCATCCTTAGAAGAGAAACCTCTCGAACCGACATCACCAAACTCCTTAATCATGACGGATCCCCTCAAACATGCTCTCCTACCTATTAGTTCTTCATCGCCTAAATCTTTTCAGTGACCGATTGACCTCTTAACACCCATTGATACAGTGCCTCATTTACCCCCTGTATCACACCCACAGTGGACCGGAATCACAACCCACCTCTCTTCCATACAAAATTTCTTCTTCACACGTGAATATTTTCATCCCTCAGAAGATAGGTGAGTCCTATGGGAGCATTTGAGTACACCATGCTCTACTCAAATGAAAATGACCGATCCAGACACCTCTACCATATACCCGAGGTGTTTACAAAAGCTCAAAATGCCTATGTCCTCATCTTCACCCCTCTCATCTCTACCGAATACCTCATCCACCTCTATTAACCTAACCAAACCTTCCCCTACGCTTGGGACTTCACCAATACCTAGCCTAACACACCCACCTCAATGGTTAGATTTATCCAAAAATAAAGTCATCCATCCACCTAGGAGACAAACCCAATCCCCTCAAGTCCAATCTATGCCTCTGTCACAACTAAAACCCTCGCCATCACACCTACCTTCTATATTGGGACCTCACCCCTCCACCTTGCCTCAATACATCATACCTCCTGCATTTTCTTTAAAACGACCTGCACCTTCTGCACCCATACAGAGATCCATGGGTGTATCAACACCGTCACCCCAAGTATCTTGTCCACCTATCAACCCTAAACAAACTCCATCATCAAAGGATTTGTTTATTTACTCCTCTTTCTCCATGGTTGTTTCCTCGCCACCACGTCATCTATTGCCTCATCATCTAACCAGCTAAACATTAACTTCAAGCCAAGAAGAAGCCATGTTTAGTTAAATCCAATTATCAAAACCCCTTGTCTAAACCACCACCCGTACGAACCAACCATACCCAACCATTACCAAAACCCACCCAATCAATAGCCTCATCTTCCTCTGACTTTGACCCGCTCAAAGGATCTTACGCCAAGATCCTTGATATGTTGGTGGAGAATGCGACCATTTACCTACCCCCACTTAGACCCTATGATCCATCTAAACCTCGACCTATAGGTTATGATGAGTCTAAAATCTGCGCTTACCACCGCACACCAGGACATGATGTAGAGGGATGCAAAGCTTTGAAATCCATCCTTCGTCAGTCACCTATCTCGGATAGAAAGGTTAAGAAAGACAACTTACGAAGGGAGAAACCTTTAGCTTCAATCCCCTCTCCTATACCACCTGTCCCCACCTCACCAAGATCTATCATTATTGCAACCCCACCTCTCGAAAAAACAATGACTTATCCCTGCCATCTTCCTCCTCTCATGTTCACGAGATCAACATGATTAGCATTGCTACTCGAGGTCAGAAAAACAAGGGGACAGCCAAAGAAAGTGCACCTGTGGCATCCCTTTCTCCGTCCGCCATCCCAATCGCACCACCACCTAAAGTGGTTATTCATGGACCTGCCTACCCCATCTCTGATGGAGTTGTCCATCGTACCATGATCAAACAACTTCACCAATCACCTGTAAAAATGACACTGTATGATCTCATTCAAACCTATAAATCTCATCGACAAGCTCTTATTGAGATCCTTCAAGGGATAGAGGTCCTACCTAATGAAACTTTACCTCAGCCTCCATTTTAACACCCAATCACATTGCTTCTCTCACCAAACAACCTACCTCCCCAACCACTTCGTCCCCGTACAAAGAAAGCCATCTTTGCTCTGCGGCTCTCTAAAGATGAAATTGTCGACTTTGGTGCAGAAGATCCTGACCCTGCTCTTTTCATCTCGGCTTACGTCCGGACATCCGAGTACGTCATGTTATGATTGACGGGGTGCTAGCCTAAACATCATCTCTTCCAAAGCCTTCCAACAAATGAATATCCCTTCTAGCTGCATGTGTGCCAACCCCACCATGTTGCGTTCATTCAATGATGCTATTACTTCTACTTTAGGCACCGTGATCCTTAACATTCATGTAGGGCCACGTACCTTACCCGAACTCTTCTATGTCCTTGAGGGAGAATTCCAATACAACATGTTGTTAGGCCACCCTTGGATCCGGCTATGGGATGTGTTCCCTCCACCTTACATAGATACATAAAATTTGAGTATGAGGGGAAGTCCTATACCGTAAAAGCTGACGCTCCCCCCTTCAAAACCTGTAATATGTTATATCACCCTAATGATGTACTTGTACTAGTCAAGACACCCATTCATCCAACCCAACCATCTACTTCGACCACACCTCAACCATCCACCTTAGCCGCACTTACACCTTCAACCAATGAAACCGCCACCGCAAATACCACTTCCTTCCCAGCGGATAACATCCCAACCTCAGATCCCTTGGTAGATGTTTTTCAACGCCTTACGCTGGGGGAGTATCACCTATATAACGTTAACACTTTCCATACCCCACAGGAGTACAGACAGTTACATGCGCATCCTACCTACGACCATCGTGTGGGGGAAGTAATCTCCTATAGACCACCTAATTGCCGCACCAACCTAACATATGGGGGTGTCGACGCATCCTCTGTCACCCCCGAACCTCCCCTGGTGTGGTTCCCTTCCAATCTGATTTTCAATATCTAACTAATCGTCATTTTGCTTCACCTTCCCGACGCTACCGTGCTTGGAAGGGCTTCGGTTTTGGTCTTTATGAATAAGGCCGACATACGATCATTCCCATGACTACACGCAAACACAAATATCTTCGTGGTCTTGGATTCTCTCCGAACCACCTACACCAAAAGAAAATACATATCCGTTGTATCCAAGAAGACGATGAAGTCACCCTTTACGAACCATCATCACCCATTTTGCCATCGTCACCTGAGTCGAGTCGATAGACCCTGAATCTATCCCTCCTAACTTTTTTTTCATAAACGCTATCTTCCTGGGTCCTCTCACTTATCAACGTGATAATGAAGACCCATATTCTTTTCCCCTTCTATATCTAGACATGATTGAAGAAGACTCACCTTCAATTAATGTTGTTGAGTGCCAGGATGATGACTCCATCCTCACTTATCTTGGTGCGGATGACTCTTATATTCAACGCGCCTTACCATCTGAAAACTCAAACCATGTTGAATGAGTCGACTATAGAAATCAACATCCACACAGAGGATGATCCTCACATTGTGAAGATTAGACAATCTCTTAATGCATCAGAAAAACTACCTTCACTACCTTCCTCCGTGCCCGCAACCAAGCTTTCGCTTGGTCCTACGCTGACATGCCAGGAATTGATCCTGACATCGCTGTCCATAACATTACTCAAAACCCGACTCCAAACCAATTAAATAGAAACTGAGAAAAATGCATCCACGCATTGCCCTCTTGGTCAAAGAAGAGCTTCAATGACTCCTTTCTGTTTCCTTCATCTTACCTATTGACTATCCTCAATGGATTTCTAACATCGTACCTGTCACTAAAGCAATGGGGGACTTTGGATATGTACGGATTTCCGGGACCTTAACCTCGCTTTCCCAAAGGATGACTTCCCCCTACCTAGTATTGATCAACTTGTTGATCTCACTGCGGGCCATGAGATGCTTTCTCTCATGGATGGCTTCTCGGATACAATCAAATTTTGGTAGCCCCGGCCGATCAACATAAAACCACCTTCATAACTCCTTGGGGAACCTTCTACTATCGTGTCATGCCGTTTGGCCTTAAGAATGCTGGTGCAACCTATCAGCTGGGCTATGACTTACATTTTTCATGACATTATGCACACTATCCTTGAGGATTATGTCGATGATCTTCTTGGCAAATCTAAACATCGCAGTGAACATCTCGATGTTTTAACCATTATTTTCGATCACCTATTACAATATTGTGTTCGTCTTCAACCAAAGAAATGTGTCTTTGGTGTCCTTTTGGGAAAACTCCTTGGTTTTATCATCTCTTTGCGTGGCATCGAGGTCGATCCAGCTAAAGTCAAAGCTATCCTAGAAATGCCTCCACCCACTAACCTCAAACAATTACGTAGTTTGCAGGGAAAACTCCAATCTATCCAGCGTTTCATTTCACAACTCTCGGATCGATGTCAACCTTTTCATCATCTCCTTAAAAAGGACATTATCTTTTAATGGAGTGAAGAGTGCCACCAAGCCTTTGAGGCTCTTAAAGCCTATCTCTTGCAGCCACCGTGCTTATCCCACCTCAGGACGATCACCCTTTCTACCTTTACCTTTCAGCCACTGACCATGCTGTAAGAGCCATGCTCACACATCATGACTTCAAGCATCGAGAACAAGCCATTTATTACATAATTTGTACTCTTGTGGATTACGAGACTAGGTATACACATGTAGAAAAGTTGTGCCTAGCCCTATCATTCGTGGCAACCAAACTCCGACATTACCTCCTGAATCACAAAACTTTTGTCATCACCAACGCGACCCCATCCATTATATGTATGCCAAACCTCATCTAAACCAATGCATCACCCGATGGCTTATGCTCCTCGCCGACCTCGACCTTGAGTTTGTACACCAAAAATCAGTCAAAGGACAAACTATCGTAGACCAACTCATGGAAGCCCCTTTACCTGGGGAACAATTTACCAATTTTACTTTCCCTGATGAACTCATCGCCACTCTTTCACTCAGTGAGGAGTCGTATCTAATGACCCTCTTCTTCGATGGATCCAAATGCTAGTGCGGCGGAGGGGCCGGCGTTGTTCTCATTCCTCTTGATGCTGAACCTATGCCTCTTTCATTCCGGCTCGATTTCCCCTGCACTAATAATACAGCGGAATACGAGGCCCTTGTTTTGGGTCTCTAGGTTGCATTACACTTAGGTGTAAAGTCTATTAACATTTTCGTGACTCTCAACTAGTATTCAATCAAGTTATGGGCATCTACCAATGTAAAAATGAGGAACTTCAAAAGTACAAACATTACGTGGACTCACTTTTGACCTTATTTACTCATTATTCTATCCAAACCATTCCCCACTCAACTAATAAATTTACGGATACTATGGCTTGCTTGGCCTCACAAATTCCTGCCTCACCAACTGACTATGACATATTTGTCTTGGTCCAACAACTCTTTTCCCCATCTTACTCAATCCCAGATGTTTGTATGGTAAATAATGTATCTGCTAATTCGTAGGATACCTGGTATCACCAATTTCATGACTACCTTACAACCTCTATTCTCCCACCTGACCTTACTAGTAATGGAAAACGTGCTTTTCTTAAAAGTGTTTCTCGTTATGTTGTCATGGGGGAATCCTCTATAAACGTGGCTTTGATGGCATCCTCCTTCGATGTCTAACCGGCACGGAGGTCACCTATACCATCCAACAAGTCCATGACGGAATTTGTGGTGGACATTTTAGTGGCCTTGCCGTGGCCAAACAGATCCTTCGCCTAGGCTATTATTGGCCTACTCTTAATAACGACTGCTACAAATATGTTAAGCATTGTGTTATGTGTCAACAACATGCCAACCTTCAACATACTCCTAGCCATCCGCTACAGGTCGCACGAGATCTTTGGCCTTTCTCACAATGGGGTTTAGACCTTATTGGTGAGATTCACCCGCCCTCTTCGCAACGTCACCATTGGATAATCACAGCAACTGAATATTACACTAAATGGGTGGAGGCCATTCCACTCATTTCAACCAAAAAAGAAAAAATCGTAGAATTCATCAACCATCACATTATCTGTCATTTTGGTGTTCCTCATTGCTTGATAACAGATAATGGAAAATCTTTCAAAAATAAGTTGTTACAAGACCTTTGTGACAACTTTGGTATCAAACTTAGCTTCTCATCACCTTACTATCCACAAGAAAATGGTCAAGTGAATCTTCTAACAAAACCATGACCAAAATTCTCATGAAATTCGTTAACGATTCTGGAAAAATTGGCCTGATCACATCCCCTTTTCCCTTTGGGCTTATCGAACCAGCATTCGTACCTCCACTCATGCCACCCCATTTTCATTGGTATATGGTACCGAGGCTATCTTGCCTCTCGAAATACAAATACCCTCCCTAAGAATATCTCTCCAGGATATTCTCACCAATGATGATTTCTGCTAAGAGCGGTTAGCCCAATTGGAGCTTCTTGACGAGCGTTGTCTTACAGCTCTTGACCACCTTCAAATCTATCAAAAGCGCATCAAGCATGCTTATGATAAGCGAACTCATGAGCGTACCTTTAAGATTGGTGATCTTGTCCTCAAAGAGAATCAACATGTAACCAAACTAGAAAAGAGCAAGCGTGGAAAATTTTCTCCAAATTGGATTGGGCCTTACATTATCACTCACACTTATGGATCAGGCACTTACCATTTAGCTTCGCTCAATGGTAAACCTGAGCCTGAACCCCTTAATGCCTTGCATCTTCGACCATTCTACTATTGAATTTAGTATTATATCACTTCTTATCTACCTTGCGCCTCCTTGAGCTCATTTACCACCTCATACACCTTGTTTCATGCATCTCAAAATAGAATCACGCTCACATGGTTTGGTCATCATCTCCTCTTAAAGATGCCTTCCCCTTTTTAGTCTGGTCCATGACTTAAAAGTATAAAATAACACGTTCTCAATTATACAATTATGAGATATTCTTGAGTCAAACTTCCTACAAAACTAGATGCTTCATGCCAAACGGACATCTAGACCTCAAAGTTATACATAGATTTGCTCCTCGAAGGAAAGCTATGTGCAAAGCCACATCTTCTACTATAAATAGACTGCTCCCCCAAAGGATAGCTATACACAAAAGCCGCATCGATACTATAAATAGATCTCCTCAGAAGGACATTATACACAAAAGCTGCATCTGCTACTATAAATAGACTACTCCTCAAGGACAAACTATACAAAGTCAGCCTCTATCGAATCTTATCGCATTGATTAGCTTCATAAAGAGCTCAAGAACAACAAAATGCATATCCCATATAGACTTCTCGCATCGATCAGTCTATATTCATAAAAAAAAAGTAGCATTCAAAAGCACTTTTGAGTCATGGACTTGTCTATTTAGGTTTGGTTCTCTTTCGTCAGAATAATCACCTTATAACAAGTTCGATCGCGCCCCAGCTATACCATCTACCTCATCTCACCATTCTTCAAAACAACAAAACTCAAGGGACGTGACGTATATCCGATATATTGTGATTATACAACTCTTTTCACCTATCGACTTCTCGCCTATGCAAGGTACCTAGGGATTCAAGTTCATCCTCCGATAATACGTGGTTTGTTCAGCTCTTTCCAACTATGGGACACTTTTCCTCTTTTACCCGAATCTAGGATTATGTGTTGACCTTAATCAGGACACGTTTCCCTAATACTTGGGTAAGCTAACCTTCACTTCACCTATACCTACACCAATACCACCAATACCTTACCAACACCAACAACATTACCCTACCAATATCAATATTTTTACCAACCAACAAATTGCTTGAATTCAATTCCTCTCCCTGTCCTAAGGAGAACTACATCGGTCCGAGGCCCCTCCTTTCTTTGTGCAATGGGCTATGTAGGTAGCACTTAGGAGACATAGGGTCTCCAAGGTTAGCTCGACCATCCCCTACCATAACCTATCATGTGTTGTAAATATAAATATTTTTGGGTATTTCTATTTGATAACACTCACCTTGGTCCTTTATCAATTCAAAACATTCAAAACATAAACATTATTATTATTATCATAACTCAAATCAACATACATATTCAGTTTTATTTAGATGTTAAACAAATACATCTTCTATCATCGACGCGTAGGTCGGCATCCTTATTTATTCTTCTACCCCTATGAAATTCACTTAGACCCTTGCGCCTCATCCCGAACCAGGTGATGATCATGATCATCGACACCACTCACCCGCCTCTCCATCCTTAAAGGTGCCATTGCTATTGGTTCCTCCCACTGATCCGCCAATCTCTCCTGTAACATATGAATATGCCCTCTCGCGTGGAGGAATCTCACCTCTAGTCTCTCCACTCATGACTGCGCAACCGCTAACAATCTTGTTGTCTCATTCACCCGCATTTGAAGCTGGTGAACTAAACCCTGCAGGTGATCTCTTTCTGCTGTAATCACAGTTATGTCAAGATGATCGGCCCTCTCACGTGAACCTCGCAGCTCTGCTACCCACCATAATCTATAAGCCTCTGTCGCTCCTACATCCATTACCCTGTGATCGGCTGGCTGTCTCTTCTCGGTCCTTCGGAGGTGTCGGCGGGGAGGTGAGAATGATGCCTCAGCGTCGATCCTCATGTATGGTCTATAAGCCATGGGTATATCTGAACAAATCCAAATTGTCGCCACACGTGATCTAGAGGAATCCTCTCGTACTCACCTAGCCTTGTGTCCCACGATCCACCTTAATCTCTCTACACCCCTCAAATCCTCAGCTATGTTCTCCGTCACCATATAGTTCCCGTAAGGCCTCCAACGGATATCCGCAATCATCACCATCTCCCACATCTGCCTATAATACTCGACATCATATGTCACGGCCTCGAATCTCGACTCTTGCTCTGCGTCTGACCCATCGCCCGAATCCCAACCTCTCGCACTCCTATCTCTCCCGATTTGGATGGGTCGGCCTATTGGTCACACACAAACAATGTGCTCATAGGCCCAACAATGTAATAAGTATGCACAATCTAGTGTAGTCCTATGATTTCACCTACAGGCCCATAAACCCCTGTATAGCTCCGCCAGATATGCGGGTGCCCATGCGAAAGTCACGCTCCTTTCTATCATTTCCCAAATAATACACATCAATGCTTTTGGAAATCTTCCCCCATCCACCCTCGGTAATGCATAATACCCCACCGCTATCATTAATACCACTGCCAACCTTGTTGCCTCAGGGTGTGTTGAAAACATTATACCATAAGTGAATGTCAAACCTCGCTATGTCAATTCTCATGCAGCTGGACCAAATATTGTTGTTATCACTCCCCGCGCCACGTTAGGCCTTGCCTGATACACTGGTCTTCCTATAATTGGGAGCCTCAAAATTCGAAACACATCTTCCAATGTCACCGCATCTCCCTATTGGCGTATAGAAGGTATTCTTTTTTCTCGATTCCATCTTCTCAATCAACGCCGCAACATAGCATGATTGCACTGCGATTCGTGAATAATAGCAGATTCCACTTAACCCTGTTTCACTCGGAATGTTTCGTTCCTTTTAGAAATAGATAAGGTTAGGGGCTAGGAGGAATACCTGTAGAATGTCGAGATGGTGTGCGCGTACCGTAGAGAAAGATCAGGCTGATTGCGAAGAACTCCTTTTTGTCTTGGAAGGACTACCTGCAAATAAGAACACAAGACCACAAGATTTTGATTAGACAATAAATGAGGAAACTGCCTTGGGCCCAGGAAATATAAAACTTCCTTTCGAAGGTGGTCAGTTTCCCTGCTAATATGAATTAACACAAAAGACTGTAAAATATCAATTAAGTTGCTTCATTGAACTGGGTAGGGGAAAGGCTGGTTTTCTGGTTTTGATCGAGGAACCAGGCGGCGATTCGATAATCGATGCCTATTACCGATAACCGATACCAAAGTGGGTTCCCAAGATCTCATACGTTAGTTGCTTTGTGGGTAGTTGTGTTGTTTGTAAGGCTGTATATAGGTGGTATTAGGAAATAAGGTGATGAGAGGTAAATGAATGATAGTTAGATGCAATGGCACGTTGGGTAGTGGATTCAGAAACGGATTTAGGAGGGCTGGGATTCAAAGAGCATAAGAAATGTTATAACAGAGGACATGCAAGATGTGACTTACTGGTTTTGACAAAGATGCAAGTTGATCTCCTTTGCTGCAAACGCTTCTGGTTTCTTCACTCGTCTCTGCTCGGTCAAGTGAAGATCTGGACTCTGTTTTTGCTCCCAATGATCTCTGTTGATTCAAAAATCATTCGACCCTGATCCAAAATGAAATTCCGATCCTTTGTTTTTGGTTTGGGGAGCCCATTTACAGGGAACTGATGGCGGTTGCGTAACCGATGGCGGTCGAGTAGGAACTGGCATCGGTAAGGAAAAAGTAGGCTATTTTTAGTAAAATAGCCCACCTTCCCTGCTTTTCTCCCGAGAGATCAGTTGCGGGCTTGGTCAAGTGGCTAGAAGGTCGGTTTTGGGTGCGAGTAAGGAGGCATTAGTTATGGATGTGAGTCTAGACCAAGTCATAGGTCTTAATTAGGTTAGTTTAGGGTTAGGGCTAGGTCATGATGAGGTGGCAAAATGAGGTGGCAGGTAAGGTGATGTGGATTTATCAATTACAAGGTAATTAATAAATAATTGTGTAAGGTTTAGGTGATGAGGTTAAGTTGCGAGATGAGATGCGGGTCACAAGGGGTCATAAGACACAAATTTGGTGTCTACATTAGCCCCTTATTGTCATGTAGCTTGTTTTGTAAAGCTGCACGGACAATAATATGAAGTGGTTTCCCCTGTTAAGGGTATAGGTAATCCCCCTCAAATCTATCACAGATTGAGTGAACGGGAAATCAGGGATAGGGTTGATAAAGGGTAAATGGGGTAGAGGGGATGGTAAGATGGTGGGGTAGGTCCAAGGCAGCAGACGCATGTTGAAATGCATTAGGGCGACTAGGGTACATGATTTGGCGAGCAAACCAACAATGTATAGGCAAAGGTCGATAGTTTATCCAAACAAGGGTGATATAATCCTGGTATCCAAGGCATAGGAAGTAGCTCCAGGGTATATAACAGGTAAGGTACAGGAACGTTTAGGCGTGTTCGGCAGTACCAAATGGTTGGTTTGGTTGAGATAAACGTCACGGTCTAGGTCTAGGCAAAGTTGGTCGACAGATCAAGTCAAGGACCCTAATCATGCTAAAACACGAACAGGTGAGCTCGATTGAACAAAAGGTACAGGATGGATGGATAAAATAAAACGTTGATTGTGGGTATGGTATTGAAGTGATACGGCCGTGGGTCGGGCCAAGTTGTTAGGTTACAGCCTTGGGTCGGGCCGGATGGTTAGGGTGAGGCCTTGGGTCGGGCCAAGTTGTTGGGTGGCGGCTTTGGGTCGGGTCGGATGGGTAGGGTGAGGCCTTGGGTCGGGCCAAATAGGTAGGTTGAGGCCTTGGGTCGGGCCAAATGGGTAGGTTGAGGCCTTGGGTCGGGCCAAATGGGTAGGGTGAGGCCTTGGGTCGGGCCAATAGGTAGGTTGAGGCCTTGGGTCGGGCCAAATAGGTAGGGCGAGGCCTTGGGTCGGGCCAAATGGGTAGGTTAAGGCCTTGGGTCGGGCCAAATGGGTAGGTTAAGGCCTTGGGTCGGGCCAATGGGTAGGTTAAGGCCTTAGGTCGGGCCAAATGGGTAGGGTGAGGCCTTGGGTCGGGCCGAATGGGTAGGGTGAGGCCTTGGGTCGGGCCAAGTTGTTGGGTGGCGGCCTTGGGTCGGGCCGGATAGTTAGGTTGAGGCCTTGGGTCGGGCCAAATAGGTAGGTTGAGGCCTTGGGTCGGGCCAAATAGGTAGGTTGAGGCCTTGGGTCGGGCCGAATAGGTAGGTTGAGGCCTTGGGTCGGGCCAAATAGGTAGGGTGAGGCCTTGGGTCGGGCCAAATGGGTAGGGTGAGGCCTTGGGTCGAGCCAAGTTGTTGGGTGGCGGCCTTGGGTCGGGCGGATAGATTACAGGAGAGATTGGCAGATCGGGGCGGTACCAATAGCCGTGGTACCTTTGAGGACAGAGAGGCTCAGCGGAAGCGTCGGCGATCACGATCATCACCTGGTCGGGATGAATCGTGAGGGTCTAAGTAAATGTTATAGAGGTATAAAAATAAATAAGATTACCGACTGCGTGTCGATGATAGAGAAGATGTATTTGTTTAACATCTAAATAAAATGAGATATATATGTTGATTTGAGTTATAATAATAAGAATGTTTTCGTTTCGACTTTCGGTGTTTTGAAAAAGGATAAAGAGGAATGTGATTAAATAGAAATACACAAAAATATTTATATTTACCACACATGATAGGTTATGGTAGGGGATGGTCGAGCTAACCTTGGGAGACCCCATGTCTCCGAAGTGCTGCCTTCATAGCCCATTGCACAAAGCAAGGAGGGGCCTCGGATCGATGTAGTTCTCCTTAGGATCGGGAGAGGCGAATCTGTAATTTGGTACGGTTTAGGCAATTGGTCGATTGGTAAGAATATTGATATTAATATTGGTAAGGTAAGGTTGTTAGTGTCGAAATGAATTGGTGATGTTGTAAAAGGTATAAGGGAAGCGAAAGTTTATCCTACCCAAGTAGAAGGGAACCATGTCCTGATTAAGATCAACACACAATCCTAGATGCGAGGCAAAGCGAGAAAGAGTACTCCGTAGGTGAAAAGAGCTAAACAAACCACACAACGTAGAACGAGCTTGAAGCCCTAGGTACCGTGTGCATAGATTTCGAGAAGTCCATAGGTGAAAAGAGTTGTATGATCACAATATATCGGGTGTACGTAATGTCCCTTGAGTTGAAACAAATGGTGGGGTGAGGTGGATGATATAGCTAAGGTACGAGAATTTATTACAAAGTGAGTGTTCGACGAAAGAGAACCTACCCTAAATAGAAAATTCCATGACCCAAAAAGTTCTTTTGAATGAGGCCTTTATTTTACTGAATATAGACTGATCGATGCGGGAAGTCTACAAGGGATATTAATTGTGCTATTCTTGAGGTCTTCACGAAGCTGATCAATGCGAGAAGCTTCGATAAAGGCTAACCGTGTATAGCTGTCCTTCGAGGGAGCTATCTATTTATAGTAGCGAGATATGATTTTAGTGCATAGCTGTCCTTTGGGGAGCAATATATAGAATAGCATCAATAATTTGGCATATAGCTGTCCTTCGAGGGAACAATCTATATATAATTTAGATAGCTAGATGTTCTTTTGGCGTGAAGCATCTAGTTTGGTAGGAAGTTTGACTCAAGAAAATCCCATAAGAATACGGCTTATTTTAATACTTTGAAGTCATGGACTAGACTAAAAAGGGGAAGGCATCGTTTAGGTGAGGTGAGAATCAAACTATGTGAGCTTGATTTTTATTATGAGGTGTAGGAAGCTAAGTGCATGTGGTGGTATGTGAGCTCAAGGATGAGCGACGGGTAGATAAGAAGTGATATAACACTAAATTCAACAAGAGATGGTCGAAGATGCAAGGCATTAAGGGGTTCAGGCTCAGGCTTACCATTAAGCGAAGCTAAACGATAAGTGCCTGATCCATAGGTGTGAGTGATTATGTAAGGCCCAATCCAATTGGGAGCAAATTTTCCACGTTTTCTCTTTTCTAGTTTGGTGACATGTTGATTCTCTTTGAGGACAAGATCACCAACCTTAAAGGTACGCTCATGAAGTCGCTTATCATAAGCACGTTTGATGTGTTTTTGATAGATTTGAAGGTGATCAAGAGCTGTAAGACGACGTTCGTCAAGGAGCTCCAATTGGGCTAACCGCTCTTGGCGGAAATCATCGTTGGTGAGAATATCCTAAAGAGATATTCTAAGGGAGGGTATTTGTATTTCGAGAGGCAAAACAACCTCGGTACCGTATACCAAAGAAAAATGTGTGGCATTAGTAGAGGTACGAATGCTAGTACGATAAGCCCAAAGGGCAAAGGGAATGTGATCGTGCCAATTTCTTCCGGATTCATTGACAACTTTCATGAGGATTTTGGTTAGGGTTTTATTAGAAGATTCAGCCTGACCATTGGCCTGCGGATAGTAAGGCGATGAAAAACTAAGTTTGATACCAAAGTTGTCACAAAGGTCTTGTAACAACTTGTTTTTAAAAGATTTACCATTATCTCGTTATTAGCGATGAGGAATACCAAAACGATGAGATAATGTGGTGGTTAATGAATTCGACAATTTTTTCCTTTTTAGTTGAAATGAGTGGAATAGCCTCCACCCATTTTGTGTAATATTCGATGGCTGTGATTATCCATCGGTGACATTGTGAAGAGGACGGGTGAATCTCACCAATAAGGTCTAAACCCCATTGTGAGAAGGGCCAAAGATCTCGAGTGACCTGGAGTGGGTGGCTAGGAGTATGTTGAAGGTTGGCATGTTGTTGACACATAACACAACGCTTAACATATTCGTAGCAGTCGTTATTGAGAGTAGGCCAATAATAACCAAGGCGAAGGATTCGTTTAGCCATGGCAAGGCCACTAAAATGTCCACCACAAATCCCATCATGGACTTGTTGGATGGTATAGGTGACCTCCGCGCCGGTTAGACAGCGAAGGAGGATACCATCAAAGCCACATTTATAAAGGAGTCCCCCCATAACTACATAACGAGAAACACGTTTAAGAAAAGCACGTTTACCAGTACTAGTAAGGTCAGAAGGGAGAACAGAGGTTGTAAGGTAGTCATGGAATTGGTGATACCAAGTATCCTGCGAGTTAGCAGACACAGTATTTATCGTACAAACAACCGGGGCTGAATAAGATGGGGCAAAGAGTTGTTGGACCAAGACAAAAATGTCAGAGTCAGTTGATGAGGCTAGAATTTGCGAGGCTAAGCAAGCCATAGTATCCATAAATTTGTTAGTAGAGCGTGGAATGGTTTGGATAGAATAGTGAGTAAATAAGGCTAGAAGCGAATCCACGTAGTGTTTGTATTTTTGAAGTTCCTCATTTTTGCATTGGTAGATGCCCATAACTTGATTGACTACCAATTGAGAGTCACCAAAAATATTGATAGATTTGATACCTAAGTGCAGCGCAACCTGGAGACCCAGAACAAGGGCCTTGTATTCCATTGTATTATTAGTGCAAGGGAAATCGAGTCGGAATGAAAGAGGCATAGGCTCGGCGTCAAGAGGAACGAGAACAACGCCAGCTCCTCCACCGCGTTGGCATTTGGATCCATCGAAGAAGAGAGTCATTGGATACGACTCCTCCTTGAGTGAAAGAGTGGCGATGAGTTCGTCGGGGAATGTAAAATTGGTAAATTGTTCTCCAGGTAAAGGGGCTTCCGCAAGTTGGTCTGCGATGGTTTGTCCTTTGATTGATTTCTGGTGGACGAACTCAAGGTCGAGGTCGGCAAGGAGCATGAGCCATCGGGCGATGCGTTGGTTTAGATGAGGTTTGGCATACATGTAATGGATGGGGTCTGTGTTGGTGATGACGAAAGTTTTGTGATTCAAAAGGTAGTGTCGGAGCTTGGTAGCCACGAATGATAGGGCTAGGCACAACTTTTCTACATGTGTATACCTAGTCTCATAGTCCACCAAAGTACGACTTATATAATAAACGGCTTGTTCTCGATTCTCAGAGTCACGATGTGCAAGCATGGCCCCTATAGCGTGGTCAGTGGCGGAAAGGTAAAGGTAGAAAGGGCGGTCGTCTTGAGGTGGGATAAGCACGGGTGGCTGCAAGAGATAAGTTTTGAGAGCTTCAAAGGCTTGGTGGCACTCTTCACTCCATTGAAATTCAATGTCCTTTTTAAGGAGGTGATGGAAAGGTTGACATCGATCCGAGAGTTGGGAGATGAAACGTCGGATAGATTGTAACTTACCTTGTAAGCTACGCAATTGTTTGAGATTAGTAGGTGGGGGCATTTCTATGATAGCTTTGACTTTAGATGGATCGACCTCGATGCCACGCAAAGAGACGATAAAACCAAGAAGCTTTCCCGAAAGGACACCAAAGACACATTTCTTTGGTTGAAGATGGATAGAATATTGTAACAAAGTATAAAAATAATGGTTAAAACATCGAGATGTTCACTGCGATGTTTAGACTTGCCAAGAAGATCGTCGATGTAATCTTTAAGGATAGTGTGCATAATGTCATGAAAATATAGGTCATAGCCCGCTGATATAGGTCGCACCAAAGATTCTTAAGGCCAAATGGCATTACACGGTAATGTAAGGTTGCCCAAGGAGTTATGAAGGTAGTTTTGTGTTGATCGGCGAAGAAACCAAAATTTGGTTGTATCCTGAAAAGCCATCCATGAGAGAAAGCATTTCATGACCCACAGTGAGATCAACAAGTTGATCAATACTAGGTAGGGGGAAGTCATCCTTAGGGCAAGCGAGGTTAAGATCCCGGAAATCCGTGCATATCCGAAGTCCCCCCGTCGCTTTAGTGACAGGTACGATGTTAGAAATCCATTGAGGATAGTCAATAGGCAAGATGAAGGAAACAGAAAGGAGTCGTTGGAGCTCCTCTTTGACCAAGAGGGCAATGCGTGGATGCATTTTTCTCAATTTCTGTTTAATTGGCTTGGAATCGGGTTTCAGTGTAATGTTATGGACAGCAATGTCAGGATCAATTCCTGGCATGTCAGCGTAGGACCAAGCGAAAGCTTGGTTGCAAGCACAGAGGAAAGTAGTAAAGGCGACTTGTTCTGATGCGTTAAGGGATTGTCCGATCTTCACAATGTGAGGATCCTCCTCCGTGTGGATGTTGATTTCTATTGTAGATTCGTTCAGCATGGTTTGGGTTTCAGATGGTAAGGCTCGTTGAATATAAGAATCATCCGCGCCAAGGTAAGTGAGGATGGAGTCGTCATCCTGACACTCAACAACATTAATCAAAGGTGAATCCTCTTCGATCATGTCTGGATACAGAAGGGGAAGAGAAGATGGGTCCTCATTATCGCGTTGATAAGTGAGAGGACCTATGAAGATAGCATTTATGAAAAAAAAAAAAAAAGGAGGGATAGATTCGGTGGTCTATAGATTCTCGTGGGTGATGATGGCAAAGTGGGTGATGATGGTTTGGTAGGGGTGACGCTGCCTCTTCTTCAGAATACAGCTGACACGAGGTGTCTCCTGTGTAGGTGTTTCAGGAAAACCGAGACCACTGCGATCATTATGTTTGCGTGTGGTGATGGGGATGAGCGTATGTCGGCCTTGTTCATAAAGACCAAAACCAAAGCCTTTCCAAGCACAAATGAGTCAAGAAGGTGAGGGCGAAACGACGATTGGTAAGGTATTGAAAATCGATCGAAAGGAACCACACCAAGAGGAGGCTCGGGGTAACGGAAGATGCGTCGACACCCCCATACGTTAGGTTAGTGCGGCAGTGTGGTGGTCCGTAGGAGATTACTTCCCCCACACGACGGTCATAGTTAGGATGGGCATGTACCTGTCCGTACTCCTGCGGGGTAGGGAAAGAACTAATGTTATATAGGCGGTACTCCCCCAGCGTAAGGCGTTGAAAAACATCTACTAAGGGGTCCGCGGTTGGGATGTTAGCTGCGGGAAGGGAAGTGGTTTTGCGACGGTGGTTTCATCAGTTGAAGGCGTAGGTGCGATTGAGGTACATGGTTGAGGCATAGTTGAAGAAGATGGTTGGGTGGAATGAACGGGTGTCTTGATTGGTACCAGCACATCATTTGGGCGGTATAACATATTGCAGGTTTTAAAGGGGGGAGGATCAGCTTTTATGGTGTAGGACTTCCCCTCGTACTCAAATTTTATGCATCTATGTAAGGTTGAGGGAACGCATCCCATGGCCCGGATCCAAGGACGACCCAACAATATATTATATTGGAACTCTCCCTCAAGGACATAGAAGAGTTCGGGTAAAGTACGTGGTCCTACCCGAATGTTGAGGATCACGGTGCCTAAGGTAGAGGTAATAGCGTCATTGAATGACCGCAACATGATGGGGTTGGCACACATGTAGCTAGAAGGGATATTCATTTGTTGAAAAGCTTTTGAAGAGATGATGTTTAGGCTAGCACCCCGCCAATCATAACATGACATACACGAATGTCCCTGGACGTAAGGCCGAGATGAACAGTAGGCAGGTCAGATCTTCTCGTACCAAAATCGACAATTTCATCTTCGAGAAACCGATCGCAGAGATGGGTGTGAGTACGAGACAAAAGTGGTTGGGGTGGTGGGTTGTTTGGTGAGAGAGGCAACGTGATTGGGTGTTAGAATGGAGGCAACAGGCAGGGTTTTATTAGGTAAGACCTCGATCCCTTGAAGAATTTCAACGAGAGCTTGTCGATGAGATTCGAGAAGTCCAATGAGATCATATAGTGTCATTTTGACGGGTGATTGGTGAAGCTGTTTGATCATGGCTCGATGGGCAACTCCATTAGAGACGGGTAATCGGGTCCACGAATAACCACTTTGGGTGGTGGTGCAATCGGGATGCTTTGACGGAGAAGGAGAGGACGCAGTGTGCTTACTTTCGCTTTCTCATTGTTTTTCTGCGCTCGAGTAGAACACTAATCATATTAATCTCGTAGACCGTAGATGAAGAAGATGATTGGGATAAATCATGGTCTTCAAGAGGTGGGGTTGTAATAATGATAGATCGTGGTGAGGTGGGGATAGGTGGTATAGGAGAGGGAATTGAAGCTAAAGGTCTCTCCTTCGTAAGTTGTCTTTCTTAACCTTCCTATCCGGGAGAGGTGACTCGACGAAGGATGGTTTTTAAAGCTTTATATCCCTCCACATCATGTCCTCAAAAGTGCGGTGATAAGCGCAGATTTTAGACTCATCGTAACCTACAGGCCGAGGTTTAGACGGGTCATAAGGTCTAAGTGGGGGTAGGGAAATGGTCGCATTCTCTACCAACATGGCAAGGATTTTAGCGTAAGATCCTTTGAGTGGGTCAAAATCGGAGGAGGATGAGGGTATTGGTTGTGTGGGTTTCGGTAATGTTTGGGCGTGGCTGGTTCGTATGGGTGGTGGTTTAGCCAAGGGGTGTTGACACGTGGTTTTCACTAAACGTGGTTTCTTTGGCGCAGGAGCTACGTTCGGCTGGTTAGATGATGAGGCTACAGATGACATGGTAGCGGGAAACAACCACGGAGAAAGGGGAGTGACAGAAAATAAATCCTTTGATGATGGAGTTTGTTTAGGGTTGATGGGTGGACAGGATACGTGGGGTGATAATGTTGATATACCCTTAGATCTCGGTATAGGTGCAGAAGGCGTATGTCTTTTTAGAGAAAATGTAGGAGGTGTGATATATTGGTGCAAGGTGGAAGGATGAGGTCCCAATATGGAAGGTAGGTATGACGATGATGGTTTTGATTGTGATAGAGGCATGGGTTGAGTGTGTCTCCTAGGTGGCAGGGCGGCTTTATTCTTGGACAAATCTAGTCGCATAGGCGGGTGTGTTAGACTGGGTATGGGTAAGGTCCCAAGCGTAGGGGAAGATTTGGTTAAGTTAATAGAAGTGGACGAGGCATTTGGTAGAGGTGAGGGGGGTGAAGGTGAGAACATGGGCATTTTAAGCTTCTGTAAACACTTCGGGTATATGGTGGAGGTCTCAGGATCGGTCATTTACATTTGAGTAGAATATGGCATACTCAAACGTTCCCATAGGGCCTGTCTATCTTCTGTGGAATGACAGTCCTCACGTGTGAATGTGAACTTTTGTACGGAAGAAAGGTGGGTTGTGATTCCGGTCCACTGTGGGTGTGATACAGGGGGTAAACGAGGCACTGTATCAATAGATGTCAAGAGGTCAACCGGTCGTTGAAAAGATTTAGGCGATGAAGAACTAATAGGTAAGAGGGCATGTTCGAGAGGATCCGTCATGGTTAAAGAATTTGGTGATGTCGGTGCAAGAGATTCCTCGTCTAAGGATGTCAAAAGGAGTGGCGTATCTCCCTCTTGTGCAGCAAGAGGGGTAGAAGGGAAATCTGGGAAATAGATAGATTAGATAACATCCATTTGCAGCCTTGTAGGGATGTGGTATAAGCGGCACTCATCGATGGGAAGAGGAGTCAAGGCGTTAACTCCTTATGGGTAAAGGAATGATTTCACTTTGGTTCGATGGTGGTAAAGGAGGTTCGGGCTCTGAGTTAGTGAAGAGGCTTGATTCAAAATTTTCTCGATAGAGGCTTTGGGCCAGGGTATCAAAGATCGCATGGATCTCATGAACACTCTCTTCGGCTAAGATATCCTGGTTTGTGTTCTTCATGGAAGAGTGATTCGGGAATGGTTTGTTGAAGATTTTAAAATTTCGGTTGGCGGGGGCATTAGGATTATCAAGGGTTATATCCCTCAAGGCAACCATTTCCTGCACTATGTTTTTCAACATCTTGCAGCTTCTCATGATCATGTCCCTTCACACGGTGGAAGTTACTGAAATTCATTTTCTTTGTACCAGAAGGTATGGCACGAGTGGAATCAAACCCAAAATGAGGTTTAACAAGAGGTAATGTAATGGCTCCTGCTTTGAGCAATTTTTCCAATATCACACCATATGTTTCTCCCAAGGGAGTGTAGTTGATGGGCTCGGCTTTGTACTTATAGGTGGTTTTTGGTGGGGTATTAGATGGTGTTTGAGATTTAACCATCACCGCGTGGACAGCTCCTTTGATTTAGAAGAAGTGGACGCATGAGGAGTGGTGGTATTTGGTTTATTGGTAGAATCAGGAGTTCAGAAATTGGGGTTTTTGTTGCGCAACCGTAATTTCTCTTCTTCTAAGGCTCGAATTTCTAGTTTTCAAGCCATGGTAAAGGCCACATCAAATGTGCGGAAAGTTTGAATTTGAAGAGTAGGAGAAATGTGCTTAGCACATGCCCGTGTGAAAATTTCGATAAGTTCAAATTTCGAGGCAAGGCATATGTAAGTTGGTTGATAAGGCCACGCCATCGTCCAACGAAATCTGCGATAGATTCGCCTCTTCGAATGTCGGATGGCATAAAGGTTAGTGATGGATACTTTCTTAGCAATGTTAATGGAGAAGTGATCCAAGAAAGATTGGGCTAGTTGGTTAAAAGAGAAGATTGAGTGCTGGGTTAAAGCACTGTACCACTCCAAGGCGGGTCCTGATAAGGACATGGGAAATGTGCGGAGTAGCAAGGCATCATCATGGGCAATCAAATAACAAGCATGTCTAAATGATCGCAAGTGTTGTTGAGGATCCTCTTTACTATTAAAACGAGTAAATTTCGGTAGTTCCCATTGAGGAGGATATGAGTGAAGGGGAACAGAAGGGTGAATGGGCTCCCGAAAAACTTGCTCGTATGTCAAGGCGCTACGACTTCCCGACACAGAAGCCTCCAGATTTTGCATTTTGTCCATCATTTGTTTGATGAAATCTGTGGTTGGATGAGATGATGGTGCGGTTGTGGCAAACGGAGGCAAATTGGGCCAAGGGCCTCCACTGGACAATGGTGGGGTTAAGTGTTGATAAGGTATGGAGGATGAATATGTTGAGGCGACAGAATAGGGATGTCCCATATAAGGTGTTGAGGTTACTGGATACGTGTATGGGAATGAAAAGGTAGGCGGAGCTTGAGAAGGAAAGCTCGTGTGGATAGGTGGCAGAGAGCAAGTCATGAATGGAGTAGTCTGCAAGAGAGATGAGGTAGGGGCAGTCGGTGGTAATGATATGTGGGGTCCAAGATTAGCCAAAGAAAATCCAATCGAGTCGTATGAACCTCTCAAGCCGCTCAGTTGGGAGATGGGGTTAGAGATGCAGAAGCAATGCGGTATTATCAAGTGGAGTGGGAGCTAAATGAGCAGCTATACTAATAGGCATACTAACAAGGAGCTGACCATCAGGCGTACGGTCAGGGGTATGGGACAAATAGTATTGTATAGTGCTAGAATTAGCATCCAGAAACTTGGCAAAGTCCTTGTCTCCTACAGGAATTTGGGGATCTCACTAGTGTCTGTAGGATTCCCCACAGAATGTGAAGGGGGTGATTCAGGTAAAGAAACAGAGCAAGCATGTGAAACCATGGCGGCGGCTTGCTTTCGAGTGATAACAACCATGGACAGGTGTTCACAGTAGGGTTTCAATCTATCCTAATAAAACAAACTCGATTGGTAAAATTGGCGGGTTGTTGGTTTGTCGAGAATTGAAAAGATAGAACCGATATCGGTCTAGTATCCGATGTCGGTTATACTATAGCCGATGTCGGTCGTAACTTGCATAGCCGATCGGTGTAACAAGTCTGGGTTAACAAGATATAAAAGGTTGCTAATTTGATTTTTAACAACGTTTAGTATACGTGTCCAATTATTGATCACAAAGGCAGTATGAGAAAGAAAACAGAACTAAAAACAAGCAAGATGCACACACAAATCCAGAGATTAACCCTAGGGTTAATTTTAATTATCGCGGGCTTATGCCTTTAGACGTAGAATGATGTGAGAATCCTAAACAAGAGACTTAGGGAAATGTCAAGTTGTTTTGGCTTATAAGGTTACCTCAATCGGGCGGAGGAATACTGCGGAAAAAAAAAGGGGATGTTTGAGTCTGTTGTGTTAATTGTGAAGTGATTCGGTATGTGTTGTGTAGTGAATGTAAGATTAATTTCCTGTCAATACTGTGGATATCACCCCCACGTGCATGACCTCGTTACTTAATCTACGTTCACTAGAATTGAAAACGACAAGCAGAATGCAATGCACGTGTTTTAAACCCAAATCGAAATTATGTTCGATGAAGCAAGAGAGATGACTTTCACTAATGCGAAACTAGGAAAGCAAGACAAATTCTTTACGAAATATATAACAAAAGCGAGTAAACAGCAAGTATGCTTCCTAAAATGAAAATAAGCAAGAGAAACAGAAACCCAAGATGGGTCCCACCGGGCGTGCCAAAATGTTTCACTCGGAATGTTTCATTCCTTTTAGAAACAGATAAGGTTAGGGGCTAGGAGGAATACCTATAGAATGTCGAGATGGTGTGCACGTACTGCTAGAGAAAGATCAGGGATTGCGAAGAACTCCTTTTGTATTGGAAGGACTACCCGTGCAAATAAGAATACAAGACCACAAGATTTTGATTAGACAATAAATGAGGAAACTGCCTTGGGCCCAGGAAATATAAAACTTCCTTTCGAAGGTGGTCAGTTTCCCTGCTAATATGAATTAACACAAAAGACTGTAAAATATCAATTAAGTTGCTTCGTTGAACTGGGTAGGGGAAAGGCTGGTTTTCTGGTTTTGATCGGAGGAACCGATGCCGGTTACTGATAACCGATGCCGGTTACTGATAACCGATACCGGTGGGTTCTAGGATCTGTAGGTTAGTTGCTTTGTGGGGTAGTTGTGTTGTTTGTAAGGCTGTATATAGGTGGTATTAGGAAATAAGGTGATGAGAGGTAAATGAATGATAGTTAGATGCAATGGCACGTTGGGTAGTGGATTCAGAAACGGATTTAGGAGGGCTGTGATTCAAAGAGCATAAGAAATGTTATAACAGAGGACATGCAAGATGTGACTTACTGGTTTTGACAAAGATGCAAGTTGATCTCCTTTGCTGCAAACGCTTGGTTTCTTCACTCGTCTCTCGCTCAGGTCAAGTGAAGATCTGACTCTGCGCTCCCAATGATCTCTTGATTCAAAATCATTCGACCCACGATCCAAAATGAAATTCGATCCTTTTTTTTTGGTTTGGGAGCCCATTTACAGGAACCGATGGCGGTTTGCGTAACCGATGGCGGTCAAGTAGGAACTGCATCGGTAAGGAAAAAAAGTAGGCTATTTTTAGTAAAATAGCCCACCTTCCCCTTTTTCTCCCGAGATAAGTTGCGGGCTTGGTCAAGTGGCTAGAAGGTCGGTTTTGGTGCGAGTAAGGAGGCATTAGTTATGGATGTGAGTCTAGACCAAGTCATAGGTCTTAATTAGGTTAGTTTAGGGTTAGGGCTAGGGTCATGATGAGGTGGCAAAATGAGGTGGCAGGTAAGGTGATGTGGATTTATCAATTACAAGAGTAATTAATAAATAGTTGTGTAAGGTTTAGGTGATGAGGTTAAGTTGCGAGATGAGATGCGGGTCACAAGGGGTCGTAAGACACAAATTTGGTGTCTACAAACCCCACATGATTTATCAATGCCCACTCACCGGTGTTACATCCGCTCGTACTCGTGACAACAAAGCTGGCACCCTATCATTCATCCTCAACCCTACCTCTGCCCGCATACATCAAATCAAAAACAACAATTCAATAAATCAAATCCCCAAGTGTTTTTTTTTATCACATTTTGGAATTTCATACAAGAACCTAACTCCCTTAACCTACTTCCTTAACCTAACTCCCACCCTAATCCACCAATCTCCACTTTTTCCCGCATCACCTACCCCCGGCTTTGCTGACTAGCCTTATTTTGACTTCAATCGGCCCGACCCAAGGCCACAACCAACCAATCGGCATGACCCAAGGCCACAACCAACCAATCGGCCCGACCCAAAGCCGCAATAACCAACCAATCGGCTAACGCAAAGCCGCAACCAACCAATCGGCATGACCCAAGGCCACAACCAACCAATCGGCCCGACCCAAGGCCGCAACCAACCAATCAGCCCGACCCACGGCCGCAACCAACCAATCAGGCCCGACCCAAGGCCGCAACCAACCAACCAGGCCCGACCCAAGGCCGCACCCAACCAATCAGGCCGGACCCATGGCCACAACTAATCAATCAGCCCGACCCAAGGCCGCACCCAACCAATCAGGCCCGACCCAAGGCCCTCACCAATCAGTCGGCCTAACCTAAGGCCACACCAATTAAGTACCTCACCAAGACACGCAAATTACGATTTTATCCACCCATCATGTAGCTTTTTGTTCAATCGCGCTCACCTGTTCATGTTTTTAGCATGATTAGGATACTTGACTTGATCAGTCGACCAACTTTTCCTAGACCGAGACCGTGATGTTTATCTCAACCAAACCAACCATTTGGTACTGCCAAACATGCCTAAACATTCCTGTACCTTACCCGTTATATCCCTGGAGCTACTTCCTATGCCTTGGATACCAGGATTATATCACCCTTGTTTGGATAAACTATCGACCTTTGCCTATGAATTGCTTGTTTGCTCTTCAAATCATGTACCCTGGTCACACTACTACATTTCAACGTGCGTCTACTTCCTTGAACTTACCCCACCATCTTACCATCATCTCAACACCATTCACCCTTTATCAACCCTATCCCTGATTTCACGTCACCTCAATCTGTGATAGATTTGAGGGGGATTACCTATACCCTTAACGGGAGTAACCACTTCTTATTATTGTCAGTGTAGCTTCACAAGACAAGCTACACGACAACAAGGGGCTAATGTAGACACCAAATTTGTGTCTTATGACACCCTGTGCCCCGCATCTCATTTCGCAACCTAACCTCACCACCTAAACCTTACACAATTATTTATTAATTACCTTATAATTAATAAATCCACATCTCCAAACCTGCCACCTCATTTCACCACCTCATCATGACCTAGCCCTAACCCTAAACTAACCTAATTAAGACCTATAACTTGGTCTACATCCACACCCATGACTAATTACTCCTCACCCACACCAAAACCAACCTAATAATGACTTGACCAAGCCCACAACTAATCCCTCGGGAGAAAAGGAGGGAAAGTTGGATATTTTACTAAAAATAGCCCACTTTGACTTAACCGACATTGGTTCCTACTCAATGACCACCGCGGCAAAGCACGTAACCGCCACCATCGGTTCCTCAGTAAATGACCTTCCCAACCAAAAATAAGGGATCGAAATTCATTTGAAAGATCCGGAATTCACTTGGCAAGACAGAGACAAGTGAAGGAAAGAGAAGAGTTTGCAGAGAAGGACATCGAGCCCAAGACTGCAACTGAGTAACCAGAGCACAATCGACACTCATCCAAGCATTGGGAGAGAAGATAAGCTCACTTTTGATTGTCGGATCATCCCACCTGAGCCTTGTCTTTGTCATCACAGTCCTTGGAGTTGTACCTTCATCAGGAACTAGTAAGTAGTGTCTTGTACGTTTTTAAATACCATTTCTTGAACTTCTGATTCATAGTAATTATAAGCTCACTCCTAGATCTACTACCCGATAGCACCCTACATCTAACTTTCATTCCTCTACCCTTGCATTGCCCCAAGAATAGCTCCCACACTCTCTGAGTCTTCTCCATCACCCTATTGCCTACCCCTGATCATTTACCAACCTTATAAACACCATAACCGCCTTACAGCCAACCTTCATTGAAAGCCCCTAAATCACTGCCCCTACCGATATCGGTTATCAGCAACCGGTACTGGTGTTATAACCGCATCGGTTTTATAACAAAGTGACCGGCATCGGTCCACTGTGACTCAAACCAAAACCAGCCTTTCCTCTATTGCTTTTTAACGAGGTAACTAAATCGTAATTTCACAATAACTTCTTTGTTATCATTTGTGTTAATTTGTATTGAAAGGGGAACTGACCACCTTTGAAAGGAAGTCTAATATTTCCTGGGCCCAAGGCAGTTCCCTCATTTATTTTCTAACTATAATCTGGTGGTCTTGCATTCTTATTCATAGGTAGTCCTTCCCAGACAAAAAGGAGTTCTTTGCAATCGATCTGATCTCTCTCTACGGTACTACGCACACCCTCCCAACACTCAATAGGTATTCCTCCTAGCCCTAACCCTTATCTATTTCTCAAGAGAATGAAAAGATAGAAGTAACTCTATTCTAAGAACGGAAACATTCTACGTAAAACACTCCTACCTCAAAATTTACACACCTCCTTAACCTCATCCAAGTCATCCCTTGGTGCTTCTACTAGTCTTCTTTTCTCATCTTTTCGAGTTTGCTCTTTTAAGCATTAGATCTCCCCTTGTAAGCTCTAAATTACATCCATGGTTTCCTGGTAGACTTCTTTCTGGTGAGCCGGGTTTGGATACTTCCCATGTACTACTTCTTCTCTCGAAACTAGAGGTCTCGCCTAGGTGCTTCCCTTACGTGCATGGATTCCACCCTTGTTGTTACCATAACAGGTTCTAGTTCTGATTCACGTATTACTCATGGGATCCATTGCGTGTCAGCCTTCTTAATACTCACCATGGTAGCACCCTTATCCTTCCGGTTCTTTGACTCATATGTTCGTATAACTCTGGGCACTCTTCATACTTATGTTTTTTTTCACACCAAGAGCATTGTAGAAGATCTGGACATTCGTGCTTATAATGGTTTGTGGCTCCATAATTAAAACATGTCCCATGCGAGAACTCACTTCTTCCTCTCGCAGTTACCATGACCATGAAATCCTCCATGAAACCCTCTTCCACGCACACCTCCATCTCCGCGCTCTTCATACCGACGTTCATCTTCTTTAGAATGGCTAGCAATGCCAGTCTAGCACACACCAAGATCAATTGCCTCATAAATCTAGTCAATCAATTTACAATCCTTGGTGTCATGTGTGGTTGAGGTACCTATCTTGCAATAACAAGACATGTTTTTACGGATTGCATGCTACAACAGGGGGAACCTACTTACATCATGGTCCCCGTGACATATTTAGTAGTTTACTGTTATGGTGCGTACCACCTTTCGAGTACATATCCCACCATTATCCTTTGTGTGTCCTTCTACGTTATAATTTGTGCACCACATCCCTCCGTGAGTCTTTAGAACTATGTTGGCAGATAATTTCTCCAATTTCTTAGCCATGGCAGCAATCTAAGCCTCCAGAAATGGGCTAACACTAGTGTCAACACTACCAACTACCTCAACACACAAAGCAACTTCTAATGCTTCGCGGGTCCATGAACATTTTATGAGATAAAGCCCTCCTAAAGGGTGTGATCAACCCTTCGAAAAACCACTGAGCATGTTGTGAAGGGTGGATATCATAAGATAGTTTAGACAATAGAGTTTTAAAGCACACATCATATTCCCTCATGCTCTCTACCATGCCCTAATGGATTTCTTTGAGAGAGCTAATGCTCTTCTGTTTAAAATTTGGTATGTGGAATTCTGCCAAGAATGCATTTCTCAGCACAATATAATCCAAAACAGTCGATGAGGTTAATACTTTCTATACCAACTATGCATGCATCCTTGTAAAGTTATCACAAATTGACTAACCTTTCGATCCTTGGGTCATGATCCCCTTTGCGCACCATAACAACTCGCACTTATGCACATGCTCTGCGGCATCTTCTATCCCACTTTGTAATCTAGTAAGTGTAGAGACATCTCGAAAAAGACTTGAGGAGGTGGTTGAGGTCCTTTTCCTCCCAATCCAATCCCTTGGTTTCCTCTGGTGTTTCCTCCTTCTCTGCTAGATCCACTAGATCTTGAGCCACCAGCTCCACCACTTCCACCTCCAGATCCTCCTGTGTTAGGTATAGGGCCCGTGTTTGTTGTGTCGAATGCTCCCATCGTCCCACTAAATTGTGTGCCGACAATTTATGAACTAGTGCCACTCCTAGTCATATTTCCTCCACCACTTCCTAATGCGCTTCCAAAACCAGTTGTATATGTGCCTTGTCCAAACATTCCACCAAATACTGGAATAGTGTGTGAAGCCATAGAAGTCCCAAACGAGAAGTTGTACCTTCAGGTGTGATCGGTTGCTTCCACCGATATCAAATGGATCAACTATACTTTTCCCTCATTCAAACAAACCAAGCGCCAAGGTTTGGTCGCTAGGTGGGGTCAGATGTGTGCCAATGACTCTTCTCTCTCTATGTGATGAACTCTCATCATAAGCTATAAGGTTTTCTCTCTATGATTACCAAGATGGGGTATAATAGTCTATTCACGTTCCAGATCCTCCGCATGAACCTCAACTCCTTTCCACCATGTCTGGCTCCATAACCCACTTGTAATCCTACACTGTCTATTGATCTCCCTTTCATGCACTTCATTATACTTGAACCATCTCTCCTCCCTTTCCTTTTCATTCGTTATATCATCCATCTATCCCTAACCTAGCTTCCTCGCCAAGTGCTCAGAGTGGTTTAGCCGGCCATAGGAAATGCCTCTAAACCCATGGTTACCATCAAGATTTTGATCGCCAGGGGCATAATACGAAGAAATGATCCTCTGGGATTTCACAAGAACTCAAACTCAGCAACTTCCAAATAGGAATACATGGAAATGGTGTATTCCAAAGTGTAGCTAGTCAATACTCCCTTCCACCAATGATCTATAGCACGGGTCCATGTTAGATTAGCATCTTGCAAGTTCTGATATGTTTCTTGGGTCCAAGGGTGTGACTTATAATACTACCCCAATCTAGATATATAAGCTGAGAGCCATTCAAATAACTCTACTGGGAAACAACAGAAGAAGGTTTCGTACAACTCAAGATAAAGAGTTTCCTCCACCCATCTTTGTGTGTTAAACCTAGGTCCAATATTGAATCTCTCGAGCAATTCTTCCTCTCGTGATTTTAAACCAATCTTCAACACCTTCAAGTGTTAAGCACTCTGCCATCACTTTTCACACAGATCATGATGTATGCCATGTTCCACTACAACTTCCAAAATAGGTCCCGACAATGGAACAAAGATGTAGTCATTTTTGCACCCCACGAAGAACAAGGGAACCTGATGTGCATTGGCCTATCACCCAAAGAAAGGCCTGGGCACTCACCCGAGGTGCATGAGAGGGGAGCCGAGTCTCTCTTTTATGTGAGTTCAATGGAAGGCATAATTCAGGATTCTGACTTAGTGATTTAACAGACATGAAGAATCTATAGAGCTCAGGATGGCTTTTACACCCCTTCGGTCCATAACAAAACAAAGCACACAACATGAATGAATATAATCGAGAAGTTGTAAATCGACAAATATACTCAATCATTCAAGTAAGGTCCATGATTATACAAGATCAAAAGTAGATTAAAAACATGCGAGATAATACGTATGAGAGATATTAGTATAAACATAGTGGTAACCTTATCACATTCATTAGTAGTATTACTCCAAAACATCATAGAGAGGTAGACCATAGTCATACGCCATATCTGGATCCATACATGTATGCTTACAAAATAAAATTTTCATTCCCCATTTCCCCATTACATCCTTCCTAGAATCATCTACCCATTATCCCATAGTTCTCACAGTAATTTTGTAGATCTCCACTACCTCACTTGTGTCTCTATTCTTTGCCAAGGGTGTGCGTATAAATAGGCATCTAAGCTCTAACAAACTCTTCTGCAACCTTAGATCTGGCCCCAAGTGTCAAGGTGTGGGTCACCCTAGGTGCATGCCTCTCCATGTCATGATTAACTTTTTGGATCTTCCTATCACAAGGTATATTCCTTCCAGGACACCCTGTCACCAGGCTAGAACCTTATCCAAATGGAACACGTTCTTCATGTGTCCTACCCAAAAGGCCGAAAATGGCTAAGTCCCGAATTGTGCTTCACGCATGGCACGTGTGTCTTTGGTTCTCCAAGAAGCCTTTTGAGTTCTACCTTATGTTCCTTCACTTGTGCACTTCCTCCGCCGTGCGCGCGCCTACGCACCTTTAATATTTTGAAGCTATATTAGGGGCCCAACATAGTCTATTTGCCTTTTCATTTCACGATTATCTAATCGATGTCAACCATTTCATCATCTCGCTCAAGAAGGATGTCTCCTTTAAATGGGATGATGACTACCACAAATATTTTGAGGCCTTAAAACAATACCTTCTCCAACCACTCATACTCATTCCACCTAAAGATGATCAACCCTTCTACCTATACATTTCAGCTATCGATCACTCTTTGGGGGCCATGCTTGCTCATCGTGATGAACAACACAAGGAACAGGTGGTTTATTACATAATCTATACTCTTTTGGATTACAAAACTCGATACACCCATCCTAAACAACTTTTCTTAGCCTTAGTTTTCATTGCCACAAAACTCCGCCATTACCTACTCAACCAAAAAACCTATGTTGTGACCAACACCAACCCCTTACAATTCATGTATGCTAAACCTTATCAAAATCAGCATGCCGCACGCTGGCTTATGCTTTTAGCTGACCTCGACCTTGAATTCATCCATCAAAATTCCATCAAGGGCCAAGCTATTTCTGACCAATTGACCGATGCACTGCTTTTGGGGATCAACCCTCTAATTTAGACTTTCCAGATGAGTCAATTGCTACCCTTTCCCTAGACGAACCCGTTTACCAAATGAAACTCTTCTTTGATGGTTCTAAGTGTCAGTATGGGGGTGGGGCTGGTGTTATCCTCATTCTGCTTGATGGTGAACCCATGCCTTTGTCTTGAAACTAGATTTTGATTGTACAAACAATGTTGCCAATATGAAGCAATCATATTAGGTCTCCAAGCTTCCTACACCCTAGATGTCAAATCAATCAACATCTTTGGTGATTATCAATTGGTCATAAACCAAGTTAATGGTATATACCAATTTTTAATGAGATACTTCAAAAGTATAAACATCATATAGACATATTTTTGACCACCTTTGACCGTTACGCCCTTCAAACCATCCCGTTCAACCAACAAATTTGCAGATACCATGGCCTACATGTCTTCTCAAATACCTACTTCACCTGCCAATTCTAAAATATGTCACCATAAAACAAATCCAATCACCCTCTTATTTACCTCACAATGTTTACTCTATCGTAACCACTATCCCCCCGACCCGAGCGACCTTTAGTATAAAAATACTCCGACTATCTTTCTCTCTCCATCTTACCTCCTAATCTCACCCGTAATGGACAACGTGAATTCCTTAAAAATGTCTCTTGTTACATCATCATGGGAGGCCTCCTATATAAGCACAGATTTGATGGTATTCTATTACGATGCCTCACAAATTCTGAATTTCCTTATACCATTAAGGAAGTTAATGATGGCATATGTGGCGGTCACTTCGGTGGCCTTCTTTGTTGCTAAGCGTATTCTTTGCCTAGGCTATTACTGGCCAACCCTTAACCATGATTGTTGTGACTACATTAAGCATTGTGTAAAATGCCAACAACATGCCAACCTTCATCATACACCCAATCATGCCTTACAGGTCTCCCATGACCTTTGGCCCTTCTCTCAATGGGGTTTGGATCTTGTCAGATAAATCAATCCTCATTCTTCCCAATGACATCAATGGATAATCACCACTACCAAATACTACACAAAATGGGTTGAAGCCATACCACTCATCTCCACAAAATCCAAGAAAATATGTGATTTCATTAGTCATCACATCATTTTTCACTTTGGTGTTCCTCATCGCCTCATCACTGATAATGGAAAACAATTCAAAAATAATACCTTGCAAAAACTTTGTGATGCCTTCGGCATTCAACTTAGTTTCTCATCACCTTATTACCCATAGACCAATAGCCAAGCTGAATCCACTAACAAAACCTTGAACAAAATTCTCATGAAAGTGGTTAATGATATTGGGAAGGACTGGCATATGGACATTCCTTTCACCCTACGGGCATACCGCACTAGTATTCGTACTTCCATTACCGCTACACCTTTTTATTTGGTCTACAAGATGAGGCTGTTCTACCTCTCGAAGTCCAGATTCCCTCACTCCACATTTCTCTCCATGACATGCTCAATGATGACAAATTTTGTCAGGACCATTTATCACAAATTGAGTTATTAGATGAACGTTGTCTTAACACTCTTGATCACCTTCAAGTTTACCAAAACACATCAATCATGCCTATGAAAAACGTGTCCATGAATGAACCTTTCACCTTGGTGATTTCATCCTAAAAGAAAATCAACACGTAACCAAAGCGAAAAAAATTAAACGGGAAAATTTCTCCTAATTGGCTTGGACCATACATCGTGACCCATACTTATGGATCAAGTGCTTATCTTTTATCTTCACTTGATGGTAAACCCAAACCCGAGCCCCGTAATGCCTTGCATCTTCGACCGTTCTATTGTTGAATTTTAGTCCTACCTCACCTTTTTCATCTTTCTATGCTCGCCTTAAGCACTATCCACCTCTTACACCTCACCAATGATTAAACAAGAATCATGTGTGTACCCATCACTTGTTATCTTCTCTTGAATATGTGTAACAGGGAGCTGCACATAGCATGATTCTCATGGATACTTTTCATCTACCTTTAGATGAGATCACATGGTCATTTCACCTTGTTGTCTAAACAAGAATCCAATTCTTCACCATAGTCTTGTCCATGAATTAAAAGCCCACACATGGGATCCAACTCCTTGAGTCAAACTTCTAATAAAAATATGAATACCTCAAAAAGACATCTTCCTCTCTGCAATCATTGTTATAAATAGACTACTCCCTCGAAGGATAACTATTTAAAGCTCTTTAAAAAAAAGTGAGAGAATCTGAAGCTTCCTGCATCGATCAACTTCACGAAGACCTCAAGGAATTAATTTCCTCATCCCATAAAGAATTCCTACATCGATTAGTCTATCTCAAACATCTCAAACATAGAAAGTCGTTTAGTCATGGACTTGCCCATTGTGACCTTGAATCTCTTTCCCAAAGAGCATGCTACCTCGTACCATATAAAAATTAACCACCTTTCACCCCTCTCACCATTCACACTCCCATTTCCTACCACCTCAAGGGACCTCTCGGAAGCCATGATATTTGGTGATCATGTGAATATCTTTCACTCTTAGAATAATCAAGCACGCAATGTCTTTAGGGTATTATGTTCATTACCTCCTCCAAGGTATGACCTATTTGGTATGATCCTAACCAATCTGTGGCTTTATTGCCCCCTCTTATCTTTTACCCTTCTTTATTATGTATTGATTACCTTATATAGGACTTGGTCCTCGACGCTTACCTTTGGGGTAATCTTCTTCTTCTACCACCATCGAAATCACCTATACCAATTTTCCCACAAGTCACTCACACCTAATGACCTACACCCAAATCGTGCCTAAAACCTACCAACTCATTCTCTTACCTCATCACATTCTTCCCTAGCTTATGGGAGAACTACATCGGCTTGAGGTCCCTTTTTTCTAAGACTATATAGGCAGCACTGAGGGCATGTGGCCCTTGAGGTTAGCTCGGCTACTCTCCACCCTAACCAATTCATCTTTAATTTTCCTAAATCACATTCTACCTTACTTAGTTTCCTTTTTATATCAAAAATTCAGAATTAAATGAAACAAACAACAAGTTGCTTCACTTTTTTATCATTATCACAACATACATTTATTATAACTACCATTTCTCTACCATCATCATGTATATATTATAAAACATCTTAAACATGACCCATATCATCATTCATTACACAAATTAATGAATCACAACTTCAACCAATTTAAACTCATCCATGCCTAAACCAACCTTGACTCAATCCATACCTATGACCCGACTCAATCCATGCCTAAACCAACCCGACTCCATCATGCCTAAACCCTAACTCGATCCTTGCCTATGACCGACTCAATTCATGCCTAAACTAACCTCCATCATTCCATGACCTACTCAAGCCTAAACCTAACTCGATCCATACCTATGACTGACTCAATTCATACCTAAACCAACTTGACTCCATCATGCCTCACCTAGTTTCTATCCAAATCACTACAAAATTAAAATTCTCATACAACACCAACAAATCATCAGAATCTCATCCAAATCCTCATATAAATAAATATGTGTCTCTCGTAAAATATACGAGAGATATCCAATCATGAGCATCTCTCAAAATCGTTGACGTGCGGGCCGATACCCAATGCAAAATGTCATCAACACGTAGGCTGGTATCATAAACAATAAAACATTACAAAATCTCTTTGGGTATCATAAACAATAAAACATTACAAAATCTCAGTTTGTGTATATATCAAAATACAAATATCTACAAAACAACAAAGCACATGGCTATCGGGCATCTCCCGATGAGTATCCATCTTCTTTGTCTCACCTATCTCCTCCTTAGCCCCTGTGCAGTGTCCCGCTAATAACAATGTCTATGGCCTAGCCCCTGAAGGCCTTGCATCTAGAGCTGGCATCCATGCACTGGTCACCTCACCATGACCTTATCCATGGGCTTGTCGGCCCCCTATGATCTCCTCACTCGAGTGTAGGCACTCCTCCACTCACTCAAGGTCTGTTGGGATCTATACTCTGCATATGACTGAATGTAAATCCCGGCCTCCAATAAGTGATCATGATAATACCATGCCTCACCGAAGGTGTATCTCAAAAGGCCTGTAGGTACTTGCCTATGGCATTGCCATCAACATCTGATCCTATCCTACTCCTATCTATACAATGGGACCCTATCCATGAGCTTGCGCTAGTGCTACCGACCCTGGACCCTGCACCTATATCTCGGACTCAAGGGCTGCTATCTATGCATGTGCTACTATCAGTTGACCCTGTAATCCTCAGAAACTATCCCCCTGCATTGTGGCCAATTGGAAATGCAAATCTATCACCTGTGCCTATAGGGCAAGCTACCTACCCCCATCCCCCTCACCCTTCTCTTCATATCCACCCTTTCCATCTCCACCCTGGGTGGGTACCTGTCCCTATCCTACCTGTGCATACAGTGTGGCCACATGTGCCTATAATGTGGTAACTTATGCCTCTCGTACTGCGAATACCCCTACATGATCCCTAACTAGGTCATTAGGGTCGCCACCGCCCCTGGAGGGTGTCTCTCTGAATGGTGATGGTGGCTAGATCTGGTTACCCCCGGCATCGGTGGTACTTGCTCTCAATTGTGCTGCCCACCATTGTCTATAGCCATTTGCTACCCCAACATCATCTATCTACGAATCGACTGGCTACTCCTCCTACTCATTCGGCATCAGTAGGTCGAGGTGGAGACATTGGCCTCTCCACATCGTCTCTCTTGTCTTGAAGGAATGGTAGCAGTACATCTGATGTATCCCGAATCGTCACCTAACCCATTCTATAGGTATCGAGCTTCGTGCTCTCCTACTTTCCACCCCCTATCCACCTAGATCTAAAGCCCATCTCGGCTCTACTACCATCTCCTCGTATGACAGAATCCACATATGGCCTCCAAATGATGTCCACTCTAGACAATCCCTCCAGTAATCACCTGTAATAAGCTACATCATGCATAGCTATCATGCCTCGGCCCTCTCCCATGGCTAGTACCCACCGCCTGTACCCCACCCACACCAATCTTGGTGGAAGTGCATCTACTGGGCATACCTATTGGTTACACATAAACTATGTGCTCATAGGCCCAACAATGTAGTAAAAATGTGCAACATAGGTTGAACTCGCATGCATACATCCATTTCACCCACAACTCCCTGTATACCTATGCTAAAAGTGTAGGTGCCCATGCAAACCAGGTCCTATCTATCATCATGTCATGTAGCACCCCATCAGCGACCATGGAAACTATCCACCCTCTATATCTGGTAGTGTAAAACAACACACTACCTCCATTAATAATACAACCACCCTCATCTCCTCGGGGTGGGCTCTGTACATCACTCCATAGCTCATAATCACACTATGAAACCACAAATATGCCACACCCTTACCAAATACTGGTGCCAATAACTCCTCATACGCTTCTAATGAGATCAAGTACACCTGTCTCCTTCATATCGGCGGTTGTAGGATCCTCGTAGAAATCCTCCAGGGTGATCGTGAGCTCACCCATTGGGCAGATGGAAGGTATTGGTCACCAAGTCCCATCTGTCGATGAAGGAAACCATAAAACTCACCTCTCAGACTACGTGTTGGTAGCGTCTTACCCCAATTATGCCCACCTCTACCACATGATGCCACTCCTCACACGTCGTGCTCCCTCATACCTCCAAAAACAATTGTGGTACCCTGCCTCTCATATGTAACTAATCTCTTGCCCGCATCCAAAAAATGATCAAATTATTAACCACTTACCCATATCTATAAATTTTATTATTACCTTTGACCCCAAATTCCACCAAACCTATCTACCCATACCCCAAGTCTTCATCTTTTTCCCTTTTCCTTTGACCCCACATTTTGACCTAACCTACTTACCCACACCCATACCCTTACCTTGTCACTTTACCTATCTATCCCTACCCTTCCCTATCTACCTTTACCCTTGCCTCTCTCTCCCTACCCACTACACTTACCTTGTTTATCCCCATGTGGACTGATACCGGTCAGCATTGACCGACCCCGGTCTAACCTTGACTAACCACAGTCTCACTATGACTGGCATTGGTCACCTCCCTTGTAATCAATACCAGTCCACAACCACCGATGCCAGCCATAGTGGAACCGACATCGGTCACTGTCATGGTGACCACCGCGACCCCAAACCCCCTTTTCTCTACACACTCCTCATTCTACCCACCCATTCCTCCCCCAAACCCCTCACACCCCTTCCCACCCCTCTTTTACCTATCTCCTACCCTCCCCCTTCCCATTTCATCCATTTTCCTTACAAATTCAAATTTCAATTTTTCCCCCCAAAACCCCATTTCCCACCTACCCAACTTCTTCCCAATTTCACTAAACAACCAACAATAGGCTTTAGATCTTACCTCATCCCACATACATTGACATGGTGGCACCTCAGGCCACTACACTGGTCCACCCAATCCCTCTCCTGCCTCCGCCATCACCGAATGCTCTCCGAATCTCCAACCAATCGAATCCAACACCCCGCTCTTGTGGCCCTACCAATCAATCCACACTCGTCACCTACGTGGCTTGCCAACATAACTTTCTGAAGCCCTCGGTCATTTTCTTCCTCTCTCCTTCTCTCTTGTCATTTTCTCTCTTTTACAAATCACAAATGAATTTTAAAAATGTGGACTTATTTCTTTTTATACCCTCCCCCCGAGCTTGACCGGTGATGGTGTATCCTTGACCGACGACGGTCAGTGTCTACCCTAGTAGACTCGCCAACGCGTTATCCGACCGACCTCGATTGGTCTTGATTGATGTCGGTTACCCTGCTCAGCCTCATTACTACCTATTACCCCTACTTCACTTTCCTACCTACCTTTTTAGCTCACTCCCATACCACCTTGATAACTTTACCCCTCCACATTACCCTATATTTGTCCTATTGTATTCGAGCCTCATTATTTTTCCCATACCTTAGCCCTACCCATGCCGTGACCTAGATATTTGGACCTGGACCATCGCTAGTGACCTTTGACCCTATGTGTTTATTATAACCTTGCGGCACTGTTACCTGTGTTGATTGACCTAATGACCTTACCTTGCTTCTTTCTGTGACATTTATCATGACCCAACCTTTGGTGTACCGGAACATACCTAAATTTTCCTGCACCTAGCCTGCGTCATGTTTCTTGACCATATCTTATACCTCGGATACAAGAATCACCTCAACCTTGTTTGGAGAACCCTCTCGACCTAAGACAATGTAGAGTTTGCCTTCTCTTCAACTCCGGTAGCGTGCTGTAGTTTATATGTGTGCATGTGTTTGACTGTTACTACCTTTGACCCTGACCCATTACCTAGATTACCCGATTGGACCTTTCCTTCTTTTTACCCCATTTCCTACATCCCTATTCATCACATTCACCTTTTATCAAACCACTCATCGATTCTGCCTTCTACCTCATTAGTTCCTGGTTTGAGGGGGATCACCTTCACCCACACATGGGGCAACCACATCTTATTTTTGTCAGTGTCACTTACCAATACAAGCTATGCAACAAAAAGGGGAAAAATGTAGACACCAAAATCAGGTCACACTCCCCTTAGCCCCTTGTTAATTAATCAACTTAAACACACTTACCTAACCATGGCCCCTTTCACCCCACACTAATATTAATTTAATTCATTTAATTAAATTAATCTCTATCCTCATCATAGCTATTATTTAATTATCCTAATTACCTAATACCCACCCCTCCACATCACCAAGACACCTCACCTAGCCACCTCACCCTAAGCCTATTCTTAGTATGTTCCCATAACTAACTAAGACCTAACCAACACCCTAAAAATCAATGCCTACACCTCATTCCCGCTAGACACAAATGGAAACTTCTACTCTTTTCTAGAGGAATAGAGAGATTTGGTAGCAGTTATAGCCATGATCTCCTATTTTTAGTTAACTTGGGGAATCCCACCTTAACCGACTCCGTCACCCCTAAAATAATGCCAGTTAGACCGTAACCGTCGTCGGTTAGCCTTAATTCCATGGGGTAACCTCATTATCGAGATTGGTAGTTTTAGAGAACACGGGTATGCATGAATGTGAAGAGATCAAGCATTTTCTTTCACACAAACATCCAACACTCACTGAGCAATCATCCAACAACCATCTAGCACTCATTTTGGCATAGAGATGATCCAATCCAATAAGAAGGAGAGCACAGGCAGCCCATGCAAGAGCTCCCCAATGCTTGGTGATTCCTCCACAACATCCAACCACTCATCATCATCTCCATTCTTCATTCACAGGCATCTAGGCCTAGATTCCGAGTAAGTAGAACCTCTTGCTCATCTCATTCACTTCATTAGTTCCAGTATTTTCATCTTTCTCTATTGTTATTTTCTCCCACAACCACTTACCTATCTCCTTTGGTAGCATTCCCTCCATACCCCCATCAAACCCTCACAAAACCCCATCTAAACAACCTAATTCCTCATTCCGATCAACCAAGCCCCTTTGTGCAACCACAAAGAGGACCCAAAAACTCATTCTATGATATTCCCAGTATCCCACAGTAATCAGCATTGGTTCTTCCTAACCGGCATCGGTTAGCCCACAATACATTGGCCTCATGCCACCATTTTTCCAACCTAACCCATAGCTCATCCTAGCTCCATCCAAACCCCATTAGATCTACCCACTGGCCTGATATCCCACCTAGACCTCATAAATATCCCACTCAGCTCCCTATCAACTTGAAGAACCTCATCTAGAACTCTATTCTTGACATTCTATCATTTTTTTAGTGACCAGGCGTCGGTCAACCTTAACCATCATCGGTCACCCCTAGACGACATCGGTCTTTGTATCCACCAATACAGCTCAGAATAACAACCTACCTACTTGTTCTTGAGTTACCCATAATTTTTGTGACCTTTTTCCGCACCTCTGCCAAACCTATAAAAGCCCAAAAACATTTACTCCCCTGGATATTGTTTGAACTTAGCTTTTGAATTAGATCTTTCTTATTGTGTTTTATATGAGATTCCTAAATCATATAGATTACAGTAAGATGAAATTTACTTTATTTCTCACATTAAATTGTTTAAAACAGTGGATTGATAGCCTTCCAGGAAGTACCACACTTCCGTGATCTAGCGTATGCTAGCACCACCGCATATACTTGTTTAACTCTTTACGTGGTCTTGCTTTCTATTTCGGTAGTTCCTCCTAGCTAAAATGAAGCTCTCACGGTCAACAATGGATCAAGGAGTCAACATGCGCGCAACAACCTATTTTTAATAGGTATTCCTTATATGCCTGTACCTATCTGCTTTCATCAACATTCAAGAAATGATCTAGAATCGTGTGAAATAGTTATCTTGCCAACACTGGGAATATAAGTCCCTCTACTTAACGATGTAGCTGTCGTATATGCATACACAAGTAAAGGTGGATTTTCCTAGTTTCCTTGTGGCTAGGGTTCCAACAGGGACACTCCACTAACCCTATAAAAAAGCTAGCAATATTTTTCTAGGGAAGACTTTATTTGAAGAGTGGGAAAGGGGAGTGATAAAATAGGTAGGAGAACTAATGTTGCAGGTAGAAAATCATATTCCTGCACACACTAGTTATAAATTTCATCACATGCACCAAAATTAGGAAGAAAAATATTGCAAACAACAACAAGACCAATTATAATTTAATGAATACAAAGTATCAGTAAAACCCTTAGTCAAAAAAGACTCAAAACTCTTTCTTCTTGTATAAATGCTCAAGCACAAATTATACATAGTATGAGAATGGCAGACATTGAGAATAGGGGAAAAGTGGATAACTCTTCTCACTCACAAGTGAGAAAAATCTCTCTAATGAACTTACAAGAATACAACCAGGGTAGAAGAATTTCAGAATTAGCACCCTTTGGAATGAAGATCCCATTATAATTTATAACAATCTGAATTGTCCTTTCACCTCCCTCACATGACTCTTCATTTCCATATTCCACTCGTGACCTTTCATTTTCCATGAATTAAGTATTTCTCTTATAATTTTGAGAAAATACTTTTTACAAATTTAATATAGGTCACTTAAGTGAATATGAAGAAATACAATGATGACATATAAAGAAGAATTATAATGGAGAGAGAAAGAGAGGGAGAGGGAAGGGATGGAGGGGAAAACACTCCTCGTGATGAAATGCTTTGAATGCCTTGATGTAGCCATGAACTTTGAGCGGGGATTTCTGCCATTGGTGATCTTCTATACTAATGAAGATTGCTCACTTGAATAACTTTGAATCATTTTCCCAATCTAGTGATGACCACAAACTCTATGATGCATGGACACCTGGACCATATAATGAGTGTTTAGAAACACTGTTATGATGTTTACCACTATAATATTGAGATGAACATGTACAATGCCCACGATGACCCTCCTTGAAACTTGGTTGATGAACCCTTTGAATTTTTGAAATCATTCTGACCAATTCACTTTGGATCACTCGGTTCCTTAAGTGATGAAGATGAATTCACATGATGTGCCTTGCGATGCCTTGCTTTGCTTCTATAAACCATTGCACTCAAGATGATGCTTCTAGGACCTCCATGAACTTATCATTCCTCCTTTTCAACTCATGAAGCCATCTTATTGTCCAAAAGGGAGTCCAAAAATTAGTAAGGTGAGTGAAAAAAAGTCATGTGCAAATATCCACTCAAATGAAAACTTTCTATTTTTAGAATATGAGTTGGTGCTCTGCTATTCAGGGCACATCACATGTTGTGCTCCAATTTCACCTTCTAAACCATCTACCATATTCCAACCTACTCTGTTCCTGAGATATTTCTATTTTTAGTAGGTTGTTATTTGGGGACCTACTATTTTGGGAAGAATTCATTTTATCTTACTTTCCATTTTACCCCTTTTCTGATTGTCTGATTGATCAAACATGTAATTCAATGGGACTCATCATTTATAGCATATGAGGAAGTATAACATATGCTATTTTTAGTAAGTGGTGAAAATGACCTCTGTTTGTGATGGGAAAAGTATTTTTGGATTTGGCTCTTTGTCATGAACTCGTGCTCTAATTTTCATCATGATTCACTTTCTAGAAAGCTCAGAAATGAAAAATGAAAATTTATGTCTGGTAAGAGCTTTGGGTATGGAGCTACTAGGGAATAATAAATATAAATAATCATTCCTTCATATCTCAAGAAATTGGAAACTTCATCATGTGAAAATTAGTTTGAGAGAAATTATATTTTTTGGAAACCCTTCCATCTAAATTTTGGATGATTTCGCTCACCGGATCTTCAATAATTTAAGAATTTATTCGAAGAGGGAAGAATTATGATAAAAAGACAACCTTCCATATCCCTAAAAAAATAGGGACTTCATGGTGTGAAAACTATTTTACGCAAGACTATATTTTTCAACGATCATTCCCTCCAATTTTCGTGCGATTTAGCCCACTGGAACCCTGAGAAGTGGAGAGGTAGCTCACTGATATTTTCGACAAATGTGTCATGGCAGCCATTAATGGAGATTGAAATTTACATGTCTGGTTTTTTTCTCCATTCATGATGAAATCAACTCCATTGCGATAGGTTTTTTCTTCGGTGCTTCACGTGAAATTTTGCTTCAATCCGACAACCGGTTTGATGGGAAATTCAAATTTTTCTTCGTTGAGTCGAAAGGATATTTCTTCACTATGAATGCTTTGTTGCATGAGAGGAGAGTTTGAAAGTATGTTTTTTATGGTATTGGAAAGAGGAACAAACAAAAAAATATGGTTCATTTCTTCGTGCACTAGTTTGCAAGATTTGTATGAATTTCCATTTTATGACAATGAATATTTTCATTATTTTCTTCTTCATTGTTCTTCATTTCTCCTTCTTAACTTGATGAAAAATCCTTCTGAGACCTACATATCACCATGGGAAAGGTATTTCAGTGCCTTGGTTTAGCTGGTTTGAGAATTTTTAATGGTGGAGTGATGGTAGAAGGTTGTAGAGGAAGTATGGAGATATGGTATGCATGCGTATGGGAGTGTAAGAAGTTAGAAGCGGGAAGTAGGTAAATATTTAAAATTTTAAAATCATGCTAAGAGAGGGCTGGGAAAATTTTATTTTCCTTGAAATACCTCATCTAAAAGGGATGTGAGGGACATCATTTTCCATGGTGAGAAAGAAGGTGACACGTGGCAATGATCTGATGGCAAGGAGTGAGTGCTCCAAAATCAGCTTTAAAGCATTGAGGGGATGGAAGCAGGTCACATGGGTGACTAGAAGTATCTCCTAGGGGGATGGGAACATTTTTAAATGTTTAATTTCCCTAACCTGTAAGGTACATGAGGGACATTAAATTCCATGGTAGTCTTGGAGCTGACACATGGCGGAGATCCGACGACAGGGGATTTGAGCTCTAAATTGCACCCGAGGGTTGAACTGGCAATCCTGATGGTCACATGGGGTTCTAGAGGTCACATGGGGGCTATGAACTTTTTCCAAGGTTGATGTACCTGAACCTCAGGGATTTTGGGGACATAAAATCCCGTTAGGATCTTGGAGCTGACACGTGTCCTCCCACAATTTGGCTAAGTCCTAAACTTGCTCCAAGAGGACAACTTGCGACGATGATAACTTACTCTCCCAATGGACTGTTTTAGAATTTTTTATATGATCCTGACTATAAATGGCCTTTTGAATCCAATGGTGGGGGTTTCATGGATTTATTTTTCCATTTGATCCTTGAAAAATTATATTTTTGATTTAGCATTCCACATGTGCCTAAGAAAAACTATCTACAGGCCTAATGCGCCAAATTGTTGTGAAAAATATGATTTCACCATATTGTAGGTCCTAGAATTATATTTTCAGATATATTTTGTTTTTCTCCTAACTCCATCTGAGTTCCTAAAATCATTTTTCAAAGCTCGGTAGTTGTTTTCTCTTATGTACCGACTAGGCATGTGAACCCTAATTATGGTGAAACTATCCCAACTTCTTCGAGCCCTTACCAAATCTTCCTAAATCATTTCCATGATGTCCCAAGACCTTTTAATCACCTCCAAATACTCTTTGTATCTTCTTCTCCGCTCCATGGGGTTGCTCAAGCCTTAGGAAGGCCAGTGATAGCCCTTCCCAAAATTACATGTAGCTTGCAACTTTTAATGAACTCCTAAAATCACCTAGGGGGAATAAATGGAATTTCCTTAATCACCTAGGGGGATGAGATGATGTTAATCGGGAGGTCACTGGACTGACTAGGTAGACCCGGGGTGCCTTAGAATGATAAAACATGAAATTTTTTCTACAAGGGTATGATTATCATGATTAGAAATGATCAATTTCCCTATTGCACATTTGCACAAAAACACACAGGAACTGAAATTTAACAACCTCTAGACATGCATAAGTACAAATTTTGTACTTCAAAATATAGCTATTCAAACCACCACTCCAACAATAATCTCCAATGCGTTTCCAAGTCATATTATCATCATAGAGATCCTGGAATTCTTCCTACATCTAAACAAGTGCTCTATAACTCTAATTTATATTCGATGAGTATGCTACCAGCCACTCATATAGCTTTATAGGGAAACAATAGAAGAACGTCTCATAGATCTCGTGATACATGTTTTATTCAACCCACGCACGTGCACCAAATTAGGGTGTAGTGTTAAATCATGTGAGCAAACTCTTCCATAAATTATCTAACCAATCCTCAATGCTGGCCAAAGTTAACCAGTACATCTTCATCATGTAACATCGTGGAAAGAAACTGTAAAATATTTCCTGGTAAAAAAACCAAAATTTAGTCTTTTATTTTACCAAACATCCCAAGGCACACTGAGACATCACTCAGCTAGAATTGAGTGCTCACCCAAAGCACACAAGCGTACCAGGTCCCTCTTTTATGAAAGATTTATCAAGGAGTTAGCATGATGAGCACAAACATAGATGTATTCCAGATCCATAATATCAATGCAGCAATAAACCATGAACAAATCTATATCATAACCATATGCAAGAATAACTTATACAAGAACCAAGATTATTTTTACCATGTAAGAACTAGTCACATCTATGTCAACAACCAATATCCAACCACAAATATCCATTGTATTAATTACTATAAAGAATTGAAGCTGAAAACATACATAGTAATGTCACCATAAGTCATAGACTAACAACACAACTCTTACGAATGTGGATGATTCCTAAACCGTGTAAATCAATAAATATATATAGGTAGTGGGAACTTTCCCTTCATTACTCATGCACACTCCAAAAATAACCCACATGCTAGAAATAGCCATGTGTGCACTACAAATCACTACAAGAGCGTACAAGATCACTAATAATAGATTATCTTATAATATGAACTACAGATCTAATACTATTAATAGCTAAAACTTTACATGTCGCCTTAACTTTCCTCGCATGATATTTTTCTCAAAATAGACTTTGGTTAAACTGCAAGTCCTCATGTTCTATTCTTATCTCCAAAACCTTGTTTGGATGTTACTCTAACCGTTCATCTCTTCTAGTTATACCAAAATGTGGCTAAGTCTTGAATCTAATAGGCCTAGGCACGAGCCTCCACGCATTATCTGTTCTAATTTTGCGTGTGCCTTTGTTCCTAACTCCCATGTGTCAAAACCCTTTGTGTAAGTTATACTTGGTATATTTCAGGGTCTAACATATATGTATACTAAGAAGGTTTCAGTGATGAAGTTGGATGAAATTATCACCGAGGATAATAATAATTTGGATCTAACTTTGAAGACTTGGAAGGAAATCAGAGAGGTTGATTTAGATTTGCTCTTGTAAGAGGGTGTAGTTGAAGATGTTTCAAAATTGTTTGAATTTCATAAGGCCATGGATTTTAGAGTGCAAGTGTTACAGGGTCTCATTACAAAGTTAGATGAGAAGCGAGTTGAATAAATTGATGGATTGAGTGATATTTCAGAAGAATTTGAAAATATCAACTGTAAATTTATTAATGAGACCATTGATGTTCTCCCTACCAATCAAGTGATGGAAAGTTTCAAAATATTAGTTAAAGAAGATGAATATGTAATGAAGACCTTTAGTATTGAATCCATTAACAAATTGGTTTCGTATGATAATTTTATAACTCAACTTAAGAAGGTTGTAAATAGGGTCAAGAAGATGTCGGCTAAAGTTTCTAAGGAGGTCGAAACTACATATGTGATGAACCAATATACATGTGAACTATAAGAAGAGGAGGACCAGGTAATTATCAAGTGCTTTATTGAGTACAAGGACAAGATGGCCATGTGGAAGAAGAATGAAGAAGAATTCGGGAAAGGAAATGATGATGCCAACCCTAGCTAGACTTGGAAGCCATTTTTGGGAAGCTTCTAAGATTGGAATCAATCAAAGTTATAGGGTTAACTTGGTAGAACTTGTGTAACTTATTTTTCTATTTTTATGGGAGGTTGTTCACTCAATACATTAATGCACTCTATTTTTAGCATTTAATTATTCTATAAGTCGTGATGTAGCCTAGAATTATGTAATACAAACCCAATAAGACCCTAGATGTGCTGGCACATCACTCAGCCTAGACTGAGAGATCACCCAAAGCATGCAAAGGTACCAGTCCCTCTTTAGGGTTGCTTTATTGCAGGATGTTATCATGATGAAGACTTAACACATGCAATTCCATTACTAACACATCATTCTATAGAGCATGCCATATCTATCTCTAAGGGAGAAAAAAATTAAATATTAACCATGATGAGATCAAAAACATACTAGATTCAGATACATGATAAAAACTAACACTTAGATTCAACCAATATCCTCCATTATATTAAATGCAATAAGTATACAGAAGCTTCATTACAATAACATTAGTATGTGCATAACATATTTAGCAACATATTCTCACTATATCTCCATGTATGCATATCTATATCTCTATACAGTTTACTACATACTTATAAGGGTGGGGACTTTCCCTTCACCGCTTATCTATTCCCAAAATAGGTCGCATGCTATTACTAGCCACGTGCCGTTACAAAAATAGCCACACATGCAAGTGCGCTAACAATAGACTACTGGTAGTTAACTGACAGTAGTAGATCTATTTTCGGCCTGTGTCCATGCAAAGCACTTTATAGCTAATCCTCCAAAAATAGCCAATGTGTGATGCACATTCTCTAATAATTTTGAGTGTTTTGCATGCTATCTCCAAAAATAGATGCTTTTCATGAAAATGGCTAAGTCTCGAACCTATTTCTATTCCCCACACACAAGCCTTCTCAATACGTCTGCGCCTTTGAATTCATTCTACTCTCCCGCAAACCTTCTATATTTTCTTTACTAAGTGCTAGGGTATGACTGATCAACATTACCCCACACTAGTTATATTTCCACCCCAGCAATGGTTGTCTCCAAAATGAATCAAAGAATAGAAGAATAGAAAGAATTTTGATGAATGAAAGAATGTTTTTAACCTTCAGTTTCTTCTTCTACAACCTAAAAATTAATTCAGGATATTCCTCCTTTACCTTGGCCTCCAAGGTCTGCCACTCAACGAGTGCTTCTTCTTTTATGGAATGTCCACAGCAATGGACTCCATTTCATCCTTTGAAATCTCTCCTTTCTCATTCTGCAAGACCAACACAATGGTGGACATTGCAGTCATCCTTCCCTCTAGAAAAACCATCTTCTATGTAATGAGTTTCCCAAGCTGCTCTAGCTGATTTTTGTGTGGTTCTTGGGCTGCTTACAAGGCCTTACACTTCTATTTAAAAATTTATATTACTTCATGGCCCAATGTTCCATACTTCATCAATTTATGGACCTCATTTTTCTCCTCTATGGTTTTTATGTTAATGAGCACTTCTAGATCCGTACAAATGTTCAAGGCTTGGTCTTCCTTCTTCAATTCTTCCCACGACACTTACAACAATCCCTCATATGATGTAATCTTTTGCATCACTAAATCCTTTTATCGCTCTATATCTTGCATTGGATCCTTTGGAACTGGCATGTGTAGAGGTTCATCTTTGAGCACTAAGTCCACTAATGTACCTACATAGTGTATTGTTGAAGGAAACATATTTAATACCTTTGGATCTAAGTGTGGCCTAGCTTTTATGACATTATCATCAATTTCCTCTGTGATGTTGATAAATATAGAGTTCTTCTTCTATGCTAAGTATCTTTCCTGTGTTAGGCACATTATCTCCTCATTTTTAGTTTTGATCTCTTCCCTTAGCACCCTAATTGTGGTAGCATTTTCCATATTCCACCTTGCTGCACTCTCATTGACAATTTTACCAATGCATTTCTTACCTGTTCATCTGACATAAAAGTAGGCTTTACTGTTATGTTTCTAGCATGAGGTGTATTTTTCAAACTCCTCGACACACATGAATCCTCACACACATCAAAATATGGTTCATCTATGTGCATGTGCATCGACCATGATAATTAATTCCTTATGCACACTATTGCCATATCTTCATCCATTAATTCCCAGCCATATAACTACTTTTGTGTCAGTGTGCTCTGGAAATGGGCACGGACAATTTTACCTATGTCCTCAGCATAACCATGGCTGGTGGAATGTGCTCCCCACTTGTTCTTCTTGACCTAGGCTGCTTCAGAATTTGAGCTTCTAGATTTGGAACATGTGTTTCCATGTCCTGAATAGTCTCAATAGTTGTCCCATCTGTTCCCTTTTCTTCCTCTTCTTCTTACTTCATTTCTTCATCTTATTATCCTTCTACGTTCTCTAGAGGTGTAGGATAATTAGGCATGCTTTCCTTTTACTCTTTCACTTCCTCATTCAATTTTATTTTCCTTCTCCTTTTCTTGGTTGTCTCCTTCTATGGAGAGAGTCAGGGTGATCTACGCATTATTTGTAGAGTAGCACCTTGGGTCCTTGTTCTCCTAAACACTCTCTTAAATCGGTGCTCTCCTTAGACTGCATCCAAGTCCTCATCATCCCCCTCTTGTGGCTGAGGTGGTGTAGTTGCACGCTTAGCTTCATCCTTATTCATAGGATGTCTTCTACCTCTATGTTCCAAACCACCACTATCTTTGCGCTCATCCTCCTCATCCTCTACTTCAATTTTCTTTATGTTCGTAGGCACCTTGGAATTTTCTCCATAGTATTCTTCATCAGCCCCAGGAGTGCAAACTCATCTTCCACATACTTGTTGTTTTGTAGCTTTGGCTTCAGTTTGAGGTACACCAGTACTACTCCAACATCTCCAATAGCCAAACTTACTAGGCTTTATGGTTAACACATCTAAAATGAGCCTTTCAATATATGCATTATGTCCTGGATATACATACTTTTTCCTTAGTGTGTGGTAGTCGTAGTCTACCTTGTCTGCATTGAATGTTAGTCGGAACACATCTGAGAACCTGTGAACTGGTGCTTGAAAATACCTTGTTGTGAAGGCATATGATAGTTGTCACCATGGGATATAAGCCCTGTCCTTCATCATAAATCACATGATGTAAAAATGTTGGTATATGGAAAAATAAACTTCCTTACCCACCATTGATGGTAAATCCTTTGGTATGCACCACTCTTCTTTGAACACCATGTAGAGCCTATCATACCACTTCTCAACCCTCTACTTGACTTGTTCATTCATCGATCCTTCACACAAGTACTTTCTGAATCATTCTACAAGTGAATTGTTCTCCATAGGATACTCCCAGACCTTCTCTTTGGTCCGTCTAGCACCCCGATCTCCATGAATATCAGAGACAAAAAACAGCCCCAAAACTGATCTTTCCTCTTGAATGCACTTCTTCGATGATAGTTTCTATAATGTAACCTAAAATGTTATAGATCACTCCTTTAGACATCCTTTTAGCAATGTGCAACCACATGGTATTCACTTGTGACCACCTCTCTTGGTCATTTAACTTTGTCACAAGGTATGCGATTGCCTACACAACTGGGTACTTTTTCAGCTTATCTATGTCCATGCCATGTAGACCCTTTGTGTACCCCAGTTCCTTCCTAGTCTCCATAATTTTGGCCTTGTCTGTTATTCCTCCTTGAGGTCTTCACATGTAGCCTTCAACCCTGTCACTGTGGAGATCAGTGTGGCTGAAATCCTTACTCTGCATCCTACAAAGTAGAAGTCTTCATGTACTCTACTCATGAGCCATTGGTACAAGGGATCATATTTTCTAAAGTAGGGGAGCTCGTATAACTGATATACTCTAATATTTTTCAATAACTTCTCCCCAACATCATCATACACAGGCATGTCCTCTGTCGTGCACTTGATTGTCTTCGTGTTCAACAGTGCATCTAGATCCTTCTTTTTTCTATGGTACAATGGTTGTACTCACTTATCTTGCTTCTCTAAATGTGGGAATCCCACTCCTGGCCTACTATAACCCCCTCTAGATATTGCATCTCTGAAAAATTGCTCTCGGGGTCATTTCTTCTTCCTCCATGACCACCTTCTTCTTTCCCTTAACTCCTGTTGCAACTACCTTCTTTGGTGCCATTTCTACCCTGCAATCCTCTAAAAATACTCATCTTTTGACTTCTATAATGTGCAACTCAAACCCTATCTCAAATTTTCATGCCCTAGTGGAAATCACATGCCCTAGCTTGGTTGTAACGCATGTGCTTCACTCAAACCCTCCTCCTGTGGGAATACAAGCTTCTCCTTTGCATAAACCTCCTTTCCACGTCTGGTTTCACACTCTTCACACCTCAACATGATTTCTCGAGATCTTTTCACTTGGCTCTTGTAAAATTATCTTAATTGTAACAGTAAGAATGAACTTGCATTCCATCCTTATATAAATTTTCAAAATTTTGATCCATTTATTGCTCCTTCACCTACCCAATTTCCTCTCATTTATTGAATAACTTTGTTCTTTCTGTGTGGTACATCTTCGCACCCTAGCTATAACCTTATAACATGTATTCCTACCCTTTGGTCATAGAATTCTCTTTAGTTTGCTTCCTTGCACCCAAGTACCTTGTCACTGCACCTTCCACTGGTAGTTTTTATGGCCTGCGCTTACCTCACGTTATACTATCCTTTCCTCCAACTCTATCTTTGGTCACTTTTTAGAAGAAATCCTTTGACTTGAATAACACCCATAAAATTTTAGTGATTTCATCATTTGATTCCAACATTCTTTTACTTAGATACCAACATTTCACCCCACACTAGAAGTATGTGCAGTCCTCTGCGCATGAAAATTCTTCAAATAGTAATTAGCTTCTGGCGCGTAAACACACTTATTCCACAACACACCAAATAAATTGAAAAATCATAGCAACAAAGAAGGAACCACATTAAGGGAATGAATAATTTAAAACCTAATCTAAATGACAATACTGCCTTATTAAAAACACCAAGAAGACTTATTTATAGTACGGATTCAGCCTACTCCCGTTGAAGTAACCGGGTAGCCATGTTCCATCAAGTGATTCTAACTGAAATCATTTGTTTCAAGGATGTAAGTGATAACCTACGGCCCCAACCAATGTACCTTAAGTTTTCCTGGATGGCGCAAGAACTTAGAGTCATAGAGAAGAACCTTTTGTCCAATCTCAAACTTTTTGTCCCTTATATTTCTGTCATGGCAAGCTTTCTCCTTGGCCTTTTCTATCTTCTAATTCCAATGTGTTATGGATCATTTCTCATACATCTTAATTATCTTTTTGATCCATTCTTATAAAGCTTTCTCATTAGCTAGACCTCCATCGTGTGCAATATGCAAAGAAGGTAACATAAATTCCATAGGAAGAACTACTTCGATGCCAAACACTAACTGAAATGGTGTGGATTTGTTCAACCTTTTATATGTTGTTTGATATGCCTAAAGTACTACAGAGAATTTATCATCCCAATCCTTTCTTCCATCATCACATATTTTTGTCAATGTATGGCTCAAAATTTTGTTGAAAGCTTCAGCAGTTCTATTTTCCTGAGGATGATAGGGTGTAGTCTTATGGTGTGCAATCATGAACTCATCCAATAAAATTTTGATTGTCTCATTAAGAAAATGTGTGCCCCTATCAATTTTCAAACTCAAAGGACATCCATACCTTGTAATAATATGTTCCCATAGAAATTGGGCTTGCCATAGCCACTATACAGTCCTTTTTATAGGTGCTACTTCTACCCACTCTGTCAGATAGTCTATGCAAGTTATGATGTATCGCGATCTACTTCTATATAGAGCTGGTGAAATAGGACCCAAAAATCTATAGCCCATTTCTCAAATGGATCTATGCTAGTGATAGGTCTCAAAGGAATTTCATCTCGTTGACCTTGTTTTCAAATACCTTGATAATTATCACATGCCTAATAAAATTTCTTACAATATTTATATAGGGTCTCCCACCATAATCCAACAAGTAGAATCTTGCATTCAGTGGCATCACTTGCATAGTGGCCACCTGTAATTCTACCATGAGCTTCTTCCATAATATCTGTGTGCTCATTTTCTAATACACAATGGTGCAGTACCTCATCTCGGCCTAATTTTTATAAGTCACCACTGATTAACATATAAGGTTTGGTGTGTATAGCAAGTTGTTTCTTCTCCAAGGATTTCATTCCTTCTAGTGGCATCCCTATTTTTATAAAGACAAAAATGTCCTCTAGTTCGATAATGCTCGTTGTAACCTGTACAAATGTGCATCTATCATGGTATCCTCAATTGCCTATGCTTATTCTCCTGACTATATTCTTGATAGATGGTCTAGTCCAGAATTACTTTTTCCTAGTTTTACCACAACTATGAAATCAAATTCTTTAAATAAGAGAACCCATCAACATATGCGCCCTTATAAAATAGGTTTATTTACCAAATAATTCAATGCCATGTGATATGTATAAAATACAAATGGTGTATTTAGTAGGTACCGGCAGGAATTTATGCAGCGATATATCATTGACAAAGCTTCGTGCTCTATAGTTGTGTAATTCTATTCTTTAGGAGTCAAATTTCTACTAGCAAAATAGATAGGATGTTCTACAATACATTCTCTAGGTTGAGCCAACACCATGCCAATGGCCATGCTAGAGGCGTCGACATGTACATGAAATGGTCTGTCCCATGAAGGGAAATGCAGAATAGGTGTGGTAATAAGTTTCTCCTTCAATGTCTCGAATGCACGTTTATGTTGTTCTCCCCAGTAGAATGTACCTTTCCCTTTCAGTAACTCTTCTAATGGTGCAGAAACTTTGGCATAGTCTTTGATAAAATTTCTATAATATCTTGTGTGACCTAAAAATATATGCACCTCACTTTGACTGGTAGGCTCCCTTAGGCCTATAATGACTTCAACCTTTGTTGGATCAACCAACAAACCCTCCTTACAGATTATGTGTCCTAAAAATATCCCAAATGGTGTAGCAAATATGCACTTCTTGATGTTTAAAGATCTCCTCAATTGTCTAAACTATTCAAACATTAAGCGTAAATTATCACAGTGATCCTTAACTAATCCATACACTTTGTCCAATTGTCTAAATATACCTGTAAGAAGTTGTGAATAAATTCCTTGAACGCTTGGACAACTATGCGTGAAAATACAATAGGCACATTTTTTAGACCAAAAGGCATTACAGTATAGGTAAAGCTACCCCATTCAATAGTAAATGTAGTCTTTTCTTGATCCTCCTGGGAAATCCAAACTTGATGATACCCAAAGAACCCATTTGTAAACGAATAGATTTCATGCCCTGTAACTCCTTCTAGTATTTCCTCAATGAATGGTGTAGGAAATGGATCAGTTACACATGCAACATTCAGCTCCCTATAGTCCACGTATATCTTAATTCTTCCATCCTTCTTGATATTGATCACCATTGGACTAACCCATTCTCGACTCATCAAGGAGATTGATAATTCTATACTTCAACATATTATCAATCTCTTCTTTCACCTTTTCACACAAATTGGGGTTCATTTTGTAAGGTATCTTTCTAACTAGGCATGCTCCTCTTTAATATTTATATTCATCTCCCTAATGATTCATGCACGCCTTTAAGTTCATGGTACCCCCTAGGAAATAATTCCTGGTAATCCCTTAGTAACTCTATGATTTTTTCCACTTTGCTTCTTTAGGCTCAGTATCTGTTCCAATATTCACCCATTTTGTCTTCATCGGTTCATGATAGGTGCATGTGATTTTATCCACACTATCCAATACCTCAAGCCTCCCTGTTGAATGGTTTACATAAAGATTATCTACTTCTTCATCATCCAATAAGTTGACCATTTTTCCTTTCTCTTTCTCAAGGAAAGTTCGTTGAAGTAATGTTACATCATCCATTGGTTCTTCATCAAGACATGCTCTCGAGTCTTCTTTATCTAATAACTCCTGAAGTAGTTCTTCAGCCTTGGCACTATCCCCCAAAGTTAAGCTCTTAATAACTTTCAAGGCTTCTTATACTAGAGGCTTTGTAGATAAGAATTCAAATGTCTGGGCCATTCCTACAATTAAATTATGCCAATTTCTAGTTTCTCTATAGATTTCTACATATATATACCAAGCACGTGCACAACCTTTTAAAGTGGAATAAAACCTATGCACCCATAGTGAAGGTGGTAAAGCTTCTTTCCCTTCTATCCAGAGTCTCTCACACTTCTAAACGTGGTGCTGAACATGAGGATGATTACCGTGATAAATACTTAGTTGAGTAGGTGCATTGCTCTTGAAGAACCTAGTAGTAAGAGCAATCCTAATTTCATTCCATCTGACAAGATTATCCCTGTGGACCACCAACCAACATTTTGTTATCCCATGTAGTGTATATTCTAGCATATTTCTTCTTTCCAGGTGGGTGCTATGCCAATCGGTGCCCTTTGAAGAAGGACGATCATAATCAGCAGCATAAGATACATCTTGCGATAGCAGAACAAAGCAATTTGAAAAGCAAGTGACACCAATAGAAGTTCCGGGTAAGTTATTTGGCATACCTGTCACTATTCTTTTTGATACCGGAGCTACTGAATGTTTTATTTCTAGTAAACTTGCTTCTAAACTTAAGAGAAAAGTTGGAAAAATGGATAAATCTTGGGTATACGAGTATGGTAATAAATCTGTTCATATAGTGAGTATGTGTCTTTTTGGGGTAGTCCTTGACTTACCTAAATTTTCCACTGAAGTTGACCTCTATGTTGCACCTTTGGGATCCTATGACATTGTCATCGGTGTTAATTGGTTAGCTGACCATAAAGCAAAAGTAGACTACTTTGAAAAGAAAATAAGATGTTTAGATGATCATCTCGAAAACAATAGAGATACAAGGAGTGAAACGGAAATTTCGATTATGAAGATGTCACTATGCAACTTAAAAAGGCTAAAAACAAAGGATGTAATCTGTTTAGCTCGGAATGTTTCAGCTTTTTGGGAATAGAGTTGCTTCTATCCTTTCATTCCTTTTAGAAACAAATAAGGGTTAGGGATAGGAGGAATACCTGTTGAATGTCGAGATGGTGTGCGTGTACCGTAGAGAGAGATCAGGTTGATTGCGAAGAACTCCTTTTGTCTTGGAAGGACTACCTGCAAATAAGAATACAAGACCACAAGATTTTGATTAGACAATAAATGAGGGAACTGCCTTGGGCCTAGGAAATATAACACTTCCTTTCGAAGGTGGTCAGTTCCCCTGCTAATATGAATTAACATGAAATATTGTAAAATAACAATTTAATTGCTTCATTGAAATAGGTAGGGGGAAAGGCTGGTTTTTGGTTTTGAGTCACAATAACCGATACCGGTTACTGCTAACCGATATCGGTAGGGCTATGTTTTAGGGGCTCTTGGTAAGGGTCGGTTGTAGGGTGGTTGTCATGTTTGTAAGGCTAGTAAATGAGTGGGATTAGGTAACATGGGTGATGAGAGGGTAGATGAATGATAGTTAGATGTGATGTGTTCTTGGGTAGTAGATCCGGGAATGGATTAATGACGACTGTGATTCAAAATTCTAAGAAATGTTATAAAAGAGGACATGCAAGATACAACTTACTGGTTATTGACGAGGATGCAGGTCCAAGAACTGTGATGACAAAGGTAGAACTCAGGTAGGATGGCCTGACACCCAGAAGATGAGATATCTCCCTCCCGATGATTAGATGAGTATCACAGGGCTCTGGGTTATTCATTGCGCGATCTTGGGCTTGATCTCCTTTGCTGCAAACTCTTCTTGTTTCTTCACTTGTCTCTGCTTGGCCAAGTAAAATCTGGATTCTCTCGATCGCTTCTGATGATCCTGATTGATCCAAAATCCTCCGACCTTTGTTTCTGGTTAGGGGAGCCCATTTACAGGGAACCGATGGTGGTTACGTAACCGACGGCGGTCGAGTAGGAACCGGTATCGGTCAGGTCAAAGTGGGCTATTTTTAGTAAAATAGCCAACTTTCCCTCCTTTTCTCCCGAGGGATTAGTTGCGGGCTTGGTCAAGTGACTAGAAGGTCGGTTTTGGGTGCGAGAAAGGGGTCATTAGTCATGGGTGTGGATGTAGACCAAGTTATAGGTCTTAATTAGATTAGTTTAGGGTTAGGCCTAGGTCATGATGAGGTGGCAAAATGAGGTGGCAGGTAAGGCGATGTGGATTTATTAATTATAAGATAATTAATAAATAATTGTGTAAGGTTTAGGTGGTGAGGTTAGGTTGCGAAATGAGATGCGGGTCACAAGGGGTCGTAAGACACAAATTTGGTGTCTACATTAGCCCCTTATTGTCGTGTAGTTTGTTTTGTAAAGCTGCACGGACAATAATATGAAGTGGTTTCCCCTGTTAAGGGTATAGGTAATCCCCCTCAAATCTATCACAGATTGAGATAGCGTGAAATCAGGGATAGGGTTGATAAAGGGTAAATGGTGTGGAGATGATGGTGAGGTGGTGAGGTAGGTCCAAAGAAGTAGACGCACGTGGAAATGCATTAGTGCGACTAGGGTACATGATTTGACGAGCAAACCAGCAATGCATAGGCAAAGGTCGATAGTTTATCCAAACAAGGGTGATATAATCCTGGTATCCAAGGCATAGGAAGTAGCTCCAGGGTATATAACGGGTAAGGTACAGGAACGTTTAGGCATGTTCGGCAGTACCAAATGGTTGGTTTGGTTGAGATAAATGTCACGGTCTTGGTCTAGGCAAAGTTTGTTGATGATCAAGTCAAGGATCCTAATCATGCTAAAACACAAACAGTGAGCTCGATTGAACAAAAGCTACATGATGGGTGGATAAAATTATATTGTGTTGAGGTTGGGTGAGGTATTTAATTGGTGTGGCCTTGGGTCGGGCCAAATGGTTGGGTGTGGCCTTGGGTCGGGCCAAATAGGTTGGTTGCGGCCTTGGGTCGGGCCAAATGGTTGGGTGCGGCCTTGGGTCGGGCCAAATGGTTGGGTTGCGGCCTTGGGTCGGGCCAAATGGTTGGGTGCAGCCTTGGGTCGGGCCAAATGGTTGGGTTGCGGCCTTGGGTCGGGCCAAATGGTTGGGTGTGGCCTTGGGTCGGGCCAAATGGTTGGGTTGTGGCCTTGGGGCGGGCCAAATGGTTAGTTGGTTAGGCGGCCGTGGGTCGGGCCAATGATTAATGAGGGTTCGGCAAAGGTGGATATAGTGATGTTGTGAGAAAGGGCGAGTAGTAAATAAGGGACCAAATTTGGGGAAGAGTTGGAATAAAACCGGTGTCGATTGTGCAGTGACCGATATCGGTTAGGGTGATCTACCGGTTCCTTAGGGCAAAATAACAATAAAAACCGATATCGGTTATAGGCAAAAAACCTATAAAAAGAAAAATACGACCTGTCATTGTCACATTGTCACTTTGAAACACAATTTGAGTTGTCAGGTGGAGTGTTGAGATTGGAGCATTTTTCGGTTGAGGTGGCGCTATTTGAGTCGAGAAGTGAGTGGTTAGTGGGCCCAAGTGAGTAGGGAGCAGCAAATTGGTGGAGGACCCAGGAGAGGAGAGGTAGAGCTATAGTGGTAGGGTAGAGCTGCGAGGTGCACGTGAGTGCCCAGACATAGCTATGATTACAAATGGAGAGAGATCATCTGCGAGGAGTTGGCTCACTAGCTTCAAACACGAGTGAATGAGACAATGGGATTGTTAGAGGTTTCACGCTTCATGAGTGGAGTGGAGGACCGGAGGCAAGATTATTCCACGTGAGAGGATGTATTCGTATGTTACGGAGATGTTGGTGGATCAATGGGAGGAACCAATGGCGGTGGCACCTTTGAGGATGGAGAGGCCAGGCGAGGGGCACCGATGATCACGATCACCACCTAATTCGGGAGGAGGTGCGTGAAGGGTCTAAGTGAATTTCATAGGTATAAGAATAAATAAGGATGCCGACTGCAGTCGATGATAGAGAAGATGTATTTGTTTAACATCTAAAATAAAACTAAAGATGTATGTGGTTTTGAGTGATGATAATAATAAGAATGGTTGTGTTTTGAATGTTGTTTTTGTTTTGTTTGAAAAAGGATAAAGATGAATGTTGATTAAATAGAAATACACAAAAATATTTATATTTACCACACATGATAGGTTATGGTAGGAGATGGTCGAGCTAACCTTGGGAGACCCCATGTCTCCAAAGTGCTGCCTACATAGCCCATTGCACAAAGCAAGGAGGGGCCTCAGACCGATGTAGTTCTCCCTTAAGACCAGGGAGAGGTGAATTCAGGCAATTTAGGTATGGTTAGGCAATTTGTTGGTTGGTAAAAATATTGATATTGATATTGGTAGGGTAATGTTGTTGGTGTTGGTAATGAATTGGTGATTTTGGAATAGGTAGAAGTGAAGCGAAAGTTAGCCTACCCAAGTGGTAGGGAACCATATCCTGATTAAGATCAACACATAATCCTAGATTCGAGTCAAAGAGGAAAAAGTTACTCCGTAGTTGAAAAGAGCTAAACAAACCACATATTAATGCAGGATGAGCTTGAACCCCTAGGTACCGTGCATAGACGAGAAGTCAATAGGTGAAAAGAGTTGTATGATCACAATATATCGGATATACGTCACGTCCCTTGAGTTTAAACAAATGGTGAGGTGAGGTGGATGGTATAGCTGAGGTACGGAGAACTTGTTACAAAGTGAGTGTTCTGACGAAAGAGAACCTACCCTAAATAGACAAGTCCATGACTCAAAAGTTCTTTTGAATGTGGCTTTATTTTACTGAATATAGACTGATCGATGCGGGAAGTCTACAAGGGATATTGATCGTATTATTCTTGAGGTCTTCACGAAGCTGATCAATGCGAGAAGCTTCTGATAAAGGCTGACTGTGTATAGCTGTCCTTCAAGGGAGCAGTCTATTTATAGTAGCAGATGTGATTTTAGTGCATAGCTGTCCTTCGGGGGAGCAGTCTATATATAATAGCAGCAATAGTTTGGCATATAGCTGTCCTTCGAGGGAGCAGTCTATATATAATTTAGAGAGCCAGATGTCCTTTTGGCGTAAAGCATCTAGTTTGGTAGAAAGTTTGACTCAAGAAAATCCCATAAGCATATAATTAAGAATGTGCCATTTTAATACTTTGAAGTCATGGACTAGACTAAAAAGGGAAGGCATCGTTAAGGGGAGGTGGGAATCAAACTATGTGAGCTTGATTTGATTGTAAGATGTAGGAAACAAAGTGTATGTAACGGTAAATGAGCTCAAGGGATGAGTGGTAGGTAGATAAGAAGTGATATAACACTAAATTCAATAGTAGAATGGTCGAAGATGCAAGGCATTAAGGGGTTCAGGCTCAGGTTTACCATTAAGCAAAGCTAAACGATAAGTGCCTGATCCATAAGTGTGAGTGATTATGTAAGGCCCAATCCAATTGGGAGCAAATTTTCCACATTTGCTCTTTTCTAGTTTGGTTACATGTTGATTCTCTTTGAGGACAAGATCACCAACCTTAAAGGTATGCTCATGAAGTCGCTTATCATAAGCACGCTTGATGTGCTTTTGATAGATTTGAAGGTGATCAAGAGTACGTAAGGCGACGCTCGTCAAGAAGCTCCAATTGGGCTAACCGCTCTTGGCGGAAATCATTGTTGGTGAGAATATCTGAAGAGATATTACGAGGGAAGGCATTTGTATTTCGAGAGGCAAGACAGCCTCGGTACCATATACCAAAGAAAAGGTGTGGCATTGGTGGAGGTACGAATGCTAGTACGATAAGCCCGGAGGGCAAAGGGGATGTGATCGTGCCAATTTCTTCGGACTCATTGACAACATTCATGAGAATTTTGGTTAGGGTTTTATTAGAAGATTCGGCTTGTCCATTCACTTGTGGATAATAGGGTGATGAGAAACTAAGTTTGATACCAAAGTTGTCACAAAGGTCTTGCAACAACCTATTTTTGAAAGATTTTCCATTATCTCATTATCGGGCGATGAGGAACACAAAAGCGAGAGATAATGTGGTGGTTAATGAACTCTACAAATTTTTTTTTTTAGTTGAAATGAGCGGAATAGCCTCCACCCATTTTGTTTAATATTAGGTTGCTGTGATTATCCATCGGTGACGTTGCGAAGAGGACGGATGAATCTCACCAATAAGGTCTAAACCCCATTGTGAGAAAGGCCAAAGATCTCGGGTGACCTGTAGTGGTGGCTAGGAGTATGTTGAAGGTTGGCATGTTGTTGACACATAACACAACGCTTAACATATTTGTAGCAATCGTTATTGAGAGTAGGCCAATAATAACCTAGGGCGAATGATTCGCTTAGCCACATGTGTAAGGCATAAAATGTCCACCACAAATACCGTCATGGACCTATTGGATGGTATAGGTGACCTCCTCGCCGGTTAGACATCGAAGGAGGATGCCATCAAAACCACGTTTATAAAGGAGTCCCCCCATAACGACATAATGAGAAACGCGTTTAAGAAAAGTGCGTTTGCCGGTACTAGTAAGGGCAGGTGGGAGAACAGAGGTTGTAAGGTAGTCGTGAAATTGGTGATACCAGGTATCCTGTGAATTAGCAGACACATTATTTATCATACAAACAACCGGGGCTGAGTAAGATGGGGCAAAGAGTTGTTGGACCAAGATGAAAATGTCAGAGTCAGTTGATGAAGCTGGAATTTGCGAGGCTAAGCAAGCCATAGTATCCACAAATTTGTTAGTGGAGCGAGGAATGGTTTGGATAGAATAGTGAGTAAATAAGGCTAGAAGTGAATCCACGTAGTGTTTGTACTTTTGAAGTTCCTCATTTTTACATTGGTAGATGCCCATAACTTGATTGACTACCAATTGAGAGTCACCAAAAATATTGATAGATTTGACACCTAAGTGTAACGCAACCTAGAGACCCAGAACAAGGGCCTCGTATTCCGCAGTATTATTAGTGCAGGGGAAATCGAGTCGGAAGGAAAGAGGCATAGGCTCAGCGTCGAGAGGAATGAGAACAACGCCGGCTCCTCCGCCGCGTTGGCATTTGGATCCATCGAAGAAGAGGGTCATTGGATACGACTCCTCCCTGAGTGAAAGAGTGGCGATGAGTTCGTCAGGGAAATTAAAATTAATAAATTGTGCCCCGGGTAGAGGGGCTTCCGCGAGTTGATCTGCGATGGTTTGTCCTTTGATTGATTTCTGGTGGACAAACTCAAGGTCGAGGTCGGCGAGGAGCATGAGCCATCGGGCGATGCGTTGGTTTAGATGGGGTTTGGCATACATATAATGGATGGGGTCCGTGTTGGTGATGATGAAAGTTTTGTGATTCAGGAGGTAGTGTCGGAGTTTGGTGGCCACGAATGATAGGGCTAGGCACAACTTTTCTACATGTGTATACCTAGTCTCATAGTCCACCAAAGTACGACTTATATAATAAATGGCTTGTTCACGATTCTCGGAGTCACGATGTGCAAGCATGGCCCCTACAGCGTGGTCGGTGGCGGAAAGGTAAAGGTAGAAGGGGTGATCATCCTGAGGTGGGATAAGCACGGGTGGCTGCAAGAGATAAGCTTTGAGAGCCTCAAAGGCTTGGTGGCACTCTTCGCTCCATTGAAAGTCAATGTCTTTTTTAAGGAGGTGATGGAAAGGTTGACATCGATCCGAGAGTTGAGAGATGAAATGCTGGATAGATTGGAGCTTACCTTGTAAACTACGTAATTGTTTGAGGTTAGTAGGTGGGGGAATTTCTAGGATAGCTTTGACTTTAGATGGGTCAACCTCAATGCCACGCAAAGAGACGATAAAGCCAAGAAGTTTTCCCGAAAGGACACCAAAGACACATTTCTTTGGTTGAAGACGGATAGAATATTGTAACAGGCGATCAAAAATAATGGTTAAAACATCGAGATGTTCACTACGATGTTTAGATTTTCCAAGAAGATCATCGATGTAATCTTCAAGGATAGTGTGCATAATGTCATGAAAAATGTAGGTCATAGCCCGCTGATAGGTTGCACCAGCATTCTTAAGGCCAAATGGCATTACACGATAACAGAAGGTTCCCCAAGGAGTTATGAAGGCAGTTTTATGTTGATCGGCAGGGGCAACCAAAATTTGGTTGTATCCTGAAAAGCCATCCATGAGAGAGAGCATCTCATGGCCCGCAGTGAGATCAACAAGTTGGTCAATACTAGGTAGGGGGAAGTCATCCTTAGGGCAAGCGAGGTTAAGATCCCAGAAATCCATGCATATCCGAAGTCCCCTGTCGCTTTAGTGCGAGTGCGATGTTAGAAATCCATTGAGGATAGTCAATAGGCAGGATGAAGGAAACAGAAAAGAGTCGTTGAAGCTCCTCTTTGACCAAGAGGGCAATGCGTGGATGCATTTTTCTCAATTTCTGTTTAATTGGTTTGGAATCGGGTTTCAGGGTAATGTTATGGACAGCAATGTCAGGATCAATTCCTGGCATGTCAGCGTAGGACCAAGCGAAAGCTTGGTTGCGAGTACGGAGAAAGGTAGTAAAGGCGACCTGTTCTGATGCGCTAAGGGATTGTCTGATCTTCACAATGTGAGGATCCTCCTCTGTGTGGATGTTGATTTCTATAGTAGACTCGTTCAACATGGTTTGAGTTTCAGATGGTAAGGCGCGTTGAATATAAGAGTCGTCCGCACCAAGGTAAGTGAGGATGGAGTCATCATCCTGGCACTCAACAACATTAATTGAAGGTGAGTCCTCTTCAATCATGTCTGGATATAGAAGGGGGATAGAAGAGGGGTCCTCATTATCGCGTTGATAAGTGAGAGGACCTAGGAAGATAGCATTTATGAAAAAAAAAAGTTAGGAGGGATAGATTCGGGATCTATCGACTCTGTGGGTGACGAAGGCAAAATGGGTGATGATGGTTCGGTAGGGGTGACGTCGTCATCTTCCAGAAGACAACTGACACGAGGTTCCTTCGGTGTAAGTGTTCCCAGAAATCCGAGACCACTACGATCATTGTGCTTGCGAGTAGTTACGGGAATGATTGTATGTCGGCCTTGTTCATAAAGACCAAAACCAAAGCCTTTCCAAGCACAGCGAGTCAAGAAGGTAAGGGTGAAATGATGATTTGTCAGGTATTGGAAATCGGATTGGAAGGGAACCACACCAAGAGGAGGCTCAGGGGCAACGGAAGATGCGTCGACACCCCCATATGTTAGGTTAGTGCGGCAGTGAGGTGGTCCGTAGGGGATTACTTCCCCACCACGATCATAGGTAGGATGTGCATGTACCTGTCCGTACTCCTGTGGGGTATGGAAAGAACTAACGTTATATAGGCGATACTCCCCCAGCGTAAGGCATTGAAAAACATCTACTAAGGGGTCTGCGGTTGGGATGTTAGCTGCGGGAAGGGAAGTGGTTTTTGCGATGGTGATTTCTTGGGTTGAAGGTGTAGGTGCTGTTGAAGTGAATGGTAGAGGTGTGGTTGAAGTGGATGGTTGGGTTGGATGAATGGGTGTCTTGATTGGTACAAGCACATCATTAGGGCGATATAACATATTGCAGGTTTTGAAGGGGGGAGGATCAGCTTTTACGGTGTAAGACTTCCCCTCGTACTCAAATTTTATGCATCTATGTAAGGTTGAGGGAATGCATCCCATAGCCGGATCCAAGGGCGACCTAGCAATATATTGTATTGGAACTCTCCCTCAAGGACATAGAAGAGTTCGGGTAAAGTACATGGTCCTACATGAATGTTAAGGATCACGGTGCCTAAGGTAGAGGTAATAGCATCATTGAATGACCGCAACATGATGGGGTTGGCACACATGTAGCTAGAAGGGATATTCATTTGTTGGAAGGCTTTTGAAGAGATGATGTTTAGGCTAGCACCCCCGTCGATCATAACACGACGTACCCGAATGTCCCGGACGTAAGCTGAGATGAAAAGAGCAGGGTCAGGATCTTCTGTACCAAAGTCAACAATTTCGTCTTCGGGCCCTGCTGCGGCACTTGTTGTATAGAGACAGAAGTGGTTGGGGCGGTAGGTTGTTTGGTGAGGGAAGCAACGTGATTGGGTGTTAGAATGGAGGTAACAGGCAGGGTTTCATTAGGTAAGACCTCGATCCCTTGAAGGATTTCAACGAGAGCTTGTCGATGAGATTCAGAAGTCTGAATGAGATCATACAGTGTCATTTTTACAGGTGATTGGTGAAGCTGTTTGATCATGGCTCGGTGGGCAACTCCATTAGAGACGGGGTAAGTGGGTCCACGAATAACCACTTTAGGTGGTGGTGCGATCGGGATGGTGGACGGAGAAAGAGAGGACGCAGGTGTGCTTTCTTTCGCTTTCTCGTTGTTTTTCTGCACTCGAGTAGCAACACTAATCATATTAATCTCGTGGACCTGAGATGAAGATGGTCGGGATAAATCATGGTCTTCGAGAGGTGGGGTTGTAATAATGATAGATATTGGTGAGGCGGGGACAGGTGGTATAGGAGAGGGAATTGAAGCTAAAGGTCTCTCCCTTCGTAAGTTGTCTTTCTTAACCTTTCTATCTGAGAGAGGTGACTGACGAAGGATGGCTTTTAAAGATTTACATCCCTCCACATCATGTCCTGGTGTGCGGTGGTAAGCGCAGATTTTAGACTCATCATAACCTATAGGTCGAGGTTTAGACGGGTCATAAGGTCTAAGTGGGGGTAGAGAAATGGTCGCATTCTCCACCAACATAGCAAGGATTTTGGCGTAAGATCCTTTGAGTGGGTCAAAATCGGAGGAGGATGAGGGTATTGATTGAGCAGGTTTCGGTAATGTTCGGGCATGGTTGGTTCATACGGGTGGTGGTTTAGCCAAGGGGTGTTGACACGTGGTTTTAACTAAACGTGGTTTCTTTGGCGCAGGAGCTACGTTTAGCTGGTTAGATGATGAGGCTCTAGATAACGTGGTATCCGAGACAATGGCGACAAAAGAGGAGTGACGGAAAACAAGTCCTTTGATGATGAAATTTGTTTAGGGTTGATGGGTGGACAGGATACGTGAGGTGACAATGTTGATATACCCTTAGATCTCTGTATGGGTGCAGAAGGCGTAGGTCGTTTTAAAGAAAACGCGGAGGTATGATATATTGATGCAAGGTGGAGGGATGAGGTCCCAATATGGAAGGTAGGTGTGACGATGATGGTTTTAATTGTGATAGAGGCACGGATTGAGGTTGTCTCCTAAGTGGAGGGGTGGCTTTATTTTTGGATAAATCTAGTCACTTAGGCGGGTGTGTTAGACTGGGTATTGGTGAGGTCCCAAGTGTAGGGAAGATTTGGTTAGGTTGTGAGAGGTGGATGAGATCTTTGGGTAGAGATGTGGGGGTGAAGATGAGGACATAGGCATTTTGAGTTTCTGTAAACACTTCGGGTATATGGTAGAGGTGTCTGGATCGGTCATCTACATTTGAGTAGAATAGGGGGTACTCAAACGTTCCCATAGGACTCGTCTATCTTCTGGAGAATGACAGTCTTCAGGTGTGAATTGGAATTTTTGTATGGAAGAAAGGTGGGTTGTGATTCCGGTCCACTGTGGGTGTGATGCAGGGGGTAGATGAGGCATTGTATCAATAGGTGTTAAGAGGTCAACCAGTCGCTGAAAAGATTTAGGCGATGAAGAACTAATAGGTAGGAGGGCATGTTTGAGAGGATCCGGCATGGTTACAGAATTTGGTGATGTCGGTGCAAGAGGTTTCTCGTCTAAGGATGACAAAAGGAGTAGCGAGCCTTCCTCTTGTGCAGCAAGAGTGGTAGAAGGAGACGTTTGGGAAATAGATAAGTTAGATAACATCCATTCGCAGTCTTGTAGGGATGTGGTGTAAGAAGACTCATCTATGAGAAGAGAACTCTGGGCAGTTAACTCCTTCATGGGTAAAGGAATGATTTCGCCTTGGCTTGATGATGGTGAAGGAGGTTCGGGCCCCTGCGTCAGTGAAGAGGCTTGATTCAAAATGTTCTCGATAGAGGCTTTTGGCTGGGAGTCGAAGACTGCATGGATCTCATGAACACTCTCCTCGGCTAAGATATCCTGGTTTATGTTACTATTGGAAGAGTGATTCGGGAATGGTTTGTTGAAGATTTTCAAATTTCGGTTGCGAGGGCGTTAGGATTATCGAGGTTATATCCCCGCATCAACCATTTCTGCACTATGTTTTTCAACATCTTGCGATTCTCATGACTATGTGTCCCTTTACGCGGTGGAAGTTCGAGAAGTCATTTTCTTTGTACCAAAGGTATGGCGCGAGTGGAATCAAACCGGAGTGAGGTTTAACGGGAGGTAAGATAATGGCTCTGCTTTAAGCAATTTTTCCAATATTGCACCATATGTTTCTCCCAGGAGTGTAGTTGATGGGCTCTGCTTTATACTTATAGGTGGTTTTTGGCGGGGTATTAGACGGTGGTTGGGATTTGACCATCACCGCGTGCACGGCTCCTTTTGATTTCGAAGCAGTCGATGGGTGAGGATTGGTGGTGTTAGGTTTGTTGGTGGAATCTGGAGTCTGGAAATTGGGGTTTTTGTTGCGCAACCACAATTTCTCTTCTTCTAAGGCTTGAATTTCTAGTTTCCGAGCCATGGTAAAGGCCTCATCAAATGTGCGGAAAGTTTGAATTTGAAGGGTAGGAGAAATGTGCTTAGCGCATGCCCACGTAAAAAGTTCAATAAGTTCAGCCTGAGGCAAGGCATATGTAAGTTGGTTGATAAGGCCCCACCACCGTCCAACGAAATCTGCGATAGATTCGTCTTCAAATTGTCGGATGGCATAGAGGTCGGTGATAGATACTTTCTTGGCAATGTTAATGGAGAAATGATCCAAGAAAGATTGGGCTAGTTGGTTAAAAGAGAAGATTGAGTGCTGGGTTAAAGCACTGTACCACTCCAAGGTGGGTCCTGATAGGGACATGGGAAAGGTGCGGAGTAACAAAGCATCATCATGAGCAATCAAATAACAAGCATGTCTAAATGATCGCAAGTGTTGTTGAGGATCCTCTTTACTATTAAAATGAGTAAATTTCGGCAATTCCCATTGAGGAGGATATGAATGAAGAGGGACAGAAGGGTGAATAGGCTCCCGACAAATTTGCTCATATGTCAAGGTGCTACGACTTCCCGAAATAGAAGCCTCCAGATTTTGCATTTTTTCCATCATTTGTTTGATGAAATCCGTGGTTGGATGAGATGATGGTGCGGTTGTGGTAAATGGAGGCAAATTGGGCCAAGGGCCTCCGCTAGACAATGGTGAGGTTAAGTGTTGATAAGGTATGGAGGATGAATATGTTGAGGTGACCGAATAGGGATGTCCCATATAAGATGTTGAGGTCACTGGATACGTGTATGGGAATGAAAAGGTAGGCGGAGCTTGAGAAGGAAAGCTCGTGTGGATAGGTGGCAGAGAGAAAGTCATGAACGGAGCGATGCAAGAGAGATGAGGTAGGGCGTCGGCGGTAATGATATGTGGGGTCCAAGATTAACCAAAGGAAAGCCAATCTGTGTCGTATGAACCTCTGAAGCCGTCGGATTGGGAGACGGGGCTAAAGATGCAGGAAGCAAGGCGGTGTTATCAGGCGGAGTGGGAGCTAAGTGAGCTGCTATACTAATAGGCATGCCAACAAGGAGTTGACCATCGGGCGTACGGTCAGGGGCATGAGACAAATAGTATTGTACGGCACTAGGATTAGCATCCAGAAATTTGGCAAATTCCTTATCTCCTACAGGAATTTTGGGGATATCACTGGTGTCTGTAGGGTTCCCTATAGAATGTGAAGGGGGTGATTCAGGCAAAGGCACAGAGCAGGCATGTGAAACCATGGCGGCGGCTTGCTTCCGAGTGATAACAACCATGGACAAGAGTATGGACAAGAGTATACAGTAGGGCTTCAATCTATCGGGAACAGAAACAGACCTCAGAATGGTGAAATTGGCAGGTTGCTGGTTTGTCAGGAACTGTAAAAGATAGTAACCGATATCGGTCTAATAACCGATGTCGGTCAGAGTTTAGCCGACGTCGGTCAGCTAACCGATGTCGGTGTAATAAGACTGGTATAAGAAAAATATAAGAAGCTGCTGATTTGATTTTTAACAATGTTTAGTACACTTATCAAATTGTTCTGAGGTGATCACAGAAGACAGAGTATGACAGAGAAAATAGAACTGAAAACAAGCATGATGCACACGCAAATCCAGAGACTAACCTTAGGGTTAATTTTAATTTCGTGGGCTTATGCCTTTAGACGTAGAATGATGTCAGAATCCTAAACAAAATACTTAGGGGAAATGTCAAGTTTATTTTGGCTTATAAGGTTACCTCAATCGGGTGGAGGAATACCACGGAAAAAGGGGGGATGTTTGAGCTGTTGTGTTAAATGTGAAGTGATTCGGTATGTGTTGTGCAGTGAAAGTAAGATTAATTTCTTTTCAATACCATGGATATCACCCCCACGTGTACGACCTGTTACTTAATCTATGTTCACTAGAATTGAAAACAACAAGCAAGAATGTGATGCACGTGTTTTAAACCCAAATCGAAAATGATATTCGATGAAGCAAAAGAGATGACTTTCACTAATGCAAAGATGTAAAAGCAAAAAAGTTCTTTTACCAAAATAACAAAATACCTTGTGAATATCTTTAGAAGAAGAAAACAACAAGTATGCTCCCTATATGAAAGCAAGCAAGAAAGAAAGAAACCCAAAATGGGTCCCACCGGGCGTGCCAAAATGTTTTGCTCGGAATGTTTCAGCTTTTTGGGAATAGAGTTGCTTCTATCCTTTCATTCCTTTTAGAAACAGATAAGGGTTAGGGCTAGGAGGAATACATGTTGAATGTCGAGATGGTGTGCGCGTACCGTAGAGAGAGATCAGGTTGATTGCGAAGAACTCCTTTTTGTCTTGGAAGGACTACCTGCAAATAAGAATACAAGACCACAAGATTTTGATTAGACAATAAATGAGGGAACTGCCTTGGGCCCAGGAAATATAACACTTCCTTTCGAAGGTGGTCAGTTCCCCTGCTAATATGAATTAACACGAAATATTGTAAAATAACAATTTAATTGCTTCGTTGAAACAGGTAGGGGGAAAGGCTGGTTTCTGGTTTTGAGTCACAATAACCGATACCGGTTTCTTGCTAACCGATATCGGTAGGGCTATGTTTTAGGGGCTCTTGGTGAGGGTCGGTTGTAGGGTGGTTGTGATGTTTGTAAGGCTAGTAAATGAGTGGGATTAGGTAACGGGGTGATGAGAGGGTAGATGAATGATAGTTAGATGTGATGTGTTGCTGGGTAGTAGATCCAGGAATGGATTAATGACGGCTGTGATTCAAAAGTCTAAGAAATGTTATAAAAGAGGACATGCAAGATACAACTTACTGGTTATTGACGAGGATGCAGGTCCAAGAACTGTGATGACAAAGGCAGAACTCAGGTAGGATGGCCTGACACCCAGAAGATGAGATATCTCCCTCCCGATGATCAGATGAGTATCACAGGGCTCTGGTTATTCAGTTGCAGTCTTGGGCTTGATCTCCTTTGCTGCAAACTCTTCTTGTTTCTTCACTTGTCTCTGCTTGGCCAAGTAAAATCTGGATTCTCTCGATCACTTCTGATGATCCTGATTGATCCAAAATCCTCGACCTTTGTTTTTACGATTAGGGAGCCCATTTACGAGGAAGGCGATGGCGGTTACGTGTCGCGGCGGTCGAGTAGGAACCGGTATGTCGGTCGGGTCAAAGTGGGCTATTTTTAGTAAAATAGCCAACTTTCCTCCTTTTCTCCCGAGGGATTTGTTGCGGGCTTGGTCAAGTGACTAGAAGGTCGGTTTTGGAGTGCGAGAAAGGGGTCATTAGTCATGGGTGTGGATGTAGACCAAGTTATAGGTCTTAATTAGATTAGTTTAGGGTTAGGCCTAGGTCATGATGAGGTGGAAAAATGAGGTGGTAGGTAAGGCGATGTGGATTTATTAATTATAAGATAATTAATAAATAATTGTGTAAGGTTTAGGTGGTGAGGTTAGGTTGCGAAATGAGATGTGGGTCACAAGGGTCTTAAGACACAAATTTGGTGTCTACATTCAAGGATCCTAATCATGCTAAAACACGAACAGGTGAGCTCGATTGAACAAAAAGCTACATGATGGGTGGATAAAATTATATTGTGTTGAGGTTGGGCGAGGTATTTAATTGGTGTGGCCTTGGGTCGGGCCAAATGGTTGGGTGTGGCCTTGGGTCGGGCCAAATAGGTTGGTTGCGGCCTTGGGTTAGGCCAAATGGTTGGTTGCGGCCTTGGGTCGGGCCAAATGGTTGGGTGCGGCCTTGGGTTGGGCCAAATGGTTGGGTTGCGGCCTTGGGTCGGGCCAAATGGTTGGGTGCGGCCTTGGGTCGGGCCAAATGGTTGGGTTGCGGCCTTGGGTCAGGCCAAATGGTTGGGTGCGGCCTTGGGTCGGGCCAAATGGTTGGGTTGCGGCCTTGGGGCGGGCCGGGTTAGTTGGTTGCGGCCGTGGGTCGGGCCAATGAAGTTAACAAAGGGTTTTCAGCAAAGGTGGATATAGGTGATGTTGTGAGAAAGGGCGAGTAGTAAATAAGGGCAGAAATTTGGGGAAGAGTTGGGATAAAACTGGTGTCGATTGTCTATGACCGATATCGGTTAGGTGACCGATACCGGTTCCTTAGGGCACAATAAAACCGATATCGGTTATAGGCGAAAAACCTATAAAAAGAAAAATACAACTTGTCATTGTCACATTGTCACTTTGAAACACAATTTGAGTTATGCGAGGTGGAGTGTTGAGATTGGAGCATTTTTAGTTGAGGTGGTGCTATTTGAGTCGAGAAGTGAGTGGTTAGTGGGCCCAAGTGAGTAGGAGGCAGCGGATTGATTGGTGGAGGACCCAGCGAGAGGAGAGGTAGAGCTATAGTGGGTAGCAGAGCTGCGAGGTGCACGTGAGCGCCCAGACATAGCTGTGATTACAGCGGAGAGAGATCATCTGCAGGAGTTGGCTCACTAGCTTCAAACACAGGTGAATGATACAATGGGATTGTTAGAGGTTTCACAGTTATGAGTGGAGAGACTGGAGGCAAGATTCTTCCACGTGAGAGGACGTATTCGTATGTTACAGGAGATGTTGGTGGATCAATGGGAGGAACCAATGGCAGTGGCACCTTTGAGGATGGAGAGGCCAACTGAGGGGCACCGACGATCACGATCACCACCTAATTCGGGAGGAGGTGCAAGGGTCTAAGTGAATTTCATAGGAATATAAGAATAAATAAGGATGCCGACCTGCGAGTCGATGATAGAGAAGATGTATTTGTTTAACATCTAAAATAAAACTAAAGATGTATGTGGTTTTGAGTGATGATAATAATAAGAATGGTTGTGTTTTGAATGTTGTTTTTGTTTTGTTTGAAAAAGGATAAAGATGAATGTTGGCAAATAGAAATACACAAAAATATTTATATTTACAACACATGATAGGGTATGGTAGGGGATGGTCGAGCTAACCTTGGGAGACTCCATGTCTCTAAGTCTTGCCTACATAGCCCATTGCACCAAGCAAGGAGGGGCCTCGAGACCGATGTAGTTCTCCCTTAAGACCGGGAGAGGTGAATTCGAGGCAATTTAGGTATGGTTAGGCAATTTGTTGGTTGGTAAAAATATTGATATTGATATTGGTAGGGTAATGTTGTTGGTGTTGGTAATGAATTGGTGATTTTGGAATAGGTAGAAGTGAAGCGAAAGTTAGCCTACCCAAGTGGTAGGGAACCATATCTTGATTAAGATCAACACTTAATCCTAGATTCGAGTCAAAGAGGAAAAAGTTACTCCGTAGTTGAAAAGAGCTAAACAAACCACATATTAATGCAGGATGAGCTTGAACCCCTAGGTACCGTGCATAGACGAGAATTCAATAGGTGAAAAGAGTTGTATGATCACAATATATCGGATATACGTCACGTCCCTTGAGTTTAAACAAATGGTGAGGTGAGGTGGATGGTATAAGCGAGGTACGAGAGTACTTGTTACAAAGTGAGTGTTACGACGAAAGAGAACCTACCCTAAATAGACAAGTCCATGACTCAAAATTTCTTTTGAATGTGGATTTTTTTTTACTGAATATAGACTGATCGATGCGGGAAGTCTACAGGTATATTGATCGTACTATTCTTGAGGTCTTCAAGAAGTGATCATCAATGCGAGAAGCTTCTGATAAAGGCTGACTGTGTATAGCTGTCCTTCAAGGGAGCAGTCTATTTATAGTAGCAGATGTGATTTTAGTGCATAGCTGTCCTTCGGGGGAGTAGTCTATATATAATAGCAGCAATAGTTTGGCATATAGCTGTCCTTCGAGGGAGCAGTCTATATATAATTTAGAGAGCCAGATGTCCTTTTGGCGTAAAGCATCTAGTTTGGTAGAAAGTTTGACTCAAGAAAATCCCATAAGCATATAATTAAGAATGTGTCATTTTAATACTTTGAAGTCATGGACTAGACTAAAAAGGGAAGGCATCGTTAAGGGGAGGTGGGAATCAAACTATGTGAGCTTGATTTGATTGTAAGATGTAGGAAACAAAGTGTATGTAACGGTAAATGAGCTCAAGGGACGAGCGGTAGGTAGATAAGAAGTGATATAACACTAAATTCAACAGTAGAATGGTCGAAGATGCAAGGCATTAAGGGGTTCAGGCTCAGGTTTACCATTAAGCGAAGCTAAACGATAAGTGCCTGATCCATAAGTGTGAGTGATTATGTAAGGCCCAATCCAATTGGGAGCAAATTTTCCATGTTTGCTCTTTTCTAGTTTGGTTACATGTTGATTCTCTTTGAGGACAAGATCACCAACCTTAAAGGTACGCTCATGAAGTCGCTTATCATAAGCACGCTTGATGCGTTTTTGATAGATTTGAAGGTGATCAAGAGCTGTAAGACGACGCTCATCAAGAAGCTCCAATTGGGCTAACCGCTCTTGGTAGAAATCATTGTTGGTGAGAATATCCTGAAGAGATATTCTGAGGGAGGGTATTTGTATTTCGAGAGGCAAGACAGCCTCGGTACCATATACCAAAGAAAAAGGTGTGGCATTGGTGGAGGTACGAATGCTAGTACGATAAGCCCAGAGGGCAAAGGGGATGTGATCGTGCCAATTTCTTCCGGACTCATTGACAACTTTCATGAGAATTTTGGTTAGGGTTTTATTAGAAGATTCGGCTTGTCCATTCGCTTGTGGATAATAGGGTGATGAGAAACTAAGTTTGATACCAAAGTTGTCACAAAGGTCTTGCAACAACCTATTTTTGAAAGATTTTCCATTATCTGTTATCAGGCGATGAGGAACACCAAAATGACAGATAATGTGGTGGTTAATGAACTCTACAATTTTTTCTTTTTTAGTTGAAATGAGTGGAATAGCCTCCACCCATTTTGTGTAATATTCGGTTGCTTTGTGATTATCCATCGGTGACGTTGCGAAGAGGACGGATGAATCTCACCAATAAGGTCTAAACCCCATTGTGAGAAAGGCCAAAGATCTCGGGCGACCTGTAGCGGGTGGCTAGGAGTATGTTGAAGGTTGGCATGTTGTTGACACATAACACAACGCTTAACATATTCATAGCAATCGTTATTGAGAGTAGGCCAATAATAACCTAGGTGAAGGATTCGCTTGGCCACGGCAAGGCCGCTAAAATGTCCACCACAAATACCGTCATGGACCTGTTGGATGGTATAGGTGACCTCCGCGCCGGTTAGACATCGAAGGAGGATGCCATCAAAACCACGTTTATAAAGGAGTCCCCCCAGAATGACATAACGAGAAACACGTTTAAGAAAAGTGCGTTTGCCGGTACTAGTAAGGGCAGGTGGGAGAACAGAGGTTGTAAGGTAGTCGTGAAATTGGTGATACCAGGTATCCTGCGAATTAGTAGACACATTATTTATCATACAAACAACCGGGGCTAAGTAAGATGGGGTAAAGAGTTGTTGGACCAAGACGAAAATGTCAGAGTCAGTTGATGAAGCTAGAATTTGCGAGGCTAAGCAAGCCATAGTATCCGCAAATTTGTTAGTGGAGCGAGGAATGGTTTGGATAGAATAGTGAGTAAATAAGGCTAGAAGTGAATCCACGTAGCGTTTGTACTTTTGAAGTTCCTCATTTTTACATTGGTAGATGCCCATAACTTGATTGACTACCAATTGAGAGTCGCCGAAAATATTGATAGATTTGACACCTAAGTGTAACGCAACCTGGAGACCCAGAACAAGGGCCTCGTATTCCGTAGTATTATTAGTGCAGGGGAAATCGAGTCGGAAGGAAAGAGGCATAGGCTCAGCATCGAGAGGAATGAGAACAACACCGGCTCCTCCGCCATGTTGGCATTTGGATCCATCGAAGAAGAGGGTCATTGGATACGACTCCTCCCTGAGTGAAAGAGTGGCGATGAGTTCATCGGGGAAATTAAAATTAGTAAATTGTGCCCCGGGTAAAGGGGCTTCCACGAGTTGATCTGCGATGGTTTGTCCTTTGATTGATTTCTGGTGGACAAACTCAAGGTCGAGGTCGGCGAGGAGCATGAGCCATCGGGCGATGCGTTGGTTTAGATGGGGTTTGTCATACATATAATGGATGGGGTCCGTGTTGGTGATGATAAAAGTTTTGTGATTCGGAGGTAGTGTCGTATTTTGGTGGCCATGAATGATAGGGCTAGGCACAAATTTTCTACATGTGTATACCTAGTCTCATAGTCCACCAAAGTACGACTTATATAATAAATGGCTTGTTTGTGATTCTCGAGTCACGATATGTGCAAGCATGGCCCCTACAAGCGTGTGGTCGGTGGCGGAAAGGTAAAGGTAGAAGGGGCGATTGTCCTAGGTGGGATAAGCACGGGTGGCTACAAGAGATAAGCTTTGAGAGCTTCAAAGGCTTGGTGGCACTCTTCGCTCCATTGAAATTCAATGTCTTTTTTAAGGAGGTGATGGAAAGGTTGACATCGATCCGAGAGTTGAGAGATGAAACGCCAGATAGATTGGAGCTTACCTTGTAAACTATGCAATTGTTTGAGGTTAGTAGGTGGGGGCATTTCTAGGATAGCTTTGACTTTAGATGGGTCGACCTCAATGCCACGCAAAGAGACGATAAAGCCAAGAAGTTTTCCCGAAAGGACACCAAAGACACATTTCTTTGGTTGAAGACGAACAGAATATTGTAACAAGCGATCAAAAATAATGGTTAAAACATCGAGATGTTCACTATGATGTTTAGATTTTCCAAGAAGATCATCGAAGCAATCAAGAGAATCCGGATCTTTACTTGGCCGAGCAAAGACAAGTGAAGAGACAAGAAGAGTTTGTAGAGAAGGACATCAAGCCCAAGACTGCAACTGCACAACCAGAGCCCTGTGACACTCAGCTGATCATCGTGAGGGAAGATATCTCATCTTCTGATCGTCAGGACGTCCTATCTGAGTTCTGCCTTTGTCATCACAGTTCTTGGACCTGCATTCTCGTCAATAACCAGTAAGTAATATCTTGCATGTTCTCTTCGATAACATTTCTTAGACTTTTGAATCACAGCCGTTATAAATCTATTCCCAGATCTACCACCCAGCAACACATTATATCTAACTATCATTCATTTACCTCTCATCACCCCGTTACCTAATCCCACTCATTTATTAGCCTTACAAACAACACAACCACCCTACAACCAACCCTCACAAAATTCCCCTACCGATATCGGTTAGAAGAAACCGGTATCGGTTATTGTGACTCAAAACCAGAAACCAGCCTTTCCCCCTACCTGTTTCAACGAAGCAATTAAATTGTTATTTTACAATATTTCGTGTTAATTCATATTAGTAGGGCCAACACCTTCAAAAGGAAGTGTTATATTTCCTGGCCCAAGGCGTTCCCTCATTTATTTTCTAATCAAAATCTTGTGGTCTTGTATTCTTATTTGCGGTAGTCCTTCCAAGACAAAAAGGAGTTCTTCGCAATCAACTTTGATCTCTCTCTACTGATGCGCGCACACCATCTCGACATTCAATGGTATTTCTAGTAAACTTGCTTCTAAACTTAAGAGAAAGTTGGAAAAATGGATAAATCTTGGGTATGCATATGGTAATAACTCTGTTCATACGGTGAGTATGTGTCTTTTTGGGGTAGTCCTTGACTTACCTAAATTTTCCACTAAGTTGACCTCTATGTTGCATCTTTGGGATCCTATGACATTTTCATTGGTGTTAATTGGTTAGCTGACCATAAAGCAAAAGTAGACTGCTTTGAAAAGAAAATAAGATGTTTAGATGATCGTCTGAAAACAACAGAGATACAAGGAGTGAAACGGGAAATTTCAGTTAGGAAGCTGTCAGCTATGCAACTTAAAAAGGCTAAAAACAAAGGATGTACCTTATATGCAGTAAAGATATCTAAATTATCATAATAAGATGGTGATTCCATGAAACAATTCCCTCATTGCAAAGTTTCAAGGATGTTTTTCCGGAGGAATTACAGTTTACCACCCAAAAGGGAATTTGATTTCACTATTGAAATCAAACCAGGAATGGAACCTATTTCCAAGGCACCTTATCGATATCTACTATAGAGTTAGTCAAGCTTAAGGCACAATTGCAAGAAATTTTATCTAAGGGTTTGATTAGACCAAGTGTTTCACCTTGGGAGTGCCGGGTAATATTTGTAAAAAGAAGGATGGAACACTTAGGCATGTATTAACTATCGGATGTTAAACAAAGCAAAAATCAAGAACAGAGATACCCACTTCCAAGGATTGATGATCTATTTGATCGATGATGTGTGGGCAGCAGTTTATTCCAAGATAGATCTTCAATCGGTATCATCAATTAAGGATTAGAGAATAATATATTCATAAAATAGCTTTCCAAACCAGGTATGGACATTATGAATTCACGGTTCTACCCTTTGGATTAACTAATGCACCCACAACTTTTATGAACTTAATGAATAATATCTTTCAAGAATATTTGGACAATTTTGTACTTGTATTCTTGGACGATATTCTCATTTATTCTAAAAGTGTTGAAGAGCATAATGAGCATTTGAATATAGTTTTGGAAATTTTGAGAAAAATAAAGTTATATGGTAAGTTATCCAAATGTTCTTTCTTTGATACAAAAGTTCACTATTTGGGTCATGTCATTAGTAAGGAAGAAATTGCTGTGAATCCTTCAAAAATAGTGGCAATAACTGAGTGGCCTACACCAAAGAATGTGCATGAAGTAAGAAGCTTCATGGGTCTTGCTTGTTATTATAGGAAATTTGTTAAGGATTTTTCTAAAGTGGCTGCACCAATAACTTCATTGCAGAAGAAGGGTAAGCAATTTATTTGGAATGATAAGTGTGAAATTGCTTTCAAAATTTGAAAAGCCGTTGACTTCAACACCTATATTAGTTGTACCCAGACCCTAATGGGAGCTTTATTGTTGTAACGGATGCTTACGGGAAGGACTTGGTGGTGATTTGTTACTGAGAATGATCAAGTCATAGCATATGAAAGTAGAAAACTTAAGTTACATGAGCTGAATTATGCCCCTCATGATTTGGAGCTTCTTACCATTGTTCATGCGCTTCAAGTCTAGACACTATTTTCTTGGGAAACCTTTTGAGTTGAAAACTGATCACTTAGGACTGAAATATATTTTCACTCAGCCTAATCTAAATGCCAGACAAAGAAGGTGGTTAGAGTTTTTATCCCAATATGATTTTGATATTAGCTACATCAAAGGGAAAGAGAATAGAGTAGCAAATGCTCTGAGTCGTAGGAAGCACATTTCTACTCTTATAACATTAAGAACTCAATTTAAGGATGAGATAAAAAGTGCCTCAGAATCTGATATATACTTTCAACAAGTAAAAACAACGCTTGCTGCAGAACCTAAAGATGAAAGGTATAAAGGTTTTCGTTTTGATAAGGAAGGAATCTTACGTTATGAAAACAGGGGTATACGTACCTTTGCTAAATGATTTGAGAAATAAGTTGTTAGTTGAATTTCATAATTCACCTTTTACTCGACACCCGGTACCACAAAAATGCTTGCTGATCTAAAACAACAATACTTTTGGAAAGGTATGAAAAAGGATGTTATTGATTTTGTGACACATTATGCGGAATGTCGGCGGGTTAAGGCGAGAACACATGCACCCCTCTTGGACTATTATATCCCCATAGCATACCGCAAAGTACAAATGGCAAGTAATAAGCATGGACTTTGTACAAGGGTTACCTATGTCCGAGGAATAAACATGATGTTATCCTCGTAGTTGTAGATAAACTAACTAAGGTAGCTCATTTCATCGCTAGAAATCTAAATGATGATTCACCGGTGTTGGCCAAAAGATTCGTGCACGAGATTTTCAGGTTACATGGTGTACGAAATTGATTATATCGGCAGGGGATACTAGAATGACATCAAGATTTTGGCAAACGCTTAATATAGCTCTTGGAATGAAACTAAACTTCGATTCAACATATCATCCAAACGGATGGACAAACCGAGAGAGTAAATCAAGTGTTGGAAGATATGTTGCAAATGTATTGCATGGATCAGCAGTATAAATGGGAAGAGTATCTTCCATTAGTTGAGTTCACATACAACAACACTTATCACTCATCTCTTAAAATGGCACCTTTTGAAGCACTTTATGGAAGAAAGTGCGAGACCCCTATTAGCTGGGATAGTATTGAGGATAGAGTGGTAGTTGGGCTAGAAATCCTCACTGAAATGGAACAGCAAGTAAAGTTGATTCGTGAATGTTTAAAGGAAGCGTGCAGATAGAAGAAGAGCTATGCTTTGACCTTAAGCGAGTTGATCGAAGGTTTGAACTTGGTGAGAAGGATTTTCTTCATGTTAAACCCGAGAAAGAGTTCTATAACTTTTGGTAAGGTGCCAAGTTGTCACCTCGTTACGTGGGACCTTTCGAAATTATCGAAATAATCAATCCTGTAGCTTATCGATTAGCATTACCACCTACTTTGTCTCGCATGCATGATGTTTTCCATATTTCTTTGCTTAAGAAATACGTTTCAGATTTGTCACATGTTTTAAATTGGAATTCCTTGCAGGTCCAAGACCCAGGAATAATCATGGTTAAACCCACACGAGTGCTGGAAACTCGCCAATTGCATTTGAGAAATCATGAAATATAGCAATGTAAGGTCCAGTGGGACCAGTTTAATGAAGAAAGTGCAACTTGGGAAAATCTGGAAGAGATAAAAATTTCTTTTCCCTTTCTTTTTGAACAGAATGAAATCTGTTGACAAAACATTTTTATGAACTTATCTTTTCATGTCTTTATGAAAGCCAGATTGAGGCAAACATTATTCAGGTTGAATAAAATGTATCGTGACATTGATTTCTGGAACTATTCAAGTTGGAAATAGTCTTATTGTATTGTGAACTAATAAATTGGTTGACCTGAAGGTAAATCAAAATATGTAATCATCGGGACGATGAATCTTTAGGAGGGAAGCATGTAACACCCTGAACTATTGCTACTTCCTCCTGAGCGTTCAAGTGTTGATATATGATTTCTTCTGTATAAGGATGTGTTCCTTTGATTGTGAAGTCATGCTTGATATGGATTGTATCTTCTTTGCTCTTGAAGATCTTTGACTGAGTCAGGATATGCTTGGACTCTTTTATTTCTTTCATTTTTAGCACCTGAGTTCAATTTGATTTCGGGAGGAATTGTGGATTTATCCGTCTTTATGACTCAGCCTTGGATCAGTTGCATTGATCCAAGAGATGTTTTAAGTTTATTCAGGATGAACAAAAAGAAAAATTATTGACCTTTTGAAAGATGTAAGGTCTGAATGAGTTGAATGAGAAATTCCAGAGTTTAACTCAGGCTGATCGTGTAAAATGAATTTGGTTCCCGATATCGTAATATCAGGAAGGCCTAGACCTTAAGCCAGGTAAGAAATTCTGGTGTATACTGCAAGCTTAGTAGCAATACCGGATAGAATCCATTACGGGAATGTTATACCCTGTTTGGTTCTAATACTGATCGGTCCTACTTGTGAGACCTAGACTGAATTCGTTAAGGTTAATAACCTTAACCTAAACTATAACCTATTGGTTGAATGATTTCTAATCTAAACTAACCCTAAACTATAAGCGTAATGATCCTAAGGTTAACTACACCTAGCACTATGTAAGTAAGACTAATGTCTTACCTTATGATCTAACATATGTTCTAACCTATCCTAACTAATGATAATGGATGGAGGGGGACCTATGAAGGGGCGCGAGTCATGGGCGGTGGTTTCCATGGCATTAAATGAGGTGGATAAGGATGAAGGACTTGGGATTTGGCGGAGGTTGCTAACGGCTATTGTGACCTGACATGGCAGCATCGCCAAATTTGGAAATGGTTGTTTGCTTTCATTTGGAAATCACCAACTTAGGCGGTCGGTGGAAATGGAGAATAGGCAGGAATCTTGGAGTTAATGCCATTGATGAACTTCGGTTCCTGAGCGTGGATTGCTTGGGAAGGCATGCAAATGAAAAATTTGTTGGTATTTTGGTTTTCCATGCGTTTCATTTTTCTCTCTGCTTGATGACTGGTTCTTCGAACCAGTCTACTCTATGTTGCATGGCAACCTTGAGAATATCTAACTCTTTTCTCTATCGGGAAAGTTTATAAGGCATGAAGGTAACAATTTATTGTTGTTTAATCTATCGTGGAAGAAGAAGAGAAGGTGTGAGCACATTCAGAGGTCTTCTTCAGATTTTTACGTGACACTATCAGGCATGATAGGTCCTAACTTTTAAAAATCTTGCTTTCCTTCAAATGATTTCATTAGAACAACTCTGTTCAGATGATTTTTGGTTCAGTTGGTTTTAATGGTAGCAATGTATGAAATATCTTACTTGTGTTTTCATGCTGGTTCGATTATTCTATTGAATCCTTGTGGAGTGTACATTGGATTCGTTAATGTATGAAATATCTTGTTGTGTTTTCATGCTGGTTCGATTATTCTGTTGAATCCTTGCTGAGTGTACCTTTGGATTCGTTACTGTTGAAATATCTTGCTGTGTTTTGCATTTTGGTTAGATTCCTTAGAAATGCTTGCAAGGATAATATATGAAATCGACTCCTGCCGAAGCCTTGTTGTTAACGCTTGTTGGAAGCAACTCTGTTGGAGTCCTTGAAATGTTTCTTTTTGTATGGTTCGTCTTCTATTGAAGCCTAGTTTTGAGCACTTGTTGGAAACGACTCTATTGGAGTCCTTGTTGTATTCTCATGTGAATGCGACTCCTGTTAAAATCCTTGATGTGCTGCATGTTGGTTCGACTTCTGATGTAAGCCCTCGCTGTGAATACTTATAGATCCGACTCAGTGCAAATGGTTGCTATGTTTATTTAAGAATTCGACTCAGTTGTAAATATTACTGCGTTGTTTATGAATTCGGCTCAGTAGATATGTTTGCTGAGTTGGTTTTGGATTCGACTCTCTCTCTTATTGTTGTTGTGGTTATATTTAGTTTGATTCTGTGGAAATGTGTGCTGGGTTACTTAACAAACTTGACTCTGTTTGAGTCCCTGCTGTATTTTCGTATTAGCTCGACTTCGGTTGAACCTTGCTGAGCTTATGATATGGAGGAGACTTATGTAAAGTCCTTTCTGTGGTTATCTTTCTTGAATTCGGCTTCTGATATAAGTCCTTGCTGTATATTAGTAGGGTTTAGATTCAGTTGAATGTTGTTGTGTATGTACGTGTTTCGACTCAGTTGAATGTTCTGAGTGTTTCGACTCAGTGGGAATGTCACTTGTGTTTGCACAGGGTTACGTCTTCTGTTTATTGTGTTATCTAGTCTCGTGTTTGACTGAGATAAAGAGTTCCTAGTTGTGCCGTGTCAGGCGATGGCATTGGATATTTTTCACGTTTGATGAATGATTTGGAAATTTTTGTGGAGTCTATATGGGTTGGATTATTTATTACTGCTTTGTCGCGAGAGCTCTTGTATTGCTTAATAAGCTATAGGTGATTTTTATATTTGAATTTTGATGAAACTGTAGTTTCTTCTTGTTATCTCGACTGATTTAGTCACATGCGTATAATGTAATTGCATTATTCTTGAGAAGTCGGTACAGTCCTGAACATGATTGGAATGAAATCTGAATGTCTCTGTTTCTTTCTTCTCAGCTGTAAAGTTTATGTTGATATATATATAACTATAGGAATAATATGATATTCTCTCCTTGTCTAGAAACTATGAATGTTTTCTTCTTTTGTATCCTTATGTGAACTCTACAGTACATGCATAAGAAGAGTAGACTGTTAAATTGTATGCAGAGACTGGTTAAAATAGTATTGCAGTATGAGTTCGTATACTTGTAAATTCCATTGAAATAATGTTATGAGTATAAAGGAACCCCGTCAGTTGAGCTTGCTGGATTTTATAATCTGCCTTTGTGGAATTGTTAGAAACATACTTCTTGGAAACACGAACTGATAGGATATTCATTTTTGAATGGAATAATTTGTTGAATTATTGTTGTCCTTGAGATACAGGTGGATGGATGTTTTGGATTCATTTTGTTCTTCTTAGTCTCTAATATTTATGATGAGTCATCTGAAAATATTTAGGTTTAATTGGCAGCTATAATATGAGTCATGCGTTATAGTCATGTTAGAATTGTAGGAAGATAATTAGCCTGATTCATGTTTGAGGATTTGATGAAATGATTTCATTTAAACAGGTTGTTTAATGAGAGCAATTGGTAGAATGCAATTGTTTTAAGAATTAGTGCTTATCATGCTCAGTTCACAGAACTGACCCGTGTTGGCAATTTTTGCAGATGGTTGTCGTAAGTGGTAAAGGCACGCAGATCTGATATGATGCTCAGATTATTTAATTTGGTTTTATGATGAATTCCAACTTGACTTCTCTAATTGTATTATATGAAGAAAGTTGATCTTATGCTGTTGAGTATTGTATCAAATATGCTGAATGCATAGATTGTAATTATTTGGCTTAGAATTAAATGAAATGAGGGAATTGATACTATATGGTTGTATTTGTATTTTGATGGATTGATCCTCTTTGGTTCGATTGTTTTGAAGTGCATTTTTATTATTATTATATACCTTGAAGAGCTTGGGATTCTCTAAGTAGGCCTTGTTAAGATTTGTGACTAAATACTTGGGAATGATTAGTAGTTCTGTAATATTCCATATAAGGCTAATTTGGAAATTAGACCACTGTCTTCCAAGAAGTTAAGGTTCAAATAAACCTTAATAGGTAGCTGAACAGGAGGAGTAATCTATTACTCCCTAACCTTGATCTAAGCCAAGACAACGTACATAACAAATCTAAATCACTATATCTTAATACAAATAAGTAAGATATAATTCAGTTTTGGAAAACAGATATAAACCTAAAAGGGTATATTTAGCATCCTTAAGAGGAGACTTAGGGCTACTACCCATTTTCGTTGATTAAGATTATTGTGAATCAATGAACTCTTGACGAGACCTCAAATCTTATTAATTTCTCTCTGTGAAATGGATCTTAAATAAGTAAGGCAACTCAATAATGAGGAACCCAGGAGTTGGGATAAGACTAACCGGAAAGGAGAGTCTTAAAGTATAATTTCAACTCAACATATGTAACTCCTTAAGATAAGTAGATCTTTCCGAGGTGGTTTTGTAGGATGTCGGCACATGTCGACTGCAGGGTTGTACCCTTGAGAAGATTAGGATCTTCTCGAGGATACAACAATGCAGGTGGCTTATGGCGACACCCTTTGCATTGATCATTAAGATTTACACCTTAAACTCAAACAAGTTTTTACTCGGGATCTCGGTTAGGAACATGGTCATGTTATGAGGCTGCCCTTGGAGATTTGGGGTACCTTGACACACAGGGTTAACTAGGGTTTACCCAGTATGTCATTTATCCCTAGTCCTTGAGGGCATCCTTATAACATTGTCATGTTATTAATCCTTATAATGCGCTAATCAAAACCTTTATATCTTCAATAATCCATTCCCAAATCACCCATCATCTAACAAAATTAGTGAACCCTCGACCAATAATAGTAACATTCGTGAGGTTTATGTTGTTTTCAACATCATACGATTGTTCCTCAATTTCCTCCTACTCCATCTATTATGGATATTCTTACACGAGATCCTTCATCCACAGAGGGAATTTCTTCATTTTCTCCTTTACCAACAGAGGAGTCTCCTTATCTCACCCTTCATCCATGGAGGAGTCTGATCATATCTTCCGATGTAGTTTCCCTATGTACCTCTCAACCTGATGAACAACCCACAATTTCAACTCTCCTACCCATGGAAGAGTCATGCTTACCTTCCTCTTCACCAAAAGATGAACTTTTTGCATCCTATTTTTCATTTCCCTTACCCATAGGGGATCCATTAGAAACGTCCCTTCCTATTGGTGATAATTCTCCATTGGATTTCAAGGATCCTATTGATTTTCTCTCAGCTCTTTTACTCGACAGAATCTAAAGCCAACCATTTCCCTATCTCATAGACATTCTTTATAGGGATTACTACCAAATCAACATAATTCCCCTACCACAGTTTCATTTTCACATTTGGATGACCGCTTAGATTATGTCGATAATTCCATGCTTTGGGAAACCTTCGGCTACCTTTCTCAAATCAGATACAAATGTTGTCTTGCTGATACTTCCACAGTCTATCCAAAGGTGTTTTAGAAAACCAAACCAACCATGCCCATGCCAGTTATAGGGACCTATTCTTCATCACCCCTTCCCACACTTAATATATTACCAACAACTAAATTTTTTCCAATGCCTAAAGCCTTACCTACATCTATATCTTCCTCCATGTCCAAACCCATTTCCACATTGGGGTTCATGCTAACATCAAGCCTATCCCACCCCCCGTCAAACTAGATTTAGCCACATCCTCACAAGCTTTTGCAAAGACTATTCCCCCACCTAAGAGGAAGACCTAACGTCCTAGGCCGAATACATCGGTGTCACCCACTACCCCTCTGTCACCTTCACCCCTTCCATCTATACTAGGACCCCACCCATCAACCTTGGCCAAACAACATCTTACCCAAGGTAAATAAAAAGCACAATATCCCACCTCATCATCATGATGCTTAGTTACACCCAAGTTATCTACATAACTTATGCCTTCGCCGTCACCTACATCATTTTTACCACCTATACCTACACCACTTCATGTATCCTCATCATTACTTATGATATTCCATTCTCTTCAACCAATACCTTCCACATTTCCTCTTCCCATATCCTTCACCACACCTCCATTATTTCCTTGGCTAACCCATTCCCTTCCACCATCTTCCTTCCCTTCTACATCACGCGCTTCTTCTTCACCTTTACCCATAAGGTGTAACCAAAGTCCAAGAATCCACTACCCTCTTAAGAGGTAGTTAAACCTACACCACCTTCCACCACTAGTTCATCTGCTACATCTTTACCCAAGAAGGTGCCACCAAATTCCAAAACCCACTACCCTCCCAAGAGGTAGTTAATCAACACCACCTTCACCACTAGTTCACAATCCAAACCTAAAACATCTTTACCTACCAAATAGGTGGTAAAATGATCAACCTTAAAACCATACTTTGTGACCTTCCATCTAGACCAACACTTACTTCACATTGTGATCCATTGGCAAGGTCTTACGCCAACATTTTAGGTAACTTTTTGGAAACCTTTGTCATCATATTGCCACCACTTAGACCTTATGACCCAATCAAACCTAAACCAGAAGGGTTTGATGATACAAATTTTTATGCTTTCCATCATGTGCCAGGGCATGATGTGGAAAACTATAAGGCTCTTAAGACTGTTCTTCTCAAACTATGTCCTCTAGAAGAAACATTCGATGATGATGATATTTTAGATGAGGACCTTATTTATCACCTTCACTAATCACCACACTACCTCATCCCTTACCTATTCGGTGACCTTCATCTCCCCCTCCATAACCCTTTTATCCTCCTCTAACATTTGAGATCAATATGGTACACATAAGAGAGCTAGCCAAACCTCTGCCAAAATGTCAATGCACTGCATTTTCTCAAAAAACTAGTACATGCCATCACCATATTTTTTCCCATCATTTCACTACACCTATCACGACTCACTTTCTCCTTTACCAAATATTAATATGGTTAACATTACCACTCGATCCTAGAAGGACAAAGGAAAGGAGAAAACAACCAACCCATCCGCCACTCTTTTACCCAATATCCCATCTGCACCTGCACCAAAAATCACCATCCATGGACCCACATACCCTATTTCTAACGAGGTTTCCCATCGTATAATGATTAAAAAATTGCACCAGTCTCCTCTCAAAATGTATTTGTACGACCTGGTCCAAACCTTTGAGTCTCATTGATAGGCCCTCATTGAGGTTCTATAATCTATTGAGGTTTTACCTAATGACCCTACTCTTGTGGCATCCATTATCACTCCTCACCATGTGGCCTCTCTCACCACTTCATCCCCTTCCTCTACACCCACTACCACTCATCAAGTAGTCGCTCTCATTTTCTCTGATGATAAGATTATACCTCTCCAATCAAATGATTATGATCCTGCCCTATTTATTTTCATGTACATTGATAATATATGTATTTGATGCATTATGATCAATGGTGGTGCTAGTATCAACATCATTTCTTCCCATACATACAACCAAATGTGCATCCCTTCCAATTACATGCATAATAACCCAATTATGTTACATTCATTCAATGATGTCATGACTTCCACCCTTGGCACCATCATTCTCCACATTTGTGTGGGCCCCTGTACCATTCTAGAATTATTCTATGTCTTAGAGGGGGAATTCTAGTACAACATGCTGCTTGCCAACCTTAGATCCACACCATGGGTTATGTTCCTTTAACCTTACATTGTTGTTTAAAATTTGAACATGAAGGACACAACTATACCATTCCAGCCGACCCTTCACCATTCACTACCTATAGCGTGTTGTATCGACCCAATGATGTCCTTATCCTATTTAATACATCTACCACTACTACCACTTCTCTTTCACCTATGACCCCATCCACCAATGTTACCACTAACTCTTCCATAACTAACTCCTCTATTCTCACTGCCATCATAGATTCCACAGTTGACCCATTAACCAACCCATCTACGTCTCAACTAACCAATGCTTCTTCTTCCTAGATGTCTAGTAATTCATCCATTCCCACTACCCACATATCAACTACTCGATCCCTTAGAAAATATTTTCATCATCTTAATCTAGGGAGTATCACCTTTATAATATTGACACATTCCTTACTCCTTGAGATTATGGTAAACTTATCCAACATCCCCGCTTAGATCACCACATAGGTGAAGTTTTCCGTTACTGATTCTCCCCACCTTCACACCAAATTAATGTACAGGAGACTTGATGCTTCTACCTATTCACTTGAGCCACCTTCCTAAACTCAACCATTTTCATCTGATCATCAATCTCTCACCAAATTCCACTCCACCCATAACTTCCTCCATCATTATGATTGGAAGGGCTTTGGCTTTAGTTTCTATGAACAAGGCTACCATATTTTCATCCCATACACCACTCATAAACATAAATACCACAATGTTATTAGCTTTTTCGAACCATCTCCCAAGAAGTCCATATTAGAACTCATTGAGAATGATAAACATTCCCCACCTATTTCAACAATACCACCACCTTCACGTACGAGCCTATGGATTTGGAATCCATTCCTCCTAACTTTTGTTTTCATGAACACCTTTTCCCTAGGACCTCTAACTTATCAACGAGATGGTGAGGCTCCATCTTCTCTTCCCTTCTTGTATCCTGACATGATCGATGAAAATAAACCTTCTATTAATGTCCACATTCTATGATGATACACTCAAGACAACTTTGCACATTCTAAAAATAGGTCAGTCTTTAGATGTTGCTGAACATGAAGCTTTTACTTCTTTCCTTCGGGATCATAACAATGCTTTTTCTTGGTCCTATGCTGATATGCCCAGTATTAACCAAACATTGTGGTCCATAATATCGTAACTATTATTGAGGCCAAACCCATGAAACAAAAGCTATGGAAAATGCATTCTCACATTGCCCTTATTGTCAAAGAAGAACTCCAATACCTCCTTTTGGTTTCCTTCATCCTACCCATTGATTATCCCTAATGGATCTCTAATATTATTCATGTCACAAAAGTGATAGGGGGACTCTATATTTACATGGATTTCCATGACCTTAACTTATCTTTCCCTAAAGATGACTTTCCTTTACCTAGTATTGACCAACTAGTTGATCTCACCACCGACCATGAAACACTATCACTCATGGACGGTTTCTCAGGTTATAACAAAATATTACTTTCCTTGGAATATCAACACAAAACCACCTTCATTAATCCTTGGGGACATTTTCTTATCGTGTCATGCCCTTTGGCCTTAAACATCTTTGGTGCTACATTTTAAGCAGTGCTATGACTTATATATTTCATGAAATTATGCATCGCATATTAGAAGATTACATTGACAATATTATTTCCAAATCCAAATACAATCCTCAAGGTCATATTTGACCATCTCATCAATTACTGTGTTTTCCTTCAACCTAAGAAGTGGGTTTTTGTTGTTCTCTCCAGCAAGCTCCTTGGTTTTATCATTTATTTATGTGTCATTGAATTTAATCCTACTAAAATCAAGGATATTCTTGATATTCCTCCACCTACTAACCTTCATCAACTTCATAGTTTTCAAGGCAAGTTGTAATCTATTCATCTCATTATTTATCGCTTTACATTCTTTGCCATCCATTTAATCACCCCCTCAAAAAGGATGTCTCCTTCAAATGGGATGATGAATGCCAAAAATCCTTTGACACCTTAAAACATTACCTCCTCCAACCACTTGTGCTCATTCCCCCTAAGGATGACCAACCATTTTACCTTTATATTTCTTCTACTGATCATTCCTTGGGTACCATGCTCACTCATCATGACAAACAACACATGTAACAAGTGGTTTATTATATAAGCCTTACAATTTTAGACTATGAAACTCGATATACTCATGCCAAAAAATCTATTTATCCTTAGTTTTCATCGCCATTAAACTTCTCCATTACTAACTCAACCAAAAACCTTTCTTGTCACCAATACATCGACCCCTTACATTACATGTAAACTAATCCATACCAACATCAATGTGTTGCACATTGGCTCATGCTTCTTGTAGACCTAGATCTCGAATTCACCCATCAAAAATATATTAAATAACCCATTACTAACCAATTCACGGATGCACCTCTCTCTGAAAATCAATCCTCTAACTTCGATTTCCCTGATGAATACTCTCTCTTTGGATGATACCGTTTACTAGATGACCTTATTCTTTGATGGTTCCAAATGTCAGCATGGGGGTGGTGCTGGATTTATCCTCATTCCTCTTAATGGTTATCCTATGCCATTATCTTTCAAACTATATTTTTATTGTACTAACAATATCTCCAAATATGAAGTGCTCATGTTAGGTCTTCAAGTTATCATAGGCTTAGACATTATATAAATTAATATCTTTGGTGACTTTCAACCGGTTTTGATCCAAGTTAATGTTATATAATGGTGTAATAATGAGATACTTGAAAAGTATAAGTATCTTTTTGACATACTTTTGACTATCTTTGACTATTATGAACTTGAAACAACCCCACATTCCACTAATAAATTTTCGGACACCATGGCATTTCTTGCTTCTCAAATCCCCGCTTTGCCCTCCAACTCAAAAATATTTGTCACAGTAAAAATGTTGCAATCACCTTCTTATCTATTTTGAGATTTCAACCTCGTAGGAAATATTGAAATTGACCCACGCGACCTTTGGTATAAGTAGTTTGTTGATTACCTTTCCCTTTCTATTTTTCCTCTAGATCTTACTCGTAATAGACAACGGGCCTTTCTAAAAGTGTCTCTCGTTATGTCAACATGGGTGGTCTTATTTATAAACTTTTTTTGAATCTATCCTCTTACAATGCCTTACGAGTTCTTAAATTCCCTACACCATCAAGGAAGTTCATGATGGAATTTGTGGGAATCACTTTAGTGCTTTGGTTGTTGCTAAACGCATTCTTTACCTAGGCTATTCTTGTGAACCCAAAGCTGTGATTTTTGTGACTATGTCAAGAATTGTGTGAAGTATCAACAACATGATAATATTCATCACACCCCTAGTCATGCCTTACAATTCCCATGAGACCTTTGGCCTTTCTCTTAATGGGGTTTGGATCTTATCAGAGAGATCAATCCTCATTTTTCCCAATGTCATCAATGGATTATTACCACTACTGAATATTACACTTTGAATAGGTGGTAGCCATGCCTCATTTCTACAAAAGATGAGAAATATGTGAATTCATCAACCATCACATCATTTTTTTCTTTGGTGTTCCTCACCACCTCATCACTAATAATGAAAAAATAATTGAAAAATAAAACCCTACGAAACTATGTGATGCCTTGACATTTAACTCAAATTTTCTTTACCTTACTATCCTAAAAAAAAATGGCTAAGAGGAACCAACCAAAAAAACCTTAAAAAAAATTCTTATGAAAGTTGTTGATGATACTAGAAAGGATTGGCACATGCACATTACTTTTCCTTATGGGACTATCGTACTAGTATTTGTACCTCAACTGCTACCATGCCTTTCTCTTTGTTCTACAGTACATAGGTTGTCTTGCCTCTCAAAGTCTAAATACCATCTCTTCATATCTCACTTAAATATATGCTCAATGATGATGATTTTCGCCAAGACCATTTAGCACAACTCAAATTATTAGACGAATGTCATTTGAATGCTCTCAATCACCTCCAAATCTACCAAAAATGTATCAAACCAGCCTATGATAAACATGTCCAAGAAAAAACCTTTCAAGTTAGTGACCTCATCTTGAAGGAAAATCAACATGTAACAAAAGCAGAAAAATTAAGCGGGAACTTTTTCTCATAATTGTCTTGACCCTATATCGTTACTCATTCCTATGGATCAAGTACTTATCATTTGAATTCACTAGAAGATAAACCAAAACTTGAGCCCCTCAATGCTTGGAATTTTAGACCATTCTATTGTTGAATCAAGTCCTAGATCATATTATGTATATTTAATGCTTATCCTTGAGCACCATTCACCTTCCATTTACCTATTTTAAGGATCAATGACCTAACAAGAGTCATGTGATTACCCATCACTTTTCGGTCTTATCTTCAATATCGTACCACGGTTCTACTTATGGCATGATTTTCATGGATATCTTTTTTCCTTTTCAAGATGGAATCCCATGGTTGTCATTCACTTAAAATCTCTCTTTCATAGCTACCCCTGTGTGCTATGGTTTTTTCTTCATAAAATAAGCCTATACTTCTCTATAGTCTTGTTCATGACCTAAAAGTTCAAAAAATAATTCAAAAGTCATATACGATAATTTAAAATTCAAACTCCTTGAGTCAAAATTCTAGCAAAAATATGACTCCCTCAAAAATGACATCTATCTTTTTATCTTGCAGCTATAAATAGATTTGCTCCCTCGAAAGGACAACTATATAAAGCTAGCCATATTGTACATAATCTATCACAAACAGAAGACTATTCCTATAAAAATAAAATATATAATATTCTAAAGTTTATGGCATCGATCAACTTCACGAAGACCTAAAGGAGATACTCTACTCACCCCAAATAGAGTTACCACACCGATCACTCTATAAAAAAAAAAAAAAAATAGAAAGATGAATTTTTTGTCATGTACTTGCCTATTTAGATCTTAGGTCTCTTGCCTAAGAGACATGTTGTCTCACACTAGGTTACACTAAAACAAACTTCCTTCACCTCACCACCTTTCCTCTCTACTCTCTTGCCTACTCAAGTGACATTACAAAAATGTGACATGTCATTACCATGTGACCTTCTTCACCCTTAGAATAGTTAATCATGCAATGCCTATAGGGTCTTAGGTTCATAAGCCAATATTTTGTATGTTATACTTGTAATGGTTCTTATCAATTAAGTGACTCTTTTGTCTCGTCTTACCATTCACCTTTTTCTTACGTATTTGATTCTCCTACACAAGACAAGACCTTCAACACCCACATTTTGAAATTCCTCTTTCAACAAAATCACCTATTCCTAAATGACCTAGCCTCAATCATGCCTAAAACCTACCAACCCATTCCTCTACCTCATTATATTCTTCCCTAGCTTATGGGAGAACTACATTGGCACGAGGCCCCCTTTTTTAGGGCTATATAGGCAGCACTTTGAGGGCATGGGGCCCTTGGAGGTTAGCTCGGAAATTCTTTCCCTAACCAATTTTCCCTTTTTATATTCACATTCAACTTTAGTTAGTTTCCATTTTACACAAAAATGGGAAATTAAAAAATCATAAAAACATACATATTTACCGTTTTATAACATCACCATATCATACATCAATCATTTCACATTTCCATGATATCAAATATTTAGTAAATTACACCACAACATACATATACATCATCATTTATTTTCCATACTACCAATAACTTGGAAATTAAATCAAATGCCTACATGACCAAATCATGCCTAAATCACATAAAATATACCATGCCTACATGACCTCATTTTATGACCTTTACTCCAACATGCCTAAATGACCTAAACTCCATCATTCCTACATCACTTAGACTCCATCATGCATATGACCTTGAATCCATCATGCCTAAATGAGCTGAACTCAACCATGCCTACATGACCTTGAATCAATCATGCCTAATTCACCTAGCTTCCATCAATACACAATAAATAATGGAAATTAAAAATGAGCACATCATCTATCCAATTAATTTCATCAACTATATAAATGGGAGAGTTTGTGGATCAATACATATATATAAATATATACAATAAATGCCGTATCTTAGAAACTCTCATATACAATCTCACGTCTTCAACATGTAGGCCGGTATATATATCAAAAATCACAATGATCATACAATGTCACATATAGTGACTAATCATCACCCCACCAGATACCCTCCCTGTCTAGTCTCACCTATCTTTGAGCGCTCATCACCTCACCATGGCCCTATCTCTGGGTTGATGGCCCCTATGCTAACGAGAATTGTGATTCCTTGATCTCCTCTTCTCATTGGCTACCTACTCTTGGGCTCTATACTTGGCATATGAGGGGACACCAATACGGGAAGTCATCAAATGATCTTGATATTAGCGATCCTCATTTAAGGAATCCCCGAACTCGCCATTGACACGGTCGAGGTGGTACCATGCATCTCACCGCAAAATGTGAACTCGTCTCATTAATAATGGCCTCATTTTTGTCTCGAGGCCTTCTCTCTGCCTATGCCACGAGGTCTTTATCTGGTAAAGGTGCTTTAGTAAAAGGGTCCCTATCCACTGGGCCTATGGGGGTACTGTGTTACACCCTAGGCTTGTAAGACCACCACATGTGCATGTGTCATGGCCAACTGGCCTGTAAACCTATCGCATGTGCTTGTATATGGTAATGACCTTCCCTCAATCCCCATCTCCATCCTATGTGGTTCCTATACCTATGCTACCTAGGCCTATAGGGCTACCACTTGTGCCTGACAATATGGTCACCTATGTCTCGACCACCGTAAGCTTTCCTGCAACCTTGTCATCTATGCCTTTAGGGTGGCCACCTGACCTATAATGTATCCCTCTACACTATGAAAATAGCTAAATTAGGATTCCCTAGCCTTAGTAGTACCACCGATAGCTCTACCACCCACCAATACTTGTATCCATCAATGAATCCCACGTCATCAATTCATTTATCTCATACATGTTCCTCCTTCCCTATAGGTGCACTTGGATGTGGTGGAGACATGGGTCTCTCCACATCATCTCTATGGTATTGTGGGAAAAGGTGGGGTACATCTTGCTGTAATCAAAACTACCATCCGACCTTGTCAACGGGAATGATCTCATGCTCCCGAACACGCCACCCATGTATCCATCTCAGTAGTTGAAGATCCTTTAACTCCTCATCCATACCTCTGTATGATGGATAGTCAACATATGACCTCCACATGATATCAACTACCGAAAGGCCCTCCAATCACTGCATGTAGTATGACACATCATATGTGTCCCTCACCACCCTCGACTCTCGACCAACCGGGCACCCATCATATGAAACCAACTCTAAGAAAGCCAACCCAAACCAATCCTATCATGGTAAACTAACCGGGAACACACACACAATATGCCCATATACCCAGTAGTGTAATAAATAGGTACAACACATACCAAATCTCCTCAATCTCTCATAGGCCCATAGCTCCCTATACAACTGAACTAGGAAATTTAGTGCCCAAAAAAATGTATCCACTCCTTGATGATATATTGTAGCACCCCCATTAGTTCTCATGGAAATCTCCCACCCTCGAATCTAGAAGAGCGAAACATCACACCACCACCATCATCAGGTACTGAGATAGCCTAGTATCCTAATTATCGGTTGCATACATATCTCCATAAGTGAGACTCACGCTGTTATACCTCATCTCTCCCATCACCTCACCAAATAACACCACTATCAGCTCCACTTTGATGCCTCGGATGAAATAAAATATATTGGCTGCCCATTAATAGGAATTTTCAAGATCCTATAAACATCCTTTAAGGTGACGGTCATCTCACATGTCGGTAAGTGAAAGGTATTGGTTGCGGAATCCCATCTATCAATGAGAGAGACCATTAAACTATGATCCTAGGCTATATGCCTATAGTGTTGGATTGCACTAAGTCCAACATCGTTTATGTGATCCCACTCCTCCATGGTCACACTAGGCCACATTTGTATCAGTAGGGTTGGTACTCATCCCGAATCCTCAACCCGATCTCTCACCTGCATCATCTAACTCAACCTTGTCAAGACTTGACTACCTTAAATCACCTATTACCTACCACACAATACCTAACCACATCACTCATTCCTACCCCTTTTACCTAATTCCCCTACTGACCTGCTTTATCCCTTATCATCCTTACCCATCTGTTATGTCGAAATTACAACACCCCCTAAATGGCCTAAGTTTTAATGGGGCATCCAACATAATTTTCTAACATGGGGTTATCCCTCAAGTTATGGGACTTGTGAACTTGAGATAACCCTTCGGAGAAGGCCAATTTCCTCTACCTAATCCTAATGCCAAAGTACTCCTAGAAAGGAAATGAAACTATCCTAACACTAACCTAGACTTCCTAAGGGACCAAGGAAGAAAGAGATACATAAAAATGAAATTCCTAAACTAAGAATGGCTGTAGCACCAAGAAAAGAAACAAGATACTATTTTAAGGGAGGTCGGACAAATGTGACATAGACCCAGAGATCCTAATACGCCATCAAAGCTCCATGGAACAAAACATCATAAACTTATAAGTGAAAAACATGCATCAAATACAACAATAATAATGGAGACGTAAGAAGATACAATAAAAATGAGCTAGGGTTGAAGAAACACCAAAAATAGAATTTTTATTGCTTCAAAGTATGCACATACCATTACATTTGATACATAAAGGCATGATAACATTGTAAGGCCCAAGAGAAGGCTAATATCTCAAATGGAGTTGAGGGAAAATTTTACAAGAGTTTCCCCAGCTCCCAGAATGTCTCCCTAAAAAATGAGGGGTTCGAGTTATTTTTATAGCCAATTTTCACCCACCCTCATTAAAGAGGTATAGGAACCCATAAAATTTCTCTTCTTAAGGGTACCCTTTTTTAGAAAAGACATGGGCACCATACTATATTAATACTAGTTGTTGAGTTTCCATTCATTCACCCCCCCTCGTCCGGCTTGTAACTCATGAACTGCCCAACCATGTGACCCATCCAACCATGTGTCTCCTGACTTTGATAGTAAAACCCTAGTGGGTTGGATTTCATCTGAATATGTGTGCCATAAATTACTATGGTCAGTGACCAATCCCAATCACCATCTCTACATCATGGGTCCATACAATGAACTACCCAACCAACTTGATGGTCGTTCATTTGTTGGGTTGACCAACCTAGGTACCCATCCAACACAGTGTCTGTCATTGACCGCCCAAGAATCTAACTTCATGACTTGTCTAACCTGGTTTTTGTAAAAATTTGAGGGGTGCAATGGGCATCTAAAACTATAAGTACATGTCAAAAAATGTGACTCGACCAACCCAGTCGACCAACCCTGGGAGGCCAACTTTTGAAGGCTATATCTTGAGCTCCTGGATGAGTTTTGGGGTGAAATTTTATGTGATTTCACATGAAAAAACCCTCTAAATCCAATGTTGGTGGTCTAAAGATCTAATTTTTTACTTCATCACCTTGAAATGGGTCATTCCTTATCAGGATTTCTTGTTGTGCACTAGAAGAATAAACTACCTTACGAAGTGTATGATGCTTCAAGATGTCTCGTCTTTTCCACCATGTAGGGCATAGAAAATATCTTCTATAGGAACTTTTTGGACTTATAATTCCTCACATGGTTATTAGAATCTTTCGTTGAGGCTTAGGTCCTCTTTCATGTTGCACACTCCTTAAGGCCGAAAAGCCTATTTCTGATGGATGGCCCCAAGACCTCTAAAACTTCCATGAATCACTTGCAATTCTTCCCAAACTTGAAATATCAGTTGTATCATTCTAGATTGCTCCATGAATCATTTTCTAGTGCTCAAACCCATCCTCCCAAGTTGTTTATTTTACCATAGGGGGGTAAAAATAGATAACAATTTGGTGACCTCTTGGGGACATCTACCTGCTATATGTGAGACTAGTTACCTGAAGCATCCATTGGGCATGGATTTAATATTGATACACCTAAAAAGTGATCCTAAAATCTAAATTTTGCCCCTGAGCCATTAAAACATTGATGCTTGAACTTGGAACTTCCTACCACTACTTGGATTTTCCCTCTCATTTACAAAATTATCTAAATTAAGGTTTTGTGAGAGTGGAAAATTATCTTGAACCTAGAATTCTCTTTCTTCTGCAATATTATATAGGAATTACTTGGGACCTAATGTTTTAACTGATCATGAACACACCCTGACCAAAATTATGAAGATATAAATGCCCCTACAATTGATTTTATGATGCAATAGAGACATAGGAGCTCAACTTTGTGGTGATCTAGGGGGACTTGAGAGATGAAAACATTGGAAACTATCCCTCAATCTGATTTAAATACTCTACATTTGGGCTTACTTGAATACTTAAACTATTTCTTGTCACTTTGAACCCCTTATTACAACATTTCCCTCTCATGTAAGAGCAACAACAACACAAAAATTATGTACAAAGAAAAAGACCATACACACCCCAAGTGGAACATGAAGAGTGTGCATATGCACTTCTTCTACTAAAAGCAATCCTACCTACTCTATTCTAACTGGATCAATGGGAAAATTTATATGAACCTTGACGTTGGAAAGGAAAAGTAGTTGTCTTTCCTCAACAATATAGACCATGCAACAATTTGACAATGGGAATGGTCATGGATGAAATAATGACATAGAGGAAATCCTCCACTGATCGGCCAAGGTATTAACAAAAAAAAAAATACCTCCTCTGGCTGATCTATATTCGGTTCGAGTGTTGTTTTTAACCCTTGGTGCTTTGAAAATCATCCTCATTCTCTGAAGTGAGCAAGACCAAGTACACCTCTAGCCCCCGATCCAATGACACTAGGTATTTGATTGGGAAAGGCTTCATTGTCATGATTTTCCCACTCATTTTTTTGCTCAAATTTCTACAACTAGGGCTCTCATGTTGACCTTCCTCCCGAGTATGGTTATTTATAGGTAGATCCATGCTTTCTTATGCCTCTTTAAACAACTCTATTTCCACTTTGATGGTCGTTGGCATTCCTTGGGTCTCTTCATCCTCTATCTCCTCTTTCTCTTCCACCAAAAGTGCAGCAAGTTCTAGACAAGTAAAGCAATGAGGATCATTGCACTCTATAAAAACATCTTGTTAACTTTGTAATCATTCCTCCTTAAGGATGTGAGTGCTAGTAGTTTTAAAAACAATTTCTACTCCCCAAACTTTCCAATCCCAGCCTCCTTCTCACTGGCTGTTACCTTACTTCTCATTTTTGGCATATTTTGAATTTCCTCATCCTCCCAATCTGAATCAGACCAGTCTCCTATCGATACAAAATTTCCATCTTCGGTGAGACTAGTTGAGGGAGAGGTGTAAGAAGGAAGTTTTTGCATTATCTCTTGCTTGGATAGAGGTGTTTGATGCTCAACAGATCCAAATTGATCACTTGGGGAGGCCAAATGACCCTCCAAAACATAACCCCTACTCTGTTGATATGTTTCCTCTGAAACAACTACATGATTATGCATGAAGCATTCCTATTTGGGGCATTGCATGGCCATATCCCTTTCTCCAACAACATAACATGTTTCCCTCTCTACCATCCTTGTAGGATAATTTGGTTTAGTGATAGCTAGGTAGAAGGTAGGGACAACATATGAAATACCACAACTCCTAGGGACATTGGTGTATGAGTTAGGGAAGTTGGGTAGTGCATTGGGTGGAGATGGGAGGGATCTTGGTGTAGCTTGGGGAATGTTATGGGAATGACACACCTGTGAGACATCAAATGAAGGGTAAGGAAGCAAAGGGGCTTCCTTATTTTGAAAGGAATGATGGATTTTTCAATATTTGCACAAGGAGAAGGAAGAACTTGAGGTGGTGAGGGAGGGACTGCAGCAATATGGATGGATTTTATTTTTCCAACTTGAATGAGAATCTTCTCAGCTTGTGATGTAATGGAGAAAGCTAGAGGAAGACTACTACCCCCTAGAGACTGAATCAATATAGCTAAGTCAACATCAAAGGACCTCAAATAATACAAGAATTCCATACCTTGTGAGGGTCTGTATTCTTGAGGGATTTAGCATCGGGTCCTTGTGAATCGAGATTGAAGTCATTGATGAACTCCATTGGATCCCGTTGTATTTTTCTAAGATGTTGTATGAGGAAAATAACATCTACATCCTCCTTGAACGATTGTGAAATTGTTTTCCCTAGGTGATTCCAAGTGGAAATGGATTGTGGAGCCAAATTGTTGTACCAATTTTTTGCTTTACCTTTAAGAGACACAACTAGAAGTATGAGGAAAAATTCTCCTTCATGATGGTATAAATGACATAATGGTTTAAAATATCCTGAATGTGATCAATAGGGGATTGATATCCATTTCCATGAAAGAGAGGCAGATTATTCGGGGCCACCTTGGAGATAAAATCTCACCATTTGCAAGTGAAGAGGAATAGAACTGAAATAAGGGAATGGAAAGATCCTTTTAGAGCCATGACTGGAGAGGAAACATTAAAAACAAGTCTATAACCAGAGATGATGGCTTGTTATAATTAGTGGAGTCACCAAATATGCTTGATATTGCCTCTAAAGGCTAAAACCTTCACCAAGAGCACATGAAACCTGATGAAGTGAAGTGGTAAGATTCTTTAAACTTGTCACACAGGGTGAAAAAATTGTTATATCAAAATTATAGCACCACCGAATGGCACGAGTTTGAATGGGACATCTGGTGTAATTTGCTAACATGGGGTTATCCCTCAAGTTTTGGGACTTGTGAACTTGAGATAACCCTCCAGAGAAGGCCGACTTCCTCTACCTAATCCTAATGCTAAAATACTCCTAGAAAGGGAAATGCAACTATCCTAACACTAACCTAGGCTTTCCAAGGGACCAAGGAAGAAAGAGATATATAATAATGAAATTCCTAAACTAAGGAGGCTAGTAGAACCAAGAAAAGGGACGAGATACTATGTTAAGAGAGGATGAAACATAGAAAAAAGGGGTTGAGGTAGGTTAGACAAATGTGGCACAGACCCAGATCCTAATCTACCATCAAAACTCCATGGAACACAATATCATAAACCTGCAAGTGAAAAAACATGAACAAAATAAAATAATAATAATGGATAGGCAAGAAGATATAATAAAAATGAGATAGGTTTGAATAAACACTACAAAACATTATTTTTATTGATCTAAAGTATGCATAGACCATTACATTTGATGCACAAAGGCATAATTACATTGCTAGGCCCAAGAGAAGGCTCGTAGCTCAAATGGAGTTGAGGGAAAATTTTGCAAGAGTTTCCCTAGCTCCTAGAATGTCTCCCTAAAAAATGAGGGGTTTGAGTTATTTTTATAGCCAATTTTCACCCACCCTCATTAAAGAGGTATGGGCACCCATACAATTTTGCTTCTCGAGGGTACTTTTGTCAAAAAGATATGGGTGCCATCTTGCCTTAATACCAATTGTTGAGATATCATTCATTCACCTACCCTCATCTAGCTTGTAGCTCATGGGCCACCCAAAAATGCATGGCTTGACTTTGACCTTCAAACCTTGGGGGTTAGATGTCATCCAACTATGTGGGTTGTACATTATTGTGGTCGTCGACCAACCCCGGTCACCATCTCTACATTGTGAGTCATCCAATCCAAGGGAGTTGGACAGCCATCTATTTTTTTCCATATAATGAGCTAGGCCAACCAACATAGGTACCCATCCAAATTTGTGTCTATACGACTACCTAGACATCCAACTTCATGACCCATCCAACCTAGTGTCTGCGTATGACCTCCCGGGCATCCAACTTCATAACCCATTCAACTTGGTGACCCGTCCTACTTGATGTCTGTATAAATGTTAGGGATGCTACATGTGTCTATAAATTTCCATACACGTTAAAACAATTGACCTGACCAACCCACCCAACCAACCTAGGCATCTAACCCAACCAACCAACCTAGTCGACCAACCCCGGAGGCCAACTTCCGAAGGTGATATCTTGAGCTCCCGGATGAGTTTTGGGGTGAAATTTTATATGATTTCACATGAAAAAAATCCTATGAATCTAATTTTTGTGGTATAAAGATACAATTTTGACTTAATCATCTTTTAGTGGCTCATTCATTCTCGGGATTTCTGTTACACGCCGGAGAAGAATGAACTTCCTTGGGAAGTGTATGATGCTTCAAGATGTCTCGTCTTTTCCACCATGTAGGGAATGGAAAATGACTTCCATAGGAAATTTTTTAGAATTATAATTCCTTATATGGCTATCATAATCTTACATTGAGGCTTAGGTCTGTTTCACGTTGCCAGAGTCCTTAAGGCCTAAAGGCCTACTTCTGATGGATGGCCTCAAGACCTCTAAAACTTCCTGAATCACTTGAAATGATTCCCAAACTTGAAATCTCAATTGTATCATTCTATATTTCTCCATGAATATTTTTCCAGTGCTCAAACCCATCCTCCTAAGTTTTCTAGTTTACCAGGGTGTAAAAATAGATAACACATCCCACATCATCAAAATAACACTTTACCCTCTTCCCTCTACATGAATCTTCACCTACCACTTCCTCACCTATTTTAATTTCCTACCTAGATCTTCGTTCAACTATTTTCTCTTAATCATGACTAGAATCGGTCATCTTGACCATCACTAGTCCTCTTTGACTATCGTCGATCACCCAAACCTTGACCGATGTCGGCCAATGCCAATCGGCGTTAGCCAACCCATAACTGCGTTGGTCTTTGTTTTGACCAAAAATGAAACCCCATCCCCATTATTAACAAATTCACAATAAAATAACCTAAATACCTACTCTAACCCTCCCAAACCTCTCCTAGCTTCATTCCCAACCCTAATTAATCTACATTTGACCTTCCTCACTCCTTTCATTAATGTTTTAGCCACGATCTCAAAAATTAGAATTCTACCCAATTTTTAACCAAAATGATTTCAACAATATATTTTTAATCAAATAATAGGATTTGGATTGTCTCCTACTTCTACTTAGTGTTGTCTCTATGGTGGCACGTCTGGACATTGTGCTTCAGTGGTCCACCCACTCCCTCTCCTACCTCCGTCATGCCAAAGTCACCTCCTCACCTCATAACTAATTGAATCAATCAACGCAAACTCTTGGACCCACCAATAAAATTCCAATCACTTACCACGTGGCTTGCCAAATCATCTTGATGCCTCGTAATGTTGTTTTCCACTCCTCAACTTCTCCTCTATCATTATATAAAAGTGGCAAGGTTAAAATGAATCCATAAAAAGTGGATTTTTCCCTTTTTAACCTAAAATCGACGTGACCGATGTCGGTCATGTTCCCTAGAAAACTACCTTTGGTTACACTATAACCAGCATCGGTCACTTTACATAACCATTTTACCTACCCTATGTCCATTTTGCCTAAAAAAATGTTTCTCAACAAATTTTGACCTTACCAACACCTATTACACCTTACCCATAAGCCTACATTACCTGTACATTTCCTTAACTACATTTAGGGACATGTTATTTACCTATACCTTGGCCTTACCTATGCCCTGACCTATATAACCTAACTTGAACCACATTTTGTGAAATTTTAATTTGTGTACTCACTATACCTTGCAATGTTGTTACCTATGTTGTTTAGCCTGATGACCTTACCTTTCCTAGTGATGTGATGTTTATCCCGACCATACCTTTAGTGCCATGGAATAAAACCTATTAACTTGTTCCTACAACGGACATCATTTTGCTTCATGTACATATCATATACCTTGGATACCTGAATTACTTCATCCTCATTTAGATAAACCTATCACTCTTTTGACAACGTAGAGTTTGTAAGCTCTTCCACTTCGTACCATATTTTAATCTCTACGTGTGTGTTTGTTTGATTTTCATTACCCATTACCCCATATGACCCTTACCCATTTCCCAATATGACCATTACCCATTACCCAAAATGACCATACCTTTATCAATCAACCCTTACTTTCATCAATCCTGTTTAACACCTCAACACCTCTTGGTTTGACAGGATCACCTCCACCCATACATGGAGAAAACTAACCTCCACTTATACAGGACATCGAATTCCTATTTTTTTCAGCATCTCTTACCAATACAAGATACGTGACAAAAAGGGGAAAATTTAGACACCAAATTTGGGTCACACTCCCCTTGGTCCCCTTCAATCGATTAACGTAATATATTTAATTAATCATGACCCTTTCATTCTATACTAATATTCATCCTCACATTATTAATTAATTTAATTATTTTAATTAAGTTAATTTCATCCTCACACCTCCACCTCATCATTACACCTCACCCTAGACCCATTCTAGGGGCATTAAACTCACAATGATTGAGCCATCACTCTCATCACTGAGTCATCACTCCCAATGTTGAGTAACCACTTGACCTAACTAACCGAGACTTCTTCCAAAAACCTAATTGGACTTATTTTATGACCTACCTACCTTTTCTCACGTGAACTCCACTTCCCTAAGTGGACTCAATAAAAATCACACCAAAAATAGTAATTATTTTCCTATTTTGGTAAACCTAGAATTTCCCACCCTAATTGACACCGGTTATCCCTCAACCGATGTCGGTCACCTTAATCGCCATCGGTTACCTTATATACACTTTCACAAATATTTACATGGGTATTGCATTTAGTTATTGGAGCTGATTGCATTCAAGCACAAATCCATAAAGTCCTCCCAGTATCCAAATGATGAACACACACAACCACACGGTGTAAGACAAACAACCATTTTCCCTTGTAGAACATTGGAATATTCACGGAACACTGGGAGTATTTCCGCGACATTGAACACAAAATATCTACATGAATCAACTATTGTCCTCTCCACCTCACAAGATATGTAAGCCATCGAGTAAGTATTGTGATCCTAATCATTTTGCTTATTCCTTTTGTAAAGCTCTAGTATCTTTTAGTAGTTTATTTCCTCTATTACATGTACATCACCTTCCTCCCACCAACCCACTATTCAACCATCCCAAGAATTTTCACCATTCTAAACCTCCTTATTAGTATCCCTAAGTCTACTCATCCATACTACAACCCAAACCATACTATTGTCACCCTCTATGTAATCACGAGAGAAACTAAAAACTTATGTTTAATAATTTACTATTAAATTTCACCTACGACGTCGGTCACCTTAACCGTCATTGGTTTCCTCTCTCTACCAGCATCGGTCAACGTGTTTTCTTCTAACCTTCACCAAACTACCTCTAGAATCACCTAAATGCCACCCAGGCCATACCATATACCCTTGTGGCCTTACCTAATACCCATGTGACTGTCTAACAAAAACATACCTTTCCTGATGCTAGATTATTTTATATTTCTATACTTTTCTTAATCTAGTTTGTTGATAACATTTTGAGATACCTAAATCAAAGTGTTAGCAATAGGAGATTTATTTCTCATATTTAATTTCACATTGAATTGTATTAAACAGCAGTATTGATAGTCATTCGAGGAAGAATCAATCTTACTAGATCTAGCCTTGCTAGAAGTCCTCTAACATTTTCTATTTAATATCATTTTGTGGTCTTGCTTTGCATCTACAGGTAGTCCTTTCCAGAAAAAAAAAGGAGTTCTCCATGATCAATTTGGATAAAGTCAATAATGCACGCATTCAACCTTCAACATACGTATAACAAGTATTCCTCCTTGATTTGTTAACTTATCTACTTTATCGCAAAATAATTTGGTGAAACAAGTTTGTTGGAGTCTAAGGTGGAACATTCACAATTTTTCTTAGTGTACCTTTACTTTTAAATAATCTATTTTCATTGTATTAGATGAATCTCATAGGGAAGGGCATGAGAGTCCTATTTGATCCAGATTCAGTTGAGATCATGGAGTTACATAAGGACACTACATTAGCAGTGGGAAGGGAAGATCACCATACTAGGGTTATATACCTTCTCACACTTTTCACTTGATGTTTCCCCTACTACATTGCTCACACACTCAGATGGAGTTAGCATATTATGGCATGAGTGGTTTGGCCATCTTAACTACCGCTACCTTGAGTAGCTCAATTAGCATGACATGGTTACAGGATTTCCTAGAGTTCATTTCTCAAAGGGAATTTATGAGGGTTGTGCTCTTGGAAAACACCTTGAAGATAAATTTGACAAGGGAAAATCTTGGAGAGCTTCATCACCTTTAGATTTGATTCATAGTGATGTCACAGGGATTTTCCCCATCCTTCTTTCACTAGGGCCAAATATGATCTCACCTTCATAAATGACTTTTCCAGATATACATGGGTCTACTTCCTTAGGAAAAAATATGAAGTGTTTGATTACTTTCGGGACTTCAGGCACTTGCTAAGAATTAATCTAGGAAAAGCATCAAAGTTCTTCAAGTAAATAATGGGGGTGAGTATGTTAGCAACATCTTTGAGTAGTGTTGCACCACTAAAGGTATTGATCTAGAGCAAACAAAGTGCCTTACACTCCTTAGAAGAATGGTGTGTAAGAGCGTATAAATTGGTCCTTGAAAGAGATGAAAAAATGTATGATCCACTCTAAATATTTGACTCTACAGATTTTAGGCATAAGACATTAATTGTGCTATTATATACAAAACTGAGTTCCTCAAAATCTTTAAAAATTATAACACCCTTTGAATATTGGCACAATAGGAAACCGGAAGTTAAGCACTTCGTGGTCTTTCGATCACTAGCAATGGCACACATTTGCAAAAATAAATGTAAGGAAATTGAGCCTCAATCCAAACTTTACATCTTTATTGGGTCTCCAGAGGGGGTTAAGGGCTATAGACTTATCCATCCTACTACTCATGATTTGTTCATTAAGATAAGTGTTAAGTTTGAGAAGAGTCTCACCGACTCTTTACATGACACTTCTTCATCTACTTTGGCTTCACTCAGTTTTGATGAGCATTCTAAGGATTCGAGATCATCCACGATAGGTTCTTGAGGAAGATTCTTCTACTTCTTATAGTTTTGAAAATGAGCATATTAATGAGGAGTCATCCTCATATACTTATAGTCATACTTCGAGAGGATGAGGATTCAAAAAATGACTTACCCACTTGTGGCCTTCTTTTGGATAGGCGGGCACTTGAGTGTAGGCACTTGGGAAAGGGATCCAAAGGATGACATACATACTAGGGAAGACTATCAAAGTAGGCCACATATCTTCTATGCTTCAGTGATAGATCCATAGAAATTCCAAGAGGCATCATGCACACCTAAGTTGGATATTGTTATGCATGAGGAATATATTTCCTTAATCAATAATCACACTTAGGATTTGAATTCACTTCCTAAGGTAAGGAAGATGGTTTGATGTTGATGGATATATCAGACAAAATTTATAGCATATGGGTTAGTTGATAAGTACAAGGCTTAGTTAGTAGATAAGGATTTTTCAAAGGTAGTTGGCATAGACTACTCAAAGACATTTTCACCCATGGCCAAGATGACTTCGATTAGAATCACACTTTTTTTAGCCAAAACACATGATTGGAGTGTGCACCAAATGGATTTGAAGAGTTCTTTTCTTCACATATACCTACATGAGGAGATCTATATGGATTAGCCACGGGGTTTGTTCAAGATTCATCCGTAGACTTAAGAAATCTATCTACGGCCTCAAATAGGCCCCTCGAGCTTGGTATGCCAAGATGGATTCCTTCCTCCTATCTTTTGGTTATACATAGTGGCATTCAAATTCCAATGTATATCTATTATAATGGGATGATACATTACTGATACTGGTACTTTATTTTGATGACCTTTTGATCATTGGGAGTACTTCATCGGCTATCTTAGCAGTGAAGATAGCTCTTTAGGATATATTTTCCATGATTGACTTGGGTCTACTACACTACTTCCTTGGCATTGAGATCATACAGTCTGATTCAAGGATTTCACTTGCACAACCCAAGTACTCTCTCAATATTTTATATCAATTTCACATGGCTAATAACAAGCCATCTCTAAATCCTTTCTTATCTGGAGTCAAGCTTAATTCTAATTTTTCCAAACTCTTGGTTGACACTACTTTGTATCGAAAACTTGTTGGAAACCTTATTTAATTGACTCGCACGAGACCTGATATCTCTTCTACCATCAGTATTATTTTGAGGTACATGTAGGAACCTCATGAGATGCATTAGAAAGTAGCTAAGAGAATTTTGCATGGGATCACACATGTATGGGATTGACTACATGGCTGGTTCAGACATTGACTTGATCAGCTACAAAGACTTAGATTGGGATGGTGACACTGAGTGTCGTAATTCCACTTAGATTTATAGTTTCTCATTGGGTTTTGGTCCTATTAGTTGGTCGAGAAAGAAGCAGAATGTTATTGCTCTATCATCCATAGAGGTAGAGTGCAAGGATATGTTTACGCAACTACCGAGGCTATTTTTCTTCAAGGGATTATTTCGAGCTTGGTATCTAGATCGAAAAGCCTATAGTCATCTTTTGTGATAACTAGAGCACCATATAAATATGCAAGAATCTAATTCTTCATCAGAGGACCAAACACATTGAGATTCACATGCACTTCATTCAGGATCTCATTCATGAGCAAGTCATCAATTTGATATTCTTCCAGTCTTTAGAGAAAGTTGCTAACATATTCACCAAACCTTTCATTGAGAGAAATTTCATTCATCTATGAGATATTCTTGGGGTCTTTGTCTACATCAACAACTTATTCATCTTCGGGGGCTTCTAGCCTCTTCACTTCTTCATGTCTCTCTTTTAGGGGAGTTTTTCCCACTATGTTTTCTCCTTTTAATCTATCTTATGAGAGATTTAATTATATGTGGGTACCTCACCAAGCCTTGTTTTAAGGACCAACTTTCATTGTCACTCCCCACCTAAGTTGTGAGTATGGGGTGAGTTAGTGTAGGATTAATTTTCCTTGCTTTATTTTTATTATCCTACTCGGATATTCCACCTCACTTGGAGTTTCCCTATACTTATGGGATATTCTTTCTTAGGTTTACAATTGTCAACACTATTCTAGGTGTTGGTTACCACTTTACTACACTATTCTACATGTGAGTCACCACTTGACTACACCATTCTAGTTGTTAGTCACCACTATTCTAGGTAGATATTGCCTTGATTCTAGGAGGAGGTTACACATTCACCTCATATATGTACATCTCTTACATTATTATATTTGATTGTATTAAGTTGTATCTATTTTTTGGTTATTACAATTACCTCTCTTGTATTTTTGTATTTTTGTAGTCTTGTATGCTTCCATTATTTTTTCTTGAACTAATTCACTTCTCACATCATTCACCTATGCAATATTTGAACCAAGTAGATCCAGAGTGCTTCTCTGATAGATACAAACCCAAAATTGAAAAAATATGGAAATATTAACTTCTATGTCCCACTAAGTGTGAAATAAATTCTATAACAAAAAAATAGAAACCTTTGATTTTTCATGTATGTTGGGATGAGTAATTAGTATTTTTGGTAACATGTGATTGTCTCTCAAGTTGTGGGACTTTCTACTTGAGAAAAACCTCCAAAGAAGTTTGGTTCCTCTACCTAATCCTAATGTTAAACTACTCTAAAGGAAAGAAATAAAACTATCTAATCCTATTCTATGATTTTAAGGGACCATAGAGAGAGAAAGGTGCATAAAAATGGGAAAACATAAGTTGATGGAAGTGATAACACAAAGAAGGGGTGGAGAGACACTCTCAAATTAGGTAAAAAGGAAGCAAAATGAGAAGGAGAGTGAAAATCAGAGTGCCATAGTCCAAAAACCTTCAAACCTCTAGTTCCATGAAATACAATAGATTTGAACCTTGTAAGGGGAATATAAGATTCACACCAACCTGCAAATGTAATGAAAGACAATAATTACAATATAACACAACCTAGGACATATTAGTAATCACAAAACTAGTATTTTATTGCTTTAGAAGGGTGCACAAGACATTACAATGAAGGTGAAAGGAAATTTTCACAATGGAGAATATCAAACCTGAGGTATGTAACCCATAAACACATGTGAATCCTTGAAAGAGAATGCAAAAGCATTACAATAATTTCCTACCCTTACAAATGAGCCTCTTTTACAATATATATAAAATGGGAGAGAGAAAGAAAGGGAAAATATAGGGAAATTTGAATTTAGGCCATCACCTATCAACAAGATGCATTAATTATCTGAAAAAAATCATGAGAACCCTTTCAAAACCACTCCCCATGTCAGTTTTCTTGTTGGAGAAGAAAAGGACACCATACTTCATTAATCATGCTTGTTCAATTATCTTGAACTTGTGATTTTTAATTCTGGATAATTTTTCCTCTTTTTCACTATCTTACCCTCACCTAAATTAATAAATCTAGTTTTTATGGTGTAGAGGATGTTGATACCTTTCCAAGGATATAATGTTTGTGAAAATCACAAGAATGTGAGTTTAAAGTTATGACCATTTTAAGTTTAGGGGTTGGGGAGTTCCATACGAGAATCCTACAGTCCGTAATTAATTTATTATTTCCTTTTTCATGGGGATGATCCAATTTTTAGGGTACATAGGGATCCTTTCTACTCGTGCCATTTTTTTATCGAATCCCACAGATTATATCGGCCCTTTGACATGCGAGATTCTCCCCGCCTTGCGGGTTACTTTTGCCTCTTGGAACCATTCCGTCGATTCATTGGTTCTTGCAATACACTCTCTACCCAAAAACACTAATTCCTTAATTTCCTTTGCTTTGTGGAAATTTATCCTCCATGAGGAGTTTACGTCCTCGCAGAACTTGTTCCTTAGGTTCCTTCTCGCACCCATACTCTATTTTTGGCACTCCTTTGTCTTATACAAATCTAGGAGGTCCAGGGAATTGGTGACCCACGAATTTTTTTCCTAAGTTCCTTCCACCATCTTCAAACCCAAAAAAACTAAGCCCATCCAAAATCCTTTGCATTCTGACCTTCTCGGGGATGCGGAGAATAAGTGACCCAACAAAACTAATTCCTCCTAGCCCTCAAACACTTTTTTTTTTCTGTAATACACTGTTTTTTACCCTTCTTCCCATTTTTTTCTCATTTTTAAAATGGAGACATGTCTAGAAATCATTCCAAGTACCTATAACTTGAAAAATACTTGAATTTACAGATCCTTCACCAAGATCCCTTAAAGTGCCAAAGTCAAAATTTTCAAGTTGTCCATTTTCCCGGAGGGGAAAATGGATAACACTTCCCTCTTAGTGATGAAATAAAAGTGGGTAGACATGGGAGGAATTGTTTTAGATGTAAGTTTGATTTAAGATGTGGTTTGGTTATGTGTGAGGGAAGATTGTGAATGTAATCATTTAACCCTAATTAATCTAGATGAGCAGGTATATATGAAATTTTATTTTAAGATCTAAAAGGAAATGTTGATTTTGATGAAAATAGATCAAACAAAATGCAATGCTGAAAGAAAATGAAGGAAAATAAATGTACCTAAATTTACTTTCCTTTTTTATTTTTAATCTTTACACGTTTTTGAAAAAATGACAGTGAAGAAGACCAAGATGTGAGGTTAGATGATTTGAAAAGAAACAAAAAGATATGAAATCTGATGAAAAAGGGACTTGGGTCCCACTAATTGTGCCATAATGTTTGTGGTGATTTTTGGTTCTTCTATTATAAAGAGATACATCAAAAATGTAGAAGACAACAAGGTTTAATGATACCTGTCTTTGACGCAATGTTAGGATGAATGGATACCAAAGACATAGGAGATTCATCTTTCCATTGGATGAGAGAACCTACATGCCTTTGAAAAACTAAACAATGATAGATATTTGATGAGTTTCTTACCAAAGGCTACTCCCAAAGAACTAATGGAATTCCTCAAAGGGTGCCAACTCATTTTACAATTAAGTGATTATGATAATAAGATAATTTAAAATACAAGGAATGATTAGAATTCTAGGGGAATAGAGAGATCTTATTCTGCATTATAGGTGGCCCTAGCAAGGATACAACAATCTCAAACTACTATATGTAGTTGAACCAGAATTGTTCAATGGTGTCCCATTTTTCTTGTATGACTTCAAGTTGTCTTATACGTCTTCTATTTTAGGTGTCAAGGAGATGGTGCAAAGTATAAGTTTGTGTGTGATGTAAAAATTCTCCCAGAGAAAAGGGTTACTAAATGATTGAAATATCGTAAATGATAATAATGGGATTTGATTCACTGACATTGTCATCTACATGGAGAAATATCTTGAAAACGAGATAATAAGACAAACAAAATGATAAAATGGTTGGAATTATGCAAATGTGGTAAAAATGATAGAATGACAGGGATTGTTGGTGATTTGGGAAAATCTTTAGCGATTCTTTGAGACAAAAATTAATTCCTTAATATAATATTGATTTGATGCGAGTAGTTGATTCAATTACTGATTTAGACTAGTAGATGATGCTTAAAGGATTTAATAATGTGAATGACTAGAGACAACTTACCATAGATGTGTAAAAAAGTGGACGATGACAAAGGATCTTTATAGTTATTTGTGGATGCTATAAGGGATTGAAAGAGTTGTTGAGAATCTCAAAATTTTGGTATTGATATCATCTAGTTATAGAGTAAAACGGAGCTTCATTGTAAATTATTTTGGATCCTTTTGAAGGAGGTTTAGTGATGTTTTTATAATCATTGGTGATCCGGGAAAAGTGGGAAACCCATTTGGAAGTGGTTTTTTCCACTTCAAATAAGGATTCTTGGGATTGGTTGCGAATGTAAATGGTTGGGGATGTTTTTGGGAGGTTAGGATTTTAGGTGACTTGAATAAAATTGGGTTTAAGTGGGTTAAGGGTGGTTAGGGAAGTTACTGGATAGTAATTAAATTTTACAAGGGTACAAACATGTTTTTATGGGGGTATTTCATGGTTTGGATAGTTAAATTGTTGTTTAGGATTTTTGGATGAGGGTGTGAGTGGTGTACCTAGGAAATGAGTGTCTATATAGTAAATTAAGTGTAAAAATGGTTTTGTTTAGGTATAGGAGTTACTCGTAAGGAATGCTAAAAATAAAAAGGCATGATTATGTTGAGATGAACCTAAAATAATCAACATTCGTTACTTGTTATTAAGTTATCTATTTTAACTTGGAACCCTAGCTTGCCCTAGGATCCTTCATTTGTGTATTCCTCATGGATTATCAAAAAGTATTACAAAACCATCTTCCCAAACCTCCTTCCCTAGAATATGATCCTATTCCTATGACTGGTCTTCATCCTATTTTTTAAAATTTCCAAGAAGAATCGGCCTTCTATCGTAAGTTGCATATTATTGCTACATCTCATAATTAAATCCCTCTTGTCTTTACAAAGCTTATCAACCCCAGTCCCGATTTTATACTCATGCCCCCTATTAAGGCTACTAACTATTGTGAATTTGATAGTGATGTTGCCTCCATTGCTACAAATGATACATGTGTTAAGGATTTAGTTAACTTTTATATGAGGAAGTTCTTTTATTGATGCTTGTGATACCCATAATTATTTTGATGTTGTAGACATCATCTTAAATGGCCCTCACCCTACTTATTCTTCCTCTCCACTTACATATATACAAATAATTAGATCAGATCCTATTGATGTTGATAATTGTTCATTGAATATTGTGTCTCAAAAATTGTATCTTTATTCATCTACCTCTTGTGTGATTCCTAATGATGTTAGTACTCATTTTCCTTCTCATAATGTGTTAAAATATTCAAAAGTTAGTGATACATGTGTTTATAATCTTGATATTCATAATTATTTTAGTGCTCATTTTCCTTCTTCCCATGTTTCAATTCCTAGTTCTCCACTTATTGATCCCAAGATTTATTTTCAACCCAATGGTGTCTTTATGGCTTCTTTTAATGGAAAGATTGAAACCCTTAATTTTTATGTCATTCCTCCCCAATACTTTCACATACATCTTATGAATGTTGTAATTTACTTCCAAAATAAGATCCAAAAGTACTTCTTACCCTTGAGAGTAGGGCCTATTATGCTAGCATTGAAATTAATTCTCTTTATGGTAAATCCTATTCCTAAAAAATATTTATGATTCATCTTTTCCTAATGGTTTTACTTTTCCCACCCCAAGAATTTATTTCTCTTATGTGTGTTATAGGTGATTTGAAAAATAAGATCCATACTCTTACCCTTGAGACTAGGGCCTATTATGTTAGAAATAATATTAATTATCTTCATGAAAATCCTATTCCTATTATTTACGATTCAAATTTTCCTAATAGTTTTACTTTTCCTAATTTTACACTTTTTGATGGAATGGGTAATCCTTATATGCATCTTAAGCCTTTTATATTAGTTATGACTTCACATTCTACTAATAGATTACTTCTCAAATAATTTCTAATAGTATTAATTATATTGTTTCTTATTGGTTTCATCATTTTCCTAATGAATCTATAAGTACTTATCTTGATATGGAAGAATCATTTTAGAAACATTTTATTTCTAAAAATGGTCCTAAATTACATTTGAACATTTACCTTCTTTGCACCACGGAAAGAATAAGCCTATAAATTATTATATCTTACATTTTAAATCATGCATGCATCATTTACATTTATCAACCTATTGATATAGAAATGTAATATATTTTTTTCATGATTTTGTTCTTCCTTTGAAATAAAAATTATTATATGACACATGTGAATCTTTTACAATTCCATGCTTTAAGGTTATAGTTTTAGAATTAGAAATTGTTAATGAACATATTTTTACTCATGATCCTAGTTCTTATACCACTCCCCACTTTATTCTCTTCATCCTATGGCACCCATTCTTCATATCCTACCAAATACTCATGATCATTCCTCTTATGTTTTTATACCTCCACCACATTTCCACTCGCCCTCCTAGGTGGGAACCATTATACTTATCACATTCTGATAGGGCTTATGATATTTTACATACATTGATTGATGATAATTTGATTCATCTACCTTATAATGAATCATCATTTTATGACATAATCATAACCATCTCATTTATAATTTCCATAGTATTAATGGTCATGGAGATAATTATTTTCATGCACTCCATGATAGGCTTCAATTTCTTTGAGGATAAGGATGTTATTTCATTATTACACATGCCATGTTGATAGATCACATTCTCCCATCTCACAATTCCACACCCATTACATTACTTTAATACCTCTCATCCTCCAATGTTATTTTATCTCCTCCTCCCTTAGTTTTGAATACACATGAAAATATTCCCCACTTATCATACACCCCAACCTAAGTGGGTCTTGAAGGAGCATCACACGCCATTCCATGATTTTATTATTTTCTGCGATCATTTTGGGATTTATCATTTGGTACCTAAGTTCATGATGTTTCATTAGTTGAGTCATTTGTGTGTAGTTGTTCTTATTTCATGATAGATGTTATATGATCCTTTGTGATACTATATTTCATGCTTATTCTCTAGTTGTATGCCACTATATTTGTGATACTTATTCTTTCTTCTTTTATTCATCTTTTACCATTTAGTAATTTTATTAAGTCCCATTTAGTTGATCATATTTTATCCATGTCTATCATCACTATTTTATCTACTATCACATGAGCATTATTATCGTATAGTCTTATCTTATCAATATTCTATACCACACATCTATTTTATGTTTCATTACATTTTTGACAATTACATTAATCATGTCAAATTAAATCAAATCACATTAATCAATCACTCATACACATACACAAATACACATCATCATATCAAATATGATCTCATCATATATATATACATCTTTGGTATTTTTATAATAAAACATCAAGGGAAATTCCCACTACACCATATATCATACATCCTCCTCACTAATATCATAGAGAATATATAGATTTAAAACTTGAATCCTTGTCACTAGATATCTTCTTCCACCTCATGATCGAGCTCACTGCTCCTTTAACTTCATTCTATAGTGACACTTCCTCATCCACCACATCTAGATATCAGCCATGGATCTCTATATATCAAACATAATCCATGTTAGGTGATATAATCCACTACCTCTCTCACATGTGTTAGCTCTTTACTATCCTCGACTTAGTCTCTAACTTCATAACTATATACAAGTGGTTATTTCCACTTCCATGGGAAATAATAAATGAACATGCATCTCCAGATAATGTGATCTACTCTCTCTAATATTCTTCCATAAAAGACATATAAGATCACATTGTGCATCAAAATACATACTAATATATCAATGACCACACTCCAATACTCATCACACCTACAAGATCCTACACCATATTAGTACCTCATCACCCATTACATACTATGCATCATAACTATCAAATACAATTCATAATATATCATAATTACCTCATAAAATTATTACCACCATTCCATCACCTCGAGGTGGGTTCTTAACCTCCTACTATCCCTCCTCCTCCTTGTACATCTAGTGGATCTCCCACTACATCCACCACTATAAAAACAATATCACCCATTTCTTCCACCCACCCACCACTGATATAGGATAGTGTGCATCCTATGTCATCCACTTGAATCGACATTATGTTCCATCCACCTTTGTACATGTTGGGCGTAACTTGGATCTTTAGAACATGGCATCACACCATTCTCCTCACAAAAAATGAATTTAATCTATGTCATATATATATTTTGGAAGGCACATATCATGTTCTATCCCAAAATGTCGCGACACATGCACTCATATTAGAAGAACTTGACCATCTATTAGAAACATGTTATCTCTAACCACATGTTATGTTAGATGCATCCTAACTCCACACAGTCCTCAACCATCCACCATAGTCCTTATAGGGTCTCCAATCATGGTACTACCCATCCTATCCTATCATCTATATATATATATATATATATATATATATATGTCATGGTATCAAACCCATAACCCTCATGTCTAACCCCTCTAGCTTCAAAATATCAAGTCATGCCCAATCCACTCACGGACAACTCACTTTGGCCTCATTGTTTATATATGCTCATATGCTCATACATGTGTTAGTGTAATATTACTATTACCTCTAATTTTATCCTCTTGTGTAAACCTATATAAATTCTTTATACATCTGAGCCAACACACATCAGCTCCAAATATATTGGATCTCATGTTTCTTGATGATCATACAAATCTTGTGTATCCTATATGATATGGATACACCTCCTCTATCCTCAAAATGACATGAAACCAACACAACTAAAATAAAATTCCAAACCATTGAACACCTGATCTCACTATGTCATCCAAGGTAATTGATGACTCTTCCTATGCTCAGACCCTATAAAATATTGTCTTGCAGCTCTCTTATACCATCGTGTATCACTTGGGGACATAACCTACACTCGATCTACCACAGACTAAAAATTAACTTATCCTATACAAATCCTTAATGTCACCATCATCGTCATCTATCTATAGGAAACCAAAAGGTACATGCATCTACACACCATATCTCACAGTGTGTAGTAATCATATATTATGAGACCCTTCACCTATTCTAGTGATGTTTCGTATCCTATTACATACTAATATATCCCACTTGTCCTCCTCTGAAGCCTAGTGCCACACAATGTAGACAAATGTATGCTTGTATGGAACTCTTGAAAATATATATATCTTCATGAAAAAACATAGACACGTAAAACAATCCCAAGTTAGCATCAAAAACTAGGCACAAACATAATCATACACTCCTACATCTCTCTAGAAAAAAATTGTCCAACACACTAGATGGTACCACCCAAAACTTAACACTACCACCCAAATGTTAGGAATATCTATGTTGTAGTGTGAACATAGAATATTATGTAAGTGATTATATTATCTAGGATAATATAATATGTGTTGTAATAATTAATTACATTATTGTAAATGTAATTATGAGTGGGTGAGTAAATATTGTTATGAGTTATTGAGTAAACAAATCATTAACAATATTAGTTTTGTGAGAAAACAAAATCTCACGTAAAATAACATGGAGTTGTTTTAGGAGTTAGGTGTGGAGATATTTATGGAGATTATATCTCCTTAAATATAGGAACAACATCTCCTATTTAAATGGATGTAATACTTCCTATGAATGTAGCAATAATAAAGAGTAAGATTTCAAATTTTATTCATGCAATTATGATATTAATTTTTCATTTGGTAACAGAAAGCAGGTTTGATGCAAGAAATTTCAGTGCTTTCATGATCAAATCAGTCTCAAAGAATATATCATATTTTTTGTTTCCGGATATGGGTTTTTCTATAATTTTGCGTGCAAAATTACGTGCTGGTCAAAAACTACAGAAGAAATTTCAGAAGAACCTAGTATGTATTTTGGAAGAAATATGGATTTTACTATGCAGCTATCAAATTAAGCACATCAATTCTTCTACTGAAAGTTTTCTCCAATTTTCAATAATGTTGAATTGTTAATACAAGTTCTTGACTTGCTTGGAGGTTAAAAGGTATTAAATATAAAATTTTAAAGTACTTGATTCAATTTTGTATTTTTTATCAGTATTGTACAAAATAATGGAGAAACTAAATCTGATTGAAAAGTTTGAAGGACAAGATTTCCATACATGGCAACTATAGATGCAATTACATTTAATAGAAAAGGATCTATGGGATGTGGTGAAGTCTAATTCAACTCCACCCACTAGAGGAAATGAATTGGAAAAGTGGAATGCAAAATATCAGAGAGCATTGGGTACCATTGGTCTGGGCTTATCAAAAGCCTATCTACATCATGTGGATTTCACAAAATCTGCAAAAGAAATTTGGGAGTCTCTTAACAAATTGTTTGGTTCTGAAGCTGAAATGGAAAAGACTACACTGAAGCAACACTTGTATGGGTTGAAAATGGAAGAGAACTCAAAAATGGCAGATCATATAAATAAGTTTCGTTCTTTTCTAAATCAACTAGCTGGAATTAAAGAACATGTAAAAGATAATGATGCTAAAGCTATTCTTCTTAATAGCATGCCTAAGAGTTACTCAAATATTGTATTTACTTTGAGTAAAATTACTATTAGTCTAGAAGGAGTGATTTCTACATTGTTAGAACAAAGCAATCATGAAGAACATGAAGAAGTATTATATGTAGGAAACAAACCTAGCTCCTCATCTAAGAAGGAAAAACATAAACCAAAGAAGGTTCCTTCACATGGAAAAATAAAATGCTTTTATTGTAATGAGATTGGGCATGTAATATTGAACTGTAAAAAGAGAGCTTAGGATCTTCTTGATGACAAGATAGATCAGAAAGCCCTTCTATCTGAAGTAGAAACTGATTGGGAAGTCTACTCAACTGATGAAGAACTTTCATGTCCTAGTGATGAGGATTTCCTATGGTAGACTCTTTTCTTGTTGGAGGAAGGAGGCAATGGAGGAAGGAGGAAAATCAGCGTCCTCTCGTCATTCACCAATGATGGGGTCACAGACAAATGTGGTGATATTTTATTTCAGTTATGTGGTGTGTTTATACACAAGGGGGTGAAACTAGTTTCATGTTTTGATTTTAATGTGTTCACATAGACTAACAACAGTTCCTGAGTGTCTATTTGGTGTGGAAGAAGCAAACTGCTTGACTCAGCTTACAGGGGCAAATCATCTACATACGGTCCTCTGACTGTCGTACGGTCCTCTGACTGCCATACTTCGGTGGAACTTAGTGGAAGGTGATCAGTCGATGAAGATGTTCATACGACAAGGATGATCATTAGCAGCAAGATCCAGATAGCAAGATCCAGTAGCAATGGCTACTCCGACAAGTTTGATGTTTCCAGGAGCTCTTACCCCATGTTCACACTAAGGGGGCGAATGTTAGGAATATCTATGTTGTAGTGTGAACATAGAATATTATGTAAGTGATTATATTATCTAGGATAATATAATATGTGTTGTAATAATTAATTACATTATTGTAAATGTAATTATGAGTGGGTGAGTAAATATTGTTATGAGTTGTTGAGTAAACAAATCATTAACAATATTAGTTTTGTGAGAAAACAAAATCTCACGTAAAATAGCATGGAGTTGTTTTAGGAGTTATGTGTGGAGATATTTATGGAGATTATATCTCCTTAACTATAGGAACAACATCTCCTATTTAAATGGATGTAATACTTCCTATGAATGTAGTAAGAATAAAGAGTAAGATTTCGAATTTTCTTTATGCAATTATGATATTAATTTTTCAAATACTTACTAGTTTATTTGTCATATAGGTTGATATCACCTCTTTAGACCCTCTTTAACCTCATAAGGGTCACCTCTCATTCACAAAAGGCATCATCGTAACCCGACATCTCAACTCACATTGTTTTAATTTACAAAAGAGACACCCTTAACTTTTCAACCTTATGATGTATATAAGCTATTATCGCCAGTATAATTATTATAGTTAATATACTTCTTATGGAAACTAATTCAATCACTTTTCTATCATTTCTTGAGCTTTGTTTTCCATTTTTAGCACCATCAATGGCCTTAGAACTGTATCTTTGACATATACCACATTGAATGGTTGAATACCACACTTATTATTATTTTTACATGTTATGCTTCCATTTCACTCACCACTACCTATTTTATTCTATACATTTCTAACTCCTCTCCAAACACTCTATTTACTTTTATTTCAGCTCATGGTTCATCGTCTCACTTCTCACCCTTCACCAAAAGGGGGAAAATATTTGGGGTTATCCTATTACCCCTACTTGATTTAAGTAAATTTCCCTAATGCAAAATATATAACTACACTACGCACTACCACATTATTTTCAATTGATCATGAAGCAATATTCAAATCCTACAAAAAAATCTCACTCAAAACCACAAAGTTCAATATATTTCAAGTGCAAAACTATCTTGTATTCTCACAAAATTTTCAAACTCTCAAATTTTCATCCCCAAATGTAATTAAATTTAGTCAAATAATACATTCCAATCTTACAAAATCATAATAAAAATGACTAATCTATTTCAAGCACAAAAATATCTCAAGTCCTCATAATTTCTCATCTTCTCACAATTTTCCCCTTAAATGACCTAATTTGGGGGAAATTGAACTCTCCAAATTTGGTTCAAATTAATCAGGTTCAATCAAATATTATGCTACATTCAATATAGGTTTTTATAAATTCTAATTCTTCAATTATCAATATACCTCCCAATGACCTAACTTGGGAGCTAATCAAATTCAAGCAATTTTCCATTTGGCTTGATGTATAACTTTACATTGTAAAGTGGGGATATGAGACACCATTTCCTATCCTTGTCCACTTTATGGGGTTCTTCTATGATTAGTAGGAAATTAAAATTATTTCATTTCCATCTATAGTGGTGGAATCCTATTTTGAAGAATTCATGGCTGAGAGATAAAATTTGATCTCTCTCCCAACACATTTCTCTCTCGTGACAAATGCTTAAATTTGTATATTTTTCACACCAGATTTGGGAATTGATCACTCCTTATCCTTCCCTTGATATCCAAAGTCTCATATATCTCCATGGAAAGTTTTATCAAATCAATCCTTCTATACAACATATTCACCCATCATGGATCAAAACAAGTGATTTATGGTTTGCCACATTGTGATTCTTATTATAAACACACCTCGATTACAAACTTTTTTGGCCTTATAGGTATGTTCTTCTTATATCCTTTATACTATTAAATTCCATCCAAATAGCATAAAGGGGGAAAATGTAGACACAAAATTATGTACTTATTACTATTACATCATGCCTCTAGTATGTTGTTATATACATGATTTTTGAGTATGAATATTAGACACTGGTGACACCTTTTTCCTAGTCCTTCTATTTTTTTGATTGGTTTTGATTGTGCTTTTTGTCTTATACTTCTTGGATTTACACCTTTTTGGTTCAATTATAGGGATCCTTGTCTTTGTATTTGTTCTTGTTTCTTTTTATTTTATTTTAGATAGTACCACCCATTAAGGAAATTAACGCACTTGGGCACTAGTGTCCCTTCGTGAACTTTTTATTTTCTCTTTTGTTTCCTAAGTTACCATTTGATATTTAACTTTGGCTATTTTTAATTCTTTAGGTTGGGCTTTGATGTCACTAAGTGTCAAAATCAAACAAGTAAACTATATATATATATATATATATATATATATATATATATATATAATACATAGGACACACACACACACACACACACACACACACACACACTTACTCACTATTATTAGGGGTTGAAAAACTTGGGATATTACTTACTATATACTACTTGGGAAAAGAGGAACATTCAAGAATTTCATTTCAGTGCATTATTCACTATATATGAGGGGTTATTTTTGAATTCCATCTCACACATTCATCTTGGGAAAACTTTCTAACACCTCTAGCATGACTGGTATCTATGATGACTTCTATTATGGAAGGTTCAAACATTGACATGTGATTTTTTCTTAAGACGATGTACTCTTATGACCTATGAAATCATGTTTGCAGTAGGTAATATGTTATCTGCTGAAATAGGTATGATTCTGTCATGTTTTTGCTTAATTTAAAATGAAGAAATTCATCTCTTTTTATGCAGAATAATTCACTGCTTGGGATTGAGAAATTGAGTTTCAGTTTTCATAATTCTTGGGGATTCAAAACAACATTACCTTGGATCAATTTCATTGATCCAAGGTATGCTTCTAATTTTCAAACCTTGTTGTCATAATGTCCAAGCTGGACAGATGAAAGGCTCCTGGACCTTGAATGTATGAAGGTCATGAATGATCTGATCTCCTTGGCTCTCTACTTTGTATCTGAATTTGGGTAATAATTTGGTTCCTCTTTTTATTAAATTAAGATGTAATTCTTATTAGGAACATGGAACCTATTTACACTATGTTCCTTAAATTAGGAACTTTATCCTAAAAAGAGTAACCTAACCTAAGTTACTAAGTTCTTTTGTTATTATGGGATGTTAAATGGGACCTAAGACTAAAGACTTATACCTAAGGACCTATGTTAGTTCCTAAACTAATGTTGAACCTAACCTAATGTTTGGCTAACCTAAAAGGGGCCTATGGGACGACATAGGGAGGGGGAAAGTTGGTGGCATCGATTCCTAGAAATTTATGAGGAAGTTAATGTGGTCTTATCTCTTTTAATTGCCAAATTTGGCGAAGGCATGAGGAAATTTGGGGGAATGAGCTGACATCTCTACCAAGTTTTAGATGCATGTAATTTTAAACTTAGTCTTCACCAGAAATAGAGGTGGCGGTGGCGAGATAAATGGAAGGAATGATAGTCCTATTTTGCATTTAATATTTTTAAAGTTGGCGAAAACTACCTAGGAAGAAGAAAGAGGGGTTTGGTTTTGTTTGTTCATTTGGTCTTCGAGCTTGAGCTCTGCATGTGGTTGTTTTGGTTCTTCGAACCTCCAATTCGATTCTTGCATGAATTTTATCCTTACATGAACTCTCTTTCCTTGCATGGTGTTTGAATGAAGAAGTTGGCACCGTGAAGCTATAAGAAAGAGAAGGAGAAATTTTGGAGGGTTGTTGGCATTTTGAAGGAAGAATTGAAGCTCTTCTTGGATATTTTCTATGAAACAGAGAGAATCTGGAACTCTATCAAGCATGATAGGCCCTATCCATTAAGTCTTATGCTTTTAATTAAGTGCTTCATTAAAATAACTCTACTCTCTATGAAAATATTCTAGTTTTTTCTGTGATTTCTCATTTTATGCTTCTATGGTGTTTTGATTTGCTTCATTGGATGCTTATCGATTTTATGATGGTAGTTGTAAAATGTAATCTGGGAGTGTCATTTCTTACTTCTAGGTGATCTTGCCTTTTCTTGAGTCTTTATAATTGAGACTTGAAACAAATTTGAGGCCTTTTGGTGAGATTTTGGTTTAAGGTTGGTCTTGCAATGCATGTTCTTTCTGGTTGTTTGATTCTGTGACTCTTGCTTTAAATATTTCCTTTTTGTCATTGTTGGAAGACTTCAAACTAGAGAACTTGTTTGATATCTTATTGTTGTCTGAGATTTTGTTGTTCTGGTGGTTGCGTGTATTTTCCTTCCTGTTTCAAACTTTTAGACCATCATTGTTCTTGATGGAGGATAAATTTATGATAAGAGTTACATGTTTGAACATTTGTATGGCTATTTCAACTTGCATGTCCTCTTTTTGTTTTTGTTAAAATAACTCCAAAGGAAATATTATGTAGACCTCATGGGGAAAATAACTTGTTAACGTGAAGTATGATTGTTGAATAATGTCTGTGGGAAACGTTATTCTATTTCAATTTTTTTAGGGACTTAAAGTTATCAAAGGATTAACCACTTCGTGTTTAAGTTTGGAAACTATTTTTGGGTATTGGTTAGTTGTTTTCTCATTTTGTTGAAGGTACACAGATCTGCATATCAGTTTTAGCCAACCTTTTCATGTTGTATATTTTCTTGGCATGATATCCTAAATCCCTTGGGCCTTTGAACTCGGTACTAGATCTTTTGGGATAGAGGAATATGTTCTGAATGGTTGTTGAATGCTTACTTGTCTTCCTCTTTTCTAAGGGTTTAGAGTTCATTAGAGGTCTATTTTGGATTAATCCTATTGTTCTAATTTTCCTTTCTTCTTTGGGATTTTAAGAAATGATTCACTTGTTTATCCTTGATGGAATCGTATCTTTCAAACATGTCTCTATTGAAATGACAAAAGGTAAAGGTTAGATGTTTCTCTACGTTCCTTTTTCCTGGTCTTTTGGTACTCAACCCATTCGGGACTTGGGTGAATATTTGTTTGGTTATTGATTTATTCTTTGGAGAATTATTCTTCACAGTGATGGCACCTATTATGCGAAGTTCATACATGATATGTTATGTACCTTCTATTATTCATTTCATGAGAAATGTTTACTCTTATTCTTTTAAGTTTGAATAGATGAGGAGACTGAAAACCTCAGGATTAGGAAAATGTTCAGTGAGGTTTCATTGTTGTTTCCTCTCGAGGTCTGTTTAAGCTTAAATCACTTTCTGACCTAGTGGTTGGTCTAAATGTATTAATGTATTAAAATTTATGTTATACTTAGAAGGAGTATCAAGTCTTAGTTAGGTTCTAAACTTAAACCAATCTGCTTTTTTCTGTAATATTAATGATGGTGTATCTTGTATGGGATCTAAATGTTAGCTTGTTTCTAGTTAGAAGAAACCTTATACTTTTGATGAGGTCTGATTTACGTTGTCTTTGACTTCTAACTTGATTTTATTTCTGATTCTGAGCCTAGACTTTAGGATGCTTCAATCGGGGTTACATTAATTGTTTACGATGATTTGGTTACCCTTACTTGTTCATATGATCTTATTTATGATTGATGACATCTTAAACCTTAGGATGAATCGAGATAATGGGACAATTAGATGGTAGGCAATGTTTATTACTACACAAACTGTTGAATTAAGTTTGAAAGATAGTTTTATGTATCTTATACTCTTTTGTTAAATAGGTTTAGCTGATTGAAGGAACTTAAATGGGTTACATGAAAGTAATGGTAAGGTTCAGATGAAATGATAATTCTTCTTTATCTCTGTTATTTAAATTTTGTATGATAAAAGGATTTTATGATGGAAAGTTAAGGTTGATAGATTGACTGACCAAACCTTACTTTTGATTTGAAACTTTAATATATATCTCTCTCTCCTATCTTTGATTGTACTCTTTTTGGTTGAGTCTTTCTGTTATTATGATTGTGTTTCAGGACTGTTTCATAAACAACAGAGTTCTTTTTATGAAACAGTTAGCTAAAAGCACAACATTTTAATGATATAGTGCTTATCATGCTCGGTTCCTTGAATTGACCCGTCTTAGTAATTTTTCAAATGGACTTCGTAAAATATGAAAGGAGAAAGACATACGAGAATGTTGTATTTGTTTTACTAATGGAATTGTATTATATTATGAAGAAATTTTGATTTGTTACTTGAGACGCACTTGTTGGAAAATAAAGTTGTAATAAGAGTTGGTTAGGTGCTGTTGTTTTGACATTTTTGAAATTTGAAATGTTTTGGATTTAGTGAATGTATAACTCCTCCTTGATGAATAAAATATGTGTTGATTCTAATTAATAATTGTTGTAATACTTTCTGGCATGAATTGAGCTGAATTGATATGTATTACTCTAATAAAGGAGGGTAGTTAATATACTTAAATAATATGGAATGGTTGGGGTAGGAATCTGAGTTGTTAGTTGAATTATTTTCTCTAGGAGAGATGCAACTTATAAGGTTGACAATCTTAAGAAGATACTCTACCATTACAAAAAGGATTGTAATTGAATTACATGGATGTATGTGTATTAAACCATGATTATAATTTACAATATGTAATTTGACTATATATGGAACATATGAATTTAGTTTTCATAAATGGGCATTAGCCCATGACATTGGAAAAAGGGGAAAATACCCTTGAGATCATTCATTAAGACCTAAGTTATGAACTTTCTAAAATGATAATGAACATTTAGGTAAATGGTTGCATGTGTGCTTCCTTATGCATATTTCCTTAAATCTTAAACTAGAAAGTAACTAATTCATACACCTTTATAACTATAAGTTATAATATGCCATTTCTTGATACAAGTTGTTTCAGTTAAATGATAAACTAAAGCTTGTAAATAAATGGGTTAGGAAGCAGATTTTATCTGCATACCTACCAAAAATATAGTTATAACTTGTAACCTTATAGGTTAAAGAACCTAGTTGAATCAGTAAGGATGTTGTAATTAATTTGTAATGAAGTGATTAATAAGATATTAAATTTCAATCTAAGGTATGTTCGTTCAGATGAGGAAACTTATTTGGATGTTGACACATGCCAACTACAACATAGTACCTTCATAATGACAGATTCATTATGAGGATACTATGTTGTAGTTGACATGTCTCAATACCCCATAGATTTTGTTCAACTAGACTAACATAAGTTCTTGACTGGATCATGGTTCTACCCTATGCAGAGATAGGGACATGATCTAGTGTCGGGGTCAACTCACGTTGACTTAGGATAACTAGACACACCCAATCGACATAAGTTGATTGAGTATGTCTATGTACCCTTAGTCACTCGCGAGTAGTCCTCCACACTAGGGCATGTTGCTAACCTTGTCTAGGGTTAAAATTTGAATCAAGTGGGACTGACAGAAATCAGTGAAGACCAATCTAGATAACAGATTCAAGTGTGGTGAAGGAATTATTCCATTTGATGAGTATGTCATCTAGGAATGCAAACATGATAAACATGTTTAAAATATTTGGCCAAAGTATCGCAAGCTACTGGTTGCATTGTCCTATGTCACCTAGTTTAAGAAGTGGATTTTAGATGAATATCAGTAACAGATATTCAGATAGGATCTTAAAAAAACACTTGGTACCCCTTATAGGGTAAAGGAACCAAGTATACTTGGTATACACATTACTAAATAACATGAGAGATCAATTTTGTGTTGAGTCATGAAATGAGAGATCGATGTTTCACCAAGTCATTACAGTTGCATATGGTTTTCTGTTATGAGATAGTTTGGCATTGGAATGTGTGTTCTAAATTATGATTTAGAACAAAGAACATTATGTAAAAAAATCCTTGTTTCTAAAGTCTTAAAATGGGAATGTTACAAAATTAGTTATATCCCACTCTCTTGGTATGACTGACATAAGGGAAACCTAGCTTTAAGGGACATAATTCAATCACACACACAAACTAGAACTACATAAAGTTTGAAATGTAGTATAACGCTTGGTGAAAATCACATTGGGGTGACCTCTAAGGCCATTTTGACTCAAGCATATGTATTATTTATTTCATATAATGTTTTCTTGATCCTTGTAAAGGTAGCTAGGCTTTTTTTTGTAGGTTTAGGTGTGACAATAAAACCCTATAGTGAAGTGGATGTGATAAAGAGTGAAAGGAAGAATACAAGTTTAAACCCTAAAAATATTAGGAAAAGAGTGTTTACCAAAACACTAGTGCCTAGTTCGAGACACCACGGTGCAGGTGGTCCTTTCCTCATTTGCATGGTCCTATCCAAAGGAGTTTCAAATCTCGCTTTCCCATATGAAGCATATCCAATCTAGATCCATCCTATTCAACTCATTTTTAGCCTGAATTAGCTTAGATATCTGAATACAAGATAATTCATGCTTATTTCCCTATTGTACATACATACGTGGTTATTTCTTTTATGATATATTCTAATTGTTAATATTATATTCATTTGATCTCATTCCTTTGATTAAGATATAATTTATGTTAAGTTAAAGAGGTCCTTTCATGATCCATCTCTTGTATGGAGAAAACAACTTATATATATCCTCCTTGGATGGAACACACCTTTCATTGCACCATAATAGGAAATATCTCAAGTTATCAAAGCATTAAAGTAGGATGACCCATGCATGTACCGATTTAATAAAAATAAAGTTAAATTTTAATTTCGAGTAACTAATGTAATAAATTATGTATAAATGCCAATATATAGTAGGACACAAGTAATAAAGTATATGTAATATAAAACCCAAAATAAGAAGGGGAGATAGGGGACTTAGCTAATTTTTGAGTGAACAGGAAGTGATATGTGAAGATGATATACCAAACAGATCGAGAGGAGTGTAAAAAAGGCTCACTAGAGGTTCTGAACTCTTAAAATACATAGGACATGGATGACAAGGTGAGGACAAGAGTTCCTAGGCATTGGTGTCTGGATTTGGGCACTGGTTTCTAGTTAGATGTTGTGGATCTAGATATTTTAGGGCTAGATAATCTTCATTTTTGGTCTTTGTTTATTGCTTTGGATTCCCTTCTTTATCTAAGAATTTACCTATAACCTATAAGAAATAAGTTCACCTACACATACCCACAAACCACATCAAACCTAAAAAGGAAAATACAAAATCGGGAGTCGAACTAACCCCAATGGTCACACAAAGAGTAAAATTATGACTGAGTGTTACACTTCATCTCAAACTCTATGTGGTTATTATGTGTGTGTAGAAATTATGCCCTTGTGTAAGTTGCATAGTGATAGTGGGCTAGATCTAAAATATAACAAATGTAAAGAATGTGTGGGATGAAATAGAATATACTTCCCCTCCTATGTTATGTATACAGTATGATGTAACTCTTGTCCCTTATATGAGTGCTATATGCATGCTTTTGATTCTCTTATGCCTTTGAATACAAACTTAGGTGATAATATGTAATTCTTAGTGCTTGGTCCCTTATTTTTAAAACATAATTATGTATTTATAAGATTCCCTTTTTTGAATTTTGTAATTGACAATTAAAAGGTGACTCAAGTAGTAAAAATAATTAAGAAGAGAAATGGATCAAAAAGGATAAGAAAAAGGTAAAGAAGGACATGAGCACATGGCATTAGTGTCCCAATCCGGGCATTAGTTGATCCATAGGATCCTCACAGAGAAACACCAATATAATATCTTCTCAAAATAAGCCGCAATCATTTTTAAAGCGATATCTTGTTTGCAGGAAATGGAGCTCGTTTGCAAAAGTTATAGCCCACTGAAATTTTTGGGCAACTGGCAAAATTTGGAGTTTTGTGCAAGTTGGACGTGTGCACACTCGCCAAGTGTTTCAATTATATTGCGACATGTGGACAATTTTTGTGACAAACTAAAAGTGGTTTTTGGGAATGCCGGTCTTGGACACTCGTTCACGGACAAATGGACCCCGCTATTTACTGGCTAGGGGCCCTTAGCCAGGTTCGACACACTCGATTATGGAGGGGTGTCTTGGCCTCCTTCTCATATTATCACTATACCAAATTGTGTATATATATTCCTCTAAATGCATTTTTGCTATGCATGTGGGACTAATTGATATGCCATTTAAACTATGCAATTAATTAATAAATACTTATCCCATGCATTAAATCCCAAGTTACACTCTATTACTAATTGAAAACTCCATAAAATAAGGTGAAATATCCTCCATACACCAAATAATTGCAATACAAACCACCATGCTTAACATAAGGTGGCTCTTAAGCCAATCAACACATGCACCGCTCCTTATCTTAAATGCTTTCCTCCTTTTGCACCCCCACAATGTGGGATAAATCTCTACAAATCCACCTAAGGAGAAGGAGAGGGGATTTGAATCGCTAACCTCCCATGCAAAATTTTAGGCACCTAACCATTGAGCCAGCCACTTGGAAACATTATAAAAGGAGCTTTATTGTATTTGAAGTGGGATTCGGGTCTGTGTAAAATATTGAAATGCTCATAACTTGAGCTAGGGAGGGAATTTTGAGATGAAGTAAAAAGTGACTACTATTATTTTTGGTAGAGGAATGTGATGAGAAGATCAGATTCTTGTAGAAATATTTGTAAAGATTTATTTTCAATATTTTAATAGATCGGTCCCATTCAACTGGACTCGGAGACGTAGGCCACAAGTGCCGAACTCTGTTATCAATTCTTGTGTCAAATTGCTGGTGATTCATCTCTTTATCTTCTATTTTTACACATTACTTTCAGTTTTAATTCTTTTATTAAAAATACAAAAGGATATAATGCTCAATTTTTACATTGAAAATCAATACAAAGCAAAGAAATGTGTGTGCACAATTGCTAGTTAAATTTGATTTTCAGATCATTGGTATCAGAGCTGGTTTTGACTGATTTTTGGTTCAGATTAACGTGTTTTGGATTGCAAGTTGTGTGTTGGATGTTAACAAGGTCTCGATCTAAGAAGGGTGAAGGAGATTTAGTTGAAGGAGATCCCGAAATTGGTACCAGACGGTCTCGAAGTCCTACAATGGAGGATCGAGAGGTAGAAGAATTTTGTCAATCCTTCCAACAGATGAAGGAAATGGTGGAAGAAATGTACCAAGATAGGCAAAGGGAAAAGGGAACTAGAGGAGGTAAGAAAGAAGAAAGCTCTAGTTCTGATATTCCAAAAAGAGACTCTTCAAAATCTGATTTTCCTTCATTAAAGTTAGATATCAAATTTGAATTGCCTATGTATACTAGAGAGCTAAATGCAGAGAAGTTGGATAACTAGGTCAAGTAGATAGAATTATTTTGCAGGGTTCGTGAGAATTTTTATGATGAAGAAAAGATTCATTTGGCAACTCTTTTGATGGGTGGCACAGTACTCATTTGGTGGGAGAGTAAACTTCAGGAAGTGTAAGAAACCAAAGGTAAAGAAATCACTTCTTGGTCTGAATTTGTTTCAAATCTTAGGCAACAATTTTATCCTCTTGGTTATAAGCAACAAGCTATGATGAATTGGAAAACATTAAGACAAACTAAGGGACAAAGTGTTCAAGAATACACACAGGAATTTAGGAAAAGGGCTCTAATTATTGGAATTTCTCTAAACACATAAGAAACACTGCTCAAATATATTGGTGGATTGCATAGTTATCTAAGGCATATGATACTTGTTTTAGGTCCTACTAATCTTGATGCAGTATGTGTTCAAGAAACCCATTTGGAAGCACGAGGAAAATGAAAAGGAGTCCTCTTTCTCTTATTTTAATCAAAAGAACAAGCAATCAAGGAAAATGTTCGAAAGAACAAGGAAAAGGAAAGGGTAAGCATAAAACAAACTCTCTTGTTAAGAAGGAAGATGAAAAACCATGCTGAGTCTAAATGTTGGAAATTACATCCTGAAAAGAATCCTAAATGGATGATTAAGAAAGGAAAAGAAAAGAAAAGAAACACTATAGTGCATGATCTTGGTTCTGATTCAGGTGATGAAACCAAAATCATAGCTATGAGTTTTCAAGGTAAATCAACTCTTTCAATTTCCAACAATAGTACTACAAATGTTGCATCTTCTTCTAGTAAACAAACTATACATGATGATAAGAAAAGGAATGAGCTTTTCCACATTAGATTAATTTCAAAGCATATGAAAATTGATACTCTTTTTGATAGTGGATCTCAAGCTAATCTAATTTCTGAGGAGGTTGTTAAGAAATTAGGACTCAAAACTAAACCACATCCTAAGCCTTATCCTTTGGGCTGGGTTTGTGATGATGTAAAACTGCAGGTAACTAAAACTTGTACTTTCAAATTTGCCATTACAGACAAGTTTATAGATGAGGTTGAATTGGATGTAGTTCCTTTGGATATTTGTGGGATTGTTTTGGGAAGTCCTTATTTGTATGATCGTAAAGCAATCTTCTATAGGGAATAAAATAAATATTTTCTTGTAAAGGATGGAATTGAGTTTATTGTTAGAGCTCACCATGAAAATAATAATCTATCCTTGGTAACTGCAGGTCAAATGAAAAGGCTTGTAAACTCAAGCAAAATTTTTGTGCTCATGGTAGTCAAAGCCAAAGAGAAAGAACATGAGATGGCTTTTGAGGCTTGTGATCTGAAACATAAGGATGAATTGGTAAAAATGTTTCTCATTTTGATGAATTTTTAAGGATCCACAAGGTCTACCTCCCAAAATATGGGTTCAACACGAGATACAGTTGCTTCAAGATGCACCTCTTCCCAATATCAGAATGTACAGGTTGTCAGTAGTAGAGAATGAGGAAATCAAGAGACAGGTAATGGAACTTTTGGCTCAAGGTATAATTCGTCCAAGTACATCCCCATGTGGTTCTCCAATTATATTGGTTCTAAGAAGGGTGGAACTTGGTGAATGTGTGTTGATTTCCATGCTTTAAACAAGATTACTATAAAGAATCATTACCCTCTTCTAGAATAAATGATTTATTGGATCAATTAAAGAATGCAATTTATTTCACTAAGTTAGACTTAAGAAGTGGTTATCACCATGTAAGAATTGTAAAAGGTGATGTTTGGAAAACTGCTTTTAAAATGAAACAGGGATTGTTTGAATGGTTAGTGATGCCTTTTGGTTTGTGCAATGCACCAACAACATTCATGAGAGTTATGAATGAAATCTTTAGACCATTCATTGATAATTTCGTTATTGTCTACTTAGATGACATTCTTATTTTCAATAAGTCATGAGATGAACATGTTAAACACATCCAGAAAGTCTTAGATGCACTAAGGAAAGAGAAATTGTATTTGAAGATGTCAAAATGTGAATTTGGAAAAACATCTTTAATTTACTTGGGTTATATTGTAGGAAATGGAGAATTGAGAATTGATCCTACAAAAATAGAGGTTATTGTGAAATGGCCTAGACCCACTAATGTGATGGAAGTTAGGAGTTTTCTAGTTGTAGTTCAATACTGGAGAAAATTTATTGCTAACTTCTCATATATTACATCTCCTTTGCATGCTTTGACAATTATTAAACAGGTCTTTCAGTGGGGAGGAAAACAACAAAAATCCTTTGATACACTGAAAGAGAAGATAAGTACCACTCCGATCTTGGCACTTCTAGATTTACAACATTCATTTGAGATTGAGATAGATGCTAGTGACTACGCAATGGGGGAAGTTTTGATGCAAAAAAATGACCAAGTGTGTTACCATTCATAAACCTTTACAAGTGCGGTAAGAAACTATCCAACTTATGATAAAGAGTTGTATGCTTTGGTTCAAAGTGTTAAAAAGTGGAAGCATTATTTAATGGGAAAAGAAACAATTATACATACTGACCATCAACTACTTCAGTACTTACAAACACAAACCAAATTGCAGCAGTCTAGACATTTCAGGTGGATGGGATTTTTGCAACAATTTCATCTTGTAATCAGGTATAAAAAAGGTATTCAAAACAAGGTTTCGACATGTTATCTAGACCACCAATGGTAGTAACATCTATTATTTTGCAGCATAGTTCTTTGGCTCATGTTAGTTACAAGGAACAATATGTAAATGATGTTGATTTTAGAGAAGTGTATGAGGATCTAGTAAGTGGGAAACAAGTAGGAGAAAAAGATTATCATTTGCATGAAGGATTGTTATATCATTCTGGTAAACTTTGTATTCCAAAAAATGAGCGGGTGCATATGATTAGGGAAGCACATACTTCTCTTATTTCAAGGCATTTTGGTATTAGTAAGATAGTTGCACATTTACAAAAATATTGTTATTGGCCTAGAATGCATGAACATGTAAACATGTATATTAAGGGATGTGTTCTTTGTGCCACAAGCAAGCCAAGTAACAGGAAATTAGGACTTTACACTCCTCTTCCTGTTCCAACAAGGCCTTGGGAAAGTGTTTCCATGGACTTTTTAGGAGGCTTGCCCATGACACAAAAGAAACATGATTACTTATATGTGGTAGTGGACAAATTTAGCAAAATGTGTGTGTTGGTTCCATGTACTAAACAAATAACTGGTGAAGGAACTGCACATTTTTTTTTCAGGTTTGTTTGGGTTCATTTTGGTTTACCTACTTCAATTATATTTGATCGGGATTCTAGATTTCTTGGGAATTTTGGTCAACATTGTGGGGGTTAATGGACACAAAACTAAAAAGAGCACTTTTCATCCACAGACTGATGGTCAAACAGAGGTTGTAAACCACATAGTGGTACATTTTCTTAGGGGCTATTGTGGCAAACATCCTAAATTATGGGATGAACATCTTTATTATGTGCAACATGCTTATAATCATGCCTTACATTCTTCTACTTTGAAGTCTCCATTTGAGACTTGTTATGGATATCTGCCTAATTCTCCATTAGATATATATTATGGACATGAAACTGTTGTTAATGGTTCAAGTGATTCTGACAAGGCTAAAAGATTTGTGCAGAGAATACAACAGGTTCATCAGTATGTTTGTGAACAATTGGAAAAAAGTCAAGCTAAGTACAAAGTTAGGCATGATAAACATAGAACTGATCACAAGTTCAAAGTTGGTGATTCAATTTGGCTTCACATCAGCAAGGAAAGACTGATAGGTGAAGGTAAAAATTGAAACCTATACGGTATGGTCCATTCCAAATATTGGAAAAAATTGGTAACAATGCTTTTCGGTTGGATTTACCTCCATATATGCAAATATACTTAGTTGTAAATGTTGAGAATTTAAGATTGTATGAACCACCTATGATTGTTGATCATGATGATGCTAACATAATGCCTTCCATTGATGATTTTTCTCCTGAGTATCTTGATGAGTTGCAGGAAGACATCATTTTGGACAGAAAGAAAGAACTTCACAAAGGGGTGATATTGAGTATCTTCGTGTTGGGTTCAAAGGCATGCATCCGAACAAGGCTAAATGGATGGAAATCGGAAAGGTGAGGGAGAAATACCCTCACCTATTCACCAATTAAGTTGACTTTTGGGGTCCAAAAGTTTCTCAATGGGGAGGAATGATCCAGAGGATCCTCATAGAGAAACACCGATCTAAGATCTTCTCAAAATAAGTTGCAGTCATTTTTAAAGCGTGGAGAAAAATTATACGATTTTGTCGATATCTTGTTTGCAGGAAACGAGCTCGTTTGCAAAAGTTATAGCCCGCTGAAATTTTCGGGCAACTGGCAAAATTTGGAGTTTTGTGCAGGTTGGACGTGTGCACGCTTGCCAAGTGTTTCAATTATATTGTGACATGTGGAAAATTTGTGTGATGAACTAAAAGTGGTTTTTGGGAATGCCGGTCTTGGACACTCATTCATGGACAAATGGACCCCGCTATTTACTGGCTAGGGGCCCTTAGCCAGGTTCGACACACTCAATTATGGAGGGGTGTCTTGGCCTCCTTCTCATATTATCACTATACCAACTTGTGTATATATATGCCTCTAAATGCATTTTTGCTATGCATGTGGGACTAATTGATATGCCATTTAAACTATGCAATTAATTAATAAATACTTATCCCATGCATTAAATCCCAAGTTACACGCTATTACCAAGTCAATAAGTAATTAAATATTACTAATTGAAAACTCCACAAAATAAGGCCAAATATCCTCCATACGCCAAATATTGGCAATACAAACCACCATGCTTAACATAAGGTGGCTCTTAAGCCAATCAACACATGCACCGCTCCTTATCTTAAATGCTTTCCTCCTTTTGCGCACCCACAATGTGGGATAAATCTCTACAAATCCGCCTAAGGAGAAGGAGAGGGAAGTGGAGGGGATTTGAACCACTAACCTCCCATGCAAAATTTTAGGCGCCTAACCATTGAGCCAGCCGCTTGGAAACATTATAAAAGGAGCTTTATTGTATTTGAAGTGGTATTCGGGTCTGTGTAAAATATTGAAATGCTCATAACTTGAGCTAGGGAGGGAATTTTGAGATGAAGTAAAAAGTGACTACTATTATTTTTGGTAGAGGAACGTGATGAGAAGATCAGATTCTTGTATAAATCTTTGTAAATATTTATTTTCAAGATTTTAATATATCAGTCCCATTCAACCGGACCCGAAGACGTAGGCCACAAGCACCGAACTCCGTTATATATTCTTGTGTCAAATTGCTGGTGATTCATATCTTTATCTTCTATTTTTACACAGTGCTTTCAGTTTTAATGCTTTTATTAGAAATACAAAAGAATATAATGCTCAATTTTTACATCGAAAATCAATACAAAGCAAAAAAATGTGTGCACAATTGCTAGTTAAATTTGATTTTCAGATCATTAGTGTCTCGAGGCCATATAAAGATAAAACAATTAAATGTAGAAAAGAGTGTAAGATGCATAAAGTCAATAAAAGTGCTGAAGGAAAAGAAAAATGCTAAAGGGAGTTGTCAATTAATAGTTTTCTTGCTTAGGAATCATGTAAATGCTAACATTCTTTTAAGACCTATAAATGTACCCAACTGCATAGATTTTGTGTTTACATTTTCCCCCAATTTATAATTTTGAGTGAATACTCAATAGCATAAAGTAGATAGAAGATGTGTACCTTATAATCTTGTAGAGAAGTGTGTAGGTGATAGTGTGCCAAGTGGACAAGTGAAGTGTGAAGTGATCACAATATAATGCTTGGAGACTAGGAAATAGGGAATTGACCCTAGGGGTGTAGCATATGCGTAACTTATATCTGTAATTATGCTTCTATTTATTGATGTAGACTATTTCTTGTTTCCTATTAAATATGGACATGCAAAAGAAGAGAAAAATAGTGGTCAAATTCATGTATATGAAAAATCTGAGTAAAGTACATGTAAAAATGTGTAAAAGTGTGTAAAAGTAGTAATAAAGGAAAGTGTGCACATGATGTATAGGAGTGTACAAGATAGAAAGATGTCTTGAAATTCTGTAAAGGGTGATGTTTTTGGGTGATCTCATGTAAAGAGAAATTTTTTTGTGATCTCACACCAAATACGAGTTTTTGGGAAATTTCACATCAAGAGAAAGTATTTTGGGTGCTCTCACACCACGGGAGAATATTGTTACGAGAGAGGACTAGTTTTACTCTCCTTCGTGAGTTCTTTTTGAAGGAGAACCACTACAAATGGTACATCTTGTTTTGTTTCATGTTATTCCGTATTGTAACTAATTGTAGAATATATAATGTATTCTATATTTGGAGGAAAGTGCTTACTACTTGAGAATTTTCTTGAGACTGTGTTGTCAGACCGAGAAATTTCCTATTTCTACCCCAAGACATTAGCACCCGTGGAAGAAATAAGTGAAAATAATTACTATCTCGGTTTGGGTGCTAGATTTTGTATTGTCTATGAATTCAAGTCTTATCTTGGACTATTACGTGACTATATGCATGTGGTGTTTCTATATTGTATTGATCTAAATTGTAGCTCTAATTTGTTGTAGGGGTGAATTTTTATCCCAATGTATGTCACCCCTCATTTGGGGTGCATCGATGTATGTAGGATAATGTGGCCAAAAGGAGAGGATGTGATGTTGATCCGAATTGGATACCTATAGGGATTGGGGGATGTGCTTGGTAGAAACCAAGGCACGTGCAAATAAAGTGGGCTAGTAACAAGTGTTAGTAGTAAAAGTAGCTAGCATGTAATAGAAAAAAATGTAGCAATCAATTGTGTAAACAAGATAGATCATGAAAAGAAAGTTTCATAAATGGGACATCACTCACAATGTCATAAGAAAATTACCTTGATTTACCTGTCCTACATTACCTTCAACAGTTTTAAAACCAAATAACCATCTCAAAATCATTTGTAACCCATTTCACCCCAACTTCCTAACCTCCCTAACTCTTCTAATCTCTTTAAAACCATTTTACCTCACCAATTTACCCAAACGTTCTGTTTAGGAAGTGGTTTTAACCACTTTTAAATGTTTTCCCCAAAATTCTTGGATTTCCAACGATTCTAACGAATCACAAATAATTATAAAAGGCCATTTTTGCTCCTCTCTCAAGGATATTTAGAATTATTTTGCATGCCCTTACACTTTCTCTTCAACCCAACAATGAATCTACATCATTCTAGAGATCATCAAGAACCTGCATCAACCTCAAGCTCTTGCAACACATCATTTTGATAGTGTTTTCATCAATCATTTCCTAGGAATCTCAACAATTGTCCATCAACTTAAATCAGCTCCATTAATCATTTAGAGAGATCTTTTAGCCTATTTCCACATCAAGAGGTATTTGTCTATGTTATTTCATCATTTATATTTCGTAAAAACATCAAAAACAATAAAAATCATCACTCAAAATCTTTTTTATCATTTTTAGAAAGTTTATCCTTTTCATTGTAATCATCGGTGATTTGCATGAATTCCCCATTATTCTCGTATAATCACCAATGATCCATGTCAATCTACATATTTTAATTAAATTATTAGTTTAGTATCAATTTTTATCAATATTTTAGATTTGACTTGTCCTCTGCAAGCATTGATTTAATTCGGATGGCGTACTTGACCATCCCATCATATTACAAGTATCTAAGACCTCCCAATAGTTTAGCAACCCTTCTTTCGGGAATAATACAACATTATCCACAAAATTAAATTGTGTGCAATACGATTTTCCACCGACATTGATCAGACATAAAGGATGAGATTGAGTTCCTCCATGAGATCTAACAAGAAATAAATGACTTTTGGTATGACTACTTTGAATCTATCTAGATTGCATCCACGCTCGCTTGGGCCATATTTGAAGTTGCACACAGAATTTCCTTTCAATATCGAATTCTAAAGCTTCTTATCCATTATTTATTTCTTATATCATTTACATATCTTTGGAAATATTATCAATCTACTTAATTGTATCAAAATGGGATGACATCCTCCAAGGAAATCCCTTTCGATTCCTTGAATCGATTTTTCCAAGTAGCTCATCATGCCATTTAACTAATCTATTTTTTTAATGTCTCTAATCTACGTGTTTCTTCATCGTCAAAAATAAGAAGATTTGTCCAAAAATATTAGCATTCATCATCACGAGTATCGGTAAACCCAATCGTCCTTCGAGATAAGTTCTTTTTTTGTTATTTCATTTTATTAAGTTAAATTTAGAAAGTAAAAATCTCTAGTACATTCTAGCACGCCGGTGGGACTTTAGTTCTTTTTTATTTCAAATTAATTGATTTTCACTATAAGGTTCTCCACTTTCCAATTGCTAATGATCCGGTTAAAGCACCGATGATCCTTGTAGATTGTTTTTTATTGCTTAGTCAATCAGCCTATAACATTAATTTCTCTTTTATGTTCTTTGTTTTCATCTAACCATTATAGGTTTATATCTTGGGAGTTTCTTTTTCTTGTTGCACTATATCTATGATAAAAAATCAAAAATCTAAAAATTAAAAAAAGGGAAGTGTTTATAGGTGTGTCTCTTTCCTTTTTTCTTTCAAAGCATTGCATTTTTGTTTATTGCCCTCATCAAACTCACATTTCTTTTTGGTAATAAAAATAAACTTTCATTTTTTGTGATCACGTAGTCTAATCAAGAGGTTAAAAAATTGCATTCACTTAATCTCCCCTATACACATCCAAATAACTTTAAACACAACTTACATAAAAAAATTCCTACCAAGGTGAACTAATTCAATTTCATTACCAAGAGGAGAATCTAACTCAATTTTTCGACCGAATGTAAACAACTAGTTGGTGGTATATTGGCTAAGCACGCAACTCTCTTATCTCCATGGGACCATGAAGTGAGGGGGCAGCCCCAATACTAAGCCCCATACTGAAACTAGCACGATTTAGGCCCTATGTACCTTTGGGTATATCAAGGATTCCAACCTTTAACATGACTCTGAAACCATCAAGAAATTGCCATTTCCTAGGGACCTATAAACCATATTTTAGATTTCACTCTTCTTTTAATGAATCAAGATAATTAAAATTCTTATGCCTGATTTTTCTACTACTTGTAATCAACAATCTAGATTCATTTTTCATTTTAGGTGATTATTTTTTTCATGGTTCTTACTTGAGACAACAATTCCGTCGTAAATTCGACAATATGATCAAAAATTTCAACAAACTATTTAAAACCCTCAAACCCAGATTAAAGTTTATTCATGTTTAATTGATCAATATTGGGCATCTTTATCACCCCAACTAGAAGATAAGGATCCTCCACATTCCCCTAGCATTCATTCTATCTCATCCGAAATACCTAATCCACCCAATCCCTATTTCATTGATGATGGGGATCCAGTCTTTTCTAAAATCTTAGACTCAAACCTCATTTCCCTCAATGCATACCTTATTTTTTGGGGTGTTCATATTTAACCATTCATGCCTAGATCAAGACCCCCATATCTAACACCTCATATGACTTGTCCCAGTTTGTTGATCCCAACCATGATTTGGTCATCCAATAGGTACATCTAATAACATAAACCCACTACTAGTGAATTGGAAACATCTAATATCGTTTCCTCACCTCCTATCATTGCTTTCAACCTTAATTTTTTTCTCCTCAAAAAAATTGACTAATCAACAACTTTGTGTCTTCACCAAACCTCTCCTTCATCTCCATGTTGGTGAGAAAAATTTTCGGTGGAAAAACTTGTGGATTTCTTGCCAATGCTCTGGGAATCTAAGTCCCTCTACTTAACTGGTGTAGCTTTTGTATATGCATGCACAAGAAAATGTGGATTTTTGTGGTGGCCTTTCGACCAGGGATCCAATAGGGGCACTCCACTGACCCTACGGCAAAGCTAGCAATCTCTTGCTAAGGAAGACTTTGTCTGAAAGTGGGAAAGGGAGTGATAATTGAGGTAGGAAAACTAATGTTGCAGGTAGAAAATAATATTCCTACACACACACTAGTTAGAAACTTCATCACATGAACTATTTTAAGAGGAAACAATCCCGCATATGGAAAAAATATGAAATAGAATTTGATGAACAAAAGTATCATGAAATCCCTTAGTTAAAGAAAGCTAGAAATTCCTTCTTGTATTTATGCTTAAATAGAAGTTGTACATAGTGTGGGAATAGAAGAAATTTGAGACTGGAGGAAAGTAGAATAAAATAGTTATCTCCTTTGCTTTCTCTAGTTACAATGCACTCTTGAGTTTACAAGATCAATCACTAACCCTTTGAAATGGGAATGGTGTTACAATTTATAGAATGAGAGGTGACTTATCGTCTTCCTCATGACCCTCCATATGCCTTATTCCTAACTTTAGACTATTCATATTCCTACAAAATATTTAAGTCCCTTTTATAAAATCAAGGTGACTTAATTTACATTATGTTTCTAAAGTCACTTTTAAGTGACTTAAAGGCATATCAAAAAGTGCAAACCCCAACAGAGAATTAGAACATTTGAAGGGAGAGAAATTTGGGGGAGAGGGAAGAGAGAGAAGAGGAGAAGATGTTTCCCATGATGAATTTCGATGGTCCTCATTCATGGAAAGCTCTGATGCGACGAAGTTTTGAATGTCCCATTGTACCAAAACTACTCTTTCAGTGTGACTTTCTATTTTTAGCAGGTGTCTATGGGACCACTTACTATTTTTAGTAAGTGTCAAAAATGTCCGTTCCAGTGAATTCTCAGTTGTAGTGCACCTCTAATGTCTTTATATCCTTCTCAGTTTCTTATGTTGATGACTTTCCCAAAATAGCAGTCCCTATGTAGTAGACTTGCTATTTTTAGAAAGTTGGCTTCTGGGGAGTCGGATTGATGTGGAAAAAATAAATTTGATATGGGTTTTTGTATAATATCACCCCTCTAAAAATTCTCGCCCACCCGCTTAATAGTTTAGGAAATTTTAAAGTTTTGATATTTGGACTGGCAAGTGCTTTTGGATGTCATAGCCATTAATGGACCTCAAAATTGCAGGTCGTGTTTTTCCTCCATTTATGATCAAATAAATTTCATTTCAGTAATTTTTTCATCCGGTGCTTCACGCTAAATTCTACTTCATTTCACCCAATGGTTTGACAAGAAATTAGATTTTTTCTTTGTTGAGCCAAAAGTGGGATTTCTTCATTATGGATGCTCTGTTGCACAAGAGGAGATTGTGAATGTGTCTTCTTGATGGCCTTGGGTATGGGAATGAACTGAAAAATATAAAAAAAACTTTTTTCACGTATCAATTTGGGAGATTCTTTCAACTTCTCGTTTCATGGCCATGGATTTTTCTTTATTTTCTCCTTCTTCTTTATGTGCTTCTCCTTCTATGTTTACTCCAATTTTAATTTTAGGGCCTACGTGATTTCATGGAGTGGAAGACGTAATCTCTATGGATGGTCTGGTTCAAGTTTCAGCAATGGAGAAATGATGGTGAGGATTTACAGAGGAGGACATGGAGATGTCTATGTACACTGATGTTAGAAGCAACCAACAATTGGAAAAAAATTCAAATTTTTGAGTTGGAGTTGGGTGAAATTTTTTTCCCTAATGTACCTAGCCTCAAGGATGTGAGGGACATAAATTTGCACAATGATCAAGATGGTGACACGTGGCAGCAATCAGATGGCAGGGGAATGAGTGCTCCAAAATCAGCTTTAAAGCACCGAGGGGCTAGAAACTGGTCATATGGGTGACCAAAACACTCTCCTAGAGGGCTAGCACATTTTTCTATTTTTGGTGTCCCTCACCTCATGGATATTAGTGATATCAGTTTCCATGGTGGTCCTGGAGCTGACACGTGGTGCTTCATCCGACGGCAGGGAATAGATGCTCCAAAAATGCACCTGGGGTCAAAGCTAGTCACGTGGGTGACAAAAAGACTCCCCATAGGGGTTGGGTACATTTTTCTATGCCCAATTTCCATGATCTTAGGAACATGAGGGACATTAGTTTCCATGGGTGTCCTAGAGCTGACACGTGGTGCTTGATCCGATGGTAGAGAATGGATGCTCCAAAATCCACCTAGCAGCCTAAACCGTCAAGTTTGGAGGTCACATGAGGGTCCCAGATGTCATATGGGGGCTGGGTAAATTATTCAAGGGTTGGTGTACCTTACCTTAGGGATGTCAGGGACATGAAATCCCACCATGCTCCTGGTGCTAACACGTGTCCTCCCGAAAAATGACTAAGTCCTGAACTACCTTTGAGAGGGTAACTTGGAATGATGATAACTTGAGCTCTCGGTGGAATTTATTGGTGAAATTTTATATCATCCTAACTGAAATGTATGTTTTAATCCAATTTTGGGGTATCATGTCTTGTTTCATCCATCGATACCTTAAAAATCATATTTTTGATTTGAGACTCCACTTGTGCCTATAAAAAGGCAAGTTCAACATTCAGTCTTAGCTGATTTTGAGCATGATGACCTATTTTTAGAATATGACATACGGAACACACCAATGATGCAAATATGTGTGTTCCATGCATTATTTATTTTGGAGGATCAGATCAAAGTGTTTTGCATGGAGACGAGCTAAGAATAGGATTGACACTTCAGTTAACTATAAGAGGCCTATAGATAGCACACTTGCATGTGTGGCTATGCATGTGAATAATGCACATGGCTATTAATAGCATGTGACCTATTTCTGGAATAGATAAGTGGTGAAGGGAAAGTCCCCACCCTATATATAAGAGTGTGATGGATGTATGAAGATATAGAGATATACGCATATGACTGAATTACTATATCAGATCCATACATGCATTGGTATCATTTGACATTATTGTAAGGAGCTTCTATGTTTATTAATAGATGGAAGATATTGGTTGAATCTAAGTGTCATTCCTGTGTGTAATCAAGTAGTGTATGTTATTGATTCAATCATGATTATTGTTTAACGCTTGTTCTGTCATAGATCTAAATGTAGCATACAATGTAGAATGATAGATTAGTTATGAATCTATGTGTTTCTTCCTTCATCATGCTAACATCCTGCTACAATAACCCTAAAGAGGGACTTGGTACCTTTACGTGCTTTGGGTGAGCACTCAGTCTTGGGCTGAGTGATGTGCTAGCGTGTCTAGGAGTTATCTAGTAAATTCTAGGTTGCATCATTGGTTCCATTTCTGGGACCTCTTTTTCAGTTGTTTTCAGGATGGTTCATGATGAATGAAGACGTCTTTATTAACTCTGGTAAGTTTTGAGGAATGGATACATGATTTGGAGGAAGAATATACATGGTGGTTCAAGATTGGATCTGAGTTTAACACACGCACTTGGGTAGAATAGAATCTATATGATAGCTTATATGAGATTTTTTCACCATCTTTCCAGTAGAATTATACGAGTGGCTTACTTGCTTATGCATCTCAGTGGAATTGGAGGTATCGCGCACTTTTCGGATGCATGAAGAATTTCAGGCCCTTTATGATGTTGATTTGATCTAGACTCACGTTGTGGATACATGGTTTCATGGTGTTCTAAATAGTTATATTCTAGAATATTCAATTTTGACGTACTCTTTCCCAAAGGTAGCTGAATTCCAATTTTTATGGTATCCAAGAGGAGTATATTTGTGAGGTATCCCACTGGCGATCAAGATCTTGATGGTAACTTTGAACTTGGAGAGTAAACCAATGGCTAACTAAACTTCACCATGTGTGAGGGCAGGAATAGGTTTGGTGAAAGATGGCAGACCTAGTGTAGAGAGGTAGAGAGAGGAAAGGTAGCTTAAGTTTAATGAGGCGCATGAGAGGGAGATAGAGAAGCAGTGTTACATTACAGAAAGTATGGCATTGAGGAGAGAGATGGCTCATGAAGGATTTACAGCTCACGTAGAAGACATGGAGCCAGAGCATCAGGAACTCCCCCATCTTGGAAAACATGACAGAGATCCCCCTCGGCCTCACATAGAAGTGCACCAACAAAGACTACCTAGACCACGGGTGCACATCTTAATCCACCTGGTGACCTAGCCCTTGCACTTGGTTTTCTAGTATCTAGTACGACAAGTAACCAGAAAGCTAATTTGGGAAGCAGGAGAGTAGGAGTAAGTCAGGGAGAAAGTACATCAATGGCAGGGACAAATGATTCAATGATATTTGGAGGAACATCCTTAGGTGCATCATCCACACAGAATGTGAGTGCATAAAATGTTGGATTCACCTCTGAAGTGGAACTACCTCACAGATGGTAGGGGTTCAATATAGTACTACTGTCGAGAGCATAGGGAGTACATCTACAGGTCATATTCCCACTACAGGTGGAGGATCAGGAGGTATAGGTGGTTCTAGTTCCGGTGGATCTTGGTGGTTCTAGAGGTAGAGGGAACACAGAGGTTCTGGATCAGGTGGTCAAGGTCCACAACAACCACAAAATATTTATATGGAGATGTCTCTTCATCTCCTAGAGTATAGAGGTATAGAGGATGCTACTTGAACATGTGCATATGTGTGAAATCTTGTGGCGCGCTAAGGGGATCATGGCTTTGAGCATAAGGCAAGTCAATTTTCTACTACATTATAGGGATGTGCACACAACTAGTATAGGAAGTTTGACCTGATCAAACTTGCATGGATTATGCAGCATTGAAAGATGCTTTCTTGAAAGAGTTCCATATCCTAAGTTTGAGCGAAGAAGTATTAGTGCACTCAAGGATATCAAGCAAGGCACTACTGAGAGTGTACGTGAGTATGATGCTCATTTTAAGACACTTCTATCTAAGCTATCTTATGATATTCATGCTAGCTAGCATGCACAATGGTTCGTTGGAGGATTGATTACACCATTTAGAAGGGCATTGTCACATAAGACATACAATTGATCCATGTGGAAGCACTGGAAGCAAGCTTTGCATGCTGAGGTAGTTGGGAGCATTGACACTGGTGTTAGTCCATTCTTAGAGGCATAGATTGCAGCTATGGAAAAGTAGTTAGAGAAGCTATCAGCAAATTCAGCCCATGAAACACGCTCAGGAATTTGGTGTATAGATTGTGAAGTGGAAGGTCACACCAAGGATAGTTTCCCTCACAGATCTGTATACTCATTACTTGTTGGATTGTGAGATCTGTCATTTGAATCATGATGTTAGTCACTATCCTTTGTTACAACATGTGATAAGGAAGAATGTATCTTGCTTTTGCAAGATTTGTAGGTCCACGACCCATGATACTAAGGATTTTCGGTTGATTGGTCAGATCTAGGATGTTATAGACATTGGGGTATGATAGACAAGTGTAACAGATAATTCTAAGGGTAAGAATGAGCACCAGGATCGGGATCATAATCAAACATGCTATGACAGGAATGAGGGGTGTTTTGAAGGAGGTCGTGGAAGGGGACGTGGATATCATGGTGGATATGGAGGATGAGGCCATGGTGGAGGAAGAGGTGAGTTCCCTCATGGAACATGTTATACATGTGGATCTCCTAACCACTATAGGTGTGAATGTCCTCAGAATATTGCATGTTCTTTTGGGAAGAACCATAGCTATGAAGAGTTCTCAAACTTATATGAGCATCTAAGTAAGCAGCATAAGCAAGAAAAAAAAGGCATCGGGATGGTTAGAATCCAGTGCATGGTAGAAGATTAGTGGATGCCCAAGATAGCAAAAGGACTTGAGGCATTGATAGTGAAGATTACTACACGCGTTGAAGTGGCACGTGTAAGAGAAGCATTGCACCAGAAGCCTATGATCACCAAGGAGGAGGTTTGCATGCAAGGTACCCAGATCCCACTCATCAAAAGGAGGTTTACCAGATACCATGGAAGTGCTAAGGAATCTTCAGGGTGAGATACAATACTTAAAGGAGAAGAAGAAAGCATCAGAGATAGTCCAAACTAATATCGATGATCTGCGAGAAGTGTGTAGAATGTTGCACCAGAGAACATTATCCCACTATTAGGAAGTTGGTTAAAGGGGAACACTCTGCACGCAAAGTTTTGAAACTGGAATGAAAGATCCTACATGTAAATATTCCCCCTGATAGCATTGACTATGACAAGGAAATTACTCTGAATGTTGTTGTGGATGGGTGGTTGTTGAGCAACATATTGATTGATACAGGTGTGGAAGTAAATGTGCTTACATTAGATGCATGGGTACAAATGGGGAGGCCTCCATTGCAGCCATCATCTAATGTGTTGTTTATGGAAAACCGGACTAAGGCTACTCCCATAGGAGTTTTGAAGGATGCATCTATAACCATACAAGGGGCCAAGTTCACTGGGGATTTTGAGGTATTAGCACTTGCAAAAGTGGATAATTTTCTAGCCTTGCTTGGATGCCCTTGGTGTTATGCAAATAATGCTTGACTTGAGATTCAATAAGGGGTATATCAGCTTTGAGAACAAGGAGGAAAGGGTTGTGATACCATTGACAGATGGGAAGTCTACACCATATGTTGAGCCTCTAAGTGAGGAGGACTTAAACCAAATTTATGTACGCGTTGTTCAGGACCCAGAGGTCAATGAGCCATCAAAAGAAGGCATCCTATAGTGGGAGGATTCTCATTCCATTAGTGATACTATGAGTATTTCTTGTGAAAATTGGGCTCATGGTACATATGAATTAGTAGGGCGCGAAGTAAAAAGTGTGGTTGCACGCGTAAGAATGGACTTTGTTTGGTCTCGATGGATAGGTAGCACAATACCTTGGTATACAGGGGTAGAATATCTTCCTACATTTTTGAAAGCCATGGAAACACAATGGATAAGATCAAATTAAGAGAAGAGCTATGTTAGTATATACCTTACACAGGACAAAGAATGCGTTGGTGGGTAGTCCACAGAGATAATCTTATAGAATGGGAAAATATTGGAATCACCCTATCTATTAGGTTTGTAAGGAACAATGCACCTACGTAGATCTACACTTATCATGGTGATCAACCTATTCAACATCACATTCAGTAGTGTGAGAGACTCTGGACAATAGGACAGAAGCATTACCACTTTCACTCTGGTGCATAGATTGTACTCTATGCTACAAGGATGCGCACACGCACCTGTATGTATATGCATAACTACATCGAGAGACTAGAAACTGGAAAAATTTGAAAAATTTGACTACAGGGATGATCCAGACCTTTGACTACTTTTCTTCTCAACCTCTAATAGAAGAGGCATTAAAATTTATCAAGTGCTTAACCATGGGAGATAGTGCAAAAGTAGAAGAGCATATTCAGAATTATTTGGTGAGATAGAGTCAGAGCACATTTTGAGAAGGAAGAAGAAATGGACTTCATACTACTTGAATGCACTTTCCTTGAGAAAGAGAAGGGAAAGATGGTTTACATCATGGATGATGAGGAAATTGAAAACCTAGATATTGAACATTCACAAGGGGTGTGTGAGGTCTTGGACAGTGCAAATAAGGATACGCATGCCTATCACGAACCCATGAAGACAAAGAAGGTGAATATAGGTTCAAAGGTGAGCCTAAGGAGGCCATAATTGGAGACTATTGGTTAGACTCGGAGGTAGCAAAGATCATTGAGTTACTCAAGGATTATCAAGGACTTATTCCCACGAGGATATCATGAACTTAAAGGTGTGCATAAATCACTTGGGGAAATGAAGATAAAGCTTAAAGATGGTGCACGCCTAGTTAGAAAGAGGCCTTACAGAATGAATCCTAATTTTGTGAAAAGGTAAAAGAAGAAATTGATAAAATGTTGAAATATGGAATTATCAAACCCCTTGATGAGTCAGAATGGGTTAGCCCAATGGTGATCAATATCAAGAAGGATGGATGAATTAGAATATGTGTAGACTATAGGGAGTTGAATGTTGCATGCATCACCGATCCATTCCCAATGATGCCATTCACTGAGGAAATACTGGAAGGCGTTGCAGGGCGTGAGATATACTCCTTTACAGATGGGTTTTTTGGTATCATCAGGTTAGGATTGCTCAGGATCAAGAAAAGACAACATTTACTACTGAATGGGGTAGTTTTCCTATACTGTGATGCCTTTTGGATTGAAAAACATGCTTATTGTATTCTCACATAGTTGTTCAGGCATTCAAAGATTTTATTCACAACTTCTTACAGGTTTACCTAGATGATTGGATAGTATATGGGCTTGTGAAAGATCATTGTGACAATTTGTGCTTAATGTTTGAATGGTGTAGATAGTTGAGTATCTCTTTGAACATCAAGAAGTGCATATTTTCCACACCATTTGGAATATTGTTAGGACATATAATCTGCAAGGAAGGTTTTCTCATTGATCCAACTAAGGTTGTAGTCATTTTAGGCCTAGAAGCACCTACCAGTCAAAGTGAGGTGTGTGGATTTTTAGGTCATACATGATATTATAGAAAATTCATCAAAGGGTATGCCAAAATTGTTGCACCCTTGGAAGAGTTACTAAAGGGGAAAGGTACATTTTATTGGGGAGAACCACAACAAGTGCGCATTTGAGATATTAAAAGAGAGACTTACTACCACGCCCATTCTACACTTTCCCTCATGGGATAAACCATTTCATGTGCATGTGGACACCTCTGGCATGGCCATTGGTGTTGTGTTAGCTCAACTTGGAGAAGGTATTATCGATCATCCAATTTTTTTTCTAGTAGGAAGTTGACTCTCTGCTGAACAAAATTATACAACTACAGAGCAGTGAAGCTTTGTCCATGATCTATGCATTGCACAAGTTTTGACAGTACTTGTTAGCAACACCATTTTTGTTTTATACAGATCACATGGCATTGAAGTACTTGGTAAACAAGCCCATCTTACAGGGGTGCATATGCAGATGGGTACTCTTATTTCAAGAGTTTGATTTCACAATTGTGGTGAAGCTAGGGAAAAGCAATTCTAGACCAGACCATCTATCTAGAATCAACTCAGGAGAGGAAGCACAACAATTGAAGAAACCATGCCAGATGCACAATTATATAGGTTACAATGCATGCCATCAAAATTAGAAGACATTGTTTTCTTTATGTGGACTAGTATAGCACTAGAAGGAATGAAGGCATTAGAAAAGAAACAACTTGCTATATGTGCAAGGCACCATTTATGTTAATCAGTGGTGACCTCTACAAGTTAGGAAGAGATGAAGTATTACATCATTGTGTATTAGAGCATGAGCACAAGGATATTATGGAAGAAGCTCATGGTGGTATTGCAGAGGCCATTATGCAGGTGATGCGACTTCCTGAAAGATCCTACTTGCTTGGATTATGGTGGGAGACATTGTATAAAGACTGTAAAGAATATTGTAAGGCATGTGATCATTGTCAGCACTTAGGAAAACCAAGGGAAAAGAGATGAGATGCCTTTGAGACCAATTACTAGTGCGAACCATTTGAGAAATGGGCCATTGACTTTGTAGGACCTATTTCACCAGCCATGCATGTAGGAATGGATCACGTTATATCATTACTTGCACATGATTATCTCACACGGTGGGTAGAAGCAGCACCTACAAAGGATTGTACAATAGCTACTACAATGGCTAGGTTTCTATGGGAGAATGTTCTTACAAGATATGGATGTCCTTTAAGCTTGACAAGTGATAGGGGTACACACTTTTTGAATGAGACAATCAGATCCTATTAGATGAGTTTATGGTTGCACACCATAAAACTACACCCTACCATCCTCAGGAAAATGGAACTGCTGAGGATTTCAACAAGATTTTGAGCCATACTTTGACAAAAATTTGTGATGTTGGAAGAAAGGATTGGGATGAAAAGTGTCAGTTGTTCTTTGGGCATATAGAACAACTTATAAGTGATTGAACAAAGCCACACCATTTTAGCTAGTGTTTGGCATGGAAGCCATTCTCCCTATAGAATTTATGTTACCTTCTTTGCGCATTGCACATGCTTGGAGGTCTAGCTGATGAACAGGATTTAGAAGAGTGTATCGAGAAGATGATTCAACTAGATGAGTGACGAGCCATAACACGATGGAGTCAAAAGTAGGAAAAGGCCAGGAAGAAGGCATGGCATGAAAAAACATAAGGGATAAGAAGTTTGAGATTGGACAAATGGTACTTCTTTATGACTCTAAGTTCTTGCACCATCCAGAAAGCTCAAAGTACATTGGTTGGGGTCATATGTCATCACTCACATACTTGAAACATGTGCTTTCTAGTTAGAAGCACTTGATGGAACACAAATACCCGGTTACTTTAACGGGAGTAGGATGAAGCCCTACTATAAATAAGACTTCTTGGTGTTTGTAATAAGGTAGTATTTCCATTTAGATTAGGTTTCCCTTATGTATTTCCTTAATGTATTTCCTTCATTATCGCTATGCTTTGTCAATTTAGTTTTTGTTCTTGTGTAAAGTGTGCTTGCATGCATGAAGCTCATTACTATGTGAAGAATGTTTATGTGTAGAGGACTGCACATACCTTTAGTGTGGGGTGGTTGTAGTTATCCAAGTAAAAGACCATGGGAATTGAAAGGTGAAAGGAATAAGCTGCTACTGGGTGCGCTTTAAGTCAAAATAAGATTGCTTCTCACAAGTGACCAAGGATGGAGATGAATGAAAGGACAGTATAACGTGAGGCAAGCGGAGGCCATGATAACTACCAGAGAAGGTATAGTGATGAGGTACTTGGGTGCAAGGGTGCACGTGCAATGAAGAGAAAGTCTATGACCAGAGGGTAGGAAGGCATGCTAGAAGGTTATAGTTGGGGCACGAAGATGTACCACATGGAAAGAATGAATTTGGTCAGTAAATGAGAGGATATTTGGTAGGTGAAGGAGCAATAAATGCATCAAAATTTGAAAAATTTGAAAAAAATATATAAGGATGGGATGCAGATTCATTTTTACCATTGTGACTAAGAGAATTTGAGGAAAGAGCCAATTGTGAAGAGCCAAGTGATCGGGTTAAGGTGAAGGGTGTGAAACCAAGCATGATAAATAAATCATGTGAAAAAGAAGCTTGCATCCCTAGTGGTGAAGGGTTTGAGTGAAGCAAGGAGGTAGAGAGGAGTTAGGGCATGAAGTTTCCACCTAGGGCATGATTGAATCGAGCTAGGGTTTGATTCAAAAGTTGTAGAGTTAAAGAGGAGACATTTGCAAAGGAAAAAATGGCACCCAAGAAGGCATCTATGTAGAAGAGAAAAAGGAAAGAAGAAGGTGGTCATTGAGGAAGAAGAGATGGCACCCAAAAGCCATTTTTCAGAAATGCAATATCCAAAAGGAGTCATCATTGGCCAGGAGTGGGATTCACCCATCAAAAAGAGAAAAGTGAGTGAATACAATCACAGGACCACAAAGAACAAGAAGGAGCTCGATTCCTTTCTCACTGCTAGGATGAACAAGTGTATAGAAGGATGACATGCCAATTTTTGATGATGCAGGTGAGAAGCTTCTGAAGAGAATTGGGGTCTACCAATTATATGAGCTCCCATATTTTGGGAAGTATGAGCCCTTGTATCAATGGCTCATGAGCAGAGTGCATGAGGACTTCTTCTACTTTGCAGGACACAAGAGTTAGAATCTCATATGTGCTTATCTCATCAATTACAGTTTGAAGGCCATAGGAGAGGACATAAAGAATGATCTCATAGATAAAGCCATGATCTTGAAGACTAGACAAGAGTTGGGATACCTGAAGGGTCCATGTGGTATGGATATAGACAAATTGAAGAACTTGTCTAGTTGTGCAAGTAGCAACACACCTTGTTACAAAGTTGAATGATCAGGAGTGGTGGTCACAGGTAAATACTATGTGGTTACATGTTGCACGTAAGATGTCAGAAGGAGCAATCTACAATATTGTAGGCTATATTGTAGAACAAATAGTTGAGGAAGCATGCACATGGAGGGAAGATCAGCTTTGGGGTTGTTCTACTATCACTAGTATTCATGGAAATTGGAGTACCAGATGGGCCAAAGGAAAAAGTATGGGAATACCCCATGGAGAATAAGTCACCAACTGAAAGGTTCAACAAGTATCTATGTAAAGGGGCCATGACAGATGACATAAAGAAAAGGGTGGAGAAATGGTATGACAGGCTCCACACGGCATTTGGAGAAGAGTGGCACATCCCAAAGGACCTACCATCAGTAGTAGGGACACAAGTCTAGTTTTTGTATATCAACATTTTGTATCACACTTCCCAATGAAAGATGGAGTCTGGAGCCCTTGGTGTAAATTGCCTTACATTCACTGCAAGGTATTTCCAAGCATCTGTTCATATATTTATAGACACGTGTGCAAATGGTATTCAATGCAGATAAGGTAGATTGTGACTACCACACATTGAGAAAGAAGTATGTGTATCTGGAAGAAGTGCCTTCATCGAGAGGATCATTTCGGAGGTGTTGAATATTAAGCCAATAAGTCTAGTTGTAGTAGATGTAGGGGCAGCATTGGTGTATCTCCAACTGAAGCCAAAGATGGAGAATAACAAATATGTGGAAGGTGAGTTCACACTTCCAGCACCACCAAAGGGAAAGCATACAATGGAGAACATCCCAGTGCCTAAGCCCATAGAGCCAATTGAAGTGGAGGATGAGGAGGAGGAGCACAAAGATAGTGGTGGTTTGGAGCATAGAGGTAGGAGACATCCTACAAATAAGGGTGAAGCAGAGCATGCCATTACACCACCTCAGCCACAAGAGGGGGATGATGAGGACTTGAATGCAGTCCAAGGGGAGCATAGATTTAAAAAGGTGTTTAGGAGAACAAGGACCCAAGGTGCTACTCCAACCACGGTGTGCAGATCACCCAAACTCTCCACAGAAGGAGGAAACCATGCAAAGGAGGAAACTAAAGTTAGATAAGGAGGTGGAAGAGTTAGAGGAAAGTGTGCCTAATTCTCCTACACTTCCAGAGAACATAGAAGAATAGGGTGAGGAATCAAAGGGAAGAGAAGAGGATGAGAAGAGACCAGAGGAGACAGCTGTAGAGAATGTTTAGGACATGGAGACACAAGTGCCAAATTTGGAAGCTAAATTCCCTAAGCAGCAATGGTCTAGAAGAACAAGTGGGGAGCACATTCCACCAGCCATGGGGTATGCAGAGGATGCAGGTAAAATTTTCCACACTTCCAGCACGATAGCACAAAAGGATTTATTTGGCTAGGAGCTAATGGATGAGGATATGGTATTATGTGCACTTGAAAGCAACTATCATGGTCAATGCACACCCACATGGATGAGCCTAACTTCGATGTATGTGAAGATTCATGCATTTCAGATGGTTGAAGAAGGCACCCCAAGCTAGACACATGACAGTAAAGCCTACTATCATGTCAGATGAGTAAGTAAGCAATGCATTGGTGAAGGTTTTTGCTGAAGTGGCTAGAAGAAACATGGACAAAGATACAATAATCAAAGCACTGCGAGGAGATGAAGACAAAGGATGTGGAAATAGCACATATAAACACAAGAGAGGACTTTGCACGCAAAGAAGAACAAAGTATTTATCAACATCACAGAGGAGATTGGGGACAATGTCATCAGAGCAAGGCCACACTTGGAGGCCAAGGTACCATAGATGTTTCCTTTAGTGATACACTATGTGGGAAATTTGGTGGACTTGGTACTTGAAGATGAACCTTTACGCATGATGCCCAAGAAAGTTAGAGCAAGATGACAAATGAGAAAGCAAAGCATCATGATGAAAGTATTACATCTTATGAAGGGATGTTGCAAGTGTTAAAAGAAGTATTGAAGAAAGAAACCAGGATTTAAATATCGACACAACCCCAGAGGCATTTATCATCATATAAAGACCCTAGAAGAAAACAATGAGGTCTAGAAAGTAATGAAGGATGAGACATTGGGCCACACAAAAATATTGTCAATAGTTAAGAAAAAGTGAGAGGCCTAGAAAGCAACACAAGAGCCACACAAGACTCGGCTAGAAGAGCTTGGGAAGCTAATTACGTAGAAGATGGATCTTTTAGAAGGAAGAATGACATCAATGTCTAGCATTGTGTTGGTTCTACAGAATGAAAAGGGAGAGATTACGAGGGATGAGTTGAATCCATTATGTGGACATCCCAGAAAAAGTAGAACAAGCACTCACTAGAATGACAGGTTTTGGAGGCCAAAATAAAGGAGGAGTATCCAGAAATTGATACTGCAAAGTGATACAGAGGAGGTTGTCTCATAAAAATTATTTATTTGTCTACATTCTTTCATTCTTATTCTTTCCATTATTTTGTTCTTTACTTCAATTTTTGGAGGAATACCCATTGTCGAGACAACAATGAGATTAGTGTGGGGTAATGTTGATCAAGAGAATACTTGTTAGAGAACACACAAGGAGTCTACGTAGGAGAGAAGGCCAGATCAAGGGTGCGAAGGACAAGAAGGACCCATTGTGTGAAGGCAAGTTCATCATTTAAAACTTAGCCAATTTTGAGCATGACGACCTATTTTTAAGAGATGGCATGCGGAACACACCAACGATGCAGAGATGTGTGCACCATGCATTGTCTATTTTTTGAGGATCGGATCAAATCATTTTGCATGGAGATGAGCTAAGAATATGATTGACACTTCAGTTAACTATAAGAGGCCTATAGATAGTACACTTGCATGTGTGGCTATGCCTATGAATGGCATGTGGCTATTAATAGCATGTAGCCTATTTTTGGAATAGATAAGTGGTGAAGGGAAAGTCCCCACCCTATATATAAGAGTGTGATGGATGTATGAAGATATAGAGATATACGCATATGATTGAATTATTGTATCATATCCATACGTGCATTGGTATCATTTGACATTATTGTAAGGAGATTTTGTGTTTATTAATAGATGGAAGATATTGGCTGAATCTAAGTGTCATTCCTGTGTGTAATCGAGTAGTGTATGTTATTGATTCAATCATGATTATTGTTTAACTCTTGTTCTGTCATAGATATGAATGTAGCATACAATGTAGAATGATAGATTAGTTATGAATCTATGTGTTTCTTCCTTCATCACGCAGGTTGAGTGATGTGCTAGCACATCTAGGGAGTTATGTGGTAAATTCTAGGCTGCAACAATCAACATCGATTGGGAGTTTACTAGACTAATTGGATAGACTTGGGGTGCCTGGGAATGATAAGACATGAAAATTTTGACATAGGGGTATAGTTGTCATGCTCGGAAATTGTCAATTTCCTTATTGCACATTTGCAAAAAAACAACCGACTCTAGCTTTGGGACATGACATGGACTAAGAATAGTGAATACAATGCATCGAACTCCTAGAATCTCAACTAACAACATATTGACCAGTGCTTTATCCATTGGGCCCATTAGAGTCACGTATAACTTACAACAAGAGAGAGAGAGAGAGAGAGAGAATAAGGTAACACACACGCACACAAAAAGGAAAATATGCACACAACAAGAAGGGAAACATGCCACAATAGAAATGGAAACACACCTAGCAATCACCAATGGTACAAGGTAGGGGAAAATCCACTTTCACTGAAGATCTTTTCATTCTTTGAAAGTTACCCCTAAGTGGGAAATACTAAGTGATGTTGTTCGTGAAGCCGTTGACTGGTTCTAGAAAGTATCCTCCTCTCCTCAGTTGTTTATGAAATCCAGGTGCTTTCACAATTGTCTATGTACTTGGTATGAGTGATTCTACATGAGCTTCTTGATGCTCAGGCCTTCACTTAGAAATTCCATTGCCTTCATCCTCTTTGAAATTAGTTTCATAGTGCCAATTACCTTCTGTGTTTATCCATATAGCTGATTCTCCATGGAGCCTATCATCACTGCCCCAAAGCTTATGTTCATTCAAACTTCTTGAATATTTTGGATTCATTTCTTTCTCATGAGAAACCTCAAACTTATCCTTTTCCTTTACTCCATTGTTAGGTGCTTTAGTACTAACTGAAGGATTGGAAGTGGTCTCATAATTATAATGTATGTCCATGACATGAGTTAAGAGATCAAGAATAAACTCGAGGTCATCTGCAACTTCTACTGCATCCAATAGTTCTTTCAAGGATATATCCTTTGTTACTTATTGTAGCTCAATGCAAATCTCTAGAGGGATTACTTCAGATATCTTGGGAATCACACCATTCTATCAATCCTTCATTAAGATTCTTCTTCTTCCTTGCTTCAAATTCTTCTTCTTCATAATTCCTTGCTTCAAATTCTTCAACATGGAAAGATTCTTCTTCTTCAAATGGGAAAGAAAATATCTCCATTTCATCATTACATACATCAATCATTGGCTCTGGGGTCTTTTGTTTCTTCTGCATCTCATAGTAGTTCTTGTATAAATCATTCTTCCCCATTATTCAAAGGTTCATTGTAGAGTGGCTTGGTCTCTTCCTGGGTGACACAATCAAGGGAGTCCTCATCTTCGAATGGGAATGAAAAATTTCTTCATCATGGATAAGAACATAAGCTGAATTTTCTTCATGGTTTGCATCATCTTGAAATTCAGGGGCTTCCTTCTTCGACTTGAACCTCCTCAATGCTTCTTTAAAGTCAAAATCTCTCTGGGAAGGCATATCTGGACCTATCAAGATAGGAATATCCTCTTCCTCCTTAGTTTTCACAAAGTGATTCATCCACCTCCTACCCTGATACAAAATGTTAGCTTCTAGGATTCCATACTTTCATACCATGTACCTCATCTTCTTCTCAGGAAGCAATTTCTCCACGTCTCCATCCACTAGTATGGTTTTAAAATACCAATTCATTTAAATCTTCCCTCCCAAGTCTCGGTAGAAATTTCTACTCAGCAACATTTTGAATGAGGCTGAGACGTCTACTACCAAAATCATCGTTGAAAATTTCTTGTTTAGAAATATGGTAAGAGCCACCGGTGCATCTTTGACCTTCCCTACAAGTGGGACCTATTTTAACTCCAAAGTGTAATAAGATCCACTGGGTGGAGTCATGGTAAGTTTTAGAGCTTTGGATACCTTCAAAGGCATCATGTTGTCTAAGGCACCAAACTATATTATGCAATTGTTTAGTACATATTCTCCAACAAGAAGGGAGACGTAGAAAGATTCAACTTTATCAATCTTTGATGCAATCAAAAAATCATGTTTTATAAGGGAGGTGTAGGTGATTTTGGTAGCATTCCTTTAGAACTATAATTTATAACCTTGGGTGTAAGACTACCACTCCTGATATATTGGACGAACCTCTCAAATTGTTCGGGATGAGTCCGCAAATATTCAGTTTCAGTAATCTACACTTTGGATTTGTTTGCATATTCTATGAAGTCAAAGGGAGTAAATGTGGACAAGGGGGTGAAGGGACTACTTTTGGATTTAGGAAAAGTTTAGAAGTAGGAGTAGATTTTTTGGGGAATAGAGGGTATTTTGAAAGGTACACTAGGAGCTTTCAAAGTACTAGATTTCACAGGAGCAGATTTATATTTACACTTGGAAGAGACATCGAAAGACTTACTTGGGATTGCAAGATCTTCTTACTTGCTACAAGGACAGGCTCCAACAATGCAAACTTCATGGAAGATGGAAGTGGGGATCCTCAACTGATTATTTTGTTTTGTGGAGTTGCCACATGAGGATCATCAACCTTCTTTTCCTTTGCAGCAGTGGAGGGAGATGCTCTTCTCTCAGACTGAGAATGAGTGAATACCATGCATCGAAACTAGGTGCATCTTCTTCGTATTCTCCATAACCTCCGTAATACTCAAATAATCTGATTTTGTATCATTAACTCATCACTTTCTAGGTAATGACCAACTTCACTTTCTTATTCAAACTCTTCTTCATTTTCCTTACTTCTACAACTTGCATTAACAAAGGGGCCTCTAAGGCAAGCCTTTAGGGTGCTCCTCGTAATTTGATTCTCATTGCTTCATTGGGAAGAAACTCATTCAAATAATTCCCTCTTCAAAGATTCTATCTCATTTGCCAAATTTTACAGCGATGGATTGGTTCTCTCATCTCTAGGATGTTGGGTCTTTCCCTTTGATGGGTTCTTGATCTTTCCAAAGAGGATGATATCATCATAAAGTTCAATGGCCATCCTTTATGCTTCTACAATGTTCCTTGGTTGGGCTCTTCGCAAAAAAATCCTACTTATGGTGATTGAGCATTGATGAAGAATCTCTTGACATTTTTTTGAGATGGTGAATCCTCTTCAGGTATCCTACGAAGCAACTATTCAAAACGAGCCACGAAGTCTCTCATGGTTTCATTTTCTCCTTTCTCTATTTGAGCCAATTGCACCAGGAGGTTCTGAAATTCTTCAGTTGATTTAAATCTCTCTTTCAAGGCATCCTTGATCTCATTCCAAACCGTGATGGACTAGGTAGGTAGGAGGTAAAACCATTTTGCCACTTTTTCTCACAGGGACTCCACGAATAGTCTCAAAATAAGGTCTTCATGTTGGACACGAAGAATTCCACATGATGTTGTGAAAGTAGCAATTATTTCTTTAGGATGTTGTGCATTATCACTTTTGAACTTTGGAAATTTCTTACGAGAACCCACCGGTAGATCATGAAGAGGGGGTTTATGGAAAAATGGGTTAAGGTCTTTCTAATTCATCTTCCATTGTCATTTTTACTTTTAATTCAAATCTTGCTTCTACAAATTATTCTTCAAATTATAATTCTTACGTGAACTCAATGCTCAAGGGTGATTGAAAAATTAGATAATTTGAAGGGGGAGTATCAACCGATTTTGGATAGGATTGCAAGGAAAACTTCTTGAAGAGCCGATCAAGGGGAGGCTTGAGAAAAGAAGTATGGATTATCTCTAATTTGTTCTTGCTGATTTTGTAATGCCTCAAAATTGGAATCGAAACAATTCTTGACCTGCGCGCAACCTATTGTATCTTCCTTCATCTCACTTTTGGAAACTTTTATAGTGGGAACATGAAAAGACATTGTGGAATGTGAAAAGTCACGTGTAGAAACCAGTAGTGTATCTTTTAGCAATGGACTTTCATGAACTTTTTTTTCAATATTTGAATTTTTTTAATTTTCAGACCTTGTAGTCATATATTGGGTGTAGATGTTGCTAAATCTACCCCACGATGGGTGCCAAAAACTGTTGGGGAGAAAAAAATTTCAAGTGGAAAAACTTGTGGGTTTCTTTCCAATGCTCTAGCAAGCTAAGTCCCTCTACTTAACCAGTGTAACTGCCATATATGCATGCATGAGAAAATGTGGATTTTTGTGGTGGCCTATCGACCGAGGATCCAACAGGGGCACTCCACTGACCCTACGACAAAGCTAGCAATCTCTTTCTAAGGAAGAATTTGTCTGAAAGCGGGAAAGGGATTGAGAATTGAGGTAGGAAAAATAATGTTGCAGGTAGAAAATCATATTCTTGCACACACACACTAGCTATAAACTTCATCACATGCACTAAATTAAGAGGAAACAACCCTGCAAATGGCAAAAATATCAAATAGAATTTGATGAACACAAAGTATCATGAAATCCCTTAGTTAAAGAAAGCTAGAAACTTCTTCTTGTATTGGTGCTTAAACAAAATTTTTACATAGTGTGGGAATAGAATAAATTTAAGAGTGGAGGAAAGTAGAAGAAAATGGCTATCTCCTTTTCTTTCTCTAGGTGCAATGCACTCTTGAGTTTACAAGATCAATCACCAACCCTTTGAAAAGGGAATGGCGTTAAAATTTATAGAATGAGAGGTGAATTATTGTCTTTCTCATGACCCTACATATGCCTTATTCATAAAATTATATTATTCATATTCCTACAAAATATTTAAGTCCCTTTTATAAAATCCAAGTGAATTAATTTACATTATGTTTCTAAAGTCACTTTTAAGTGACTTAAAGGCATATCAAAAAGTGCAGACCCCAATGGACAATTAGAACATTAGAACGAGAGAGAATTTGGGGGAGATGGAAGAGAGAGAAGAGGAGAATATATTTCCGTGATGAAATTCAACGTTCCTCGTTCATGGAAAGATCTCGATGCAACGAAGTTCTAAATATCCCATTGTGCTAAAACTACTCTTTCAAAGTGTGACTTTCTATTTTTCAAGAGTACCCGTGGGACCAATTACTATTTTTAGTAAGTGTCAAAAATGTTTGTTCTAGTGAATTATTATTTGTTTGCACCTCCAATGTCTTTGTCTCCTTCGTAAGTTCTTTTTGTTGATGAATTTCTCAAAATAATAGTCCCAAGGTAGAAAACCTACTATTTTTAGAAAATTAGCTTTTGGGAGTTGGATTGACGTGCAATGAATTTTTTTGATATGGTTTTTACACAATATCACCCCTCTAAAATTTTGGGCCCACCCAATTAATAGTCCTGGGAAATTTTAAAGTTTTAATTTTCGGACCTAGTAGTGCTTTTGGACACGGCAACCATTAATGGACCTCAAAATTGCAGGTATGGTTTTTTCCTCCATTTGTGATGAAATAAATTTCATTGTGATAGGTTTTTTCTTCTGGTGCTTCATGTGAAATTCTACTTCGTTTCACCCAACGGTTTGACGGGAAATTGAATTTTTCTTCGTTGAGCCAGAAGTGGGATTTCTTCGTTGTGGATGCTCTGTTGCACAAGAGGAGAGTTTGAAGGTGTATTCTTGATGGCCTTGGGTAGAGGAATGAACATAAAATATAAATTTTTGTTTCACGCATCTATTTGGGAGATTTCTTCAACTTCTCGTTTCATGGCCATGGAGTTTTCTCTGTTTTCTCCTTCTTCTTTATGTGCTTCTCCTTTTGTGTTTGCTCCAATTTTCTTTCTAGGGCCTGCATGATTTCATGGAGTGGAAGGGGATGTTAGGAAATAATTATTTAATAGTTCTCCATTGTAATATTTTATATATTTTTGATGGTTGTTCTAACCACACACGTAAATAATTGTGGACGTATATTGGTTGGTTGTGAAACACCCGTAGAATAGGTGTGAGAGATTATAGGGTGGGTAAGTAGTTGAGAGTTTGTAGGAATCTTGACCTTAAGAATAGGATGTCCTAATCCTATATATGTGTAAACAATCTTGAATGAATAATAATGAAATATTATTATTATGTAGTCAGTATGTAATTTGGTGTTGTGCTTTCATCCGGTATCGAGAAAATTACTAATATGGTTTGTTAATTGATTCGAAGGGGTGGTATCGATTATTTTGTGCCCTATATTTTGAGAGATCATGATAATAGCTGAGAAAATAAACCAAGGCGTGGGTGTATGCAAGAAAGGAATAGTGAGAGGCGTGCCTATTCATGCAACCTTGCCACAAGAGTTTGGCAATCCTGTATGGATACATTTTGTGCAAATACGGTTCATATTTAATTCTGCCTGAATGTCTACTACATAGATCAGATTTGGACTTGTGTGCATGGATATTTGTGATATCTATCCTTTGAACATTTCTATATTAAAAGAATCACAATTAGGGGAGACTGGAACAAGTCATTCAACGTGAGTCTACACTCAGATATGGATCTATGTTACAAGTTTTGCACATTTATTAATTGTGATGATTTGTTAGCGAGTAAACATCTGTAATTATATCTCTGTGATATCTCAACTATCTATATTTCACTATCAGACCTGTTGGCCACGTGGTCTTTCATACCAACAAAGGAAATATTCCTATAGTGCCACATGTATCAGAAAGAGACCATTCAAATGAATGCAGGGATGGCTGTGCATGAGGCATACACGTGGAGTGGATCGATCTAAAATTCTGATTAACTAGGTGCCCAATCTCTCTGTTCTATGAGAATCCCATTCATCTTCTGCAGTTTTACATCTAAAGCGCTACAAAATCCTCATGCATACACATTCTAGGAGGTGATCAGTATTTTGACCTGTTTTGAGCTTACCACAAAGTTCATCCCTTAATCGAGCTCAAGTTTCCTGCTCTTATTCACCTTTCATTTTAATAAAATGAGAGTCTTAGGTTTAGTCGTGTAAGCCATAGTTCTTTCAAGTCTCAGCCATATTTTTTTAATTCAATGTATCTTTGTATGTAGCTTTATAGACAGTGTCATTGTGTCAAAAGTATACGTCTAAGAAAAGATTTAGAATAGTTATGAACTTAGGTTTTTATAAGTTTCTTTTTAACTTATATTTTGTCTTTGTCAAAATTGAGTCATTTTTTTATGTCTTTATCATTTTTTCTTATTGTAAAATGTGTGGTATTAAATTCAAGTCACTTGTCAAAATTTATAAAATTGTCATCAAGATTATAGTCGATAAAGGAGTCAATGTTGATGTCATTTGTAAGACTCAAGTATTGTTGAGTCAATTATTGTTTTTATCAAAATCAAGTCAAAAGTAAAAATAGTTTGTAGTATTTGAGTCAAAAATCTAAGTTTTCATTTTGTGTCAATATATCATCGTGTCCAAGTAAAGCCATATTGTCAATGTCTTAAGTCATTGTTCAAAGTAATGTCATTACCAATGTCATTTCTTAAAAAGCGTATATATATATATATATATATATATATATATATATATATATATATATATATATCCTTACGAACGCATTTTTGGTGGAATCCGACATTCGAGTAAGGTATGTAACCATTGATCCTCAAAATCCAAATTCACTGAGCTAGCAACATGAAACTGGAGGACGGAGGCACAGGAGGTTGGAGGTTATTTAGCGACCTCTCATCGATGCCAACGATGGGGCCGCTTCAACTATGGTGACATCTATGTAGTGTGGGTATGTGCTTTCAGTTGTGTGTTTCCTTCGGTTTGCAGTGTTCCTTTTATTTAATAAGTGGAAATTTCACATTGAGGGGGGGAACATGATCCAATGTTCCATTTCTAGTATGTCAACATTTTCTATGTGTGTATGAGAAACAATTTTCCTATATTCTTCCCTACAGTGAGATGTGATGAGAGATGATAATAGTACTTGGAACATCATGATGTGGTTGTAGGTAAACCACTTGAAAACCTTCATTTGTGGTTTGTTGTAAACCAATAACAAAACCACCATTCTTGGTTGTTGGTAATCCATTCATAAAACCATCACTTTGTGGTTTGTGGTAAACCAATTGCAAAACCATCATTCTCGGTTTGTGGTCAACTATTTGAAAAAACCAGCCCTAGGTTTGTGATTATCCTATGAAAATCACCGATCATGAGCAGTGCAAGTACAAAGGCAGGTTTTCCCCATGTTCACACTAAGGGGGGGAATGTTAGGAAATAATTATTTAATAGTGCTCCATTGTAATATTTTATATATTTGTGATGGTTGTTATAACCACACACGTAAATAGTTGTGGACGTATATTGGTTGGTTGTGAAACACCCGTAGAATAGGTGTGAAAGATTCTAGGGTGGGTAAGTAGTTGAGAGTTTGTAGGAAGCTTGACCTTAAGAATAGGATGTCCTAATCCTATATATGTGTAAACAATCTTGAATGAATAATAATGAAATATTATTATTGTGTATTCAGTATGTAATCTGGTGTTGTGCTTTCAAGGAGTACCTCTATGGTAGGTTTGTTTCAAGGTTCAGCAATGGAGGAATGATGGCTAGGATTTACAGAGGAGGCGGTGGAGATGTCTCAGGCACACAGATGTTAAAAGAAGCTAGAAGCAACCAACACTTCAAAAAAATTCAAATTTTGGGGTTGGATTTAGGTGAATTTTTTTCCCTAACCTCGTGGATGTGAGGAACATCAATTTCCATAATGAGAAAGACAACAACATGTGGCAACAATCGATGAAAAGGAATGAGTGCTCCAAAATCATCTTTAAAGCATCGAGGGTCGGAAACTGGTCATATGGGTGACCAAAACACTCTCCTAGAGGGTTGGGAAAATTTTTCCATGTTTTGTGCCCCTCACCTTAGGGACATGAGGGACATTAGTTTCCACAATGGCCCTAGAGTGACACACATGGCGTTTGATCCGACGGTAGGGAATGGATGCTCCAACAATGCACCTGGGGGCTGAAAGTCACCACGTGGGTGACCAAAAGAATCCCCATAGGGGATGGGTGAACTTTTCCATTTTTGATATCCTCCACCTCTAGTACATGAGGGACATCAGTTTCCATGGTGGTCTTGGAGCTGACATGTGGCGTTTGATCTAACAATAGGGAATGAATGCTTAAAAAATGTACCTAGGGGCTGAATTGTCAAGTCTAAAGGTCACATGAGGATCCCAGAGGTCATATGGGGGCTAGGTTAGTTTTTCAAGGGTTGGTTTACCTAACCTAAAAGATGTCATGGACATGAAATCCCACCAGGCTCTTGGTGTTGACACGTGTCCTCCCGAAAATGACTAAGTCCTGAACTGCCTTTGAGAGGGTAACTTGGAACGATGATAACTTGAGCTCCTGGAATTTATTGGTAAAATTTTATATTATCCTGACTGGAAATGGAATTTTTAATCCAATTTTAGTGGTATAATTTTTTTATTCATCCATCGGATCCCTTAACAATCAGATTTGTGATTTGAGACTCCATTTGTGCCTAATAAAAACTACCTGCAAATCCTATGCACCAAGGTGTTCTTAAAAATATGATTTGACCATCATGTAGGTCTTAGAATCCTATTTTTGGTGATATTTTGTTTTACTTATAACTCCATCTAGAGCTCCTAAAATCTTTTGTTGAAGCCTAATAGTTGTTTTAGGCCCATGTACTACCTAGGCTTGTGAACACTTTGTTTTTACTTAGGATCGCTCCAAGTCTTTCAAAACTTCTTTAATCCTTCAAAATAATTTCCATGTTGTTATAAGGTCTTTAATTCACCTCTATGTTGAATTATGACCTTCTGCTCTTCTCCGAAGGGTTTATCCAATTCAGGAAGGCCAGTGATAGCCCTTCCCAATCTTGCCAAAAGATTGTCTTTCAATGGACGCATAAAATCACCTAGGGGTTTGATTTTACTTTCCTAAATTACTTAGGGGAATGAATTAACATCAATTGGGAGGTTCTTGGGTGAGTAGACATACTTTGGGTTCCCGGGGATGATAAGACATGAAAATTTTGACATAGGAGTATAGTTTTGTGCTCGGAAATTATCAATTTCCTTTTTCACATTTGAACGACAACACTCCACATCATCCCAAAATAATACCAATGTATACTCATCCACTTCAAAAAAATTAGTCTCTTCTACCATACAAACTCCTCTTATAAGTTTAGTATCCATCCCATCATGCTTATCTCAACCTACCCCATCCTAACAACCCACATCAGTTGTCCAAAATATAGTTATGTCTCTCCTGACATTGATACCACATATTAACACACATTTTATTTCCATTGTCCATCCTTCCTCACAACAATCATTTACCATCCCAACTTCCACTCAATCCATACCTCAGCAATCTCAATCCCTCATTCATACCTATATCTCCTTATAGCACATACCTCACCAAATCCAACCACTCGCTCACTCCTCTATTCCTTTCCAACATATACCTCTACAATCCTAAGCATTCATACACATATCCAATCCTTTTCAACACATACCTAAATGATCACAACCTCTTATGAACACACCCATATCCCTCCAATATCAGTACATCCAACCATCATAGCCCTTAGTTTTAAAACCTAACTATAACATTCCCTTAGGTACCCCTCTTCAACAAAATATCCCACAACCATATCAACAACCAAATCAATTCTTATATAATCATCCTGGTTCATCCTCATCGAATACACAAAAACCAAAACTGACCTTCTACATGTTATGATGAATATAGTATCAAGCCTTGAAGACACTTCTATGGGTTCTAAAAACACATTATCTTATGAACAAATATTAAACAAACCCATCTACCCATTTGTACCTTACAAAGCGTATCCTCCCCACTCAAAACTACCCAAATTCCTAAAATTATATAGAAAAGAAAACCCTCAACAACAAAATTAGGGGGCCTTCCAACATGTCTATTACCTTATAGCACATGACCATGACCTCATGTTGAGGACATTTCCCATGTCCTTATCTAGCCTTGCTTTAGATTGGTACAACAACATACCTCAATATTCACTCTTATCATTCACCCATCTTGCGTAACTTTTTCTAGAAAATTTTTCGATCAATATCACATGAAAAATAACCATCACTGACCTATACATAATAAAACAATTGAAAGATGAATCCTTTTCCAAATTTTTCACCCTTTGGAGGGGTGTTAGTAACCAATTATCATTTTCCCTCCCATAGATTGAGATAACAAAATTATTTTCATGCTCTTGTGTCAAACACATCTCATCTACATTACAAATCCAATCCTTCCAAATGTTTTACAAAGCCTTCACAATGACTCACAAACTCTGTAATTCTCACTTCAAACTACCACTGATAGCAAGAAACAAACTAGGTTTAGATAGGAAAATTATGGAATAAATTTTTTTAAAGGAAAGTGTTTGCGAGGAAGGTTACAAGATCATAGTTATTACAAACCCAGTTTAGGTTCACAATAAATATTGACTTGTAGAAATGATTTTTCAACATCTCTCAACAAGAACCATGTCAAAACAAGGGATTAAATCCATCACTTAGGTTAGGAGAGTGAATTCTCACTCCTATCTCGCCTCATAAAGAAGCTTACAGTGTTCAACATTATTTTTAACACACTTAGATTCATAAAAACTTTCCTAAATCATTCTCATTAGATAGGAAATTTTCTCACCTTTCCAACCATATAAGGAAGTCCTCCTAACTCCTTGTAAAACTCAAGTTATGGGGTGGTGGAGTTTCAGGGATAAATTTTCCCTTAACTAGGCGCAAGGCGCAAAACACCTCCGCGCACCCGCAGGGTCGACGAAGGGGACACGTGGTATGCTCTAGTAGGCTGGAAAGATTGGAAAGCCAATGGAGTGGTTTTTTAATTTGGGTCTCAATCGCCGAAAAAGTGCTAACCGGACAAAAATATCCGTGCGTACGTTGATGCCCAAGTGCCATGTGTCGAACACCCATTGGTCGCAGGGGAAAAATTCCATATTTTTCCCAAGGTCCAAACCCAAAATTTTCCAGAGGAAAATTTCCTTTCCTCCTCCGCCATCACCAAAATTCCACATGACATCCTGTGATTGGATGCGGGTCGAAATGGATAAGCGGAGGGAATTGGAGTTTTGCACCAAAAGCTTTTTTAAAAGGCCAAAGGGCTCGCGTGGACCCATGTGTTTTCCCGACACGTGTCAACACCCCATGGATTATGGGGGTGTGGGGCCACGAAGGGAAAATTATGATTTTTCCCAAAAGGCAAAAAATTTAAGTTATCCAATTTCTTTCGCGCGTGCCCACTAAGCCACGTGTCGTCACGTGACGTTGATCGGCAAGGGGCCATGCGGAGTTATAGAGAAAATTGGGAAAATTTTCCCAAGAACAATTTTTTCAAAACTTAATTTTTCAAGGTGAGTCTGCCCTCTAAATTTCCATGTGGAAACTTCTAATTAGTTGAAAGGTTTGCGGGGTGGCAGAATTTTTTGGGAAAATTTTCCCAAAGTTCAAATTTTTATTTTAATATAGTTAAATTTATTTTGGATGGCCATTTTGAAGTAAAAACTTCAAATGGCCATAACTTTTGATATAAAAATCCATTTTGGGAAAACAAGGACTTTTCAGAAATCTCTCAGAGTCATATTTTCAAAACAATCATCAATTTTGGATTTTGATAAAGTTTTGAGGGTCAATTTTAATAAATTTATCTCATAGGTTTCGCATCTAAAGCGGCAATTTTTCAACTTGTAAGATTTATTCAATTTTAATTTTCCTTCTTCTCAATATGTAAATTGAACATGGAGGAATGATATCAGGTAATTTTAGGATTGTTTTCAAAGTTCAATTTGTGGATTGAGTTGCAATTTATATATTTTTATGACTTTTGATGGGAAAGTGGTCCAGCAAGTTCAAAAATTGATTTTATGAGGTTTTAAAATGTTTTTCTTTGGTATTGAGGTCAAATTGAATTCCTTAGAACTTTTTACATATAAATTACATTGCTTCAATACTCAATTTAAGTTACAGATCTGAATTGTACATTTTTTTGATATAATTCAATTTCCAGATTTATAAAAAGAATAGAGTTCTTTCATTAACAACTATAATAATTTATTTTCCACTTATCAACTCAAATCTTGCCTAACAATTAGTTTATCCATCTTCTCATTCAAAATAATAAGGAAACATTTGATATTTTAAATTCTAATTAATTACAAGGACAAAAATTTGTCTTTTTTTTTTCCCACAATCATTTTTTTAACAAAGATTTCATTTAAAACAATCATTCCAATTCAAGACAGCAATACAAATTGGAGAAAGAGAGATGTAATTCTTTTATTGATTTCAAACAACAACATTGCAACTTTTACAACTTCATCCTTTCCATAAATTTCAATATAAAAATACGAGCATATTTCATTCAAATCACGTATTTTCAAAACAGTATAAAATGTTAATTCTTTACATCACTCAAATGAATCTCTATCTTTTCCTTGCAATACAAGACATCTTCCAATTACAATAATCATACATTTCATCTACTACAAGGTCGGAATAGATACAATGATTTTCTCAAATGAAGGGACTGTCAAAATTGTGTCTTCTCAAGCTTCAAAATAGCAGCATGTTGATTTCTTCTTCTCTGCAACTTGATCACAACAAGGAAGGGGGAAAGGCAACGCTCTCCACCCAACCAAGACATCCAATGGGAAAGGAGAATCCATCCTTCCCCATTGGCCCCGAGCCCCAACCATATTGAAATGGAGAATGAACATCAACACATGGCAACAAGGCTTCTTTCACAACAAACATCATCCTTTTCACATGCATAGAACAAAAAAATACACAATTCAAACAAGACAGCAATTCCCAACTGCATTTAAACATTTCAAACAACACAAATGGTTTTTTTAAGCAAGCCAAACAAGAGCAAGAGCTATGGGGAGCTCCTTATACCTCCCAAGTTGGAATTGGGCATCCACCAAATGCATACAACCATAAAATATACCAAATACCATAGACCTTATATCTCCTAACCCCTCCTTATGTCCTCCCCAAATTTTCTCCCTTATGCCCCCAAGAGTAAGAAATGAAAGCAACTTCTTTTCCTAGGTGGATCCCAAACCAACACTCCCTCCACAAGAATAAGTGTCATTGGCAATCCCTTATGCCCCCATGTGAAATACCCATAGTCTTCTCCTACACCTTGCCCTAAGAAATCTACCCAACCAGCCATGAATTTATAGCAAGACAACCACCATTTCATTCATGCGAGAACAGGGGAAAAGATAGCATATAAAAAGGACATAATCCTACCTCTCCATAGTGGATATTGTTTCCCAAAACAGTAGTTCTTCAATGCTCAAATATGTAGTCAAAAATAGAAAGGTGAAAGCATGCAAAAGAATTTCCAATGCCTTCCTCTAAGCAATCTCTAGCAGCAATGAAAAATTCGACCCAAGCATGAGAGAACCAAGTTTCAACAACCCCAAAAAGGAGAAGAAATTTGAATTTTAAAGGAGAGGGAGGGAGAGGATGATGTGGATTCCAAGTGGGATGCCACATCATTCTTACTCATCCCCAAAAGGAGAATGTCAACCTCATAATTAAACACAATAAATGGAGATGACAAGCAACTTACACACTCAACTTTAACCCATACTTTATCAAGGACTAAATTAAAAATTTGTAAGTAAAGTGCAATAAATACTTACACATAGTTATTTCAAATTTTAATTATAAAGGATAAAATTTACTCCCAAGCCATAAGCATGGTTGGTGGATGATTTTAAGAGGTGTGGGACAAGTTTAACTTGTCCCACAAGCCTCCAAATTTGGCCTCCAAGGTCAAATTCGAATTCCAAAAAGGATGGAGTGTTCTACACTACAAAATCTAACTTACATACTCTTACATCCTCTTACACATTCACTTACAACATGAATTAATATCTATGACTTCATTTATTACATACTTTTGACATAATGATTTATTTATTTAACATATGGTTATACATGACATAATTCCAATTTAATTAATAACCAAGGCAACACTTTATTACCTACATTCCACATCCCAATTAAATTTAAATAAAGTTTAACTATAGGGCTATCACCTTAAAAATATCACATTTAAATTAAATAATAAAAAGAACACATTGCAAATAAAAATAAATACAACAATAAAAATGGAACACACAAATAAAACACACATATCTCATGGTCACATATAATGGAAATCCCCCCCATGAGAAATCTTAACACAACACAACACACAAACAATTACAGTTGCCATGGTGACCCCATTGAGTTCATCCAGAATTTCAATATGGTTAATCTCCACTCCCCCAACATTGTTGTGATATTTTAACCTGCAAAATAACAATACCTCCTTCGGCCTCATGGCCATATCAGAACATCCAAAATGATATAAGCAACATATAAATATCAAATCCAAATCACAACAATATCAAGAATTCATCATTATCATTTCAAATTCAATTTTTCCACTATATCATCATCCAATGAATCTCTATATTAAAGCTACTCATAATGTCAAATGTCACATGTCTAAAATCAACATCAATAACCTGTCCATATCAAGCAGTATATCATCATCCATATATAATAATGTCTCCAATAATCATCATGCATGCTAGATTGAATCAAGGTCCATAATAATCCATGACCTAACATATACACATCATACTAAGTCAAAACATAATAATGTCCAAAATGAGATCAACAGTAGCAAGATCAGTATCTAAACAGTGTCAAAGGGAAGTGGGCACTACAAACTCTAGCTTCATGATCTCAAAGATGGTAGAGTAAATATTAGATCAAAGAAACCAAAACCCGAGTTTTCATCCAAACCATCTTCTAGTCAAGATAAATCCAAATCATCATGCAACATTGTTGTCATAAAAATTTCTCCCAAAGAGCATTCGACCACCAAACACTCTCGTCCTTAATTCACTTATATGCCTATATAGGATAATCTTATAGCATCATCTTTAATAAACCCCCTAGCTGCCAACATAATCACTCTTCCTCCTATCTACCCCATCGATATATTCATTTCAAATCCCTCTTTTATAGAGATAATGATCAAATTCAATACCATAGGGTCAAAGACCATTACATTGAAACATGCCATTATGTTGAGCTCTTGAAATAACCAATTACCTGAGGCGTGGAGTGTTGTGGCATATGGAGGAAGGGAATGAAGGCACGCACGGAAGTAAATTTTGGGAATGTGTGAAGGTTCGTGCCCAGGTGGGATGTGTTCAGGACTTGGTCACTTTTTGGAATATGGATAAAGTCATGTTAAAAAAACACATGAAGAGGCAACTAGATTCAGTTATGGATAAAGTTAAGCTATAAAGACTTATATCTCAAGGAAAGCATATTCCAAGTTATCATTACTGTTATCATGAGAGGATTAGGATCTTTAAAAGTAGAGTTATTTATGGCTAACTAGCGTTTGCATGCTTTGAGGATACTTGAGTAGGGAAAGCATGATGACATTTGGCATGATTCTTGGGTAATGATGAAGTAGTTAGAGGATATTCCTTCTAGTTCCTTCTTATGTATTTTTTGCATGGCAAGAAGGGTGGTGTGTCACAGGAAGAAAATAGAATGTATGTGCGTATGGAGAGTGGGAGCTAAGGGAAGCATGGGTGTAATCTCTGTAATGAAGCTATTATAGAGAATATATGGGGACCATGTTGTTGTATTAGCTCCATTCATGGTTTCTTTAATGTATTTGGCTACTGTAATATTGAGGAATTAATATAATGGGAATGTTCTAAATGTATGAGTCATGGAACTTGATATGTATGTTTTATTTTATGTTTATGGATCCAAACCCTTATGTTCTTGATGATGTTCATGGTCTAGATCTAATTCCCCCCTGTATTGTGATGTTCTCATCTATATTATGGTACATTTATGCTTAGATCTAGTTTCCTTGTTTCTATCTTAGAATGCATGTAGTTATATTGGTGCATTATCCCACTAATATTTATAAACACTTTTATAAAGCTCATATAAAGGAGGGGCTCGGTGCCTATGCACTAATCGGGTGAGCACCCAAGAAGAAATGGGCTGATAGGCCGACATGCCTAGGATATTAAGTGATTAGAAAAGATGACTACATTTTAGTTCCATTGTAGGGACCTCTTTTTATGTTTAGAGAATGGTGTGTGATGACAGATCACTTGACCTTGGTTAGAATTGAGACATATGTTAAAAGCATGGAGGATGATTTTTCCCAAGGATTTAACATTGGACCTAATTTTGATACATGTAAATGGGTAGAGGAACATCTATATCATGAGCTCTATGATACATTCTTTTGTTGTTTTCCAATAGAGTTGTATGAATGGCTATCAACATATGCATCAAGGAAGATTTGGTATTATATACCTCATGTTTGGACCCAAGAGGAGTATCAGAGGATGCATGATGTTGATCTAACCTAAAATTGTGTTGTTGATCACTGGTGGAGAGGTGTGTTGACTAGATATACCTTGGAATATGTGGTTTATACGTATTATTTCCTAGAGATTGTTGAGTTTGAGTTCTTGTGGGAGCCAAGAGGATTGTTCTTGCATTTTATGTCATTATCCATTAAGATCCTAATCATCACTTTGAGTATGGAGGCATTTCCTATGGCTGGCTAACTTCCCACTAGGCACGGGCGTGGAAGCTAGTGTAGTGAGAGATGGTAGATCCTATAGTGGAAGAAGAGAGAGAGAGAGAGAGAGAGAGAGAGAAGAGAGGTAGATCAAGTATAATGAAGCATGAGAAAAGGATTTTGTGACACAATGGGAAGTTACAGGAGTGATGGATTTATGGAGGCGAGACATTATGGGAAGCATGTGAGGCTCACATGGAGAACATGGGACCCGAGAAGTCTATGTTATCCCATCTTAGAAAGCATGGGAGAGAAACCCCCTCATCTTATGGTGAGATCTCATTGCATGGAGAAAGGAGGAGAACAATAGGAATGCATCTCATCCCATCCGGTGACCAAACCACGACGCTTAATTTTATAGTATCTCGAGACAAGTATTTCTAGTTCGAGTTAGTGTTGGTGAAAGAGTACCATCTGGTAGATACCATTTTACATTACACCCATCTATGGCTGCACGAGAACTTTCCAATGTTTCAAGGTATTTTGTCTAACACATTTTTGGGAAAAATTTTGGTACACAAAGCTTGGGTTTTACATCGGAAGTGGTTCCACATCACAGATTGTTGGAACACATTTTAGCATGATAGTGGGTATATAGAGCACATCTTCATCAAACACCTTACATGTGATGGGAGGAGTAGAAGTTAGTGGATCTAGTAGATCTGGTGCTAGAGGCAATACCAGAGGAAATCAAGATCTTAGATCTAGAGGATAAGGACCAAAACACCATCAGCAAGTGTTTTAAGAGATGTCTCTACATTTTCTTGATTACAATGGCGTTGAAGATATTGTAGATCATGTACAAAAAAATTTATTACTATGGCATACTAGGGGAATCACTTCTCTAGAGTGGAAAAATATTTAGTTTGCAACTACTTTGAAAGGATGCGTGCATATCTGTACGAGTACGGAAGTATAAACCCCATAAGATAGTGGTGGATTATACTAGGTTGCATTATGACTTCTTGGTGGAAGTCCAAATTCTTGATTTTGAGAAAAAGAGGACTAGCCCATTGAAGGATATTAAAAAAGGGATGACAAAGAGTGTATGGGAGTATTATCTACACATTAAAACTCTTATGTGGAAATTATCTTATGATATCCATTATTCTTAGCATGCTCGGTGGTTCATTGGAGGATTGATCAAGCCTTTCGACAAGCACTTTCTCAAAAGACTTTCACGATCTGCGAGGCCTTAGAGGTCTGCTTAGCATTTTGAGGCTATTGGAAGCATTATAACTGGAGTAAGCCCATTTTTAGAAGTACAAATCAATGTCATGGCGAAGGAGCTTGACAATTTTTTTGTGAACTCGGATCATGAGACTCATTGTGGACTATGGTGTACATATTACGAGGTATAAGGACACATAAAATATAGTTTCTCATGAAATACGGTACGCATCATGTCATTAGATTGTGAGATCTGTCACGAAGATCATGATCTAAGAAAATGTTCATTATTGTAGTGCACACTCTACAAGAATGTGTCCTCTTATTGTAATATTTTCTCATCTATTATGCACGATACAAAGGAATTCCAGGTTATAGACCAAATCCATGATGCCATTGATATTGATGTGTGCTAGACCAGCATTGGGAATAATTCTAAGAAGGAAGGTCGTCAATTTGAAGGGTGTGGAGATGGAGGCAGTTGAGGAAGAGAATTTTACGGAGGTAGTAGTGAATTTCCCGTGGAATGCATATACAATTATGGATCTACTAAACACTATAAGCGTGAGTGTCTGGATATTTTATAATAATCATGGTGCAAGAAGAAGCATAAGTATGAGGAGTGCCCTGAGTTATATGAAAACATGAGCCAAAATAAGAAGAATAACAAGGGCGTAGGAATGGTTAGTGTGAAGCAAACTGATCCATTACGAGATACCTAGGGTAGCATGGGACTCTAAGTTGGACCTGTCTTAGTAACCATGCATGTTGAAACTACGTGCACCAGCATAATAACCAAAGAAAAGGCATCTCATCACAAGAGAAGAGATGTTACATGGAAAGTATCATGATCCAACTCATCAGAAGTGGATTTACCAAGAGACCATGGAGGTAATTAGAAAACTACAAGGATAGATTCATTTTTAAAGGAAATCTAGGAAGTTAGAGTAGAAGAAAAGATTTGAATTCCCTCAAAAGGATATGGATCTTTGTCGAGAAAAGTGAGTAGGATGTTGCACCAGGAGAATATTATCCCTCTATTAGGAGAGTGGCTAAGAGAAAAAGTACCACGCTCTAGAGGTGAGCATAAGAAGCAAGTTTTACATGCTAATCTTCCCCCTCACAGTATTGACTATGATGAGGAAATCACATTAAATGGAGTTAAGGATGGATGGATTTTGAGAAAATTTTTGATTAATACGAGCTCGAGGTCAATTTTATCATTTTAGATATATGGAATTAGAATGGAAGACTCCTATAACAACCATCTTTAAATGTGTTTTATATGGAAAATTGGAAAAAGGCTATGCCTGTTGGAGTATTAAAGGATGCATCTTTAACCATCCAAGGGGAAAATTTACTGGAAACTTTGAATTCTTAGCATTTGTTGAGCCAAATAACTTTCCATCCCTACCTGGACACCCCTAGTGTAATAAGAATAATGTTGACTTGTGCTTTAACAAACGATACATAATTTTCGAGAACAAGAGGAGTGTATCATTATTCCACTAACAGATGGGAATTTTTGCGCCTATATAGATCCTATAGGAGAAGATGACCTAGATAGAATCTATGTGTGCACTATTAGGGATCCAAAGATTGTTCATCCATCAAGGAAGGAGTAATTTAATGGGAAGATGCTTAGTCTCGAGTGACACAACTAGCATTGCATGGAACCTATGAGTTCATTTGAAGACATCCGAAAGGATTTTCACTCAAGTTACTAGAACATGAACAATTAGACACCGAGAGGATGTTAGTTACCAAGTTATATTGGGGAAGGTAACCCTAACATATTTCTATGCACGATGGAGGCACGGTGTACTGTCGGACTGAAAGGAGGAATATTCTAACTTATACCTTATGTGGGATAACAAGGTGTTGGTGGGAGACCCATCGGGACAATCTTCTAGAGTGGCGAAAAGTAATAATCATGCTTTCATTAGATTTCTAAAGAGACATGAACCCTCTGCAATACATGACTATCATGGGAAGGATTCTACCTCATTCCATGTCCAAGAGTGTGAGAGAACCTGGATGATGGGTGCAGAAGCCTTACCTCCTTCACTATGGGTGCATAAGTTCTATTCCACTCTACATGGCTTATTGGGGCCTAGAATATTGGCTAAGTACAAGAAGGTACATGAGCACACGAGACCTCTATGAAGAAGGGAGTGTGGGGTAAAAGTGTGCAAGGTAGGGTTCTAGCATGGTTTAGTAGAACCGACGGTGCACGTGCAAGGCAAAGCAAGGGTTTTTAGGAATTATCCATATTCATCATTCCTATAATCACACGAGAGAAGAGTGACCCTTCTAGCATGCGAGTGGATAAGGTGCCATCTTGGCGACTTGCTGGTCAAAAAAGGAATATCCCATGCAATGGAAGGATCTAGCAAGACATCATTGCGAAAGAGTGGAGATCTTGGATCGGAGGAGGCATGATCCATTGGAGGACCACATGGACACTTAGAAACTGATATATTACTTGGGAAGGCATGGAGGTGGTTTCTAAAGCTATATATAGATATTATCTCGGTATAAGAAAAGGGCATCAAAGGTGTCAAGAAGGATATCGAGAGATATTGTAGAGGAAAAGGAGAAGACAGGAAAATCCCTACATAATTGATAGTGGGTTCTATGGGTTAAGGTTCTCGTTAAGAGGACTATAGGACAAATGGCATATCTAGAAGGATGGGTGCTGTGATCAGTTTTGTAATATGGAAAGTATAGTTTAGGTTACTAATGCATGACTCTGATCTGCATCGATATATTGGTATATTATGGCCTAGATGGATGTAATTTGGTTATTGAACTTAATCAATATGAATATATGAATCTTCTTTAAGTATATGTTGTCCATGGGTATAAACCCTAGAGAATTATCTCTATATTATGGATCGAGATATGTTATTTTTCTTATGTTTCTTTCGTTGTCTAAATGGATGCATTGTTATAGTAACTCATCCTATGTTCCCAAAATGAATGCATGGTTCTTTTCCTTTGTGCATCTAATTATTTGTCATAAATGATGTATTCCCACATAAATCACATAAAGGAAGGGCTCGGTGCCTACGCGTGCCTCGGGTGAGCACCCGGTGCCCACTAGGTGATAGACTGACACGCATGTGATTAGATTGTTGCTCTAAGGGTATAAAAATGACTACATCTTGGTTCCCTTGTTGGGACCTCTTTTTGAAGTTGTTATGAGAGGTGATATATATCTTGGTTCATCTATGTGTGATGATAGAGTGCTTAACCTTGGAGAGTGTTGAATCATGGTTTAAAAGTATGGAGGATGAGTTTTCTCAAAGATTTAGTACCGGACCTAAGTTTAATGCATGTAAATGGGTGGAAGAGCATTTGTATCATGAGTTGTATGAGATGTTCTTCTGTATTTTCCAGTAGAGTTGTATGAATGGCTCTCGGCATATGCATCCGATCAATCTGTATTATAGATCACACATGTGGACCTAAGATGACTATCGAGGCTATAGGATGCAGATCGACTTGGACATGTGTTGTTGATTAGCGGTGGAAAAGAGTGTTGACTAGTTATACTCTCAAATATGCCATGTCTACATATTCTTGTCCATAGGTTTCGAGTTTGAGTTCTACTAAAACCTAGGGGATCATTTTTACAAGCTATCTCATTGGCTATGAAGATATTGATCATTACGCTAAGTTTTGTGGCATTCCCTATGGATGGCTAACTTCTATAGGAGTTAGGCGAGGAATATGGTAGATATTGTGGTGGAAAAAGAGATGGAAAAAAGAGGACTCGAGTATGGTGAAACATGAGAAAGGGAGATGGCTAGACAACATAAGGTTGTAGGAGTGATGGATCTATGGAGGCGAGACAATGTGGGAAAGAATTGAGGTTCACCCAGAGGATGTGGAACCCGATCGATCTGTCTACCCCATCTTGACAAGTGTGGGAGAGAGACTCTTTCAGCTTCGATGAGATTTCATCGCATGGAAAAAGGAGATCCATCAATGCGCATCTAATCCCACCTAGTGACTAACCCCGGCACTAGGTTTTCCAAATCAAGAATCAAGTATTGCTAACCCGGTTGGTATTAGTGGAAGTAATAGATATGTGCCTAGGAGATATAATTTCACGTTTGGGACATTTATGGTTACATAGACCATTCGTGCGTTTGGAGGGATTTTTGGGAAAAGTGCAAGCACGTAGATTTTGGGCATCATGTCTAGGAGTGGAACGAGATACATTATTGGTGGAAAAAAATATCACAAACCATTGGTGTGAAATTCGGTGGGACGTTGAGGACACTATACATGACCACTTTAGGCCCCTTAGCAGCTACGGGAGGAACTGGTGGATCTGCAGGATCTGTAGGTGGATCTGGAGGCATAGGACCTGGTGAATCTAGTGGATCTAGTTGTGGAGGAAACACTAGAGGGAAAAAGGTCTGGATTGGGTGGATAGGGGCCTCATCCACCACTACAATTATTTTTTGAGATGTCATTACACTTCCCATACTACGGGGGTATTAACAATGTTGTAGAGCACGTGCAAAATTTTGAATTACTATGGTGCGTAAAGGGGATCACTATCACGGAGTGGAAGTCAAGTTAGTTTATAATGACATTATAAGGCGAGTAGGCACATAGTTGGTATCGAAAGTATGAACCCCATCAAATGGTGGTAGACTACACTACATTGAAGAATGCCTTCCTAGTAGAATTCCATATCCCTAAATTTGAGCAAAAGATCATCAATGCTTTAAAAGAGATATAACAAGGAATGACAAAGAGTGTGTGAGAGTAGTATGATGCATGTTTCAAAACTCTCTTGTCAAAACTATCTTATTATATCCATCCTTCCTAGCATCTTTGAATCATTTTTTGGAGGATTAATAACACCATTTAGAAGGGCACTTTCACACAAGACATTAATGGACCCACGCGATGCCTTGGAAGTTGCCTTGATCATTAAGGCCATTGGAAGCATAGATATCGTGTAAGCCCTTTTCTAGAAGTTTAAACTCACAATGGCCAGCCCAGCGATTGGATATCTATCGTGAACTCAACACATAATACTCACAATGGTCATGGTTTACATATTGTGAGATAAAGGGGCATGCCAAGGATAGTTTCCCCTAGAAATTGGTATGCATCATGGCGATAGATTTTGAAATTTACCACGGGGATCATGATGCAAGTAGGTTTTCTCTACTTTAGAATCAATCAACAAAAATGTTTCTTACTATTGTAATATTTTTACCTCTATGACCCATGATACTAAAGATTGTAGGTTGATTGATCAAATTCATGATACCATTGATCTTGGTTTATGCCAAAATAGCCTTGCAAGTAGTTCCAAGGATGATGATCGCTCTTTATGAAGGAAAATCACATGGAGGAGCACATGGATGAGGTTTATGTGAAGGATTTTTTGGTCGTAGTAACCACGGTGGAGGAAGAAATGAGTTCTCGTGAGGAACCTATTATAACTATGGGTGTACAAAGCATTACAAGCATGAGTTTCCAGATGCATTTGTTGCAATGCTCGTGGTGCGGAAAGAAACATAAGTATGAGGAGTGTCCAGAGCTTTACGAGCATATGAACCAATAGCATCGAAAGGATAAGGGCCCTAGGATAGTAAACATAAAGAAGGAAGACTCACGGTAGATGCCAAGAGTGGCGTGTGAGTTAGGATTAGAAACTTTATAGGTGATAACGGGAGTAGAGGTCTCGTACACCAAGGAGATAAAAATACAAATAACCCTAGTTTCAAGAGAATAAGTGGTATATGGAAAGTATCCCAACCATGCACATCGAAGGAGGTATATCATGAGACTATGGATGTAATTCGAGTTTACAAGGAGAAATCAAGGCGTCGAGTAGAGAAAGAATGATGAGGCTCTACAAAAGGATATAGATGAGTTCAGGGAAGTCTACAAAATGTTAAGGCATGAGAATATTATTCCCTTTCTAGGGGAATGACAATGGGAAAAGGTACCATGTGCCGAGAGAAGCGTGGAAGGCGGGTTCTAAATGCTAACCTTCCTCCTCACAACCTTGACTATGATAAGGAGATCATACTTGAATGTAATTGTATATGGGTGGCTTCGAGTAATATTTTGATTGACATAGGTGCAGAGGTCAATGTTCTCACTCTAGATGCTTGGCATCAAATGGGAAGGCCCGCATTACAGCCATCTTTGAATGTGTTGTATATGGAAAACAAGACAAAGGCCATGCCCATTGGAGTCTTAAAGGATGAATTTATCACTATTTAGGGGCTAAGTTTACTAGAGATTTCAAAGTCTTGGCACTCGCTTGAAGATAGACAAATTTCTAGCATTGCTTGGGAACCCATGGTGTTATAAGAACAATGTTGACTGCGGTTTAACAAGGGGTATATTAGTTTTGAAAACAATGAAGAATAGGTCATCATCCCCTTGATAGATGGGAATGCAACAACGTATATTGAGCCCTTGGGAGAATAATTACTTGACATAATCTATGTGCACTCTAGTAGAGACCCTAAGATAATTCATCCCACAAAGAGACTTATCCATTTTGAAGATGCTCAATCCTAGAGTGATATAACTAGCATGACATGTGACAATTAGGCGCATGGGACTTATGAGTTGATTGGGTGAAAATTGAGAGGATCTATAAAAATGGTAACAAAGGTGCATTTGGTCAAGTACTTAGGAGGAAGAAGTTACCAAGTTACTCTAGAGGAGCCAACCCTAATGACTTCTCTTGGGAAATGGAGGCTTAGTGGTAAAATGATAATGAAAGAATAAGTATGTTCAACTTTATAACCTACTCGGGATCTGTAGCACATTGGTGGGAGAAAAATTAAGAGAGCCTTCTAGTATGACATGAGGTGAGGATCGCATTCTCTATTAGGTTCTCCAGAGAAACACACCCACTATCATACAAGACTACCATGGTAAAGAGACCACCTCATTTCATGTCCAAATATGTGAGAAGGACTAGATAGATGGCGCGAGAAGGTTTACCACCTTTGTTATGGGTGCATAAGTTATATTCAACCTTACAAGGTTGTGGTTGTGCATCGTATATTCATTCATAGATGCATCGTCAAATAGGGAATTGAAAGGAGTTAACGACTGATCATATTCAAGATTTTGAGAATTAGAGTAAAAAGACATCGATGGATATGGCATTATATGTGGTCAAGCACCTTATAATGGGAGATATTGTTATGGTGGAAGAAAGAATACGGGATTTTCTAGGAGAACCTAGTTTAGAGACACACTTTTATGAAAAGGAATCGGAAGAGGTACAACTTGAGTGCACGTGCGTGGAAAAGGAAAAAGTAATGATAGTTTATGTGATAGATAGTGAGGAAATAGAAAGTTTAGATATTAACCATTACGAAGGTATGCATGAGGTCATAGATAGTCTTGATGAAAAAGCACGTGCCTACCAAAAGTCCATGAGGAAAAATAAGGTTAACATTGGTTAAGAAGAAAAACCTAAGGAAGCTATCATTGGGGATTATTGGTTAGAAAATTTAATGAAATTACTTGTATAATTTAGATTAAGAGCAAAAATAGAACACCAAATAACACAATATTTTAGAATAATGATCTCAATATGTAATTAGAATAGCTTCACCACTTCGAGGGGGCAACCTCCAAACCATATAATAAGACTCAAATGCTCAAATGATAATGAAATACTACCTATAATCCCCTATATATACTATTCATATGCTATGGCCATCACCAAGGCCGACCTATTAAGCATGAGAAAGTATAAATGATATGGTAAGCCACAAGTCAGCTACTCATATCCTAATACAAGAAATAGGTTAAGGGCATAGCATGCCCTTCCCCTTCAAACCAACGTTGTCCTCAACATTGAATAATCCTAGATGTTGCTATAGAAAACCTTCATCCTCCTAGGTTGCATCTTCTATGCTCAGATTCTTCCACTTGATCAGATATTCCTTAATGTCTCTGGTTCTTAGCCTCTTAGTACGTGTTTGCAGAATCTTCTCTGGCTCCAAAATGATTCTTCCTTCCTCGTTAAGTTCTAGTAACTCTTTCTGGGCTTCAAATTTCTTTCCAATAACCTTCTTTAGGCATGAAACATAGAATACTTTGGGTGTATGTGTGAAGATGGAGGCAACTCTAGTTTATAAGCAACACTACCAATTTTTGTAGAACCTGATAAGGGCCATAATATTTAGGAGCAAGTTTGTTTTCCTTTTTCTATTTCTTTAGGGACATCTGTTTGTATGGCTAGAGACGTATAAAAACTCAGTCACCAATTTAAAAATTTCTTTCACTATGGTGTTGATCTGCTTGTTGTTTCATCTTGTTTTGTGCTAATGCTAAATTCTCCTTCAAACTAGCCAAAACCTGTTGTTGATGTTGAATGTGTTCCTCAACATCTCTAACCTTAGTTTGCACCCTCAAGGAGGAAGTGATAGAAGGTTGATGGTAACCATATAATGCTAAAAATGGGGTCATTTGAGAAGAGGTATGAAAAGATGTGTTATACCACCATTCTTCCAAAGTGGTAGCCATTTAATCCACCTTTCTTGTTTATCTGATACAAAACAACGTAGATACCCCTCTAAGAATTTGTTGACCACTTCTATTTTCCCATCAGTTTGAGGATGATAAGATGAACTGTGAGCTAGCTAAGTACCCAAACATGAAAATAATTCCGTCCAAAAATTACTTGTGAAAATAGGATCATGATCACTTATAATTATCTTTGGGGTTCCATGTAGCCTTTGAACTGTCTCCAAAAAAATAGCTGAATCGTATTTAGCTGCAAATGGATGTGATAGGGCACAAAAATGGGCATATTTAGTGAGCCTATCCAAAATCATGAAAATAACATTCTTACCCTCAAACAAGGCAATCCAGGTGATGAAATCCATGGAGACATCCTCCCATCTCTAGCTATGAATTGGTAAGGGTTGCAACAAACCAGGTGTTTTAATTATTTCCCCTTTGTTCTATTGGAACACTAAACACTCTAATACGAATTTCTCAGTACATCCCCCTTGAGTCCTTCCCAAAAGAATTCTCATTTTATTCTATGATATGTCTTCAAAACCATGAGTGTCCTCCAATAGGTGAGGCATGTAGCTCTGCAAGAATTTTATGCTTCAACTCAGAATATTTACTCAAGTATAACATGTCCTTGTACCATAGGGCATTACCTTTCCACTCAAATTTGTTAGATGTCATAGATACTTGCTTGATATTATGTATTAGAGATTGTGTATCCTTGTCTTGATTCCATTCCAATCTTGCTTCATCCACCCAATCGGCCATCAACATGGACATTCCACATAGTAAGGCATCTGCGGATGTATCCCTTCTGGACAACACATCAGCTACTACATTTTCTTTACCCTTTTTGTATATGATTTCAAAATCAAATCCAACATTTTGTTACCCACTTTTGTTGTTCCTCGAGATAATAACCTTTTCTCCAAAAAGTATTTGAGACTATCATGATCGAGTTTTACCGTGAAGTGTTAACCCATGAGATAAGGCCTCCATTGCTTGACCGCATGAAGAATAGCCATCATTTCTTTCTCATAAATAGGTTGGAGCAGATCTTTTCCTTTGAATTGGTGACTCTCAAATGTAATTGGTCTTCCTTCCTACTGTTGATGCAAAATCACAGCACCCCGGACGCACATCGGCTTCTAGGTTGATGTCCGCATCCAGTGTGATTGCACAACATGGAAACCTCTCTCAGCGTGGGACTTGTGAAAGAGAGAGGAATCTCCAGAGAAGGATAATTCCTGCTCCTAAACTACCCGCCACAAGCTATTCCAGTGCGAGCAAGCTAATCTAATCCTAATCTAACCATGCCAAAGAGACAGAGAGAGAGAGAGAGAAGGGAAAAACAACAAAAGCCTACACTAAAATGGTGATACACCGAGAGAGGAGAATGTTGGACATCTATCAAAACTACCATGGGACAAAGAGAGGTGAGCAATGGGAAGGATGGACGAGATGCATCACGGGCCCAAGGATAGATTTCACACGAGAAAATGTCCCAAAACTCCATGAACACGGCTCCAGAACCTGCAGTGAACATTCGGACATGCACAGATACCTGCAAATGAAGAGAGGCAAGGAGAGAACAAGCAAAAATGAGAGAGGATGGACAGATGCATCACAGAACACGTTTTGTTGCTCCAGAAGTTTGCACAGAACATCATTCCATTAGTAAAAGGCAAAAAACGCCATTACAGAGCAGGGAGGAGGCTCGAACTCCATTTTCAACCCTAGAGAAGAAAAGAAGGGAGGGCCGAGCCGAAAGAATGAACAACTTCTTTTTTAAAAAAATGAGCCAAATCTGGCTTTTACATTGCATGGGTCGAGCCCAGGGGACAGAAAACGTGGGAAAACGTGCAAGCCCATTCCTCATTGACTGCAGATGCATTAAATCAGCATGGAGGATCTTACCAACCCATACCCTGTCACTTTGAGTGATTTTGGAGGAGAATGTGACCCATTTGTATTAATTTGGCCACTAAAATGTCACTTCTGGCCATGCAGAAGAAGAATGCGACCCATTAGCATTAAAACGGGTTGTTGAAAGGTCACTTCAGCCATTACCACACGTCAGAGCCGTTTCTCAATTTTCTCTCTTCAGACTACACCAAAACTCGAGATTGATCCCAGAATCATGTAGAGCATCTCAACAGCTTTCCGTTGATATAAAGAACGTGGAAATCCGAGCTCTGGATCAAAAGATATGGCGATCTGAAGATTTAGGGCACGGAACAGATCAAAACGAATTTTAAAATGTTTTCCCGCTCTTCGCCATCTGGACGACACGTGGCACGTGCTGATTGGATGAGCAATTCTCTCTCCTCCATCTTTCACGGGCTTTCCTTTTGAAATTGCTTGTGGGCCCCTTAAACTTGGACACGTGGCGCCATTTCATTGGTTCGGTTCAGCGCTCGATAACTCGCCCCTTTGACCTTTTGAATTTTTCTCCTGTGAGGACACGTGGCGATTTCTGATTGGTCCTCGGCTCCTTCGGCTCCTTCGCGTACTTCGCCTCCATTTGTCCCAGATGTCCCATTTGATTTTGGGCCCTTTGTGCTCATTTCGGCCGGTTCGGGCATTTCACGTCCATTTGTCCCCGGATGTCCCATTTGATTTTGGACCCTCTGGACTCATTTCGGCCGATTCGGCCGGTTAGGGAATTTTTCACCCGCTTGTCCCACTTTGCTTTGGGACCGACTTGACTCTTTTCGGCGGTTCGGCGGTTCGCGCCTTTTGGCCCGATTGTCCCATTTGATTTTGGGTGCATCTAGCCCTTTTTCACCCAGTTGGCGGGATTCGCGCCTTTTGGCCCGATTGTCCCATTTGCGTCCCTCTCGGCAAGATTAGCCAATTTTTTTCTCGGTCGAACGGCATTTCGCGCCCCCACGCGTACTTTAGTCCCAGATGTCCCTGTTGCTTTGTAGGCCCATTTGTGTTTGTGCTTACTTGGCCGAGCCGGCCGGTTCGAGCCTTTTTATCCCAAATGTCCCGCCCTAGGACTAGGACTTAGTCATTTTTATGATTTTTTCCTGGATCAACCTACTTGCCTTCTGCAACCTTTTTTCACATTTTCTCAGAGCTTGCTCTTTTCCTCTCAGACAGGGAACTTAGAAAATATTTGAGGGGACTCTAGCAACATGATTTTTGGCCCCGAATCAATCAATTTTCCTGGGACTTGAATATTCTGATGCATGTTATCAAAATTACCCAGGGGGGTGAAATTTTGACAACAGTTTGGCGACTCAGCGGGGTCATCTGCCTGCTAGATGAATGATCAGTAACCTTTGAAAGCATCCATTGGGCATGGAGTCATGAGTTGCGACTGCAACTGGCCCGATCTAACTTTGAAAACCTCCCTCGAGCCACTTGAAAACCCATTGAACACAGAGTGTCTTCACCAAGATGCCATTTGAAATGAAGCGTGCAAGAGCAGAACCAGCAACACCAAAACTATGTACAAAACTGAAAATCATACATGCCCCCAAATGGAACATGCGAGTGTGCACAAGCACTTCTTCTGCGAAAGCAAACCTAGCTACTCTACTCTACTCTAGCTGGAAGCAAAGGCAAGCTAAACAAACCTGCTGCATTTGGTTGTGAGAAATAGCTTCCTTTCTTCAAAATTGGCAGCCATGCAATTGATTTGGCACTGATCATGGCTGTTTGGATGGATGGAAAATCAACAAGAAGCTGGTCTTCTATCCAAATCATCAAGGTATCAACTGAAAAATCCAATACCTCTTTTAGTTGCTCTGCATTTGGATTGGAGAGGTATGGCAGCTGATCCTTGGTACTTTGTAGCTCATCCTCATGCTCAGAAGCAAGCATGACTGGTTGTGGCTTCTCCTTTGGCTCCAATGAAGCCAAATACCTGATTGGGCAAGGTCTGATCCGTTTGATATGCCCATAGCTCTGATTTTCAACTCCAAGAATGGAGTCTTCTTGTAGACCCACTTGAATGGATGATGTGGAAGAAATGGTGGAATCCTTCTGTCCTTTCTCTTCCTCCGATGAAGAACATGGAAGATTAAAATCTTCCAATTTTGATTCCAAAGAGCTGCTATAAGATGCAGGCTGCTGCAAATGAATGCTGTCCTCCATGACAGCAGGCTCTGGTGTTTGGAATGTGGATGATGAAAGAGAGAATGGTGAAAACTCAACCGGCTCTTCTCCATCAAAACAGTCCTCCAAATCTGACAGGTAAACTGCCTCATTGCTGTGTTGCTGCTCGTATTCAACTTCCTCCATGGTGTCCTCTTGATGTGCAACCTGACCACCATGGTTTGCTTCACTCTCCAATATTGAGTTTGAGAGATCAAACTCCTCTTGATCTTAGAACTTGAGAGAGGTGAAGTAGAAAGAAGAACTGAAGGTTCTCCTGTAGCCTGCTTTGTGCTCAAAGCCCTTGGATCTGCACTTTTCTCCTCCATAGCTAGAATGTGCTCCTCTTCTTTTGGATTTGGAGCAGCTTCTCCTTCCTCCAATGTTTGAAGGCAATCTTGCTCTTGATTGAACTCCTTCTCCAGCATGAAGTTTGTCAAGTCAAACTCTTCATTTGCTGCTCTAGAGGACAAGTTGGGGCTGCAAGATCTTCTTCTTCTGCTGCAACCAAATCAGTCCTAACCACCATTTGTTCAACCTTAGCCTCTTCTGTAGGCTTAACCATCAAGGGGATCTTTGTCATCCCAAATTTGGTAGCCCAAACCTTCAAGTCATCTGTCATTTCTTTTCTGTTGGGCTCCTCTTCTTGCTGTCCTTGATGACTGATTTTTTCAATTCCTTCTTCCCCATATGAAATTGGGAATGCAAGAGGAGGATGGGTTGAAACTCAACCGATTTTACACTTTTTGTGATGGTGGAGCGGTGAAACCTCTTGTTTCTTTGGAGGAGGGGTATTTACTGTTAGCTCTTGTGGAGGGGATGAAGTGTTTGGAAGGAAAAGGAAAGAAGAATCGAGATGGGGTGGAAGACTAGGGGATGGAGGGATGGATTCAACACATGGGACAGCGAGATGGGGAGTTTAAATGAGATGGTGCTGCTTGAGTAATGGAAAGAGAAAAACCGGATGATGGTGTAGAACTTACCCATTGACAAGGTTGTTCAACAACAAGTCTCTAGGCCTCTATCTCTCTTGATCCATTGTGCAAGTTGGGGTAGCATCTTTATCATGAAGTCAAGCTTCTCTGAGGGCTGTAATGCCTTGGAAAAGTCCCACCCATGGACGGGGTGCTCCATGCCGATTCAAAAGCTTTCATTTGTGCTTGAGCCTGGGCTGGTGCACCATCTTTACCTCCATCTTTTGGATTTTCTCCAACAGACCAGCATCTTGCATCGATTGTCTTCATTATATGCATACTCTTGCTCTTGGAAAGCTCCATAGCCAAGCCCGACTTTGGCATTGCTTGTTCATATGAATATGCATGCTGATCGGAGGATTTGTAAAACTGTTGGAGGTGGAATATCTGCTTGTTGTTGATGATGAAATCCATGATGGAAATGAAGTCATGATTGCACAACTTCAAAGAATGAGGAAGAATGAAAGAGATGGAAAGAAGGATGAATGGAAAATGAATGAAAATGAATGGAAAGGAAGGTGCAACTTGAGAGATGGTTGTTGACCGGATGGAGTCGCCGGATGTGTTTGCAAGTGCCTCCAAAGGCTGAAATCTTCACGGGAACACATCAACTTTGCAAAGATGAAGTGAAAGACCTCTAAGGTCCCACCGGGCGTGCCAAAAAGCTGTTGATGCAAAATCACGGCACCCACTGGACGCACATCGAGGCTTCTAGGTTGATGTTCGGGCATCCGGTGTGATTGCACAACATGGAAACCTCTCTCAGCGTGGGACTTGTGAAACCGAGAGAGGAATCTCCGAGAGAAGGCTGGTTCTGCTCCTAAACTACCTGCCACAAGCTATTCCGGTGCGAGGCAAAGCTAATCTAATCCTAATCTAACCATGCCAAGGAGACGAGAGAGAGAGAGAGAGAAGGAAAAAACAGCAAAAGCCTACACTAAAACGGTGATACACCGAGAGAAGGAGAATGTTGGACATCTATCAAAACTGCGCCATGGGACAAAGAGAGGTGAGCGATGGGAAGGATGGACGAGATGCATCACGAGGCCCAGGATAGATTTCACATAGAAAATGTCCCAAAACTCCATGAACACGGCTCCAAACCTGCAATGAACATTCAGACATGCACTGAGATACCCGCAAATGAAGAGAGGCAAGGAGAGAACAAGCAAAAATGAGAGAGGATGGATAGATGCATCACAAACACGTTTTGTTGCTCCGGAAGTTTGCACTGAGAACATCATTCCATTAGTAAAAGGCAAAAAACGCCATTACGGAGTAGGGAGGAGGCTCGAACTCCATTTTTAACCCTAGAGAAGAAAAGAAGGGAGGGCCGAGCCGAAAGAATGAACAACTTCTTTTTTTTTTAAAAATGAGCCAAATCTGGCTTTTACATTGCATGGGTCGAGCCCAGGGGATAGAAAACGTGGGAAAACGTGCAAGCCCATTCCTCATTGACTGCAGATGCATTAAATCAGCATGGAGGATCTTACCAACCCATACCCTATCACTTTAAGCAATTTTGGAGGAGAATGTGACCCATTTGTATTAATTTGGCCACTAAAATGTCACTTCTGGCCGTGCAGAAGAAGAATGCGACCCATTAGCATTAAAACGGGTTGTTGAAAGGTCGCTTCTGGCCATTACCACACGTCAGATCCGTTTCTCGATTTTCTCTCTTCAGACTACACCAAAACTCGAGATTGATCCCAGAATCATGTAGAGCATCTCAACAGCTTTCCGTTGATATAAAGAACGTGGAAATCCGAGCTCTGGATCAAAAGATATGGCGATCTGAAGATTTAGGGCACGGAACAGATCAAAACGAATTTTAAAATGTTTTCCCGCTCTTCGCCATCTGGACGACACGTGGCACGTGCTGATTGGACGAGCAATTCTCTCTCCTCCGTCTTTCACGGGCTTTCCTTTTGAAATTGCTTGTGGGCCCCTTAAACTTGGACACGTGGCGCCATTTCATTGGTTCGGTTCAGCGCTCGATAACTCGCCCTTTGACCTTTTGACTTTTCTCTTGTGAGGACACGTGGCAGTTTCTGATTGGTCCTCGGCTCCTTCGGCTCCTTCGCGTACTTCGCCTCCATTTGTCCCAGATGTCCCATTTGATTTTGGGCCCTTTGTGCTCATTTCGGCCGGTTCGGGCATTTCGCGTCCATTTGTCCCAGATGTCCCATTTGATTTTGGACCCTCTGGACTCATTTCGGCCGATTCGGCCGGTTCGGGAATTTTTGGCTGCTTGTCCCACTTTGCTTGGTGACTTGATTCTTTTCGCCGGTTCGTGCCTTTTTGGCTCGATTGTCCCATTTGATTTTGGACTATCTGGCCCTTTTTCGCCCGTTCGGTCGGTTCGCGCCTTTTTGGCCCGATTGTCCCATTTGCGTCCCTCTCGTGCAGTTAGCCAATTTTTCTCGGTCGAACCGGCATTTCGCGCCCGCCGCGTACTTTTGTCCCAGATGTCCCTGTTGCTTTGCGGGCTGTTTGTGCTTACTTGGCCGAGCCGGCAGTTCGGCTTTTTGTCCCAAATGTCCCGATTGCCCCTAGGACTAGGACTTAGTCATTTTTATGATTTTTCTGGATCAACCTACTTGCCTTCTCCTGCACCTTTTTCGCATTTTCTCGAGCTTGCTCTTTTCCTCTCAGAGCAGGGGAACAAAATATTTGAGGGGACTCTCAACATGATTTTTGGCCCGAATGCTCAATTTTCCTCTTGAATATTCGATGCATGTTATCAAAATTACCTTGAAACTTTGACAACACCTACATTAGAACTACTCCCATTTTGATCCTGAATCATCACATTCAACAATGAAGGTTTTGAGAAGTTGGGAGTAGCCAAAACTGGTCTTTGCACATGGCTTCCTTTAGTTTGCTCAAAGGATTTAATTGTTACGCAATCTGTCTATGGAATGGAAGGCATACTTATTTAGCAATGTAGTGAGTGGGGTTTCTATTCTACCATATCCCCACACAAATATTCTATAGTACCTTGTTAGCCCTAGGAACCCACGAATATTTTTGAGATTTTTTGGCCTTGGCCATTCCATCATAACTTTGATCTTCGAGGATCAACTTTGGCCTTCATGGGATACAATATGATCCAAGTACTCTACCTCTTGTACACCAAAAGAACATTTGGATGGATTTGCATAGAGAGTATGTTTCTCCAAAACTTCCAACACTTTATTTACATTTTGTAAGTGTTCTTACCATGTCTTATTGTAAATCAATATGTCATCAAAGAAAACTAATACAAATTTCTTTAAAAATGGCCTAAAACAGTGTTCATCAAGATTTGAAAGGTTGAGGGCACATTTGTAAGACCAAAAGGCATTACCAAAACTCATAATGGCCCTCATAAGTCCCGAAAACCATTTTATGAACATCTTCCTCTTATATCTTAATTTGATGGTACCCCGAACGAAGATCTAATTTTGTGAAATAAACAACACCATGCAATTCATCAAGTAAATCATCAATTACTAGAATAGGAAACTTATCTTTGATGGTGTACTTGTTGAGTTCTTGGTAATCTGGACACATCCTCCATGTTTCATCCTTCTTACGTACCATGACCACTGGTGAAGAATATGCACTCTAGCTATGCCTAATGATACCTGCCTTCAACATTTCCTCCACCATTTTCTCAATCTCACTTTTCTAGGAATATGGGTATCTGTATGGTTTGATGTTAGGTGTTTGGATCCCTGGAATCAACTTAATGGCATGATCATGATCCCTAACTGGTGGTATTCCCTTTGGAATTGCATCAAAAATAGATGAGTGAGCATCCATAATCTTCTGAAGATCGGTGGCATTGAAGACTCTGTATTTTGTACTTCTATGGAAAATAACATTCCTATAAATCTATGTACCCTTTTAAGAACCTTCTACATCTGATGAGAGCTAATAATCTTTGGAGACTTAGCTAACATCTCATTCAATTTTATTGTCCTTCCATCTCAATGAAATCACGTGAACAATTCTTGGAAATTCATCTCTATATTACCTAAGGTTGTGAGTCATTAGACACCTAAAACAATATCTGCCCCTCCCATACAAATAGCAAACATAGGTGAGTCTAACATGTAGTATCCCATGGAAACCTTGATACTATGGCACTTTCCTTTGCACTTGGTTATCCCACCATCCGCAATCATAACTTTCATTTCGGAGCTAGGTAAATAAAACAATTGAGGTGGACAACTAACTTACTATTTATGAAGTAATGAGTACTCCCTGAGTCAATCAACACCGTCACCTTCTATTTTTTGTGATAGCCAATAACCTTGAGTGTTTGAGGAGTATTAATACCTAAAAATGCATGGGAAGAAATTGTAGGTTGGTGATCCTCTACTTCATCTTCTACTGGTTCCTTAGCCTCTCCTATAATTTCAGCTTCCTCATCATCCTCATTGCCTATGTCAATATAGAAAAACTTCTTCTCAACACATTTATGTCCCGTCCATATTTTCTATCACAGTTAAAACATAATCCTTTTTCTCTCTTTTCTTCCGTTTGTTGAGGAGTCAATCTAATTGGCCTTACAAATGAAGGGGAAGAGATACTACGGTCTCTATTGTTAATGAAAGGTGGCCTCCTACCACAAATAACTTTTTCCTTTGCACGATGTGCCATGATAATAGAATCATAAAGCTTGAGTGGATTAAACATATGTACCTCATGCTCGATGTGGTCCTTAAGACCCCCAAGAAATAGGTCATTCAGATTCTCTTCTGGAATATTCTCCACCCTTAAGGATAGGTTTTAGAATTGATGCACATAATCTTTGATTGATCCTGTTTGCCATAACTTTGCTAATTAAATAAAGTAGTTCTCTGAAACACTAGAACTATATTGCAATTGTAACTCCTCGGTAAAAATGTCCAAGTGACACCTAGACCATTCTTCTGCCTCTGAGCACATAACCATAAATACCAAACAAATTGGTCGGGTTCAAGATACAAGGATGCCAATGTCACCTTTTTTCCTGATGGTGTTTGATGTAACTCAAATAATTTCTCCATTTGATTTATCCAATTTAGGGGATCCTTACCATCAAATTTGCACATATCCACTTTCGACATCATGTTCGTGGTTGCGAATAAGTTAGATTCTGATTGGGCTGGAAAAGTGATCCAACATGGTTATTTTGTCCATGATTTTGAACTGAAGATCCTCCTTGGTTGATATGGGACAAATTTGGGCCATACTTGGTTACCCTTTATATGTTGCATGATATCATCCAATCGATGATTGATTTGGGCTATGTCTCCTTTAGAGGCCATCTCAAATTGTACATTTCGTAGCTCATACTCAAGTTGGCTCACCTTATGATCAACTGAGGTAAACCCTAGTGCTTTGAGGAATCTATATTTACCCCTTCTAAATCCATCTCTTCAATCACTACCCCATCTTTATCTAGGGTTTTACCCAGAGTAACTAGGATTTCTTTTTTCTCTTTTGGAAGGCCCCGCCATGATGTCAAACCTTAGGGTTTAGGGTTTCAATACAATTTCAGCTGATTAGTAAAAACCATAGAGAATATCACGATACTATTTTTTTAAGAGCTTTCTGAAAATGTAAAGAACTTAAAAATATTCAACAATTTTCACCCTATGGAGTGATTTTATGAAAAACCCTAAATTTGTAATAACTTTTGCAAAATAAATCAAAAAAGTCTAAAATTTTTAGGTAGCCTTACTTGAAATGTTTCGCAACTCTACTAAAAATATCTCCCACCTATTCACTCTAGTTTACAATATATGGTGGAAACAAAAAAATTAGGGTTTTTACCTAATTTTGGCCCAGATTACAACTTTGATACCACTTGTAATGAAATTACTTGTATAATTCAAATTAAGAGCAATAATAGAACACAAAATAACACAATATTTAAGAATAATGATTTCGATATGCAATTAGAATAGCTTCGCCACTTCGAGGGGGCAACCTCCAAACCATATAATAAGACTCAAATGCTCAAATGATAATGAAATACTACCTATAATCCCCTATATATACTATTCATATGCTATGGCCATCACCAAGGCTGACCTTTTAAGCATGAGAAAGTATAAATTATATAATAAAATGATATGGTAAGCCACAATTCGGCTACTCATATCCTAATACAAGAAATAGGTTAAGGGCATACCGAGAAAAGGAAGTTTTTAAGATCATTGATCTATTGCGCAGAAGTTTCGGTATTTGTTACCTCATAGGTACCATGAACTCAAAGGCATTCACCATTCCTTAGGGTAAATAAATATCAAGTTGAAGGAAGGTGTGTGCTTGATTTGGAAGAGACCTCATCGGATGAATCTAAATTTATGCATAAGGGTCGAGGAGATAGACAAGATGACACCATCGGGCATTATTGACATCGGTGAGGAATCGAATGGGTGAGTCTAATGGTCATAAGCATTAAGAAGGATAGGAGGATAAGGATTTATGTGGATTAAAGGGATTTAAATGTTATTTTTTTCATTGACCCCTTTCCAATCCCTTCACTAAAGAAATTTTGGAAGGAGTAGCTAGGTGCAAGGTATATTCTTTTACGGACGGCTTCTTAGGGTACCACTAATTTAGAATTTCAAAGGAAGACTAGGAGAAGACAAACTTTGCCACTGAATGGGGAAGTTTCTCCTACACTGTTATTCCTTTTGGATTGAAGAATGTGCCTGTTGTGTTCTCGCACATCATGGTAAAAGAATTTCAGGATTTCATCCATAAATTTCTTCAAGTCTACCTAGATGACTGGACTATGTATGGGATAGTGAAATACCATTATGAAAACTTGGGGTTGATGTTTGAGAGATGTCGTCGAGTTGAGGATATCCCTCAACATTAAGAAATGTGTCTTTTCTAATCCCTTTGGAACCCTATTGGGGCATATTATATGTAAGAAAGGCTTACGGGTGGATGTCGCGAAAGTTGTAATTATTGTGGGGTTAGGGGATCCTACCACCAAAGCATTGTGTGTGGATTCCTTGGGCATATGGGATACTACAAGAAGTTCATAAAATGTTATGCCAAGATTGTCATGCCCTTGGAGGAGTTGTTTAATCACAAGAGTGCCTTTCATTGGGGATAAGCACGAAGAGAAAGCATTTGAAAATTTGAAGGATAGGCTTGTTATGATGCCAATACTACATTTTCCTTCTTGGGATAAGCCTTTCCATGTGCATGTTGATGCCTCAAGGATAGCCATTGTAGCGATATTAGCACACCCTAGTTAGGAGATTATTGATCACCCCTTGTGTTTTTCCCATAGAAAGTTAACACCAACAAAAAAAATTACACAACTACGAGCACAAGTCATTGTCTATTATCTATGCACTACATAAGTTCAGAATTATTTTTGGTGACAACATTTACATTCTAGACGGACCACATGATATTGGATTACTTAGTGAACAAGCTCATTCTGCAGGGCACATATGTTTTTGGGTCATATTATTTTAGGAATTTGAGCTTTTCAATTATGGTAAAACAAGGGAAAAACAATTTTGGACCTGATCACTTATCTAGGATTGACACGGGGAGGACTCACGAGATAATTGAGGATACAATGCTAGACATGCAATTGTTTAGGTTATAACGCACCCTTAGACTTATAAGACATCGCAATGTTTCTAAAAATAGGTTTGGCACTAGAAGGAATGAAGGCTTTACAAAGAAAGCAATTTGCTATATGCGTCGCACCTTACATGTTGATTAGTGGAGATTTGTACAAGTTAGGCCATGATGAGGTTCTACACTAATGCATATTAGGACATGAGCACATCATAATTATGGAGGAAGCACAAGGTGGGATTGTAGGATGAAAATATTTAGGAAATGCAACCGTATGGAAGATTCTACTCTCCACGGGGCTTTGGTTGGAAAGCATCTACTAGGACTATATTGAGTTTTGTAAGGCATGTGACCATTGCCAACGCCTTGGCAAACTTAGAAAGAGGAATGAAATGACCTTGTGACCTATAGCAAGACTTTGAAACATTTGACAAATGGGAAATTGGATTTATAGGACCTATTTCACCTACCACACAAAGGATTGGTTTGCGTTATATCATCACTTGTATAGATTACTTGACAAGATGGAAAGAGGTAGCACCTACAAGAGATTGCACTACAACAATAGTCCGATTCTTATGGGAAAACATAATCAGCAAGTATGGATATCCGTTGATTTTAACAAGTGATAGGGTACAAATTTTCTAAATTAAATGGCTAGGATACTGTTAGTAGATTTTATGGTGGTCCATCAAAATACCACCCTTATCATCCACAAGCAAATGGAACTATTGAGGCATTTTAAAAATACTAAGTCATAGGTTGACCAAGATTTATGATGTTTGAAGACAAGATTGGGATGAAAAGTTATCAATCATTTTATTGGCATACAAGACAACCTACAAGAGGTTGAACAAGGCCAACCCATTTCAATTGGTGTTTGGCATGAAAGTGTTTTTCCATTAGAATTCATGTTACCATTGTTGCATATAGCGTGTGCGGGAGGATTAGGTGATTAAAAACACCGGAAGAGAGGATTGATAAGTTGATGCGCTTAGATGAAAGGCGATCACTTGCTAGATGAATTCAAAAGATTGGAAAGACCTGCAGGAAAAGGCGTGGCCTAATCGTCATATCAAGAACAAAAATTCTGTGGTTGGGTAGATGGTTTTGTTATATGATTCCAACTTTTGTGCCATCTGAAAGTTTAAATTCCATTGGTTAAAACCATACATCATCTCGTACATCCTTTATTCAGAAATTTCTAGTTACAAGTGCTAGATGGGATGATATTACCATGTCATTTCAATTAGAGTAGGCTAAAAACCTACTATAAATAATTCTTCTTGGTGTTTGTAAATAAGGCCATTTTTCTATCTAGTTTAGGATTTCCTTTAATGCATTTTCCTTTATTGTGTTTCCCTTTCTCGTTGCTTGTTACTTTCCATTTGTTTTATTTTGTGCCTTATTTTCCAGCATCCATAATAATTTCTAAGGTTGTGTATGTGTAGAGGACCACGCATCTATTTTAGTGTGGGGTGGAGTAGTACGAAGTGAATTATAAGCCAGTAGTAAAAGTTGGGAAGACCCATATTAAATGATGAAAAGCGTGTAAGGTAGAAAGGAAGTGGGGAAATGGTGGATAATGAATTATGGTGTCAATAAGGTTGTAAAAAATACCACATAAAAGAATGAAGAGCACAAGAACAACATGAGATAGGCAAAGGCCAAAATCACTTAAGGGATAGAATAAGTTCCTTTGGTGCTGCAGACGCGCAAGTAAGAGTCTTTGGTCGGTAAGGATTTTTCAGCGCTAGAAGGTTGTAGAGATTTTTTCGCACATGAATGGGCATGTGGGTAAGGGCGCTTAAGTTCGGATTAGTAAAAAAACTAACATTTAATGCTAAGTACGTTGGTAGGTGGCATAACATTTATTACTAGAAAGAAGGAAAAAGCTATAAGTATGAAGTTGGACATGTTATTATTTACCTTGCTATTACAAAGTTAAAGATCTCTTGCAAAGTAGACATCTAGAGAGATTTGTGTGAAGGAATAAGAATCATAGGGATCTAAAGTATGCAACTAGATTGATCTAAGAACTAGAGTGGAAGGCATACACGGGTGTGGGGAGAGTTCTTTTGGAGTAATTTGTCTTGTATAAGGTTTTTCGTAGTTAGGGTATAGTGGCTAGGGCACGAGAGATTGGAGGATTCTTCACGAGTTAAGCCTTGGAGTTAAAAAGAGTGGTAGAATAGAGAAAGAAGGAGGAACTTAGGTTTTAACCCAACAAGTAAACATGGCACCAAAGAAGGAGCCATTTCACCAAATAAAGCCGAAGGGAAAGGGAAAAAGGAAAAAAACCGCTACCATCACTAGCTCTAATGTAGAATGGTATGCGAAATGTAGTACCCAAATGGAGTGCTAGTTGGGAAAGAGTGGGTGTCACACTTGAGGAAGATGGTTGTGAACGACTGCAACCATCACACAAGCACTATAGAAAAATATATGCCATTGGAATTATTTCATCCAATGAATAAGGGGACAACGAAGGAATGTAGATCTACAACAATGAAGTAAAGGTAAAGTTAGAGAAGGTCGAGGTTGATACAACTATATGAGTTTCCTTACTTTGGAAAGATGAGTGGATATACCGGTGGTTGGTGTCACATGTGCATGAAAGACCATTTCTATTTTGTAGGCCACAAAATGTGCATAAACCCTCATCTTATATCAAAATTACTGGCATGATTTATGAGGAGATTCCATAGATGATGAATTAGAGGATAAGGAGGCCATAAAGAAGATAGTGGAGTCCTATGACTACAAAAATGGTTCACATTATTTTGATATCACAAAGATCCCCGACCATGTTATGAGGATGGCCACGTGCTTGGTTACCAAGCTGAATGATCAAGAAACATGGACATAGTGAACAAGGCATGGTTTAATGTATGCTAGAAGATCTTAGCAGAGACTATTTATAAATTATCTACCTTTATTGCAGATGAGATCATTAGCAGCATGTAAGAAGGAGAAAATATATAGTTCGGCAATATTCTCCTCACTATCTTCTTCTCAAAAATTGGAGAGCCCGATGGGCCAGAGAAGTTCATATGGGATTATTTAGAAGAAAATTCCTTGCTCATGAAAAGGTTTGATAAATATACATATGATACCATGATGGCCGCTCTCAAGGTGCACCTGGAAAAATGGTACAAGTGAATGCATAGCGCATTTGAGGTAGAGTGGAGGATTCCTAAACAAATGATTACAGGTGCTCGTGGATGGAGAAGTAGAGTTCAATGTATATAAGAATTTTTGCATTGGAAGGTTGACATTAACACATGGGACTAATAGTCCTTAGTGCAAGCTACCATTTTATTTCATCGCGTAATAATTCCAAATAGGGTTTAACTATTTCAATGAGGAAAAAGGATAAGGATTAACCTTAGTGAGGTAGACCAATACCACCAAGAGCTGTATCGAAAGCTTGTGTACCCAGAGAAGCACACGTATGTTGAGAAATATGTTTCCCATAAAGTACAAATGATGAAACCATCAATGTTTCGATCACCGAAAGGACCACAACAAGGGTATATCTGCAGCATAAGACCAAAGTTTGAGAAAGGTGCCTACCAGAGAGTGATGTCTCCATTCTAGAAGACCCCAACGAGAGAAAGAAAGATGTGTTGAAGAAGAGGGAGAGATAAGAGGTGAAAGAGAATAAGGTACCAAGTGTGTGAAAACAACACAATCTATGGGCATGCAGGAAGTAAGCACTAATCCAACGCATAGGAAGAATTCCCCGCTTAAAGAGAAGACCCCAAAAGAAGAGGCGCTAGAAACTAAAAATCCTATCACACAAGAAGAATCACCAAGAAAGGTTTCACCTATTAAAGAGAAATAAAAGGAAGAGTTTCCTAAACTAGAATCACTAGTTAGGAAGAAGTAGAAGGTGGTAGAAAAGGTAGACTCGGAGGAGACCAAGAGCCTGAGAGGCCTATAGGTGAAAAGATGACTTGAGCCCAAGGAATCTCATGACCATCAAGTATATTATGTCCACAACTCTGAGGATGAGGAATTGAAGAGAATAATGGTGAGGAGGAAGAAAATGCTCAAGGAAAGGGGGTGAGTGAAGAAGTAAGCACCAAAATCAAAGAACATTAAGCCTCGCCAAGGAGCAAGTAGAAGAAAGAACAAAAGAGAAGTAGCTAGAATCATTAAGGATTTGGTGGAGCAAGAGTTGGAATGTAATGCGGATGAAGTATTAAAGGAAGGAGAAGAAGAGAGAGTTGGGAAAGAGTATGACAACATGGGTGGAAATCCCAATTTAGCTGTAAGCTTCCCAAAGGTTGTGCGAATAGGTGGGAAGAGAATAGTGGTAGCATAAGGGAAGGGAATGAGTTACATCCATGATCTAAGCAAGGTGCCACACATATACTTCTAAAGAACCATGCCAATAGAAAACTCCTATCCATGAATTTGTTTGATGAAGAAGACACATATCCATGAACCAGAAAATGCTATCTTTGGCATTCTAGTCCCACATGGAAGAACCTAAGTTGAAGTAAACTAAATAGCATTGATGAAGATGCAATAGAATACGGGCGAAAACCCACTTGTAAATTTCCAACAGTTTATCAAATGAGTAGGTTTGCAATGCACTCAATAAAGTTTCAGTTGAGGTTGAGGCCAGAATCTTTGGAAGGAATGATAGGGTGAGATCCCTAGAGGAAGAGTTGGAGAAGAAAAAGGAGGAGATCGTAAACAAAATTAAAATCTGAAGCAAGAAGAGATTATCGTGCTTAGTTAAGGCATGAACTAAAGGAGGAGAAGGAAAATTTTCATGAAGTCTATAAAAAGGTGGAAATGATTATGGATGTCATTGTCTTAACGCATCCCGACCTAGTGCCGCTTTGAGAAAAATATGAATCAGCCTTGCGAGTGTCTCAGAGGATTTAACTCACATCCTCACTATGGAAAGGTGGCCACTCACCTTAGAATCCACGTAAGAGGCACTTTGGCATGCCAAGAAAAATAATAGAAGCTTAAGGTTGTAGAGATCATCACTCTATACCAAACTCCTTGCTAATTAAAAGGTCGTTGCGCAAGTTACTAAAACTACGTATGACAATTGTACCGATAGAGATAGAGTAGAAAACACCCTATTTTATACACATGAAATGGAAATTAAAGATTTTATAGAAAAGAAAAATGGGAATAGAGTAGAAAGGAATAATATCCAAGCCAAGGTAGAGAAAAAATCAGAATCTATAGAGACCTTACGGGCTCGATTAAAAGTTTGCTAAAGGAGTTATACCCCCACATCACCTACGGGATGGATGTAATCGATGACTTGGGGAAAAAATTGAAGGGTATCATTGATACAATGAGTGCTAAAGGGGAGGATCTAAGTTTTGAGGAGGTGAGCACCCTAGTAGGTGACCACTATCGAAAGCACAAAACAAGGTTGACGCCTCGGATAAGCTAGAGTCGAAATAGGAAAGGTTTCCCTCTCCTCCTTCAACAATAAACATGTTCTCCTTCATTTCCCCATTTTTTCATTATTTCTCTGATTCTTCATTCCTTCATTATTTTTCAAACTATTCGATCCTTCCATTCTTTATTCATTAAAGAGAAGTGTTCCCGTGAATGGACACCATGCATAGTAGTGGGGTGATGTTGGGCCCTAGAATATTTGCTAAGTAAAATAAAGAACATAGGACCTATATGAAGAAGGGTGCGCGGGGTAAAATTCTAAAGGGTAAGGTTTTATCAGGTTTTAATAGAACCCATGGTGCACTTGCAAGGTAAATTAAGGGGTTTTAGGGCTTATCCATATTTGGCATTCCTAGAAGCACACGAGAAAAGTGTGACATGTCTAGCATGCGAAGTGGATAAGGTGACATCCTAATAGCTTGATGGTCAAGAAAGGAATATTCCATTTGATGAAATGATCCAGAAAGACATCATTGCAAAGAGTGGAGATCTTGTATCGAGGAGGCATGATCCATTAGAGGACCACATCAACACTTGGCAACCAATTTTTTACTTCACGAAGGCATGGTGGTGGTTAAAAGCTATATATAGAGATGCTCGTGTAAAATAAAATTTCGTCAAGGGCATCAAGAAGGATATCGAGAGATATCATAGAAGAAAAGGATAAGAGAGGTGAATCCCTATAGAAATGATAATGGGTTCTATGGGTTAAGGTTCTCATTAAGAGGACTATAGAAGAAATGGCATATCCGGAAGGATGGGTTTGTGATTAGTTTTGTAATATGCAAAGTATAACTCAGGTTATTGATGCATGACTTTGATCTAAAGTGATATATTGGTATGTAATGTGGTTATTGAAGTTGATCAATATGAGTATATGACTCCACTTTAAGTATAGTTTTTCCATGGGTATAAACCCTAATGCATTCTCTATACATTTGGATAAGATATGTTATTTGTCGATGTTTCTTTCATTATTTGAAAGGATGCATTATTATAGTAACTCATCTTAAGTTCCTAAAATAAATGCATGTTTATTTTCCTTTTGCATCTAATTCTTTTTCATAAATGATGCATTCTCACACAACTCACATAAAGGAGGGGCTCGACGCCCACGCGTGCCTTGGGTGAGCACCCAACACCTCTTTGGGTGATAGGGAAATGAGAATCTGATTAGACTATTACTCTAACGGTATAAAAATTACTACATGGCTACATGTATGCATGGTACATTCATTCAAAGATGCGTCATCAAATGGGAAAGCTGTTCTGGAATTAACAGCAGATATTATTCAAACTTTTGGGTATCAAATTTTTATCCATTGGTGAATGAGGCATTATAGGTAGTCAAGAACCTTACTATGTGAGATAGTGCCATGGTTGAGGACCGAATTCTTGAATTATTAGGATAAATTGAGTTGGGATTGCACTTCATAGAAGAAGAGAGGGAGGAGGTGTAAATTGAGCGCAAATACAAGGGAAAACAAAAGGAAAGTTAATCTTTTGACGAGAAGATGAGGAGGTGGAAAAATGAGATGTTAACCATACGTAAGGTATGCATGGAGCATTAGATAAAGTAGATGAAAAAGTACACGCATACCATGAAACCTTGAAAATAAAGAAATTTGACATCGGTACATAGAAAAGCCGAAGGGAGATGTCGTTGGGAATTACTAGATGGAACAAGAAGTGTCAAAAATCATTAATCCACTACATGAATTCCAAGATTTTTCCAAATGTGGGTATCATTTAAAGGAATACATCTCTCATGTGGGAGAAATGATGATTAAGTGAAAAGAAGGTGCATGGCCAATTTAGAAGAGACCTTATATGATGAATCTGAATATGTGCATCAAGGTTAAGGAGGAGATTAATAAGATGATAAGATCATGTATCATTGAGGCAATTTAAGAATCTGAGTGGGTGATCCCAATGGTAATTAGTATTAAAAAGGATGGAAGGATAAGGATTTTTGTTGACTATAGAGACTTGAATGTTGTGTGTGTCATAGATCCTTTTCCAACCCCATTTACTGAGGAGATCTTGGAAGGTGTAACAAGGCCGAGAGATCTATTCTTTTACAGATGGATTTTTTAGGCTATCACCAGGTGAGACTTGAGAAGGATGAAAAAGAGAAGACTACTTTCACCACTGAATGGTGAATTTTTTCTTATACGGTTATGCCTTTTGGATTGAAGAATGTGCCTATTGTATTTTCACGCATTGTAGTACAATCCTTTCAAGACTTCATCCATAAGTTTCTGCAAGTTTACCTAGATGATTGGAAGGTGTATGGGTTAGTAAGAGACCATTGTGACAATTTGAGGTTGATTTTTGAGAGATGAAAGTAGTTGAGTATCTCTCTTAACATTAAGAAGTGTGTCTTTGCTACCCCATTTAGCACTTTACTTGGTCACATCATATGCAAGGAAGGCTTATATGTAGACCCTATAAAATTGGTACCCCATTTAGGAGCCTACAAGTCAAACATTTTTGCATGGATTCTTAGGGCACGCAGGATATTATAGAAAATTTATCAAAGGCTATGCCAAGATTACTACGCCATTGGAGGAGTTGTTGAAACATAAAGGTAAATTCCATTGGGGCGAGGCACAATAGATGGATTTTGACACACTAAAGGATACACTTATCACTGTGCCCATCCTACATTTTCCCTTTTGGGATAGGCCCTTTCATGGGTATGTGTATGCGTTAGGAAAGGTGATTGGAGTGGTCTTAGCATAGACTCAAGAGGGGATTGTTGACCATCCCTTGTGTTTTTCTAGTAGGAAGTTAACCCCAACAAAACAAAATTATATGACCATAGAGCACAAGGATTTTTCAATGATCTAAGCTATGCACAAATTTATGTAGTATTTGCAAGCAATGCCTTTCATTTTCTACACAAACCACATGGCATTAAATCACTTAGTGAACAAGCTCATTTTGCAAGGGCACACATTTTGGTGGGTTTTACTTTTTAGGAGTTTGATTTTATAGTTGTGGTGAAACTAGGGAAGAAAGATTTAGGACCTGACCATTTATCATGAATTGACTTATGAGAGGATGTGAACATTATTGAGGATACAATGCTAGATGCATAGTTTTTTAGATTGCAAAGCACACGCCCTCGACTAGGAGGATACTTTTGTTTTCTTACGAATAGTTGTGCACAAGAAGGAATGAAGGTCTTGGAGAAAAAATAGTTGTCTATACGTGTCACGTCCTATATGTTGATAGGCGGAGACCCGTCCAAACTAGGCCGAGATGAGGTTTTTTTGGTGTGTTTTAGAGCATGGGCGTACGCAATCATGGAAGAAGCTCATGGTGGCATCACAGAGGTCACTATGTAGGAAATGATACCATGCACAAGATCCTATTGCAAGTCATTGAAGAGAAATAGTTTCCTAGGATTGTATTAAATATTGCAAGGCCTGTGATCATTGCCAACACCTTGGTTAACTAGGAAAAAGAGACAAAATTCCATTAAGACCTATTTCTAGTGCAGCCATTTGAAAAATGGGCAATTGACTTTGTGGGCCCTATTTTCCTAGCCACACGTAGGAAGGGTTTGCGGTATGTTATTACTTCCATATATTATCTTACGAGGTGGGAATAGGTGGTGCCTACAAAGTATTTCATGATGGCTATAATATCTAGGTTCTTATGGGAGAACGTAATCAATAGATGTGGATATTTTTGAGTTTAACAACTTATTGGGGCACGCATTTCTTAAATGAGACTGTTCAAATCTTGTTGGTAGAGTTTATGGTGGCCCAACACAAAACTCTACCATACCACCCTAAGGTTAATGGACCTATTGAGGCATTTGACAATATATTAAGCCACATGTTAAAAAATATTTGTGATGTCGAAAGAAGAAACTAGGATGATAAAGTCTCTACAGTACTATGGGCATATAGAAAAACTTATAACCAATTGAACAAGGCCACACCCTTTCAACTCGGTGTTTAGAATAGAGGCATCTCTACGTATTGCACATGCAAGAGGATTGGATGATGAACAAGCATGAGAGGAGCGCATTGATAAACTTATGGAGTTGGATGAGATGTGTGCCATTTCCAAATGGAGTCAAAAGATGGAGAAATAATGACATAAGGCATGACATGATCGTCACATTAAAAACAAGAAGTTTGAGGTCAAGCAGATGGTTCTAATCTATGATTATAAGTTTTTGTACCACCCAGGGAAGCTTAAGGTACATTAACTAGGACCATATTCTATCACTTATATACTTGATTCATGCACTTTCCAATTACAAGCACTAGATGGCACAAGGTTTCCTAGTTTCTTTAACGAGAGTAGGTTGAAGCCCTACTATAAATAAGTCTTTGGTGTGTTTGTAAATAATGTAATATTGCAAGTTAGTGTATAATTTCCCTTAATGAATTTTCCTTTATATGTGTTTCCTTTCTTTATCATTTTTCTTTTCCTTTATGTTCTATGTTTTGTGCGCATTGGCACGCTGGTAGCTAAATACATTTGAAGTGATTTCATGTGTAGAGGACCGCACATACTTTTAGTGTGGGGTGGATTGGCATCTAAATTTGAAAAACATTGGTGTGTTTCTAAGGAATATGGACTATTGGAAGACTCATTCTGGATGACTAGTGAAAGGAAGAAGACTAATTTGTGCGGAGGAGGTGTTCAAATGTGTGCATGTGTAGTGAAAAAGGTGTTCAATTTGTTTCATAATAAAGATGTATTGGAGAAAAACTTGAGTTGAGTATAGACCACACAAAAGAGAAGCAACGATCGAGTAGTGTAGTGCCTACTTCCCTTTGACACTTTTAGATATTGATACTATGGATTTCATTATAGACATTACTATATTTTGATTTAGTATGTTGCTAGACATTGGATTATGGATTATTGTGGATTTTGGTTTGATTATGATGCATGATGATTATTAGAGACACCTGACATGTGGATGATGATATATTATTAGACATGGATATTTTATGGATGTTGTCGGATATGTGATTTTTGGATATTGTGATTTGATCTGGAAAATGAATATTTTATGATGCGAGATATATTTGTTGATTAAAAATGCAAATGATGTAATAAGTGACTTCGATGTTGTTGTGATTCATTGTGTAGTTGATTTTTGTATCATATTGGATGTTCTGATATGGCCACCAGGCCGAAGGAGGTATTTGTGTTTTGTAGGTTAACACATCACAACAATGTTGGGGGATTGAAGACTAACCATATTGAAATTCTGGGTGAATTCAACAAGGTCACCATGGCAACTATTGTGTGTGTGTGTGTTGTATTTTGTTAGGGATTTCCATGGGGGATTTCCATTATTTGTGACCATGGGGTTTTATGTTTTGATTAATGTGGTTTCTTTATTAATGTTGCATGTGTTTATTTTGTGATGTGTTACCCCTTTTCATTAGTTATTATATATGTTGTATTAATGTTGTGAATAATCATGTGTTAAAATAAATAAATCAATATGTCATAAGAATGTAATTAATGAAGTTGTTGCCCTTAAAAGTAATGTTGTAAGAGTGTGTAAGAAATGTTGTAAGAAATGTGTAAGAAGGTGTAAGAGATATGTAAGAGAATGTAAGATAGATTTTTTGAGTGTGAAACACTTCATCCTTTTGGGAAATTCGAATTTGTCCTTGGAGGCTTTATTTGGAGGCTTGTGGGACAAGTTAAACTTGTCCCACACCTCTTAAAATTATTCACCAACCATACCTATGGTGTAGAGGTTAAATTTAGACCCTTTTATTGCATTTTGAAATGACTATTTCTAATTTTTAATTGCACTTCTCTTACATGTTTTAAATTCAGTTCTTTTGGGGTATGGGTTATTTTAGAGTGTGTAAGTTTATTGTCATTTTTATTTATTATGTTCAGGTGAATGATGTTGACTTTGGTCTTGGGGTTGAGAAAGAATGATGTGGCATCCCACATGGATCCACATCATCCTCTTCTCTTCCCTCTCCTTTAAAAATTCAAATTTCTTCCTTGTTGGGGTTGTTGAAACTTTGCATACCTTCCTTGGGGATGAATTTCTTGCTGATTTTGGAGTTTGTTGGTGAAAGAAGATTGGAGACCATTGTATGTTGTGTGTTGCTGATTTTGGACTGCATTTTGGCATTTGGAAAGCTTGTTGATCTTGGAAAAAACTCCATTATGGAGAGGTAGGAACTTGAGCCTTTTAAAATTCTTCTCTCTCTTACATGCTTGAATGGAAATGGTGAATGTTGTTATGTGTGTGTTGGCTGGTTGGGTAGACTAGCTTAGGATATGGTGTAGGAGAAGGCTATGGGGATTTAATATGGGGGCATAAGGGAATGCCAATGGCATCATTTTTATTGTGGAGGGAGTTTGGGATTGGGATCCACCTTGGAAAAGAAATAGCTTGCATTTCTTACTCTTGGGGGCATAAGGGAGAAACTTTAGGGGGCATAAGGAGGGGTTGGGAGGCATAAGGTTTATGGGATATGATATTGATATTGGCGGTATGATTATTGGTGGATGCCCAATTCCCAATTGGGAGGCATAAGTAGTTTTCCCCATAGATCCTTGCTCTTGTTGGATTCCTTGGAAGAAGCCTCAATTTTGTTGCATGTATTTAATGTAGTGGTGAACTACATTCTTCTTGAACTGTGTTGTTTAAATGTGTAAATGCTGCTTGTATGTTTTATGGAAGCATTGTTGCCATGAGTTGATTCTCATCTTATATTTCAATATGGTTGGGGCTCGGGGCCAATGAGGAAGGATGGCTTCTCCCTTATCATTGGATGTCTTGGTTGGGTGGAGATCATTGCCTTTCCCCCTTGTTGTGATCAAGATGAAAAGATGAAGGAATGGAGCATGTTGTTGTTTTGAAGTCAAGAAATGTGTAGTTTGACAGTCCCCTCTTGTGAGCAAGTTCATTATAATCCTTTCCACTTTGAAGTGGATAAGTTGTATAAATATTTGTAATGTGAAGACAATTGTATTGGTGATGGAAGATTGAAATTGGAATGTGAAATGTAAAGGAGTTTATGCTACTCTTTGTTTTTGAAAAAGAATGTTGTATAGTTTGTAAATTGCATTTTGTATTTAGAAATCAAATGGAAAGGAGAAAATTGTAAAGTTGTATTGGAGATGAATAAAGGATTGCATTAGTTCTCAAAATTGTATTGTGTATTGGATTTGAGTTGCTGTTAAAGAATGAGATTTCTGTTTGTAAAGGAAGAATGCGTGTGAAGAAAAGACAATGTTGTATTTCCTTTAAAATGTTTTGAAATTTTGAAATTTGAACTGCAATTTAACTTGGAATTGAATGGTTGATTTAAACAAGAAAATATATATTAGATTGGATTAGAAACAAGTTATTACACATGTAAATGATAAAATTGATATACAAACTTAAAAGAAAAGATCACTGTTATAAACTTTGCACTGGCAATTCATTTTAATAAAAATGTACAGTTCAGACCTGCATACATTAATTAACCTAGAGATGTTAAAATTTAGTATGTTGTATCTTAAATGAACTCAAATTGACAAAGAAAACTTAAGAAAACAATCTAACCATTGTAAAATCGAATCAAATCCCTTCTTGGGTCGTTTTTCCGATTGTTGGAAAAATACAAATTGAAATAAATTGGGCAAATTAACTTCTCTAAAACACTCTAAAACCTCCCTAGACTAATCCTCCATGTCTATTTGACATGTTGAGTGAAGGAGGAGATCTAATTTAACCAAATTGAGAAGTTGAAAACTACCAGTTCACTAATTAAAAGCCTGCAGATTTGTTTCTCAAAATTTACAACTTAAACTTCATCAAATTCCAAAATTGATGCATCCTATGTATATAGGACATCGAGATATTTCCAAAAATTCCTCGTTTTCCCAAAACTAAGCTTTCTAGCTCAAGTTATGGCCATTTGAAGTTTTACTTCAATTTGGCATTCAAAAGGAATAAAATTTAATCTAAGTTAAAAATTTAATTTTGACTTTGGAAAATTTTCCACAAAAATTCCACTACCCCACCCATCCCGTAACCAATCGGGATCTGCCACGTGGCACCTCAGAGGGGTGGACCAAACTTAAAACTTATCTTTTGAAAATTTTACCTTGGAAAATTTTCACTTTTCCCGCCTGGCCCGTAGCCAATCAGAGGGTGCCACGTGTCCTCTTGGGGCTACGGTGGAGGTGCGGTTCCCTTTTTTCCCTTATCCTTTTGAAAATTTTGGGAAAAATTTTCATTTTAGTCCTGTCAGCCCACAACCAATGAGAAGGTGCCATGTGGCACCTTTGGGTGGCAAGCAGGGAGGGTGGACCCCTTTGTTTCTTTTAGTTTTTGACTTGGAAAATTTTTGCAAAATGTTCCCCACAGCCCGCAACTCTAGCTTCCCCTTAGATTTTCCTTCTACCTTGGGTGTGTAGACCCATGCATCCCCTTTTTCCTTTTTTCCTCCTTTCAACGTAATTCACCAATCTTGCTTGTCGCTTTGCTAATCCCTTACCCCTTTTCCCGCTTGAACCCGGGCTCGGCGCGTGTTTGCCGAGGGCCCGTGGAGGCATGAGAGGACTTGTGACTTTTTTCCCATGCTATGGGGAAAATTCCCTAAGCCACCCTATGACCCACTGACCCATTCAAGGCACTTTCCCCACCTCTTGACATGTGTCCCCCTAAAGGAAAATTTGACATAAGAGCTACACCTAGCCATAGCTTGAGTTATACAAGGAGTTAGAAGGACTTATTTATATCACTGGAAAGGTGAGAAAATTTCCTATCCATTGGGAATGGTTGAGGGAAATTTTGAAATCATTAATTATGAGAAAAATATTGTTGAAAATCTGAGCCTATTAGAGAGTGAGTGTGGGGGTAAATTACTCCCGAACCTAACTAAAGGTCACCCAATCTCTTAATCCATAGGAGTTAGGAGACTTCACCACTTTTCTTTCCAACCATCATCAAGCCTTTTCTTGGTCATATGAGGATATGCCAGGACTCAATCCCGATATTGTGGTTCACAATATCGTTACTCTTCCCGACATCAAACCGGTTAAACAAAAATTGCGTAAAATGCACCCTCGAGTAGCCCTTCTTGTTAAAGAAGAGTTGCAGCACTTGCTTTCGGCTAACTTCATCCAACCCATCAATTATCCACAATGGGTTTCAAATGTAGTACCAGTAACTAAAGCTACTAGAAAAATTTGAATTTGTACCGACTTCCGAGATCTTAATCTTGCTTGTCCAAAAGATGATTTTCCTCTACCTAATATTGACCAACTAGTGGATTTAATGCAGGTCATGAGAAGCTTTCTCTTATGGATGGTTTCTCTGGGTATAATCAAATTCTTATCGCACCGTGAGGACCAACAAAAACTTCCTTCATAACTCCTTGGGGACTTTTTGTTATCGTGTCATGCCTTTCGGTCTTAAGAATGCAAGAGCAACCTATCGGCGAGTTAATGACCTACATCTTCCACGATATGGAAGATTACGTCGATGATCTCCTCGGTAAATCCAAATGCCGTTAGGATCATCTTTTCATTCTTACACCTCTCTTTGAGAGGCTTATTCACTTTTGTCTTCACCTAAATCCATCTAAGTGCATGTTTGGCGTTCTCACTGGTAAAATCTTAGGCTTTATCATTTCTATTAGGGGTATTGAAGTAGACCCCGCAAAAATAAAAGCTATCCTTGAGATGCCTCCCCCTTCTAACTTAAAGCAACTCTGCAGTCTTCAAGGATGCCTTCAATTAGTGCATCATTTTATCTCTAGACTGTCAGGCCGTTGTCAACCTTTCCATCATCTCCTCTCGTAAGAATGTTCATTTTGAATGGGATGAGCATTGCCAAAAAGCCTTTGATGATCTCAAAGCTTATCTTCTTTCTCCACCTATGCTTACACCTCCACGTGAGGGGGAGCCATTCTATCTTTATATCTCTATGACTGACCATGCTCTGGGAGCCATGATCTCGCATCGGGATGCTTGTGGTAAAGAACAAGCCATCTATTACATCAGCCGTACTCTCCATGAGTATGAAACACGCTATTCAAGCTGAAAAGTCTGTGTTGTGCTCTCTTCTTTGCAACTTCTAAGCTTCGTCACTACCTCCTCAATCATAAAACTTACATTGTCACAAGTGTCAATCCACTCAAGACAATGCATGTGAAGCCTTATCACAATGATCGTATCACTCGTTGGCTCATGCTTATGACAGAATTTGATCTCAATTTATCCCACAAAAATCTATCAAGGGTCAGGTCATTGCAGATCAATTAGCTGATGCTCCTCTTCCGGACACTCAAGACCCTCTCACTCAATTCCCCAATGAGTATATCCAACAAATTGATTTCAGTCTTTCTCCGTTTAAAGTAAAACTCTTCTTTGATGGATCCAAATGCCACGAAAGGGGAGGTGCAGGTTTCGTTATGATTCCTCCTTGGGGTGCACCTATCCCAGTTGCACATAAACTTAACTTTGAGTGTACCAATAATATGGTTGAATATGAAGCTCTTGTTTTAGGTCTTCAAAATGCCATTAATCTTGGTGCCCGCCATATCGACATCTTTGGTGACTCTGAACTCATCGTTAATCAAGTCACTGGTGTCTATCAATGCAAGAATGATATCCTTCAAAAATATCACGATATCGTTCTCTTTCAACTTCAATCCTTTGATAAATTCACTATCCAAGCTATTCCTCACACTGCGAATCGATTCACAGATACGATGGCTTCTTTAGCCTCACTTATTCTGCCTTTTACCGAAGACTCGTGACTTTATGTGGTTGTGCAACGATTAGACCAACCATCTCATCTCAGGCAACTGACTTCAATCAATGCCGTTACAACCAATACACAAGACGAGTGGTATCAACACATTGTTGATTATCTATCCCATTCAGTGCTTCCTCCAGATCTTACTTCCAATGGTAGAAGATCTTTTATCCTACGCGCTAATCGCTATACTATTCTAGGCGGAATCCTCTACAAACGTGGTTTTGATGGTATTTTGCTTCGATGCCTCAAAACCCCTGAATCATCTAAGGCTATCCAGGAGGTCCATGACGGTATCTGTGGTGGACATTTTAGTGGTTTGGCCGTAGCTAAACGCATCTTATGCTTAGGCTATTATTGGCCTTCTCTTAATTGAGATTGTTGCGAATACACTAAGAAATCCAATCTTACACATATCCCTAGTCAAGCTTTGCAACCTGCGACAAATTTGTGGCCTTTTTCACAATGGGGTCTTGATCTCATCGGTCTTATCAATCCCCACTCTTCACAGCGTCATCATTCTATCATTACTACCACAGAATACTTTACTAAGTGGGTGGAAGCTATTCCCCTTTCCTCAACAAAAGCTAAACCAATTGTTGATTTTGTTTATCAACACATCATTTGTCACTTTGGTATTCCACACAAACTCATCACAGACAATGGTAAATCTTTCAAAAATGTCGATTTACAGAATCTCTGTGATGCTTTCAATATCAAACTCAGCTTTTCTTCTCCATACTATCCCCAAGCTAACGGCCAGGCCGAGGCTTCCAATAAAACTTTGCGTAACATCCTCGCAAAGGTAACTAGTCGAGCTGGTAGGGATTGGCATTTACATATCCCTTTTTCTCTCTGGGCTTATCGGACTAGCATTCGTACTCCTACTAGTGCTACTCCCTTCTCTCTTGTCTATGGGTCTGAGGTTGTTCTTTCGTTGGAAGTCCAAATCCCCTCTCTTTGTGTTTCTCTTAGAGAATTTGTCTCTGATGAGGACTATCGTCAAAAGTGTCTAGCACAGCTTGAGTTGTTAGATGAGTGGCGTCTCAATGCTCTTGAACATCATCAAGTCTATCTTGAGCATGTTAAACATGCTTACAACAAGCACTTGCAGCACCGTGACTTCAAAGTTGGTGATCTTGTTCTTAAAGAAAACCAAAATGTCACTACACTAGAACGGAGTCAGCGTGGTAAGTTTGCTCCTAACTGGATGGGTCCATACGTGGTTACTCATAAATATGGATCTGGGGCTTACCGTCTATCTTCCATGGATGGTGTACCTGAAATGGAACCTATTAATGCCTTGCATCTAAGGCCCTTCTACTGTTAAAATCTATCTTACATGTTCTTAGTCACAAAATAGATCTTTCATCCATCTATAACCAGTCATACCTTTTTGTAGTGATTTAGGACTATGTGGTTCTCCATGCGTTATGTCTTTTTCTACCTTAAAATATGAGTACCGTGGCTCTACTCATGGCATTTTTCTTATGGATATGTTCCTCCTCATGGTAGGAACACCTTAATCACTTCTTCATTTGTCCCAAGTGTCTATCTTAATCAAATCTACTTAGGGCATGAGTACGCGTTTGTATATGTTTTCTTTCCCTCTATCTGATCTATCTGGTCTAAACTCAGCTTCCTCCCAACAACGACAAAAAAGAAAAAAAAAAGAAGAAGATGCTATCCAAAATTCCTAAAAGATAGACTGATCCCTTGAAGGACAGCTATCCATGCATTATTAAGCAAATCAAAAGATATAGACCATACCCTTGAAGGATGGCTATCATTAAATTCAAGCTACAGACTGTTCCCTTGAAGGATGGTTGTTTCTCTCATGGAATTCCCAAGGCTTCTCACATTGATCAGCCTTTTCAGTAACAGACTTTATCTTCGGCCAGTTTGTTCACTTTTTAGCATCACTGAAAGACTTCCCATATCGATCAGTCTTTCCACATCTAGCAAACTTCCCGCCTTGATCAGTTTTCTTTTTCTCAAAACAAACATCATGAAGCTGAGATATAAGACCTTTTTTGATCATATGGAGAACCCTATTTTCCCAATATGAGCGTGTATTCTATCCTTTGTAAATTCTGACAAGATACATACTTACTTCTCCTTCCATTTACCTTCTAGATCTGGTTTGCGACTAGCTAGTGTCAGGTTTATTTTAACCTCATATATGGCCTTGTATGCATGGTATTTTAGTTTCCTATCAAAAGTCTCTATTTATGGTCGGTTAGGGGCCTAGCTTATCATTCTTTTTCTTATCTAGGTGTGTTTTCTTTATTTCCCTTTATCATTTCTTGTTCATCCAGTTAAATTGACATTTAACATGTTAATTTAGTCAAAATATATCATCTATCTAATTTCATCTTATCTACTTTTTCCAAAAGAAAATATATCATAGCATGTATTATCAACACATGTGAGTCTATCTATCTATTTTTCATCAAAATTCAATTAAAACATCTTAAATATATCAAAATCTATCAATCACATCTATCCATCTATCATCTAAAAACATGTCCATCCAAGTTACACTTCATCTGTCTATATCTATTTCTCATCAAAATTAAATCCACATCAACATCACGTCTATCTATTCTATGAATATCAGATCACATCTATTTATCATCTATCAGCATATGTCTATATCCATCGCAATTACGTTACATCTATCCATGTCTATCAAAATTAAAAGCATGAATACAATCATTTGACAAAGAAAATGATGAATCTCTATATATATACATGAGTATCTGACACAAAAAGAATGGGTGGCTTTCAATCAAGCCATCTATATCATACATCAAAAATGCCTTCAAATCGAGGCTACATCAATACAAAAATATATCAATCTCTAAATCATAAAATCCGATAGGTGGAAGACACTATCTCCTCCACCCTCCTCTGGACCAGGCTGTCTCTCCTGGCCGCCTGCCTATCGAACTAGAAGTGCCTGCTGCTAGGGGCCTGCCTCCACCTCGCCCTCTCCCAGTGCTCCCTCCCTCTGACGCACCACTAGCTGTGGCTATCACAGATCTCCTCCTCACACCGTAACGAGGCACCTCAGGGGCATGCTGTGCTAGGGCATCCTCATAGTATCTCACCTTAGCGAGGAGAGACTGATATGTACTCAGGCTCACTGTACTAGGTGCTCATAGTGTAGCTCATGCAGTGGTGGCCCTCCTATGGTCGTACCCTGTGTCCCAGACTCTGATGTGGTACCTGTATCACCATATTTGGCCCTGAGGGCCTCCCTATGTCGATGATAGCGATCCCTCTACTGGATCATTATATCTCGCTCCTGGCGAGCTATGTCCCTCTCTAATATCAGGGCATCCCTCTCCTCTGTCAAAGCTTCGATCTCCTCTGGGCAACTCGATGTGTATGCGTGTCGCATATAATGCTCTCCTCTAGCCTCTCCAAAGGTCGTGGCTATATCCTCCTCATCAGCATCTATAGATGCTTTGGCAAGTGTCATGGAAGCTTTGTCGAATACCATGCCGCATAGCCGTCAACCACTCTGACATCATCATCACTGTCTACAGAAGGTGGGGCCTCCCTCAATGGATCTACCAGGATCAAAATCAGCAAATCTATCTCTCTGCTATCTCGTTGATATGGCATGTAGGTGGTCGCACTATTTGCACCAGGCCGAACTATCTCAATACCCGTATAAATGGGACTCGCTCCCACATATCAGGCCTACGGCCCCTAACCACCCTGCTCCGTCTCAACCCCACCAAGTGAGCATCCTGACCAGCCCATGTCGAAATACCCGATATGGTCTCTAGATGACCTGCTCTGGTGTCAGCGTCCTGAAGTGCTCAACATACCAATCAGCAGATCTCCCTATATCTCCCGGGGCCATGTCGGCCCGCCATCGCCGAAATCCATAATCAATGGCCCCCACTGCTTGGATCATCCATGGAAGCCCAAATGGCCTGATCACCACTATGTGTTCGTATGCCCAGCAATGGAGCACAAAACTAACATCAATCCCTATCCTCTTGCTAGTGGTATACATCCATAGCTCATAATATATCTGAGCTATCAGGTGTCGCCAAATACGAACACCTGTCTAAACTGTAGGATGTCACAAACACAATCTAGCAGTAATAATGGGAATCTCCCACCTCCTGAATCTGGTAGAGAAAAGTAGGAGATCGCCATCTGAATCAATACTATACGTCTACTCCTGGCATCATCCTGTCTGTACTGTGAGGCTATCCTCACTGCCCCGGACACTATCTCTGACTCATCCGCCCTGTCCCCATATAACCGTCCTAGGGCCCTCTAGCTGCTATTGCTCTCGTGGAGTGATCTCAATAGGGTCCCCGGTGATCGGTAGCCTCAGGATCCTGTATATATCCTCGTGGGTGATAGTCATCTCACCCATCCTGAACCAAAACGTGCAAGTCCAGCTATCCCATCACCGTACTAGTGCTTGCATCAGCTCTACATCTCGCGGTACTCGTCGGTAGTACTCGAAAGCCCCTGAGCCGGAAAACTCTAGGTGGCGCCAATCTACGTCAGTCACATCAGGGAGAATGGTCTCCAGAAGCTTGGGGATAGCATCCCGCATGTGTAACGCCTCTCGTGCCTGCATCCATGACATCAAGAACAATGTTAGCTTCCCATTTATCCAAATCAGAACATCAAAAACATATATTCTATCATCTTATCAGCATAATGGTAAAATCAGCGTCGATCGCAACTAGTCGACGTCGATTTAAGGTAATCGGTGATGATCTCATATAATCGGCGTCGATTTATTCAATCGACGCCGACTGGGAGGACGAGTGTCAAAAACACTCTTACTCCTCATTTATGCCTTTTTTCTCTAAAAATTGAGAACCTAGTATGCTATTTTACGATAAAATTATAGAAGAAAGTTCGGCTAGGTTCACTTACCCCTGGTCGTGTCCTCTTCCGCTTCTGACTACTCCTAGAAGCTTCCATGGTGCTCAAATCCAATTTTTGACTCTCTCTGAATCAATCGTCACGGTCTAAATAAATCGTTCACGTTTTCGTTTGCATATTTATATGCGCTTGGTATGGTCGGCGCCGATTAGTCTAGATCGCCACCGATTTACACCTATTGTTTCCAATCGGTTGCACTATAGCTTTTGCCATCTCCTAAAATCTTCTTGCCATAGTGTTGATGCTTGGCTTATTTATCTGGTCATTATTGTGCCCTGAATGTTGCCTTTTGGCACATACTTTTGATATTATCGTCCATTTCGAGCTTGTCCCCTGTACATGGGGTACTCACATTTTTGGTAGCTTAGAGTTCACGGGTCTGTAGGCACTCACGTCGTCTGATTCGCAGACCATTCGGTTGTCCCTACCAATGTATCTCTCTTTAGGTGCTAACTATTTTACAGCGCTCCTTACACTCACGGGTCTGTAGGTACTAACATCGTCTCCTATGGAGACCATCTAGATTGCCCTACCAATGTGAGTTCCTTAGGTTGCTGCCTTAATGTTATTTTGGTGCGTCATTAATGATCAGATCTACTCCTGGACATCTAGCTGGGGCATCCTACATTTTTATCTACCTTTTTCAAACTTGGGATCGTTTGTTCTATCACCCATCCCCTCCCTAGTTTGAGGGGGATCACATCATCACGTTTTCCTCCTTTCTTCCACCTCCTTATTTTTGTCTTGCAACTTTGCTTATCGCAAGTTACTAGACAAAAAGGGGCAAAATGTAGACACCTAAAATTGGTTACCCAATTTGGTGTCCCTCACATTCGTTTATCTTCTCGGGTAACCTGGGGCACGTTCATATCACCATGGCCCCCTTGGGGTATTATTCAATTTGTGATTTAAACACCTATCCTAGGTTTAATTCACCCCATTATGTTTTACCCATGAGTAATTAAATATTAACTATTCAATTACACCTTTTTACATGTATCCTAACCACTTATCTACCCCATATCTATTCTATCCATATATCCCCCCTATTTCTCCTCCTCCCAAACCGAGCAACGGGATATTTCCCGTATTTGAGGTGAAAGGATCATTCTCATCTTTCCAGAAATCACTCCTTTTGGCCATTTCGAGTCTGTTCCCTGATCGGCACCGACCGGTACTCGGTCGACGCTGATTTTTTGGAATGGCACCGATTTCATCTCGGTCGGCGCCGATTACAAATAGAGGCCCAGAACTCAGTTCTGGTTAGATAGTCAGATGGTGAGATAGACAGTGAGTTAGACAAAGAGAATGAGAGATTTTCAAGCATCAAGTCTGAGCATCATCTATCAAGTGAGAGTGAATCCTGTCCAAACCAATCCTTGAGAGGAGTATCATTACTCTACTCCTGCCACATCAACATTATGAGTCTTCATCAATCTCCTGGTGACTCTGTTCCTACATCCAAAGACAAAGTGGAGCCTTGGTAGTATCCTTACGACACTTGCAGATCCAGCGGATTGACGATCTAGTCTCCACTGTCTGTTTCTCAATCTTCCTGCAAATTTTCCCAAGTTGACACTAATTTATATCAGTCGACACCGACCTGCATCAGTCGACGCCGATTTGAATCAGTCGACGCCGATTTTCCTAATCGACGCCGATCAGCCTGCAGATAGGTAGAAGAACTCAGGTAACAGTAATCCAACATTATTTTTAGAATTTCCTGTTTCCTGCTGCTTTCTATCCATTGTTTAGATTTTGTTTATTACTTTTGATCAGAAAATCTAGTCCTTTACGTACATCTTTTATCATGTATGCTTCTTTCCTTAATTGAAAACATGGACTGACATCCGCCGAGGGAGCTTATCGCTTCCTGACCCGCTTTTCAGGCAGTCCACCCAAATATCTTTTAACGTGGTCTTTTTCTGTCAAGCATCTGTGTCTCGCAGGTTTCTTGGATCTACTTTGCAGGATTGCTTGTGTGCACCCATCTTGTCTACATCGGCTTTCTTTTCCGTCTACATTTCCGGATCTTGTCTATCAGGTATCGATTTTATTTGAGTTTTTCAAGGCTTTTGTGTTTAGTTTGGTACATTAACTTGGACAGGTAACAAGTGCAAAATTATTGATCTACAAGGACATTTACTTATCCAATTCAGTTAGAGGATGATGATACGCCTATGAAAAATATTTCACCCGTACACTTGGCCACATTTATAGGGATGTCATTTGAAGACCCCGGTCAATTTTTGTTTGAATTTAAAGTATTTTGTCGGACCTATGACTACAAAACAACTAATAAAAAAAATCAAGTTGTTCCCATCTACTCGAAAGATGCAACAATGAGGTTGTTTATGAGATTAACATCCAATTCCATTACCACTTGGGAGAAAATGGATACTACCTTCCTGACAAATATCAAGACTATTGTTGAGGGATACACAAGAAGGAATAATTTTTAAAGATCAAACAAGAAGAGGATGAAAATAAGGAAGATTATTTAGACATATTCCTCTTTGTAAGTAAAAGGTTTGGATTTTTACTTTAAGAAGAGCTAAGAAAAATGATTTTTCTTAAAGGTCTAGATGATGAATCTAGGGAAACCCGTAATTAAATAGGAGGTGGAAATATTGATCAATTGAGAATGAAAGATATTAAATACATTTGTAGAAGTTATTCAAGAACAAGGGTGGACCTAGGAAAGGGAAAAATGATAAAGGTATGAATACATATATGAAAAAACTTATGGATGAAATAGTAAAATTTAAAACAAACATTTTAGTCCAATTAAATTCCACCATGGATGGATTACAAGCCAAAGAAAATGCTAAAAATGAACCATTAGCTATGTATTGTCCTAGACGTAGAAAGAAACATCCAATAAGAGATTTTCCTTTGGATAAAACAGAAGTTTGTGTTATTTATGAATCTAGGGAACATGAAATTAATGTTTGTTCTCTTCTTCCATTCATAAAAAATCAGCTTAAACAAACCAACACTTCATCCACTATAGAAGAAGTAAAATTTGTCCAGAGACAATCTAGCCAAGGCGCTTCATACCTGTGTTTGTTTCTAATCCCTAGATGATGCCATGGGTAGCTCAAACAATACAAAAAATTGGGGACAACCCCTTGGGTCCCTCAACCAACATGGAATCCCCAGGATTGGGTAGGACAAACTTGGTATGCTCAAGGACACCAACAACCATGGTCTGGTTAAGGTAACTCTTATGCTTGGTCATAACCTAGGTGGAACCCTAATAACTATGCTCAAGGGAAGACATATCCCAACCAACATCAACAAGCCATAATGGGTTCCCCAACACAAAGTTCACAAACTAAAGATGTGGTTCAAACACAAATACTAACACAACTAGTGGCTAATTCCAGAAACAAACAAAAAACTCCACATCGATAGAGCAAAACAAGAAAAACTAGTTGATCTTAATGTCATGGATTGTAAGGATATTCAAACCAAATTTGGAAAAATAATTAATATTCCACCGTCATAATCACTGAGATGTTAGATGATACTAAGACCCTAGTTCAGTCAATCCTAATGTTGACGAGAAAGAAAAAGAAAAGAATCCGTATAACAATTCTACAGAACCCCTTTTCCGAGATAGACTTAAAGAAGTTATTGATACCAAGGAATCTAAATTGGTACATGAATTAAAGAAATTAAATATTGAAATACCATTGTTGCAAGCAATCAAGGATATTCCTAAACTAAACAAATTAGTCAAAATGTTATACTTGAAAACAACTGGAAGGAAGAAGCAGTATCCTAGGACTATTAAGGTAGATGGGAATCTTACTGATTTATTAGTAGGAAAATTCCTACTTCCCAAATATGGGGACCCTAAAGCCTTGTTATTTATATTTCTATAGGAACAAACATATACATAATGTTTTGGTTGATTTGGGAGCAGCTATAAATGTGATGACAATAGACACTTGTAACACCTGAATTTAGTTACTTTCTCCCGAGCATACAAGTGTTGATATGTGATTTCTTGTAAAAGGATGTGTTCCTCGATTGAGAAATCATGCTTGATATGTACTGTATTTCTTTGCAGATCTTTGACTGAGTCAGAATATGATTAGACTCTTTTATCTATTTCATTTTGTATCGAGTTTAATCTCGATCTCTGGATAAATTATAGAGTTATCCATCTATAAGATCTAGTCTTGGATCAGTGGAATTGATCCAAGTAATGCTTTAAGTTTGTTCATGATGATTTAAAATCACAGACCTTGAACAGGTTGCAAGGTTTAGCAGCATTGAATAAGCTAGTCAGGAGTATGACTCAGGCTGATCAAGTGAAATGGATTGGTTCCCGATATCGAAGGAAGGTCTCGATCGTGGACCGTAATAATTCGCTTACATACGATTCTCGCAGGACAGTAACATACGATGAGCTAACCCTGTTCAAGAAGGTAAGAGGTAGGTCTTTTCTGAGTGTACAGAATGTAGACCTAACTGGAATTATTAAATGATTAGTAACCTAAGACTAAACCTAACCTAGGGGTTAGATTAGTGTTAATCTAACCTAGACCTAGGCTATGTGTTAATGTCCTAAGTTAGTATCATGTGTAATATGGTTAGAATGAGTATTATCCTAAATTCTAACCTAAGATACTAACCTAACTATGAGCAAGAGTATAAAGGGGCCTATGGAGGGTGAACCATGGGCGGCGTTTTATGTTATTAAATGCATGGGATAAGGATGAGGGACAAGTCTTGCATGAGGTTTTGGGGACGGCTAATCAGGCCGACGTAAGGTGTCGCCAAAACTGAAATGAACTTGGGATTTTGTTTGACTATCGCCAATTAAGCGGCGGTCGGTGGAAGTGGAGTTTTAGCGGAAAGTTGGTTTAATTGCATTCAATATTCTCGGTAGTCGAGCTCGAACTCGCGAGAAGGCATGTAAACAGGGAAGTTTGTTGGTTTCTTTGGCTTGTCGCGATTTTCGGTTTCTCTCTGCTGCTCACCGGTTCTTCGCACTGCCTTCTCTCGTGTTGCATGGAAAGTATGAACTTATCTAGCTCTTATCTCTCTGTCAAGGAGGATATATATGTGATGGAGATAGCAAAATTTTGTTGGTCGCTCTAACTTGGAAAAGGAAAAGAAAGTCTCGAGCTCTTCCAAAGGTGGTCTCGCTTCGAAATTTGAGCAAAAATCCGGGCATGTTAGGCCCTAACCTTTAAAAATCTTACTTTGTCTTTTCAAGTGATTTCATTAGAACAACTCGTTTCAAATGTTTTGAGAAAATAGATGATTTTCTATGAAGGTCTTGTTTGATTTTGCATCAGATTCTTTCTCGGTTCGAAATTTTCATTTATCCTTTGATGGGTGTTTATTAAATTCGAATCGTAGCATTAATTACTTGTGTTTGCATTCTCGCTTGATTATGAAAACATGTGAAATGTAAGATTGCTCGGCCTGTTCGGCGTGAGCCCATGAATCGCTCATGTGATGGGTATAGGCCATTGATTGTCCTGTCGATTTTTGGTCGCTTGATTCTTGTTTTGGAAACAGTGGAAGAAATATTGATGGAACTGGTTTGTTTGTTCAGTATTATGAAATCATTGTAAGCTCTGTCGTGGGTTTTAATGACAGTGGCTAATGATACTTTTTGGTTTCGTTCTGTCTTTTAAAATTGTTTAGGAACAGGTAACTATTGTGTTACAGTTTTCCTTTCGACTCGGTGGTAGTTGTTTTTCCTTGTTATTTTGGTAACGGGATCTAACCCGTGCCGATGCAGGCATGATGGATATATGTATTTTATTCGGATGACTCTGTTGAGTCCATTGAATGATTCATATTGTGGACCACTGTTGAACTTCGTTTGAATATCTATTTGGATACTGGTAATTCGATTTTGTACTCGAAGAGTAACGGGTAGCACGACCTTTGTTATTTTACCTTTGTGTTGCAAGAATTTGTGGTTTAAACTCTTTGGATGAAATTCTACGTTTCTTTCCCTCGTACCATCTTGTGCGAAATGTTGGTAAGGGTACCGCTGGATTCCTTGTTTTGGAATTTCAGATTCTCGTTCGTTTTTACCTCGATTATAATGTTGCCATTATTGCACGGATGGATTTATCATCTTACATTATCTTGGTTATCTTTTGTTAGGACTCGCTTGAATTCTTGACAGATGGACAATGTAAATCTGCTTTCACCAGGACTCTGTTGGTTTATTCTTTGTTTGACACCGTGGAGGGTATCTTATTTCTTTTGGCTTCGTATAAGCCCGAGATTGAACTCATGATGTTTATTTGGCCTTGATGGATTTCTCGTGAATAGTTTGACATCTTGTATATCGGCTTTATGATATAGGTCATGGATAATAACCCGTAATAAGATGCAATTGTTTGACTTGTTACCACCGTTGGAATCATTTGAATTCTTGGATGGTAACTTGTATTTCTGTCTATTATTGAACCTAATACTTGACACCGTTGTTTGTCACAACGCTTTTGAGTTCCTTGAGTATGGATAATTATTTCATGTTCTCGCTCTGTTGAGGTGAGTCGCGAATACCATACTTTAGACTTCAGCATGCGCCAAGGTAAGAATAGATTGGTTGTATTCCTTTCCGTTTACTCCTCTGCTCCTGATGAGACTGAGCATGCATGTTTCGGTATTACTGTGTGGTCGTCTTGGCATAGTCTTTAGAAACCTCAAATTGCTTAATGCAATGAAGTCTCATTGTTTACACTTTATGCTAAAAGTTCCTTGATTTCAACTTGTGTTGAAAATCCATACTATGTATAAAAGGAACTAGTGTTGGGCTTAAGGTTGATATATGGGATTGTTGATGTGTTAGCTGATGTACGACAGGAGTTTTGTTGTGTTTTATTTCTTGATTTAAAACAGCGATCCTTCTTGTGGCTTGTCGGACTTGTTCATATACATACCGGTGAATGTTTTTCATATGTATAGATAGTACAAGAATGAACTTATGTGAAAGGAAGTATGAATGATTTGGTTCTTTCTCTTTTTATTTTAAAATATTTGTTGATATCTGTCTAAGTGGGAATTGTTGTGTAACATATTGGTGGAATTACAAACCATTATGACATTTTCCTTTTGGATGAATGAAACGATCCGCCCAATGTTGTGATTTTGGATTCAATGATTGTTTGATACATTCGTCCCTTGATTCTTAATATTCAATGAAATATTTGAGAAGTGTTTAGGACTATTCTCAGTAATCGGTGATAGAGTTACATAATCGTAGTCATTTTGGATTACAAAGGAATAGTCTGAATCATGTTTACTTGTTTGGATTATTGATATCATTTAAACAGGGTGTTTAATGAAAACAATTGATGGATTGCAATTGTTTTAAAAGTTAGTGCTTATCATGCCTCAGATTCATCAACCGACTCATGTTGACTATTTTGCAGATGGTTGCCGTAAGTGGTAAAAGCAATGCAGATCTGACAGGATGATCAGATTATTTAATTTGTTTCATAATGAATTACAGCTTGATTATATAAATGTACTGTATGTGGAAAGATGTTTCTTTTCCGTTAAGCATTGTATCAAGTATGCTGCTTGCATAAAATGTAATTGTATAATTTTGAAAGGAATGGAAATAAGTGTTTGATACTTATGTATTGTATTCTATTTCTGATAGTTGACCTTCTTCGGTTTATATACCGGAATGGCAATGATATCTTTGTAAAATTTTGGATGCTTTTGGGATTAACTATGAAAGCTTACAAGAAAATGTGGTTGAATTCATATGAGTGTTTAGCAGATCTTATTGTTCTAGCGAAAGCAATATTGAATTTAAATAATTGTCTTTCTAAAAGATAGGTTAAAATTGAACCTAAGCAGAATGCTAAACAAGCTGGATTAAATTACTAATCCCTAGTCCTGAGTATGACAGGACAATATTAAATTGGATTCTTAATCATTTATATCCTTATACTAATAAGTATGATATAAATTCAGTTAAGAGAACTGATATAAATCAAATGAAGTTCGGATGGCAATCTCATGTGAAGGGTATGAGATATTGTCCAATTCTGTTGTTTAGAAACAGGTGTATTCTAATGACTCCTTGATGAGAGTTTGACCTTAATACCTCTACCATGTAATGGGTTTTATAGAGGAGGGTCGTCTTAAGACGAAGAATCCAGGGATCGGGAAAGGCTAACCTTAGGGAAAAGTCTTTAAAGTAATTTAAACTCCAAGTGCGTAACGCATGTTGTTAAGTAGATATTTTCGAGGCGGATTTAAAGGTTGACGACACAAGTCAATCAGCAGGGTTGCACCTCCGAGAAGATTAGGATCTTCTCGAAGTTACAACAATGCAGAGACTTCCGCGACACCCTTTGCATTGATCGCTAAGATTTACACTTTGTTCTCGCATGAGTTACTCAGGGTCCGATTATGAACCGGGGCATTTTTTTAAGGCTGCCTAGAGATTCGGGGTATCATGACACACCGGTTGAACTGCAAGGTTGAACCAAGATGTCACCATATCCCTAATCCTCGTGGGCATCCATATAACATTATCACTTGATAATCTACCTCCGAGTGATTCGTTTGTGAAAGGAAGGACTGACAGTAGTCAGTGTAAGACATTCTATATAACATAAGAATGGGGTGAAGGACGTATTCCAGATTGACGAGTATGCCGTTAAGGAATACGAGACATAAACAGTATGTTTCAAATCTTTGGCCAAAGTATCGCAAGCTCGCGATTGCGTTGTCCTAATTCACCTAGTCTAAGGGATGAGATGCCGATGAATAATGGTAACAATTATTCAGCTTAGGTTCCTCGACAGAGCATTCTGAATCCTAGAATAGGGAAGAGAACCACAAGAGTGAAGGGTTAAGTAATAATGCCAACTCTTATTACTCATGAATAGATCGGTAGATTACCGAGTCATGGAATGAATAGATCGGAAGTAATCCGAGTCATTACAGCTGCATATGGTTGTCTCGTTATATGAATGGTTATTTGATTTGTGAGTTCTAAATTATGTATTTAGAACCAGAATGCATTTATCAAAAAAAAAAAAAAATCGACTTGTTCTATTGTCTAAAATGAGGATGTTACATCTTGGTATCAGAGCTGAAGGTTGCAGCTCTTGGACCTATTGAGTCCATAATCTAATAAAAACCTGAATTTTTCTTGTAATGTAAAAATGGTTAGAACAAGGGGGAACGTTGCGGTAATGCTCCACCAAGGAGGAGCGGCAACAACCTGAAACTTGATGAGATCCTCACTGCCCGTTGACACAAGAGATCGCTTAGCAGTATTGGAACAAAGGTGATGGGAAATGAGGAGGATGAAGAAGTTGATAATAATAATCAGCCACCTCCCGAGGACAACCCCAATATGGGTGTTGATGTTAATGTGAATGCACCCGTCCAACCGTAAAACAAAAAGGCCGATTGGCGTTAGAACTCACTAATGATATAAAAGGATAAGTCCACCTAAGTATGATGGCATCACATTAGGAGATGGAGCCGAGAACTGGCTCAAATGAAATGGAGAAGTACTTTGCAATAAGGAAATTCTCGAGGAAACCAAAGCTATTTGGGAGCCTATCAGCCTTTCACACGAAGCATCTTCGTGGTGGGATAGCCGTAAAGTCAACTAAACATCGATGAGACCAATATTACTTGGGATCAATTTAAAGGCTATTTTAGGCAACGTTGGCTGCCACAACTTTTCTATGATCGTAAAATGACAGAATTTCAGAACTTAGCTCAAGGAAGCTAACGGTAATCGAATACTGGGAGCGGTTTACAAAACTCCTCAAGTATGTACCGCAAAGATCAAACCGATTTAAAAGTTCAGATACGGAAATTCATCATGGGATTGAATCTGTGATAGGGGAGAGGTCGATGTTCATAGTCCAACCACTATGGAAGGAGTTGTTGAAAAGGCCATAAGACAAGAACAGAATTAAAGGCTATTTCTAGCCATAAGGAGGAAGTGCGGAAGAAGACTGCAAACCCTTCTTCAACCTCTCTCGCACCTAAAAGGACCGTGGAAAAGTTTGGAAACAAGAGTAAGTTTCTGGGATAACAATAAGAAAGCAGCAGTAAATAAGCCTCACTGAAATGTAAGGGATAATTTTGTTAAAAATTATAACAATGGGCGTAAGCCCTATGGAGGACAAATGTGACAATTACAAGGCCGGAGGTAATTTGAGCCTAAGAAGGGACCCGTAGGAGGTCTGCTACAATTGTGGCAAAGACCACTATGCTAATCAATGCCCTTTGAAGAAGGATGATCGTAATCGCAAGATAAGATACATGCCGCAGAAAGAGCATAAGCAAGTCAAAAGCAAGTAACACCTATAGAAGTTCCTGTAAGTTATTCGGCATACCACCAATTCTTTTTGATACAGAGCTACCGAATGTTTTATTTCTAATAAACTTGCTTCTAAACTTAAAAGAAAAGCTGGAAAAATGGATAAATCTTGGACTGTAGAGTATGGTAATAACTCTGTTCATACAGTGAGTGAGTGTCTTTTTGGGGCAGTCCTTGATTTACCTAACTTCTCCACGGAAGTTGATCTCTATGTTACACCTTTAGGATCATATGACATTATTATTGGTGTCAATTGGTTAGCTGACCATAAGGCAAAGGTAGATTGCTATGAAAAGAACATAAAATGTTTAGATGATCAGCTGGAATCAGCAGAGATTCAAGGTGTGAAACGGGAAATTTCAGTTAGAAAACTGTCAGCTATGCAGCTTAAAAAGGCTAAAAATAAAGGATGTACCCTTTATGCGATAAAGATATCTAAATCTTCTCAAGAAGATGATCATGAAACGATTCCCTCTTTTACAAGGTTTCAGGGATGTTTTTCCTGAGGAATTACCGGTGGTTACCACCCAAGAGAGAATTTGACTTTACCATTGAAATCAAGCCCTGAACTGAACCTATTTCCAAAGTGCCTTATCGGATGACTACTACCGAGTTAGTCGAGCTTAAGGCACATTACTTACAAGAGCTTTTGTCTAAAGGATTGATTAGACCAAGTGTTTCACCTTGGGAGCACCCGTGATATTTGTGAAAAGAAGGATGGAACACTAAGGTCAGTGCATTGATTATCGGATGTTGAACAAAGCAACAAATAAGAACCGATATCCACTTCCTAGGATCGATGATCTGCTTGATCGATGCGTGGAGCAGCAGCTTTATTCTAAGATAGACCTTCGATCCGGTTATCATCGCTAAGGATTAAAGAAGAAGACATTCATAAAACAAAATTTCTTCCAACAAGGTACTGACATTATGAATTCACGCTCTACCCTTCGGGTTAACTAATGCACTGCACCTTTATGAATTTAATGAACAATATTTTTCAAGAATAACCTGACAAGTTTGTACTTGTATTCTTGGACGATATTCTCATTTATTCTAAAAGCGTTGAGGAGCACAATGAGCATTTGAAGATAGTTTTGGGAATTTTGAGAAAGAGGAAGTTGTATGGTAAGTTATCCAAATGTTCTTTCTTTGATTCAGAAGTTCACTATTTGGGTCATGTCATAAGTAAAGAAGGAATTGCTGTAGATCCTTCAAAAATAGTGGCAATAACTGAATGGCCTACGCCAAAGAATGTACATGAAGTAAGAAGCTTCATGGGTCTTGCAGGTTACTATAGAAAATTTGTAAAGGATTTTTCTAAAATAGCTGCACCAATAACTTCTTTACAAAAGAAGGATAAGAAATTCATATGGAATGATAAGTGCGAAGCGGCTTTCAAAAGTCCAAGGACCAAGCTTGACTTCTACACCTATTTTATTTGTACTGCACTCTAATGGGAATTTTATCACAGTAACGGATGCTTCGGGGAAGGCCTTGAGGTGTTTTGCTACAAAATGATCAAGTCATTGCTTATGAAAGTAGAAAACTTAAGATACATGAGCTGAATTATGCCCTCATGATTTGGAACTTGCTGCCATTGTTCATGCACTTCAAGTCCTGAGACACTACTTACTTGGGAAACCTTTGAGTTGAAAACCATCACTGGGACTGAAATATATTTTTACTCACCCAATCAATGCCGATAAAGAAGGTGGTAAGAATTTTTATCACAATATGACTTTGATATTAGCTATATCAAAGGGAAGGAGAATAGAGTAGCTGATGCTCTAAGTCGTAGGAGGCACATTTCTGCTCTTATAACATTAAGAACTCGGTTTAAAGATGAGGTAAAAGTGCTTCGAATCGATGCATACTTTCAAAGAAGTAAAAGTAGCGCTTGCTGCGCAGTAACCTAAGGATATAAGGTATAAAGGTTTTCATTTTGATAATGAAGGAATCTTGCGTTATGAAAACAGGTATATGTACCTATGCTTTGAACAATTTGAGAAAGAAGTTGTTAGTTGAATTTCACAATTCACCTTTCTCCTCGACACCCGTGTATCACAAAAATGCTTGCTGATTTGAAACAGCAATACTTCTGGAAAGGTATGAAAAAGGATGTGATTAATTTTGTGACTCATTGTTTGGAATGTCAGCGGGTGAAGGCAGAACATATGCACCCTGCTGGACTGTTATATCCTCATAGCATACCGCAAAGATAAAATGGCAAGTAATAACCATGAATTTTGTATAAGGACTACCTATGTCCAGGAATAAACATGATGTTATCCTGGTAGTTGTAGATAAACTGACCAAGGTAGCTCATTTCATCGCTGGAAATCTAAAGGATGATTCACCAAGTCATGCCAAGAGATTCGTACACGAAATTTTCAGATTACATCATGTACCGTAACTGATTATATCTCGACAGGATCCTAGAATGACGCCAAATATTTTGGCAAACGCTTAACGCAGCTCTTGAACGAAACTAAACTTCGCTTCGCATATCATCCGGAAACGGATGGACAAACCGAGAGGGTAAATCAAGTGTTGAGGACATGTTGCGAATGTATCGCATGGATCAACAAAGATAAATGGGAAGAGTATCTTCCATTAGTTGAGTTCGCATACAACAACACTTATCATTCATCTCTTAAGATGGCACCATTTGAAGCACTTTACTGGAAGAAAGTGCGTAACCCCCGTTAGTTGGGACAAAGTTGAGGATAGAGTGGTAATTGACTAGTAGATTCTCACGTAAATGGAACAAAGCAAGTTAAGCTTCGATTCGTGAAAGATTAAAGGAAGCAATGGATAGGCGTAAGAGCTATGCTGACCTTAAGCGGGTTGATAGAAAGTTTGAGCTTGGTGATAAGGTTTTTCTTCGTGTTAAACCCATAAAGAGTTCTATAACTTTTGGCAAGGCTGCCAAGTTGTCACCTCGATTTGTGGGACCTTTTGAAATTGTCGAAATAATCAATCCTGTAGCTTATCGTTTAGCTTTGCCACCTGCTTTATCTCGCATGCATGATGTTTTCCATATTTCTTTGCTTAAGAAATACGTTTCAGATCTGTCACATGTTTTAAATTGAATTCCTCAGCAGGTCCAAGACCCAGAATAATCGTGGTTAAACCCACACGAGTGCTTTGAAACTCACCAATCGTGCATTTAAGAAATCGTGATATACAAGAATGTAAGGTCCAAAGGGGGACCACTTTAGTGAAGAAAGTGCAACTTGGGAAAATCGAAGAGATGAAAATTGCTTTTCCTTCTCTTTTCAACAGTAATGAAATCATGTGACAAAACATACTTTTATGAACTCGATTGTTTTTAAGTATTTATGAAAGCCGATGAAGGCGTACTTTATTCAAAGTTGAATAAAATGTGTCAGTGACATTGATTTCTCGAACTATTCAATATGAAATAGGCACATTATTTGTGTACTAATAAATTGATTGACTTCAAGGATAATTTAATATGTAATTCATCGACGATGAATCTTTTTAGAGGGAAGCATGTAACACCCCGAATCATTGTTACTTTCTCCTGAGCATACAAGTGTTGATATGTGATTTCTTGTAAAAGGATGTGTTCCTCGATTGAGAAATCATGCTTGATATGTACTGTATTTCTTTGCAGATCTTTGACTGAGTCAGAATATGATTAGACTCTTTTATCTATTTCATTTTGTATCTGAGTTTAATCTGATCTCGGAATAAATTATAGAGTTATCCATCTATAAGATCTAGTCTTGGATCAGTGGAATTGATCCAAGTAATGCTTTAAGTTTGTTCATGATGATTTAAAATCACAGACCTTGAACAGGTTGCAAGGTTTAGCAGCATTGAATAAGCTAGTCAGGAGTATGACTCAGGCTGATCAAGTGAAATGGATTGGTTCCCGATATCGAAGAATATCTGGAAGGTCTCGATCGTGGACCAGGTAATAATTCGTTTACATACGATTCTGCAGCAGAACAGGAGCTAACCCTGTTCAAGAAGGTAAGAGGTAGGTCTTTTCTGAGTGTACAGAATGTAGACCTAACTGGAATTATTAAATGATTAGTAACCTAAGACTAAACCTAACCTAGGGGTTAGATTAGTGTTAATCTAACCTAGACCTAGGCTATGTGTTAATGTCCTAAGTTAGTATCTATGTGTAATATGGTTAGAATGAGTATTATCCTAAATTCTAACCTAAGATACTAACCTAACTATGAGCAAGAGTATAAAGGGGCCTATGGAGGGGTGCGAACCATGGGCGGCGTTTTCTATGTTATTAAATGCATGGGATAAGGATGAGGGATAGGTCTTGGCAGAGGTTTTGGGGACGGCTAATCTATGCCGACGTGGCAGGTCGCCAAAACTGGAAATGAACTTGGGATTTTGTTTGACTATCGCCAATTCTGGCGGTCGGTGGAAGTGGAGTTTTAGCGGGAAAGTTGGTTTAATTGCATTCAATATTCTCGGTAGTCGAGCTCGGAACTCGCGAGAAGGCATGCAAATAGGAAGTTTGTTGGTTTGTTTGGCTTGTCGCGATTTTCGGGTTTCTCTCTGCCTGTTCACTGGTTCTTCGCACCAGTCTTCTCTGTGTTGCATGGCAAGTATGAACTTATCTAGCTCTTTTCTCTGTCAAGGAGGATATATATGTGATGGAGATAGCAAAATTTTGTTGGTCGCTCTAACTTGGAAAAGGAAAAGAAAGTCTGAGCTCTTCCAAAGGGTCTCGCTTGAAATTTGAGCAAAAATCCAGGCATGTTAGGCCCTAACCTTTAAAAATCTTACTGTCTTTCAAGTGATTTCATTAGAACAACTCTGTTCAAATGTTTTGAGAAAATAGATGATTTTCTATGAAGGTCTTGTTTGATTTTGGTACTGTATCTCTTCTGGTTCGAAATTTTCATTTATCCTTTGATGGGTGTTTATTAAATTCGAACTGTAGCATTAATTACTTGTGTTTGCATTCTGGCTTAATTATGCAAAACATGTGAAATGTAAGATTGCTCGGCCTGTTCGGCGTGAGCCCATGAATCGTTCCTGTGATGGGTATAGGCCATTGATTGTCTGTCGATTTTTGGTCGTTGATTCTTGTTTTGGAAACAGTCGGAAGAAATATTGATGGAACTGTTTGTTTGTTCAGTATTATGAAATCATTGTAAGCTCTGTCATGGGTTTTAATGACAGTGGCTAATGATACTTTTTGGTTTCGTCATTCTCCTTTTTAAATTGTTTAGAACAGTAACTATTGTGTTACGCTTTTCCTTTCGACTTATGGTAGTTGTTTTTCCTTGTTATTTTGGTAACGGATCTAACCCGTTGATGATGTATGCAGTACAAGATGGATATATGTATTTTATTCGGATGACTCTTTGAGTCCATTGAATGATTCATATTGTGGACCACCGTTGAACTTCGTTTGAATATCTATTTGATACCGTAATTCGATTTTGTACTCAAGAGTAACGGTAGACGACCTTTGTTATTTTACCTTTGGTTGCAAGAATTTGTGGTTTAAACTCTTTGGATGAAATTCTACGCTTTCTTTCCCGTACCATCTTGTGTGAAATGTTGGTAAGGGTACCGTTGGATTCCTTGTTTTGGAATTTCAGTATTCGTTCGTTTTTACCTTATTATAATGTTGCCATTGTTGCACTGGATGGATTTATCATCTTACATTATTTTGGTTACTATCATTGTTAGGACTCAAATTGAATTCTTGACAGATGGACAAAGAATCGCTTTCAATTAGGACTCATTGGGTTTATTCTGCTGTTTGACCCTGTGGAGGGTATCTTGTTTCTTTTGGCTTCTGTATAAGCCTGAGATTGAACTCGTGATGTTTATTTGGCCTTGATGGATTTCTGTGAATAGTTTGACATCTTGTATATCGGCTTTATGATATAGGTCATGGATAATAACCCGTAACAGTATGCAATTGTTTGACTTGTTACCACTGTTGGAATCATTTGAATTCTTGGATGGTAACTTGTATTTCTGTCTCTTATTGAACCTAATACTTGGACACTGTCGTTTGTCACTGTTTGAGTTCCTTGAGTATGGATAATTATTTCGTGTTCTGGCTCTGTTGAGGTGAGTCGCGAATACCATACTTTAGACTTGCATGCGCCAAGGTAAGAATAGATTGGTTGTATTCCTTTCCGTTTACTCCTGTCTGAGTGAGACTGAGCATGTTTCGGTATTACTGTGTGGTCGTCTTGGCATAGTCTTTAGGAAACCTCAAATTGCTTAATGCAATGAAGTCTGTTGTTTACAGCTTTATGCTAAAAGTTCCTTGATTTCAACTTGTGTTGAAAAGCCATACTGTGTATAAAAGGAACCAGTGTTGGGCTTAAGGTTGATATATGGGATTGTTGATGTGTTAGCTGCTGTACAGGAGTTTTGTTGTGTTTTATTTCTTGATTTAAAACAGCGATCCTTCTTGTGGCTTGTCGGACTTGTTCATATACATACTGGGTGAATGTTTTTCATATGTGTAGACAGTACAGTAATGAACTTATGTGAAAGGAAGTATGAATGATTTGGTTCTTTCTCTTCTTTTATTTTAATATTTGTTGATATCTGTCTAACAGTGGGAATTGTTTTGTAACATATTGGTGGAATTACGAACTGTTATGATATTTTCCTTTTTGGATGAATGAAACGATCTGCCCAATGTTGTGATTTTGGATTCAATGATTGTTTGTATACATTCGTCCCTTGATTCTTAATATTCGATGAAATATTTGAGAAGTGTTTAGGACTATTCTGTAACGGTGATAGAGTTACATAATCGTAGTCATTTTGGATTACAAAGGAATAGTCCGAATCATGTTTACTTGTTTGGATTATTGATATCATTTAAACAGTAGGTGTTTAATGAAAACAATTGATGGATTGCAATTGTTTTAAAAGTTAGTGCTTATCATGCTCGCCATCAACCGACTCATGTTGACTATTTTGCGAGATGGTTGCCGTAAGTGGTAAAAGCAATGCAGATCCGACAGATGATCGATTATTTAATTTGTTTCATAATGAATTACAAATTTTGATTATATAAATGTACTTGTATGTGGAAAGATGTTTTTTTCCGTTAAGCATTGTATCAAGTATGTCTTGCATAAAATGTAATTGTATAATTTTGAAAGGAATGGAAATAAGTGTTTGATACTTATGTATTGTATTCTATTTCTGATAGTTGACCTTCTTCGGTTTATATACCGAATGGCAATGATATCTTTGTAAAATTTTGGATGCTTTTGGGATTAACTATGAAAGCTTACAAGAAAATGTGGTTGAATTCATATGAGTGTTTAGCAGATCTTATTGTTCTAGCGAAAGCAATATTGAATTTAAATAATTGTCTTTCTAAAAGATAGGTTAAAAATGAACCTAAGCAGAATGCTAAACAAGCCGAATTAAATTACTAATCCCTAGTCCTGAGTATGACAGGACAATATTAAATTGGATTCTTAATCATTTATATCCTTATACTAATAAGTATGATATAAATTCAGTTAAGAGAACTGATATAAATCAAATGAAGTTCGGATGGCAATCTCATGTGAAGGGTATGAGATATTGTCCAATTCTGTTGTTTAGAAACAGGTGTATTCTAATGACTCCTTGATGAGAGTTTGACCTTAATACCTCTACCATGTAATGGGTTTTATAGAGGAGGGTCATCTTAAGACGAAGAATCCAGGGATCGGGAAAGGCTAACCTTAGGGAAAAGTCTTTAAAGTAATTTAAACTCAAGTGCGTAACGCATGTTGTTAAGTAGATCTTTTCGAGGCGGATTTAAAGGTTGACGACACAAGTCAATCATGAGGTTGTACCTCCGAGAAGATTAGGATCTTCTCGAAGTTACAACAATGCAGGAGACTTCTGGCGACACCCTTTGCATTGATCGCTAAGATTTACACTTTGTTCTCGCACGAGTTACTCAGGGTCCGATTATGAACGTGGTCATGTTATAAGGCTGCCTAGGAGATTCGGGTATCATGACACACTGGTTGAACTGCAAGGTTGAACCAGTATGTCACCATATCCCTAATCCTCGTGGGCATCCATATAACATTATCACCTTGATAATCTGCCTCCGAGTGATTCGTTTGTGAAAGGAAGGACCGATGAAGAGTCGTGTAAGACATTCTATATAACATAAGAATGGGGTGAAGGACGTATTCCAGATTGACGAGTATGCCGTTAAGGAATACGAGACATAAACAGTATGTTTCAAATCTTTGGCCAAAGTATCGCAAGCTACTGATTGCGTTGTCCTAATTCACCTAGTCTAAGGGATGAGATGCCGATGAATAATGGTAACAATTATTCAGTTAGGTTCCTTGGACAGAGCATTCTGAATCCCAGAATAGGGAAGAGAACCACAAGAGTGAAGGGTTAAGTAATAACGCCAACTCTTATTACTCATGAATAGATCGGTAGATTACCGAGTCATGGAATGAATAGATCGGAAGTAATCCGAGTCATTACAACTGCATATGGTTGTCTGTTATATGAATGGTTATTTGATTTGTGAGTTCTAAATTATGTATTTAGAACCAGAATGCATTTATCAAAAAAAAAAAAAAAAATCGACTTGTTCTATTTATCTAAAATGAGGATGTTCTGAACACTTTAAAAACATTACCTGTTACAACACTACAACCTTACTAGCACCATATTACGGATGGTAGATCAATCAATAACTAAACCAAAGGGACCATTGAAGATGTGGAAGTCATGGTGGAGTCATGGGAGTATCCAGGTGGACTTCCTTATATTACGACCGAAAGGTAAAACTCTTGGTTATACCGTTATTTTGGGAAGACCATGGTTAGCTATATTTTCTTCCTTAGTCAATTCCAAATCACGTGATATGAATATCTCTAATGGTAAAAATTATAATTTTTTCCCCTATATCTATCTTTGTTAGGACCCTAATGTAGCACTCAATCTTAAAGGCACGTAGAGTGCGCATGGTTGGATGAAGCGCACGTGTTAAGGCATGCAAGGTAGAATTCAAAAAGGGTACTTGGAGAACCAAGGACGCGCGCGCCGTGAAGAAAAATTCGGGACTTAGCCATTTTCGGCCTTTTGGACAGAACACATGAAGAATGTGTTCCATTTGGATAAGGTTCTAGCCTGGAAATAGGGTGTCCTGGAAGGAATATACCTTGTGATAGGAAGATCCAAAAATCTAATCATGACATGGAGAGGCATGCGCCTGGGGTGACCCACACCTTGACACTTGGGGCCAGATCTAAGGTTGCAGAGGGGTTTGTTAGAGCTCAGATGCTTATTTAAACATGTGCCCTCGGCAAAGAAAAGGAGACACAAGTGAGGTAGCGGAGCTCTGTAGAATTACTGTGAGAACTATGGGATAAAAATGGGTAGATGATTATAGGAAGAATGTAATATGGGAATGGGGAATGAAAATTTTGTTTTGTGAGCATTCATGTATGGATCCAGATATGGCGCATGACTATGCTCTCCCATCTGTAATATTTTATAAGTAATGCTATGAATGAACATGAAAGGTTACCATGAAAATTGTATTAAGATCCTTTCTCTGTATTACCTGCATGTTTCTACTATGCTTTTGATCTTATATAATCATGAAACTTGAATTTTAAGTCAATTTAGGATTTTACAACTTCCTAGTTCTATTAATTCTATTGCATGCTTTGATTTTGTTATGATTGAAGGGGTATAGAAGTCGTTCTCACACACCTCGGTGAGCTCCCAACACCCGCTAGGTGATAGGCCGACATGCTCATGAGGTTCCCTTGTTCTTGGTGGGTGTAAAAATGACTACATCTTGGTTCCATTGTTGGGACCTCTTTTCAAAGTTGTAGTGGAACATGGCATACATCATGATCTGTGCAAAGAGTGATGATAGAGAGAATAACCCTGGAAGGTGTTGAAGATTGGTTTAAAAGCACAGAGGATGAATTCACTCAGAGATTCAATATTGGACCTAGGTTTGACATGTGAAGATGGGTGGAAGAAACTCTTTATCATGAGTTGTACGAAACCTTCTTCTGTTGTTTCCCAGTAGAGTTATTTGAATGGCTCTTGGCTTACACATCTGGATCGAGGTGGTATTATAAGTCACACCCTTGGACCCAAGAAATGTATCAGAACTTGCAAGATGCTGATCTAACGTGGACCCGTGCTATAGATCATTGGTGGAAGGGAGTATTGACTAGCTACACTCTGGATTACGCTATTTCCATGTATTCCTATCCCAAAGTTGCTGAGTTTGAGATTTTGTGGGATCTCAAAGGATAATTTCTGTGTTATCCCCTAACAATCAAAATCTTGATGGTAGCCATGGGTTTAGAGGCATTTCCTATGGCTAGCTAAACCACTATGAGCGCTTGGCGAGGAAGCTAGGTTAGGGAAAGATGGCTAATATAATGAATGAAAAGGAAAGGGAGGAGAGACAACTCAAGTATAACAAAGCGTGTGAAAGGGAGATCAATAGACAACACGGGATTACAAGTGGGTTATGGAGCCAAACATGGTGGAAAGGAGTTGAGGTTCACGTAGAGGATGTGGAACCCAAATAGTCTGTGATACCCCATCTTAGTAAGTGTGGGAGAGAAAACCTTGCGGCTTCTGATGAGAGTCTGTCACGTAGAGAAAGAAGAGTCATTGGCGTGCATCTGACCCCACCTAGTGACCGAACCTTAGTGCTTGGTTTGTTTGAACGAGGGAAAAGTACAGTTGATCCATTTGATATCAGTGGAAGCAACCGATCGACACCTAGAAGATACAACTTCTTGTTTGGGACTTCTATGGCTTCACACACTATTCCAATATTTGGTGGAATGTTTGGGCAAGGCACATATACGGCAGGAAATGCCCATAGGTGTTTTGAAGGATGCAACCATTACCATTTAGGGACTAGGTTCACTGGGGATTTTGAAGTCTTGGCGCTTGCCGAGGCAGATAATTTCCCAGCATTACTTGGGTGCCCATGGTGCTATAAGAATAATGCAGATCTTCGGTTTAACAAGGGGTACATAAGCTTTGAAAATAAGGAAGAGAGGGTGGTTATACCACTTGCTAATGGAAAGTCCACCCCTATACTAAACCCCTTGGGGAGGAAGTCCTGGACATAATATATGTGTGCTCTATAAGAGATCCATAGACCATCCACCCTATAGAAGGAGCCATCTAGCTTGATGATGCTCAATCTGTCAGTGATACTACTAGTATAGCATGTGATAATTGGGTGCATGGGACTTATGAATTGATTGGGTGACATCTGAAAGGATCGGTGACCAAGGTAACCACAACACATACAGTTTGGTGCCTAGGAGGAAAGACAATAACCAAGTATTCTGGGGATGTATACCCCGATTTCTTTGTAAGAGAATTGGAAGCTCAATGGAGGGAGGACGAGCGACAAGGTATGCTAGGTTATGTTCTGATAGGCACAACAACAAGGTGGTGGGCCACACATAGTGAAAACTTGTTAGAGTGGCATGAAGTTAGAATTGCACTCACTATCTGATTCTCGAAGAGTAACATACCCACAGCTATCAAGGATTACAATGGTAATGGACCCACCTCTTCTCACATCCAGGCGAGTGAGAGGGTATGGGGAGAAGGTGTGGAAGCTTTACCACCCTCCCTTTGGGTGTAAAAGCTATATTCAACACTACTGAGGTTACACGTGTTCTTGGTACATCCATTACTGAAATTCACCGCTAGATGGGAAATTGGCGGTATTAGCACTGACCTAGTTCACACATTCGAGTACCAAAGTACCATGCGGCCGGTTGATGAGGTATGGAAAAATATCAAGTGCGTCACTATGGGGGATTGCGCCATGGTAGAAGATAGATTAGTAAAATTACTTGGTGGGCCTAGCTTAGAAGCGTGATTCGAAGAGGAGGAACTATAAGACATATAATTCGAGCACGCGTGCACTAAAAAGGAGAAAGGAAAGATGGTATACATTATTAATGGAGAGGAAATGGAGAGCCTAAATGTCAAACATTCAGTTGGGACATGCGAGGTAGTTGACAATGATGGGATGCATGTGCGTGCATATCATGAACCACTCAAAACCAAGAAAGTTAACATCGGCTTGGAGAAGGAGCCCATGGAAGCTATCATTGGTGACTACTAGTTAGATAAGGAAGTATCAAAGATCATCAATCTCTTGTGAAAATTTGAGGATTTATTCCCACAGATACCATGAGTTAAAAGGCATCCACCATTCATTAGGGGAAATGAGGATAAGGTTGAAAGATGGTGCACACCGAGTCAAGAAGAGGCCTTACAGGATGAATCCCAACATGTGCCTAAGGGTTAAAGAAGAGCTAGACAAAATGATAGCATCTGGTATCATTAAATCTATGGAGGAATCAAAATGAATAAGTCCAATGGTGATCAACATAAAGAAGGATGGGTGGATAAGGATATGTGTGGATTACAGGGAGTTGAACGCTATTTGTATCATAGATCCTTTTCCACACCCTTCACTATAGAGATTTTGGAAGGAGTTGCTGGGCACAAGGTCTATTCCTTTACGGATGGATTCTCGGGATATCACCAAGTAAGGATTGCCAAGGAAGACCAAGAAAAGAAAACTTTTGCCACCGAGTGGGGAATCTTTGCATACACGGTCATGCCCTTTGGATTGAGGAATGCGCCCACTGTATTTTCACACATAGTGGTACAAGCATTTAAGGACTTCATCCACAAGTTCCTTCAAGTATATTTAGATGATTGGACAATGTATGGATTAGTAAGGGACCATTGTGATAACTTGATATTGATGTTTGAAAGATGTCGGTAGTTGAGGATTTCCCTCAACATCAAGAAATGTGTCTTTGTAACTCCTTTTGGAACATTGTTGGGACATATCATATGCAAAGAGGGCTTACTGGTGGATCCCGTGAAAGTTGTAGTTATTGTGGGATTAGGGAACCCACCAGCCAAAGCACCATGCACAGATTTCTTGGACACACTAGGTACTACAGAAAGTTCATTAAGGGATATGCCAAGATCGCCGCAGCTTTGGAAATATTGCTCAGACATAAGAGTGCCTTTCAAAGGTGGGGAGAAGCACAAACAGCAGAGGGCATTTGACACTCTAAAAGAAAGGCTTATCACCGCACTTATTCTATGATTCCCATTATGGGATAAACCTTTCCATGTCCAAGTGGATGCCTTTTGTACAACAATGGGAGCCATTATTGCTCAACTAGGAGAGGGATTATTAATCATCCCTTTTGTTTTGCAAGTAGAAAGTTGACACCCAAGGTAGAACATAATTATACAAAAACCGAGCGTGAGGAATTTTAAATGATCTATGTGCTCCACAAATTTAGACAATATCTACCGGAACTCCCTTCATATTCCACACCGACCATATGGCCTTGAAGTATCTAGTAAATAAAGCGGTGTTGCGGGCGTATATGCTTCTTGGGTATTTTTATTTCAGGAATTTGAATTCAAAGTGGTGGTAAAATTTGGAAAGAACAATTATGGGTTGGATCATTTATCAAGGATTGATTTGGGAGAGGACGCATAAAGTATCGAGGAAACCATGCTAGATGCGCAACTATTCAGGTTGCAGTGTGTGCCCTCAGAGTTAGAAGACATTGTTGTTTTTCTCAAGGAAGTTGTGGCACCCAAAGGGATGAATGCATTGGAAAGGAAAATATTAGCCATACATGCCATGCACTTTATGTTGATCAATGGGGATTTGTATAAAATGGGTCGTTATGAGGTTTTGCTTTTGGTGTGTATTAGAACATGAATGCGTGGCAATAATAGAAGAATCCCATGGTGGGATTGCTTTGGAGGACACTATGCGGGAATGCAACCACGTGTAAGATCCTAGTTGTCGGGATATGGTGGGAGACGATTCACCAGATTGCATTGAGTTTTGCAAGGCATGTGACCACTGCTAGCGCCTTAGAAAACCTGGAAGAAGGGATGAGATGCCCTTGCACCCCATCGCTAGTGTGGAACCTTTTGAAAAATGGGCAATAGATTTTGTCGGACCAATCTCACCAGTTGCGTGAAGGACTAACTCACGGTATATCATTACCTGTACTAATTATCTGAAAAGGTGGGCAGAGGCCGCGCCCACTAAGGATTGCACTGCAACCATGGCTGCTATATTTATGTGGGAGAACATTATCAGTAGGTATGGGTGCCCATTAAGTTTAACAAGTGATAGGGGCACTCACTTCTTAAATAAAACCGTCAGGATTCTATTGGTAGAATTCATGGTAGCCCATCACATGACTACCCCTTATCACCCTCAGGAAAATGGGACTGCAGAGGCATTCAACAAAATTCTTAGTTACACATTGACTAAGATATGTGATGTGGGTAGGAAGGATTGGGATGACAAGGTGTCAACAGTTCTTTGGGTATACATAACAACGTATAAAATATTGAACAAGGCCACACCATTTCAATTGGTGTTTGTACGAAATCAATTTTGCGGTCGAATTCATGCTACCATCTATGTGTATAGCGTGTGTAGGAGGGTTAGATAATGGGCAAGTGCTAGAAGAAAGAATAGATGAATTGATGAAGTTCGATGAAAGGCACTCACTAGCAAGATGGAGCCAAACAACCGAGAAGGAAAAAAAAAGGCATGGCATGACCGCCATATTAAGAACAAGTAGTTTGAGGTATTGCTATACGATTCAAAATTTCTACGCCATCCTGGAAAGTTGAAGGTGCATTGGTTGGGTCCTTATGAATTTAATACATCCTTGATTCAGAACATGCCATTCTAAGTGATGGATGGAAGAAAATTACTGGACACTTGAATGGGAGTAGGCTAAGGCCCTACTATAAAAAATGCTTCTTGGTGTTTGTAAATAAGGTAGTTTTGCCGCTTATTTTAGAATTTCCTTTTATGCTTTTCCTTTCTTGTATTTCCCTTTTTCATTGTTATTTTGTTTTACACCTTGGGCACCAAGTAACCTTATTACTTTTTTACTTATGAATGCGTAGAGGACCGCGTATCATTTTAATATGGGTGCGGCTGAGATGATGAAGAGAAACTTGGAGTTATTCTCGCTAGGAGGATTTGGAGAGGTGGAAAAATAAGGTTACATTGGAAATCCACATACAAAGGATAAAAAGCATAAAAACACGAGGTAGGTGAAAGTAAGAATCATGAGGATGGAAGAGGTGGCTTTGGTGTTGGTAACACATGTGTAAGAGTCTTCTGTCAAGATGGATTGTTTTTGCACCAGAAGGTTGGAAAATGTTTTTGTGCAAGGATTGGGTGCGGGTGGAAAAATTTTCACGCAAGGATTGGGTGCGGGTGGAAACATTTTCGCACAAGGATTAGGCACATAAGGAGAAGTGCTGAAGTCGGGTTTTATTTGAAAACACCACATTAAAAATTTTCATACGGTGGTAGGTAGCCTAGCCTTAAATGTGCAAAAGTGGGAAAAGCTATAAATACAAGAATGGGCAGTTCATTATTTTACTTTGTGAAAAAAAGAAGAGAGATTTTTTTTCAGAGCTAGGGTTTCAAGAACTGACTCGTGTGAAGGAAAATCCCAAAAACTTAAGTACAATCAGTCCATTAGATCTACAAACCAGAGCATAAGTGATTCACGGTGTGTGGGTGTTGTGAGTAAGCGCCGTGATTGAAGGAGAAAATATGAGGTTAGGGTTTGTGTTTTAGGGCACGGGGCACACAAGGAAAACATTCAAACAACTCATAAGATAACCTGGGAATGAAAGCAAAGGGTGAAATGACGGCCATGAAACTAGTTGGTAAACCTACAAAACAATCCAAGAAGGGAAAGGGTAAAGGAAAAGGAAAGAAGAAACAAGAAGAAATACCCGTGGACACAAATGAGTAATGGTACTCGAAATGCAATACCCGGATGGGGTTTTTCTAGGGCAAGAGTGGGAGTCCCACATAAGACAGATGACCGTGATTGACTACAATCACCGGTCAAGTACAATCGTGAAGGAAATGGTGTTGGAGCTGGTGCACCCCACAAATAAGCAAACACCTGACGAGTTGCCAATCTACAGTGACATGGTCAAGGTGAAAATGGAGAAGGTAGGGCTTCTCAAAAATTTGTGTTGCCATACTTGGGAAGCCCAAGCGCTTGTACCAATGGTTGATGATGTGCATACACGAAGACTTCTTCTACTTCGCAAGGTGTAAAATGTACATAACTCCCCAACTAATTTCACACTTCACACCATAAACTGTAAAGGGATGCACTCATAGATGACCTCCAAGATGAGGAGGAAATTAAAGAAACCATAGCATCCTAGGAATTGAAGAAGGGATCAAGGTACTACGACATCTCAGATATCAGCGATCCGGTGATGAAGATGGCCACACACCTTGTCTCTAAGCTGAATGGACAAGAAAGGTGGACCCAAGTTAGAAATCCCTAGTTGAATGTCTGTAGGAAGGTCACGAAAGGCACCGCATACAACATCTCCCAATACATAGTAGATGAAATCATAAGCAGTGCAGAGAATTTAGGAAAGATCATATTTGGAAACATTTTGTTGACAATTGTGTTCTCAGAAATTGGGGTGCCGGATGCATCCGACAAGTTCGTGTGGGAGTACCCTGCTGAAGATCCCTCACCTGCGAGATAGATTTCAGAAATACACATGTGAATCAATGACAGGGGTACACAAGGTGCGCTTAGACAAATGGTATAAGCACCTTAGGAATGCATTTGGGGCTGAATGGTGGATCCCTGAACAACTCCCCGTGGTGACCAAAGGAGAAGCAAAGTTCATGGTCTACCAACACTTCTGCATTGGCAGGTTCATTTTGGTGGATGGTAGTTGGAGTCCATGGTGAAAAATCCCATTCTTGTTTACTGCCCAATTTTTCCAAGTGGGGGTAAACAGATACAAGGAATCGAAGAAATTAAACATGGAGTTGTCCACCCTTGAAAGAGAGCACAAGGAAATGAGAAGAAGCTAGTCTACTAGAGAAAGCGCACGCATGTTGAAAGGTATATGTTACGGATGTGCATATTGTAAGGCATTTGACCTTACCTATTACTGGGAGCAATGCCGTAAGGATTTACCTGCATAAGGCCAAAGTTTGAAAAGGGCGTGTACATGGAGAATGAGATATCCATCCCAGACGACCCTATGGGAAGAAAGAAGCTGTGCCAAATCACAAGGAGAGGGAAGAGAAAGAGGAAAAATGGTGGTGGAGAAGCAAAACGTAGATACCGTGGGGCCAAGTACCTATGTTCGGAAGAAGAAGAGAATGGTGGTCAGGGAGAAGACCCCAGAACCTGCAAAGCCGCCATCCCTTGAGGAGCTCTCAAATGAAGAGAAGACCACATCCCCGACTCCAGAGTTTTCAGCAAGGGAAGAAGAATAGGGGACAAAAGAACTAGAGTCTAAAGATACGGAAACCCGAACGCCTATATAGGCGAAAAGGATGATGATGAAGAGGGAGAGTTGGAGGTGGATTAGGAGCCGATTAATGTCCATGATTCAGGAGAAGAGGGAGCAGAAGATACAAATGATGCCTTCATCTTTATAAGGAGGAAGGAAACCTAAGGGGAGAAAGGCATGCAGAATGAAGAAAGGAGCGATGGGGAAAGTACCAAGGAGCTAAATATGCCCAAGCTCACTCAGGAGGAGGTGAATGAGAAAGTGACAAGGGAGGCAGAGAAGATAATTAATACCTTGGTCAAAGAGGAATTAGAGCCCATCACGGAGCTCATGCTCAATGAGTTTAAGGAAGAGTAAAGGAAGAAGAGTGTGGGTAGCAAAAAGGCCCAAATCTTTCAGTAACTATTCCCAAGGGCATGCACACGGGAAGTAAATGTGTGGAAGGGGAAGAATAACGATGGGATATGTTGATGACCCCAACAAAGTTTTGTGTATGCATTTCCAGAGTACCATGCCTACCAAGGATCTCACTACCATAGAGTCCCTTGATCTTGAGTGTGGATACCCATGCACAAGGAAGATGCTATCATGGGCATTCGACTCCCACCTTGATGAGCCCGAGTTCAAGGTTAACCAAGGAGTGAATCTCTGGCGCTATCTCGAAGGAAAGGGGACAACCCCATTATAAAATCACAAAAACTATCAGATGAGAAAGTGTGTAACATGATCAAATTATTCTCCATGGAAATTTAGGCTAGGCTCTTCTATAGAAATGACAAGGTTAAAGTCTTGGAGGACCTATTGGAGAAGAGGAAGGAAGAAGTAGTTAAGCTAACAAAGGACCTCAGCCTTGAGAAACTAATCAATGCTCAACTACAAAGGGAGCTTCAAGAGGAAAAGGCTAGGGTATGCAAAGTTTCCAAGAAGGTGGAGCTCATCTCCTAAGATATTGTCACAAAGCACCAAAACCTTAACTCTCCCGCGCAAAAGTATGGATCCTCCCTAGAATTTGTAGAGGACTTGACTTGGATCCTCACCATGGAAAGGTAGCCCTTGGCCTTACTCTCGACAGAGGAGGTAGTTGCATGATTGGAGAAGGAGGACAAATTGAAAGTCATCGCGCTCGTGGCTGAATACAACAAGGTGCTTGCAGATGTGAAGATAGTTGCACAAACCATGGGGGTCACCTATGACCATTGTATGGATCAAGACAAGGTGACAAGCATGCTGCTTGCTAGTAGTGATGAGGCTGACCTAAAATACTTCAGAGAGAAGAATAAGGGCAATAAATCCGAGTGAGAAAATATCCTAGCCAAAGTGGAAAAGAAGTTTGAAGCTATTGAGATCCTGCGGGTCTCAATCAAAACCCAGTTAAAAGAGCTCTACAAGGTCATTACGAGGAAGATGGATGCCTTGGAAGATTACGCAAAGGAACTGGAGACTGTGGTGGAGACCATTAATACAAAAGGGGAAGGGTTAACCTTCGATGAGGTGAGCACATTGGTTGTGCACCTCTCGCACAAGAGTGCAAGATGAAGTCGGCACTTGGAATATCTTTGGAGGCCGACTTGCTACAAAATTTTCCCCTTCTCCTTCTTTAGGCAGTTTTCCTTCTATTCTTTCTCTCCCCCATTCTTTATTCTTTCACTCCATTCTTTTCCAAGGCAAGGCCTTGCATTTTATACTACATTCTTTGAAAACGTTTCCAAGGCGGAGAACGAGTGAAGTGTGGGGTAATGTTAGGACCCTAATGTAGCTTCCAATCTTAAAGGCACGTAAGCACGCACACCCGAGAGGAAGCGCGCGAGTTAAGGCACACAAGGAAGAATTAAAAAAGGTTTTGGAGAACCAAGGATGCGCACCCCCAAAGCACAATTTGGGACTTATCCATTTTCAGCCTTTTGGATAGAACACATGAAGAACGTGTTCCATTTGGATAAGGTTTCAGCCTGGCAATAGGGTGTCTTAGAAGGAATATACCTTGCGATAAGAAGATCCAAAAATCTAATCATGACATGGAGAGGCATGCACTTGGGGTGACCCACACCTTTACACTTGGGGCCGGATCGAGGTTGTAGAGGGTTTGTTAGATCTCAGATGCCTATTTATATGCATGCCCTTGGCAAAGAAAAAGAGACATAAGTGAGGTAGCAGAGCTATGCAGAATTATTGCAAGAACTATGGGATAAAAATGGGTAGATGATTATAGGAAGAATGTAATACGGGAATGGGGAATGAAAATTTGTTTTTGTGAGCATTCATGTATGGATCCAGATAAGGCGCATGACTACGCTCTCCCTTCTGTAATATTTTATAAGTAATACTATGAATGAACATGAAAGGTTACCATGACAATTGTATTAAGATCCTTTCTTTATATTACCTGCATGTTTCTACTATGCTTTTGATCTTATATAATCATGAACCTTACTTGAATGTTAAGTCTATTTGTGGTTTTACAACTTCCTAGTTCTATTAATTCTATTGCATGCTTTGCTTTTGTTATGACTGAAGGGGTATAGAAGTCGTTCTGAGCTCTATAACTTTTTCATTTATTTTAAATCACTAAGTCAAGATCATGAAGTATGCCTTCCACTGAGCTCACATAAAAGAGAGACTTGGCTCCCTCTCACACTCCTCGGTGAGCACCCAGCGCCCGGTGGTGATAGGCCAACGTGCATGAGGTTCCCTTGTTCTTGGTGGGTGCAAAAATGACTACAATCTTCACAACCTTTTATTGATAATCAAGAACAACTATGGGTTGATGATTACGCTACTAATAATCAAAACTTATCTTCTTTGGCTATGATAACATTGCAAGATCATGTACAAGAGGTGGAGAATATGATTAATCAACCATTGAATGATCAAAAATTTTCTTTGGAACAATCGGGGATAGTTAAAACCTATGGACTTAGTTACGGAACACTCGGCTTTAGTTAGGAACCACAACAATTCCATGTAGATGTAAATGATTTCACTCCAGAGGAATGAGATTTCTCTATAGAAGGAGTGGAAATAGCTATAGAATTAGTAACATTAGTCTTAAATATATCATGGAATAACAAGGAATATTTGGAAAATGTTAGTGATAAGGAGCTTGACCAATGTCAAGATAAGTATAATGACTTTGCTTATTGTTCTTTATCTGGTATTCTTTCTCAAGGAAGTTTAGAGACATTACTACCTATCATATGTTGTTACCTCATTCATGTCCAATAAATACCACTGATGGAACCTTTTTAAAAAATCGATCATTACATACTAGAACCAAACAAATTGAGATTCAACCGGTAAAATTTTATACATTAATAGCTGGTCGGAAAATGATCAAGAATCTAAATCATTTGATGTTCTAAAAGATCATATTGGAGCCTTTTCTTAGAAATATAAAGACATGAAAGGAATCAACCCAAGTATTTTCATGCATCACATTTATACTGAAAACATTAAACTAGTTAGGCAACCTCAAAGAAGGATCAATCCAGCCTTAAGGGACATAGTCAAGCAAGAAATTAAAAACTATTACAAGTAGGTTTTATCTACCCTATCTTAGATAGTTAATGGGTATATCCTCTTGTAATTGTGCCCAAAAAGAATGGAAAATGGAGAATTTGTGTTAATTATAGGGAATTGAACAAAGACACTCTTAGAGATTATTTTCCCTTACCATTCATAGATCAAGTTTTATATAACCTTACAGGTAAAAATACTTTTCCTTCCAGATGGCTTTAATGGATATAATCAAATAAGAGTTACTAATAAGGATAAAGACAAAGCTACCTTTACTTGTGCCTGTGGGTACCTTAGCCTACATGGTATTTCCATTTGGACTATGTAATGCTCTAATAACCTTCCAAATAGCTATACTAGCAATTTTTACAGATCTAACTAATGGTTGTGTAGAGGTATACATGGATGAATTTACTGTACATGGAGACACGTTTGATGATGCTTTGAAAATTTTGGACAAGTATTAACAATATGTGAGCAACACCATTTGTCTCTTAGTCATGAGAAATGTTTGATGATGGTTGATGAGGGAATTGTACTAGGACACCACATTTCAAAAAGAGGAATTCAAGTTGATCAAGACAAAATCAGGATTATTTCAGACTTACCTATTCCTCAAACCCCCACGGATATCAAGTCATTCTTAGGACATGTTGGGTACTATAGGTGTTTTATCAAAGATTTTAGTAAAATTTCTGCCCCCATGTTTGGTTTGCTTACCAAGGATTGTGAATTTCTTTGGGATGAAAAATGTCAACATGATTTTGAGGAGATTAAAGAAAAATTAATCACTGCCCCAATATTAAGAGGACCTAATTGGGAGAAATCTTTTCACATCCAAACAGATGCCTTGAATAACTCAATTGGTGTAGTTTTAGGACAAAAAGATGAAGAAGGAAAAATGCATGTTATTTACTACCTTAGTAAAAATATTACTCCCACTGAAAGAAATTACACCACCACTGAAAAAGAATTTCTTGTTGTGATCTATTCAATTAATAAGTTTAGACATTATATTACGAGTGTAAAAATTTTTGCATACGGATCACTCAAAGAATTAGATACTTAATGAACAAACCAATGGTTGGAGGTAGGATAATTAGATGGTTATTACTTTTACAAGAAGTTAACATTACCATTATGGATAATCTATGAAAATCTAATGTGGTAGATGATTTCTTGTCAAGATTAACCACTAAAGAGGAACAAGATTCGATTAAGGGCACCTTTCTAGATGATTAATTATTTGCTATTTCAGCTGATATGCCATGATTTACTGATATGGAAAACTATCTTACAATAGGGAATTTTCCTCCTTTTACTAAGAAACAAATGAAAAGATTAATCAAAACTAGTGCACAATTTAAATGGTTAAATGAAATGTTATTTAAATGTGGTCCTGATTTGGTTTTATGCAGGTGTGTGAGAGAAGATGAAATTTTTGACATACTTAGGGCATGTCATGATGAACTAAGTGGAGGACACTTTTTAATGAAAATAACAACCCACAAAATACTTGGCACTGGCTATTATTGGCCATCTTTGTATAAAGATGTGAAGAAATATATCAAGCAGTGTGATCCCTATCAAAGGATGGGACAACTAACCTTTACTAGTGAAATGCCTCTATAGCCTTAAGTGGAAATTAAACCATTTAAAAGGTGGGGGATGGATTTTTTTGGTCACTTTAGTCCTCCTTCATAGGGAAAAGAGCACATTCTTGTTTGTATTTATTATTAAAAAAAGTGGGCAGAGGTGCAGGCTTTAACAAATGCTACTGAAGAAGTAGTTGCTGATTTCCTTTGGCATAAAATTATGATGAAGTTTGGTGCACCAAGGAGTATAATTTCAGATCAAGGGCCAAAATTCATGTCCACTATGATCTAGGACTTCACAATGTACTATCAGATAAATCATAGGAAGTCATCTCCCTATCACCCACAATTAAATGGACAAGCAGAAGTGACAAACAGGGAATTAGAAATCATTCTCACCAAAACAGTTGAAGAAAGTAGAAGATATTGGGTGAAAATGCTACCTAAATTTGTTTGGGCTTATAACACAACTTGGAAGACTACAACATGGTTCTCACCATATGAGTTAGTCTATGGGAAGAAGCCCTTGTTACCCATTGAATTTGAACTGTAAACATTGCGAGAAAAAAACTAGATTGGGTATTGAGTTGGATACAACACAAAAGGAAAGAATTCTACAACTCAATGAATTGGATGAGTTGAGATTGGAAGCACTTCAACAAACAAAGATAATCCAAGACCAAAGGAAGCATTGGCATGACACACATATCAATGAAAGGCAGTTCAAGGTAGAAGATTGGGCATTATTTTTTGATTCCAAGTACCATTAATTCAAAGGAAAATTGAGAACTAGGTACTTAGGACCTTATCAAATTGATCAGATATATGATAATGGCTCTATCTAGCTACTTCCCATTGATGACATCTGAAGGACACTTTTGGTCAATCGAAAAAGGCAAAAACTCTATAGGAAGCCTCCTACTAGGGATGAATTCATGAAGCAAATTGGAGCAGACAAGGAATTTGATCATATGCAAGAAACTAGTTCTTCCAAAATGATCAACTAATGAAATTCAAGGATATAAATAAAGGGAAGGGAATAAAAACCAACAAATGGCATTCGCTTCCCAAAAAAGAAAAAGAAAAAATAATAATACAAAAAAAATATAAAAATGAACAAAGGGAAGGAATGAAAACCAATAAATGGTGTTCTCTTCCAAAAAACCATTCTCTCAAAAAGCCAATTGAAAACCAGAAATGGTAGTTGGTCTCATCAATAATTGGCTAATTAAAATAAAGAAACTTCTTTCGAATTCCAACTATCTTTTCTAACTACTTTTCACTTTTTTTAGGAATGATGAGTAATCAAGGCAGCTATATTACATTAGAAATGATGGTAATTATATCTTGATCTTATTGAAGATTTAAATTAAAGTTGGCATGTGTGATTAGACTTGACTCAAGTCAGGCGGTATTATGAGTCATTTATTATATATTATAATTAAAAGGAAATAATCATGAAGGTGATGTCACTAAATAAGTAAAAGTGGTGGCATACTAATAATGAACTATAATTTAGGTGGATTAAACAAAAATTGAGAGTATTTGCAGAAAAATTCAAGGAAGAAACAATAGAATCACATTGGAATTCCGAAGCTAAAACCAGAAGTTCCACAGCCAAAACCAACAGTTCCACATCCAAATCTAGCTATTCTGCGACTATCTCCTTGTGTAAAAAAGGGTTTGAAAGAATTAATAATTTGAATCGTCCTCGGAACCATGAGGATCAAAAATATGTCGAAGCAAGAAGATGACACACAACTTATTGCGAGATGGGAGGTAGCAGACCATTTTTGAACAAGTAGGTTAATGGAGCTCCTAAAAAAATTCTCAAGGTATAATGATGAATTGGTAAGGGAATTTTTGTAAATTTAGAGTAGTCCAAAACTAAGGTTAAAAGCATTATAATTCCTTTTACCAATCGATAAAATGAGCAATGTGTCTAGCCTACCAATTGTACATGTTCCAAACTCATGACAGGGAACCTAAAAGAATTATTAGAACCTTAAGGCAAGAGGGTGAATTTGAACCCCAAGATATTTAAAATACTAAGAAGATCATCGAGGGGTCGGAAGAGCTATCCTTGCCCCACCTTTCGATAGAGTAGCATTTTGGGTAGTAAAATACCTAACATGCGATGGTCAATATGGGACTGTGGGAAGGGAGGTCATGAAAATGCTAATATATCTTAAATATGGGGTAACAAAACAAGAATATATAGTAAAACTTCATGGATTTCTCTTTGACTCCATCTAAATAATGGCTCATAGGTATTCTTGGGAGTTGGGATAATAAGGCACATGGATTAATCCATCCAAGATGTCAACATCATTTTCTCTCCAAGAAAAATGGAGAAGAATGGGAAAAAATCCTCAATAAATTCAGCCAAACCCGATATTATCAGAAAGGGAATACCAAACCCTCTCTCCTAAAATTACTTTAGAAATTAATCTTCTTGATGAAGAGAAGAAGGAAATAAGTGGGGTCAAAATACCAAAAAGGAGAAGATCGGAAGGATTATCAAAGCTGCAAAATATGTCGTTTCTTTAAAGGAGACTCCTTCCCCTATAAATATAGCGAGAAGAACTAATACACTCTCTAACGGTGATAGTTCACCTAAGTAGGACCGTGAAGTAAAACTTAGAAAAAAATTCCAGGAGAAAACCCACTTCAAAAATATGGAATCCCCAAAATGAAAAGGAATCACAAAAAGTCTAGAAAAACTCATCCAGAGATATTGAATTACAGAAAAATTTAAGACAAGAAGTCATTGATATTCTTGGCAGCATGACAATGTCCCCTCCTCTACCAAGTTAAACTAAGGAGTTATAAAAATAATATGAAATATTGGAGGAGAAGGTTTTTTCGGGAGATGAATGACACATCAATACTATCACATGAGGAAGAAAAACTAACACTATGTTGATTGAATGGAAAATCCCCTTTGGTAGAAGAATAATGTCCATCCATTGAGGAACTCTCAGATTAAGAAGAAAAATAACATTGAAATGCACTGCTTTCTTGTCTAGAGCAGAACTTATCATTAGGGAGAAAGATGAGGAATTAAACTTCCTCAAATGTAAATTGGAGAATAGAGAAATGGTCATTAAATAACTAAAAACTCAAATTGAGATAAGGATGGAGAATTGACATTAATAAAACAATAGATGGACAAAAAAAAAAAGAAATTTAATTGACCACCGAAGTAGAGTAATAGGCCAAAAGTATATTTAGTGGGCCAAATTGTACAAACAGAGCTATCTTATTGGCCATGTAAACAAATTTAGGATGATACCTGTAGGAAACTTAATGAGTTCAAAACAACAAATCATGAACTAAAAAGCTAGATGGAAGAAGATAAAAAGAAAGAAAGGAATGGGAAGAAAAATTCTACAAAATGGAGGAAAAATTTAAATGTTTGGTAAAAATATAGATGGTCTGTATAATGAGTGAGAAATTACTTGCATGTAGAAGACCCTCTCCTGCATACAGTGTCTTCCTAGAGGAACAATTTATCCGGTGACAGCTACCAAGGATTTCATGTGGTCTTCCACATGAATTGAAGGATGAAGCAGAGTTCATGACAACATATTCCTCATCCAGTTCAGAGAGAAGAATCTTCTTTGTGAATTTTATCTTTGCAACTTTATGCTAGAGAAGAACACATGATTCATGATTAATCTGTATGTGGGGGAAAGTCAACTCAATGCATTTATTTTTGTACTCCAAAATCAGATAGCTTGGAAAAAGAGGGATACTGAACATTTACTAAAGGCTAGTTCATCAGGCCTCTGTATGAGAGCTCATTATGGAAAACCATCTGCCTTTGCTATACATTTTAGATCTCATGCCTTTGACAACAGATTTAAGGAACATTATATTTCCAGCCTGCAGAAGAGCATTAATGCATTCACCTCTTATGAAGAGGAAAAAATTGAGAAAATTTATGATGGGTGCCTAAAGAGATGGGAATTCTTGATGTAGCATTGAGAAGAAGAGAAGTGATATCTCCCACAAATATGATATGGAGTCTGGAAAGGGCCATAACCTTATGTACACTCATTCCCCATATTTGTGAAAAATGCAGGGGTATGTGGATGGGTATGAGAACAAGGCCTCCCCTCCTTCTTACCCCCATGTCTCTATGGAAGAAAAGAGAACCACAAGATCCCACTCATTTTGAGGATTGACAGAGAAAGATAGATGAAGGATCAAGATACAACACTTCTGAGTTAAAGCACTAAGACATTCAGTTCCAACCATCTGATCTCAACAATTAGTTATAATGTAGAATTCATATTTCTACTTTTAAATTAATAGAGTTTGTAAGAGGACTTACAAATAAGTGTGAGAGAGATGATGAGGCTAAAATATGCTTCATCAATGTATAATGAATGCTCTCATTTTACATCCTTTTTAGCCAAGTTTTTCTGCATTGTTTAACTTTTGTTTGATCTAGATATAAGTTAGGATGTAATTGTCCATATTTTATTTGGTCTAGTTCAAATGTCTAAAACTCTATAATTCCTAACAAAATGTGTGGAAATTCAGTTTTTGTGAATAAACATGTTATATTTTGTCCGGATAATCGAACGGTGGAGTAACCAGGTGCCATTTTCAAGAATTTGGAAGGAATGTGGCTTGGCTCTAGAACTCAATCACTTGGCTCTAGAACTCCAACCCTTAGTTCTGGAACTCTAACACTTAGCTCTGGAACTTCAGCAATTATCTCCAGAACTTTAACAGATATCTTCGAAAGGTTTTCCTTTGGTTCCAGAACTTCTCCAAAGTTATGGAACCAATGGAAATCTCCCTATCCTATCAACACCAGGTTATGAAGCAATTAATGTGCCTTCCAGTGGGAATAAACCAACAACTTTCTAGTTCACAACACTCCATAAATACTTATGTAAGACCAATAACTGTATGACCAACTAGTTTTCTAAAATTCATAATCTACTTTGGGCACTATTCGGTTCCACTTGAATTAGTAGACAACTATGAAATCCTCATGATTGTAAACACATCTTTGGATGTAATATATATAAAACTGAAGATAGATATAGAGCGCACACACGCACACACACACACACACACACACACACACACACACATGCATATACAGAGACACAGTTAAGTTTTGTAAGACAAAATGATTTAGTAATTAGATTTCCATTTAATTTTGAGAACAATCCTGCATTAACTCTTGATTTAAGGTGGAGAAAGGGCCCACTCCTCCAAGAAGAAGGATTTATTTATTTTCATTGGTATTCAAAATTTTCAAGTAATTTGCATAATTATGTTATCTAGCAGTCTGTAAGTACTTTTGGTTCTTTAGTTAACATCTATTATATAATTGTTCATGCAAGTGTTGTAGATTAAACTCTTATTTCTTTGCAAGTATTCTTAATAACATTTTGAAGAAGTGTGTTTAAATTCTGCAATGTGTGTTTATTTCCAAGTAGAGTGTTTAAATTCTACAACATGTGTATATTTCTAAGTAGTGTGTTTAAATTCTACAACGGGTGTTTATTTCCAAGCAGTGTGTTTAATTCAGTAAAGATTTATTCATTTAGGAAAATGTGTGTTTATTTCAAAATCCCTTATAATATGAAATTTAATAAATCTTCAACAAAATAATTTCAAGACACTTAAAACCCCCTAGAAAACTAAAAATAAAAAGTATCTAAAATCAATTACTATTTCACAGAGACTTCTCTTGTTGCATATAGCTTGGACACACCCTAGTTTTGATATGACATCAACCATGAGTTGATTAAATGAAGGGAATAACGACACCCATCAAGGGAAAGTGGCTATGGCTAGCTCTTTTCACTCACAAGTGAGCAAAATCTCTCTCATGAACTTATAAGACTACAACTAGCTAGAATAATTTCATAACTAGAACCTCTTGGAATGAAGAGTTCATTACAATTTATAGTGCTAAACTTGACTTCTCATCTTCATGATGCTATTTCATATTCCTCATTTTGAATTTAGACTATTCATATTCCTATTTGAATATTACATTCCTTTTATAAAAATGAAGCAACTTAAATTTTACATCATGTCTCTAAAGTCACTTTAAGACATTTCAAAAAGTGCAAACCCTCAATGAAAAATCATAACATAAAGGAGAGAGAATGTTGGGGGAAGAAGGAGGAGGAAAAGAAAGGATGTCACCCATGATGAAGTCTGTAGATCCTTGTTGATTAAAAATAAAGTGCAGTGATACTCTGAATCTTTGAACTCCATGAACCACAGAAAATCCTTCAAATTAGCTCATGAATGATTTCCAAGTTGAATGAACTGTTCATGCTAATGACCGCAACTCCCATCTTGCGTATGATATACCTATGACCCAAACTATGTAGTGAGTGTCAAAAACATTGTCTAGTTCCCTGAGATGGACCTCAAATTCCCTATGATTAATGCCCATGGATGATCTAGAATGATGGTGTTGACCTGAATGATCATCCCTCTATGTCCCATTGTGCCAAGTTTCCCTTTGAGAATAACTTGTTATTTTTAGAATATGAGCCCATGCTCTTGCTATTTTGGGACATATCACCTGTCTTGCTCCAGTTTCACCTTCTAAACCTTCTACCATATTCCAAAATATTCTCGTTTTCGAGATATTTCTATTTTTAGCACATCTATTTTTATAAGGATGCTATTTGGGGATCTACTATTTTGGGAGAAAGTCATTTTGTCTTACTTTCTATTTTACCCCTTTTATGATTGTCTGAGTGATCGAACTTGTAATTTAGTGGGGCTTGCCATTTATAGCATATGAGGAAGTATAACATATTATGTTTTTAATAAATGGTGAAAATGACCTCTTTTGCAACAGAAACAAATATTTGATTTGGCTCTTCATCATGAACTCGCGCTCTAATTTTCATCATGTTTCACTTACTGTAAAGCTCATAAATGAAAAATGAAAATTTATGCCTGTAAGATAATTGGGTATGGAGCTAGGAGGGTAGAATACTAATAAAAAATGAGTCCTTCATATCTTGATAAATTGATAAATTCATTGTGCAACAAATAGTTTGAGAGAAACTAGATTTTTTGGAGATCCTTCCGTCTAAATTTTGGATGATTTCACCTGCTAGATCTTTAGGAATTTGAAAATTTCTTTGAAGAGGGAAGAATGCAAATAAAAAACAAATCCCTCCACATTTATAAAAAATAGGGATTTTATGGCGTGAAAACTAGTTCACGTGACACTAGATTTTTCAATGATGATTCCCTTCAATTTTCACGCGATTTCACCCACTGGAACCCTGAGAAGTGGAGATGTAGCTTACTAATTTTTTCCACTACTATGTCATGGTGGCCATTAATGGAGCTTGAAATTTGAAGATCTGGTTTTTTCTCTATTTTTGATGAAATCAACTCCATTGCGATAAGTTTTTTCTTCTTGTCTCACTTTGGTGAAATTTCTCTTGATCCAGTTTAAGTTTGATGGGAAATTGAGCTTTGTTCTTCGTGCAAACCGAAGAGAAATTTATTTGTTATGAACAAGAGGTTTGAATATGATTTTTAATGTCCTTGAAGAGATAATAACTCAACAATAGATGCGTTTTCAATGCATGCCTTTGGTTTGCAAGATATGCTTGAATTTTAGTTTCACGGTAATGGAGGTTTTGAAGGATTTTTCACTCTTCTCTTTGATTCTTCGTTCCTATTGATATTTTGATCAATATATTATTTGAAACCTATGAATATTCATGGAGTGGAATGTTTGGTTGTCATGGCGAGAGATGGTTCGGAAGAACAATGGTGGACCGAGGTTTTCTCTGAACTTTCTTTTAGCAATGAAGAAATAGTTAGAAGCAACAAGGAGTTAGAAAATTTTCAAGTTTTGGAGTTAGAGTTAGGTGAATTTTTTTCCCTAACATCCCTCACCTCAAAGGGACATGAGGAAATCAATTTACATGGTGAGCAAGATGGCTACATGTGGCGAAAATATGATGGCGAGGAGTGAGAGCTATAAAATCAGCTTTAAAGCACAAGGAAATAAAGAAGGAAAGTTATCAAAAATAATCGGGGCTCATTTTGGATAATAGGTGCCCTATGTGTGGGTGAATGTGATCCCCCTCAAACTAGGCACCGGTGAGGTGCAAGATGGAAGTTTTCGAGTGGTTTGATAAAATGTGGATGTGGTGAAAAGGAGCGTAGATGTGGGCGAATGTGAGAAAGGGTAGAGGTCAAAAATAGGAAAATAGGTAAATGGTCTAGGGTCAAAGGTAGTGGCAGTCAAACACACACACACGTTATAAACTACGACATGGCTAAATTTGAAGAGCTTACAAAATATACATTGTCTAAGGTCGATAGGTTTATTTGAATAAGGTTGAAGTGATTTCGGTATCTAAGGCATAGGATATGGTGTGGAAACACAACGTAGGTCAGGTGCAGGAACGTTTAGGTATGTTCCGGTACACCAAAGGTTGGGTCAGGATAAACAACATGGAAATAGGCAAGGTAAGGTCATTAGGTCAAACAACACGGGTAATAATGTCACAAGGTATAACGAGCACATGAGTTCACAGGTCACTAACAATGTTTCAGATCTATGTAGCTAGGTCACGACACAGGTAGGGTCGAGGTACGGGTAAAATAACAAGTCCCTAAATGTAATTAAGGATAGGGATAGGTAATGTAGGCTTAGAGGTAGGTTGTGATAAGGGTGGGTAAGGTCAAACGGTGGTGGGGAAGGGTAAATGTTGGTCGAAATGGGGAAAGGGTATTGACAAGAGTATGACAGGTAACTGATGCTGGTCATACTTAACCGGTGATGGTCTAGGTAAACTAATCATGGTTTGTTAGGGCACAAGACTGATGTCATTTTAGGTACAACCGACCATGTTTTCCAGGCGGAGACAACCGATGTCGGTCTAGGTATAACCGACAATCGGTCAGTCGATATAGGTATATAAAAAGGAAAAAGCCATATAATATAGAGTCATTTATACGTTTTGGACTTTTGGAAAAGGATAGAGTGTTGAAGAAGCTCTGATTTGTCGTGAGAGAAGTATGCGGGACTGTACCAAGGTGAGGTGGAGAGATTTGGGTGGGGAGAGGAGTCAGGTGGATGGGCCCACGAGATCAGGCAGTGAGTGGATTGGTGGAGAGGTTGGAGGTAGAGGTGTTACATGGTGGAGGTAGGAGAGGGGTCAAGTGGACCAACAACACAGGCGGCTAGTCGTGCCACTATGGAGGTGATGTCGAGACGAGGTAATAGCTAAGATTTTCTATGTATTTTTGTTAAATGTAGAAGGGAATATGGGTTAGGGGGTGTGGGTAGGGTAGAGAATGTTAAATTTGGTGGTTAAAATGGGTGAGAGGAGGGGTGGGAAAGGCATAAGTAGGTTGAATAGGGTTGGGGAGGGATTTGGGGAATTTTGGGTAGGTGTCTAGGAGAAATGGGAGAGAAATGGGGAGAAGAAAATTGGGGATTCAGGTTTGGGCATAGGAACAACGACAAATGTCGGTCTAGGTATGGCCGACGTGGTCTATATATTCTCAAATCAGTTAGGATTGAAGAACGATGCCAATTTAGAATGGGTGGTGTCGGTCGGGAGTGACTGACGCTAGTTAGTGAATTTAGGGTGTAGGTTTGTTAGGGTTAGGGGTTTAGGTTGAAGGATTTTAGGTTTAAGGTGTTTAGGGTTTGGGGTTTAGGTTGAAGGGTTTTAGGTTCAGGGTGTTTAGGGTTAGGGTTTGGGTTTTAGGGTGTTGAGGGTGTGGTTGATGGGGTTAGGTTTGGAGGGGTTAGGTGGGGGTTTGAGGTTTAGGGTTTAGGTTGGAGGGTTTTAGGTTCAAGATGTTTAGCGTTTAGGTTTTAGGTTGGAGGGTTTTAGGTTCGGGGTGTTTAGGGTTTGGGTTTTGGGTGTTGAGGATGTGGTTGATGGGGTTAGGTTTGGAGGGGTTAGGTGAGGGTTTGGGGTTTAGGGTTTTAGGGTGTTGAGGTGTGGTTGATGGGGTTAGGTTTGGGAGGTTAGGTGGGGGTGGAGGGAAATGTTGGTTAAAGGTAAGTTGAATAATATTTGTAATGTGGTGGATGCAGGCCAGAGAGTAGCTACGAGATGAGGGATCATGTACCTCCTTTATTGTTGTCGGTACGATCGAGTCTCGATCTTGGATGAGTGGAGGCACATGACGAATGTTGGCTTGATAGGTGTGAGACGTTACGACATATAATACAAGAGCCTAGCCTTATGGTCACACTAGTTGATAGATGAAATGTAATGACCAACATATTCCATTTTCCGATGGGTGAGCTGATTGTCACCCTAGAGGATGTCTATCAAATCCAGTGCCTACCGATAGTGGGATAGCAAGTGTATTCTATCTCCTCGGAGGCCTCCAAGGAGTTGATGCTGATAGTTTTGGTGAGGGTATGGAAGAGATGAGGTTCCATAGCACTAGTTTGAGCTATGGTGAGATGTATGTAGCCCATCCAGAGGAGATGAGGCTAGTAGTTTTGATTATGAAGGCAATATATTGCTTGAGACTACGGATCGAGAGGGTGGGAGATTCCCATAAGTGTTGATGGGGGTCCTCCATGACATGATGGAGGAGAGGACCTGATTTTCTTGGGCACCAACATACTTGGTGTAGTTATACAGGGAGTTTTGGGCATACAAGAGATTATGGCGGTTCAGCCTATGTTGCACCTTTCTTCTCCACTATTGGGCATATAAGAACATTATATGTGTGAGGCCACAAGGTATGCCTCGGCTTGATGAATTTGATGATGGCTTGGCTCGAGTGGGTTATAGGCATTGGGTGCCAGTTACTGGAGCATGTAGAGCTACTAAGGCTACACACGATGTAGCCTATTACAAGTGTTTGCTAGAGGGTTGTCTAGCATGGACATTAATTGGAGGCCCTATGTGGTTTTCCTTCATATGGGTGAATGGACATAGAGTTAGATGAGATTTAGATGGTTTGATGGATAGAGGGGCATTGCACGAGAGAGCATGAGTTGATACCCATGAGGCGAGGATTAGGCAGCGAGCTTTGGGCTATTGCAGGATGTACCACCTCCCTTCCCATAGTATAGGAGGGATGATGTGGAGAGGCTGATGTCCCCTCCATGACCTACTATGCCAATAGGGTAGGAGGAGGCACCAGTGGACCAACACATTGATGATGTTGGGTGTCTTGAAAAATACAAACCATGGTGGGTAAGCGCCCTTCTGAAAGCGGCGTGCAACTAGACCAGGACAACTAGATGTGGCCACCCTCGGTCAAGAGGACATGTTACGGTAAGTGGTCACCTTACAACACTAGGCTATAGGTTTATAGGGACAGATGATGGGGTCACAGTAGAGGTGGCCACATTATAGGCATAAGTGATGGCCCTTCGAGCCCAGTCATAGCATTACGGGGCAAGATACCCACACAAGGTGGGGCCGGAGATGGGGAGTAGGTGGCCACCTAAAAGCATAAGTGACAGGGTTGTAGGGTTAGTTGGCTACTACACAGGCATAGATTGTGGCCTTAGAAGCTCAGATTGCTATGCAAGCACCGACATCAACATAGGCAATAGGATAGGCTTAGGGACGAGTACCATGGTATATGGTACGCAGGGTCAAAGACCCTTATTGATAAGGAAGATTACACAGGTTACGGTGAGACCTATGACACCTCCTCAAACAGTGCCCATGGATAGATTTAGGGACACCTTGGGTGAGGCAAGGTATTATCAAGATCATTTGGTAGTAGCAGGGATAAATATCCCTTCATATGTGGAGTACCAAGCACAACAGGCCTCGAGTGAGAGGACCCAATCCCACACTCATAGTGTGGAGAGCACAGGGGCCATTGATCCTAGAGGTAGGAGTAGGGTGAGCCCACCAATGTATACGAGGCCGGATCAAGTGAGGGGCCATCAACTGCTAGATCAAGTCCCATAATAGGTGGTGAAGTGGGTGGAGTGGCGGAGAGAGTCGGGAGAGACCGACTCGAGAGATCCGAGGGAAGATGAGGGATATTTCTGTTTGGATAGTATATGTATCGGCCTACATGACGATGATGTTTTTTATATGATATCAACGTGTGTGCCAATGATCTTTTGCATATGATATCGGCTGCATGCCGATGATTTTGATACATTTGTATTAGATAAATTGTATATTGGAGATATTTGAGTAGACGAGTAGAGATGTTTGATGATTTTTATATATATGGTGATGATGATGTTTATGGACTTTTGATGATGATGTTATACATGTGATGAGAACTAGGTAAGTTAGGCATGATAGAGTCAGGTCATATGCATGGATGGAGTCAGGTCATAGGCATGGATCAATTCAGTTCATAGGCATGGTTGGAGTCGGGTCATATGCATGGGTAAAGTTAGGTTGGTTTAGGCATGGATCGAGTCGAGTCTGGCATGGATCAAGTCGAGTTAGTTTAGGAATGGTTGGAGTCAAATCATAGGCATGGATTGAGTCAGGTTGGTTTAGGCATGGTGGAGTCAAGTTTTGGTTTGGATTTAAGTTCCACGTTATTGGTAATAAAGGAAACAAATGATGATGGATATGCATGTTGTGTTTGGAATTTTTGATTATTTTTGGATTGTGGAAATTGGTGGTTTATAATGAAGTGTGGAAAAATGGTTGATAGTGATGTTTTTAATTGGTGTTTGTTTGGTTTGATTTCTAGTTATTGATATAAAAATGATACTAACTAGGGTAGAATGTGAATAGGAATGGAAAAGGGTGAATGGGTTAGGGTAGAGAGTGGTGAGCTAACCTCCAGGGCTCCATGCCCTTGGAGTACTACTACATAGTCTTGGCAAAAAGAGGCCTCGGGCCGATGTAGTTCTCCCATAAGCTAGGGAAGATTATGATGAAGTAGAAGAATGGGTTGGCAAGTGTTAGGCATTGTTGAATGTAGGTCATAGGCATGGTTGAGTTTAGGTCACAGGCATGGTTGAGTGGTTGTTAAATAGAGGTATCGATGAGCTGGTCCTATATAGGATAAGCAATAAGAAATGAGGAAGGTGAATGGTAAGAGGTGGTAAAAGAGCCACTTAATTGATAATAACCCTAATGAATTGATCATACCTAAGAGGGGCTCATGAATAAAAGACCCTACAGGCATTACATAATGGACTATTCTAAAGGTAAAGAAAGTCACATTATCATGAAATGTCACATTTTGTGGCAAGTCCCTTGAGTAAAGAGGAAATTAGACAAAAAGGTAAGGAGGTGAGAATGGGAAATTGAGCGTAACTTAGTGTACGGTAATGTGTCTTGCGAACAAGATACCCAAGATCAAGAATAGGCAAGTCCATGATGAAAATTTCACACTTTGCTGCATTTTTTTAATAATAGACTGATCGATGTGGGAAGTCTATATGGGATGATTATATTACCTCCATGAGGTCTTCATGAAGCTGATCGATGTGGGAAGCTTCGGATAGTTATTATATTTTTGTGAAATAACTTGATATAGCTATCCTTTAAGGGAACAATCTATTTATAGTGGTGAAATTAGAGTGTAGAGATGTCCTTTTGAGGGAGTCATCCTTTGCTGGAAGTTTGACTCAAGGAGTTATATCCCTTTTTGTTTTTAGATGTCTAAGTCATGGACAAGACTATAGAGGAATATTAGGTTCTTGTTTAGGCGACAAGGCTGTAGCACACAAAATTTAACTATGGAAGAGGTGGTTTCTAGTGATGAACGACCATGGGAATCCATCTTGAAGAAGATGAAATGAGAAATATGCTATGAGTAGAGCCGTGTGCACGCATATTGAAGACAAGGCTAAAATGGTGATAGGTAATTGCATAATTCTTGTTTAGTCATGGATCAAATAGCAATTACAGATTTACACTAAATACACAGTGATAATTCTTCTCTCAAATATTCATACGAGAACTCTTACAAATATATAGGAATAAGTCATTCCTATAAAATAGGAATCTGATATAACAACATTCCTTAATTCTCTCACCAAACTCCTATTCACGTGAGTTGTTTATTAACAACTTCACATATAAACAAATATAATAACAAACCTAACAAATAATAATGATTAATAATGTTAAACAATAATATTAATCCTAACATTCACCCCCTTAGTGTGAACATTATTAATCACTAATCTTCACCCCCTTAATGTGAACACGGCGAAGAACCATATTCGAAGAAATTGAACCACCTCCTGAAAGCACTTCTTAGACCAGGTACAGACTCCATAGATTATCTCTTTACCCTCGTAAAGGCATAGTGTCGAGCTGAATTATGCAGGAATGCTCCCTTCCTCTTTGGGTTCCTGTGGGACTTTCCCTTCCTCTATGGGCGCCCGAATTCTGAATCTCCAAGATCCACAAGCTTCACACTAGCTAGATAACCATCCCTTGAATCTACCTCGAAATCTTCTCCTGCTCCCAAAAGTGAGTATTCTGAAAACATGACTCTGCCAAAAATTCTGAAAAGGGTTTATTCAACAAACCATCACACTGCAAACAAGAACACTGAAACTGAACTGAAAATAGAAACCACACTGCACACATGTCACCAAACCATCTATGCGGCCCCATCATTGGCGATGAGAGAGTCACTGAATGACCTCCAACCTCCATTTTCCTCCATCCTCTGATTATCTAAACTCAAAACAAGTAGTCTTCAGAATTATAATCAGGTTCATCAGTCACTCGTTCATCTTCTGATTCAGAAGATTCTTCTACAACTATATTTGCTTCATGTGGCTTCAATTTTCCACTGAGAAGATCTTTGGCTCGAGTTGTGCAAAATTTAGACATATGTCCTTTTTTCTTGCAATAAAAGCATTCTAAGTCCTCTTTTTTAAAGAACTTTTTGTATTTATTTTTCACATACATTGTCGTTTCTTCTTCTATATCTTTTTTTTTTTACTTTTGACTTGACTTGACCACAATTATTTTTTATACCAAATCAAAGAGCAATTACTGATTTACACTAAATACACAGTGATAATTATTCTCTCAAATATTCATACGAGAACTCTTACAAATATATAGGAATAAGTCATTCCTATAAAATAGGAATCGATATAACAACATTCCTTAATTCTCTCACCAAACTCCTATTCATGTGAGTTGTTTATTAACAACTTCACATATAAACAAATATAATAACAAACCTAAAAATAATAATGATTAATAATGTTAAACAATAATATTAATCCTAACAATGGATCCTCAAAATGGGTAATATGGAAGGTGAACAATGCTCAAGGGAGGAGAAATCAACCAATAGAAAGTGATATAGGACTCGATATCAACAATAAAATGGTCGAAGATGCAAGGCGTTAAGGGGCTCAGGTTTAGGTTTACCTTTGAGTGAAGACAAACGATAAGCACCTGATCCATAGGCATGGGTAACGATATAGGGTCCAAGCCAATTAGGAGTAATTTTCCCCGTTTATTTTTGTCTTCTTTAGTTACATATTGATTTTATGTAAAGATGAGGTTGCTGATCCGGAAGTTTCATTTGTGAACCCATTTTTCATATGCATGTTTGATATGCTTTTGGTAAATTTGGATATGGTCAAGAGCATTGAGACGACATTCATCTAATAACTCAAGTTGCGCCAAAAAATCTTGGCAAAAGTCATCATCGTTGAGCATGTCTTGTAGTGAGATGGAATCTAGAATTCAAGAGGTAAGACAACCTCGGTACCATAGACCAGAGAAAAAGGTGTGGCAGCCATCAAAGTGTGAATACTAGTACGATAAGCCCACAAGGTGAAAGGGATGTGTGTATGCCAATCTTTCCCAGTATCGTTGACTACCTTCATAATAATTTTGTTCAAGGTTTTATTGGTTGATTCAGCTTGACCATTGGTTTGTGGGTAATAAGGTGTTGAGAAATTGAGTTGGATGTAAAAGTGTCACATAGTTTTAAGTAGGGTTTTGTTTTAGAATTGTTTTCTGTTATCGGTGATAAGGTGATGCGGAGCACCAAAATGAAAAATGATGTGATGGTTAATGAATTCGCATATCTTCTTGGCTTTTGTAGAAATGAGGGGAATGGTCTACCCATTTAGTGTAATATTCGGAAGCGATTATGATCCATTGGTGGCGTTATGAAGAATTACGGTTGATCTCACCAACAAGATCCAAACCCCATTAAGAGAAAGGCTAAAGGTCTCACACAACATTTGACATAATCAAAACATTTGCGATTTAGGTTTGGCTAATAATAGCTTAGGCAAAGGATATGTTTTTTCATGGCTAAACCACTAAAGTGACCTCTAAAAATTCCATTGTGGACTTCCTTAATGGTGTAGGGAATTTCAAAACTCGTAAGGCATCGTAAGAGATTTTTTTTGAAGCCGCACTTGTAAAGAAGACCACCCATGACAACATCACGAGAGACACTTTTAAGAAAGGCACATTGTCCATTACAAGTGAGATCAGTGGGTAAAATGGAAAGGGAAAGATAGTATACATATTTATTATACCAAAGGTCACGTGGGTCAGGGGCAATGGTTCCAATGGAGTAGACCTCATGAGGTAAATAAGAGGGTGATTGTAGCCTTTGTATGGTGACAAATATTTTAGAGTCAGTGGGTGAAGTAGGTATTTGAGAAGCTAAATAGGCCATGGTATCCACAAATTTATTGGTAGAATGTGGGGTGGTTTGAAGTGTGTAACAATCAAAGGTGGTCAAAAGCATATCTACATGATGCTTATACTTTTGAAGGATCTCATTACGACACTAGTATATACCATTGACTTGGTTTATGACCAACTGAGAATCACCAAAGATATTGATTGTCTTAACATCTAAGGCATAAGTGGCTTGGAGACCCAATACAAGTGCTTTGTATTCCACAATATTGTTTGTACAATCAAAATCGAGTTTGAAAGACAAAGGCATAGGTTCACCTTTAAGAGGAATGAGGATAACACCAACCCCACCCCCACGTTGACACTTGGAACCATCGAAGAAGAGTGTCATTTGGTAAGTGGGTTCATCCAGGGAAAGGGTAGATATAGAATTGTTTGGGAAGTCAAAGTTATATGGTTGATCCCTGAAAATAGTTGCGACGACCCGGTTGGTCGATAATAGTCACAGTCCGTAATGGACTTTTTATGAATGAATTCAAGGTCAAGGTCAACTAGAAGCATAAGCCAACATGCAACATGTTGATGTTGGTAGGTTTTGACATACATATAGTGTAATGAGTTAGTATTAGTAATGACAAAGGTTTTGTGGTTGAGTAGGTAATGGAAAAGTTTGGTGGTGATGAAAACTAAGGCTAGGCAGAGTTTTTCGGCATGGGTATATCTAGTTTCATAGTCCAGAAGGGTATAAATTATGTAATAAACCACTTTCTCTTAGTGTTTGTCATCGCGATGAGCAAGCATGGCACCTAAAGAAGGGCCAGTGACATAAATATATAGGTAAAAGGGTTGGTCATCTTTACGAGGAATGAGTATTGGTGGTTGAAGAAGGTATTGTTTTAAGGCCTCAAATTCTTTATGGCATTCATCATCACATTTCAATGAAACATATTTCTTAATAAGATGATGAAATGGTTGACAACGGTCAAAAAAGTCATGAGATAAAATGATGAATGGATTGTTGCTTACCTTGTAGGCTTGAAGTTGTGACAGAGATTAGTAGGTGGAGACATTTGTAGAATGGCCTTGATGGGGTTAGGTTTGGAAGGGTTAGGTAGGGGTTCGGGGTTTATGGTTTAGGCTGGAGGGTTTTAGGTTTAGGGTGTTTAGGGTTTGGGTTTTAGGGTGTTGAGGATGTGATTGATGGGGTTAGGTTTGGAGAGGTTAGGTGGGGGTTTGGGATTTAGGGTTTAGGTTGGAGGGTTTTAGGTTTAGGGTGTTTAGAGTTTGGGTTTTAGTGTGTTAAGGATGTGGTTGATGGGGTTAGGTTAGGAGGGGTTAGGTGGGGTTTGGGGTTTAGGGTTTAGGTTGGAGGGTTTTAGGTTCATGGGGTTTAGGGTTTGGGTTTTAGGGTGTTAATGGTGTGGTTAATAGGGTTAGGTTTGGAGGGTTAGGTGGGGGTCGGGGTTTAGGGTTTTAGGGTGTTGTGGGTATGGTTGATGGGGTTAGGTGGGGGTGGAGGGAAATGTTGGTAAAATGAAAGTTAAATAATGTTTGCAACAGTTTAATTATCATTGAAACCTCCTGTTCTATCTATTAATCACCAATGATTGTTTCTTTTGGTTCTTCTTCTACACCAATGTTGACCTTTTTCATTTACAATGACTCATGGTAGGTGCATGCATTCTCATTTGCACTATCCAAGACCTCACACACACCCTTTATATGATCTACATCGAGGTTCTCTATCTCTTCATCTTATATCAGATACACCATTTTTCCTTTCTTCTCAAATTGTACTTCATCTGTTTCTTCTCCTTCCTTGAAGTGAGCCTCCAAATCAGGCTCCCCTACAAAATCTAGGATGAGGTCCTCAACTCTAGAAATATCTCTCAGAGTAAGGTGCTTGACTACCTACAAAGCCTCATTCACTGATGGTTTAGAAGATAGATACTCAAAAGTCTGAATAATACCTGTTGTCAACTCTTACCAATTTCCTATTTGACAACGTAACTCTAAATGGACATACCAAGTGTGTGCACAACCCTGAAAAGTGGAATAGAACTTATGCACCTAGAGTGAAGGAGGTAAAGCTTTCGGGCCTTCTCACATTCCTGAATGTGGTACAAGGATGATTCCCTCCCATGATAGTCACATATCCTTGAAGGTGCATTGGTCCATAGAAATCTAATAGAGAACGTGATTCTTACCTCGTGTCACTCTATAATATTATCTTGATGAGTCATCCACAAATAGGTGGCTATCCCATATAAGGTATAAATAATTTCACACATCCAGTGAGACTTTCATAGCATGCAAGAAGTCATTAGGGTGACCTTCTCTAGTGTAACTTGGTAACTGTCTTCCTCCCAGATGCCTAACCAAATGTGTATTGAAAATTTGAGTCACAACACCCTTCAATTATCTCCCAACTAACTCATAAGTTTCATGTGCCCAATTATCACATGTAATTCTAGTCGTATCACTCAAGGACTGAGCATCATCCAACTGAATGACTCCTCTTAATGAATTGATAACCTATGGGTCTCTGATGATGTGCACATAAATTATATTGATGTCTTCTTCCCCCAAAGGATCAACATAAGGCACATACCTACCATCTGTTAGAGGAATAATAATGTGCTCCTTCTTGTTCTCAAAGATGATGCATCCCTTGTTTAATTGAAAATCAACATTATTCACATAACACCAAGGGTTTCTGAGTAATGCTGGGAAATAATCTACCTCGACAAGCACTAATACTTCAAAGTCCCCAATGAAATTTTCCTGTTGAATGGTTATGGAAACATCCTTCAAGACTCTTATGGGCATAGCTTTAGTCCTATTTTCCATGTACAACACATTTGAAGATGGCTGCAATGGTGGTCGTCCCATCTAGTTCCACACATCCAGAGTAAGAATATTTACTTTTGAACCTGTGTCAATTAGTATGTTACTTAAAATTCATCCATCAAATTTTTCATTCAACGTGATATCCTTATCATAATCAAGACTATGAGGGGGAAAATTATCATGTAAGATCTACCTCTCGCTCTTGCATCTAGAGCGTGATACCTTTTCTCTCAACCATTCTCATAATAGGGGAATTATAATTTCCTTGTGTAACATCTTACATACCTCTTTGAAATCATCCACATCATTATGAGGGATCTCAACATTCTTCACCTATTATAACTTCCACGACGTCTATTTCAAGCAATGGATCTCCCCTTGTAAACTACTAATCACCTCCATAGTCTCTTGGTAAAGATCCTTCTGATAAGTCGGATCATGGTACTTCCCATGCAATACCTCTTCTCTTGTAATGAGAGGCATCTCGCTTTAGTATTTCTCGGCGTGCACAACTTCAGCACGTGTAGTTACTAATACGGGCTCCAACTCGGGGTTAATTCTACCATAGGCACGAACAAAGGTTTAACACATTTCACAATAACCATTCCCACAACGTTTCCCTTCTTCCCGATTCTGAATCATGTGATTATACAAGTCGAGAAAACTTTGCTTAAACTTATGTTTCTTTCCACACCATGAGCATTGTAGTAAATCTAGGCACTCACGCTTATAGTGATCCATAGATCCACAATTGAAACAAGTTCCACGGGAAATTCACTCCTTCCTCCACCATGACCACCATGACATCTGAATCATCCGTGAAACTTCTTCCCTTCCTCTCGCCATCTTCATGCCCTTTATGCTTTGACACCCCTCGTTCTTATAACTATTTGCACATGGCCTAACTCACACTAGTATTGATTGTATCATGAATATGGTCTATCAACCAGAGGTCCTTGGTATCATGAGTGGTAGATGTACAAATATTACAATAACAAGACACATTCTTATAGAGCATGCATTGTAACAAAGGGCATATACTTGGATCATGATCCGCATGAAAAATTTCACATTCTTCTAACATGATGTGCACCAAATTTCAAGGGAAACTATCCTTGGTGTGTCTTTCTATATCACAATTTGTACACTAAAGTCCGTTATGAGTCTCATGTGCTGAATTTGTAGAAAATTTCTCAAGTTGCTTCACCATGGAAGAAATTTGTGCCTCCAAAAAGGACCTACCCTAGTGTCAACACTCCTCATGGCCTCAACATGCAAAGCAACCTCCAAGGCCTCACGTGGATCCATGAAAGTCTTATGTGAAAGTGCTCATCTGAAAGGTGTTATCAGGCCTCCAAAAACCACTGAGCATGTTGAGAAGGATGGATATCATAAGATAACTTTGAAAAAGAGTCTTAAAATGTGCATCATACTCCTGTACACTTTCTATCATACCCTGTTGAATATCCTTAAGTGCGTTGATGCTCTTTTGCTCAAATTCAGGAATATGAAATTCCACCAAGAAGGCATCACACAACACAAGTATACTCCACTTTGCCATCTTATGTGGGTCATATTTTTGTACCAACTATGCATGCACCCTGCAAATGTAGTTACAAACTAGATTTCCTTCTACTCGGGGTAGTGATCCCTTAGCATGCCATAGCAATTCAAACTTGTGTACATGATTTGCAACATCCTTAACACCTTTATAATTAGGAAAATGAAGAGACATCTCGTAAAATACATCTTTGTCCACTAGATCAAGAACCCTAATTCCATCTTGTGTTTCCTCCACCACTAGATCCACTAGTTCCACTTGCCCCTAACCCTCTAGATCCACCATATCATGTAGATCCTCCTATTGTAGCTGGTACAAGGTTTGAAGAAGTGCTACTCTGCATTCCCACCATTGTACTAAAATGAGCTCCAACAGTCTGCATGAAGTTGAACTACTTCCAGATGTGATACCCACATTCTGCGAGCCCACACCTTATCTAAATGACATGCCTGAAAGGATACCACCAAACACAAGAAATGTCTACATGGCCATATATGGATGTAATGTAAAATTATATCTACCTGATGCTACTTGCTTACCAATGCTAACCATACTAGCAATATTTGTCTCAGAAACTAGAAAACTAAGCACAAGGGCTTGGTTGATAGGTGGGTTCAAATGCACACCTATGATACATCTCCTTTCTTTATCTGACGAGATCTTATTAGAATCTAAGGGGGTTCTTCTTCCATGTTTTCTAAGATGAGGTAATACAAACTACTCTGTTCCACGTCCTCTGTGTGAAACTCAAATCCTTCCTACAATGTCTACCTCTAAAAGTCCACTGTTCTTGTAATCTCACACTATCTCACTAATTCCCTCTCTTGAGCTTCATTATAATTGAGTCACCTTTCCTCTCTCTCCACTTATTCCATAGGATCCACCATTTCTCGCCACACCCACTTCCGTGCCCCACGCCTAGTGGGAGTTTAGCTAGCCATAGGAAACACTTCTAAACTCAGAGTGATGATCAAGATATTGATGGCTAGTGGTATAACACACAAGAAATATCCTCTTGGTTCTTGCAGAACTCAAACTCAACAACCTCTGGGAAAGAATACGTAGAAACCACGTACTCCAACGTGTAGCTAGTCAACACACCACTCCACCAACGATCAATAACATGAGTCCAAATTAGATCAACATCATGAAGCCATTGATAATATTATTGGGTCTACACATGAGGTTGATAATACCAAATTCTCCTTGATGCATATGCTGATAACCATTCATATAGTTATATTTGAAAATAATAAAAGAACATTTCATAGAGCTCATGATATAGATATTCTTGTACCCATGTACACGCATCAAAATATGGTCTAGTGTTGAATCTCTGTACAAGATCATTCTCCCTGTTCTTAAGCCAAATCTACACATTGGTCAAAGTCAAGCACTCTACCATCACACACAATTATTACAACAACTTCAAAAGAGGTCCCGATAATGGAACCAAAATGTAGTCACTTTCCCCAACCTTTTAATTTGTAGGCATGTTGACATATCACCCATCCTGAAATGGGTGCTCACCCTAGGTGTGTGAAGGTACCAAGCACCTATTTTATGTGATCCTTGCAAGAATATTCATCATTATAGAAAACCAATATATAGACACAAACACATACACCCATTCTAGCACAAAGTGGTAAAGAAACTAGATCCAAGCACAGATGCACCATAATATGAATGTAATCATTATAACAATACAGAGGAATCAGATCTGAACCATGAGAAATATGAAGAACACAAGGGTTTGGACCCATGAACATAGATATTCAGAACAATCCACCTCATATATTGATTCACAATTGTTTACAGTAGCTAGATTACATCAAAAAGGGTCATAACAGACCAAATACATCAAGAAATAACATCCTAACCCTACCAAATGACTCTACTCGAAGAGTTCTAGCCATGCTCTCCCTTATGCATCTAAAGTCTCTCTTGCATCTCTTACATCGCATCACACCTCTTCTTCTCCTCCATACCCATCTTCATCCATCCTTTTCTTTAGATATAAACACATTCTTAAATAGAGAGGGAGCTCTCGTTTACTATCTTTGCATTAATCAAGAGTAAACTGAATGCCAAATGTCATCATACCATGCCATACTAGAGTACTCTAAACATGAAAGGACCAAATAAATCATAACTAACTCTACTTTATAGCTCTTAAACACAATGATTATATCATATAATATTATTTCCTTGGGCTAGAAGTCTCTATGTTCTAACCTTATCCAAAATCACGTCTACCAATATCCTCACGTGTTTTCCATATAACACCATAACCCAAAAATGTGGCTAAGTCCCAAAACCATTTTATTCTCCCACATGTGACTTAGCTATTCCCATGTGCCATTCCTCATGCACCTTCTTCCCATACCATCTTCCGCACGCGCTTTATTCCTATACTTGAGGACTTAGTCATTTTTCTGGGCTCAACAGGGATCTCATAAGGCATCATTAAAGAAAATAATCTCCCTTATCTTCATCTAATATTCCTAAACCCACCTCATCTACAACCTCTTCTTCAAAATCCCCCATTGGGTCCTACACTAAAACCTTTCAATGCTTACTCCAAACCTCAACAATCACCCTTCCTCCTATCAATTCTTTTGATCCACATGCTCCAAGACCTCCTTGGTTCAATCCTAATGTCGTGTGTACTTATCATCATACCCTTGGGCATGACACTAAACATTGTAATGCATTACAGACTTTATTCCATAATTTAATAGCCGAAGATGACCTTCTCATCCACAAAGACCATCCTCTTCCTTCCATCTCATCCACATCTAAATCCAATCCCCCAATCAAACCCTCACATGCTAAAGAATATAGGTTAGGTTCTCTCTCTAAATACTTCATTACTATTTGTCCTCCAAATGTGAATTCTTCTAAAGACAATCCTTTTTTTAATCAATTTTGCCCATATTACCAATCATTATAATGATTCCCGATCATCTATTTTATCAAAACCTAGCGTCATCATCAATGTTCCTTGTAACAATCCCACCCACTTCTCTCAATATCCACTAACTCAGCCATATTTTCATCCAAGTTACCTAATGCGATGCAAAATCTCTCATTGCGGGAGTATCCACCCCTCCCTCTTAGTTCTCTTATGTTTATTCCTCCATATACATCTCTTATGTGCATCAAATTATTTTCTTCTCCATTCAATGACTACATAGACATTGATGACATTGTATCCTTTCCCTTAGCTTCTTTTGATCTCCAAAATCACTCTACGACCGATCTATGATAAGGCTAGGTCTATTTATAATCCCCATATGGCCTCATCTAATCTCTTCCAATCCCATCTAAATCTAATTATCCTTCATATCGACCAATATGTTATCTCATATTATCCAATCCACTTATCTATTATCGTATATCATTATAAGTCCATCTGTGTGGCCATATTTGTGCCTTTCTCGGGGCACCATATTTCATGTAACATCATCATTTTAAGACTTGATTAACAAGGGGATTTTTTTAAAATTATTACTTTATGCTTCTTGATTTAAATACCCATATATTTAAATCAAACATAATACATAATGCAATCCATTTTGATAACTATTATAAACCTTGTCAGGTGTTTGCATGAGAGTATATAGATCCTACTCGATCCCCCTCAATGCTCTTTACAAGCCAATACATAAAATGTATCATTTGGTATTCCTTTTTTAGGATATGATAATTAAGTGAAGATATCTAAGTGTCTACTTGGGTTCTACCAAGGAAACCCCCAAGCATCTCACAACTTAGATCTTGGTGAAACCATGATAGTGTAATCAACAACTTACACTACTTTACATAAATTTTCAAATTCATGTATGCCATGCTTGATTCCATGAAGAAACACTCACCATTGGGAACTTGTCATCTCACCTTAATCACTTATTCAGTTATATGGATCTGTAATCAATGGTGCTGTAAACAACTATAAGTCTTGTACAAGGTACAAATCCAGATTAACCTACAAGAAGATGCATCACTATGTCATCCTATGGGAAAGTAAGTATCTCTGTAATGATTTACATCATTACTAGACCACTTCCCTTCCTATATCCATCATAAGTTGACATTGGGGTGTGTGTACATGAGGTTCAATCCACCTTTATAACTCTAACAAAGCTTGTACTTAATGCAATACCATGTCATAATTCAGGGTCTTGATGAGACAACTTAGTACAACTACTAAGCAATAATATCCAAATAGTGACTACCGTCATTATAGGGATATGAATGTGTAGTGGACGTAGTGAGTTGACCCAGCCAGGGGTCCTAAATTGGAACATTGTATCTTAATGTTTCAAAGTGTTAATTAAATTATGACAGGTTAGCCTAGGTCTCACAACACTTTCACCTCGAATGAGTCATACCTAAGGGCCTATCTTAAGTTGATCCAAGGATATTTAATTTCCCAAATTTGATTTAATTATCTTATTAAATCTCATGCCAATAATATCCTTTAAGTAGGGATCAAAACAATATTTTATTTGAGTACAAAATTATATATTTAGTTATGCCTTAAGCATACATTTATCTTTAATAGATTTGAGTACCATACCAATAATTTAGTTATATCATTATAGGGAAGCACTAATTCAATGTCTCTATATTTCACATTATTAGAGATGGTGCATTTATACATAGCTAATTGTTTAGGTATGTAACATACTTTTATCAAGTATCATATACTAACAATGCAAGTCAACACTTCAGCATAAGCACATAACTTTTCTTTAGTTACTGCTTAATTAAGAGTATTCATTTTTATTATATCCATCAAGTAAGTATAACACTGATTTGTATATCTGATATGTTAGATTGAGTGACTTACTTGTCAATTCATCTCATCCTAACATAACCTTTATAACACTCCATTTACATATGATTTTAATCACATTTTATTATGTTCACTTACTTGTCAACTTTATTGATAATAATGTCGACATAGGTTTAGGATTCAATTACCAAGTCCTTTCCAAATTAATAAGTATGTTTCCCTTTTCTTCCATTAAGGGCCTAATTTCTTATTTATAAGTTCATATTGACACATTATGGAATAACCCTGATAAGAATGCAACATCATTATTTATAACTTATTATTACACTTTTTCTACTTCCGAATAAGGTTTGACATTTCTGATTATAACTCATAATAGTTTACTATTATCTCATAGATTAATTGACTTATACATATAGTTCCTTATCCAAGCAATACTCCATTCCTTAGATAACTAATAAGTCATGAATGTTTATGACTTAGGAATAACAATCAAATATACAATAATCATACTTGAATAAATAACCTCATTATCAATTTCAATCATACAATAAGTTACTATAACAAAAGAAAAATTCACTTTATTCCTTACATAATAATTATTTCATAAGTTTTTCAGTCAATAATGACGACATTTCTCATCAATTACAATCATACTAAGGCACTAGGCCTTCATGGTTCTATAGAATAATTTTAAGTATCTAAACTAAATGAACATCATTAGTAAAACAAATGAAAATTCTTATAAGTCTTTCTTATTTCACTTTTCATGAAATCCATCCACAAAATTATTAGCACGTGTCAGTTCACGAGAACTGAGCATGATAAGAACTAACACATTTAAACAATATGCTACTATTTATCAATTTCATGGAAGAAACCCTTCTATTTAACGAAATTTTTCTAAGTACTACGAAATTAACAACTTTAAACCTGCTAAAATTCCATAAGGCCAAATTAAGGAAAATAATTCACATGTCTCATCTATTTACCTTTTCTTAAAATTAGTGAAAGATAAAAATCATTCAAGTTAAGGCTATTTAACTCTAAAAATTCAAAACATAATTACATTGCATTTGGGATTTCAATCATGTAATCACATAGATTATATGATTGAAATCTAGCTTTAAGACCTTCGATCATTTTTTCCTTATCCATACAATCAATTCATTATTTTTCATTAATTTTATTATAAAATATTCAAATGGTAAATAAGTATTTTACTTAGCAATCAGAGTTATCTACTATTCTGAAGATAAATTTTATAACTGCTAAGAAAATCTACATCAAGACTAGTAACATTCCAACTGTCCATTCGGAAAACAATTGTATCAGATAAAACAGAAAGATTTTCTCCTTTCTAAATATGTCAACGAAGTTTCCCCTCACAAGGACTGAACTTAAATGCAACTGTCAAAATATTACTACCACGTAATTGAATCTAAGCATAGTTGATAACATACAAAAGGATTACACTAAATATTTCATGAAAACTCAAGGAGTCAAGGGTTAACCCAAAGAAAAACTCAGTCCCTTAAGGAAGTACTACAACCCAAGTCTACTAAACTTCAAACTGAACTTATCAGAGAAGATCTCAACTTGACCATGATTCAACAATAAATCAACTAATAGGTTCTATGATGAATAAATTATCATGACCAATTTTTACAGATGGTCGTATGGAAAATAGACTTGGGGATGATAAAAATTTGAGATCAGGATAGTTAATAGATAATTATCAACCAAATGAAACCATCTTTACTTAACTCAACAGAAATACTTAACATGGTCATATAATCCCAGAAAGGGAGAGTTTACAAATCGAACCCTTATTATAGAAATAATATTACAAGTTTAGAGAGAGATACAGATTGGGTTCAACAACATCATCACAGAGAATAAAAATCAAAATCAAATTGCGATCCTGAGATCCAAGTAAATCCACTAAAATAGTGAGAAACAATGTCCTAGAAATGAGAAAACACGAAGTGCAAAGATTCAGTATTTACTTGAAAGTAAACAAGATTTACGCCATCCCTTAATGGGTTATTCCTAAAACCAAAACAGTCAATCCAAACCGAAGAAAAATACTAAGTTACTCATTCCATGTAACCGATTTCTCCTCCCTAAGTAAGGATTCGAAACAATCCCAAATAATTCTCACCCAGATTGGGTTTCAAATTGATTTATGTTTCCCTAAATCTCTCGAAATGAGATTTAAAGATAGAGATGGTCTAAAGGACTGAAATAGAAACACAGAACTAATTCTTTGTGTAATGTCTTCACATAACCAAACAACAATAAATCCAAGCCTTTATTTATTATGGGTTTCATCCCAACATTAAGTATTTAACACCAAAAGAAATACATACAACCATTTATATGAAAACAGTAGCATGAATAAGAGAAATATCATTTAATAAAACCATTCATAGTGCAAGTAGAGTTGTTTTCAACCAACACATGCATTCAAGTATAATTGTTAAAGATGCGAAACAGAGAGTTTCCAATCAACCCAGATCCATATTTCCAAGTATAAGAGATGAATAACTAGAAGATAAAACAACAAAAATAAAACCTCAAAAATTCACTCAGCATGCCATTTGAGAAGGTAAAAAGATTTATTTTCATGAGGGTTGTTAAATATAGCAAAATATCATAATGGGTTAGATCCTATCATGCCTGGTAGTGCTCTCTAACTCCTTTTCCAAGCTTCCAAACTTCCTGCGACATTTCAAAGGCAAGATTTCCACAAAAACTTAAACCAAATCATCTAAAACGTCTATACTCTCTCCCCCATAGTCATTTATAAACTCAACAATAAAATTTTTCCATTATTTCTACCGTGCAATGGAAAAATTAAATTTGTAATAAATTGAACTAACAATTCAAAAATGGAGAAACAACATGCAAAGCCCTTGAGCTCGAAATATTGAAATTCAAAACAAAACCAACTCCTCTTTTCCACCAAACCATCTCGCCATTTCCAAGGTGATATTCACTCATGGTTCAAGATCAATCAATGCCAAGCTAGACTGTCAGTAGCCACCAAGAAACCCACCAACTTCCCATTCAAAATTAGAGATAACTACTAGTTAAAGTGACATCTCCAGCTCATTTAGCCATAAGAAATAATAGGCAAGCCATTTTGACTGAGTCGCTACCAAAGAGGCGGGTTAAAAACATTAATTAACAAATTAAATTCCAAGTACTCCTTTGGAATGGTGCCACCACCCTTATCCCAAACTCAACCTTTCCCATTGATGCTAACCTTAGTTGCCCTTAGGTTAGGTCGATGTATCCTCACTTAGGTTAGGTACCTTTTCAATAATATTAACCTTATCTCAGTTTAGGATAAGATGAATTCCTTTAGATAGTTTAGGGATTAGGTCCCTTACAACAATACATCCCACTTATCTTAGGCTAAATGCATATAACATAGTTAGGTTACCTTCATAGTTAGCTATCACCTTAGAGTAGGTTTAGTTAGGTCCATTAGAATATTCAACATGAATACTTCCTGCATTATTATCGAACCAAGAAGACAGGAAAAAAAGGAAGGTATAATTCATAGAACAACATATCAATTATAGGCATGCCTTGGATCACTGAAATTGATCCAAGGTATGACTATTCCTTCCTTAGCAATGCAATAGACTAAGGAACAAGTTTTAGTATTGCAACTTAGATAACTTACCAACTTAGTCCATAAGACTGCATTAACTTCTTATTACCTGGATTCACAGAAGGTACTTCCAAGCTCAGTATGATGAGTACATGAAAAATTAAAAATCCATTCAACATTTCTAATGTATGTTTACATCCATTTTAGAAGGTAAAACATATCATCTATAACAAACATGATCAACAGTTCAAAAGAGTATACTATCTTAAAACAATAATCACATATCAACGTTTGCAAACTTTAGTTACAAAAGTAAGTGTAGATATAAAAATGGCGAGGCATTACATTTCATCATTAGCCCACATTTTTGTGGCCATATTCTTCCTCTTTGGATGCGTATTTCCTCAATATTTTAAAGATAGTGCATAATATTTTACCTCCTCTTATCTATCTCACCCCATATACTCTTTCACAAGCTATCATATTATCCCATCCTCTCTCACCTCTTAAGGAACGTGACTTTAACATTGGTGACCTTATCCTTAAAAAAATCAAAATGTCACTACAGATAGAAAGGAGTTAATGTGGAAAGTTTTCTCCCAATAGGATTGGATCATAAAAATGAATCGTGAACCTATCATCTCTTGATGGTAAAATGGAAACAAAACCTCTTATCGCATTACACTTGCTGCCATTTTACTTGTTATCATATCTACTATCATGCACTTAGTCATCCTAGTGGTCATCCATCCATCTATTATCCATCTCCATCTGTCATCGTAATGATTCGAATTATGTGGTCTCTTATCACTTTGCTAGTTGTGACCTTAAATATGGGCACCACATCTCTACTCGAGCATAGTCCTTATGGATAGGTTATTCCTTCTTGGTGAGAATTCTGATATCATTACATCCATCACTCAATTTTTAACCTATTAGATCCATGCTAAGGGTCCAAGGATGTAACTTGTACATTTAGTGTCCCCTCATAAGTGGTCTACCTAGCTATTCCTAGCTTTTCCCATGTAAAATAAAAAATTTCATGGATGATCATCAAATTAATCAAAAATAGAATAATCCCTCGAAGGACAAGCTGTTCATGTAAAAAAAAACTCAAGTAAATGGTGATCACTTGAAGGATGACTATCGTGTATATCATTTCTACCATTCCATAAAAATTATAAATGTATAACGTAGACCACTCCCTTAAAGGATGAATACTCCTTCTGTATCATGGCAGCCAAGGCTTCCCACATTGATCAACCTTCATCTTATCAAGTCAAGTATTACAAAATAAAATTAGCATCATAAGAAAGTTTCCGCATCGATGAACTTTCTTTATCACAAACTTTCCACTTTGATCAGTTTGTTTTTCCCCTACCCAGACCTAGGGCATAGACCTAGTAAAATCCATCTATGGAGAGCCTAGGTCCTACGTACAAGTCACATCTAAACCCCTTTTTCATGTCAACAATAGGTTTATGAGTCTAATTTTAACACTTTCCTACATGATCCCTAGAATAAATAACTATCGTTGGTTATGTGTTAACACTTGCTATTCAATTTAATTTCATTTCCTTAAGTGGATACATTTCTTGTTTACCTCGAATCTGGTTTGAAGAATTTTTCCTTGTCCACTCCTTACTACGATGATGTGTATGATTCCACATTTTGGTTTGCTTAATTGAACAAGCATTTTATCTCTCACATCCAATCAAATTTTATCTCATCTTATCAATCTTATATCTCATCCAACTATCATCCTCTCTCATCTTATCCATCTTGCATCATCTTATCCATCTATCTCATTTGATTTGTTATGCTCATCCATCCCATCTATTTTATCCCATCTCACTAGTCATTTATCTAATCAAATCTGCTACCTTTTATCTCACCTCATCATATTCCATCCATCCTCATCCAATTTATTTCATCATAAGTCCACTATGTGGCCATCTTTGTGTTCCCTTTTGAGGCACCATATTTTCATCCTAATTCCACCATTGTGGCCATCTATTTCATCCTAGTCCTACCCAGAACACATATTTTCACTTCCTCATATTTTAAGGATAATGCATGCTCTTTTTCCCCTTAATTTTTAAGGACCATTGTTTTGACCATCCTCATACTCGTTTGCACATGTTCTTGATGTCTACCTTTGACCCTTTTGGATTATTTCTTACACATCCACTCGAGTGGATTCCCATTGGAATCCTCTATATTAAAATGATCCTTACCAACTCACAGGGCATGTAGGACATTAAAGTCACCTCCATTGCAATTCGTGTTATGTCTGTACGATGTGTTTCGAGAATCACTATCATATTTTTTATTTTTGTTGTTATATTTACTAATGGTCCTTCCCCTCACTTTGGGCATACTTCCTCTTCTTTTCTAATCCTTTACACCCTTTCTTTCTCCATCTATCTCTTTAAAACTCATGATCAATTCTTCTTTGCATCATCAATCCCTAGCTTGAGGGGAGTACCCTTGTCATCATTTCTTGTCTCCTCTCATCATCCTTCATCACTTCTAGTTTTTGTCTCATGGCTTGCCCAATGCAAACCAATAAAAAAGGGGAAAATGTAGACACCAATTTTTGGTATCATCACCCCTCATCCCACATTTTCTCCTATTATTATCTTTATTCACATGCATATTTTGCTTCCTATTCAAATTCCCCTTTCCTCCATAGATACCAACTATTCAAATTTACCACTTTCCTATATTATCCCATATTTTTTTAATTCACTATTAATCCAATTTAATTAATCCCTAATCATAGTTATTATCATATTCCAATCCCATCTATTATCCCTAGACCCTCATTTAATATTTTACTACCATTTATCCTCTCTAAATGCTCCATTTTATCCTCCATAGGACCTCATTTAATAATTTCATCTCCTCTTGGCCTTTATTTAATATTTTCCCTCCTCTCAACAACCTTTCATCCATCCTTAGGTTCTCACCCAACCACATTTAATAATTTCACCTCTCCATGGCCTTTATTTTATAACTTTAACTCCCACCTACCTTTATTAAATGATTTCATATCCCCCATATCCATCCAATCATCCTATAAATACAACCATACCCCCCTTCTTCGATTAGATTAGAAGAGGATTTTTTTGAGAGATTAGGTCTTCTTGCAGATTTATTGTGATTATTTCTCATATACAAGAGCAAATTTTTGTCAACCCAAATTTCGGCCTCGTTGCCATCGATCCATCTCAATCTTTATGAATTTTCTCTATTAGCTAGAGCCTCATCATCAATTTTCTTCTTCCCCATCCATCTAACTCTCGGATTCCATTATTCTATCTCCTTGCCATCTTGGATTTGTTTTTCTTAGTCCTCAATCACCATCAATTCCCTCTTGTCACCATTGACCCAACCCATTTTCATACCCTTTAGCATTAGTTTGTATAATTTTCTTGCATCCTTTCATCCAGATCCGAGATCAATATTTCTTGTAGGTTTATGTATTTAGTGCAAGTGCATCTTTCAAATCTAGATTAGTTCGGATGCACCTACAGAGGGTTTGTAAGCCTTTTTTTGTAATTCCTTCTCACCTATCCCTATTCATCGTTGAATTCCCCTTTACACCCTCGAGGCCACCATTGAACTCTCTCGGGTTTGATTTATTTTGTCATTATTTAGACTAGATCATTATTTCCTTTGCTTTCATACATTTTAGTATTTTGATATCTCATATTTACTACATATATTTCAGATCCATTATTCTACAAGAGGGTTGAAATCCATCCTAGGAATTTCATGATTCTCGAGAACCAACTTAGTATGGAAACCCTCCATATATCTACTAATCCATTTTCTTTCTTAGTCTTATTTTTTTGCAAATCACCAAGCTTATAATGAGGAAGAGTTCATTTTTGTGTGTCTCCACATCATTATCATCTTGAGGTACGATAAACTATCCATATTTCAAGTTATGTGTTTCCTTTATTACTAGTTCAATAATCTACGACATAAATAAGGAAACTTGATTAACATTCTAGCATGCCTAGTGGGACATCCTTTTCTAGGTGAGTCTTGTTATTTTGTTTTCATTTTCATCTTCTTTATTCCATTTTTACTAACCTTGTAGGTAGTTGTGTTAATTTTCTTGATTGTGTTACATCCTAGTGTTTTACCCGATTCTAGAGCGTTTCTTGAATGTTGACAAAACAAATAAGGGTAAAGGGCTAACGGAATACCTATTAAGATGCTAGTTATAGGTTGTTACGTGCGTATGAATTCTTGATCCACAACTAATCATAAGAGCTTCCTTTTGGCTAGGAGGAACTACGAAATAGAAAACAATACCACGAATGTAATTAAATAGTATATGCGGTGGACTACCTAGCATATCTTAGATCCAAGAAGTGTGATAATTCCTAGATGGCTATCGATCCACTTGTTTAAAACAACTTATTGCTAATGATAAAGGAAATCCTATTGTAGTTAAAATGATTTAAGTATCTCATTCATCTACATAAATAAATTCATTCACAACATCTTGCTAAGCTATGACTAAATTTGAAGGTCAAGGTATTGGTCGGGGGTAATAGTACGGGTCAAGGTGAGATTACGGGTGGTTTTGGGTATTTGGTGGAGGTTTATAAGCTTTGTTCTTGGTTTTACGGTAAAGACACGAGAGACCGATGTCGATCTAGTATGACCGATGTCAGTTTAGGTTAACCGGTGATGGTTATGGGTAACCGGTGTCGGTATGGTCGTGGTAGAAGGAAATTAGTAAAATGGGGTGGGGTGACAAATCTGAGGCTAGATGGGAATAGAAGGGCAATGGCAGGGTTCGTGTGGGTCTCAGGTATGCACAGGAATGATTAAAATCTAGATATGGGCAGTTCAAGGGTATGGGTAAAGGATGGTCAAGTTTGCATGGAGGTAAAATGGTGGTGGAATGAAATGAGGGTAGAAACTAGTAACAATAGCAAAAGAATATACTAAATTGTAAATGGAAAAATGTTGGTTAACAAAGAATTGACCACTTATGCGAGCTTGACATTTGGTTGGTAAGTGGGTGATCAAATGGAATGAACTTGATGTAGTGTTGGAACTTCCCTAGATTCTCCCATGAAGGTAGAATGGACCCATTGTTGCTTGGTCTTGTATGGATGCTCACGATGCGTGTGCTAATGTTGGCTCTACTTGCATGCATCTCTAGTTTCATACCTTGTTCTCAAAAGATGTGTTTACCTCTAAACAATGTGCCATTGTGTGCATGTATACTTTGCTTAATGCTAAATCAAATGACCAAGAACTACCACCTAAAATAGTTCTCTGATTTAGCTAAAACAAAGCATAAACACCATCATGATAAGAATTAAACAAGGGTTAGATGCTAGCATTCATCAATACAAAATTTGAAACTAACAATGCTAAATATCTAAACTCCTCTATTCTCTAACAACAAATAAATGAATGGACCTAAGTAAGCTCCATGGCTATCAAAATAGTTGTCCTTAATGCTTGAGAACCTAGGAATGGGGGCTAATCAAAGTTGGGCTCTGAAGACCCTTTTGACACCTCCCATATGACCCAAGCACTTTAAGAAAGAGGCTTAACTCTTCAAGATGATGAACTCTCAAAAGGGCAAGGTGCAAGCTCTTAGTCTCTTTCTTTATATGCTTTGCATTTGCTCTCTTAGAAAGTTTAGGTGTAAGTAAAAGGTAGGTGGAGGGCTCTTTATATAGCCCAAAGGATAAAGGATTCAACACATTCTCATGAATGTGGGATAAAGGTAAAACATGATTAGGAATGGATAAGGTTGCTTTATTAAAGGTAACCTTACTTTAGAAGAGTTTAATACATGTTTAGCAAGTCATGGGAGTTGGGGGATTTTAATTAATCAAAGTGATTAATTAATAGGTAGATGTAAGCTTATAGAAGCCAATTAGAAGAATATTAGTGCGATTTAGGCTATTAAAAGGGGATTAAATCAATTAAATATCGATTTATTGGTTAAATGGAAGGGAAAGCTAATTAATTAATAATAATTAATTAGTCTAGGTAGAAGGGGTGATTTATTAATGGAAGGTCGTTAATTAGGGTATTTGTTGGATAGGTGACTTAATTAATTAGCTTAGTGTAATTAATTAATGATGATATGAGGGAAAATGAGTGCCTTTGACGATATGTCGTTGATTTGCGAGAAAGGGGATAATTAGCACAATTTAAGTATTTAAATTGCTTGGGCGTAATTATAAGTGTCTACATTTTCCCCTCTTTGGGGTGGCATAAGTGATGCCACTTCAAAGATAGTAGACAAAAGAGATTTTAAAGAGATGGAAGAAAAATTAGTAGGAGGGAGAGATGCCCCCTCGAGTGTCGATGGGGTGATAGAAGAACTCGATTGACGATCAAAAAAGGTGAGAAGTAGGCAGAAGAATGGGGACGAGGCAGGATGCCCCGAGGAGAGGGAGAATTAGGGGTGAAAGGGAAGTGGTGTAGAAGAAATATGGATGAGGGGAGAGAAGAGCTTAACCTCTAGCCACTTATTTGTTTGGAACAAATTTGATGTCATCATATTGCCATAGGAACTACATCATCGGTCCTTATGAAAAATATAAGCATACGACAAAGGTAGAATGACATGAAAAGCCATACTACGAAAAATTGTCCATTGCTGAAAGTACCAACTCCATGCAACATACAATAATGCAATGCAATACGAGAAGGAAACAAGCTCATATAACAAGGAAAACAAGTACGAACACACATATCTAACCCAACAATGGTCAAGACAGTTGTACAAATGTTTTGTTATCAGTGCTGAAGAGATCCACAAGTTTGTGATTGACGAAAAGGGTTAAAAATGATGCCCCAAGCAAGGATACATGCAAGGGAAATGAAAATGGACACGGGTCCATGAAAAGCATTTGTGTGCAACGAAACAACACCAGGCAACCAAAAGTGCCCCAGAGTACAGACGAAGCAAGCAGCTAGCTTTTGTGAATGGTTGTGAATCCGGTGATCCACGAGTCGTATTAATCGGGAAGATGTGAGACAAACCAACAGGATATGGAGAAAATACCATGCACAAGACACAAGTTTCAGCTATAAGAAGCAAGTTACCATTTTGTAGGGTTTTTTACTTTTTAGGAATTTTTTGAAAAAATTTGCCTTGTTTTTGGATTTTTTGATATATATATATATATATATATATATATATATATATATTCTATTTTTTGTTTTTCGTGTTATTGTTTTTGTGTTTTCTCAAACAATGTTCTATTGTTTTTGTGTTTGGTGAAACAATTTTCTATTGTTTTTATGTTTTCTCAAAACAATGTTCTATTGTTTTTGTGTTTTGTGAAACAATTTTTATTGTTTTTGTGTTTTGTGAAACAATTTTCTATTGTTTTTGTGTTTTTCAAACAATTTTCTATTGTTTTTATGTTTTTAACAATTTTCCAAAGCTATGTGCGGGTAACCAAGAAAGCATGGATGCCCCGGCGTTAGGTGGGGAATATACAAGTTGTTTGGGCGAAGCCACGCGCTTATGAACAAGAAGGTGAAGTCATTGAGTTGCCCCTAGCATAGATGGGAAATAACGAAAGACCACGTCCTTATAGACGAATAGAAGAAGGCAAAACCAGATCAAGGTTGGACTAGATGGTGTGCACAAGGAAACTCGAAGGTAGAACCAGGTCCAGGACAAAGACAACTACCCTTCTAATACAGAATGCTTGTGAACAACGAATCCTCCCGAGGTGCCGGAAACCGGTTTTCACCCAAGGACTTGTCCAAAGTGCCACAATTGCGTGGTTTTCACTAGTGGACGACTTGTTTTCTCTTTTTCTTTTTTCTTTTTTTTTGATTTTTTTTTTTTTGATGTTTTTATATTTTTTTGTGATTTTTATGACTTTCTTGTGCCATGTTTAGGCATAAAACCTCTTAAGATGCATGGCATTCATGGGCTCTCGGAGCTCATCACCATTGGGGTGAGCTAACTTGTATGCCCCTATGCCATACTTGCAACTATGACATAGGGTCCTAACCAATGTGGTTCTAACTTCTCTTTCTTTTCTCGCTCTGCTCTGGTGTTGAACTGGTTCTCCTTCATAACTAAATTACCCACCTCAAACCGGTGAGGATGATTCTCTTGTTGTAGTTGTGGAGATTCGTGTTGATATACTTTCGGGTGATTAAGAGCGCAAATGCACCTCTCATCCAGAGCTCTAACTCACCAATCTTGCCACTCGGTAATCTTCATCCTTATCCAAATAGTCCCGAAGAGAAATTTGCAGGGATGGGAGTTCAATCTCTAAAGGGATGATAGATTCTGTCCCGAACACGAGGGAATATGGTGTCACACCCGTAGGAGTGTGAATTGATGTTCGGTAGGCCCAGAGGGCTGGGTGGATTTGTAGGTGCCAGTTTCGACCGGTTTTGCTAACCATCTTCTCCATTATCCTTACCAAAGTCTTGTTTGTTGCCTCAGCTTGTCCATTACCCTGAGGGTAATATGGCGTGGACCATTTCAATCTGATTTGGAACCGTTGGCAAAGACCTTTCACACTTTTGTTCTTAAATGACTTCCCATTATCTCAGTGATAATGGTGCAGGGGATACCATATCGGAAATAATGTGATTCATGATGAATTTAGAAATCATGCTCTGTGACATAGGTTAAAGGGATAGCCTCCACCCATTTTGTAAAGTATTCTGTAGCTGTGATGATATGTGTATGACCATCAGATGAGGTAGGAGTAAGCTTCCCTATTAGATCAAGTCCCCACTTGGAGAATGGCCACGGGGTAGTGATTGGTTGCAATGGTTGCGATGGAGCATGGATGAAATTTCCATACTTTTGGCATAGCACACATTTTCTAACATAATTACAACAATTAGTTTCCATGGTGGGCCAATAGTAACCTACTCTTAACAGTTTCTTAGCCAAGACCATTCCATTTGTATGTGCTCCACATACTCCTTCGTGTACTTCTTTAATTGCCTGGATTGACTCCGGCACATCTAGACAACGTAATAGATTCCCATCGTAGCCACGATGATAAAGTGTACCTCCTAATAGGGTGTAATGGGCTATCTGGTGAATTAGGCTCTACTTTTTAGAGCGGGAGATTTCGGGAGGGAATGTACTGTCCTTAAGATAGGTGAAAATGGGTTCATACCATGGTGAATGGGGACCAACAACCTCACAAGCCAAGCAAGATTCTGGCATGTCATATGCGGGCTGGCGTAGATTTTCTATGAAGAATGGCATATCATTGTTCCCTGGCGGAATACGAAGCATAGATCCCACTATTGCCATAGCATCTGCCGATCTATTCTGCACTCTTGGGATTTTCTCAAAGGTAATGCGCACAAAATACTCCTTCAGAGTTTCCACCAACTTCTTATAAGGTATGAGCTTGTCATCCTTAACTTTATACTCATCATTAACCTCTTTGATGATTAGTGTGAATCACCTACAACCTTCACATGTTGAATATTCCACTTGATGGCTAGCTTCATCCTACTGATGAGTGCTTCATATTCCATGATGTTGTTCGTGCGAGGAAGGCTAGGCGGAAAGCTCTGTGGTATAGGATCACCTGAAGGAGTAATAAGGACCACTCCCGCACCCGAACCATGAAACATAAAAGATCCATCAAAATGTATCTCATGCCATATGACAGATTCTTGATATGAGCAAAAGATGCATCTGTGGAGCAGATCTAGACTCAAAGGTTTTATGCTTTGCAAAGGTGCTTCCGCTATTTTGGTCGGCAAGTACTTTTCCTTTAATTGATTTTTGATGGACAAATTCTATATCAAACTCACTGAGTAGAATGATCCAATTAGCCATTCTACCCAGTGAGGGCAGGTTTGGACAACAAATACTTGAGTGGGTCGACCTTGGATATGATCTTGGTCTTAGTATTTAGCAGGTAATGGCGAAGTTTCTAAAAGGTAAAAACAATGGCCAAGCAAGCCTTCTCAATCGAGGATAATTACGTTCATAGGCGATGAGGTGTGCGACTCGAGATAGTACCTTGCTTTCTCTTTATGGCTAAGGTAATATTGGGCAAGCAGTGCACCAATAGCATATTGCGTAGTGGAAATATAGAGCAAAAGTGGTTCTCCCAGAGTGGGAGGCATGAGGACAGGTGGATTAGCCAAGTACTGTTTAAGAAAAGCAAAGGCTTGTTGTTGCTTAGGTCCCCAGATGAAAGTGATGTCCTTCTTAAGAAAATGAGTGAATGAGTGACATTTATCTGCAATCTGGGAGATAAAGCGGTGAATGGCTTGAATTTTCCCTTGCATGCTACTGAGTTGCTTGATATTCTCAGTGGAGGCATTTACGTGAAGGCGGATACTTTAGCGAGTCTACCTCAATACCTCATCTTGACACGATGAAGCCTAATAGTTTCCCGGATAGCACACCAAAGACACACTTCTTTGGATTTAGCATGACTTTGTATTCACGTAGGCGTTCAAAGATACGCCACAAAATGATGATAGATGTTCCTCTCTTGTTTTGGACTTTCCCGAGATGTCGTCTACATAGTCTTCCATGATGTCATGAATCATATCGTGAAATATTAGATGGATCCATGTCATGCCCATTGATAAGTTGCTCCCACATTCTTAAGGCCGAATGGCATCACTTTGATAACGAGAAGGTGCCCCAGGAGTTGTGAAAGTTGTTTTGTGTTGGTCTTCTCGGTGATCCTAATTTGATTATAACCCCGAAAATCCATCCATAAGTGATAGCATTTCATACCTGCGGTTGAGTCAACAATCATGTCAATGTTGGGCAACGGAAAGTCATCTTTAGGGCAAGCTTTATTGATGTCCTAAAATCATGAAATTCAGGATATACGAGGTTTCTTCGGATAGGAACAATGTTCGATATCCATTCCATGAATAATCAATTGGCAAGGAAGATGAATCCTGGTTGCAAGTGAACCTTTCCAACTCTTCTTTAACTAACAAGGCCACTCTTGGGTGCATCTTTGAAGCTTGAAGAGTTTGATAGGCTTAGCATCTCCAAGTGCACATTAGATATCTTGAGAAGATCTAAGATCAAGATCTTAGTAGGTGTCTTCTCAGAAGTTATTCTAAAGGTTATATTTACCGATTTGCGTGGTCAGCAGAGAGGGTTACGGAATCACGAGGTGGGCGCACACCTTGTTACCGCAAAGGCAGTCCTTTCCCTTGATCATGGTATTGACATGGTCGGTAGGGGAGTGAATACATCCGATAAGTGAATCGTAATGATTGTTATCTCTCGTGGTATACAAGTAATTCATGGCTTTATAGGTTTGGGATGACTCTCCCGATCCGGTTTTCCTTTTCCGACTTATCATGCTTGGGAATGGTTCCTTATAAATCCCCATTTTCTCATTAGGTGTTTGCATGTGGCTAGGGTTATCCACCTCTATCTCCCGTTGTCAATGAGGTCTTGAATATAGTGGCGAAGTCGCAAACATTTATCTGCATTTTGTGACCTTTAACGTGATTCATTTCACGGTATTCATGCTCCTTATACCATGAAGGTTTAGGAGCATTGTCATCAAACGGTTGCGTTGTAGGATAGGTCATCATGTGGGCGCATCCAACTGTTTTTAGTATGATGAGACAATTGTTCATTAAGGAGGTGAATGTTCGTTGCTTTGGTGGTGGTTGAATTGGGCCCTTGGTCGGTTTAAAGGTTATTTGGTTTGGACCGTTTGAACATGTTTGGAATCGGTGATTCCGTCTCCCACCACGTTTTTGTTTTTGTTAAAGATCTTTGGCTTTTCGATGGGTTTGACACTTTGGTTGTCTTTAGATTAGGTTTTGAGGTGTCTTTGGCAATGAGAGCCTTTTCTATTTGAATCCCTTTCTCGATAACCTCCTCAAAGGTGCGGACACAATGCATTTGGAGGTGGAAAGCTATATCTGGGTTGAGATTAGGGATGAAAATACTGACTAGCTGCTTCTCAGGGAAAGCGCAAGGGAAGCGACTAGCTATCCCTCTCCATCGTTGGAGGAAGCTGGCGAAGGTCTCATTTGGGCATTGTTTTGTGCCGCACAAGTCTGCCATGGTGACGTCACTCTCTATGTTATATGAGAAATGATGCACAAATATTTCGCCAATTCTGGCCAGGTGAAAATTGATCCTCGTGGCAAGCGCGTAAACCATTCTAATGCTTGACCTCCGAGACTCTTAGGAAAAAGTCTGATGAGGTAATTATCACTATAAGACACCTCTTGACATGCCATGTAGAAATCTTTAACATGATCCCTTGGGTCTCCCTTTCCTTTGTATTTGTCGAACTTTGGCATATCAAATTTCTTTGGAAAGGGTTGAAGGGTCATTGTCTTATCAAAAGGATAGGGGCATAGTTCTTCGTATTGGTATTTCCTAATACTCCCTATATTGCTTTCTTGTATGCTCACAAGCGTTGCTTTCATAGATTGTACTTCTTGTGCGAGCAATTGTTCTTTAGTGGGAGAAGTGGGGATGTGTACATGATGATACCCTGTGTCTTCTTCTCCTTGGTTTTCTCGATGGAGTTCGTGGATCCTAAACTTAGGATTTGACTTTTGAACGTTCTTGTTTGTGTCTTTCTGTACCTGGAAAGTAAGCAAAGCTAGTTGTCGGCTTAGGTTACTGAGTTTTTGTTGGATTGTGACTTGGTTTGTGTCTTCTTCTTCTAAAGGTTCTTCCTCTTCGTAGTGTGGAGGTTCTTCCCCTGTCTCATGTTCTATCTTTTTTCTTCGTGGCACTTTGATGAGGGGTATTCTATGCCCTACCACTTTATCATTTTCTACGTAAGAAGTGGAAGCATGCCCACCTGTTAAAATATCTTCCATATTGATAAAGGGGCATTCTTCCTTAGTAGTGTCATTTGTAGGTAATATTGGTTCATTTTCGGTGGGCAATTTAGCCCCTAATTCCATGACCCGTGCCAAAACTCTATCTTTATTTCTAAGGAGAAACTCATCTAGTAGAGTGGGGTCAAAATCAAAGTCTGCGTGTGGTGATTCTAATTCATTTCCACTATGGTTGACCATTTCTTCTATTTCCTTTTCTGCAGAAAATAGTGGTCCTAGATCATGTCCGATAAATGGGTTTGACCCTTGTTTGTTAGAGGTTTCCCAAGCTTGCGCCTGTTGTTCCTCATATGTTTGTTTCTTTAAACCTAGACGCATCTTGGGAGCCATGTTTTTGTGATAAGTTTCACTAAGGTAAGTTGTAGATTTGTTCAAAATTCAATGACTACCCCTAAGTGAAACACAAGATGTACGTGTTAAGAGTAAATTAACAGTGTGAGAATACCAATGTGATAGAATGATAAAGTCACCAATGAAACAATCGTTTGGTACCAAAACCTAATCAAATGAAATACTTCTGACTACGTTTCAAAGTAATTTGTGATACCGGATGATTAACAAGATGTCTCCACTTATGCCAAGTCGAAAGGAATGAACAAGACATAAGTAAATACATGAAGTTAAATGCGATCTCCCAATCAAGATATATGATGAGCAAGCTCAAGTCGATTAAGACTTATATCTCAAAAAGTGCTAATTACGATTTGCGAATGACACTGACAACAATATCACCAAGATATGTTAACCCACTTTACAAGAAAGTGGAGTATTGATATCGAGTGTTATTGATATAACACGCACAAATGGTAGTTCTAACACCTTTTGAAATCGAGGTAATAATAAAAGCTGAACAAAAAAAAGCTCAAAGTATAGCTAGGAATAGTTAAGAATGTGTGCGAGCATAACCGTATAATATAGGTATTTATGTCGAGTTTACAGAAACAAGACGTAAATATCGAAATTGTAATGATATGAGACAAACAAACTAACTCCTCTATGGAAGTCCGTAGTGATGAACCACGCCTAACTACTGATGACGATCTTGACGTGGGTATCAAGATCACAATGGCTACCAAATGATGTGAAAATGCACCTCCACTCACTTTAGACGTTTAACTAACCCACCCGCAAACATGGATGGGCGTAAACGGACATAAAAGTGAGAGAAAGCGATCGAATGGCAACACAAAGGTAATCAGACCTCTTTTGATCAACAAAATGTCAAAAGAATATGAAGGAATTAAATCAAAAAAATGACAAAAAATGCTAGTCTTACTTCGGCGAGTTTCTTTCGCCTACAAGGCAAGTAAAAACTAGGTGAAAGTAATCGTCACATGTTTCTCAAAAGAAGGTTCACAACTCAACATTGTTTTAAAGTGGTCAAAGTGGGCTCCTGGCCAAATTATATTCTCCTAGGTGGTTCTCTCACCCTAGGTGTTACAAAGTTGCCACGAGCGAGCGCGATTTACCCAAAAAGTCACACTGACTAGTTTGGGAGTATCTCGGCTTTACTTTACCCCCTTGAAACATGTAGGCAACTAGTGCATCTACGTGTACTATCACTAGGGTCGCCACAATGAATGACAACTTTGTAACGCTATCTCACAAAGGAATCACTAGTCAAGTAGGTAGTGTGGAGCACTTCCCGTTTCGTCCACAAGGTTCCCTCTTGCGTGGACTACTTTGGGGTTCCTGGAACCACCCCCATTGTTGTAGCTTAAGGCGTTATGCTAAAGGGGTTATGTTCCAGTTGAGCGGAGAGGGACGTACCCTTTTCAAAACCTACAATACGAGTGTTTTGAATATGTTGTTCTTTTTATCTTGTTTAATTAGGTGTGATTTTCTTGAACACCTTTTGCAACCTTTATATATAACAATTGTATTAGTAGTTTTTATTTCGTTTTGATTCCTCCTTTCTTTGTGAAGTGTTTTTAGGTCCTGCACTCAAGAATTAGTAGTTCTCCCAGAAAATCACATTATTAAAAAGGATTAAGAGTTGCTTTTGATTCTCAAGATCATCGAGGATGCGAGAAGAGCATACACAACAAATAATCCAACTAAAAAGTAAAGAAAATCTTTTCGATCAATGAACCATACAAAATTCTTGATAAATGTTCATTCCCTTTAAACCAAAAGTGAAAGATGAAGTTTCCAATTTACCAAATGTTATAAAATGAAGACTAAAGTTGCTTTTGATTCTCAAGATCACCCTAAGGTGCAAGAGAAGAGAATACACAAACTTTATCCCAACTATATAGAAATGGAAAACTTCAAATCAAAGGACCATTGAAAAATGCTTTGTAAAAGGTTCATTCCCTTAAGCAAAATGAATAATCAAGTTTCCAAGTTTAATCCCAATGTTTAACAAGATAGATATCAAAGTTGTTTTTGATTCTCAAGATCACCAAAAGGTGCGAGAAGAGCATACACACATGCTTTGATCTAAATCGAGTAAGCATGGAAATACAACATTCATCAAAACATTAGACATGTTAGAAAATGACCAGTTTTAAAATAACGAAAAACCTACAACTTACGTAAGTGTAAATCCAAATTTATATTTTCATTGCATAGTTAACTTCAATACCTTTCCAACGCAAAAAAATGGAGTTATTTCAAGGTCGAGAGCAAAAGTTATGGCCTTTGGAAGATGGGTTACGCATATGCTCTTATGCTCATGGGTATGCACTTGACATGCACTCAAAAATGTCAAAAAAACGTCCCTTAATATGTAAAATGGACAAATTTTTCCAACCAAGATTCAATTTTGACAACAACCCATCACATTAATATATGAATAGAAGACTCAATGCTATCAAACATTAACATAGATGCTCAAGAATTTAAGATTTTCAAGAAATTGACAAAACTAGCATGTAGAATGATGAAAAAGTAAGCTCTAAAAATGAAAACATGATGAAATCTTGAAATTTTCTCACCAACATTAAATTTTGACAGAACCCACCACATTAATATGTAAATAGAAGACTCAGCACTATCAAACACTAACCTACATGCTCAAGAATTGAAAATTTTCAAGAAATTGACAAAACTAGCATGTAGAATGTTGAAAAAAGTAAGCTCTAAAAATGAAAACATGGAGAAATCTTGAAATTTTCCCCTCAATTCCAATTTTGACAACACTTCACCTCCTTCATACCTACAGAGGAAGACCAACACATACAAACTCAACAAAACATGTTAAAAAAAATAAAGTTAGATCAACATGTGTAAAAGAGGGTTAGTAACCAAAAAAAAACTTAACTACAAAAAACTTGAAATTAAGTGCAAAGGACAATGGAGTAAGTCCCACCGGGCGTGCCAAATGTGTGCATGTATACTTTGCTTAATGCTAAATCAAATGAAGCACGAACTACCACCTAAAATAGTTCTACAATTTAGCTAAAACAAAGCATAAACACCATCATGATAAGAATTAAACAAGGGTTAGATCTTTAGCATTCATCAATACAAACTTTGAAACTAACAATGCTAAATATCTAAACTCCTCTATTCTCTAACAACAAATAAATGAATGGACCTAAGTAAGCTCCATGGCTATCAAAATAGTTGTTCTTAATGCTCAAAGAACCTAGGAATGGGGGCTAATCAAAGTTGGAGCTCTGAAAGACCCTTTTGACACCTCCCATATGACCCAAGCACTTTAAGAAAGAGGCTTAACTCTTGAAGATGATGAACTCTCAAAAGGGCAAGGTGAAAGCTCTTAGTCTCTTTGCTATATGCTTTGCATTTGCTCTCTTAGAAAGTTTAGGTGTAAGTAAAAGGTAGGTGGAGGGCTCTTTATATAGCCCCGAAAGGATAAAGGATTCAACACATTCTCATGAATGTGGGATAAAGGTAAAACATGATTAGGAATGGATAAGGTTGCTTTATTAAAGGTAACCTTACTTTAGAAGAGTTTAATACATGTTTAGCAAGTCATGGGAGTTGGGGGGTATTTTAATTAATCAAAGGTGATTAATTAATAGGTAGGTGTAAGCTTATAGAAGCCAATTAGAAGAATATTAGTGCGATTTAGGCTATTAAAAGGGGATTAAATCAATTAAATAATGATTTATTGGTTAAATGGAAGGGAAATCTAATTAATTAATAATAATTAATTAGTCTAGGTAGAAGGGGTGATTTATTAACGGAAGGTCGTTAATTAGGGTATTTGTTGGATAGGCAACTTAATTAATTAGCTTAGTGTAATTAATTAATGATGATATGAGGGAAAATGAGTGCCTTTGACGATATGTCGTTGATTTGTGAGAAAGGGGATAATTAGCACAATTTAAGTATTTAAATTGCTTGGGCGTAATTATAGGTGTCTACACCACCTCGAAATAAGGTTATTTTGGGGGTTAAATGGTAGCAAACGATGGTTTCAAGTTATGGTGGTGGTTTAGGGTGACTGGCATCGATTAGGGCGGGATTTCCTAGGTTTTCTAAAATGGGTAGATCCTTTTGATTTTCTTGGATCTCACCTATTTTTTCCCTGTGGAATAGAATGGAAAACTCCTTCTAACAGGGAATATGGTTAGAGGGAATATAAGCTCGATTTTTAGGGTTTGGGTAGGTCTTATTTAGTTATGGCAAGATACTAAAAATAGGTCTTAGGGTAGGTGGATAGGTGAGGTGGATGTGTGGGTATTATCTAATTAAGATATTTAAATAATAAATATTGTGAGATAATGAATTAATTAAATTAAATTAATTAAATTACTATTATTCAGGATGAAAGGGGCCATGGTTAGATAAATATGTTTAAGGTGTTTGTTTGAGGAGGTACGAGGGGAGTGTGACCTAATTTTGGTGTCTACATTTTGCCCCTTTTATCATATAACTTGTATTAGTAAGCGTCTTGACAAAAATAAGATGTGGTTGCCCATGTGTGAGTGAAGGTGATCCCCCTTAAACCAGAAATGACGATGTAGAAGGTAGAATCTGTGAGTGGTTTGATAAAAGGTGAATGTGATGAAGAGGAAGGTGGGAAACAGGGGGTAAAAAAGGGAAAAAGGTCCACTCGGGAAAGCTAGGAAATGGGTCAGGGGACAAAGGTAGTAAGCAGAAAAACACACGCACATGTATAAATTACAGCACAACACCCGGAGGTTGAAGAGTAGGAAAATTCTACATTATATAAGGTTGATAGGTTTATCCAAACAAGGTTAAGGTGATTCTGGTATCCAAGGTATAGGATATGGTTAGGAAACACGACATAGGTTAGGTACTGAACGTTTAGATATGTTTCGGTACACCAAAGGTTGGGTCAGGATAAATGGTCATGGCAAGAGGAAAGGTAAGGTCATTAGGTCAATAAAATAGGTAAAAGTGTCTCAAGGTATAGCAAACACATGAGGTCACAGGTCACTAGTAATGTACCAGGTCCAAGTATCTAGGTCATGACATAGGTAGGGCCAAGGGATGGGAAAAATAATGAGTCCCCGACTGAGGATGGGGTGAGGGGGGTCAAGGATATGGGCACAAAGATAAGGAGAAGTGTCTAAGTGAAGTGGGTGTGAGGTAAGAAAGGATGTAGGTCAAAAATTGGAGATAGGGGAGTAGGAAAAATTGAAGCAGGTAAACTGATGACGGTTTGAAGCTACCGATGCCAATCTCAATCAACCGACGATGGTAAGCTAGGGCACATGACTAATGTCACTAGATTAAACTAACGTTAGTTAGGTTGGGGTTGTTATAAAAAGAGGAAGGGGGACATTGGGTTGGGAAGGTTTTGGGTATGGGAGGGTTGAGGTAGGGGAGGGTTGGGTAAGTAGGTTAGGTTGAGGTAGGGTAGGCAAAGTAGTGATGTAAAAATGGGTAGGGGAGTGGGGATGGGTATAGGTGATGGTAAAAATAATTGGGTCATGAATAATGTGATCATTTTTGTTGGATCTGGTGAGAGATCAGCTGAGGATGCGATATAGGGTGCCACCCCTACTCCTGATAGTTTGAGGTGCGGCAACATCCGAGGAGTTGTGACATGTTGAGGAGGTAGGCCATTAGTGGGGTCTGACACTACTAGGCATGTAGTCCTGCAGTAGTATGATGGTTTCCCTCATCGATAGATGGGATTTGGTGACCAACACATTCCACCTACCGATAGGTGAGATGACAGTCACCCTAGAGGATGTGTTTAGGATCCTACGGTTACCTATATTAGGTACACAGGTATATTCAATCTCCTTAGAGGCATCATAGGAGTTAATGCTGACTATATTTGGTGAGGGGATGGTGGAGCTGACATTTCATAGTGCAAGCCTAGCTTTGGAGAGATATACCTAGCCCGTCTGGTCAGGAGGAGATGAGGCTAGTAGTGCTACTTGTAACATTCCCATTTTGAAACTTTAGAAACAAGGGAATTTTGTTTAACTCAATGTTCTTTGATCCAAATAAACCATTATTTAGAACATACATTCTATGTAAATCAATCTCATAACAAATAACCATATGCATTTGTAAATGTCTTGGTGATACACCAATCTATTCATTCCATGATTCGGTTACCTACCAATCTATTCATGTTTAACTTTAAGTATTGAATACTCATCGTATACTATGTATACTTGGTTCCCTTACCCTAAGATGGAGTCTTGAGTGATATTTTTAAGGAACCTATATGAATATTGTTACTAATATTCATATGATATCACGTTGCTTTAAACTAAGTGACTTAGAACAAGGCGACCAATACGACTTGTGATACTTTGGCCAAATTTTTCAACATATTATTCATGTCACTATTCCTAGACATCATACTTTTCATTCCGAATACGTCCTTCACTTCACTCATATTTTATCTAGAATGGTCTTTCTGACTACCGTCAGTCCACTTATCAAAGGTTTAACCCTAGCGCATGTTTGAAACATATTTAATTATAGGAAGATGCTCAAATGACTTATGCTATATGGGCATACTCAATTGACCTAAGTCAACCAGATGTGCCAAGGTACCTTGAGCTAGTGAAAGCTACTACCTATCCTAAACATGCCACTAACTTGACCTATAGAGAAACTAAGTTCAAGTCCTTATTTGTGTGTAGATCTAGATGATCAATGCAAAAGGGTGTTGCCACATGTCAACTACAATGTTGTACCCTTGAGAAGACCCTAGTATTCTTGAAGGTACAAACCTGCAGTTGGCATGTGCTAGCATCCTACAGAAACTACCTCATCAAGATGTACATACCCCAAGGAAGTTATTAATACATTATTGATTTTGATTATTTAACAGATTACAACAACCTTGCTTGACCCTAATCCAAAACTCCATAAGTTCTTTTCTATATTTGATTCAATTAATCATTAAAGAACTTTCTTAGCTTATTATTGCTTTTAATGTTCGTTTACTAGTTTAACAAGCAAGATAACCAAAAATAGGACAACAATATCATAAGTTCCATTATAATGTAACTTAACCATTCAAAGAAGGTGTATACCAAATAGGTCCAACTATAGTATACTTCATAGGAAATGAAGTTTAATGATTAACAATCATATCACCAATCTTTAGATTACATTCCTTTGAGCGAGGAAGAGTCTTCCTCTTCATGATTAAGTGTTAGGGTTGTCATACCCTTTTTATCCTTCACAATTTCTATAGTTTTATTGCGTATTCATTACACATTCCATTACTATATTAAATTGTTTAGATAATAAACATCATCTTATGCATAAGGAAATTAAACTAAATTCCTTTATCCATCTTATCAAAGTATATCCCGATAAGCATAAAATAATATGAAGAATATCAACAAGATAGAACTTTTATCTTCCTCATAAAAGTACGAAGTAATTTACACAACCAATGCAAGTAAATCTCCAACTTTCAATTCATCATTAAAAACTTATTCATTTACAAGACTATACATTTCAGGCATACTGATATAACAAACAACCTTCATTCCAAAAAGAATACAACTTTTATTTTTCAATACAACTCAAGAATGAATCAAAATTCTTTACAAGAATGAATCAAAATTATATCAACCAATGCATCATATAATTTTTTGCCTTCTTTTATCACTTACGATGTCCATCTAAAAAAATTGCTAGCACGGGTCAGTTCAATGAACTGAGCATGATAAGCACTAAGCATTAAAACAAGGTGAATTCCACTAATTGTTTCATTAAAACAACTCTGCTTTAATGAAGCAATTAATGCAATCATACAAAATAAGCCTAAGTAATAACATCCCAAAAAGAAGCACAAATATAAATCTGCAATCACTTTATGTGAGACCATTATATAATAAGCAACTACTTTGCATTATATTCTATAAGTATTGTCCCAACAAATACTTATTTACAATAATTAGCAGCCCTTGGCATTTAACTATCCCATAATTCTTACAGAATTTGAAATACAGAATTGATCTTTCTATCGTCAAGAGTTTCTTTCAAAATCAAAGACTTCCTTATCATTCCTTCCAAGTTCCATAAATTCAAGTTAATTACAACTATGTAATCCTTTTAAGATGAATCATACTGCATCTTAAATAACAAAAATATTCACAAATCATAAAAAGGCAGCCTAACTCTAGGTTAAGTAAAATAACCTAGGTTCTAGATTATACCTCTAAAAATTCAAGAATGTATACCAAGTCATCAATGTTTCATTTACCAAATTGAGACATTCCCAAATGTCCATAGGTATACATCAAGTATAAAATGTAAACAATATCTAATACTAGACAATTACTTACAATAAGTAAAGTATTTGATTCTATCAAACCTATACAGGTTCATAAAAATATAAAGGAGAACAAATTGAAAGTACATAATTTCCATTTCCTTTTAATCCTCAAAAAGGAAAGATCAACATCCTCAATTTAAACAACTTAAATGATTTAAAATAAGATTCAATACAACTATTCTCAAATTCAACATTCATTATGAAATAGCAGTCAGGTTCAGAGTGAACCGAATTCATACATCTATTATTCATACATATGAAATAAAGAAATAGATTCATCATTAATTTAAGAGATAATCAATCCTTAACAAGAATTCAAATATAATCCAAGAAGGAAGAGGAACAAAAATTTATAAACTCACTTTCAACCATTATGAGTTTCCAACATCGATTTAGATATTAGTAAATGATCAAACTCCTATATTCAATTATGCAAGATATGACTCATACAGGGTTATCTCTTACCCTTATCCAATTGAGAAAGGATCATACTATCATTGAGTATATAGAGAGTAATAACAAATACAACTTTCAAAATATGTATGCCACAACCATATGCAATAGTCAAAGCAGATAAATTACCATCCACTTTCAACAGTCGACCTAACTCGAAAACGGCTTGGATTCGACAAGGCAAAAGAGAACCACACCTATTTTATGAAAGCAAGGTGCTCAAACAGAGTTGATTAGGTTTCCTCATAAAACCAAAAAGATAAACTTAAAAATAAGTAAGTTAATCATTGAATAGTATCCAAGAATAACTCAAATAAACGAAACAAACACGAGAAGTAATTCCCTCATGACACGGAGACAAAGAAAAGTTGATTTCTAGTTTTAGAGAGTAATTTAACAATACTATCCTCAAATATTAGAATGGATAGAAAAATGATTCCAAGAAACTCTATCAGACTAACAAGACGTTTCCATATCGATGAAAGAAAGTCAATCTACAAGAAAAATGATCACCCGTAGTTCCACCAAAACAATCTAAACTCTCCACATCTGAAAAGAAAGATCGAAAAGGAAAGAACCCCAAACCAAGTTCAGTGTATCGAAACAGTTCCATTCCCATTCAGTAAGAAAACAAGACTCAATACAAAGCTACAATCAAACAAAGCTCGTATCCATAACAACTTGAACACAAAAACTCAAACCGAGCTATAGTCAAACGGGACTATTATCCCATAATAACTCATATTGTCTCTCAGACAAAACAATGCGACTATACATATCCTAATAAAAGAAAAGTTCATGGCGGTGAAAACTCAAATAAGAAAAGGGTATTCATCCCCCTCCTTCACTTTTTAAACAAGCCTAAGTAACAACTCAAACCACACTTCTCTTTTATCAACAAAACATGAGTTCCAGTCCAAACTATACATATAGATAAAATAACGATTGAAAGAAGATTAAAACACTCCATTCTCAACACAACTCATGAAGTTTCCCAAGATCAAATAAAAAATTGAAGACAAAAAAAGGAGCAATGGAAGATACCCAAAGATGGGAACAATTTATCATAGTATTTTTCTGCAACTCCTATTCAGAATCCGTTAAGTGCATTCCTTTATGAAACGTAAAATAGAGTAACCAATGCAACAAAACCAACTCGAAAGTGTAAAGAAACATAACAATACACTTCCCATTCTCAGCAGAGACTTCCTGCTAAAATTTCCAACAAAGCTTATACACCCAAATCCATTTTCGAGTATACAGTCCAAAAATCTGAACTAAAACCAAACAGAAGGGTCTCGAAACTCAAAATGTATTATCACATTTAAATAATTCAGAGAGAACACACACACAAGTACAACCTTCTCATGCAAGGAACATGAATCCACAAATCACATATTTCTTCCATCAAGCAAGCAATAACCAGAGCAAATAGAAAACTATTTACCCACAAAGAGAAAAGTTATTTTTATGAAACATTTAGAGAAAAGCAAGAAATATTAATGGGTAGAGCCTATCATGCCTGATAGTGCCTCTGCCGATTTGAAGAATACTTCCATTCAAGTTTCCAACACCTCTTACTCTCCAAGCAAGATCAAACAACATTAATCTTTTCCACAGCTTCCTCTTATACATTCCTTGAACTAAAAATAGATCAAAGAATTCAAAAATAGCCACTAAGTGCAGATCAAACTGCTGGTTTGAAAAACCAGATAGCTCCATGCAGAGAAAAAATTGTGAAGCATGCAAAGCAAAAAAACCCCCAACAAATCTGCCAGCATGCCTTCCAAGATGACTTGCTCACCAAACCCGAGGCATATTAATGCCATTAATTCCAAATTTCCCACTTATCTTTCCTTACCACCACCATCCATAGTTGGCAAGACCTAATTGAACTTCAAAATGCATTTCCAAACTTAGCGATGCCTCCACATAGGTTCCACTAAATTCCCATGCAATCACCAAATCTGGTAGTACTCTACCTTATTAAATAAAAAATCACATCTCATTAATAGCTTAGGAACTATGCTTAGCTCCCACTTGCCAACCAACCCCTAGGTTCCCTTTCATACCCAATAGTTTATGATAGATGAAATTAGCTTAGGTTAGATCTTAGGTTAATTTAAAAATATAACCTTAGGATATAACCTTCTATTAATAGATTGTCGGCTTAGGTTGGGTCTTAGTTTAACCAAATACAATAGGTTAAGAAAATAACTTAGCATCCCTTAGGTTATTTCCCTCCACACTAACTTAGCATTTACAACTTAGGTTAGAATGTCATCCCATGTAAAGTGGCTTAAAAGGAGTTAGGAAATTTTACTTGAGCCTCGAATCTTATTAGGATAGATCATATAAATATAGGGCACATTATAATTTCCTTTTTCTCAAGAATCTAGAAGCGAGGTTTCACTTAATGCCATTAAGTGCTCGCACAGTCGATTAAGAAGAACTAGGCACAACAAAAAACTAAATGTTGCACCGCTTTCAAGATGATAGAGAATTACAACAACACAAATTAAGTCTCATTAATTCTCATAATCAATGAATGCTAGTTTTTCATTTAGTTTAGATAAGAAGATTTAAAAATTCCTTGGATCAATTCCATTGATCCAGGATGAGTCCAATTACAAAATATAATTTTGCAACTCTTTAAACCAGTTGATTGCAGCTTACTCATAAGAAGTGAAATAGATGTTTGTAAGCAAACGACATATCAGCCCTACAATAAAAGAGCATAATGATTTATCCATGGCAAGCATGATTTTTCAATAACCATGAAACATACATTTGTCCTAAAAATCACATGTCAATGCTTTACCCCGAATGCAAAATAGGAATATAATAGTTGTCGAGGTGTTACACTATTGATGGAGGAAGTTTGTTGCTTTACACTACCTGGATGCGAGAGGTGGGAGATTCCCATGATCTCTGATGGGAGTATTACATGACATGATGATGGAGAGGACCCAATTTTCTTAGGTGCCAACATTCCTGGTGCAATTATATAGAGAGCTATGGGCGTATGGGTGGCTGCATTTGTTGTACATTCATTCTTCACTACTGGGCCTATGAGCACATTGTCTATAAGTGTCCAGTGGACATGCCTTGAGTAGATGCCTCACATGGGTTTTGTGTGGGTGGGGTACAGCGATGGGTGCTTGTTATTGGAGAGTGGTGATCAGACAGGGCTACACATGATGTAGCATACTACCAGTGGCTATTGGAGGGGTTGTCCAAAGTAGACATTATATGGAGACCATATGTGAGTTATAACTCATACATATAGATGGATGAGTAGCTAGCTAGCCTTTAGCTACTTAGATGTATAGAGGGGTGCCTTTGTGCAGGAGAGCACAAGACGATCCCTGTAGATAGGGTCTAATGACAATTTGGACTATTACAGGATATACTACCAACATTCCCACAGTATTGAAGGGATGATGTGGAGAGACCACTACCGCTTCCATAGCCGACAATACCTATTTGGGAGGAGGAGTAGGTTATAGACCATGGATTGATGATGCCGGCGTGATGGACAGGTATAAACAGTGGTGGCGGCCCATCTACCAAAAGGCCTCCCAAGCCCGGTAGCCGAGATTTAACCACCATCACTGTGTAGAGAGATGCCCTATAGGGGTAGGTGGTGACCCTAATTACACAGTTGGGGATGGTACAAGGGGGTTAGCGGCATCGAGGCATAGGTAGCTATATTACATGCCTAGGTGCCAATCTATAGGCCTAGATGGCCCAGGGGTGAATCTGAAGAGGGTGATGATGAGCAGGTAGCCACCTTACAGGTGTAGGTTATAGGTTTACAGGCCAGTTGGCCACTACATAGGCATAGATTCGGAATTACAAGCTCAAGAAAAGGCACAGTGCGAGGTCAATAGCTCCAGCTCCACGGTGTACCGGGACGGTCCCAGCGAGGGGTGGAATAGGGTCCCAAAGGACAGTCAGGGATGAGGCCAATGGGTCCACCACGGCAGTACCCCTATCTAGGTTACGTGATGCCTTTGGTGAGGCCAAATACTATCAGGATCAGTTGATGGCGGCGAATAAATTTTGTATCTTATGGAGAGTACAGGGCACAATAGGCCTCTAGTGAGAGGACCAAATCCTGTACTCACAACGTGGATATAATAGGGGCCATCAAGCCCTGAGACATGATCAGGGTAATGCCACCAACTCATGAGGCCAGCTCCGGTGTGATGTACCAAAGCGGGCGGCTAACCACATTCTATGGTAGGCAGTGAGATTATATCAAGCCATTGGACAGGAGCCAAGGAGGAGACCAGAGAGATTAACACAGAGGATGCTTGACAGATTATTCCCGATGCCCATCCCTATATTTTGATGTATTTTAGTCATTTTTTTATATATACCAGCCTGTGTGCAAAGATGGTGAGGATGTACGAGAGTTTTGTATATTTTTGAGCATATACCGGCCTTGTGCGCCGAAGATGGTGAGGTGTATATGAGAGTTTTGAGATATTGGATTATATACACCGGCCTGTATGCCAAAGACATTTGATAGTTATGTATATGGATACACATGTTTGGATATTATATTTATAGAGATGATGATGATGATGGTCATTATGTGCTTGTGTTGATACAATTTTATTATTATGCATAGATGGATTTAGGATAGGTGTGTTAGACATGGATGGAGTCAGGTTATAGGCATGAATCGAGTTAGGTTGTAGGCATGGTTGAGTTAGGTTGTGGTCTAGGCATGGATTGAGTTAGGTTATAGGCATGCTTGAGTCAGGTTGTGGTCTAGGCATGGATTAAGTCGGTTTGGGTCTAGGCATGGATTAAGTCAGGTTTGGGTCTAGGCATGGATTAAGTCAGGTTGTAGTCTAGGCATGGATTGAGTCAAGTTGTAGGCATGGTTGAGTCAAAATTGGTTGAGGTTGTAATTCATTAATTTTTGCAATGAATGATGATATGGGTCATGTTTAAGATGTTTTATAATACATGCATAATGATGGTAAAGAAATGGTAGTCACAATAAATATATGTTTCTTCTGATGATAAAATGTGAAGCAACTTGTTGTTTGTCTGGTTTAATTTCCAATTTTTGATATAAAAGGAAACTAAGTAGGGTAAAATGTGATTGGGGAAAATAAAATATGAATTGGTTAGGGTGGATAGTGGCCAAGCTAACCTCCAAGGGCCCCATGCCCTTTCGAGTGCTTTCCTACATAGTCCCAAATTTAAAAGGGACCTTAGGTGATGTAGTTCTCCCATAAGCTAGGGAAGAATGTGAGGAGGTAAGAGTATGGGTGGGTATGTTATAGGCATGATTGAGTCTAGGTCTATTAGGTATGGGTGAATTGTGGGCTCATTGGTAGAGGTGATGTTGAGTGTGGTGGAAGAAGAAGATGACCCAAAGGTAAGCGTTGAGGACCAAGTCCTGTATAAGGTAATCAATACGTAATAAGGAAGGTTAAAAGATAAGAGGAGGCAAGAAATCCACTTGATTGGTTAGGATCATAACGAGTACGTCATACCTGAGATAGGCTTGATGAACATAAGACCCTAAAGACATTGCATGATTGAGTATTCTAAAGGTGTAAATTAGTCACATGACCACCAAATATCATGGTTCCATAAGGTCCCATGAGGCGGTAGGAAATGAAAGTGTGAATGGTAAGAGGGTGAAAAGTGGTCAGTTTTTATATGGTACTAGGTAGCATGCCTTTGTAGTAAGAGATCCAAGGTCACAATGGGAAAGTCCATGACTAAAAGGTTGTTTGTTTTAACTGATGTTTGAGATAGACTGATCAATGCGGGAAGTCTATATGGGATGAGGAAATTAACTCCTTGAGGTATTTGTGAAGCTGATCGATGTGGAAGCTTCAGATTCTCTCTCTTTATTATATATATATATATATATATATATATATATATATATATATATATATATTGAAAGAGCTTTACATAGCTGTCCTTCAAGGGAGTAGTCTATTTATAACAGTGATTGTAGAGAGAAAGATGTCCTTTTGAGGGAGTCCTCTCTTTATTGGAAGTTTGACTCAAGGAGTTGGATCCCATGTGAGGGATTTTAAGTCATGGACAAGACTAAGGTGAAGAATAGGATTCTTGTTCAGAAAACAAGGGTGAAACAACCATGGGATCTCATCTAAAGGTAAACAAAAAGTATCCATGAGAATCATGTTATGTGTAGCACCGTGGTACACATAATTAAGAGAAGATAAAAAGTGACGGGTACGCACATGATTATTATTTAATTATTGGTGATGGCGTAGAAAGTGGATAGTTCTAAAGGGATAAGCATGGAAAGAGGCAAAAGGTGAGGTAGGACTAAAAGTCAACAATAGAATGGTCAAAGATGCAAGGTGTTAAGGGGCTTAGGTTTGGGTTTTCCCTCAAGTAAAGATAAATGATAAGCACCTGATCTATAAGTATGAGTCACGATGTATGGTCCTAGCCAATTAGGAGAAAATTTACCCTATTTGCTTTTTCTTCTTTGTTACGTGTTGATTTTCTTTCAGGACAAGGTCACCAACGTGGAAGGTTTGTTCATGGATGTGTTTATCATAGGCACGTTTGATATGTTTTTAGTAAACTTGCAGATGGTCAAGAGCATTAAGATGGTGTTCATCTAGTAATTCAAGTTGTGATAAATGGTCCCGATGAAATTCAACATCGGTGATCATGTCATGGAGAGAAATTCGGAGTGACGGAATTTGGACTTCGAGAGGTAGAACAGCCTCACTACCATGACCAGAGAAAAGGGTGTGGCAAAAGAGTGGAAGTACAAATACTAGTGCAATATGCCCACGGGGTGAAAGGAATGTGTGTATGCTAGTCCTTCCCAAAGTATTGTTAAAGACTTTCATGAGAATTTTGTTTAGGGTTTTATTGGTGGAATCAGCTTGTTCATTAGTCTGTGGGTAATAAGATGATGAGAAACTCAAATAAATGTTTGAAGGTGTCACAATTTTTTCGCAAGGTTTAATTATTGAATTGTTTTCCATTATCGGTGATGAGGTGATGTGGGACACCAAAGCAACATGATGTGATGATTGATGAACTCACATACTTTCTCAACTTTCATGGAAATGAGAGGTATGGATTCAACCCATTTTGTGTAGTATTTGATAAGCGGTGATAATCCATTGATGTCGTTGGGAAGAATGGGGATTGATATCTCGACAAGATCCAAACCCCATTGAGAGAAGGGCTAAACGTCACGTTTGACTTGTAAGGCATGACTAGGTGTATGATGAAGGTCAGCATGTTGTTGGAATTTTACACAACACTTGATGTAGTTCCAACAATTATTGTTGAGTGTCACCCAATAATAGCCTAGGTGAAGAATATGCTTAACAATAGCGAGGTCATTGAAGTGACCTCCACATATGAAATTGTAAACTTCCTTAATGGTATAAGGAATTTCAAAACTCATCGAAGCCATGTTTATAGAGGAGGCCACCCATGATGACGTAACGAGAGACCTTTTTAAGAAAGACCCATTATCCATTACGAGTGAGGTTAGAAGGCAAGATGGAACGAGAAAGGTAGTTTGAGTATTGTTTATACCAAAGGTCACTCGAGTCAGGGGTAGCAGTTCCAAAGGAGTAAACCTCACGTGGTAAATAAGAGGGTGATTGGAGTCTTTTTATGGTGACAAAGATTTTAGAATCGGCAGGTGAAGCGGGGATTTGAGAAGCCAAGCAGGCCATGGTATCTACAAATTTGTTGGTTGAATGTGGGACAGGTTTGAAGGGTGTAGCAATTGAAGGTGGTCAAAAGTATGTCTACATGATGTTTATAATTTTTAAGTGTCTCATTACGACATTACTATATACCATTGACTTGGTTTACGACCAATTGGGAGTCACCAAAGATGTTGATGGATTTGACATCCAAGGCATAGGCAACTTGGAGACCTAATATGAGTGCTTCATATTCGACAATATTGTTTGTACAATCAAAATCTATTTTGAAAGAAAAAGGCATGGGTTCACCATCAAGTGGAATGAGAATAACTCCTACCCCACCCCATGTTGACACTTGGAACCATCAAAGAAGAGTGTCATTTGGTATGTGGGCTCATTCAAGGAAAAGGAAACAATTGAATCATCTGGAAAGTCAAAATTAGAAGGTTGATCCCGGAAATAGGTGCATTGGCCAATTGGTCGGTGATGGCTTAGCCCTTGATGGAATTTTGATGGATAAATTTGAGGTCGAGGTTGGCCAAAAGCATAAGCTAGCATGCGGCACGTTGATTTTGGTAAGGTTTGGCATACATGAAGTGTAGGGGGTTGGTGTTGGTCACAACATATGTTTTGTGATTAAGTAGGTAATGACGGAGTTTCTTGGCAACGAAAACTAAGGCTAAGCGAGTTTTTCAACATGAGTGTATCGGGTTTCATAGCCTAAAAGAGTACAAATTATGTAATAATCCACCCTCCTTGTGTTGTTCATAGTGATGAGTGAGAATGGTCCCCAAAGAGTGATCGATAGCTGAGATATATAGGTAGAAGGGTTTATAATCATTAGGTGGAATGAGTACGGGTGGTTGGAGAAGGTATTGTTTTAAGGCCTCAAAATCTTTATAGCAGATCATTATCCCATTTAAAAGAGACATCCTTCTTGAGATGATGATGAAATGGTTGACATCGATCGATAACATTGTGAAATGAAGCGGTGAATAAACTACAACTTGCCCTATAGGCTACGAAGTTTCCTAAGATTAATGTGCTAAGGCATTTCAAGAATGGCCTTGAATTTAGGAGGGTCACCTCTATGCCACGTAAGGAGATGATAAATACCAAGATTTTTCCCAAGAGAACTGTGAAGAGACACTTCTTGGGTTGAAGGTGAACACAATATTTAATGAGGTGGTTGAAGATGGTTTTTTAGGATGGTGAGGTGCTCGAGCAACATTTAGATTTGGCAAGGACGTCTTCCATGTAATCTTTGAATATATGATGCATGATGTCATGGAAAATATAAGTCATAACCAGTTGATATGTGGCACCAACATTTTTAAGGCCAAAAGTCATGACTCGATAATGGAAGGTCCCCAAGTGGTAATTAATGAGGTTTTGTGTTGATCCTTTGGGCCAAGAAAGATTTGGTTATAACCCGAGATAAGCCATCCATGAGTGATAGCATCTCGTGACCAGCGGTAAGGTCAACCAGTTGGTCAATACCAGGTAGAGGAAGTCATCTTTTGGGTAGGCTAGGTTGAGGTCATGGAAATCCATGCAAATACGAAGTCCCCTTGTTGCCTTAGTGACAAGGGGACAATGTTGGAAATCCACCGGGGATAATCAATGGGTAAGATGAAGGAAATGGAAAGGAGGCGTTGAAGTTCTTCTTTGACTAGAAGAGCAATGCGAGGGTGAATTTTCCTCAGCTTTCATTTGACGGGTTTGGTGTCAAGAATGGTTATGATATTGTGTACCACTATAGTGGGGTCAATACCGGGCATATCTATGTAAGACCAAGTGAAAATGTGGTTATGGTTTTTGAGAAAAGAAGTGATGGCTTCCTATTCAGCAACATCTAAAGATTGTCCGATCTTTAGAATGTGTGGGTCGTCCTGAGTATGAATGTTGATTTTGATAGTTGATTCATTTAACATGGTTTACATCTCAGAGGGTAATGACCGATGAATATATGAGTCTTTTGCACCAAGGTAGGTGAGTATAGATTCATCATCCTGACATTGAACGATGTTAGTTGAAGGCATATTGTCATCAATCATTTCAGATACAAGAAGAGAGAGATGAAGGAGCCACACCCTCATGTTAATAAGTCAAAGGCCCCAAGGAAATGGTGTTTATGAATTTTTTTTAGGAGGAATGGGTTATGGATCCACCGACTCGTTGGCGAAGGTGGTGATGGTGGTGATAAGGGTGGAGAAGGGTTGATGTCTTCAATGAGTTCAATGCGGGCATTCTTGGTAGGTGGTTCAGCAAAGCCGATACCACTACGGTCGTTATGTTTGTGGGTAGTACATGGAATAATAGTATGGTAACCTTTCTCGTAAAATCCAAAACCAAAACCTTTCCATGCACATCGGTGTAAGAAGGTGTGGGTGAAATAGTGATTGGTGAGTGACTGGAGGTTGACAGAAAATGGGTGGGTTTGTGACGATGGTTCAGGTGTGTAAGTTGTAGTATCAAGTCCCCTATAGGTGAGATTGGTACGAAGGTGGGGAGGACCATAAAGGATACACTCTCTTATAGGGTGATCATAGTAAGGGTGCTGGTGAAGACTTCCATACTTTTGTGGAGTAAGGAATGTGTTGACACTTTATAGGCGATACTCCCCCAGAGTGAGGTGTTGAAAAATGCCTCTCAGGATCGGTGGCTAGTATGTGGGTAGCTAGAATAGATGATGTGTCGAGGCCGAATCGAAGTTGGAGCTAACAAATTCGGAGGCCAATGGTTCGGCTGTGGAGGTTTTGGAAATGATAGGAATGGAGGATGTAGGTGTGGTTAAGGTAGTGGCTACACTGGTGAGGAGAGGTGTAGGTGATGTGGAAGTGGTTGTGGAGGTAGATGCTTTGATGGGTATGAGCACGTCATTGGGTCGGTAAATCATGTTGCAAGTTTTGAAAGGTGATGGGTTAGCTGGAATGGTATAGGTGTGTCCTTCATGCTCAAACTTCACACAACAATGCAAAGTGGAAGGAACAAAACCCATGACATGAATCTAGGGTCTATCAAGTAATAGGTTATATTGAAATTACCCCTCCAAGATGTAAAATAACTCTGGAATAGTGTGGGGTCCCACACAAACATGGAGGATGATGGTTCCAAGTGTAGAGGTGATAGCGTCATTGAAGGAATGCAACATGACGGGATGTTTATGCATGCAATTTTCAGGTATGCACATTTGAGCGAATGCATGGGAGGAGATGATATTAATGCTAGTGCCCCCATAAATCATAACACATCATACATATATATCATCGATATGGAAAAATATGAAGAGGGCTGGATCGGGGTCATCGGTTTGGTGCGGTGCGATCTCTTCATCTAAGAAGCTAAGGAGGCTACTTGATGAGTAGTTGGAGGTGTAGATGATGGGGTAATTTGGTGAGAGAGGCTACATGATGGGGTGTGATAATGGAGGCCATGGGTATAGGATCATTGGGTAAAACTTCAATAGATTGAAGGACCTCCATGAGAGCTTGACGATGGGATTCTGAGGTTTGATGAGGTCATATAAGGAAATTTTGAGGGGGGATTGGTGTAGTTGTTTGAGTATCGTGTGGTGTGTGACCCCATTAGAAATATGATGTGTGGGGCACAGATAGTGATTTTAGGCATGGGTGTAGATGGTATGTTGGGTATAGGATTGGTTGGTGAGTTGGTTGCCTTTTCCTTGCCTTTGTCCTTCTGAGCATGGGTAGCGATGTGGATCATGTTGATTTGAGGCGGGGAGGTAGGTGAGGTCGGTGAGCCATGAAAAGCATAGCGACAAGAGGGGAAAAAGCCAAGTGGCGGGAAGAAACCTTGTGAGATGAGATGGGCACATTAACATTTGGGTGGAGGTTTGGCGAGGTCATTGATGCGAACCATGTTAATTTCAAACCTTGGGGGTGGCTCTAGGAGTTGTGGAGGTCTCAGTCGCTGAGTGGGCAATGAGGGAAAAACTATGGGAATGGGTGTTGGTGAAATGGGGTCTTCATCAAGAAGGTCATCATCATCAAAGTTTTCTTCGGGAGGACACAACTAGATAAGAATGGTTTTCAAAGCCTTACAGTTCTCTACATTGTGTCCTAGCACATGATGGTAGGCACAAATTTTGGTGTCGTCAAACCCCTTTGGTTTGGGTTTGAGAGGGTCATAAGGTTTGAGAGGTGGTAATGTGATGACAAAAGTTTCAAGGAGGTTGGTTAAAATTTTGGCGTAGGATCCTGCTAGTGGATCACAATGGGAAGTGAAAGTGGGTTTGGGTGTAGGCACGAATGATTGTGGAGGAATGGTCCTTATACGAGGTAAAGTGGATCAAGCCACGGATTTAGGTGCTGGTGTGATCTTGGGTGTTGGTTGTGTTTGCTTGGGTAGAGGTATGGTAGATGAACTGGAAAGAGAGTATGTGGTTGGTTTGACAACCTTATCAGAGTGTAGTAGATTTTTTTCCTTAAGTTGTACCTTCTTAGGTAAAGGTGATATAGGCACACGAGATTTAGAGGAAAGGTAGATGGTGGAAGAGGGCGTGTTACCCATGGGGATAATAGAGTCTTGTGAAGGTAGATGGTGCAGGTCATGTCGGAGGTGCGAGGAAAGAGACTAAAGTTTCGTGGGTAGTGAAGGAGTGATCGATGGTATTAGAGGTATGGGTGGTAAAGATGTTGCGAGATGTGTGCGGAGTTGTGGTGGGCACACAGGTATGTTTGAGGTTTGAAATGGAGGAATTTTCTACTATGTTTTATTTTTACCGATGGGTGGAGGTTTCTTAACTATGCTAGAAGGGTGAGGTCCTAAGACAAATGAAAAGGGTGAAGGTGTGATTGGCGAGGTTGGAGTATGAGATTTATGGGATTGGTTCTTCTGTTTGGGTGTCAGAGTAGGTTTGGTATTGTCCTTGGAGGATGTAGCTAAATCTAATTTGATGGGTGGATGACTAAGGTCGGGTTGGGATGACCCCTAAGGTAGTCTTGGGTTTGGGCGAGGAAGATGATGTAGGTGTGGGATTGGATGTAGATGTGTGTTGGGTTATGGGTAGGGGTGTGGTTTGAGCCATGGGTGGTATCGTGGTGGAATTCATGATAGTTTTCATTGTGTTTGGTTCAATTGGCCGAAATATTTTTAGGTAGATAGTGGAAGTGTCAGCAAGTGAAATCTACATTTATGTTGAGACATGAAGTAGAAGACGCCCCAAAGTAAGGCTCTATCCACATAATCTAGGTGATTGGCTAGGCGTGAAAATGAAACTATTGTAGGTGAGGTTGATGAGGATCCAATGGCAATTCTATAAAATGTGTCTTATAGACGGAAATTTGCTAGCTTTAGCTTCTTTGGGTAAGAGAGCTGAAAGTAAGTCTGCAGGATCTTGGGTAGCTGATGGAGAATGGTCACCTAGAGGCAAAGGTATCTCTACTGGATCCTTGATAGTGGAGGAGAAAATGGGTGCTCCTCTGTGGGTGGAGGAGATAACGGGTGCTCCTTGGTGGGTGGAGGAGATGATGGGTGCTCCTCTGTGAGTGGAGGAGATGAACAAGTATCTTCCATGGACTGGAGAAGTACTATGGGTGACGACTCTCTAGGTGGAGAAGTCAAAGGTGAAATAATTTTGATGTTAACAGAGTCTCCTTCATGGGTGAGAGAGGAGATGAAGGGTGTCTCTCTGTGGGTAGAGGAGTAGGTGAAGTGGGTTTAAGTGTATGTGGAGGACTTCAAGCTAAGATTTACTCTATGGAAGGAATATGGGGTAATTGGATATCAACATATGTGTCGCTGAAAATAGCATGGACCTCGCGGTACGACTATCATGAGTTGAGGACTCTCCAGTTTGATTGGAAGAAGGGGCATGATTAGGAAAGGGTTTCTTGAAGATGTGTAGGTTTTGATTGACAAGTGCATTAGGATTATCCAAGGTTAACTCACCTTTCTCAAGCATTTCTTGGACAATGTTTTTGAAAGTGATGCAATTATCATTGTCACTATGACCCTTCACTCGATGATAGTTGCAAAATTCATGCTCTTTATACCATGTGGGTGTGGGGTGAGCAGGGTCAAAACCAGTGTGTGGTTTTATGGGAGGAAGGGTAATGGCCCCAGCTTTAATGAGATTTTCTAAGATAGAAGAATAAGGTTCCCCAATTGGGGTGTATTTCCATTGTTCCCGTCTGAATTGAAAGGTCTGGACCGGAGAAAGATTAGATGAAGGGTTAGCCTAATTTGATGGATGAAATGGGATGGATTTTAGTACCACTGTGTTAGCAGTTCCTTTAGCTTTTGAATAATTGTTTTGTGGTTTTGAAGACAAAGAGGTATCATTCGGCTTGAATGCCGAGTTCTTATTACGTAGTTGGATTTTCTTCTCTTCAATTACCCGAATCTCAGGCTTTCATGCCATGGTGAATGTCTCATCGAAGCTTAGGAAAGTCCGGACTGCAGGTCAGCGAGATATGTCTAGCACAACCCCACATGAAGAGCTCTATGAGTTTGGTTTGCGGTAGTTAGAATGTGAGTTGATTGATAAGGCTATGCTAATGAGCAACACATTTTGGGATAGACTCGTCATCATACTTGACGTGTAGAGTAGAGGTCGAGGTCATCATGGTAACCTTCTTGATGAAATTCATGGAGAAGTGATCTAAGAAGGCTTGGGCTACCGGATTGAATGAGAAGATAGAATGTCTAGGTAATCCACTATACCAGTCTAATGCATGCCCTGATTAAAGACATGGGAAAGGTCCTCGAAGGAAAGCATCATCATGGGCGATCAGATAACAACCATGTTTGAAATAATGCAAGTGTTATTACGGGTCCTCTTAGCTATTGAAACGGTTGAATTTAGGCATTTCCCAACATGGGATATGGAAGGATAGGAATGGATGGGTGTATAGGCTCATTACAAATCTCATCATAGATGAGTGTTGCGGGAACCAGAAACTGATGCTTCTAATGTCTGCATCTTGTCCATCATTAACTTGATTAGGTCATTGGTAGGTTGTGATGGTTGGGTGACTCCTATAGTGTAAGAGGGTTGGTGTTGGGCATATATGACGAGGGTGGAATTTTAGTATATGGCATTGCCATATAGGTAAATTGAGAAGGAGGGAATGAATAGGGGTACGTACCCAAAATGAATGATAGATGAAACAAGAGGATGTTGATAGTACATATATGGAGGTGGGAGGGTCGTGGTGACCTTGGTGGTAATGGGGGCTAAGGATTGTGGAATAGAAAGAACAACATTTTGAAAAGGGGTAGGGGTCACCGACACCGGGGTGGTTGTGTAGCTACAGGTATATATGAAACAATAGGTGCAGATGAGGTTATGTTCTGGGTGGTTGGTGAAGGTATAGTGGATGTGGCGGGTGCAACAGATGTGGCAGATGTGGCACTCATAGCGGGTTTGGGGCCTAGGCCGAGAAATGACCGGTGGCAAGGTAGATGGGGGTAGCGTGGAGCCAGAGGGGGCTGACACAAAAGTAGGAGCGAGTGTCGGGGGATAGATATGGGCATGCCATATATCAACTGACTCGAGGCATCTCGAATGGATGAGTGGGAAAGATAAAACTGTAAGGCGGCAGGGTTCTGGTCAAGGAGTCGTGTGAACTCCTCATCTCCTGTGGCGATAGTGATAGGTTGGGTAGGATCCATGGGTGATAAAATAAAAGGTGGTGAAGGACTAGGTGGGAGTGGTTGATGATTGGCATGGAATATGAGGGCATTTTCTTGACTTCGGTCAACACCATGTGAACAAGAACTCGATGTGCTTTAGGACTATTTTTTTGTAAATGATGCAGAAATATAGCAGAGATAGATAAATAGATGGTGGAAGGTGAATTAGGTTTAAAATATCAGCTCAAAAATTACATAGGATAATTGATACCAGTTAGGTTAAATTGATTCCGATCACAGTAATAGCGATCGATCACTTATGGAAAGTGGATAGTTGGTCAAAACAAGGTAAAGACCAATACTTTGCCAAGTATGCAAGACGTTGATGGAATTACCAGGTCAAGTGAATATGATAAGAGTGATAGAGACTCTGAACAATCAAAGAAGGTGAATAGGTGTCCTTTTGGGTAGGTTAACCAAAATAATAGTGAACCAACGTTAGTTGAGTGAAACCAATGATGGTCAGAAGGTAACTCGACGAAATTTGATGAACAAACACTAGTCCAACCGTGAAATTGAAATAGTATTGAAGAAAATGTGGTTGTGAGTTAAAATTAAATGTGGAATCAAACCTAGAATTATGAGAATGATGAGAATATGGTCCAGGCACACTTAGATGAAGCTAGAATACACCAACTGTGATGAGGAGTGTGCAAGGGGAAATAAGAAAAATGAAGAATGTGACCACTCACCTCAAAATGCAAGCCAAATAGAAACACTAAGAAAAATACGATCCCAAGAGTGATTTTTCTATTATGTTTGTTTAGCTTATGTTATTTAAGGAATGAATCATGAACTTTAGAATCGAATATTTTGGTGAGGATGGATTTCTATGAAGAAGGAGATCTACAAGGAGAGGTGTCAAGTATTTTATGGTGGGGGCAGGCCATCCTTTGATGGGAGTGCTCGATAGAGATAACCAAAGCAGGGTAGTACGTGTCTTTGTGATCGTGTGATCACCTATAGCTTCTTTCGGTGAGATGTTGTTTAAGAATGTGTATATATTTTAATTTTGTGATGTTTGGTAAGAATCACGAGAGAGAAAGAGAAAGGAAGTGATTTTCTATGATTCATTTGTCAACCATCAGCTGGGCATGACTTCCAGCGTATAGGTTTCCCTCAATTAATGTGAGATAATGCAGAGAAGAAAAATGAAATGAAATAAGTTTTAAACCCAAATTGAAATGTTGAATTCAATGACACAAAAAGATGAGAAATAGAAGGGATTCTCTTTCACTAATGCGATACTAATGAAAGGGAAGAAATGTTGTTTTTAAAGCACCCAAATACGATTGATTTCGAGACAATAGAATAAGGGAAGGTTCCAGGGAGAAAATTTAATGTAAGAATTTTTAGAAAAGAAACAAACATACAACCTTTTCACCTAGAAATGAAAGAATGCAAAGAACCCCGAATGGGTCCCACTGGGCGTGCCAAAATGTTTCACTTGATTCTAGAGTGTTTCTTCGAATGTTGATGAAACAGATAAGGGTAAAGGGCTAGGAGGAATACCTGTTAAGATGCTAGTTGTAGGTTGTTGTGCACGTATGACTTCTTGATCCACATCTGATCGTAAGATCTTCCTTTTGGCTAGGAGGAACTACCTGAAATAGAAAACAATACCACCAAATGAAAGTTAAACAATATATGCAGTGGATGACTAGCATATGCTAGATCCGAGGAAGTGTGATACTTCCTAGATGACTGTCAATCCACTGTTTAAAACAACTTAATGCTAACAATAAAGGAAATCCTACTGTATTTAAAATGATTTAGGTATCTCATTCATCTAAAATAATAAAATTTGTTCACAACAGGCTAAGCTATGACTAAATTTGAAGGTCAAGGTCTTGGTTAGGGTACTGGTACGGGTCAGGGTGAGATTTTGGGTAGTTTTGGGTATTTGATGGAGGTTTAGAAGCTCTGTTCTTAGTTTCTGGGAAAAGACATAGACTCGAGGTCGGTCTAATATGGCCGATGTTGGTTTAGGTTAACCGATGATGGCTATGGGTAACCAGCGTCAATATGGTCATGGTACATGAAACTTAGTAAAATGGGGTGGGGTGACAAATCTAAGGCTAGATGGGAATGGAAGGGCAATGATAGGGTTCATGTGGGTCTCAGGTATGCATAGAATGATTAAAATCTAGATATGGGTAGTTCAAGGGTATGGGTAAAGGATGGTCAAGTTTGCATGGAGGTAAAATGGTGGTGGAATGAAATGAGGGCAGAAACTAGTAACAACAACAAAAGAATCTACCAAATGATAAATGGACAAATGCTGGTTAACAAATCACTTACTGCTTGTATGAGCTTGACGTCTGGTTGGTAATGGTGGGTGATCAAATGGAATGAACTTTATGTAGTGATGGCACTTCCCATATGCTCCCATGAAGGTAGATTGGCTCTATGGTTGCTTGAGCACGACTATGGATGCTCTAATGATGCATGTGCTAATGCTGGCTCTGCTTGCATGCAACTCTGGTTTCATCCCTTGTTCTCAAAAGATGTGTTAACCTCTAAACAATGTGCCAACCTCGAAATAAGGTTTTTTTGGGGGTTAAATGGTAACCGACGGTGGTTCTAGGTTGACCGGTGGCGGTTTAGGGTGACCGGTGTCGGTTAGGGTAGGATTTCCTAGGTTTTCTAAAATGGGCAGATCCTTTTGATTTTCTTGGATCTCACCCATTTTTACCCCATGGAATAGAATGGAAAACTCCTTCTAACAAGAGGAATGTGGTTAGAGGGAATATAGGATTTGATTTTTAGGGTTTGGGTAGGTCTTAGTTAGTTATGGCAACATACTAAGAATAGGTCTTAGGGTGAGGTGGCCAAGTGAGGTGGATAGGTGAGGTGGATGTGTGGGTATTATCCAATTAAGATATTTAAATAATAAATATTGTGAGATAATGAATTAATTAAATTAAATTAATATTAGAGTGGGATGAAAGGGGCCATGGTTAGGTAAATATGTTCAAGGTGTTTTTGATGAGGGACCAAGGGGAGTGTGACCTAATTTTGGTGTCTACACGTAGTTTCTTGGATTGGCTTTCAATTTGTTTTCTTGCATTGAAAATCAAATAAAAAGAAAAGCGTAAACAAGATATTTCTTATTTTTTCTCCCCTTCCTTTTTTTATCACATTGCATATCTTCTTTTCCACCTTCATCAAACGTCATATTTCATTTGGATCTAAAATGAACCATTCATCACTTACTTGAAAATAAAGTTTTAAGTATAGGGTTTAACTTATTTCATTCAAGTCATCACACACATCCAAAAACACAAACCACCTTACACATCTAAACATCCCTCACTAGGTGGAACTATTGGGATTTCATCACCCAATAGAAAACATACCACCGTGTTCTAGACATGTTATAAACTCTATATAGATTTGGGCCTCACATAACTTTGGGTATATCAAGGACCTGCACAAACCGAACCACTTGAAACCAACCTTAGATTGGCCATTTTCCTAGGTTACCCTTTGAGCCTTTTTATTTATTTTCTTACAAACTTTTAATAATCACGATGATAAAAATTGTTGCTTGATTTGTTTGTTTATAAAATACATAAAAAATGATTATCTACTTCATGCCCGTGATCACCCCTTCTCGGGACAAGAAAACAAAACAATCTACCTCATCCAATGACATCCCTTCTTCCAATGATCCTTCCCATACTACTTGTAAACTTGAGAAAACACATGTAGTCCCCCAACCTCTTATTTTTATGGTCTCTCTTCATGAAGACCATGTCATCGAAAATGGGCCTCATCTTAAACTTATCCTTTTATTTCTCATTATTCCATTTCCTCTAGACCCACTTTACCTCTGTATCCTACTCCTTTAGAGAATCTTATACCTCTTACTATTCCTCGTGAAACTCATAGTTTCACAAAATCCTTTATGCTAATCATATCATTATTTATGAATACCTATTTGGTAAGTATGCCACAATCCCTCAATTCATTCATTCCATTCAATTGGAGGATACCATTCTACCCAACTTACCTCATATCAACATTATCCCCACTTCATCCTGCTCTTTGTCATTAGTATGCCTATTCAATCATTTCAAGAATCACACTTTCTTCCTCCTACATCCAAACAATATAACACAACATTACCCCTTATCTCTACTTCACATGTCAATATAATCACCTCATAACCTCAACTATCTCAATCAATACAAACCCATAAACCACCTCCTTGAGGTGTTTACCATTACATTCCTCCTTCTCAACCAATGCAAGTATCCCAACCACCTATCAATTACATTCCAACCAACCCCATAGAAAATCAATCAAACATTCCTATTTCACAATAACTAACTCAATCTAACCAATCCTACCACATCCCAATATCTCAATGTCAAGCTTTATCTCAACTAATTAAATACAAACCTCTTAATTAAATTCCCTTTATTAACTTCTTCCACCAACACCAACACATCCCCAAACTTATCAAACATATCAACAACCCAACCCATCCACCTCATATACATCTCAAATTTATATTTCAACATGTCAACCATATAATTATCCCTTAAAAAAATTGTTAAGTATAATGGATGATTTGGAAGCTGGAACTTCAGGATCTAAAACCACATTCTCATATGATTAAATTTGTAATGAACCCATAAATCCATAAGTTCCCATCAAACCTTTTGCCCCTCATTAGGAAATTAAAAAGTTTTCCAAGTTTAATAGCAAAGTGGATCCCCAAAACAACCTTCAAGCTTGTAGACACGTAAGTAGGGATTTTTTTAGTGGCGAATATTAAAAATTTGGTGAATATTGCATTTTAAGAAAATTTGGAAAGGAAATTTTTTTGGAGCAGGTCAATGTACTGTTTGCCTAAAATTTCCAGTCTAATTGTTTTTAGGTGTCGGCTTTGCCTACCATTGAAAACTAATCCTATATAAACCTAGGTAATTTACCCAGTAGTATACTAGTAACTTACTACTAAATTACTAAGGTACCATCTGAATTAATTTTGAATTACAAGTAGACAATGGGGATCAAAGTCTCATACTAGTTATTGCAAACTTGTGACAAGAAAATGTCAGCGATGCACATAAGGAATATTTTTATTTCAATATGGGTGACAATATATAGTGCTTACGCATCACAAGAGAAGGTGTTGATGCGTAATAAGAGGGTTGTTGACATGTGATAAGGGAGGGTTATAGATGGGCAAAAAAGAATCTTCTAATGAGAAATAAGGGGTTTTAGATGGTTTAAAAGAGGGAGCATTTTTTGGTGTCTTATTAGAACAAGGTTTGTTTTTGCATGACAACAATCCTTACTATCGCGTGATAACAAACCTTGCTCATCACGTGAAAACAAGCCTTTACATCGCGTGACAACAAGTTTTGTTGTCATGTGATAGTAGGGTTTTATGTTGCATGAAAAGAAGGCTTGCTTTTGTACAAAAACAAACCTTACGGTTGCACGACACCAAAAAAATGCCCCCCTTAAGAAATCGATAGGAAAAAATTTGAATCTGAAATCCCATAAAATTGTCCTTTCGTTCTACGTATATTTGTTGGGGATTTTCTACTTCCAATTTACCATAGGCTTCTTAAAATAAACCCTGCATGCAAGTTACCTTATCACCCATGATCAAGACCTTAAGCTACACACATTCCCTATGTCATTGGATAGACTGACCTTAGATTAATACATAATATCCCTACACACTCACTATTCACAATTCAATCAACTCGTGTAACTATTCCTCAAACATTTTTCCATCAAGATTGCATGTAAAATCACCATTTCGAGACCTCTATGCCATTAGAATGTATGATGGAGAATCTCTCATAGAATTTTTGCTAGATGACATAGTGTAATCAACCAATTATCATTCTACCTTCCATAGACCAAGCTTATTGAACTCTTCTCACGTTCTTTTAAGCGTATATATAATAATCTTATAATTTAGTCATTCCAAAGATTTGAATAAGCTTTCACGATGGCTCGTAAACTTGAACTTTTTCCCTTGAGAAAGGAAAAGTCAAAATTTGATCAAACAAGACCACACCTAAATTCACAAAATCCTCCACAAATGGTGAAATAACTAAAAACTCCACTAAATCACTTACGATCAAATATTTCGTACTTCTCACATGGAGCCTCAACAACATGATTCTAGACCTCTACCTAACTATACCCCCTCACGGAATCCTATAGTTCAATATTTAACAAATTAAAGGCGGCCCATATCATCCAAATTCCTCCCACTCGACCTTTTGATGATTCATGACCCAAGCCAACATGGTATTGCAAGGACCATTATTGCAAATACCACCAAGTCCATGGTCAAGACATTAGGAAGTGTCATTCCTTCAAATATCTTGTTCAACAATACATAAATCAGGGATCTCCAAGTGAAAAATCATAAAACATTAATTAACCTCTTTATATCTCTATAACAAATTAAGTTCCACCCCACATCTTATGAACCTAATGCTCACACAATTAACACAATAAATCAAGAGTCTACATTATTTCCTATATCCACTACCCCATCATCTACCACATCTACCTTTACTTTAGACACTCCTTTTAAAACTATAACCTCATTGATATCCATGTCCATATTTACACCTACCACATCCGAACCTATTGCATATAGTCCTTCTTCCAGATCTATATTGAATATGCCTACTACTACATCTATACCACCTATATCTACATCAACCTCATCTACACCCACTACCACTACATCCAAATATATCTATCTAATTCTCCATAAAATTTACCATTCTTACACCTATACCAACTTCCACATCAATCACGTCTACTAGCATAACGATACCTACACCTAAATCTTAATCTACATGTATATCTATGATACCCATTGAAATATCTATTACAAAAATAACCTCACTTAAGATAACCACAAATGATATAATGATATTATTCACTCATCTACAAAACCAATCACTGATGAGGGTCATCAATCCTCACCATTAAAAATGTTAATCCGGGTTGGTGTCCAAAGGCTGTATGCATTAAGAGAAGAAGATCTTGGAAAATAAATCCTTTAAACAAAATCCAAACTTGCATAAAATAAATCACACATGCAGAAATTTAAACACACTTGCATAAAGGAAATCACACTTGTAGGAATATAAAGGCACACTTGCATAAAGGAAATCACACTTGCATAAATTGAAATTGCTGAATTAAAAGTAAACATAATTGAACAAAACACCTGCAGGTTTACAACAGACTGAATTTTCACAATACAAAGATAAAAAAATAAAACAAAATGAATTAAAGAAAAATTGATAAACATAAATAGAAAAAAATAGATCTATCTTCCTTGGAATGAGTCCTTAGAAGAGGATTTAAATCATACTTCTGAGATCTCAAAACTACATAATATTTGAGAGGAAAGAATAGATCTTTATTTCTTTGGAGAAAAACATTACATATCTAAGTGTGGAAGGTTACATTTATAATTCATGCATCTAACCAACTCCTTATTTTAGGAAATAAAATATGATCTTATCTTTATTCCAATCCTAACAACTAAGATCTCCATCTCCACAAAATATGGAGAGAGATATATTATTGAAGTCAAATCTTATCTCACTTATTTTAGGAAGATTTGCTCCCAAATCTTCTCCTTGCTTTTCAGTAACAAGAATCATAATGATTTTATTCCTCTACATTATTGGAATGAGTATTTTTCCTCAAAATATGATTTTGACCAAATAACTTTCTCGTATTTTCCATTTGAATTTTTGTTTTTGATTATGAAACTTTTGACGCTTGTTAAATACGCTTTTTCCTCGGACTGCAGTTCACTAAAAGTTATATTTATCTTGATTGGTAAAACCTGTAGAAAATATGAATGAGGTTTTTTTTAAACACATTTCTATGAACAAAAACCTCTCTCATATTTTCCATTTGAATTTTTGTTTCATTTATGGAACTTTTAGTGCTCATCGAGATATATGTTTCCTTAGACTCCATCTCACTAAATGTTAGATCTCACTTCATTGGTAAACCCCTGTAACAAATATGAAAGAGGTTTTTGTTATTAACATTTCTATGAACAAAAAAATCTCTCAATTTTTCCGTTTGAATTTTCTATTTCTGTTTATGGAACTTTTAGTGCTTGTATGATACACGTTTCCTTGGACTGGAGCTCACTAAAAGTTAGATATCTCTTCATTGGTAAAACCTGTAGCAAATATGAATGAGGTTTTTGTTAAAAAATTACTATGAACAAAAAATTCTCTTATATTTCCCATTGGAATCTATGAGTTTTCACAATCCCTCAAAAACTCGGTATTCCGTTGATGCAAGTTTGAACTAAAGCTATCATTCCTTTTATGCAAGTTCCGAACTAAATCTGCAAGTTTTGGGAACTAAATCTGATTTTTCCATGAATTAAAATTTCTAGAACTAACTATCATTCAATTGATACAAGTTCTGGAACTAAATCTATGAGTTTTGGAACTAAACCTGCAAGTTCCGGAACTAACTTTGTGAGTTTTGGAACTAACTCTGTGAGTTTCGTAGCTAACTTAAAACAACTATAACTTTTGCATGTGACCTCGGATTGAGATGATTCTTGTTTTGAACTTGCATAATTTTTCGAGAGGAATATGAATATGAAATCAGATCTAATTTTAAATTTACTATTCATGATCAATTCCACTTTTCCCAATACTAGCATTATCTTTCCTTTATGGCTGCATACACAAGACTTTGCATCTTTTCCCAAATAATCAATAGGATTAGTCAACAAAATAGATAACAAAATATTTATAAAGAATGAACAAGATATATATCCTATATTCTATCTTAAGCAAACTATAAGTTCCTAGATTACATTTAAATCCACTTTCAAAGGTAATTTGGAAGGATAAAATAATGGTAATTTATGGCCAATTTATGGCCTCATCAATCACCCCTACACCAATCAATCCTAGACCTATATGATCTAAAAATCCTTTTGATCTCTTCAACATGCCATAAAAAAACCCCTTCCATCTACAATACCTTCCACATCATCTGGTTCTATTTCTATAGATCCTTTGGTTGAAATTATCATCCTTCCTACCAAAGGCAATTATTTCCAGCTAAAGTCTAATATCCAAAATCCCTTATGCATCCTCAAAAAAGTTAGAGTCACCTCCTCTGAAGCCTAAGAAAACCAATGTTACATCATCACTCTTAGGAGCATTTCCATCCATCTTAAGGCTAGCCCTTCCTCTAAGAAACCTATCATCAATCAACCCAAATCCAAGTAATCTAACCCTCCTAAATTTGATCCCCATTCCAAATCATCTAAGTCCCAAGCCATCACAACCAAATAAAAAATATTCATTCCTTTGTCCCACTCTAAATTTGAACCAAAGGCTCTTATAAGGCATCATTAAAATAAATCATCTCCCTTACCTTCATATACCATTCCTAAACTCACCTCATCTACAACCTCTTCTTCAAAATCTCCCGTTGGGTCATACCTGCTACTGCAACCTTTCAATACTTACTCCAAACCTTAGCAATCAACCTTCCTCCCATGAAGTATTTTGATCCACAAGCTCCAATATCTTCTTGGTTCGATCCTAATTTTGTGTGTAATTATTATCGCACCCTTGGGTGTTAAGCCCTAAGAAGACTAAGTAGTTGAGGCACAAAGGGTTTTATTGCACTCCAACAAGGAATAAAGGCTTGTGTGGAAGTAAATTCAGGAAGAGCGTGAAGGTTCATGCTCGGAAAAATAGGCTTAGGACTTAGCCATATTTTGGGCCATAGAAAAAGTTGTAATGAGGAACACGTGGAGATGTGGTCGGGTTTGATTATTCATAAGGCTAAACATGGATAATTGCAACCCAAGGAAAGCATGTTTTAGGATATTATTATCATGATAAGATTAAGAGCTTTAAAGTGGAGTTAGTTATGGTTTAGCTGAAATTTACATGTCAAGGTTCCCGAGAGAGAGAGAGATGCACTTTGTTGATGTATTTGGTCCGTTATGGATCTTATGGTGTATTTGGCTACTCTAAAAATGATGGATTAATATAATGGTGTTTGTTCTAAATATTAGTGCCCAATGGATCTAAATAATTGTGTTGTTTATTGTGTTCTTGGTTTAGATCTAATTAATACTTTATGTTCCTAATCATAAGAATGGTAATCTATGCTTGGATATAGTTTTTTATTCTTGTTATAAGATTCATGCATTTACTATTGAGAATTACTCTGCCATTGATGATAACATTCTTGAAAAAGGTCACATAGAAGAGGGGATTGGCACCTTCACACACCTCGGGTGAGATCCCGATTTAGGATAGGTGATATGTCGGAGCGCATGTGAATTAAAGTGTGAGGAGAAGTGGCTACATCTTGGTTCTATTTCTGAGACCTCTTTTGAAGCTATTGCAAGAATGGTGTATAATGGAAGACGTTTTACCTTAGCTAAATCTTGAGACTTGGCTTAAGAACATGGAGGATGAGTTTGCATAGATATTCAACACTTTTTGAGTTTGATGCATGTACATGGGTAGAAGAACATCTGTATCATGAGCTCTATGAGACATTTTTATTCTATTTTCCTGTAGAACTATATGAATGGTTGTTAATGTATACATCAAAAAAGAATTGGTATTATCAACCTCATGTTTGGACAAAATAATATTATCGGTGGCTTCATAATAATGATATGATCTAAAATCATGCTATTGATCATTGGTGGAGTGGTGTGTTGACTAGATACATGTTTGAGTATGTGGTTTCTACTTATTATTTCCCAGAGGTTACTGAGTTTGAGTTCTTGTGAGAACCAAAAGGATATTTCTTGCATGCTTTACCATTAGCCATTAAGATCTTGATCATCATTCTAAGTTTAGAAACATTTCCTGTGGCTAGCTAAACTTCCACTAGGCATGGAGTATGGAAGTAGGTATGGCAAGAAATGGTGGATCCTATGGTAGAAGCAAAGAGAGAGGAAATACGTCTTAAGTATAATGAAGCTCAAGAGAGGGAATTAGTGAAATAATGCGAGATTGCAGGAATGATGGATGTATGGAGGTAGACGTAATAGGAAGGATTTGAGGTTCACGTGGAGGATGTGGAACATGATATGTCTATGCTACCCCATATTTGAAAGCGCATAAAGATAGCCCCCAGGCTTCACGATGAGACCTCGTCATATGAAGAAAGGAGATGGACCGTAGGCACCTATTTGAACCCACTTGATGACCTAACCCTTGTGCTTAGTTTTATAAAATATGAGATAAGTATTGCTAGTTCGGTTGGTGTTGGTGTTGGTAAGTGAACAACATCAGGTAGATATCATTTTTCATTAAATTCATCCATGGCCGCATAAACATTTCCTATGTTTGGTGGTATTCTATTGGACACATCATTTGGACAAAGTGTGGGCATACAAAATGTAGGTATCACGTTTGGAAGTAGTTTAACTTCACAAACTATTGGATCTTAGTTTAGCTCAACGACAGAACACAGAGTAACACTACTTCAAGCCATGTACCTACTACAAGAGGAGGATCTAGAGGATATGGAGGATAAGGAGTTAGTGGAACTAGTGGATCTGGTGGTGGAGGAAACACAAGAGGGAATCAGGGTTCTGGATCTAGTGGGCAAGGACCATAACCCCATCAATAGGTATTTTATGATATGTTTCTTCATTTACTTGATTATAAAGGTGTTGAGGATGTGCGAGCATGTCCAAAAGTGTGAATTTCTTCGATGTGCTAAGGGAATCATTACCCGGAGAGGAAGGTGATCTAATTTACAACTACATTGCAAGGGCGTATGCATATCGGTACTAAATATATGACACACATTAGATGGTGGTGGATTATACTATGATGCATGATTCCTTCTTAGCATAATTTGATATTCATGAATTTGAGAAAAAGAGCATCAGTGTGCTCAAAGAGATTCAACAAGATATGACAGAGAGTATGTGAGAGCATGATGCGTGCTTTAAGAATCTTCTGTCAAATTTACTTATGATATTCATCCCTCTCATCATGATTAGTTGTTCATTGGATGCTTGATAACACATTTCATATGAGCGCTTTCACATAAAAATATCACAAATCCATGTGAAGCATTGGAGGATGATCTACGTGTTGAGGTTGTCAGAAGTGTTGATACTGGGGTAGGTCCCTTTTTGGAGACAAAAATTACTTCCATGGCAAAGCAACTTGAAAATTTTTCTGCGAATTCAACATATGAGTCTCAAATTGAACTTTGGTGTACATATTGTGAAGTAGAAGGACACACCAAGGATAGTTGCCCTCTAAATTCAGTGCACATCATGTCGTTATACTGTGAAATATATCATAGGGATCATGATCCAAGTAGATGCCCATTGTTACAATGTACACTCTGTAAGAATGTGTCTTCCTTTTCTAAGATTTGTACATTTACTAGTCATGATACTAAAGATTGGCAGTTGATAGACCAGATTCATGATGTAATTCATATTGGTGTTCTCCAAACCAGCCTTGTAAACAATTCTAAAAACAAGGGGCATCGACATGAATGGCGTGAAGATGGTGGAGGAAGGAAAGGAGTTTTGACAGAGGATTCGAGAGGCCATAGTAGTCACATTGGAGGAAGGAATGACTTCCGCTATGGAACTTGTTTCAATCATGGATCTACGGATCATTACAAGCTTGAATGCCCGATTTGTTGCAATGCTTGTGCTGTATAAAGAAACATAAGTATGAGGAGTGTCGTAATTTATATGATCACATGAGCTAGAATTAGAAGAAGGACAAGAGAACAAGAATGCTTAGGATGAAGCGCACTAAGCCTATTCTCATGCTTAAGGTAGCACCTAATCATGAGTTAGAAACTATATTAGTAACTACACGCATTGAAGCTGCACATGTTAGAGAAGTAACAAAAGCAAAGGCCTCTCATTACAAGAGAAGAAGTATTGCATGGAAAGTACCCTAATACGACCTATCAGAATGAAGTTTACTAGGAGACTATGAAGGTTATTATGAGTTTGCAAGGAGAGATTTAGTGTTTGAAAGAGCAATCACGAGGTTAGAAAAAAAATGTTGAGATCCCTTAGAAGGATGTTGAGGATGTCAAATAGGTATGTAAGATGTTGCGCCAAGAAAATATCATTCCATTGTTAGGAGGGTGGTTGAGAGGAAAGATACTATGTGCTATGAGTGAGAGGTAGATGTTGCATGCTAATTTCCCCCTCATAGTCTTGATTATGACGAGGAAATCATGTTGAATGTGGTAGTTGATGGCTGACTCTTAAGTAAAATACTAATTGGCAGAGGTGCATAGGTTAATGTTCTTGCTTTGGATGCATGGAACTAGATGGGGAGAAAACCTTTACAACCATCCTCAAATGTGATGTACATGGTGAATAGAACTAAAGCTACACCCATCAGATTTTGAAGAATTCTTCCATAACCATTCAAGGCGGAAATTTCACAAGGGATTTTGAAGTCTTGGTGCTTGCCGAGGAAGATATTTTTCCAGCATTACTTAGATGCCCTTGGTGTTATGCAAATAATGCTGATTTATACTTCAACAAGGGATACATCAGTTTTGAAAACAAGAAGGAGCACGTAATTATTCCACTAACATATGGGAGGTTTGTACCTTATGTAGAGCCTTTGGGTGAGGAGGACATGGATAAAATTTATGTGTGCACCATTAGAGATCCAGAGGTTATTGAGCCATCAAGAGAAGGATTCATTCAATGGGATGATGCTCAGTCCATGAGTGATATGACTAGCATTGCATGTGATAATTGGGTACAAGACTTATGAGTTGGTCGGGAGAGAATTGAACAACACTTTGTGATTGGATTTTTCAAGGCATGTTTGGTCAAGAATATGAGAGGAAGATAATTACCAAGTTACACTGGAGAAGGTAACCCTAATGTATTTTTGCGTGCTTTATGGAAATCCATTCGACCTATGGGGTAAAATGGAGGAATATGCTTTTTATACCTTGTGTGGAACAACTACGTGTTGGTGGACGACCCATCGGGATAATATTAGAGTGGCGTGTAGTAAGAATCATGTTCTCTATTATATTTATTTAGATCAATGCACCTTCAAAGATATGTGGCTATCATGGGAAAGAATCCTCCTCGTACCAAGTTCGGGAATGTGAGAAAGCTTAGATGGAAGGTTTGGAAGCTTTAGCCTCCTCACTCTGGGTACATAAGTTCTATTCTACCTTGTAAGGTTGTGCATGTGCATGGTATGTCTATTCAGAGTTACATTGTCAAACAGGAAATTGGAAGGAGTTGACGGAAAGTATTATTCAAATTTTGAGTATCCATCTTCTAAATCATCAGTGAATGAATATTTTTAGGTATTCAAGAACCTTAGTATGGGAGATAGTGTAGAAGATGATGACCTTATCCTAGATTTGCTAGGGAACCTGATTTGGAGGTGCATTTCACAAAGAAGAAGAAATAGATGAAGTATAGTTTGAGTGCGCCTGCCTAGAAAATGAGAAGGGAAAAATGGTGTACGTGACAGATGATGAGGAAGTAGAGAACCTAGATGTTGATCATACGAGAGGTTACACGCGAAGTCTTGGATAGTGCATATGAAAAGGCATGTGCATACCATAATCATCTAAAAACAAATAACGTCAACATTGGAATAGAAGTAGAACCAAAAGAAGAGATCATTAGTGATTACTGGTAAGACCAAGAGGTTTAAAAGATAATCACGATCATGTGTGAATTATAGCATTTATTCCCACACAGATACCATGAATTAAAATGAGTTCATCACTAATTGGGAGAGATGTGGATTAAATTTAAGGAAGGTGTGTGTTTCACGTGATTCTTAGATTGTTTCTTTGAAGTATTAATGAAATAGATAGGCTAACAGAGCGTAGGAGGAATACTTGTTTAAATTATTGTTGATGGTTTTTTACACGTGTATGACTTCCAATCCATAGCTGGTCATGAGAGATTCCTTTTGGCTAGGAGGAACTACTTTTAATGTAAAGCAAGACAACTAGAAGGAATTAAACAATATGGGTAGTGAACTACCTAGCGTATGCTAGATACGTGAAGTGTGATACTTCCTAGATATCCATCATTCCACTATTTTAAACAATTTAATGCTATAAACAAAGTAAATCCTATTGTAATTTGAAATGATTTAGGTATCTTACTTAAAACACAACAACAAATAGATCTAATCTAACAGAGGTTAAGCTAGAATAGAATCCAATGGTCAAATGCTTGGTTACGGTTACTGCAGGTCGATAAAGATCTCGAGTAGATCACGGTGGATAACGGTGAGATGAAATTTGGTGGGTAGGTCTCTGCTCTAGTCATGCTGTATGGGCATATATAGAGACCGATGTCGGTTAAGGGTAACCGACGGTGATCAGGTGTAACCAGTGCCAGTTACTGTGGAAATCTGGAAATGCCACAGAACAAGCTTTGGGTCTCCTTTGTAATTACATAAAGGAATTTGGTTGGTTGGGATGATATATTGGGTGATTGGGGTAGGCTTTAGCGAGGTTTTAATGGGTATATGGAGGTGGAAATGTTGGAGAAGGTCAATAGGTGGCTAGGTAAACAATAGATGATAAAATGATGATGAAATGAAATAAACCAAAAAAGTATGACGTTATACTTACTTGGACTCCGTTCTTGAATGCCTGTCAGTGAGGGATAGAGGTGCTGATGAGAGGTTTGAAGGTTACAAGTGATCACCAACTGAAGGAAATCTTCTGCATGGATTACATGTACATTCCTCTTTGCTTGGTTAGACCGAGATCATGGTGGGATGGGTATGCGAGGAAAAGATGTTTGATCTCCTTCCTTGCATGCGGATTCTCACCGAGAGTTCACTCTTTAAAGATGTGTTATCTCTCTCGAGATGTGTTAATGCTCACTAACCTTTTGCTTCTTACTTACAACTTCTAACCTATAGAATAAGGTTGTTTTGGGATTAAAATGGTAACCGATGGTGGTTCTAGCTTAACCGATGACGGTTAGGGGTAACCGGCATCGGTCAAGGTGGGATTTCCTAGGTTTACTAAACTAGGGAGATCCTCTTGATTTCCTCAGATCTCGTGTCGTTAACCCATGGATTAGACTGTGAGCTTCTTGTGAGCATGCGGGAATGTGGTTAGAGGGAATGTAGGCATTGATTTTTGAAGGTTTGGGTAAGTCTTGGTTAGTTATGACAACTTCTGAGAGAAGAGGTCTTAGGTTGAGTTGGCTTGGTGAGGTGTCTAAGTGAACTGTATGTGTGGATATTATTTAAAATAAGATATTTAAATAATAAATATAGTGAGGATAATGTATTAATTTAATTAAATTAATTAAATTAATATTAGTGGGGTGAAGGGGGCCACGGCTAGGTGAATGTGATGAAGGGTGCTTATTCGTCGAGGGACCAAAGGAGAGTGTGACCTAATTTTAGTGTCTACATTTCACCCGTTTTTGTTGTGTAGCTTGTATTCTTAAGAGAAGATAACAAAAATAAGATGTGGTTGCCCCATGTGTGAGTGAAGGTGATCCCACTCAAACTAGGCTGATGAGGCGAAGGTAGAATCAATGAGTGGTTTGATAAAAAGGTGAATGTGAGGAAAAGGTAGGTGGGAGCGGCGGAAAAAGGTTGAAAGGTCGACTCAAGAAATTCCGGGAAATAAGTCACGGGTCAAAGGTAACAACAACAAACTCACGCACACGTATAAACCGCAAAGCATGCTACCAAGTTAAAGAGTAGGCAAAATCTACATCGTCTAAGGTCGATAGGTTTATCTAACCAAGGTTAAAGTGATTCCGATATCTAAGGTATAGGATATGGTCACAAAACACAACGTAGGTTAGGTGTAGGAACTTTTACGTATGTTACGATACACTAAAGGTAGGGTCGGGATAAACGGTCATGGCAATAGGCTAGGTAAGGTCATTAGGTCAAAACCACACGAGAATAAGTGTTGCGAGGTATCTTGAACACATTAGGTCAAAGGTCACTAGTGATGGTCCAGGCCTAAATATCTAGGTCACATAATGGATAAGACCAAGGTAGGGTTAAAATAATTAGTCCGCAAAAAAGAGGACAAAGGGAGGTACTAAATGATGAGGTCGGGAAGGTGAGGTAAATGGTTTGGGTAAAGGTGGGGTGGGGTAAATGATCAGGGTGAAGGGTGGGTGAGGAAAAAAAGGAGGTAGGGGAGGGTAAAAGGGTAAAATTTAGGGTAATGTGCAGGTGAGGGTGACCGATCTTTGGTCAAGATAACCGACGATGGTAAGGTAGGGCATGCGGCGATTCGAGTCAAGGGTAACCAATGTCGGTTAGGTCGGGTTGGTTATAAAAACAAAAAATCAACATTCTTTGTTATTTGCAAAGTGAGAAAATGACAAAAAGAGAGAAAAGAGAGAAAAGTGTCTAGAAAAAATGGGATAGTGAGCTGGTAGTGTGATTGGATGAGGGTTTGGTTGGTGAGCAGTGGGTCCATGAGATCAGGGTGAGAGATTTGATTGATCGGAGGTTGCGGGTAGTTATTCGGTGATGGAGGAGGCCAGAGAGGGATTGAGCGGGCCACCGGTACAATGGCCAGATGTGCCACCGAGACGGCAGCAACATGATGAGGTAAGCACCCTACTCTACATTGTGGATTTGATAGATTAGAGGAGTAGATTATTGTTATTTGTAGGTTTTTTTTTTTTGGTTTTTGTGGGTGGGTAAAAATTAAATTTGGGTATGGGGGAATATCGGGCAAAAAGAGGAAGAGAGAGGGTAGTAAATGGTATAGGTGGGGTGGGTAGAGGTCCAAGGGGATTATAGGTCATTGTAGGTGGGGTAAAAGGGGGGGGGGTTCTTTGAAAAGGGGGTTTGGGAAGTCACGGGTTTTCCGGCAGTGGTGGCGGCATCGTTGGGTGGAATCGGTATCGATCCATCGAACAGTGGCCGAGGCCGATTAAGGGGTAACCATGGTCGGTAAGGGTGAACTGGTATCGATCACTAAAAATCTAACCGTTTCTGTTAAAGGGTGACCAAGGTCGATTAGGATGAACCAATGCTGGTTGGATTAGTGGGCACAAGGGTCCAAAAGTGATGTGGGCTAGGTGGTTGAGATGGGTAGGGTGAAAATAGGGTGGAGGGTAATGATAATTGGTGAATATGGTCATGGTATAGGTAAATTAATGTTGTGTTTGTATTAGATGCAGGGGAGAGCACGATTATATATATGAGAGGGTTACATTGCTATAAGTGACGTGCGTGTGCAAACGACCCCCGTTGGAGCTGCAACATGTGGAGGTAGTGGGCTTGAGTGGGGTTCATTGCTATAGACATGTTGTTCGGTAGCCTAGCTTGATGGTCGTGCTCATCGATAGATGGGATCCGTGACCAACACATTCCACCTACCGACGGGTGAGATGACTATCACCCTAGAGGACGTGTTCCAAATTTTGCGGTTACCCATATTGGGTGCCCAGGTTTACTCTATCTCCTCTGAGGCCTCAGAGGAGTTGATTGGGACTGTTTTTGGTGAGGGAGAAACTAATATGAGATTCTATAATGTCAATTTGAGCTATGGAGAGATGTACCTAGCCCATCTGGATGAGACAAGGCTAGTGGTTCTATTGATGGAGGTAGTGTGTTGCTATGCACTACCAAATGCAGAGGGTGGATGCTTTCCCGATTACTGATGGGGGTACTCCATGATATGATGGTGCATGAGACACACTTTTCTTGGGCACCAACATTCTTGGTGTAGCTATACAGAGAGTTGTGGGCATATGGGTGGTTGTGCAGGTTTAGCCTATGCTATACATTTATACTACATTGTTGGGCATACGAGCACATAGTGTGCATGTGACCTATAGGGATGCCCCGAGTAGATGCATTCCTACTTAGAATTGTATGGGTGGGATATAGGAGATGTGTGCTGATGATAGGAGAGTGAAGATCTAATAGGCCGACACACGATGTGGCCCATTTTTCGGTAGTTACTGGGATTCCCCTCATATAGGCATATGCATCGAGCTAGATGAGCTCCGGAGAGAGGTGGATACGGGGGTCATTATGTCGGTGAGGATGAGATGATCCCGGTGAGACGAGTTCGGCAGTAATTTGGGCTCCTATAGGACATTCCTCTACCCCCTTCCCATAGTATCGAGAGAGATGACGTGGAGTGGCCCCTACCTCTACCACACCTCACAAAGTGCCCACGAGGGAGGAGGAGCGGCAGTGGATTGACGAATAGATGACGCTAGATGTACGCAGACATGCACGAAGTGGTGGCGGCTCGATTACGTGTCATACCACCCAGAACCTAGGTAGCCGAGACCTAGCTACCCTTACATGCGAGAGACACACCCTAAAGGAGTAGGTAGCTACATTGATTACCCAAATTGGGTATACTACAGAACATAGGCGGGAGGTTTGGAGGTAGAGGTAGTAGCAGAGCTACATGTATAGGTGGCCAGTCTGTAGGCCCAGATGGTTGATGGAGGAGATGGAGATGGTCAGGGATGGTCAGGTGACATCCTTACAGGCTCAAGTGGTAGGTTTACAGGGCCAGTTGGCCATAACCTAGGCATATATTGGGGCCTTATAGGCCCAGATACATGCATAGGGGTAGGAGGCACCACCACATGAACCAGGAGTAGGTCCTTGTTCACGGGAAGGTGCGGGAGTAGGTACAAGGGCCAAGACCTATGGGACCACCACAGAACGTGCATGTATCTAGGTTACGGGATGCCTTAGGTGAGGCAAGATACTATCAGGACTAGCTTATGGCGGTCGGGATAGATTTCATATCCTATGCCGAGTATAGGGCACAATAGGCATCTAGTGAGAGGATGAGATCTTGCACTCATAGTGTGGAGAGCACAAGAGGTCAGTGAGCTCGAGGCCCGATCAAGGAGAGGCCACCAAAGGCACTGATGACTAGCTCTAGGTGAGGTGTCAGCAGGGACACAGGAGGCCAAGGGTATAGGTGACACAAAGATGGAGGACATTTGGTGAGATGCCTGATATGCGGTCACCTGGTTTTGATGTATACTAGTTATTTTTTGAGATATATATACCGCATGTGTGCTTTGAAGATAGTTGTATTTTTATCACATACCACCCTACGTGCTTTGAAGACAATGAGGTTGTCACGAGTGATTTATATATTTTGAGCATATACTAGCCTGCGTGCCGAAGAGATTTTGTATTGATTCATTCTTTTTGTATATATGAGACCGGCTGCGTGCCGATGACATTTTGTATTGTATATCGGCCTGCGTGCCGACATTTTGAGATGATGGACATGATGAGATAGGCATGTATATTGAGATACACATTTATTGATTTATATGATGAGATACATGGTATTTTGTGATTTGTTGATGTGTTTATGAGATATTGGTTTATGGCTTGTGGTAGATGAGATATGGATTTTTGTTTGTATTAGATGAGATATGGGTTTGTTGTTTTGATATGGATGGAAATTAGGTGAGTTAGGCATGATGGAGTCAGGTTAGTTTAGGCATGGATCGAGTCAGGTTGGTTAGGCATGGCTGAGTTAGGTTTGGCTAGGCATGGATTGAGTTAGGTTTGTTAGTCATGGTTAAGTTAGGTCGGTTGAGGCATGATTGTGTCAGGTTATAGGCATGGATTGAGTTGAAAGTAGGTGAAGTTGTGAGTCATTATTTTTTGCAATGAATGATACTATGGTCATATGTGAGATGTGGTATAATCTATGCATAGTGATGATAGAGAAATGGTAGGCATAATAAATGTATGTTGTGATAATGTTTAAAATATGAAACAACTCGTTATGTATGTGCTTTAATTTCCAATTTCGGGTATAAAAGGGAAACGAAGTTAGGTCGATGTAATGTGAGGCACATGGAAGATGAATTGTTTAGGGTAAAGGATGGCCAAGCTAACCTCCAAGGTCCCCATGCCCTCGAATGCTTCCTACAATCTGACGAAAAGGGACCTCGAGGCCGATGTAGTTCTCCCATAAGCTAGGGAAGAAAATGAGGAGGTGTGAAAATGAGTTGGCGGGTTTTTTTTTTTGGGCATGGGGTGGGTTGTTGTTTATTAGGTGTGGGTGGATTATAGGCAAAATAATGTAGGTGGGGTCGATTGTGGTGAAAGAAGAAGATTACCCCAAAAGTAAGTGTCGAGGACCAAGTCTTGTATAAGGTAATCAAAATTTAAACAAATATGGTTAAAAGATAAAAAAGGCAATAAAGCCACCTGATTGGGTAGTATCATAGTAATTAGATCATACCTTGGAGGAGGTGACAAACATAGACCCTAAAGACATTGCACGTTTAAGCTGTTCTCTTATGAAAAGTAGTCACATGATCACCAAATGTCTAAGTTCCAAGAAGTCCCTTGAGGCAATAGGAAATGAGAGTGGGAATGGTTCAAAGGGTGAAGAGTAGGTAATTGTTATATGGTATGAGGTAGCATGCGCTTTGGGAAAGAGATCAAAGGTCACATATGGGCAAGTCCATGACAAAAAGGTTGAGTTTTTGACTTAAAGTTGAGATAGACTGATCGATGCAGGAAGTCTATATGGGAAAAATTGAGCTCCTTGAGGTCTTCGTGAAGTTGATCGATGCGGGAAGCTTCGGTTGCTCTCATTTTTTTGAAGAGCTTTACATAGCTTTCCTTCATGGGAGAAGTCTATTTATAGTAGTAATTGTTAAGAGGAAGATTTCCATTTGAGGGAGTCATCTTTTTATTAGAAGTTTGAATTAAGAAGTTTGGTCCCATTGTGAGGTCTTTGACACATGGACAAGACCAAGGTGAAAGATATGACTCTTGTTCAAAGGGAAAGGTGAAACAACCATGGGATCTCATCTAAAGGTAGACAAAAATTATCCATGAGAATCATGCTATGTGTAGTGCCGTGGTACACATATTTAAGAGAAGATAACTAGTGATGGGTACTCACATGATTCTTGTTTAATCGTTAGGTAGGTGTATGGAGTGGATGACACTCAAGGGATGAGCATGGAAAGAGAAAAAGGGTGAGGTAGGATGATGAGTCAACAATAGAATGGTCGAAGATGAAAGGTGTTAAGGGGCTTCGGATTGGGTTTACCCTCAAGAGAAGATAAAAGATAAGCACCGATCCATAGGTATGAGTTATGATGTATGGTCCAAGCCAATTAGGAGAAAATTTGCCCGTTTACTTTTTTTCTACTTTGATAATGTGCTGATTTTCTTTCAGGGACAAGGTCACCGAATTGGAAGGTTCATTCATGGATACATTTGTCATAGGCATGTTTGATAAGTTTTGGTAAACTTGATGGTGATCTAGAGTGTTAAGATGACATTCATCTAATAAATCTAGCTATGCTAAATGGTCTTGATGAAAGTCATCATTAGTGAGCATGTCATGGAGAGAAATACAGTGAGGGGATCTAGACTTCGAGAGGTAGAATATCCTTTGTACCATAGACCAGAGAAAATGGTGTGGCCATAGTGGAAGTGCAAATACTAGTGCAATATGCCCATAGGGAAAAAGGAATGTGCGTATGCCAATCCTTCCTAGTATCGTCAACCACTTTCATGAGAATTTTGTTGAGGGTTTTGTTAGTGGATTCAGCTTGGCCATTGGTTTGTGGGTAATAAGGTGATGAGAAACTAAGCTGAATGCCGAAGGTGTCACAAATTTTTTGCAATGTTTTGTTTTTGAATTGTTTTCCATTGTTAGTGATAAGGCGATGAGGAACACGAAAGTGACAAAAGATGTGGTGGTTAATGAACTCACATATTTTCTTGGCTCTCATGGAGATAAGTGGTATGGCTTCCACCCATTTTGTGTAGTTTTCGGTCACAGTAATGATCCATTGATGGCATTGGGAAGAATGAGGATTGATTTCACCGACAAGATCCAAACCCAATTGAGAGAAGGGCCAAAGGTTGTGAGTGACATGAAAGGCATGACAGGGTGTGTATGATGAAGATTGAAATGTTGTTGGACTTTTACACAATGTTTGACATAGTCACAACAATCATGGTTGAGGGTCAGCTAGTAATATCCTAGGCGAAGAATATGCTTAGCAATAGCAAGGCCATTAAAGTGTCCTCCACATATTCAATCATGAACCTCCTTAATGGTATAAGGGATTTAAGAACTTGTGAGGCATCGTAAGAGAATACCATCAAATTCGTGCTTATACAGGGAGTCCTCCTAGGATAACATAATGAGAGACATTTTTAAGGAAGGTGCGTTATCCGTTATGGGTGAGATCACGAGGTAAGACATAGAGAGAAAGGTAGTTGGAGTATTGTTCATACCGAAGGTCACTCAGTCACAGGGTAGTGGTTCCAATCGAATAAACATCATGAGGTAAATAAGAAGGTGATTGGATTCATTGTACGATGACAAATATTGTAGAATCGATAGGTGAAGTGGGTATTTGGGAAGCTAAACAGGCCATGGTATCTATAAATTTGTTGGTTGAACATGGGATGGTTTAAGGGTGTAACGGTTAAAGGTGGTCAAAATTATGTCTACATGATGTTTATACTTTTGAAGTATCTTGTTACAAAATTGGTACATACAATTGACTTGTTTTACAACCAATTGAGAATCACCAAATATGTTGATTGATTTGACATCTAGGAATAGGTGGCTTGAAGACCTAGTATGAGTGCTTTGTATTTGGCAATATTGTTGGTGCATTCAAAATCTAGTTTAAAAGACAAACACATGGGTTCTCCATCAAGAGGAATGATAATAATACCAAACCTGCCCCCACACTACACTTTTAACCATCGAAAAAGAGTGTCATTTGATAAGGAGGTTTGTCCACGGAAAAGGTAGCAATTGACTCATATGGAAAGTCAAAATTAGAGTGTTGATCCCCGGAAATAGGTGCATCGGTCAGTTGGTTGGTGATAGCTTGGCCCTTGATGGAATTTTGATGAATGAATTCTAGGTCAAGATCACCTCAAAGCATAAGCCATCGTGTGGGATGCTAATTTTGATAAGGTTTAGCATACATGAAGTGTAAGTGGTCGGTGTTGGTCACAATATATGTTTTTGGTTGAATAGTTATGATGGATTTTGGTGGCAATACAAACTAAGGCTAAGTAAATTTTTCGGGATGGTTGTATCGGGTTTCATAGTCCAAAAGAGTATGGCTTATGTAATAAACCACCTGCTCCCTATACTTCTCATCGTGATGAGTGAGCATGGCTCCCAAGGAATGATCAATAGCAGATATGTATAGGTAAAAAGGTTGATCGTCTTTAGGTGGAATGAGTACGGGTGGTTGGAGAAGGTATTGTTTTAAGGCCTCAAAAGCTTTGTGATAGTCATCATCCCATTTAAAGGAGACATCCTTCTTGAGCAGATGATGAAATGGTTGACACCGATCAGATAATTATGAAATGAAATGGTGAATGGACTGCAATTTACCTTGCAGACTACGAGTTGTCAAAGGTTAGTAGGCGAGAGGCATTTTGATAATGGCCTTGACTTTAGTAGGGTCAACTTCTATACCATGGAAGGAAACAATAAATCCTAGGATCTTTCATAAAAGAACCACGAAGATGCACTTGTTACCACAAGGTAGACACAATATTTAAAGAGGTGGTCAAATATGGTTTTAAGGATGGTATAGTGCTTGGAGCAACATTTAGATTTGGCTAAGAGATCATCCACGTAATCTCTCAATATGTGATGCATGATATCATGGAAGATGTAAGTCATAGCCTGCTGATATGTGGCATCAATGTTTTTAAGGCCAAAAGGCATGACTCAATAGTAGAAGGTCCCCGAGGGGTGATGAATGAGTTCTTGTGTTGATCCTCCTGGGCAAGTAGGATTTGGTTATAACATGAGAAGCAATCCATGGGTGATAGCATCTCGTGACTAGTGGTAAGGTCAACCAGTTGATCAATACCGGGTAAGGGAAAGTCATATTTCAGGAAGGATAGGTTGAGGTCATGAAAGTCCATGTAAATATAGAGTCCTCCTATCGCTTTAGTGATGGGGACAATGTTATAAATCCAAGGAGGATAATCAATGGGTTAGATGAAGGAAACATAAAGAAGGTGCTGAAGTTCTTCTTTGAGAAGAAGCAATGCAATGAGGGTGTGTTTTCCTTAGCTTTTGTTTAATGGGTTTGGCATCGGGAATGGTTACGATATTGTGGACCACTATGGTGGGGTCAATACTGGGCATGTCTGCATAAGACCACGAGAAAGTGTGGTTATGATCTCTGAGAAAAGAAGTGATGGCTTCTTGTTCAACAACATTTAAAGATTGTCTGATCTTTAGGATGTGTGGGTTGTCTTGAGTATGAATGTTGATCTCGATAGTTGATTCATTCAACATGGTTTATGTCTTAGAGGGTAATGACTGATGAATATATGAGTCTTCTACACCAAGGTAGGTGAGTATGGATTCATCATCCTAACATTGAACGATGTTAATTATAGGTGTGTCGTCATTGATCATTTCAGGATACAAGAAGGGAAGAGTGTAAGGGGCCTTACCCTCACATTGATAAGTCAAAGGCCCAAAGGAAATGGTGTTTATGAAAAAAAAGTTAGGAGGGATAGATTCAGGATCCATCGACTCCATCGTTGAGGATGGTGATGAAGGTGGAGAAGGTGGAGAAGAGTTGGTGTCCTTAATGAGTTCAATGCCGGCCTATTTGGTAGGTGGTTTGGGGAAGCCGATACCACTATGGTTGTTATTTTTATGAGTGGTACATGGAATAACTGTATGGTGGCCTTGCTCGTAAAAAATCCAAAACCAAAACCCTTCCATGCACATCGGTGCAGGAAGGTGTGGGTGAAACGGCGATTGGTAAGTGATTGGAAGTCAACAGAAAATGGGTGGGTTTGTGATGGTGGTTCGGGTGTGTAAGTGGTAGTATCAAGTCCCCCATAGGTGATACTAGTACGAAGATAAGGGGGACCATAAAGGAGTCATTCTCTTATCCAGTGATTTTAGCGAGGGTGTTGGTGAAGACTTCCATACTCTTGTGGAGTAAGAAATGTGTTGACACTATATAGGTGGTACTCCCCCAGAGTGAGGCATTGAAAAACACCTTCCAAGGGATCAGTGGTTGGTATGTAGGTAGCCGGTATGGATAATGTATTGGAGGTCGACATAGAGGGTGGAGTTAACGATTTGGAAGCTAATCGGTCAATTGTGGAGGTTATGGCAGTAGTAGGAATGGAGGAGGTATGTGAGGTAGAATTAGTAGCATGTATTGGTAGGTGGAGGTTGTAGGTGTAGCGGTAGTGGTTGCGGAGGTAGATAGCTTGATAGGCATGAGCACATCATTGGGTCGATAAAGCATGTTGCATGTTTTGAAAGGTGATGGGTTATCTGGAATAGTATAAGTGTGTCCTTCGTGTTCAAACTTTACACAAAGTGATGCAAAGTGGAAGGAATGCAACCCATGACACGAATGTAGGGTCTACCAAGCAACATGTTATATTGAAATTCCCCCTCCAAGACATAAAATAATTCTGGAATAGTGCGGGGCCCACACAAATGTGGAGGATGATAGTTCCTAATGTAGAGGTGATAGTATCATTGAATGAACACAACATGACTAGATGTTTATGCATGTAATTATCGGTATGTGCATTTGAGTGAATGCATGAGATGAAATTATATTAATGCTAGCGCCCCATCAATCATCACATGGTGTACCCATATATCATCAATGTGGACGAGAGATGAAGAGGGTTGGGTGCAGGTCATTGTTTTGGTGTGGTGTGATCTCTTCCTCGACGAGAAGCTACGAGAGGCCACTTAGTGAACAAGGTGGGGTGAAAATGAAGATGGTAATTTGGTGAGAGACACTTCATGATGGGGTGTGATAATGGAGGCTACGGGTGTAGGGTCATTGGGTAAAGCCTCAATAGATTGAAGAACCTCCATGAGAGCTGACGATGGGATTCTAGGTTTGAATGATGTCATATAGGGACATTTTGAGGGAGATTGGTGTAATTGTTTGAGCATGGTGTGATGTTTGATGCCATTAGAAATGGGGTATGTGGGGCCGCATATAGTTATTTTAGGTATGGGTGCAAGATGGTATGTTGGGTATAGGATTAGTTGGTGGGTCGGTTACATTTTCTTTACCCTTCTACGCATGTGTAGTAACGTTTATCATGTTTATTTAAGGGGAGTTGGAAAATGGAGAAGGTGTAGGATGAGTGGTATAACTACATGAAGGAAAAAACCTACCAAAGGAGAAAAGCCTTATGAGGTGAGCTGGGTGCAACGACATTTGGGTGGTGGCGTGGAAAGTTCTTTGATGTGAACCATGTTAATTTCAAATCTTGGGTGTGGCTCTAGGAGCTATGAGGGTGGAGGTTGTGGTTGTTGAGTGGGTAGTATGGGAATGGGTGTTGGTGTAGCAGGATCCTCGTTGAGAAGGTCATCGTCGTCAAAGTTGGTTTCTGGTGGACACAATTGGATAAGGATTATTTTCAAGGCCTTGCAGTTCTCCACATCGTGTCCTGACACATGATGGTATGCATAAATTTTAGTATCATCAAACCCTTTTGGCTTGGGTTTGAGGGGGTCATAAGGTCTAAGTGGCGGTAATGTGATGATAGAATTCTCAAGGAGGTTGGTTAAAATTTTGGCATAAGACCCTGCTAGTGGATCACAATGGGAAGTGAATGTGGGTTTGGGTGTAGGTGTAGGTGATTGTTGAGAACGGTCTTTAAAAGAGGAACGCAAAAGAAGGATTTCGAGATAGGATCTCCTCTATGGAAGGAATATGGGGTAATTGGGAGGTGACAGTGCGTCATTAAAGATAACATGAACCTCGTGGGTATGGGTATCGTGAGTTGAGGTCTCACCAGTTTGATTAGAAAAAGGGGCATGATTGGGAAATGGTTTCTTGAATATGTGTAGGTTTTGGTTGGTAGGTGCATTAGGATTATCCACAGTTAAATCACCTTTCTCAAGCATTTATTGGCAATATTCTTGAAAGTGATGCGATTACCATCATTATGACCCTTTACTCGATGATAGTTATAGAAGTAATGTTATTTATACCATGTGGGCATGGGGCAAGTAGGTCAAAACCGGGTGTGGTTTTATAGGCTGGAAGGGTGATGGCTCCAAATTTGATAAGATTTTCTAAGACAGAAGAGTAAGGTTCCCTAATATGGGTATATTTCCATAGCTCTTGTCTAGATTGAAAAGTCTAGATAGGTGAGAGATAAGATGAAGGAGTAGCTTGATTTGTGAGATGTGTGGGGCTGGCCTTGAGTACAATCTGTGTTAGTGGTGCCCTTAGCTTTTACATAATTGGTTTGTGGTTTGGAAGAAGAAGAGGTATCATTCGACTTGAATGCTGAATTATTATTGCGTAATTGGATTTTCTTCTCTTCGATGGCCTGAATCTCTAACTTTTGTGCCATAGTGAATGCTTCATCAAATGTTTGAAAGGTTTAGACCTGCAGGTCGGTGAGATATATCTAGCACAAGTTCATGTGAAGAGCTAGATGAGTTTTGTTTGTGGCAATTGGAAGGTAAGTTTGTTGATCGGGCTATGCAAGTGAGTGAAAAAAATCTGCAATAGATTCATCCTCATCTTGACGTGTGGAGTATAGATCAGTCATGGTAACCTTCTTGATGATATTGATAGAGAAATGATCCAAGAAGGCTTAGGCTACCTAATTGAATGAGAATATAGAGTGTCTGCAGGTAACCCATTATACCAATCTAATGTAGGTCTAGTGAGGGACATGGGAAAGGTTCTTAAGAGCAAGGCATCATCGAGAACGATTAGATAACACCCATATTTGAATGACTCGTAAATGTTGCTTTATGGGTCTTCAATTTAGGCATTTCCCAATGCACGAGGTGTGAGCAGATAGGAATGGATGGGTGAATGGGCTCATTGCAAATCTCATCATAGGTGAAAGTGTTACGGGAGCCGAAACCGATGCCTCCAATGTCTACATCTTGTCCAACATCAATTTAATTAGGTCGTTGGTGGGTTGTGATGATTGGGTGCCTCCTATAGCGTGAGAGGGTTGGTTTTGGGCATATAACAGGGGTGGCACTCCAGTGTATGGGGCTACCATGTAGGTTGATTGAGAAGAAGCGCGGTGAAATAGGGGTACATATCCGGTTGTATAATGGATGAAACGAGAGGTTGTTGATAGTATGTATATAGCGGTGGAAGGGTCGTGGTAACCTAGTGGAAATAAGGGTTAATGATTGTGGAATGGAAAGGACCACATTCTAAAATGGGGTACGGTCATCAACATTAGGGTGGTAATGTAGCTACGGGTATGTGTGAGATATAATGGGTGGATGAGGTTGTGTTTGGGGTAGTTTTCATGGGCGCCAAGTATGGTGGATGTAGCGGGTGCCACGGAGGTAGCAGACAAGGTAGTTATAGCGGGTATAGGACCTAGTTGCAAAATGACTGGGGGTAAGGTAGATGCGGGAAGCATGAAGCTAAATGGGGCCGATGGGGGAGTGGGAGCAAGAGTCGGGGGTAGATACAAGCATGCCATATATCAACTGACCCGAGGCATCTCAAGTGGATGAGTGAGAAATTTAAAACTGCAAGGTAGTAGGGTTTTGGTCAAGGAGTCATGTGAACTCCTCATCTTTGGTAGTGATAGTAATAGGCTGGATGGGATCCATGGTTGGTGATAAAATGGAAGGTGGTGAAGGACTAGGTGGGAGTGGTTGACAACTGGTGTGAAATACGAGTGTGCTTGCTTGTCTTCAGGATCAGCACCATGTGAACCAATACTGATTAGGTAGGGCTACTTCTTTGTAAATGACATAGAGAATAGCAGGAATAGGTGAATCGGTGACAAAAAGTGGATTAGCTACCCAATGGTGGATTGAATGTGAAATAGGATAACTGATGCCGGTTAGGGAAAATCGACACCGGTCGGGGTAACTCTCATCATTAGTCACCGTAGAAAATGAACAAAGTGAGTGAAAAACAAGGTAGAAGGTGAAATTTGACAGGTATGCCAAATCTAATGATGTTTACAACATCAATGGGTATGATGGTAGTGACAGGACTGTGAAAAGTGGAAGAAAATGAATAAAAATGTCCTTTTGAGTAGGTTAGAAAAAGGACTTGGAACCGATGTCGGTTTGGTATAACCAATGGTGATCAGAGGTAACCGACGATGGTTATTGTGAAATTGAAACAATGATGAAAGAAAAGTGGTGAATTGAAATATGGTGTGGAATCAGACCCAAAATTATGAGAATGATGGTGATATGGCCCAGGCACACTCAGGTGAAGTTGGAATACACTAGATGTGATGAGGAGCATGCAAGGATGCACAAAAAAGTGAAGAATGTGATCTCTCACCTCAAAATGCAAGCCAAGCGGAAACACTAAGAAAAATGTGATCCTAGGAGTGCCTTTTCTATTATGTTTATTTAGCTTATGCTATTTAATGACTGACACATGAATCGTGAAATAGATTTTTTGGTGAGGATGGCTTCCTACGAAAAAGGAGATCTAAAAGGTGAGGTTTCAAGTATGTTATGGTGGGGGTGGGATTCACTCAGAAGTATGACTCAACAGAGCAGCGAGATCGGTGCCCACTATGCCATGATCGTGTGATCACCTACAACTTCTTCCATGTAGGATGTTGTTTAAGAATGTATGTATTTTTAGTTTTTGTGAGGTTTAGTAAGACTCAAAGGAAGAGAAAAGGAAAGAAGTGCTTTTCTATGATTCATTTGTCAACCATCATGTAGGCATGACTTCCACCATATAGTTTTCCCTCAATTAGTGTGAGCTAATGCGATAAATCAGAATGCAATGCACTTATTTTTAAGCCCAAATCGAGATGTAAAATTGGATGACACAATAAGATGAAGAGGAAGAGGGATGCTCTTTCACTATAATGTAGAAAACATGAAGAAATGGTTCTTTTTAATTAACCCAAAAGAAAAGTTTCCTTTAGAGAAAATAGAAAGAAGAGGCGGGTTTCCAAGGAAGAAAATTAGTGTGTATGCTTTTCAGAAGGGAAACAAACACACAAATTTTCCTAGAAATGAATGGAATGTAAGGAACCTTGGATGGGTCCCACCAGGCGTGCCAAAATGTTTCACCTGATTCTTAGATCATTTCTTTGAAGTGTTGATGAAACAAATAGGGTAACAAGCATAGGAGGAATACCTATTTAAATTTTGGTTGATGGGTTGTTGTGCGTGTATGACTTTCGGATCCAGAACTGATCATGAGAGATTCTTTTTGGCTAAGAGGAACTACCTATAATGCAAAGAAAGACCACCGAAGGGAATTAAATAATATGGGTAGTGAACTACATAACGTATGCTAGATCTGGGAGGTGTGATACTTCCTGAGATGGTCACACCAATTTTTAAACAATTTAATGTTGTAAAAAAACTAAATCCTATTTTAATTTGAAATGATTTAGGTATCTCACTTAAAACACAATAAGAAACATATCTAATCTAACAAGCTAAGCTAGAATAGAATCCAATGGTCAAGTGATTGGTTCTGCGGGTTACTCAGTTCGACAAAGATCTCGGGTAGATCACAAGTGGATAACGGTGAGATGAAATTTGGTGGGTAGGTCTCTGCTCTGGGCTGTATGGGCATATATAGAGACCGATGTCATTAAGGGTAACCGACGGCAGTCAGTGTGTAACCGGTGCCGTTATTGTGGAAATCTAGAAATGTCACAAAACAAGCTTTGGTTCTCCTTTGTGATTACACAAAGGAATTTGGTTAGTTGAGATGAGGTATTGGATGATTGGGGTAGGCTTTAGCGAGGTTTTTAATGGGTATATGGTGGTGAAAAATGTTGGAGAAGGTCAATAGGTGGTTAGGTAAACAATCAATGATAAAATGATGATGAAATGAAGTAAACCGAGAAAAGTATGACGTTATACTTGGATTCCGTCTTAATGCCTATGAGTGAGGGATGCGAGTGCTGATGAGAGGTTTGAAGGTTGCAAGTGATCACCAACTCGAAGGAAAGCTTCTGCATGGACTGCATGTACATTCCTCTTTGCTTAGTTAGATCAGATCATGGCTGGGATGGTTGTGCAGGAAAAGATGTTTGATCTCCTTCCTTGCGTGTGGATTCTCGTTTGAATTCACTCTTTAAAGATGTGTTATCTCTCGAGATGTGTTAATGGTCACCAACCTTCGCTTCTTTCTTCCAACTTTCAACCTATAGAATAAGGTTGTTTTGGGGTTAAAGGGGTAACCGATAGTGGTTCCAGCTTAATCGACGATGGTTAGGGGTAACCAGCGTCAATCAAGGTGGGATTTCCTAGGTTTACTAAACTAAGGAGATCCTCTTGATTTCCTCGAGATGTCATGTCATTAACACGTGGATTAGGCCCGGGAACTTCTTGTGAGCATGTGGTTAGTGGTAATGTAGGCATTGATTTTTAGGGTTTGGGTAAGTCTTATTTAGTTGTGGCAACTTACTAAGAAGAGGTCTTAGGTTGAGTTGGCTTGGTGAGGTGTCTAAGTGAACTGTATGTGTGGATATTATTTAAAATAATATATTTAAATAATAAATATAGTGAGGATAATGCATTAATTTAATTAAATTAATATAAGTGGGGTGAAGCGGGCCATGGCTAGGTGAATGTGATGAAGGGTGTTTATTTGTTGAGGGACCAAAGGAGAGTGTGACCTAATTTTAGTGTCTACATTGTGTGTCGAATTAGGAAGAGGCATTATAGGATTAATCTAAATCTGCGTGTGAAGGTGAAAGAAGAGATTGATAAAATATTTGAATCTAGGATCATTTAGGCCATTTAAAAGTCTAAATGGATCAGCCCAATGGTGATTTGTATGAATAGGGATTGGGATGATAAATTATCTCGTTGTACTTTGGTCATATAAAATAACCTACAAGAGATCGAACAAAGCAACACCCTTTCAGTTGGTGTTTGGCACATAGGTTGTTTTATCAGTTGAGTTTATGTTACCATCCTTACATATTGTGCATGTAGGAGGATTGGATAATGAGAAAGCACTTGAAGAGTGCATAGAAAAATTTATTTATTTAGATGAGAGGCATGCTTATAGCTTGATGGAGCTAGAAGAGAGAGAAAGAAAAACAAAAATCCTGACATGATCGACACATTAAGAACAATAAGCTTAAAGTTGGATAGATGGTTCTTCTTTATGACTCCAAGTTTTTCTGCCATCCTGGAAAGTTTCGAGTGCATTGGTTAGTACCGTATGTTGTGACCTTTATACTTGACTCAGGCACTTCCCAGTTAGGAGCTTTGGATGTTACATGGTTTCCTAGTTTCTTTAATGGGAGTAGGTTGAAGCCCTACTATTAATAAGTATTCTTGGTATTTGTAATAATATATTGTTGCCATTTAGTTTAGGTTTCCCTTTATTGAATTTTCCTTTATATGTGTTTCCTTTTATTACGTCACTATGATTTATATTTTTAGTCCTATGTTGTGTTGCCCATTGACACACCAAAGATGCTAACTATGTTTTAAGTGATTCCATGCATAGAGGACCACACATACATTTAGTGTGGGGTAGATTAGAGTACATTACGTGAAATGGTTGGCACATTTCTAAGGAAGGTTAGATTAGTTGAAAACTCTTTCTGGGATATTGGCACGGAGGTAGAAAAATGGTTTGTGCTATATGAAAGGTGTTCTAAGGAAGGTTGAGATGATTGAAGACCACACAGAAGAGAAAAACAAATCGCTCAGTGTAACATGAGGTAGGTGGTGGCATGGGAAATTACTTGGTGGATAGTGTAGAGGTTAAGTTTTTGGTGCGTAAGGTGCACAAAGGAGGTATGTTTCATGGAAGTAATGTCAACATGCGAGAAGGTTACGACAGTAAAATGCGAGGAGGGTCATGGAAGTTTACTTAAGTGGAAAATGTACATTGTTATAAACTAATGTTAAGACACGTAGGTTGAAAATATGGTGAGGTTGTGGAAAAGGTATAAATAGGGGGTGAGGGTAGTCATTTTAACTACCTTTCATTTGAATTTTTTTGTGCTGTTGAGCTATTTTTTTATTATTGGTAAATAGTTTTTTGAAAGGGACTATACCCTTGTATACAAAAAGGGGCCTAAAAGCTAGAATAGGAATGAAAAACATTATAAGAAGGATCAAGATCCAGATAAGACATAAAAATCTAGTGTAACCAAAGAGTAGTTACCCCAAAACATCAAACCAGTTTGAACACTATGGAAGAGCAGCCAAAAACAACAAAAAAATAACAAAAAACATGACAGAAGTTAGCAAGAGCAACGCAGATCCACAATTACTTCTTGGTGGCTTTGGCAATTCTGGATTTGATAGTCTGTTAGGAGGTGAACATAGCCAATGTCATCATGTGAGTAGGGTTAGTAATATCCAACTGTTGAATGGTTTGTTTGCTTTCTTTTCTATGCCCCAAAGAGTTATTGGTATGCCGCTGAGATTAGAGACATAGTGGACATGCTACTCAATAAACTCCTCGATTGCACTAAAAATAGCCATATTATGATCATGGCGAGTCTTGGTTTTTCCAAGTCGGTTGTCTAGGAGTAAAGTTTTTTGTAGATATCTTTAACCTGTTTGTTGTCAATATCAACCTCCTCCTCCTTCATTCTCTTACCTTTTTGCTTAGTCAAGTTTTTTACTTCTTCTTTCACAGAAGAACATGTCAGTTTCTAAAGCTTCCAGCCTTTCAGTGGAGCTCTTAGCGTGTGTCTCTTGAGAACCCGTGCTGCTAATGTGGAGGAGATTATGAGCAACCTCCAAGTCCTAAGGCACGTTCCCCAAAATAGGGGTATCCAGGTTCATCCTTTTAGAAGATCTAGTTATAGGTTTGTTCGAGGTGGAGGTGAAAGGGGTGGGAGTAGAGGTGGGGGGATGACAGGGGGAGACGAGAAGGAAGTCAAAGGGGTAGCAACAATGGTGATGGGGATAGAAGGAGTGGTATCGTAGTAGTGGTGGGAAAAGAAGGAACAGAGATGGGGGAGGTTGGAATGCCGGAAGCTTAAGAAGACACAGTTTATGCAACAAGAAAATGAGACCTTGATGCAAAGGGACCGCATGAGCATGATTTTGGAACTCCAAAATGGAGCACTCAAGAGAATTAAGTAAATAATGAGGGAAACATATCGTGTAATTTCTACAGAAGTGATTGAGGAACACAAGATGTTTTAAGGGCACTGTGACAAATCTCCCTTCTAAAGAGATGTATCTCACCATCATATGGGTGACCTCGTCAAAAGGTGGAGGGATAGAGCTGACTTGCAAACCCACCGTGACAAAAACTAGTTTCTCATTGCCCTCCACAAATTTCCTCTCCTCAACCGGCCCATCAATCTTGAGCTATTGAAGTATGATGATGGTGTGATAAAGAAGCGAAGTAATTTTGAACTAGTGGTGATTTGTAAATCGTGAGAAGATCTTGCAGTGGAAAATGAAGCGAGGAACTAGGTAGCGGGGTTGCATAGGAGTGAAGTTATCGATGTAGGAGAGCTCGGGAAGACAAGGAAAAGTTGAACACCTAAGGCATGTAGTAAAGGAATGTAAATGGCACTAAAGAAGGCATTGACCAAGAAACTAGTGGTGGAGAAGGAGGAACCCGTTAAGATATAACCAGAAATGTAATACCCCGAGGTGTAATCAAAGAAGAGAAGGGGAGTTCAAATTTATCTAGGTGCAAGATTAACAAGTTAAAAAAAAGATAGAATAACATGAAAAGTTGATGTAGGTGGATCTAGTCAAAGACATTCTAGGGTTAGATGAGCTCGAAACCCTAAGGTTGACAACTCAGTGCAATAATATTTTCATAAAACTAGATTTTTATAGCTACGGAGCTTCCCTTATTGACTAAACCCACCCCACTATTCAGGTGGTTAATGTCGTGGGCACAAGGAATTTTTCTACTTTACGGGGAGAAGAATGAGGATTACGGGCTAGTTGATAAGGAGAGTGATAGGCATGTGGAACACTGGCAAGGATATGACACTCGACCTATGTGCTAATGTAAAAATTGAAGAATTGGTGAAGCAGTTTAATTATGAGAAGGGGGAAGGGATTAGGCTATCTCAAATCTTGATAACTCATGTCATTAAGGGTTGCAACATGACTCATCACCGCTAATTGGGTGCATTATAATGGTGGATGGATATAAAATTAAGATTCATGTACATTGCGTACAAAGTATCAAAATGAGCACACTATAACTTCACGTAATTCATTGTGAAGAGTATCATTGAGGAAGCACATGTACAAAATGAAGCTAGAGTGAAGATCACGTGGGGTCCATCCTACTGTTAATCATATTTTGGGAAATTGACGTCCCTAATGGACTAGATGGGAACATACGGTTTTACTCACCGCTTACTCATCTCATGTGGTGTAATTTTCGAGTTCACATGTGATGGATTAATTATGAATGCATACAAGGCTTGAATGAAAAAATGGTATGAGAGACTATGTGAGGATTTCAAGAATGAGTGGTGTATCCCACATGAGTTTCTAGAAGTCATAGGGGACTAGGTGAAGTTTACACTCTGCAACACTTCACTTGGAGAAATTTAAGATGGCTAATAGAGAAATGGGGCCATGGTGCAAAATTCCATTTGCATTCATTGCTAAATATATGAAGTGTGCCATCAATCAGTTGAAGGATGCACATAAGCTGACCTTTGATGCCAAAAAGTGGGCTCGATGTTCACACTCTTCACATGACCTATAAGTATGATACAAGGCTGACGTATGTTAAAATCTTGGAGCACAAATTCCTATATTTTTAGCCACAGATCAATGTCACCATCAAGGACTTCATCCACTTTGGGTGTTCATACTACACACCTAAAGACACAAGGAAGAGTTGAATTGGAGGTTATAGACTCCACCTTTCTAAATCTAAGAGAGGTGCTGATCCCACCTATGAAAATGGTCCAGGTAGGAGAAGAAGCGAAGCGGAAGAAGAAGAAATTGAATGGAAATTGGACACTTCTAGGAAAAGGAAGTATTATACACAGTGGGACAACAGTTGAGGCACAAGTACATCATAGCAAAGCAATGCCAAGGCTTCACAAAAAAAACACAAAGATGTTAAGCAGCTTGAGGAAGAAGAGCCAAATAATAAAACGTGTATGGTACATGATGTATCTAGTTACATGGCGAGAGACATGGTTGAAATAAGATTATGTCGCATTCGAGAGAGGAACTCGAGGAAGAGGAGAAGAGAAGGGCTGAGGCGGAGGCGAAGGAAAAACTGATGTGCATGTGAAGGTAAAAACACCTACTATGGAGGAACCTTTTAAGATTCATGTGAAACAAATTTCACCTACCCAACCCACCAAACTAAAAGAGAATGATAAGGGAGACTCCTTTGTTATTAAGGAGGATAATGGGTTTGTTATAGGTACAAGTATCATTTGGAAGAAATGATCTAAGTGCAAGGTGAAAAGGAAGAGGTGGATGCCTATGTCCACTTATATGGACTTCATGTATAATATTACAAAGGTGTTATGCACATGGTTCCAAAGCACCCTTTCCCTAGAGAAATTACATGCTTGGGATATCTTAGAAAAATATGGGGGTGTAACGAGGACCAAGAAGATGATAAGTTAGAATTTTCATTGTCATGTAGAGGATCCTGAGTTTGAGTTTAGTGATCATGAGATCGAGACCATTAATTTAAAGAAAAAGAAAGGGGTGACTTATAGAGTGGTAGATCCAAGCCACCTTATAGACGAGTAGCCATGTAACACACTATAGAAGATGTCTTCAGAAGTCATAAGATGTAGCTTGGATGTAGGGGTGATTGTTCAGACCTTGGTCAAAGATCAAAAAGGGAAGGAAAAGGAGAAATAAATATTGTGCAATGGTTTAAAATGTGAATAGACACATGAACAAAGGAAACATATGATCGAGTCACTTCCATGGTTAAGAATGTCTTGGAAAAATGTCTAACACTAGTGAGCCAAGCCGAACGGACTATAATGATGAGATTAGTTATTTGGAAGAATTGGTGAGGATTTTGTTGGTTAACATCAAGGATGGCGTGGAACCCATAATAGAGGATCTCGTAAAGGAGAAGGAAAACAACAAGATTAATGTTGAGGCCCTGATTACTAAGTTGGAGGACTTGCTCACCTAACTCAAGGAGGAAAAGATATTGGTAGATACGAGCTTAAAATTTTTGAAAATACAAGCCCATTATTTATGCGCATGTAATAGATGAAGAGGCCACCCTCAAGACCTTATAGAGAAGGTCCCAATAAATAATATTGAGTGTTCCTAGCTGATGATTGACACCAAAGTGCAAGAGGATAAGATCAAAACCAAGCACGAGAAGCTCAAAATTTAGATTGGTGAACTCTGAGATTCCATCACAAAACATATCGATGAGTTCAAAGGAGTTTTCACGAGTTGGTGGTGTTCATAGAGGAGCTCAAGGGGAAATTCAATGAGGTTACAACAGACTAGATAGATGAGGAGTTCCATGAAATCCTCCAGTTAACCATTTAGACTGTTCCAACATAAAACATTTTTTCCTTAGCCATTTTTGGATCAATGGATTTTTTTTCAAAGAGTGAAGAATTATCGGGATGGAAATCAAATTAGTGTGGGGGTAATGTTAAGCCCCTAAGAAGACTATGTAGCTGAGGCATGAAGGGTTTTATCATGTGCTAGCAAGGTGTAAAGGATCACATGGAAGTAACTTTAGGAAAGCATGAAGGTTCATGCCTAGGTAGAACAGTGCTCGGGACTTATCCGTATTTTAGGCCATAGATAGAGTTGTAATGAGGAAGACATTGAAATGCAGCCGGTTTTAATTATGGATAAGCCTAAACATGGAGAGTTGCAGCCCAAGAAAAGAATGTTTTATGATATGATTATCATGATAAGATTAAGAGCTGTAAAATGGAGTTAGTTATGGTTTAGTTGGCATTTACATGTCTAGGGCACTTGAGTATGGTGGGGTATGATGACATTTGACATGTGGTTTTGATCTTGAGTGATGAATAGGAGGTGAAGATAAGATTCCTGGAGTTCTCTTGATATGTATTAATTTACATGGTAAGCTAAGAGAGATAAGAGAAGGAGAGAGATCTCGGATAGAGAGATGCGTGAGAATGCTTCTTGAGCAGAGTGATAGTAGGGTTAGAATGGAATTCTGTTGATGTATCTAGTCCGTTATGGATCTTGTGATGTATTTGGATACTGTAAAAGTGGTGGATTAATATATTGGTTTTTCTTCTTCGAATATCAGTGCCAAATGGATCTAAATATCTATGTTCTTTATTACGTTCTTGTTTTAGATTTGATTACTACTTGATGTTCCTAGTCATAAGAATGGTCATCTATGCTTGGATCTAGTTCTTTATTATTGTTATAGGATGTATGAATTTACTATCAAGCATTACTCTACCATTCACGATAACATTCTTGAAAAATCTCACATAGAAGAGTGGCCTCACACCTTCGCGCACCTCGGTGAGCTTCCAGTTTAGGTGGGTGATATCTTTGGCGTGCACAGGAATTAAAGGGTGATGAAAAGTGTCTACACTAGGCATGCCACTAAACATTGTAAGGACCTACATACTCTCATCCATAATCTAATGGCCAAAGATGACCTTATCATCCATGAAGACCACCCTCTTCCTTCCATCTCATCCACGTCTAAATCCAATAACCCAATCAAACCCTCACCTACTAAAGAATCTAGGTTAGGTTCACCCTATAAATCCTTCATTACTATTCCTCTTCCAAATTCTACTTCTTCCAAACATAGTCCTTTTTATATCAATGTTTCCCATATTATCAATCATTCTCATGATTCCCAATCATTTATCAAATCAAAACCTAGTGTCATCATTGATGATCCTTTTAACAATTCCACCCCACTTCTCTCAAAGATTGACTAAATCATCCATTTCTACGTCCAAGTTGCATCCATCCTTACGGGAGTATCCATACCTCCCTCTTAGTCCTATTATATTTCCTCCTCCATATACATCTCCCATGTGCATTAAATCATCATCTTCTCCATCCAATGACTCAATAAACATCGATGATATTACATCCTTTCCCCTTAAATTATTTTGGTCTCCACAATCACTCTAGGACGGATCTATAATCGGGCTAGCTATCTTTCTAATCCCCATATGGTCTCATATAATCTCTTCCAATCCCATCTAAATATAATTATTTCTTATCTTGACCAATATTTTATCTCATCTTATCCAATCCACTTATCTATTATCGTATCTCATCCTAAGTCCACATTTGTGCCTCTCTCAGGGGCACCATATTTCATCCTCACCCACCTTTTTTTGGCCATCTTCTTCCTCTCGGGATGTATATATCCTCACTATTTAAAATATAACACATAAAATTTTACCTCCTCTTATGTATCTCACCCCATCTACTCTTTCATAAGCTATCATCTTATCCCATCCACTCTCACCTCTCAAGGAACATGACTTTAATATTAATGACCTTGTCCTTAAAAAAATCAAAATATTAGTACTATAAAAATGAGTTAATGTGGAAATTTTTATCCCAAATGGATTAGATCATACACATGAATCTTGAACCTACCGTATCTTGATGGTAAACCGGAATCGAGAACCTCTTATCACATTGCACTTGTGGTCATTCTACTATTAGCATATCTACCATCACACACTTAGTCATCCTACAAGCCACCCATCCATCTATTAGCCATCTCCATCTGTCATCGTAATGATTTGGAATTATGTGCTCTATTTGTAGACACCAAATTTGTGTCTTACGACCCCTTGTGACCCGCATCGCATTTCGCAACCTAACCTCACCACCTAAACCTTACACAATTATTTATTAATTACCTTATAATTAATAAATCCACATCACCATACCTACCACCTCGTCTCGCCACCTCATCGCGACCTAGTCTTAACCCTAAACTAACCTAATTAAGACCTATAACTTGGTCCAATTCCACACCTATGACTAATTACTCCTCATCCGCACCTAAAACCAACTTCATAATGACTTGACCAAGCCCGCTACCAATCCCTCGGAAGAAAAGGAGGGAAATCTGGCTATTTTACCAAAAATAGCCCGCTTTGACCGGACCGATACAGTTCTACTCGACCGCCATCGGTTGCGTAACCGCCATCGGTTCCCTGTAAATGACCACTTCCAACCAAAAACAAAGGATCGGATTTTCATTTGATCGGAGAAGGAGAAACCAACGAGGGAATCCAGATTTTGCTTGGCCGAGCAGAGACAAGTGAAGAAACAAGAAGAGATTGTAGAGAAGGACATCAAGCCCAAGATCTGCAACTAAATAACAGAGCCCAAAGAACACTCATCCGAGAGCATCGAAGAGGAAAGCGCATCCAACTTGGGTCCTGTCTTCATCATCACAGTCCTGAAACTTGCATCTACATCAGGGGCAAGTAAGTAGTATGTTATATGTTTCTAAGCACCATTTTCTTGAGCCTGTTGATTAATAGTAATCATAAGTTTATTCCTAGATCTACTACCAGCCACTACTGCACTTAACCTTCACCCACACACCCTGATATTGCCCAGAAGGCCATTTTACCACACTCTGAGTCTTCCCTATCCTCCCATCATTCCCCTCAGCCATCCACCAATCCTAATAACCCCACAATCACCTTGCAACCAACTTCTATCCAGAAGCACTTAGATTGCTGCCCCTACCGGTATCGTTTATCCTCTACCGGCAGCGGTTATCTAACCGCGGTCGGTTACCTAGTGACCGCCGTCGGTCACTGTGACTTATACCCCAAAACCTTTTGCTTGCCTATTTGCCACCTAACAACCCCAAATCCAGCCTGGTTTATCCCTATAACTCAACCTGAACGTATCAACGACCAGTAACCGAACAAACAACGTGACGCTTTATTATTGATAGTTTAGTTTCTATTGCTTTGTAACGAGATACCTAAATCGTGATTTTGCAATAGCTTTCTATATTATCATTTGTGTTGAATCATATTAAAAGGGGAACTGACCACCTTCGAAAGGAAGTTTTTATATTTCCTGGGCCTAAGGCAGATCCCTCATTTGTTGTCTAATTAAAATCTTGTGGTCTTGTATTCTTACTTGCAGGTAGTCCTTCCAAGACAAAAAGGAGTTCTTCGCAGTCGATCTGATCTTTCTCTACGGTACGCGCACACCATCTCAACATTCAATAGGTATTCCTCCTAGCCCTAACCCTTATCTGTTTCTCAAAGGAATGATAGGATAGAAGCAAGTCTATTCTGCAGAGCCGAAACATTCTGTGTGAAACATTTTGGCAAAATGACTGCAAGGGGACCCATTTCAGGTTTCTATTTCTCTTGCTTGCTTTCATTTTAGGAAGCATTCTTGTTGTTGTTGTTTTTGTTATATTTAGTGAAGAATTTGTCTTGCTTTCCCGGTTTCGCATTAGTGAAAGTCATCTCAATTGCTTCATCGAATATCATTTTCGATTTGGGTTTAAAACATGTGCATTACATTCTGCTTGTTGTTTTCAATTCTAGTGAACATAGACTAAGTAACAGGTCGTACACGTGGGGGTGATTTCCACGGTATTGACAGGAAATTAATCTTACTTTCACTGCACAACACATACCGAATCACTTCACAATTAACACAACAGCTCAAAACATCCCCCCTTTTCCGCGGTATTCCTCCACCCGATTGAGGTAACCTTATAAGCCAAAACAACTTGACATTTCCCCTAAGTCTTTTGTTTAGGATTGACATCATTCCGCGTCTAAAGGCATAAGCCCACAATAATTAAAATTAACCCTAGGGTTAGTCTCTGGATTTGCGTGTGCATCTTGTTTATTTTCAGTTCTATTTTCTCTGTTATACACTGTCTTCTGTGATTACCTTAGAACAATTTGATAAATGTACTGAGTGTTGTTAACAATCAAATCAGTAGCTTCTTATATTTTCTTATACCAGTCTTATTACACCGACATCGGTTAATTGACCAACGTCGGCTATAGTCTAACCGACATCGGTTATCAGACCGATCTGGTTACTGTCTTTTCCAGTTCCTGACAAACCAACAACCTACCAATTTCACCAATCTGAGTCTGTTTCTGTTCCTGACAGATTGAAACCCTACTGTGAACTCCTGTCCATGGTTGTTATCACTCGAAAGCAAGCCACCGCCATGGTTTCACATGCTTGCTCTGTTCCTTTGCCTGAATCACCCCCTTCACATTCTGTGGGGAATCCTACGGATACCAGCGAGGTTCCTAAAATTCCTGTGGGAGATAAAGAATTTGCCAAATTTCTGGATGCTAATCCTAGCGTTGTACAATACTATTTGTCTCATGCCCTTGACCGTACACCCGACGGTCAACTCCTTGTTGGCATGCCTATCAGTATAGCTGCTCATTTAGCCCCTTCTCCACCTGATAACTCCGCTTTGCCTTCTCGCATCCTTAGTCCCGTCGTCTACCTCGCGACTTCGAGGGTCCATACGGCATAGATTGGCTTTCCTTTGGTTAATCTTGGGCCCAACATGTCATTACCACCGACTGCTCCTACCTCATCTCTCTTGCAGACTGTTCCGTTCATGACTTGCTCTCTGCCACCTATCCACACGAGCTTTCCTTCTCAAGCTCCGCCCACCTTTTCATTTCCACATACATATCCGGTAACCTCAATAGCTTATATAGGACATCCCTATTCGGTTGCCTCAACACGGTCGTCTGTGGTGCATGGTGGTAATGGTAACTACACATGTGCTCGGGCCGTGGCTATGCCATTCTATTCGGTGGTAACTAATCGTACTTCGTGCACATGCACAGGGTTATGGCATTGTGGCATGGCTTGGTGGTGTTACTGTACACATGCTCAGGGGCTATGCAGCCGTGCTGCTGCTGGTGGTGGTGCCTATGCACATGCACTCCGAGCTGGGCTAGCTGCCCCTGTAAAACACCTATACGTGCTGTGCAACAATGTTAGCTGCCTATAATAACTGTACCACAGCCCCAGCTAATCTCGCTCTGCTTTGTCACCGCCGCCAAGTCTAGGCTGCAGCAGCCGTGTCTTATCCTCATTGCTCTCTGACCAGCCCACCAAACCATATATGCTCCCGTATAACCAGCATCATCTACAGTGTCATCTGCTGGCCTCTCAGCAACCCAATCTGGGTCCAAGGGCTGTGGTGCAGGCAGTGGAGCCTCTACATCATCCCTCCGGTACTGAGGGAAGGGAGGTGGCTCGTCCTGTCGCAGCCCCATCTGCCTACGTACCCTCTCTAGGGGTATCCTCTCATACTCTCCCGGCCTCCGTCCTGCTATCCAGAAAGTGTACTGGATCAAGCGCAACTGTAATCGGGCTCCTCTGCATGCGGGTGATGACCTCTGTAAGGTCTCCATACGATATCTGCCGCTGTCAGGCCCTCTAATAAATGCCTGTAATAAGCGACGTCCCGCCCTGCAAGCACTGCTCGTGGCTGGCCCACGACCCCCAACCACCTCTGAAAGCCGTATCTATATATGACCTGTGGCCCTGGCTGCTGGGGCAGCCCTACTGGTCTAAGGCATATGATGTGCTCATATGCCCAACAATGCAGCAAAAAATTCGAACAAATCCCGAATCGCCTCATCCGGCGATAGCCCCACAGCTCTCGATACAACTGTACCAGGTATACTGGTGCCCAAGCATAACAGGTGTGCTCCTCCACCATCTCGTGTAGAACCCCCATCAGCGCCCATGGAAAGCGGCCTCCCTCTGAGTCCGGGAGGGCAAAGCAGGTGATCCCGATCATCATCAACATGGCAAGCCGTGTCTCATGGCGATGCGCACGGTACATATCCCCATACCCGATGCTCGCGCTGTGATACGTCAATAGCGCGGCTGCATCCCCAAAAACCTGTAGGATGTTGTCCATGGCAGTCTCTGCGTCCACCTGAAAGACTGCCTCTCCCTCAATCGGCAGTCGAAGGATACGATACACATCCTCCAATGTGATAGTCATCTCCCCAGTCGGGAGATGGAACACATTGGTCACCGGATCCCATCTCTCGATGAGGGCGACCATCAAACTATGATCCCTATCAATCGCTCTGTACCGCTGGACTCATGAGTCCCACCTTGCATTATACCCCATTGTCTTTGCGGATACGTGTGACCACATCCGTACCAACAACGGGGGCATCCTATCCCGCATCGTCAGCTGCTGACGTGCCTACAAAACCAACCCACAATATTAGCCCTACTCTTTATCACAACATCTACTTATACCCTCTATACCTTCTTTTTTTTTTTTTTTTTTATCCCCCGACCACAACCCGACTCCATACCACACGTCTACGCCCATCTATCTTCCCCTAAAAACTTCTACGCTTATTCCCCCTCTCCCTCTTCACACCCAAACAAACAACCCACACCATACTCAAACGACCCAAACCATGCCCAAATACCTTAACCACATCTAAAAACTTAAAACAACAACACAACCCAAACCATACTCAAACACCCTACACCATGCCCAAATACCCAAACCACATCCACAAACTCAAAAACAAAATCACAACCCACACCAACAAATTGAAATAAACCTAAGTCAGGACCGCCCCTATACTGAAACACCCAAACAATACCACAACACCCCCACCCCAACCCAAACCATACCCAAATCACTACCAAAAACTCAAAAACAACAAGATAACCTAAACCAACAAAAATAGCTAAAAATCACTAAGGACCGTGGCGGTCACCCATAACCGACATCATGTCCCCTTCCCACCGACGCTTTGTCCACGACCGACCGACGCCGGTCCAACACAAAACACCCTGCCCCTGGAATTTTTGCGACCGATGCCGGTCGCTGTAACTTCCCGGAGCCGAACCCCGCGCGGCCCCCACCTACATTTTTTCATTTTTTTACCAATTTACCCACCCAAATACCCTAAAAACCTACCCACCCAGCCGCCTTGGCTTATTTCACCTATCTACCCTCTCTCTTTTTCAAATCATTTCCATTTTCTAATTATTTCCTAAAAAATGTACATTCCTACCCAAACCCCAAATATAGCATAATGCAATAAAATACACACAATGAGGGGTTTCGAACCTACCCGTACGACGACACGTCGTCGTGGAGGGATGGGTGGTGGTGGTCCAGCTGGTCCAGCCCCTCCTGCTCCTCCTGGTTGTGCCATGGCTCCAAATGTCCTCTTCTGGGTCCTCCACCAATCAACTGCTGCCTCCTCCTCACTCGGGCCCACTAACAACTAACTCCTCCAGTCAAATAGTGCCACCTCACGCAACTAATGCTCCAATCTTAACTCTCCACGTCAGACAACTCAAATTGGTTTCCAAATTGCAAAAGTGACAATGACAGGCCGTATTTTTCTTTTTATAGGTTTTTCGCCCTTAACCGATATCGGTTTTATTGTGCCCTAAGAAACCGGTATCGGTCCCCTAACCGATATCGGTCATAGATAATCGACATCGGTTTTATCTCACCTCTACCCCAATTTCTGCCCTTATTTACTATTTGCCCTTTTTCACCCACATCACCTATATCAACCTTTGCTGCAAACATTCTAACCATTTGGCCCGACCCACGGCCGCAACCCAACAACTTGGCCCGACCCAAGGCCTCACCCTAACCATTTGGCCCGACCCAAGGCCGTAACCTACCCATCCGGCCCGACCCAAGGCCGTAACCTACCCAACCGGCCCGACCCAAGGCCGTAACCTACCCATCCGGCCCGACCCAAGGCCATAACCTACCCAACCGCCCAACCCAAGGCCGTAACCTACCTGACCCGGCCCGACCCAAGGCCGTAACCTACCCATCCGGCCCGACCCAAGGCCGTAACCTACCCAACCGGCCCGACCCAAGGCCGTAACCTACCCATCCGGCCCGACCCAAGGCCTCACCCTAACCATCCGGCCCAACCCAAGGCCTCACCCTAACCATTTGACTCAACCCAATTTGAACCCCCATCCGGCCCGACCCAGGCCTCAGAACCTACCCATCCGGCCCGACCCAGGCCGTCACCTACCCAACCGGCCCGACCCAAGGCCGTAACCTACGGCCCGACCCGGCCCGTACCCAAGGCCACGACCCAACCCAACCCAACTTGTCCCGACCAAGGCTATACCACTTCAATACCTTACCCAACATCAACAACATACACTTTTATCCACCCATCATGTAATTTTTTTGTTGTTCAATCGAGCTCACCTGTTCGTGTTTTAGCATGATTAGGGTCCTTGACTTGATCTGTCGACCAACTTTGCCTAGACCTAGACCGTGACGTTTATCTCAACCAAACCAACCATTTGGTACTACCGAACATGCCTAAACGTTCCTGTACCTTACCTATTATATACCCTGGAGCTACTTCCTATGCCTTGGATACAAGGATTATATCACCCTTGTTTGGATAAACTATCGACCTCTGCTTTATGCATTGCTGTTTGCTAGTCAAATCATGTACCCTGGTCGCACTACTGCATTTCAACGTGCGTCTGCTTCTTTGGACCTACCCCACCATCTCACCCTCATCTCAACACCATTTACCCTTTATCAACCCTATCCCTGATTTCACGCTACCTCAATCTATGATAGATTTGAGGGGGATTACCTATACCCTTAACAGGAGTAACCACTTCTTATTATTGTCCGTGCAGCTTTACAAAACAAACTACATGACAATAAGGGGCTAATGTAGACACCAAATTTGTGTCTTACGACCCCTTGTGACCCGCATCGCATTTCGCAACCTAACCTCACCACCTAAACCTTACACAATTATTTATTAATTACCTTATAATTAATAAATCCACATCACCATACCTACCACCTCATGTCGCCACCTCATCGTGACCTAGTCTTAACCCTAAACTAACCTAATTAAGACCTATAACTTGGTCCAATTCCACACCTATGACTAATTACTCCTCATCCGCACCTAAAACCAACTTCATAATGACTTGACCAAGCCCGCTACCAATCCCTCGGAAGAAAAGGAGGAGAAAGGCGGCTATTTTACCAAAAATAGCCCACTTTGACCGGACCGATACCAATTCCTACTCGATCACCGCATTGTCGGTTGCGTAACCACCATCGGTTCCCGTAAATGACCACTTCCAACCAAAAACAAAGGATCAGATTTTCATTTGATCGGGAGAAGGAGAAACCATCGAGGGAATCTAGATTTTGCTTGGCCGAGCAGAGACAAGTGAAGAAACAAGAAGAGATTGTAGAGAAGGACATCAAGCCCAAGACTGCAACTAAATAACCAGAGCCCAGTAACACTCATCCGAGCATCAGAAGAGGAAACTGCATCCAACTTGGGTCCTGTCTTCATCATCACAGTCCTGAAACTTGCATCTACATCAGGGGCAAGTAAGTAGTATGTTATATGTTTCTAAGCACCATTTTCTTGAGCCTGTTGATTAATAGTAATCATAAGTTTATTCCTAGATCTACTACCAGCTACAACTGCACTTAACCTTCACCCACACACCCGGATATTTCCCAGAAGGCCATTTTACCACACTCTGAGTCTTCCCTATCCTCCCATCATCCCCCTCAGCCATCCACCAATCCTAATAACCCCACAATCACCTTACAACCAACTTCTATCCAGAAGCACTTAGATTGCTGCCCCTACCGGTATCGTTTATCCTCTACCGGCAGCGGTTCTCTAACCGTGGTCGGTTACCTAGTGACCGCCGTCGGTCACTGTGACTTATACCCCAAAACCTTTTGCTTGCCTATTTGCCACCTAACAACCCCAAATCCAGCCTGGTTTATCCCTATAACTCAACCTGAACGTATCAATGACCAGTAACCGAACAAACAACGTGACGCTTTATTATTGATAGTTTAGTTTCTATTTCTTTGTAACAAGATACCTAAATCGTGATTTTGCAATAGCTTTCTATATTATCATTTGTGTTGAATCATATTAAAAGGGGAACTGACCACCTTCGAAAGGAAGTTTTTATATTTCCTGGGCCTAAGGCAGATCCCTCATTTGTTGTCTAATTAAAATCTTGTGGTCTTGTATTCTTACTTGCAGGTAGTCCTTCCAAGACAAAAAGGAGTTCTTCGCAGTCGATCTGATCTTTCTCTACGGTACACACACACCATCTCAACATTCAACAGGTATTCCTCCTAGCCCTAACCCTTATCTGTTTCTCAAAGGAATGATAGGATAGAAGCAAGTCTATTCTGCAGAGCCAAAACATTCTGTGCGAAACACTATTGTCACTTTCCTAGTTGCGACCTTAAATATGGGCACCATGGATTTTCTTATAACATATTCCTTATGGATAGGTTCTTCCTTCTTGGTGAGAAATCCACGATCATTACATCCATCACCCTCTTATTTACCTATTGGAACCACACTAAGGGTCAAAATATTGGCTTGTACATTCACTATCCCCTCTTAAGTGGTATACCAAGCTATTCCTATCTCTTCCCCATGTAAAAATAAAAATTTCATGGATTCTCATCGAAGTTATCAAAAAATACTACTCCCTCGAAGGACAACTATTCATGTAAAAAAATTCAAGTAAATAGACTGGTTTCTTGAAGGATGGCTATCATGTATATCATTTCTATCATTCCATAAAAATCATAAAAATATAAAGTAGACCACTCCCTCAAAGGATGGATACTCCTTTGTATCATGGAAGTGAAGGCTTCCCATATTGATCAACCTTCTATCTTATCAAGAAAATAATTAAAAAGTAAAATTATCATCCTAAGAAAGCTTCCGCATCGATCAACTTTATTTTTCACAAACTTCCCGCATTGATCAATTTTCTTTTCCCCTACCCGATATGGGGTATAGACCTAGGAAAATCCACCTATGGAGAACCTAGTTATCATGTAACATCACATCTAAACCCCTTTGTCATGTCAAAAATAGGTTTATGAGTCTATTTTGACACTTTCCTCCATGATCCTTGGAATAACTAACTATCGTTGGTTGTGTGTTAACACCTGCAATTTGCTTTGCAAGTACATTACCTTAAGTGGCTCCATTTCTTGTTTACCTCCAATCTAGTTTAAAGCATGATTTCCTCATCCACTCCTTACTATGATGACATGTATGCTTCCACATTTTGGTTTTCTTTATTCAACTATGATTTTATCTCTCACATCTAATCCAATTTTATCTCATCTTATAAATTTTATATCTCATTCAAACTATAATCCTCTCTCATTTTATCCATCTCGCATCATATTATCCATCTATCTTATATGATCTATTATTCTCATCCATCCCATATATTTTATCTCATCTTACCAATCATTTATATAATCAAATTTTATATCTTTTAGCTCACCTTGAATCATATTCCATCCATCCTTATCCAATTTATTTCATCGTAAGTCTACTATGTGGCCATCGTTGTGTTCCCTTTTGAGGCACCATGTTTTCATACAAAGTCCACAATTTTGGCCATATTTACCTAGACACATCTTTTACATCCTCATATTTGAAGGACAATGTATGCTCTTTCCCCCTACTTTGTCGGGACCATTGTTTTGACCATCCTCACATTTGTTTGCGCATATTCTTGATGTCTTCCTTTGACCCTTTAGTATCAAAGATTATACATCCACTTGAGTGGATTCCCATTGGAATCCCTCCATATTACAGTGACATTTGCTAACTCATAGGATACATAGGCCATTAACGTCACCTCCATCACAGGCTGTTCTATGTTCCTACCGATGTGCTTATAGGATCACACCAGGATTTTATTTTTGTTTGTTATATTTATCATTGTTCCTCCCCCTATGCTTGGGCACACTTTCTCTTCTTTTCTCATCCTTTCCACCATTTATTTCTCCATTTATCTCTTTCAAACTCGTGATCAATTCTTCTTTGTATCATCGATCCCTAGTTTGAGGGGAGTATGCTTATCATAATTTCTTGTCTCCTCTCATCATCCTTCATCACTTCTATTTTTGTCTCATGGCTTGCCCAATGCAAACCAATGAACAAAAGGGGAAAATGTAGACACCAATTTTTATATCATTACCATTCATTTTGTATCCAATCCCTTTTATTATATTTATTCACATGCATATCTCTCTTCCTATTCAAATTTCCCTTTCCCTCCATAAATCCCATTTATTCAAATTTCCCACTTTCCTATATTATCCCATAATTTATTTTAATTCACCCTTAATCCCTAATCATATTTATGATCCTATGCACATCCCATTTATTATCCCTAGACCCTCATTTAATATTTTCCTACCATTTATCCGCTGTAAATGTTCCATTTTAGTCTCCCTAGGACCCCATTTAATAATTTCATCTCCCCTTGACCGTTATTTAATATTTTCCTTCCTCTCAACAACCTTTTATCCATCCTTAGGTTATCACACACATGCATTTAATAATTTCACCTCTCCATGGCCTTTATTTAATAATTTTACCTTCCACCTACCTTTATTCAATGCTTTCCTATCCTCCATATCCATCCACTCATCCTATAAATACACCCATACCCCCTCCTTCGGTTAGATCGAAGATGAATTTTTCGAGAGCTTAGGTCTTCGGAGGATTTTTGTGATTATTTCTCAACTATAGGCGAGTTGATGTTGACCCACCCTATTTCCATCAACACATCTCACTGCTATGACTTTTCTTCATTATCAAGAGCCTCACAATAGTTTTCTCCTTGCACATCCATCCAACTCTCAAATTCCATTATTATGTCTCCACACCATATGGTATTTGTTTTTTACAATCACTAGTCACCATCAATTCCCTCTAGTCACCGTCAAACCAACCCATTTTCATACCCTTTTGTATAAGTTTTCGTAATTTTCTTGCATCCTTTCATCTGGATCCAAATACAATATTTCTTTCGGGTTTATGTATTTAGTCCAAGTGCATCGTTTAGATCTATATAATTTGAGATCCAACTAGAGGAGGGTTTTGCGGGCCTTTTTATGTAGTTTCTTCTCATTTGGGCCTAGTTTCCATCGACTTCCCCTTCACATCTCGGGTCACTATTGAACCTGTCGATTTGATTTATTTTGTCATTATTTAGATCAAATCGGTGTTTCTTTCACTTTCATTCTTTTTAGTATTATGTTATCTCATAGTTCTTGCACATATTTCATACCCATTATCACATTTATCTTTTTATCTTATCTACAAGAGGGTTGACATCCATCCAAGGAAGTTCACGCTTCTGGGACTGACTTAGTTGGGAAACTCTCCATATATATACTAACCTATTTTCTTTCTTAGTCTTATTTATTATATAGATCACCAGCTTGCAGCAAGAAGAAGAGTTCATATTTGCACCCATCCACATCGTTATCATCTCAAGGTATCATAAACCATCCATATTTCAATTTACTTGTTTCATTTATTACTATTTCACTAATCTAAGACATGAACAAGGAAACTTATTCAACACATACATTCCTAGTTAAGATATTTCCTATAAATTTGTAAGACTACACTATGCGTTGGTTCTATTATCTACCTGTTCATTTGGTAACTTATTTTACACACTTAGCCGATGATTTTCTTTCACACATTTATATCAATATTTGTACTAAAATATCCTATACCCAACTAGCTCAAATCAAACAAGGATACAATGAGCATCTCAAAGACTATGTTTTACACTATAAGAACAACCTTGCCAAGATGACAAATGTTCTCGTTGATTCTAAATTGTAAGATTTATTTGTTCAAATTATCTTACCTCCACTTCAAGAGAGTGTCATCTTTGAGATCTCTCCATCATTTGATCAATTATTCCATACACTCAAGATGCGTGAAGGAAAACTCTTACGTATGGGGAAATTGAAATATCATGATACTTCTTCATCCTCCAATATGTTTCAAGATAAATCTGCATTCAAGCCATCTCATAAGCCCACTGAAGCTAAGGCCTCTGCCACTTTGCTATTTTTCCATCTACTACAATTTAAGTGAAAGCTTTGCACATACATTTACTAAGTTACCTTATGCACCTTGATTCATATTGCCATAGCTTATCGAAATCAATATTATTTCTCTTCCACCACTACTTAATCTCTATCCTTCTCACTCACGTGGCCACAACTATGATGAAAATACACGTTGTGATTAGAATCAATACATTGGGAATCCCACTGATTCGATTCAAACATATATATCTAATTCAAGATCTTATTGATAATAACTCCATCGAGCTTCCTATGTCATCTACTTCTAAGTTGGTTAATGATAATCAAAAGCTAAAAATATTTAAAGACCCTTTACCAAACCATGACAAACAACCTATAGATTCATTTGTAAATCATACTTATCATGCTTTGTGAATCCTCCTTTATCACGGCATATTGATTTCCTTTTTATTTTTGATGTTCCACCTCTATTCATTACATTTTTAGATCATGATTATCATGCTACATTTTCTTCTAATTCATTGCATATCAATGATTTTGTTGGCACCTATGTTATCAATAATACTATGGTCTATCCATCGTATCTTACCAATGCATGCTTTGCTACATTTCTTGTAGCCATTCAATGCTTAACATCATTAATTACATTTTTGGATCGTAATTCCTATGGTCGTGTCATTCTATCAATCATAGTTGGGTCTCTAACAAAATTTACACCATTCCTTATTACCTCTAAAATCATCAGTTGTGACATGCTCTTAGGTATTACTTGGCAATGAACCACACATGCTATCCCTTCCATGAATCACTTGTGTCTCAAGTTCCCCCGTAGTAAAAAAGTTATCACCATCAAAGGTATTCCACCTTGTACACCGTTGCCTCATCCCACTCATGATGATATTTTTACATCAGCCAAGACATTTCATCGTCTTACATGGCTCACCTCCTATTCCACTCCTAAACCTACCTCTCATAATCATGTGTGGCCTCATGTGTCTCTTAAGTCCAAATCTCATTCTACACCTAGTTATCTTATTCACACATGACTTACTCTCAACCTTATCATCCTCATTAGTCCATTAGTCCACCTCATCAACCTATGTCCCCTACCATGAAAACCCTTTCTCATAGATATTCTCCACTTCCTTATTCACATCATTCTCATTTACATGCACATAAGTACTCTCTTACCACTCGACCTTAGATAATTTTACAATGCCTTTGTCTCCTTGAATATCGTGGAGGGCCCTCACCTTTCACTATCATCAGATAGTCTTCACTCCTCACACACTTGGGCGCATCACACTTTCTCCCCTTCTAGCACTATCCATTATTTCTAGTGTCTACTCTTCCACTTCATGCTCCACACTCCATGTGTACATTTTCTAGCATATAAACTTCACTGGTACACACATTATACCATCATTACCATATGATACACTCTCATGCTATGGTTCACACTTGACTATTGAGGACACACTACATCAATGAATCTCACATTTCACACTTCACGCTCTATTTTTCATGAGGTATCTTTTCTTACATCTACTCGCACATGACATACCCATTTCTTGATAACGAACTATTGTTCTATGGTTCATTCTTGACTACGAGGGGGTATTTATAAATGAAAATCATTTACATCAAATCTAATGGGGGAAAATGTAACTCCTCCCATCTTCACATCTTGCATACCATACCATCACACTCATACAACATTTACATATCTTGGTTGCATTTATTCTTGCTAGCTTATACTACTTACATGTTGCACTTTTCTTACTATGCTAGAAGCATGATTCTTAGTATGTCATTATCTTTTTCTATATTTGTACTAGAGATTTTTTACTTTCCAAATTTAACTTAATAAAATGAAATAAAAAAACAAATTGAGCTCGATGACGGTGGGGTTTATGATACCCATGATAATGAATGTTGATATTATTAGACAAATCTCCTTATTCTTTCACCAATGAAGAAACCTACGAGATCGAGCCACTAAATAAAATATATTAGATAAATGGGATGATGATTTGCTTGGGAAAAGTTGATTCCAAGAATCCAAAGGGACTTCCTTGGAGAATGTCATCCCATTTTGATACAATTAAGCGATTGATAATAATGAAAAAGATATGAAAATGAGATAAGAAATGAATAATGGATAAGAAGATTTAGAAATCAAAATTGAAGGGAAAGTCTTGTGTAGCCTCAAATGTGTCCCAAGAGAGGGTGTATGTAATCTAGACAAATTCAAAGTAGTCATACCAAAATTTGTTTGTTTCTTATTGGATCTCGTAGAGGAGATCAATTTGATCATCGATGTCTTCAAAGTCAACAAAAATCATATTGCACGCAGTGTAAGCTCGTGGAGAATGTTGTAATATTTCAAAAAGAAGGGTTTTTGAACTATTGGGAGGTCGTAGATAATTGTAATAGGATGGTACCGACTAGGTACTACCACCTAAAGTAAAGTCATGCTTGCAGAGACGATAATTCAAATATAAAATATTGAAAAAAATTGATACTAAACTGATAAATTAATTAAAACATGTAGATTGACAGAGATCACTAGTGATTTAGAGGAATTGTGAGTGATTGGAAAGAATCAAAGGCAATTCAAGTAATCACTAGTGATTATTGTGAAAATGATAAATTTTTCTAAAAATGATAAACAAAGCTTTTGAGTGACGATTTTTTATTGTTTTTTTACGAATTGAAAAATGATTAAATAACACAAAGAAATACCTCCTGATGTGGACATAGGCTGAAAAATATCTCCAAATGCTAGATGGAGCTGATTGAAGTTGATGCCAATTGTTGAGCTTCCTAGGAAATGATTGATGAAAAGGCTATCAAAATGATGTTTTGTAAGAGATTGAGGTTGATATATGTCCTTGATGATATCTATAATGATGTAGATTCGTTGCGGGTCAAATAAAAAGTGCAACAACATGCAAAATAATTTTTAAAATCCTTGAGAGAGGAACAAAACTACCTTTTATAATTTAATCACCATCGATATAGGAATTTCAGGGAAAACATTTAGAAGTTGTTAAAACCACTTCCTAAATGTTAATTTTGGGTAAATTAGTGCTGGAAAATGGTTGTAAATAGGTTGCACAAGTTGGGGTAAAATGGGTTAGAGATGATTTTGAGATGGTTAAGTGGTTTTAAACGGGTTGAAGATAATTTGGGATGGGTAAATAGTAATTTATGAGGGCGTAAAACTTGATTTTATGAATCGGGGAAGTTGAATTATGCTATGTATTTGTAGTGATAATTTTTAGATTATGTGTGTATAGAGGGAAGTGGGTGGGTAATGAAAACTTGGTGTTTATATTTACCCCTTTTTGTCTAGTAGTTTATGAAAAAAAAACTACTGGATAAAATGGTTTGAGAAAGTTTGCTTCAATGCTTGAGATAGATCATCCCCCTTCTAACTGGGGGTGATTGCGATCTGATACGGTAGGATCACCAATTTGATTGATTTGATTGGATAATGCATTTTTTTAAGTTTCCCCAATAATCATTGGCAATTAAGAAGGATTGTTGGCGATTTTAGAGAATCTTCGATGATTAAAGAAATCACTAGTGATTCTTGTGCGGTATATTTGGCAATTATAAATAGTCGATTTGGATATGAAATTTTTCTTTTTTTTGTGCAATTTACGATATTAGAAGTTTAATTAATTGATTTGTGATTGATAATCGAGTGATGGAGGTCGCAGGAGTGTCTCGGAAGGTAGAAGAGGCCCACTAGAGTTGAGGTAGTGCCTTTGTTTTGTCATTTTTTTGGGTTTTAATTTTCTTTTTTATAATTCCCATATGGGGGCATGTTTTAGAAAATTTCAGAATCACCAATTTTTTTTTGAATTGTGGGAAATCTTGATGGAACACCGATGATTGGGGTGAATCACTAGTGATTGATGTTTTTGTGTAAATTTTAGAAATCTATCCAGGATCACTGGAATCCTGTCCCAAAGGCATTTATCGAATGGTGGTGAGCACAACCTCGCTTGAGGAAGTAGACAAGTATAGGCTCATGTGGAGGGAGTGAATCGAGGTGGTGATGGAGTTGGTGGTGGTGTAGACATAGAAGCTCTCGACACTACTATTACATGATTAGAGGCTGAGAAGGCCGCAACGAAGGCTGAGCGTGATACTATGGATTCCGAGAGGGATAGTTTAAGGGTGGAGAATTATGGGATGATTGGTGAGAGTGATGGATTGAGGGGTGATTGGGATCATCTAGGTCAAAATTTAGCATAGGATGTAGCTGATCAAGATCATTATAAATAGTAGAGAGAGATCTTGAGAAGGGCTCTCGGGATTAGAGGTACTTCGTGACATGTCTTTGAGTTAGAGGTAACTAGGGCTCAGGCTAGTGTTTAGATGGAACCACATGATATGGTTATCTTAGGTAACTACTAGTCATTACATGATGAGCTTACCTATTATGAGGATCTAGTGATATAGAACATACCTACTACGCTTTGTTACACAACATATTTGGCTCGTAGATGAGAAGGTCTTAGTGTTAGTGCTAGGAGTGTGAGTCACCACTTAAAGTTCTAGATGGAGGTGGTCCCTATGGGGAAGTCCCACTAGAGGACTAGATGGAGGTGACGGTGGTTTTTGTTGTGCTCGGGTGAGAAACATTTATGGGAGTGCTTTCTTTTCAGGTGTCAAGTTTATTGGATATATGTACTATATTTTGATGTATATGGCTCTTTGTGAAGCTTATTTTTGATATATATGTATTTGACATACGAGTATTTTGAGACTCTTGATGATGACAGAGACATTTTGATGTGTCAAATGATTATATATGTATGTATGTGATGATTTTGATCCATGATTCATGTGTTGGTGTTTATGTGATGTGATTATTGTATTTAAATTGTTGTATGTTTTAATATCATATAAGTATTTGGTAAATGTGGATGCTATATGGAAGTTTTTGATAGATGTTGATGTGGATAGATGATGGTGTTATTATGTTATGGATGTTTTAACTTTAATGTGATCTTAAATGTCAAAATGTGTTTTACTTCTTATATAAGAATAAATCATGGAATGATTGGTTTATACTAGATTTGATACATATGTGATGGGAATTAATATGGTGAAGGTGCGTGCACTTTTGGCATTTATAAAAATGTTAACATATGACTAACAATGGGTAGTCACACATAGAATCTTGGATATAGATAGAAGTGAAATGCATACCTTTCTAGGACATGGGAAGGTTAACATATGTAGGATGTGTGGGAGAGTAGGTTTTACTTTTAATGGTTTTATAGAGAGATGCCCTAACTTTTTCATATTATTTTTTGCAAACCGATCGATGTGGGAATTTTTCCTTGATGGGAAGGATGATCAATGCGGGAAGCTTTCCTAGGATGATTTTTGAAGTTTGATCGATGCACGAAGAAGCCTTTTTAATGGGTACCCATTTCTTAGAGGGAGTGGTCTATAATTCACATTTTTGATTCGGATAGCCATCCTTTGAGGGATTGGTCTATGATTTTGATAGGTAGTTGTCCTTTAAGGGATCAATCTACTTTTTTTTATATTGTAATTTTTATGTTTTGATAGCTACCCTTCGAGGGATCAGTCCATTTTGACAATATACATCTATGGATATTTTTGATTTTTATCCCGAGAGTAATCCCTAATAGACCATTTCAAGGAGGGGAAAAGATGTGTTCACAAACTACACATGTGTGCCCCATGACATGTCTTTGGTTAGTAAACAAGGTGGATGGATGTAATGATTGTTAGGTTCCTACTCATGAGGAACTTGTCCATATGAAAGATGTGATGAAGATAACCATGGTGCTCATCTTTAAGGTTTTGAGGATAGTGATGGGAAGAACCACATACTTTAAAACCATTAGGATGATAAGGTGACCGGTTAGTGGTGAAATAAGATCTTTGATGTGACTAACATCATAATGGTTGATGTGTTAACAACATAAAGTCCACAAATGCAAGGAATTTAGAGGTTTATTTTTAGGTATACCATCAAGGAGGCTAGATGATAAACTCCCGACCCATATTTGTGAGTGATGAAAAATGGACTAATCTAGTTAGGGATAAAATTTCCACATTTACTCCTTTTCATACTAGTGAATTTTTTATTTTATTTGAGAACAAGATCACTTATGTTAAATTCACATTATAATACATGTTTTTTATATGCACGTTTGATGTGCTCTTGATAAAAATGATGATGTCCGAGAGCTGTTAAGCCTTTTTCATCTAGCAATTCTAATTGTGCTAGATAGTCTTGTTGATAGACCTCATCATGGATGAAATCTCTGAGGGATATGTGGAGTGATGGAATTTTAAATTCAAGGGGTAAGACCACCTCAGAGCCATATACTATAGAAAAGGGATTAGCACATGTAGGAGTAAGGATGCTAGTTTGATAATCCTAGAGAGAAAACAAGATCTGGAGATGTCAATTCTTGCGTGGTTTGTTGACAATTTTCATGAGAATTTTATTAAGTGTCTTGTTAGAAGTCTCAATTTATCCATTTTCTTATGGATAATATGGTGATGAAAATATTATTTTGATGTTAAATGTGTCACACAGTTTCTTAACATCTTTGTTTTTTAAAAATATTTTCCATTATCAGTGACAAGTTTGTGAGGGATGCCAAAGCGACATATGATATGTTGATAGATGAAATCGATGATTTTATTATCTTTAGTAGATGTTAAGGGAATGGATTCTACCCATTTAGTGAAGTATTCAGTGGTTGTGATGATAGAGTGATGTTGTTGTGATGAACGAGGATTGATAGTGCCAATGAGGTATAACCCCATTGCGAGAAAGGCCATATGTCTTGAGTGGGTTATAAGGCTTGACTAGGGATGTGAGTGAGATTCGAGTGTTGTTGACATTTAACGCATTTATTGACATATGCACAACAATATTGATTGATAGTAGGCTAATAATAGCCCATTCGGGAGACACATTTAGCCACAGTGTACCATTGAAATGTCCACCACATATACCGTCATGGAATTATTTAATGGATTTAGTAGATTCGTGAGATTTAAAGCATCTTAACAAGAGGCCATGAAATATGAGTTTATAAATAACACCACCTAAATTGATATAGAGGGTAGCGTGTTGGAGGAAATATATTTTAGTGTTTCTAGATAGATCAAGAGGAATCTTGGATTTCGAAAGATAATCAAATGTCTGAGTGTACCATAGGCCAGTTGGATTATTTTTTTTGATGTTGATAGAGGGGAGTTAATTGTTGTGGCATGGTTGATCAGGTCCATGGAAAACAATGAAGAACTTAGAGTTATCAGTTGAATCATTAGTTGATAGGGGATGATGGATGTTAAAGAAGTCATGGTGTCCATGAACTTGTTAGAGGATTGTGGAACTATTTGGATGGTGTAATGATGAAAGGATTCTAGGAGGAATTCAACAATGGATTTATATTTTTTTAGGATATCATTTTTCACTAATAAATTCCTTTTGATTTGGTTGATGACAAGTTGTGAGTCTCCGTAGATGTCAAAGATTTGCACACTAAACATGAAGGTAGTTTGGAGACCCATGATTAAAGATTTATATTCAACCATGTTATTAGTACATTCAAAGTTTAATTTAAATAATAGAGGGATGAGAGTCCCGCAAAGAGGTATAATGATGATACTTTGAAACTCTCCTTGGCTGAAACTTAGATCCATCAAAGAAGAGTGTCATTTTGAGAGGGGTGTATTCTTGATTGATAATAGTGTTGATGGATTTTTCAAGAAATTGTTTGTGAGGTGGTTGATTGTCCGGGAGGGGAGCTTTGGTGAGTTGATCAGCGATGGATTTTCCTTTGATGTATTTTTGTAGGATAAATTCAAGATCAAACTCGGTCATAAGAATAAGCCACCGAGTGATGCGGTCACTGTGATATGGTTTAGAGTGCATGGTTTTAAGTGGATTGAAATTGGTGACAACATAAGCCTAATGGTTAAAAATATTATGATGGAGCTTGGAAGTTGCAAAGTAAAAGGAACAACACAACTCTTTGGCTTTAGTATAATGAGTTTCCTACTCTTGGAGAGTGTGGCTTATATAGTAAACGACATGCTCAAAACCCTTCTCATCTTGGTGAGCAAACATGACACCTAAAGCATTATTTTTGGCAGATATATAAAGGTAAATGGCTCTCCCTCTCATGGAGGTGTGAGAAAAAGTGGCAATGGGAGGTATTGTTTAGGGTCATTGAAGGCATTTTGACAATTGTAGTCCCATCTAAAGTTTTCATCTTTACGAAGGAGGTAATGAAAAGTTTGAGAATGATTTGAAAGTTGTGATATAAATAAATGGGTGGATTGGAGCTTACCTTGAAGGATGCAAATATGTTTGAGGTTTGATAGAGGATGAATTTCAATGATAGCTTTGATATTAGTGAGGTCTACTTTAATGCACTTTGAATAGATATGGTGAACCCTAAGAGTTTACAGGTGAGGATACCGAACACACATTTAATAGGGTTGAGATGAATAAAGTATTAAATAAGATGGATGAAGATATCATCGAGGATGGAGATATGATCTTTATGATAATTCTATTTCCCTAAGAGATCATCAACATAGTCTTCTATGGTTTTGTGGATAATATCATGAATAATATATGTCATGGCACGTAGATAAGTATCCCTCACATTATTAAGTTTGAAGGGTATAATACGATAATAAAAGTACCCTAAGGAGTGATGGATTTTTTTTTTTTTGATCATATGTGGTGATAAGGATTTTTATAACCAAAGAACCCATCTTTAAGGGAGAGCATATCATGGTGATTTGGTAGATCGACGAATTAGTCGATGTTTGTGTAGACACAAAATCATGCACTTTGGGTATATATTTAGTCCCGATTGAATACCATTATTCATATGTTTCCTTAGTAAGAAAAGTACTAATTAACCCATTTCTTTAGCCACCTTTCTTTGATTTTTGTTTCCACTTTTGGTCTTATATAATTACTTTCCTAGTCTACCTTTTTATATCTCGGCATTTATCATCCTATACACTAGCACCTAGCCAATACGCTAAAGATAAGGTGCCCTCATCCGCTCCGCTGGGTGACGCTGACCTTAGTATAATTTTTTCTTATATTTTGGGTCCTTTTTTCCATTTGATCATCTTATCTTTTTGGTAGTCAAAATTTTCAGGGTTAATTAAAAATTCAAGCAAATTAATTATATAAATATAACATTATGTGATCATAATAAGAGACCAAGAACTAAGCATTATCTATTACCACCTAAGGTTGCATCCATCAAGAATTTAAGAGCTTTATTACATCCATCTAGCTCCATCAAAGGGACACAAGGGCTGGTTATTCTCAGTATATACTTCATAGGATGGAAGTTCATTCTATTCCACTCACACATCTAATACATTTCTTTACATCTAGCTTATTTGCTTGCTATCAAGTGTGACACGCACAAGAGCCACCTAGGGCATGATTTTGCACACACACATATATAACTACATTGGGTATGAGATATAGTGTAATGATCAGTCTTAGGATCACCATTATGATAGTTGAGGACATCCAGACCCCTCATTTCACATCTTTCTTTTTTAGGATTTGATGTCTCTTTGAGAGTTTTACAGGTCATTATTTCATTGTAGGTTTACAACAACCTTGATGATCATTGTGTAACCTCATAGCGACCAAAGGATAACAACATTGAAAACCTTATAACCACTAAGAGGTAGTTTTTGAGCATTTTGGTGGACACAAGTACCCAAAACCAAGCGTAGAGTGCCCACAGTGCCCTGTCCCTCACCGTGTGCTTAGTCTAGGAAGATCATTAGCTCACATAATTTTTATGAGGATCTATGAGAAAATCTCCCTCTCTGTTCACCCGATCAGCACTTTGACACTGTTTAGATTTCATTATGAACCAACTAATTCAGTCTTACTCCTTTGCACTTAGGGTTTCACATTTTTAGCTCAACTTGCTTGGCTTAATTTTTGTACTTTATTGTTTATTCATCTACCGTTATAATAGAAATTATATTTAGACATTTATTTCCATAATTTTCTTATTATTTATGGTGAACCCAATATTCGAATCCACCTTCTCCTTCAAAATCTTATTATCTTATCACTATGGCTCAATCTTATGGAAAATTCACTAATCCCACCTTAAAGACCTTAATGATCATATTGCTAAACATCCATTATTTGTTTCTCATGAGGAAGCCACCAACCTCACAGAGCTTAATGGTTCCACCACTATTCCCACCTCCATTGCTACTCAAACACTTGCTTTTACTCTTCCACCCATTTCTACCATCCCCTTTTCTGTCCCTACTCCCACTAACCACTTCACTCCACCTCTTATTTCTCACATGTGGAAAGTTTCTTCCACTGAAACTCAAGATTTATCCTCCTTTTATCAATACCTTCAAGAATTTTTTTGGATACTTCTCATGTGTCTCCATCTTTGGATTCCACTTTATTAATACACACTCCATTCACACCCACCATCTCCACTTACTCATTTCCTCCTAATTTCATCACCCCAAGCTTCCCATTTTTAATGGGCATGGTGACCCATAAGAGAATCTTTGAGCATTCCATGTGGCCTATCTAGATTTTGCATATGATCACATTCTTCTAGCTAAGATATTTCCTCGTAGTCTCTAGGATTATGATATGTGTTGGTTCTATGACTTACCTGTCCACTTGGTTACATCTTTCATGCATCTAGATGATGCTTTTATTACTCATTTTTCTATCAAAATCGACTTTAAGATGTCATACGTGATACTTGTAAAACTTAAGAAAGTATCTAATGAACATTTAGTAAACTATGTCTTACTATACAAAAACAACCTAGCTAAGATGTCTAATGTGCTTGCGGACTCTGAGCTTCAATATTTATTAATTCAGAGGTTATTTCCACCTCTCCAGGAGAGTGTTCTCTTAAATAAATCTCCATCAATTGATCAAATATGTCACACTATCAAGCTACACAAAACTAAACTCTTATCTATAGGCAAGAATAAGTATCAGGAACAAGCTTCCTCCTATATACACTTTCAAAGTAAGTCACCTTTTAAACCAAACACGAAACCTACTGAAGATAAGGTCATTGGAAATGTTGTCTCTAATAGTAAAGAACTTCATTGGTAACTTCTGAAACATACATATACAAAGTTGACTATTGCTCCACATCTCATATTACAACAAATTTTTTGAGAGAAATCTTATTATGATTCCCCCTCCACTCAACTTGGATCCATCTCATCCTAAAGGTCGAAACTAGAATGAGAACTTTTGATACAACTATCATCAATGTGTTGGACATTCTATGGATAGGTGTTTCAAACTTTGCACTATCATACAAGATATTATTGATGATAAAAAAATTGAGATTCAAGAGCCTATGTCCTCTGTACCAATAAATGAAAATACTAAGCTCAAAATATTCAATAATTCACTTTTAAAACATGACAACAAAGCGGATGATTCCTGGACCAATTATACATATTGCATAATTCATCCTCCTACATTGGGGGCTCTTGATTTCCTAGTTTCTCACGCTGACATTTCTCCACCAATAATTTATTTCTTTAATCATGATTGTCATGCTACGTTATGTTTTGATCACTTTCACATCAATGCTTCTAATGGATCCATCCCTATCAATAAGACCAAAGTTAATCCATCATGGCATATTAGCGCATGTTCTATTCCACTTCTTATTGCTATTGGCTATCCACTCTCAAAAATTTCATATCCAATGGATAAATCATATGGGGTCATTAAGATTTAATTTATTCTCAATCCTCTCACCATGTTTGTGCCCTTCCTTATAGCATAAATAATCAAAGGGTGTGACATGCTCTTAGGTCTCAATTGGATTCACAAGTCTCAATCTATTATCTCCATGAATCACTTGCATCTAAAGTTCATTCACAATAATCAAGTCATCTCTATCAATGGTGTGCCTCCATCCACTCTATGGTTGCAACCTCCTCTTAAGGTTTCCATTGCATCACCTAGTCCATATAGTTCCCCATGGCCTATTGAACCTAAAGCATAATCCACTCCTAGCTCACATGTTTTCACATGACTTGCATAGTCTCATCACTTTGTTATTCCATTACATTAGTCTAAGTCCATCACCGGAAAACTCCTTTATCTAGGCATACTTCACCGCCTTGTTTCACTTCACATAGGTGTGCACCACTTCCATGCTCTCCCCCACATAGGCATCCATCACCTCCATGTTTTTTTACACAAAATATCCCACTATATTCTCATCAATCACATTCATATAGACTTCATTCACCTGTGTAACGTCTATCTCATCTATCACCACTCTTAGGGCATGGTCACACGCCTTCATCACCATAAACATCAAGTAGATGATCTTCATTCATTACTTTTATCGGATAAAACATTCATGACAACACACTTGGGAGGAGTCACACTTATTTCTTCCCCCTAGAATTTCTACACATCTTATACTCTCATCACATCACATGTAGATCTTCACACACAACATACATTAGTATCTTCATTACCCGATGATGCACTCTCTTGCTTTGATTTGTATTTGAATTTTAAAGGCATTCTATATAAATGAACCTCACACACACTACATAATAAATACTACACATCACATTAAACACTTCGCATCTCACATATTCATCTCCTTCTTGTAGCATCTACTCTACACATTCATGATATATATTTTTGACATATACTTTAACAAATTGTGGTCATTACCCTACAATGTACTTTATTTCCATGGTCCATAATCGACTGGTGAGCATCTACATGTCAAATGGACCTAACCACACTCACACCTTTAATAATAAACTTACTCATTCACTTACACACTTACACTCTATGCATTATGCATTGACGATCATATCTTTCCAATACACACATTCAAACCATTTTCTCGATGATGCACTCTTGTTTATGGTTCATTCTTAACTATTGAGGGGGAATAAATAAATAAAATTAATTGCATACACATCCATTCACATCCACTATGGGGCACGTGGATCCTATCTTTCACACTCGCATTCCATTTCTTCTCATCCAATACATAGTGCATATCTTGATCACATTTAGTCTTGCTTACATTTACTTATTACATGCACATCTTATTAAAAATTCTATATAGATATCTTGTATGTCTTTATCTTTATCATACAAACATGCGTGTTCACTTTCCTCTCTAGTTGTGACCATAAATTCTACAAATCTATACACATAACATGGATGTTTGGTGCAAGACCTAGTGCTAGTGCCACAACAACTCCTAGGGGCATCCAATTTTGTACGTTATAGGTGCTATTATTTTATTTTGTTTCATAACACACTACTTTATCATATTATACATGTTTTGTCATACTATTTATCTTTTCTAACATGTTAATGGGTGCTTCATATGTAACATTTGTTATGCATGCCTATTTTCCACCATGGCTATCTGTTACTTAGTTTGCTCTTGCTTGTCAATGTTTGCCACTATTTTGCAAGATTTTCCCTTTGTCTTGTGTACACACTTGTATTCTTTAAGATTCGTCATCCTTGATTTTCTTATGAAATCATGAGTGGTGTCCCATGTTTGCAACCCACTTTTCATGGTCTACATTGTATTATTCTCGTTTTAGCTTACACATTATCTCGTAATTAACTTCTACATGTGTTTTTTTCTTTGTTTCTACTAACACTTGTCTCCTATCCACTTTGTTTAAGTGTGATTTGGTTTCTACTAAGCACATTCCCTTCCCCTGCAAGGTACCATTTAAACACAATGACTGGTCCTCTTTTGGGTCAAATACTCCTTCAACGATGTTGCATATGCCACAAATGAAAGGGGTCATCATTTGCATGAATCATTCACCCCATACAACATTATATAGTCATCAAAAAACACAACATAGTACCAAGACAACACAATTTTCAGTTTCATGGATCAAATCACACTTGGGTCCTTAGCATAACATGGACCTTCATGGATGCCTATAACCGGGGATAGTTACATAACATTTGGAAGTTTAGCATAGTCTATAGAACTCCAAATGAAGGCTTTTACAAGGCACATATTCCTTAGAACTTTCATGCTGGTTTGAATTGTTTAAATTTTGCACACCATCTGCAAAGTGGTGTCTTATATTATGGGAAGCGATTCTGGTGGTGTCCTACATTATAGGAAGTAGTTAAAGGATAACACTAGAATTTTTCCCCTGCACTTATTTCATATCATTAACATGATATCAGCCCAAAAAATTGTGACCAACACAACTAACGTGAGATCACCCAAAAAAATTGTTCATCTACAACATCTTCAGGATCCTTTCTACACTATTTCCTCATCACCGATCAAGAACACATGTTCCTTTTTCATATTTTCATATTCTACATACTTTTTACACACACAAAGACACACTCACACACACACACACATGTGTATTTGACTACTTGTTCGTTCTTCTCTTTTATAGGTCTCATGTCCGTATGGGAAGCAAAGTAGTTAACATCACTTCACAACATCAACAACATTGAAATTGACATCAAAAAGTACATCTCAACATATAAACATGAATTTCCACCCTATGTTGAGTTTCATCATCACTTTTAACATTTTTTCCTCCTTAGTAGGCTTCATTTTAAGAAGACCCTCTAAAAATTAATTTCAAATCATTGGCAAATATCAAAAATTGACTTTCGAATCATTGGCAAATATTTCAAATCATTGGCAAATATCTCAAAAGACCTTTTTGTGGAAAAGGCAATTTCATAGAGAACATTTTTCCCTCATTTCACAAAGTTATTTGGGTAGGTTGGTTAGGGGTTTGGCGGTTAAGGGGCTAGGTAGGTGATGGGTGACGGCTAAGGGTTAGCCATAGGGGTTGTGTAGGTGCATTGGCCGTGTGAGGGGTTATATGGCTAAGGGTTTTACGGGCATGTTAGATGGGGTGGGAGTTGGATGGATAAGGGTTGGGCAGGTGGGATGGAACGGTGAGGGGTTAGATGGCTAGGGATTAGGCGGGAGCATTGGATAGGTGAGGGGTTTGATGGCTAAGGGTTGTGCGGGTGCACTAGATGGGGTGGGGCTTGGACGGAAAAAGGTTAGGTGGGTGGGATGGATGGAAAAGCGTTGGCCATCTAATGGTTAGATGATATAGTGTTGACGAGATAAGGGTTGGGTGGGTGGGTTGATGGTTAAAGGTTGGTCGGGTGGGTTGATCGGATAATATGCGCACGATATGCGCATGATATGATTTGAAATGGTGGTGAATTACATTCATAAGCTCTTATATATGTGTAAAATCTAGGTGAAATTAATAGTATAAGGGACATGTCGGTCGAATTTTTTGTGAATAAGTCAACTGTGAACCAAAAATATTTTCCAATTCGAATATCCATGATCCTCGATTTTTGTGAGTTTACGAAAATTTACAACTAAAAATTTCTCTCGGTCCTTAGCATCCACACTTCACACTTTTATCACTCCACGCTTTGTACTTTCCCTTGTACACTCTTTCTATGCCAATATACATGGTTATTAGGTATGCATATCTATCTACTTTATGTTACCAATCTTTTCGATCACTAATATAAAGTGAGGGAAAATTTAGATACAAAAGCATGCACTTTAGGTATCTATTTAGTCCTGATTGCATACTACTATTCATATGATTCCTAAGTAAGAAAAGTACTAATTAACCCATGTATTTGGCCACTTTTCTTTGCTTTCTATTGCCACTTTTGGTCTTACACCCTTACTTTCTCAAAGTATCATTTTTATATCTTAGAATTTATCTTCTTGGACACCAAAGGCCCACCAAGAAGCCAACGTTGGGTGCCCTCATCCTCTCTATGTGACCCCGACCTTTTTACCTTCTTCACATCTTTTGGGTCTTTTTAGCCATTTGAGCATCTTATATTTTTGTTAGTCATCCTTTTCGGGGTTAGTTATGAAATTCAATCAAAGGAATTATATAAATATAAATTTATGTGATCATAATAAGGAACCAAATGCTAAAAATTAGCTATCACCACCTAAGGTTGAATCCATCAAGCATATAAGAGCTCTGTTTCATCCATCTAGCACCATCCAAGGGACACAAGAGATGGCTATTATATATACACTTCATAGGAGGGAATTTCATTCTATTCCATTCATACATCTAGCTTATTTTCTCGCTATCAAGTGCAACACACACAAGAGCCACCTAGGGCATGATTTCATACACACACATATAAATACATTGGGTTTGAGATGTAATGCAATGATTAGTCATAAGATCACCATTGTGATAGCTGAGGAAACTTTTAACCCTCATTCTGCATCTTTATTTTTAGGATTTGATGTCTCTTTGAGGGTTTTGTAGGTCATTATTTCATTGCAAGTGTACAAAACCCTCGGAGATAATTGTGCGAACTCATAGTGGCCAAAGTTGAAAAATAATGAACACCTAAAGAACACTCAGACAAGGTTTTCTGAGAATTTTGGTAGACACATGTGCCTAGAAATAGGTCTATGGTGTCCACAGCCACCCATGTCCCTATCCGGGTGCCTCAGTCCAGGAAGATTGTCAACTCACATATTTTTCGGAGGCTTTGTATGATGATTCTCCCTCTATGTTCACCTAGTCAACACTTTGACACTATTCGATTTCACTTTGTCAACTAACTAAATCAATATTAATCATTCTTTCCACTTAGGGTTTCATATTTTCTAGCTTATCTTGCTTGGCTTAAATTATATACTTAATTATTTATTCATTTATATCTATAGTAACAATTAGATTAGGCATATAAATTCACATTTAGCTTAATCACTTTGTAAGAGGGAATTCATCTTTAGGAAAAGTGAGATTGATATATCGTAAATCAACACATTACATAAATTTCCCAAGGCTTTGGTTATGTGTATATTATTAGAGACCCACCATGGATAATAAATGGGTATGATGAAATTAGTGGAGAGTAGACGTTGTAACTCTTCTTTGATAAGTAGACCTATGCAATATTGCATCCTACGTAGTATTTGTTTGACTGGTTTGGAATTTGGATAAGTGATGATATTATGGACGACAATGTTGGGATTGATACTGGAATATCACTATATGACCAAGAAAAGGCTTGACTATATTTGGATAGGAAGGTGGTGAAGTTGTTTAACTCCTATGGATCTAAATATTTTCTAAATTTAACTATATAATGTTCCCAGTAGAGTTCCTATATTAATGTTAGTAGTGGATTCATTGAGGAGTGTTGAGGTGTTAGGTGGTAAGAATTTATGAAGGAAATGATCCTCTACCCCTTATGAGAGAGCATATATTGGTCATTCGACATTGAAGGATGTTGATAGTGGGTGAGTATTATTTTATCTTTTTAGTATATATGAGCTAAAGTGTTTTAGTATCATGACTAGTTTGATAAGTCAAAGGTCCTAATGTAATAGTATTGACTAAAAAATTAGGGGAATGCAAACAAGCGTGTCATCATTATCCATGAAATCATCATGTGTAGTGTTATCATGAAATTACAGCACCCTTGAATGGCCTGATATGTGGATGGGGCATTTGGTGTAATTTGTGTAACATTGGATCATCTCTCAAGCTATGGGACTTGCGGATTGAGATGAACCTCTAGAGAAGGTTGGTTCCTGCTCCTAAACTACTTGCCACAAGCTACTCTCAATGTAGGCACAACTATCTAATCCTATCCTAATATTCTAAGGGACAATGGAGAGAGTGTGTATGAAAAAAATCCTACACTAACAACAATGATAGAATAGAAAAGGAGGTTGTTGATCACAAATATAATTGCTTGAAATGAAGAGAGGTGAGTAATGGAGAGGGTGGAAAAAATGCACTATAGGCCAAGGATAAATTCACATAGTACACCACTTCAGACCCATTAAACATAGCTCCCAAAACCTGCAATAGACATCAAGAGATATGCACAATATACCCTGTAATGGTGAGAGGCAAGAAGAGAAAATAAGATATGCAAAGGATGGACAAGATGCATCACAATTTTTTTATTGCTCCATGAATTTACACAATACATCATTAGTGGGAAATATGTAAGAAAATGCCATTACAAAGCATGGAGAGGAGGCTTAAGCTCCATATTCAACCCTAGCAGAGAAGAAAGAGAGAGGGGTAGGATAAAAATGACCAATTCCACTACAAATGAGCCCAAGATTACAATTTATAGAATTGAGAAGGAGAGAGATAGAAGAGATCCCAAAATATACTTTCTAACAACTTACAAGATGCAATAAATGAGTGAAATTAATGGTATTTTTCTTGCAAAGGACTCCCTATACTATCCCATAACTTGCAACAATGAAAGAATGATGACCATACCTCTTAATTGCACTCCCAACCACCAATAAAATAATTGTTATGAACCTAGCCTATTTTCCTTTAAAATGTCCCTTGAATCTACATCAATTCTTGAATTTATTGGTTGATGTGTGATGGAATCAAAGCCACGATTCTGATGAGTATTCATTTGTGCAAATTTGTTGATAATTTCTCAAGATATGAGGTTCTCGAGTGTAGGCGGATGTTTTGAGTTTGCACAGTTTGCTTGGCCTTCACGGACTCACAATTAATATATTGGTTTGAAATATCATTTAGATATTGCTCTCTTTCTTCTAAAGTTTTGTGCATGGTTTTAATGAATTTGGGAATTTTAAAATCTAGGGCCCACCTTGATTTTTTGTTATTTATATATAGGTAAGGGGCTTGATTTAAAGTGTTTAAACTAGCTTGACTTGGCCACCCTTGCCAAGATGGATTTTATTTTACATCACCAAGCACTCACATTGGTCGATCTCCTTTACCTTGTGTCCTTCCCCACCATTTTTATTTTGTGATGACATTCCTTCCACGTTCCAACCTTTGATATGTTGCATGGGATGTGTTTATGTTGGTTGGCCGGATTACATACCCAAATCAACGTCTCATATCACCGCCTCGAAATCCAACTCATTGTGTTGAGGAACCGATATGCATTGATGACCGATCCACTCTGGATGCATGCCTAGCCACCTTGTGCCATGTCAACACCTTATTTTTCAGCCCACCTCTTTACATTACGTTTTTCAACACCTTGCTGATTGAATCATTCATCCCCTCAAGGGCTCCTTCTACTTTGTTATTACAATGCAATGACCTATTATCGAGCTTGGATTCATGTGTCCATATTGACCCACTAAATAATCGATCCCTAAGTTACATACATTATGTGCTTTACTCATCTAACGGGAACTCCTCTTACTCATGGCTCATGCTTCGTGAACTTCTCAAACCCAACTCACTCACATAAAAGGGCTTCTAACACCATCTTTCTCTTGCGTTGGTTCATCCATGCACATTTTCACCCATATGGGCTATTGACCATCTTTCCACCCGTACTGACCTCCTCGCGGGCATTTAGGTGATTTTGGGGATTAAATGCCCGTGTCCTAGTGTGGCTCAAAGTTATTCAAACCCAATTTGGTTGCACAATTCCTTGCAGAAAATTTGGATTTTCTATGAACAAGTCCTAGGAAATTCATGTCATCTTTCCTTGACATACCCGCACATTGACCCAGTGAAAGGATATTGACCAAGCTAAATCCCACACAACTCTTTGCGGAAAATTCGGGCTTCACAAGCCCTCATGTCCCATGGGAAGTTTAGTCCCATTTTCTTTGTATTTTCCACAATGTTTATTTCGTGAACTGAAACTACGGCTTGCTAACTTGAACCTAAAATCCATTCATTGCATGCCCTATGAAAATTTACCAACACTCCTTACCGAGTCGATGACCACTTCACATGCATTGCAATTTTCACACCCGAGCCCGAGAAATAGCTTGGATTGATTTGACATATGTCTGACCATAAGGATCCTGGATCATGATTGAACTCGACGATGAAAATAAATCACCATCTGAAGAGCTCAATCCCATATGATGAACCTACCTTTCACAAAAAAATTAGGTTCTGCGATAGCTCGATGAGTCCTAAGCATCTCGGTCTCCATTGATGGGCTCAACTCACAAAATTTTAGCTCAATTTACTTCTTGTTGACTCCATATAAACATCTCGGTGATATGTTAGCTTGGTCTCCAAACAATTAAAACAACTTAGTTTGTATAGGAATGGGCTCAACTTCTTAGAATAACTTTATCTCTGTTAATACATGAGCTTGGTAACTTTGCAAAAATTCCTTCAAAAGTCATTAACATGAGGCAATCCACCCCTTTAAGCTCGATGGGTCTTCCTTCAATTGTTTGGTTATGCATGAAACTAGCTCGACCACCTAATGAGTAGCTTGGTTTCTAAATAATCAAACTATTCGGTCTTTTAATTAAAATTTCTCGGTGTGTAATAGTGCACGACTCAATCCACATTAGACTCGAGTTCACTCTTTTCCTTATGAGCTAAACTCTCTCCTTAAACAATATATTCACTTCTTTAGCTTTCTAGAAAAACCATTGAATTGATATCTCTTGGAAGGTAATGGGTTGGTCCCATATGTTATGTAACTCAAAAAGCAATTTCATCCTAGTGAATCGGTCTCCTTAAGGAGAAGCTTGTTGGTTGATTTGAACAACTCACTTGCCTCCTAGCTAACTCAGTTCTAGATAGCTTATTAATGAAGAATGTGAGCTCAAGAGCCCTTAGTAACTTGACCACCAACTCACTAGGTCTTCAAGACAAAAAGGTAAACTCTTCTAACCTTTCCAATTTCCTTACAAAATTTAGATCTCTCATTGCTCGAGAACCTATGCAAAGGTGGTTAGAGATGCCCGTAGACAAATTTCTAGAATTATCATTCCTTACAAAGTGGGCCCCTTTACTAATTGTGATAATGCAAGGATGCCCGTTGTCTACTTTTTCCGGGTAGTAAAATTGAGTAACATGTAGATGAGGAGGATATTTTAGGTTCTATGATGGTTTCATATGTGGTATGTGTGGAGGATTTAGAAACTGGTTTCTCATAACCTAACGTGTATTTTTCATGTGGTTTGAGGGAATGTGATATAATTAAGTCGTGGATACCCTACTCATAATGTCTCGAATCAAACCTTTCCACGTGTAACATTGGAGGTACATTTGTGAAAATACTTAGTTATATAAGAATTTGAAATTTGATATGAATGACATGACACGATGTTAATAAGTAGGACATGTAGACAGTGATCGATCCCTCTGTAGACAAGGTTCATTTTTAGATGTGGTGGGCCATAGGATATGTCATGTCCGACATTGGTTTCATACATGGGTTGTTTTTCTTGGTCTAACATAAATATTTTTGTAGTAAGTGAATTATATGTAAGGAGAAGATACTCCACCGAGAGAAAGATGTTACATAACATTGTTTATGGAAGCATCATCTGGTAGTTTTGATGAGAAAATGGTTGTATTAGTAGATGCTACATCAAATGAGACTGAGTTTGATTTAGGAACAAGTACGTTGTTGGAGAAATATGTCATGTGACAGATTTTAAGGGGTTCGGATCTCTGGAACTATCAAGGTGTTACCTTCATGTTCATATTTAATACATCCATGGAGTGTTGATGGGATACAATGCATAATGCGTATATAGTGCCAACCTAAAATCATGTTACATAGGAACTCACCTTCTATAAGTTAGAAGAGTTTGGAGAGAGTTTTAATGCCAACTTTGAGAGGTAATATGATAGTACCCAATGTGGGTGTGATGGTGTCATTGAAATATCGAAGCACGCTTAGTGTCTATGCGAGAATGGTTTTGGGTAGTTGAAGTCGATTGAAGGAATGTGATGATATACTATCGATACTAGCACCATTATGGATCATAACCATCTCAATGAGGATTTCATTGATTTGAATGGTGATGAAGCATGGGAGGTCATGGTACTCTGGTTGTAGTGATGGTATTTCTCAACTAACAAAGGATATTGCAATGGATGTTTTGAGTTTACTTAAAAAATTATGAAAAAAGTTGTGGGTCATTTGAGGGTACTAATATGGATTAGAGAGATTTGATCATGACTTGCATCTCATAAAGGGACATCTTGAATATATCTTAGTGAAGTTGTTTGATGATGAAGGATTGTTTTGTAGTGGTGGATTATGTGTGAGGTATAGTAAGGATGGAAACCTTGGACTTAGTAGGGGGTGTTAGAGTTGATGACTCAAGAGCAAGAAGAATGGATACTTTAGACATTTTTTGATCAGAGGTGTTAGGTTCATGGGTATATGCTCTAGTGGTGATATGTAGTGCATCGATTTGATGAGGATGAGATTTATTAAAAGATTTCTCACTTTCAGTGGTTCTAGGTGTAGATGATGATTTAGATGTAACGGTAGTGGATGTTTTGTGGGATGATTTTGATGTTTTTAGATCCAAGGGGAGAAGGAACTTATTTGAAAGGCTTTTGATAGTAACATTATGGGATTTACAATCCTTTGTATGATGTCCCTATGCACAATGATAATCAAAAATGACTTCAAAGTTATACCAAGAAGGATTCCACCCTTGAGAGCTAGATGACCTAAGAGAAGGTAATTTCATGATTTATTATTGTAGGAGGCTTTCAAGAATTGATATAAAGTCATTTTGAGGTAGATGTCAAAGGAAGTGACACTTCTTTCAATTTAATAGGTTTTGAAGGCACTACCTTTGTTGTAGTTTCTTTCGGTGTATGATGAGGAATGTGTGATTGTGTGATAGTGATTAGTAATTTAGATGAGGGATGTGGCCCTAGAATTGAGGTCGTGGGTTTGATTTTTAATTTGAAGAAGTCAGATGGTCATGGGTTATGATGGTTTATTTTTTAGTTTTAGGGGTATACGAATGTAATGCTTAGCGACATGGTCGTCGTATGAAATTTTCACCATTTGTAAGATAGGTCCCTTTTGTAAAAATTGTGAAGAGATTATAGGTGGTTTAGATGAGGATGAAGTATAGGTGGATAAAGGTGCGTTCTTTTTAATGGTGGGATTTTAAGATGTGGTTGATTCAAAGTTTTTGTTTCTACGATAGAGCTAGTGGTAGATGGTTTAGATGTGGATGATGTTGCCACAGTGTGATTTTCTTTAATTGTGTTTATAGTGTGATGGGTATGAATGTGATTGGTTTGTGGTTGGTTGGTATATGGAGAATTATTTGGTAAGGGTTGTGTAAAAACATATAAATTTTGATTTTGAGGTACATTTGGATTATCTAATAGTAATTCACCTTTCTCAATAAGATCTTGAAGGACATTTTGGAATTAACGTATAGTCATATTTTCTACTCAATTAATATCCTAGGCATGCCGTCCTATCACCCAACTTAACCGGGTGCTCACCCATCCTAACCGGGTGCTCACCCAAGGCACGCGTAGGTACCAATCCCTATTTTATAATATCTTTGTAAGAATGTTTATCAATATTAGTGGGACAATGCACATATATAACTACATGCATTCTAAGATAGAAACAAGGAAACTAGATCTAAGCATAAATGCACCATAATATAGATGAGAACATCATAATACAGGGGGAATTAGATCTATACCATTAGGATCATTAAGAATATAAAAGGTTTGGATCCATATACATAATAAAAAACATACATATCAAGTTCCATGACTCATACATTTAGAACATTCCCATTTTATTAATTCCTCAATATTACAATAGCCAAATACATTAAAGAAACCATGAATGGAGCTAATACAACAACAGGGTCCCCATATATTCTCTATGATAGTTTCATTATAGATATTACACCCATGCTTCCCTTAGCTCCCACTCTCTATACACACATATATTCTCTTTCTTTTTATGACACACCACTCTTTTTCCATGCAAAACAATACATAAGAAGGAACTGGAAGGAATATCCTCTAACCGATTCATCATTACCCAAGAATCATGCCAAATGTCATCATTTCTTTCCCTACTCAAGTATCCTTAGCATGCAGATGCCAGCTAGCCAGTAACTAACTCCACTTTTATAGCTCCTAATCCTCTCATGATAACCGTAATGATACCTAGGAATATGCTTTCCTTGCGCTAAATTTTTCATAGATTAAATTTATCCATAAATGCATGTGGTTTCCTCTTCATGTTTTCTTTTAATGAAAATTTATCACTAGTCCAAAAGTGACTAAGTCGTGAACCCATTCTGCACTGGTGCAAACCTTTGCACATTCCCAAAAGTTACATCTGCGCGTGCCTTTGTGCCCTACTTTCATGTGCCACAACCCTCCATGCCTCAGGTACTTGGTTATTTAAAGGGCTTAACATCACCCCACACTAGCTCGATTTCCACCCATGGAAATCCTTTGTGCTCCCTGAACAAAACTTCAACGACCAAAAATCAGCTAAGGCAAAAGGAACATCACATGCTGCCACTACCTACAAGACCAACTGGATTAACTTGGGGAATTCTACATTTAGTTCCCCCAGTGAAATTTTTCCATGCCTCCAACTCTGTCAATGTATTCCCTAACACATCTCTGCTAAACCGGGTACTTGGTCTAGTGTGATCTCTTCCACCTTTTCCTTCAACTCCTTAATCACCACCACCAGATCTACATAAATACCCTCAAATTCATCAATACGTTCGGTGATGGAGTCCTAAAGTTCACCAATTTAGAACTCTAATTTCTCATGCTTGGTCTTTATCTTATCCTTTTGTGTTGTGGTGTCAAAAATCAACTATGCATGCTCAGAATTGTTAGTTGGGACCTTCTCTTGCAAGGCCTTAAGGGAAGAATCCTCAACTGTTACTCACACGTCAATGATGGGCTTGTACTTCCAATTAGTTTTTAAACCCCTATTTGCTAGTATATTTTCTTCCTTGAGTTGGGTGAGTAAGTCCTCTAACTTAGTGATCTCGGGATTCTACAACGATCTTGTTTTTTCCTTTTCCTTGGTGAGTTCTTCAGTGGTAGGCCCCACATCATCCTTGATGTTGGCTAGCAACATCCCCAAAAGGTCCTCCAGATACTCCATTTCATCACCATAGTTTGTCCTAGCCTAGCTTACCAACGCTAGACATTGCCCCAAAATATTCTTAACTAGGGTGCCCGCTTGATCATATGCCTCCTTGGTTCATGCCTACTCCCCCTTTAACCCTTGGTGCAATCTCTCTATTTCCTTCTCCTTCCCTTTCTTGTCTACAACCAAGGTTTGAAATGTTTCCCTGCATCCAAGATGCATCTTACCACCTCCAAATAAAATTTTATAGTGCATTGAATACCTTCCCATCAATGAGGTGGCTTGGATCCACCACCTTGTATGTCTCTCCTTCTTTCTTATTTAGATGAATGGTCTTAATCATGTGATCATTAACCTAAAATTTAGGCTCCTCTCGCATGGCAACGCAGGTTCTAACTAATCATCTTCCTTATTCTTGTCACACCTCCACCCTGATAACAAATATCCATGCATGTAGTTTATCCAAGGGGAGGGTAACTTGAAATATTATGGGATCATCCATGAAGTCCATATGTGGGGACATAGGTTTCCACTTCTTCCTTTTTTCCTTGTGATTTATTCAATACTTCCTTGATCCTTGAGTGAATTCTTTATCATCCTTTATGACAAAGGAGTCTCCCTTATCCTCTTCCTTTTGTTTGGTGAGCTATCTAGGAAGAGACCCTCATGATGGACTCTTACTTTCCTCCATAGAATGAGCCTTCTCCTTGGCACGCACATCAACCACCACCTTGGTGTCTTCCTCAGCCCTTCTCTTCTCTCTTGCTTGAGCTCAACCTCGAGTTCCTCCCTTAAGGTTGTGGTATCTTCTTCTAAGCCCTTTTCCATTGCTAAATTGGAAAACTCATGTACCTTTTGTCTCTTTTGTTCTGGCTCCTCTCCTCCGGGTAACTCACCTTGCTCACACTCTACTTATGAGTCTTCTATGCTACTCAACTATGATGTACTTACGCCACCACCGCTACCTCAACATGTATAGTATCTTCTCTTTCGAGAAGTGTCTAACTTCCCTTCACCCTCTTCTTCTTCTACTACTACTTGTTCTAGCTTTGGACCACTTTTATTGGTGGGATCAACACTTCATGTGGCCTTAGGAAGGTTTCGTCTCTAACCTCCACCTCAAATCCTCCCTGCATCTTGGGGCATAACTATACAAATACCTAGTGGATGTATCCCTTGATGGTAACATTAACATGTGGGTCCAGATCTAGAAATTAAGTCTTTAAGGCCTCCACACATGTTGTCCTTGAGTTATATTTGTAGGTTCCGCATGCGGTGTGTGCACATTAGCATCCACCTTATCCATGTTGAAGGTTAACTGTTATATGTCCTTTAATCAGTTGATGGTGCACTTCATGTATTTAGCAATGAATGTAAATGGAAGTTTGCACCATGGCCCCAATTCTCCTTTGGCCATCATGAGCTATGCTAAACAAAATCATTACATAATAGAAAACCGCACTTGGTCCCCAAAAACTATGGTAGCTCATGTGGGATGTGCCATTCATTTTCAAAATATCCATGTAGCCTCTCATACCACTTGTTCATATGTGCATTGTAGGTGTTTGAGATGGACCCATCACAAGTGAATTACTTAAACTATACAATAGGAGATGGGTGTCTTTGGTGGGTAAAACCACATGTTCCCTTCATGTCTATCTGGGACACCAATTTCCCAGAATTTAATTAATAATAGTATGGAACCCCAAGTTATTTTCACTCCTAAATTATTCTACACTCACACCTCCTTAATCATGTTATCTACAATACATTGTGCAAATTTGTAGTGTGCCTCGCTTAGATACTCTGTAGGCAACATAAAAAAATATTTTATTAATGTCCATGTCCATCTCTCTAATGCTTCTAATTTACAACTAATTATTCAAGAGGAAACTCTAAGCACTGGGTCTATAAGATCCAAAATAACTTGAACCCTTCCCCCTTCTCATAGTTTAATTTTTTTCTAACTCTTCCACTTTCGTAGTGGCACCCAAATCAAGGGCCATATTCTCACCAGTGTTTTGCATTCCCATTACCATATGGATTAAATTTCCCATGAGTCTCATCCTCCTCCCGCAAAGTAGAAGAATTATTTATGCACTCATGACATCAACCATCTAAAAAGTAGTGTGGGTTTAGAAAAAATAACAGCTCCCAAAGATGCAAAACCCCAGTCTTTTGTTACTCCTTAATCACTCGAATCATTTAGTCGAGAGTTTCCTTATTCATCTAACCCAGGATCTCCTTGTATAGATCCTTCCACATCAATTTGTCATGGTTGGTGGTTTTGTGGTTGAACTCACTGATTTTGCACCTATATAACTTTGAGCTCCACTTATCTACCTTAATAACCCTAGAGGGTACTACATTTCTAAATAAGATTCTATGGGTTCTTCGTTTTCCAATACCGGTCTCTTATTCTTACTCTTCTTTGGTGCCATCTCTATTTTTCTTCTCGTACCCTAGGTGATTCTAAATTTTTCCTATCCATTAGAAATTTATGGATTTAATATCTTCTCCTTCACGCAACCCCTTATTACTCTACTATCTTTTCCTCCTCTTGCTACACCGCAAGATCACGCCTCAACTTGTATAACTTCACTAGTTCATGAGAAGTACCTCACTTTCTTTTCAAAACCCTCATTGCACTTCAAGCTCGGAAGCATGAAAGTTTTCTAAGGAAAATTAGTTTAAATGAATACCTTTACCCTCTATTTATACTTTTTCATAACCCCGATGTCTCTAACCCTCACATTTATAAAGTCACTTTTCAATAAAGTACTTTTAATCACTTAAGTCAACTTCCAAAATCTCCTTCGCGCGCTGTAGTCATAACCTTCCGGCATGCTGACACTACTTTACTACCATAGAATTCCTTCACGCACTTCACCAAGCCAAAGTACATAACATCTACATTGTCCACCAATTAATTCCCTATACCACAACACACCTCATGTTATACTACTTGAAGTGCCTATTTAAACAGCCATTTGAGACCCAAGAAACAACCTAGGGTTGGTAAGAAAAATTAGAGGATTTTTTTTTGCTTTGAAGTGTCTATAACCAGGTTGTAAGACATTTTTTTTTACTAATAGGTTCCAAAACTAGACCAATATACTACAACATATGTTTTCCTTCACTAACTAATATTAAGTTCACAAGGTTACAACTTTAGGGTTATATGTTATGATGCGAGGGTCTTTAGCAATCCTATATTAAGATCGATAGTGGCTTCATTGTGAAGCATAGACATGTCAGAAGGAATGGTTTTAGGGAGATAGGAATCCTCTACCCCTAGATAGGTGAGGACAGAGTCATCATCCACACAGTGGATAGTGTTGATAGTGGGAGAATCGTCTCCAACTATTTCAGGGAAGATTAATGGTATGGAAGTGGATTTTTCATTAGTTTTGTAGGTCAGTGGTCCTAAGGAAATGGTATTGACTAAAAAAGTTAGACGGAATGGAAATGGCGTCATCCTCATCAAATGATGTTTCTGACCTGACGGGAGAAGATGGTTCCTCAATGAAAAGAGGCTCATCGAGAATGGTGATGGTGGCCTTTGAGAGGGGTTTAAATCCTAAACCAAATTTTTGATGTGGTTTAAGAGTTGGAATGGATGTGAGGTCATGCACACCTTGTTCATATTTTCCCAGGCCAAAGCCCTTCCACGCGCATCGATATAAATACGTTTTTGCAAACGTGGGATTCTGTAGACAATCAAACCCTGCTAAATAAGGTTTGGCCCTAGGGGGAGAATCTGGGTGATAGTGAGGTGTATCAAGACCACCGTAAATGAAGTTAGTCTATTGATTGGGCAGACCAATGGTGACGATGCGACCAAGACCTGGCTGATATTCCGGTTGTTTGTCTGGTCTACCATACTCATTAGGCTTGAGATGGGCATCAAAAGAAAGAAGAGGAAGTTCTCCTAGTGAGAAATGCTGCAATGTCTCTTCCAGATTTTGGAAATTTGGTAATTTAGTTACAGGTAAGGAAGAGGATGACGCCTCGCCAGGAGAACAAGCATCCTTCTTTAGAGGGGCAGACCCTGTGGTCATGTCGCATTGTGCAGAAGGAAAAGGATCTCCTGGATGAGTATAGATTTTTCCCTCATACTGATATTTTAAGCACCGATGGAGGGTTGATGGGATGCAATGCATTGTACGAATCTAGGAGCATCCTAGGATCATATTGTAGTGGAATTTTCCCTCAACAATGTAAAAGAGCTCGTGAAGTAATTTTTTACCTACCCGAATGGGCAGGACCACAGTTCCTAAAGTAACTGCCAGTTGATCGTTAAATGATCGAAGGGAAAAAGGTGGTGGTGACACTACATTCTTAGGTAATTTAAGTTGTTCGAATGTGTGGGAAGAAATGACATTGAGTGCAGCACCATTGTCGATCATAGCGCGTTTTAATGTAGTGGTGTTGATTTAAACCATGATAAAAAGAGGAGCCTCTAAATCCTCAACAGAAAGGGGAGGTATTTCAGAATCCTCAAAAGAAATGGCAGTTGATGGTCTATTCAATCCAACAACCATCTCGAAAGGTTGGGGCTCATTTGAATTCACAGCGATGTGACACAGATTATCAATTAGAGCCTGGCGATGTTGCGGAGAAGATTGAATGAGGTCAAAAAGAGACATTTTGACCGAGCATGGGTGAGTTGTTTCATAACACTCTCCTCAACTGACACGGGAATTTGAGCCTGAGGTGAAGCATGAATAGAGACCCGAGGTCTTGAGGCTGATGAGGAAGGAAGAGTTCCTTTGGGGGCTACAGAAATGACAACCCGTGGTCGAGATGTTGTAGATGATGATGGATTATCATACTGTCGGGTTCTAGTGGTGATATGAATTGTGTCGATTTGAGAAGGTGGAAGATCATCCATAGTGGAATTAATAGAACTAGAGGTCTGAGTGGACTGTTGAGGCTCAGATGAAGTTGGGACAACAGCAGATACTTGTTCCTCCTCCTCTTCCAAAAGAAGATCACTTTCTTCCAAGAGGTTGTTAACGATAGATTGAAGAGCTTTACATCCCTCGGTGTCATGACCCGGAGTGCGATGGTAAGCACAAATCAAATCAGAGTTGAACCAGGAAGGTTTTACTCCTTTAGGATTATAGGGTTTGATCGGGGGAAGGGATATGGATGAAGCTTGGATAAGTTGGTGAAGAATTTCAGTATAGAATCCGGTAGACAAAGATGAGGACAGAGATGACGAAGGTGCCTCTTTTACCTCAACAGATTGCCGAGGTAAAAGAACCTACATGTCTAGTTTAACAGTATTTTTAGGGATCGTCTTACCTTTCCGGACATTGGGAGGAGTAGCCTTGGGCACTTGAGATGGAAGTGAGTGATACTGGATTGATTTCGGTGGTGGAGGAGCTCCTAGGATAGATTTGGAAGATGATGGAGATGTAACAAGTGTTGTGGTTTTCAATAAAGAAGGCTGCTTGATCGAAACAGATGATGATTTAGATAATGCCGACTTAGATGAAGAGGAAGCTCCCAAAGTATGTCTGATCGGAGGAACAATAGGTGCCCTATCTTTTGGGGATGAAGACGATGGTCCTGATAAGAGAGGTGATGCCTTTCTAGTAGGTAAGTCCACTTTACGAGGCATTAGTGAAGATGGTGTTGTAGAAGAAGATGATGGTTTTGATGGTGTTATAGAAGAAGATGCCTTCTCCGCAGACAAATCCAATCTTTTATGAGGCGTAGAGAGATTTTTGAGGGAAAGCACCAAGAGTCTTGATGGTTCGAAATATGGGTTTTCCTTTTTCAGGGATGGTGACAACTTCAACCGCATAAGGTGACTGTAACCTTTTTGGGGGAAGAAAATGGGGAGATACAGATGATGTATCATTAGATCTTAGTTGTCTCGGTTTAAGTTCAGGAACCGAGAGTGTAGGTGTCGTTACTATTTCTTTAGATTTCCCTTTAATAGGAAAAATAGTATCAATGACGGAAGAAGTGGATGATGAAGAAGTAGTTCCTTGTGAGGGAGATACTTCTGGTACAGTAATTGTGGGTGTAACTACTATGGGAAAGGAGACGGGAAGAGTTAAAATCGAAGATGCTTCCGTCGAAGTTGGTACAACTATAGGTATGTTTACCAATGGCATAGTTGTAGCGAAAATGGGAGAAACAGAAGTAGATGTAGATGTAGTGGAAACTCGAAGGGATGTAAATGTCTCGAGCATCGAAAGGATGTCCGACGATGAGATAGAGGGAGGTGAATCTGTCTCTAACAATGTGGGAATACTCAAAGACGGGCTGTCTGAGGATGGCGAATCCCATAATTAGCGGAGCGGTAGGAGGCTCTGATTCTATCGATGTGTTCATAGATGGCTCAGGTTTAGAAGAAGATTCTTTAGTAGAAATGAAGCTGATAGTATGAGTGTTTGGTTTTTGAGACCCTGAAGCATCATGGTTTGGGAATGATTGGGAAAAGGTTGTTTAAACATGTCAAGTGCCTGATTTGGGGGAGCATTTGGGTTATCCAAAATGAGCTCGCCTTTATCAATGAATTTCTGGACAAGATTCTTGAAGGTCTGACATCGTTCAATGTCATGACCTTTGGTTCTATGATAATGACAGAAGTCATTTTCCCTATACCAGAATGGACGTTCTTGGCTTTCATCAAAATTTCTAATAGGGGGAAGTTCGATCATGTGAACTTCCAACATTTTTTCCAAGATAGAGGCATATGATTCCCCAACGAAGTAAAAGATCGAGATGATGAGGGTCCTTTTCGAGAAGATGAAGAGTCTTTCCATGGTGTTTGATTAGAAATGTTATCAGCTCGTGGTGTTTTTAATATGATAGCATTGGTGGATCCCTGATTCTTGTCTTTAGAAGTGGAAGGGTTTGATTTTGTAAACCGAGAAAAATCTGGTTTAGTTTTAGAACGAAGTTTTAACTTCCCTTGTTCAATGGCGCGAGATTCAAGTTTGTGTGCCATCGTAAATGCTTCTTCAAATGTGTGAAAGGTCTATATCCTTAAGGTGGAAGAAATATGATTAGCACAGGATCGAGTAAATAACTTGATCTATTGAGATTGAGGAAGGGAGAAAGACAATTGGTTTATTATCCCTCTCCAATGAGCGACAAAGTCTGCAATAGACTCATCATCAAATTGACGAATGTTATAAAGATCTGTAATCGAGATCTTATGTGTGATATTTATCGAAAAGTTTTCAACAAACATCTGGGCCAATTGAGAGAAAGAAAACAAGGAATGTTGGGGAATGTTATTATACCAGTCTAAAGCAGGTCCTGCGAGAGACATAGGGAAAGTATGGAGCATAAGCTCCTGATCCTGGACTATAAGGTAGCAAGCATGTTTGAATGCTCACAGATGCTGTTGAGGGTCCTCCCGACTATGAAATTTTGAAAATTTAGGAAGTTCCCATTGGGGAGGATAAGGCTTAAAAGCCACTGATGGATGAATCGGTTCATTGCATACTTCTTCAAAAGAGTATGAGGGACGAGCCCCTTTGGTGGATGCCTCCAGGTCTGTGATTTTTTTGAAAATAATTTGGACCACATCAGATTGAGGAGGAGGTATGCTGGTATGTCCCATATAAGAAGCAATTGGTGGATTTTGTTGTGGTGTTAACGGGGGATTCATCTGTTGGTTAACAGGATGGTAAGAGGAATAACCAGGTGTTCTGGGTGATGCCTGATGAGGTATTTGTTATGAAGGAGCCTGTGTATAGATAGGCTGTGAGATGATGGGCGGTTGAGAAAAAGGTGGTTGAATGAAAGACGGAGCCTGTGATTGATGGGCTCCTACACTTGTTGATTGAATCGGAATGGATTGAGGAACATGGGTGTTGACTTGATTGGACATGGTGGGGAACAAAGTCTGAATGAGGCTTTTGATTGCGGATTGGTTATTAAGGGCACCGATGCTAGAGGATGGGTAAAGGTCACTATCACTGGAGCATTGGAAGAAAGATGAGGTGGAGGATGAGAAGAAGGAACCAACTGACTCGCGAAAGGGGGTTGATTCACCAAGAGATACTGACCCTGAGACACAATAGATGGCATAGAAGAATTAACAACGCAATCTATGAGTGCGTAGATGAGCCCATTATAGCTAAGGCAGAAGACTTCTCAGAAGTAGGCTGTGGGATAGCTGAGGTAACTGCGGTGCTTAGGAATAGGCAAGACTATTTGAGAACTAGTCGTCATGGTTGGTGGAAGAGAAAAAGGAGGTACAGGTGTGCCACCCTCTTCCATGGTTCGAGGTGAGAAAAAGGAGGCCAACTATTCTACAAAATCCTGGGATGGTTCATGAGGATAATCATAAACTTGTTGGATTGGTGGTCCCTGATCAGATATTTGAATAGACTTATGTACTAGATAGTCCATAAGGGCTACTAGATTGTGATCAAGGAGTGCCTAAAATTCAGGGTCCCCGAGGAACATACTCTATGTCAGAAGTAGATGATATTTCTGAAGGACTGGGGGAAGCTACATGAAGGGATTGCTTTAGGCTGATAGAAAGGATTATATGACCAAGATGGGGAACCAACTAACAACGGTCCCGAGGAAGATCTGGGGGGTGCCGAAACATCCACAGTAGTGGTGATCTCGGAGGAAGAAGGGGTCATTTGAGCCATTCTTCTAGATTGTAATCGAGTGATGACCATCATAAACAAACAGAAATATAGCAAAAAAGAAGATTGACCTAACTAATGCACAGACAAATCAAGCAGCGTAGGTGATTATCTCTTTTAAATTTTTATGCTTTTAAGAAAGAAAATATTAGGGAAGGCTTTTTAGAACAGGAACTACTCAGATAGCCAAACTAAGGATGGTTTGGGGAATGTTTGGTGAGGAGTCCCAAAGGCACTTCAATAAAAGTACCGGTACGTGGCTTGATATAGGGGCCTACCCCTGCACTTCACACACCATTGTGATAAGGGAGTCAGGTGCTTTGCTAATATATACCAGAACTTTCGTGAATTTATAGCGCGGCCTAAGTACCGCGTAGGCTCTTCCTCTTGGATGTCACTTCCAAGTAGGTGAGGCCAGGGGAGGAATTCTTGTTTAAATGCTTTATACCTAGTGATTTTGGCTTTGTGTGCAAGGGTGAAAAATAAAAATCAAATAGTGTCACTACCGATTTTGATAAATTTTCCAACCTAATTAAAACTAGATGAAAAACACACAACAGAAATGATGAAGAAAGAGTTCCTTTTAAGCACTAAAAATGAAGTGTTTGATTTCGATGAAGACAAGTCAAACAGATTCTTTCCCAAATGTGATTAAATTCTTTTTAAGCACCAAAATCGAAATGTTCGAATGTGATAGAAAACAAACAAACAAAGTCTTTTTTTTTTTTTTTTTTTTTTTTTTTAGTTCCTAAAAAGGAGAAAACACCGTAAAAGAGAAATACCTGTAGATTTAGCTCTCCAAGGTGTGTGGACTTCAAAAATCACGTTGTTGAGCTCTTCCCCTCGAACAATCCCATGAACAAGCAAAGTGCTCCATGCAAGAAAAGGTTAAGCAAACACACAAACCAATCCAGAAAGATATATCCAGATAATAGCAAAATGAAAATTTCTATTTAGGGAACTAGAAAAATTTCAAGGAAATAACAATTTTGCATAAAGAGATAGATCGAACATGCAATCTTGAAATCAAATGAAAGATTTACTAATTTTAAGAAATAGAAATTGGAATTGAGATTTACAAAAAAGAAAGGATCTAACTTTGCAAATTTAGAAATGAAAGCAGCAAGACTGAAATGATGGAAGGAAATGCTTAAGAACAACTGATAAAAATCAGTGAAGAAAAAGAACAAAGCTCAAAACTGGAAAAGAGATGAACTTACCAATAAGGGACTTTGGTTGGGTCCCACCAGGCGTGCCAGAATGTAGATCAAGAATTTCACGCTTGTTACCTGTCCAAGTTAATGTACCAAACTAAACACAAAATCCTTGAAAAACTCAAATAAAATCGATACCTGATAGACAAGATCCGGAAATGTAGACGGAAAAGAAAGCCGATGTAGACAAGACGGCGCACACAAGCAAGCAATCTTATAAAGTAGATCCAAGAAACTTGTGAGACATAGATGCTTGATAGAAAAAGACCACGTTAAAAGATATTTGGGTGGACTACCCGAAAAGTGGGTCCGGGAAGTGATAAGCTCCCTCGGTGGATGTCAGTCCATGTTTTCAATTAAGGAAAGAAGCATACATGATAAAAGATGTACGTAAAGGACTAGATTTTCTAATCAAAAGTAATAAACAGAATCTAAACAGTAGACAGAAAGTAAAAGGAAAAAGGAAATTCTAAAAAATAATGTTGGATTATCACATTACACGAGTTCTTCTACCTATCTGCAGGCTGATCGGTGTTGATTAGGAAAATCGGTGTTGACTGATTCAAATTGGTGTCGACTAATGCAGGTTAGCGTCGATTGATATAAATCGGCATCAACTTGGGAAAATTTGCAGGAAGATTGAGAAACAGACAGTGGAGACTAGATCGTCGATCTCCACTGGATCTGTAAGTGTCATAAGGATACTGCCAAGGCTCCACCTGTGCTGGATGTAGGAACAGTCACCAAGAGATCGATGAAGACTCACAATGTTGATGTGGTAGGAGCAGAGTAATGGTACTCCTCTCAGGGATTGGTTTGGATAGGATTCACTCTCACTTGATAGATGATGCTCAGACTTGATGCTCGAAAATCTCTCGTTCTCCTTGTCTAACTCATTGTCTATCTCACCGTCTGACTGTCTAACCAGAACTGAGTTCTGGGCCTCTATTTGTAATCGGCACCGACCGAGATGAAATTAGTGCCGTTTAAAAATCGGCGTCGACCGAGTACCGGTCGGCACCGATCAGGGAAACAGACTCCCGAAATGGCCAAAAGGAGTAATTTCTGGAAAGATGAGAATGATCCTTTCACCTCAAATATGGGAAATATCCCGCTGCTTGGTTTGGGAGGAGGAGAAATAGGGGGGATATATGGATAGAATAGATATGGGGTAGATAAGTGGTTAGGATACATGTAAAAAGGTGTAATTGAATAGTTAATATTTAATTACTCATGGGTAAAACATAATGGGGTGAATTAAACCTAGGATAGGTGTTTAAATCACAAATTGAATAATACCCCAAGGGGGAAATGGTGATATGAACGTGCCCCAGGTTACCCGAGAAGATAAATGAATGTGAGGGACACCAAATTGGGTAACCAATTTTAGGTGTCTACATCCTATCACGTTCTCTTTCATCTTCTTGTTCCATATCGTAGTATCTTCTAGATCTTTTTCCCGGTCAATGTGCTAATTGATCCGCTTTGGAGAAGGTGAGAAGTCGAGGAGTAGGAGGTTGATCGCTTAATTGAGAATCAAAACTTTCTCTTAACGTGTCATGGGATATAATCCTTCTTCTAAAAGTTCTACTTCCTTCCGTGATCGATCCGAAAATTCCAAAGGTGGAATTTTTGCTTCTTGTCTAACCAGTGGACAATGGTACTTCTAATTCCTACTCAACTTCCTTATTTTAATTAGAGGATGCTGATAATTCTACTTGATATATTTTTGGATAAATTTACCCTTTTAGTCTCTTGGTCTACTCATAAATTTTATGATAACGTAGGGAAATGTTTTCAATTACTAGATGTATGATTGTTTTTCTTGTTGACACCTAATTAGAAAATTCTAACTAGTATTTTCCCGGAAACAACGCCAAAAATGATGGGTGTCGTTATTCCCTTAATTTAATCAACTCATAGTTGATGTCATATCAAAAACAGGGGTGTGTCTAAAGCTATATGTAACAAGATAAGTATCAGGTGAACTATTAATTGATTGTAGATACTTTTTATTTTAAGTTTTCTAAGGGGTTTTAACGTGTCTTGAGATTCTTTGGTTGAAGCCTTAGTAAAGTGTAAATTATAAGGGATTGCTGAAATAAACACACATTTTCTGAAATGAATAAATCTTTGTAGAATTAAACACACTACTTGGAAATAAACACATGTTGTAGAATTTAAACACACTGCTTAGAAATAAACACATGTTGTAGAATTTAAACACGTTGCTTGGAAATAAACACAAGTTGTAGAATTTAAACACACTGCTTGGAAATGTTGTTAAGAATGCTTTCAAAGAAATAAGAGTTTAATCTACAACACTTAAAGGAACAATTATATAATAGATTTTAATTGAAGAACCAAAAGTACTTACAGACTGCTAGATAACAGAATTATACAAATTACTTGAAAAATATAAATACCAATGAAAATAAATAGATCCTTCTTCTTGGAGGAGTGGCCCCTTGCTCCACCTTGAATCAAGAGTTAACATAGGATTGCACTCAAAATTAAATGGTCATCTTATTATTGAATCATTCTATCTTACAAAACTTCACTTGTCTCTATATATGCGTATATATATCTATATGTGTATATATCCTCTATATCTATCTTTAGTGCTTTATATATATTCCATCCAAAGATGCATTTACAATCATGATGCTTTTGTAGTTTTCTACCGATTCAAGTGGAACCAAATTGTTCCCAAATTAGATTATGAATTTTAGAAAACTAGTTGGTGATATAGTTGTTGGTCTTACATAAGTATTTCTAGAGTGTGGAGAATCAGAAAGTTGTTGGTTTTTTCCTACTTGGAAGGCTCATTAATTTCTTCATAACCGAGTGTTGATAGGATAGGGAGATTTCCATTGGTTCCAGAACTTTGGAGAACTTTTAAAACCAAAGGAAAACCTTCCAGAGATAACTATTGAAATTCCGTAGATAATTGTTGAAGTTCCAAATATTATTGTTGAAGTTTTGGAGATAATTGTTGAAGTTATAGAGCTAAGTGTCGAGTTCGGAACTAAGTGTTAGAGTTCTAGAGCTAAGTGATTGGGTTTCGAGCTAAGACGCATCCCATCAAACTTCCTCAAAAGGTATTGGTTAATCCACCATTTGATTATCTTAACGAAATATGACCTTTTATTCACAAACACCGAGTTTCCACAAATTTTGTTTGGAATTATAGAGTTTTATACATTTAAACTAGACCAAAAAAAATATGGATGATTACATCCTAACTTATATCCGATCAAAAAAATTTAAACAATGCAGAAAAACTTGGCTAAAAAGGACATAAAATGAGTGCATTCATTGTACATTGATGAACCATATTTTAGCCTCATCACCCCCTATTCTCAATGTCTTCCATTCTCATACTATGTAAAATTTCTACTTGAGCATCAATACAAGAAGGAGTTTCGAGCCTTTTTTTTCTAAGGGGTTTACTGATACTTTGTTGTTCATTAAATTCTAATTGGTCTTGTTGTTGTTTGCAATATTGTTTCTTCCTAATTTTAGTGCATGTGATGAAATTTCTAGCTAGTGTGTGTAGTAATATGACTTTCTACCTACAACATTAGTTTTCATATCTCATTTCTCACTCCCCTTTCCCACCTTACACACAAAGTCCTCTCTAGTAATAAATTTCTAACTTTGTTGTAAGGTCAATGGAGTGCCCCTATTGGATCCCAATCAAAATTCCACCACAGAAATCCACTTTTACTCGTAGATGCACATATGGCAGCTGCACTTGGCTTAAGTAGAGGGACTTAGACTCTTAGAGAGTTGGCAAGATACCACCAATTTTTTCTTGACAAAATTTCTCATCAAAACAAATATCATCAAGGACTTGGTAGAGCACAAGGTGGAGCACAATGCAGGAGAAATGGAGAAAGATAAGTATGGAAGCATATACGGGAGAATTGTTTAGCGCTTGGTTTCCCAAAGGGATCATGCACATGTGCCAAAGGTGTGTCGGCATTATAAGGACCTATAATGACTTATGATGTTGATCCACACAAGGTCCTACACACGTTTCTAGATAAAAGTGCCTACAAACAACCTCTTCTTATGGTCATCATTTGATGCGATGATGGTGCGTACTAGCGCCTGAAGGAAAAAAAATACATGGGATTTTGAATCCCATGTTGATGAGCCAAAATTTGAATTCAATGCAGGTGCATTACTAGACACATCGAGCTCCATAGAGGTAAATCCTATTGTGGATTCTCAATAGCTAACTAATGAGCAGGTGTGTAATGCACTGAAAAAAGTGTCAGTGGAGGTCGAAGAAAGGTTATTCGGGAGAATAACATGATTAAAGCATTGGAGAAGGAATTGGAGGAAAAGAATAAGGAGATTATAGAGAGGGACAAGGAGATAAAGGGAAAGGAGTCTATAATTATGTAGTTGAGGACTGAGTTGAGAGAAGAGAAGGGGAAGGTGTGTGAAGCTTACAAGAAAGTAGAGAATATCTCAAGACTCCATTATTTTAGCATGCCTAGATTTATCCCCATGCACATAAGTATGATTCAACCTTCCACTACCTAGAGGATTTGATGTGCATCATCACGATGGAGAAGCAACCACTTGCACTAGAGTTGGTGGAAGAAGTTATGGCATGACATAAAGAACTCAATGCACTAAGATTATTTCTTCAAAGTGAAAACCACAACTCATATAACTAAAGTTGTCTATGAAAATTGTGAAGATAGAGACAGGTGGCAAGTGTGTTGGTTGCTACACATGAGGCAGATTTGAAGGAGTTCTAGGCCAAGAACAAAGGTAATTAGGTGGAACACGATAAGATCTTGGTGGAGGTTGAGAATAAATCCAAGGAAATTGAGATTTTAAGGACCTCTATTAAGAGTAAATTCAAGGAATTATACCCCCAGGTGACACATAGGATGGACGCTTGACCGACCTTAGCAAGAAAATGGAGAATATTGTTGACACATTGAAGGCTAAGGGTGAAGAGCTGACATTTGATGAGGTCAATGCACTGATAGGGGATTTATTTAAACAGCACAGAGTGAGGTGGATGCTTGGAATGAGATTGAAGCATCCTTGAATAAAAATTTCCCAATCCTTGTACAACAATAACAAAATTCTTTTGTTCTTTAGTGTAAGTTAGATACATGTCATCTTATTTTTCCATTCTTTATTATTTGTTGGAGATTAGATTGTTTTCGAGGACGGACAACACATTTAGTATTGGGTAATCCTAAGCCAATAAAAATGACTAAGTCTTGAAGCGGAGGATTAGCACATGCGGAAGACGATGTGGTAAGAAGGCCCATGAGGAAGGGCATACAGGGAATAGCTAAGTTGCACGTGGGAGAAGAAAAGGGTTTTGAGACTTAGCCACATTTTGGGGTTATGGTGTTACATGGAAAACATGTGAGGATACGGGTAGGTGTGATAGTGGATAAGGTTAGAACATGGAGACTTACAACCCAAGGAAATAATATTCCAGATATAATCATTGTGTTTAAGAGTTGTAAAGTAGAGTTAGTTATGGGTTAGTTGGAACTTGCATGTTTAGAGTACTCGAGTATGGCAGGGTATGATGACATTTGGCATGTGGTTTGCTCTTGAGTAATGCTAAGGTGGTAAAGGAGATCTCCCACTCTATTTAAGAATGCATTTAGAGCTAAAGCAAAGGATGGATGAAGATGGGTATGGAGGAGAAGAAGAGGTGTGATGCAAGACAAGAGATGTAAGAGACACCTTAGATGCACAAGGGAGATCATGGATAGAACTAATTGAATAGATTCACTTGGTAGGGTTAGGATGTTATTTCTTTATGTATTCGTTCAGTTATGACCATTTTTGATGTAATTTGGATTCTGTAAGCAATTGTGAATTAATATATGAGGTGGATTGTTCTGAATATCTATGTTCATGGATCTAAACCCTTATGTTCTTCATATTGCTCATGGTTTAGATCTGATTCCTTTGTATTTTTATAATGATTATGTTCATATTATGGTGCATTTGTGTTTGGATCTAGTTTCTTTACCTTTGTGCTAGAATGGATATATGTGTTTATGTCTATTTTTTTTTCCTTTAATGTTGAATATTCTTTCAAGGCTCACATAAAAGAGGGACTCAGCGCATTCTCTTGCCTTGAGTGAGCACCCAATTTAGGATGGGTGATATGTCAGTGCACCTAGGAATTAAAGCGTTGAAAATTGACTACAGAGCCTTTTGTTCAAATTTAAAGTTAGAGGGAGTAATGGATATTTGTGACTTGGTTGTGATGACTTGGGACTTAGATGATTTGGATGATTGATCAAATTTAGAAGAAGGGTTATATTTCTTGGATTTGGTTTGATTGATTGTGGGTGTCTTATATGAAGTGTTTGGCCCTAATATGGATGGAGACGCTTATAAGAGTGAATATGTAAAATTGGTTTAGTTAGGATTGGGAGGAGGGAGCTCCAACTTTTTGTGAGGATGTGTAAGGGATTTTTGGATAGGTATGCCAAGGTTCTTAGACTTTGGTTGTAAGGATTTTCCTTTGGCAGGAAGAATGAAAATTTCAACCAAATGATCTGTAAAAACATAACCAAATGATGCGAGAAGTTGTTGTAGATGGAAGGGGTTTTTAGATGATGCACTTGATGAGATCAAAAGGGGTTGTAGATTATATAGGTCTCAGATTGATTGGTGTAGGGGTGATTAGTTTTGTAGATGAGGTAATAATATCATTTGTGTTTGTCTTAAGTGAGGGTGTTTGTGTAAGAGATTTTTAAGGGTATCATAGATATACATGTAGATTGAGACGTAGGTGTGCATATAGTTATGCTAGTAGACATGATTGATGTGGAAGTGGGTATAGGTGTAGGAATGGTAAATGTTAATGGAGAATTAGATGGATACATTGGGTTTTCGTGGTAGTGGGTATAGATTAGGTTTATGTAGATATAGGTGGTATAGATCTAGCAAGTGGCGTATTATATATAAATCTAGATGAAAGACTATATGCCATAGGTTGGGATGTGGTAGGTGTAAAATAGGCATGGATATCAATGAGGTTATTGTTGTAGAAGGAGTGTCTAAAGTAAAGGTAGATGTGGTAGATGATGGGATAGTGGATATAGGAAATAATATAAACTCTTGATTTATGGTGTTAATTATGCGAGCATTAGGTTCATAAGATGTGGGGTCAAACTTGATTTGGTTTAGAGACATCAAGGGGTTGATTAAGTGATGTGTTATGATTGTCCACTTGGAGATCCCCCTGATTTATGTATCTTTGAATAAGATCTTTGAAGGAACAACACTTCTCAATGTTGTGACCATGGACTTGGTGGTATTTGCAAGTAATGGTCCTTGTAATGCCATGTTGTTTTTGGTTGTGAATTGTTAAAAGGCTGAATGGGAAGAATTTGGATGAGATGGACAGCCATTAATTTTTTAAATATGGAACTATAGGATTCCCTAAGGGGGTTTAGTTAGGTCGAGTTCTAGAAGCACATTCTGGAGGCTCCATGTGAGAAGTAAATAAATATTTGATCATAACGGTGCTAGCGGTGTTTTTAGATTTGTTGCCATGTGTGGAGGATTTCATGAATTCGGTGTGGGCTTGTTTGATCGAAGTTTTACTTGCCCTTGTTGAAGGGCATGAAGTTAAAGTTTACAAGCCATGGTGAAATTATCTTTAAAGATTTGGAATGATTAAATTTGAAGAGTAGAAGATATATGGTTCTTAGAAGAATGTGAGAAAAGCTCAATAAGATCGGTATTTGTAAGGGAGAATGACAATTGGTTGATTAGGCTATGCCATCTAGAGATGAATTCTACAAGAGATTCTTCATCATATTGTCAAATGACGTAGAGGTCTAAAATGGTGATATTACATGCAATATTGAAAGAAAAATTTTAAGGAATAGTTATGCAAGATGATTGAATGTGAATACTAAGTGTTGAGGTATATTATTATACCTATCTAAGGCTTGTCAAACCAATAACATTGGGAATATGTATAGCATAAGGTATTGATCATGGGAGATAAGGTAATGTTAATTTGTGGAGCCAAATAGCTTCACAAATGGCATACATCGCAGGTTTCTGGTTTTAACAAGAATGGCTAGCTTCGATTGGGTAATCAACGCGGTGGCACTGGAGGAGCCAAAGCATTAGTTATCTATGCATTCATGTTTTTATATTATACGCAGATTAAATCTAAACCTTTGTTATAAAGGTGATCGGAGGGTTGTAAATGCATAACTAAGTTTCCCTAAAGTTTGTATATGCTTATAAGCTAAAAACTAAGGGTTAGAAGAGAGAGAGAATAGATATTATTGTAAGAAGGTTTTCTTAGAGAAAGATCAGAGAATCTTGTGAGGAAAAAGTATTGTACATCCATGAGGTGTGGAAGATTGTAAATCTTCATTGTATTTCCTCTGTGAAGAAATAATAATAGATTGGTTGTTTCTTGGTGGATGTAGCCCACACTAGGTGAACCATGTTATATCTTGTGTTACTCATTCTCATGTTGTTTATTTTTCTTCTGGTTTAATTTTTGTGTTTATTGCTTGCATGCTTCAATTGAATATAGATTTGTACAACATTGGTGTGTGATATAACACTAGTATCAGAGCTTTGTTTGAGGGTTTTGTGTGTTAACAAATTTACTCACAAAGGGATTTCTAATTGAGTGGGAGCATAGCAATGGCAGAAAATAGAAAATATAAATTGGAGAAATTTTACAACTGTAATTATCAATTATGGAAGATGCAGGTGGAAGATTATCTGTATCAGAAATATTTATATTTACCGTTGGATGTGAATGTGAAGCCTACAAAAATGACTAATGAAGAATGGAAGATTCTTGACAGAAAGGCTCTGGGATCTATAAGATTGATCTTGGAAGCATCTGTAGCTTTGAATATTACTAAAGCAACAACCACAATATAGTTGATGAAAGCTTTGTCTAATTTATATGAAAAATTGAGTGCTTCAAATAAAGTTTATTTGATGAAGAAATTATTTAATTCAAAAATTCAAGAAGGTGGATATGTATCAAGCCACTTGAATGATTTCCATTCCATTATAAATCAATTAAAATCAGTTAATATTCCATTTGATGATGAAGTGAAAGCACTTTTATTCTTATGCTCTTTGCCAAATAGTTGGGATAACTTGGTAATGGTTGTTAGTAATACAACATATGCTAATAATATTTTGAAGTTTGATGATGTGGTTAGTATAATCCTGAATGAAGAAATACGCAGAAAAGTACGGAGAATCGTCATCTGGAAAAAATTGAATGAGAAAGCAAGGGAAGGCAACATGAGAGATCTAAAAGCAAGAATAATGGGAGATCGTAGTCAAAGATGGGTAGATCCAAATCAAGAGGTAGAGGATAACTTGTTGGAATTTTGGAAAGAAAGGATGTGCAAAGAAGGATTATTGATTCAAAGAAAATAAAGAGAACATGCCGGATAAAGGTAAAGATGAAAATATATTGCAACTAAGATAATGCAAGATGCCCTTATTCTCTCCTTGGATGATAAAATAGAATCTTGGGTTTTAGATTAAGGAACTTCTTTCCATGCAACCCCTAATAAGGGTTATTTTAAAAATTATGTCTAGGGTAATTTTGGGCATGTTTATTTAGGAGATGATGAACCATGCAATATTACTTGTAAAGGGGAAGTTCATCTAAAATTACAGAATGGAAATACATGGGTATTAAAATATGTGAGGCATGTGCCAAGCCTCAAGAGAAATATAATTTCTGTAGGACAACTAGGTGAATCTAGTTGTATGGTTACATTCACAGTCAACTCTTGCAAAGTTTCCAAGGGATATCTTGTTGTAGCAAGAGGTAAGAAGGTAAGAACATTGTGTTTGTCTACATGTAGTATTGATTCCTTTCCTATTATATCTACTTCAGATTCAAAAGCAAGTATGTGTCATAATCAACTAGGCCATATGAGTAAAATGGGAATGCGGATATTAAAGGCAAAGGGTAAGTTATCATATTTGAAACATTTAGATCTTGATTTCTGTGAGCATTGCATTTTTAGAAACAAAAAGAAAGTGAGATTTCTTAAAGTTGGGGCAACAAAGAAATTGAAAAAATGGAGCTTGTGCACTCATATGTGTGGGGGCCAAGAAGGTAGCTTCTCATGGAGGATCCCAATATTATGTGACTTTCATTGATGATGCCACAAGAAAGGTATGGGTTTATTGTATAAAGCATAAATCATGTTGTTTTTGAGACTTTTAAAATATGGAAAGCCCTTGTGGAAAATGAAACTAGTTTAAAGTTAAAATGCTTTAGATCTGACAATGGTGGTGAGTATTGCAATAAGGCTTTCAATTATTACTGTTCAGTGAATGGAATACACAAAGAAAGAATGGTTCCTAGAACACCACGGGAGAATGGTGTGGCTGAAAGAAAGAACAAAAATATCATGGAATGTATAAGAAGTATGAGACTACATGTTAGATTACCCTTACAGTTTTGGGAAGAAGAAATAAACACGGTAGTATATTTAATCAACTGTGGGCCTTCAATTTCCCTTAATGGTGGAATACCAGAAGAAGCTTGGACTGGAAAAGAGGTAGATATTTCTTTTCTTAGAGTATTTGGTTCAAATCTTTTGTGAATTTTGAAAAATAAAATAGGAAGAAGTTGGATTCTAAATCCAAGATATGCCTCTGTGATTTTGGATTCCATTTTTGGGATTTAGATGATGCTAAGATTTTTAGGAGTCATGATATTTATTATAATGAAAAGAGAATATACAAGGATCATATTTTGATGCCTAAGGATGAACCGATTGATGAGTTTGTGGAAGAAAATACATTTTTGGATTTTAAAAAATGCACCTACAAGAATTGGTGTCGATATGAATAGGACTGGTGTTAACAGCCAGACCGACGTCGATAGAGGAATAGGAATGGCGTTAGTCACCGGGAGTGACATCAGCGGAGATGACCAAAGGTGTCGGTCTCTCAAGAAGAGGTTTATACAAATATCCAAAGACATATAGAATGAGCCTCAGATACCCCATATTTCTATGAGAAGGTCACAACGGGTAAGTAGACCTCCAAAAATATTTTCACCTTCCTTATTTTATCTATTATTGACTGATAGTGGTGAGCCCAAATGTTTTGAAGAAGTAATGTAGAGGATACCCACATGAAGTGGGAGCATGGCATGGATGAGGAGATGGACTCCTTGGAACAAAATCAGACATGGGATTTGGTTAAGTTGTTAGTAGGTAAGAGAACATTGTAGAAAAAATGGGTTTACAAGATCAAGGAGGAAGAAGGTGGACAGAAAAGATACAAGGAAAGGCTTGTGGTAAAAGGGTTTGCACAAAAACTAGGTATTGATTTTGGTGAGATTTTTTCTCCTGTAGTAAAAATGACTTCCATTCGTATTGTTTTGAGTTTAGTTGCAGTAGAATATTTTCACTTAGAACAACTTGATGTTAAGATGGATTTCCTTCATGGTGATTTGGAGGAAGAGATATATATGCAAAGAACCACTTGGTTATGAAGTCAAGGGTAAGGATAAACTTGTGTGCAGGTTGAAAAAGATCTTGTATGGGATCAAGCAAGCTCCAAGGAAATGGTATATGAGGTTTGATAGTTTTATGCATGAGCATGGTTATATGAGATGTGAATCTGATCATTTTGTTTATTTCAAGAAGCTTGAAAATGGAAGCTATATTATTTTGTTATTGTATGTAGATGATATGCTTATTGTAGGATCTAGTATGCGGACATTGCAAAGCTTAAAGAAAAAATTTCTCATACATTTGCAATGAAGGATTTAAGAGCTATAAAGAAAATCCTTGGCATGTAAATTCATAGAGATAGGAAGAACATGAAATTGTATTTGTCTTAGGAAGATTATATCAATAAGGTGTTGGAAAGGTTTAAAGTTCAAAATTCAAAACATGTCGGTACACCTATGGTTTGACACTTTAAATTAAGCAAAGACTAGTGTCCTACATCATATGAGGAGGTAGATTACATGGCACATATTCCATATGCTTTGGCAATTGGAAGCCTTATGTATCCATGGTTGGTACCATACTAGACATTGCGTAAGCATTGGGGTTGTGAGAATATTTATGGCCAATCCAGGTAAAGAGCATTAGAAAGCAGTCCAATGGATAATCATATATTTGAGAGAGACATCCAACATGCATTTATGCTATGGAGGGTCAGATACTTCTTTATGTGGCTTTTTTGATTCAGATATGGCTAGAGATTTGGATGTAGGAAAAGCACCATTGGATATGTATTCACAGTCATTGGCACGACAGCTTAGCTTTGATTTCAATATTACAAATGTTGTGGCCTTGTCTACTACAAAGGCTGAATATGTTTTAGCTACAGAGGCTAGAAAAGAGATAATATGGATAAGCGAGTTCATGGAAGATTTGGGAAAGGAGCAAGAGGATTGTAAATTGATAGTCAAGTATGATTCATCTCGGTAAATAACTCAAAGATTTCATTCAAGAACAAAACACATTCACTTGAGATATCACTTCATATGACGGATGTTGGAGGATGGACATCTCGAAACTGGAGAAAATTCATACAAGTGAGAACCCTATGGATATGCTAACAATGTCATTGGCAAAGGAGAATTTGGAGCTTCACACAAATTTTTATGATCTTAGAGTTTGAGACTTGAAGAGGAATAAACAAGCCAAGGAAAGGATCCAAGGATGGATTTGTACGGTATATTGCAGCAATTTATCTCTAAGTGGGAGATTGTTAAGTCGTGGAGCTAAATAGCCTCATAAATTTCATTCATTATAGGTTTTTGGTTTCAACATTAACTAGAGTTGGTGGCCTAGAGGACCCAAAGATCGCTTTAATCTTGAAATTGATTATCTATACATTCATGTTTTTATAATAGACACGGATTAAATCTTACCCTTTTTTATAAAGGTAATCGGAGGTTGTAAATGCATAGCTAAGTTTCCTAAATTTTGCATATGTTTATAAGCTAGAAAACTAGGGCTTAGAAGAGAGAGAGAGAGAGAGAGAGAGAGAGAGAATAGATATTATTGTAAGAAGGTTTTATTTTAGAAAGATCGAGAGAAGCTTGTGAGGAAAAAAATATTATACATCCTTCGAGAGGTGTGGAAGATTGTAAATATTCATTGTATTTCCTCTTTGAAGAAAGAATAATATATTGGTTTTTTCTAGGTGGATTTAGCCCACATTGGGTAAACCATGTTATATATTGTGTTACTCATTATCCTGTTTATTTTTATTCGGTTTAATTTCCGTGTTTATTTCTTACATGCTTTAATTGAATGTAGATCTATACAACATTGGTGTGTGATCTAACCCCGACAGTAACATGCATGTTTAAAATCTCAAAGGTGTTTTTGGGGATCCTCTTTGCTATTAAACTTGGAAAACTTTGGAAGTTCCCAATGAGGGGGATAATGTTTTATGGAAATTGATGGATTGATGGGTTCGTTACAAATTTGACCATGTGAGAATGTGGTTTTAGATCCTAAAGTTATGGCTTCTAGATTAGCCATTCTACTCAACAATGCTTGTAAGGGATAATTAGATGGTTGATATGTTGAAGGATAAATTTCAGATGTATGTGAGGTTGATGGGTTAGGTTATTGATATGTTTTATAAGTTTGGGGATGTGTTGGTGTTAGTGGAAGTAGTTAATTAGGGGGAATATAATTAAGAGGTTGGGATTAAATTTTTGAGATAAAACTTGACGTTGAGATATGGGTATGTGGTAGGATTGGTTAGATTGAGTTATTTGTTGTGAGGTAGGAATTTTTATTGATTTTTATGGGGTTGATTGGAATGTAATTGATAGGTGGTTGGGAAACTTGCAAAATTGTTGACAAGGCGGGAATGTAATGGTAAGAACCTCGAGGAGGTGGTTGATGGGTTTTCATTGATTCAAATAGTTAAGGTTGAGAGGTGATTATATGGACATGTGAAGTAGAAATAAGGGGTAATGTTGCATTATATTGTTTCTATGTAAGAGGAAGAAAATGTGATTTTGATATGATTGAATAGGCATACTAATTACAATAAGCGAATGAAGTGGGGATAGTGTTGATATGAGGTAAGTTGGGTAGAATAGGATCCCCCAATTGAGTGGATTGAAGGGATTGAGGGATTATGGCATACTTGTGAGATAGGTAGTCATTAAGGGCAATAGGATTAGCATCAAGGATTTTTTGAAACTATGAGCATCCACGAGGGATAGTAGGAGGTCTAAGAGTCTCTAAAGGAGTAGGAGATGGAGGTGAAGTGGGTCTAGAGGAAATGGAATGATGAGAGATAGAAGGATTGGTTTCAAGATGAGGCTCATTTTGGATGACATGGTATTCATGAAGAGAGACCATAGAAAACAAGAGGTTGGGGACTAAAGGTGTGGTCTAAATTTTAGAAGCGGTATGGGAAGGATCATTAGAAGAAGGGATGTCATTGGATGAGGTAGATTGTTATATTTTCTTGGCCTGAGAAGGAGTGATAATAGGCATGAAGTAGATAAACATTTTTTTATGTAGTTCATTAAAAAAAAAATCAAGCAATAAATTTTTATCATCATGATTATTAAAAGTGTGTGAGAAAAGAAAGAAAAAGGATCAAAGAGTAACCTAGGATAATGGCCGATCTAGGGCTTGTTTCAGTGGTTTTGGTTGTGGAGTCCTTGATATACCCAAAGGTACGTGAGGCCCAAATCTATATAGATTTTATAACGCAACTGACAACATCGCAGTGAGCTTTCCTATTGGGTGATGAAATCCCAATAGTTCCACCTGGTAAGGGATGTTTAGATGTGTAAGTTGGTTTGTGTGTTTGGATGTGTGTGATGAGGTGAATGCAATAAGTTAAATCCCCTAGTTAAAAAAATATTTTCAAGAAATTGATGAAGGATTTGTTTTAGATCCAAATGAAATATAACATTCGATGAAGGTAGAAAACAAGAAATGCAATGTAATAAAAAAGGAAGTGGTATAAGAACAAGAAATACCTAGTTTAAGATTTTTTTATCTCGATTTTCAAAGAAAGTAAGAAAAGAAAAAGCCAATCCAATCAACCGCAATGCAACACAAGAAATAAAAAGTAACACTCCTACCTATAAGGTTAGTAGAAAATGGAAGAAATAAGATGAAAATGAAAACAAAATAACAAGACTCACCTAGCAAGGAGGCGCTTACTTTGGGCATGCCAAAATTTTGACCAAGTTTCCTCATTCCTATCTCAAATTAGTGAACTAGTAATAAAGGAAACAAGTAACTCCAAATATGGAGGGTTTATGGTACCTCGAGATGATAACGATGTGTATGGGTGCAAAGATGAATGCTTCCTTGCTACAAGCTTGATGATCTGCACAACAAAGAAGACTAAGAAATAAAATGGATTAGTATATATATGGAGGGTTTCCCAACTAAGTCGATCTCGAGAAGTGTGAACTTCCTAGGATGGATGTCAACCCTCTTGTAGATAAGATAAAAATATAAATATGATAATGGATCTGAGATATATGTAGTAAATATGAGATAACATAATACTGAAATGTAGGAAAGTGAAGGAAACATTGATCTGATATAAATAATGAAAAATAAATCAAACCTCACAGTATCAACGATGACCCACGGTTGTAGAGGGGAAGTCAACGGTGACTAGGATAGATGATAAGGAACTATAGAAAAATAGGCCTGCAAATCCCTCCCGTAGTTGGATCTCGCATCTTGATCTAGATCTAAAAGATACACTGGACTAAATACGAAAACCCGCAAGAAATATTCGATCCGGATCCATATGAAAGGATGTAAGAAAATTAGGTAAACTAATGTTAAAGGGTGTTGGGTTGGTGATGACTAGAGAGAATCAATTGCAAGTGAGGACTTAGAAAAACATATCTAATATGGCAAGGAGACATACTAATGAAATTTGAGATTTAGATGGATGTGGAATTATAAAACGATGATAGAGGCTCTAGATAACGGAGAAATGTCATAGCATTGAGACAGTCAACGGTGATAGGGATGGGTCAATGGATACCAGGCCTATAGATGAGAAATAATCATAACAAATCTGCAAGAATACCTAAGCTCTTAAAAAATTACTCTTTTGATCTTATCAAAGGAGGGGGTATGGGTGTATTTATAGGGTGAGTGGATGGATATGGAGGATAGGAAAGAATTTAATAAAGGTAGGTGGGAGGTAAAATTATTAAATAAAGGCCAATGGAGAGGTAAAATTATTAAATGAAGGTGGGTGAGAACCTAGGGATGGATAAAAGGTTGTTGAGAGGAAGGAAAATATTAAATAAAGTCCAAGGGGAGAGGAAATTGTTAAGTGGGGTCCTATGAAGGATAAAATGGAGCATTTAGGGAGGATAAATGGTAGGAAAATATTAAATGAGGGTCTAGGGATAATAAATGGGATGTGATTAGGATAATAAATATGATTAGGGATTAATTAAATGGGATTAAGGGTGAATTAAAATAAATTATGGGATAATATAGGAAAGTGGGAAATTTGAATAAATGGGATTTATGGAGCGAAAGGGGAATTCGAATAGGAAGAGAGATGTGCATGTGAATAAAGATAATAAAAGGGAGAAAATGTGGGATGAGGGGTATCCAAACTAAAAATTGGTGTCTACAGTATATGGTCATCTGCATAGTCAAGACATGCCACATGGAAAGATCGAAGATGCTCCTGAGGGTCACCATGGCCATTGAAGGTGGGTAGATTAGGTGTAAAAAAGTTAAGAGGAAGTGGATAAGTAGATATGGTAGGTGCAAAATGGGTGTGAAGGAGTAATAAGGAATCTAGAGATGAAGAGGAATGTGAAGTATCATGTTGTAACTAATGGATTTGAACTTGGAGATCCTAGTATAAAGAAGATAGGTCTTGGGTGTTTGAAGAGGAGACTTGTCATGTATGCGAAGTAATAGGATGGGTGAAATGATTGGTAGGAGTAGGCATAGAAATATGAACAGTGGAGGTGGTGGGAGGGTAGAATTAGGAGGTTGTGTCACAATAGGAAGAGAAGTATTATTAGAGACTGGTGGGTTAAGCTCAGCTAGGTTAGTGGATTCCTCACGGGAAGTGAATAATAAGAGATCTAAGTCTTGAGGATGTTTAGCAATATGGGCCTGGAGGTCACAGATATCTTCGTCGATAAGGGTTCATAAGTCTCACCATGGGAAAAGAATTAGAATAATGCCTAGAAGGAAGGCAAGGTTTGAGTGAATAAGTTCGCTAAATGGTTTAGAATAAATTGATTTAGATCATATTTTTAGACTAAATACTATAATAAATGATGTATAAATGCTAATATATAGTAAGAGGCAAATAGTAAAGCATAGGCAATATGAAACCCTAAGTAAAAAGGAGAGATAGGGAGCTTAGCTTATTTTTAGTGAACAAAAAGTGATATGGATAGATGAAATACTTAAACATATTGAAAGGAGTTTCGTAAAGGCTTGCTAAAGGTTATGAAGTCTAAAAATACATAGGAGAGGAGCGTCGTGAGAGGATAGGAGGACCCGGTACTAGTGTCTAGATATGGGTACTAGTGTCCAAGTAGATGTTACGGATCTGGATCTTTCAGGGGTTAGATAAGCTTTGTTGTTGGTCTATGTTTATCTATTTGGATTCATTTCTGATCTATGAATGTACTTGTAACCTTCAAGAATGAAGTTCACATACACATACCCAAAAACTACATAAAATCTAAAAGGAAAATTTAGAATGGGGAGTCGACGACTCTCCTTGGCGTCATCCAAAGAGTGAACTTAGGACCGAGCATTTCACTACATCTCTCTAATCAGTGTAGTTCTTATGTGTGTGTAGAAATGATGCCCTAGGATGCCCTTTTACAATTTGTATAGTTATAATGAGCTAGCTCTAGAATGTAACAAATGTATAGAATGTGTGGAATGAAATAAAATATACTTCCTCTCCTATGTTGTGTATGCGAGTATGATGCAACCCCTTTCCCTTATATGAGAGTAGGATGGATTCCTTTGATGCTTTTGTGCCTTTGAATGCAAGCTTAGGTGATAATATGTAATGCTTAATGTTTGGTCCCTTATTTTGAAAACATAATTGTGTATTTATATGATTCCCTTGTTTGAATTTTGTAATTGACAACTAAAAGGCTGACCCAAAGTAGTAAAAATTAATTAAGAAGTGAAAGGGATCCAAAATGATAAGAAAAAGGTAAAGAAGGGTAGGAGTGATCGGAGGATAGGAGATCTTAGTGATAGTGTCCCAATTGGACACTAGTGTTCTAGGACATAGATAAAATAGTTAAATTTTGGTAAGAGTGAAATATATATAAAGCTAATAAAAGTGCAAAATGAAAAGTAAAATGCTAAAGAGAGTTTTCAATTACTAGTTTTCTTTCTTAGGAATCATGTAAATGCTAGCACGCTTTTAAGACCTGGAAATGTACTCAAGTGCATAGATTTTGTGTCTACATGTACAATAGATTTAGTTTTAGTTTTTGGTGTTGGTTTTCACTTGTTTCCTTTTAGTTTTGCTTTTGGTTTTGTTTTTTTTTTTTTCCTTTTATTTTTGTTCAATCTCTTTGTTCCTTTTAGAATTTGGATTCATAGAAGTTTTAGGTTTTCAGCAACATTCTCATTTTTTTGGCACAATTTTAGGCTCAGTTCACTCATTTTAGACCAATACAATGGGCATGAAGTAATTAAACATTTTTTCCATGGCATTCAATTTCTACCAAAGTTTCAAATATCTTTGGGGCATGAGTCTCCTTTCTCCATCATTATAATAGCGCATTTAAGTTTTAATTCAATTGTGTGGCACATGGGAAGGGCATGGGGGATCCGTTCTCTATTATTTTGTGTCCTTATTTACAAACTTGGTCCTAGATCCCTCTATAGTGGTGTGGTAGTGGGGTTATGGAAGGTATCGAAATAGCTAAGTTCTATATAGAAAAACTTTCCTCTCCTCTTAAAATCAAAGGGGAAGATATCAAAGTTGTTGAATAGCATTGATACCATGTCTTCTTCCTTAGTAGGGTGTTTTGGAACTTCATTCTTTTTCTTCTCTCCTCATAATTTTGTGATGGGTTGTATACACCTAACACTCTCATTTCTCCTCAACAGACAAACTGGGGACTAATCACCCCCAATCCTTTAGAAAAGTTCAATAAATTTAATAATGCAACATCTTCAAGCACAAGTAAAGCAAGGGAGTTAATCCCTTTGTAAAAAAATAGGTGTATCCCTTCCTTCTTTATATATCTTTCATTTTGTTATTTAAATGAAACTATTTCATGTTACACTTTACATTTGATTTAAATATCATTTCTTTATTAGGTAAATTGACTACACATTGTGTTACAAGTTTCACCATGTAGCATGTCAAGATCAAGCACAATGTGATTTTGTAAAATAAACATTCAAGAGAAGAAAAAGTTTCTACACACTTAGGTATATTTTCCTTTAAGCATGTAATTTCATTTCATACTTAAAGGGGAGAAAATATAGACACTCAAATTTGGAAATTCACTCTTTAACACTACTAGTATTGATAATGCAGCTTTTGAGGTCTTGTGTTTAGCTTTTTTATCCTTGCACACTAACATGTCATCAAATTTTGAGAACACAATGCATAAAATCTATATACAAACATCAAGCAACATGTTCCAAACTTCAAATGGCATGTTTTCCTTCCCTATGCAGGGGTCATATAAATTGTTCAAGATAGTAGATCTAGTACTTGAATGACTTGTACGGTCTTGGACTAACATGTCCTCTAAATTTTCTTTCAAATTCATATCTTTTATTGGGTATTCTAATCTCTCTGGGTTATCCTTTCATTGATAAATCATCTATATAACCATATATAAAAATAAAATACTACCTTAGTTTTTTTAACCTATAAATTCTATGGCACTATATTGATACACTCACTTCATACACTTTCAAAAGGCACCTAAGGCTCTCCAAATATTACAAAATCAAATATAAATTCATTAGGGAAGTAATATCTATAGGTATGATTATCCTTACCAAGTTAAGGCAGCAATCTCTCTCATCCACAAGTACTTAAATATCCCTTTCTTATGTATCTTAGCAAGATTAAGCTCAATTCAAGCATGGTCAAGTAAGGTTGTCAATTCTAGTTGCATTCATTCAAATATCACATGCTAGGTGGAGAACATGCTTTGAGTCCTCTTCTAGGTAGTTCCAATATCAACGGTGTATAGGGTTCCCATAACCTAACTTTTTTTTTTTTTATATGATTTATAATCCATGTATAGGGTGAGATAATGATAGAGGATTTTAGACAACCGACAATCTGCAGAAGTTAAAAATACTAGATCCTAGAGGTCCAAGATCATGCACAGATGAGTAGAACCATATGGGTATTGTTCGATAGTTTGGTATGGCCCCGTCCTAATCCATTTTCTAGTGACGGTTTCCTAAATGAAGTCTATTCTAAACCATATCTCATGTATCTTGTAGTGCATATTTCTATAAAATTCCATAATCTTCGGTGAGTCACTAAATGCACTCACTTCTTGGTATTTTCAAGTTTATATATTGTTTATCATATCGAGTTACTAAAATACAAGTGTTATTTTGATTGTGGTGATTAATTTTGGGAGTTAATTAATCTGAATATCCACTTGTTGTTAACCCTTACATCCTTTAGTGTAATAAATAACTAAAACTAATTAGGTTTTATTATAAATATAATTATGGTATTAAAATGTGCATGTTGTATGTTGGTTATTCATTGCTATATGTTAGAGTTGATATATGTTTTCTTTGATCTATTTATTTGACTTATTATTATGCCCCTTGGATTTATCCACCCTCTTAGTTACTCTTTTTTTTAATCCTATTAGGATATTATCTTTAGCTTAGTTATAGGCCTTAGAAACCTATAGCTAAGCTAGGGTTAGGTTACTATCCTCTAAAATTACAACAATAGTTTTCCTTAAGAACCTTTGCATCTCGCACAATGTGTATGGTCTTATATTGATCCCTACATTTGAGAACATAGTTGGGAACCTCTCATTTACTCATCATACATAGGGTTATTTAACATTTTCCATTACACCTAAGAATTAGTAATATATAAGTATGGATTTTGTTTTAGGTTTTCCTAGGATATATAGAGGAGTTGAATCCATCTATGTTGTGGTGGATAGGTTTTTGAAGATGGGAAATTTTGTTGCTTACGGGATAAATAGTGATGTAACTCATATTGAAAATATTTTCTTCAAAGATATTATGGTATTGCATGGATTTATAAGCGGTATTTATTAGATAGGGATACAAATTTTGTTGGTCATTTTTAGTGGACATTGTAGAAAAACTTTAGTATATAGTTGTAATTCATTTAAACCTATCATCCACATACTAATGGATAGTTAAAAGTGGTGAATATGATTCTTAGAGACTTACTCAAATGTTTGGTGGTAGATAGGCCATGAACATGGGACTTGGAACTTGGAACTTCCATAAGTAGAATTTACGTATAATAACATAGTTAATAGAAACACGTGGATAAAACCACTCTAGATTGAATTTGGGAGTAACCCATGAGGAGTGTTTGAGTTGAGTGACTTATCACATAAGGAATAAAGGAGTGCAAAATCAAAGTACTTTGCATAGTATATGGAAAAAGCGAACCAAAAAAATCATAAACAGTTAGAATGTATGAATGTGTAGTATAAGTAGCACACAAATGAAGGGAGAAGAGAAGTGTATTTTAGGTTGGTGATTTGGTCATATCCCATTTATGAAAAGAAAAGGTACCTATAATAAGTTAAAGTGGATGAAAATAACACCAAATAAGGTGTTGAAGAAGATTGTGAAGAACAAGTATGAGATTGACTTACCTAAAAGCAATTATAGCTCAAACATATTCAAAATAGAAGATCTATATCCATATCCCATATGTCAATCAAGTACATATGATTCAAATGTAGAAGATGGTGAGGTGTAATGGAGGTAACAAATTCCAAATAAAATGGGCAAATAAGAAGAAATATTAATTGACATCGAGATAAAGAAGAGGTCCAACAAAGAGTACAAGAAGTGTATAGTCAAGTGGAAATGAATTAATATTTAAGATGTAACTTAGCTAAGTTTCAAGAGGTCGTGAGACATGAGATTTTGATCACTTGAGGAAGATCTCAATTTTTCAAAATTATCCAATGTGTATGATTCATGAGTGTCCAAGTTCACATATTATCCTGAATCAACCACAAATAGTTAGAGTAGTTTGTGTTTCATTTTTTATTCTATTTTGTGTTAATATGAGTGTACACAATTTTAAGAAGGCCTCACAATCATATGTATAATCCATGTAATACTAATAGTTTGTTTAGAATCCTTAAAATACTAAGAATTGATTTTGAAGACACATAATACTACAAGTATGTTTTGTAGATGTAAAACACTACGAGTCTATTCATAAGCCATAGATTACTACATGATGTTATTTGGATCTATGAATAATTATTGATTTGAGCCAATGTCATGAGGATGAAGCCAACTAGTTATTCTTTGAGTATTTTGATGGGACATTTGGGTCTTCTCTTTGTGTTAATTCATAATTTTAGGAGTCTAATTGGGTATCTTATATGCCTATATAAACAAATCCCAATTTTCTTTAGATTTCATAGGGGAGAGATTAGTTAGTAAGTAGGAAGATGTGCACTTAAAATTAGAGTAGGGTAAATGAAGGTGAAAGTAGGTTAAATGTTAATTTATTGGGAATATAACATTGGCGATTGGCCTCTATGTGCGTGATTATTCTAATTAATATATTAGATATTATTGTTTTGTTTCTTTTATTTCTTTCAAAATTATGTTGAACCATATATATTTTTGTTATGTTTTCTGGACATAATTATGAAGGTTGTGTGGTACAAGGTAGATCTTCATTGAGCACCCTAACCGCATCTCGTGTTATGTTATTAGTTTTCTTATAAAAATTATTCTATATCTCTAATTGATCCCCCATTTATTATATGGGAAAATCCTCCGAGAGCTATGTAAACATTACAAATTCTATAGAATCAATGAGAATATGAAAACTTATTCACACTTGAAATTCATGGATAACCACCTCCATATAGAGAAATGATTATACATAGAGGATTCACAAAAACTCTTGATGTTTCTCTCCAAGTATTGGGATATCCTATCTTCTACCACTTTTCATAAAATCTCCCATGTTTTTTGAGTGATCCTTGTCACAAGTGGATGCACAATTTCATCGGTGATCTCTGTTATATATCTTTTCATTTTCACCTTTCCTCTTTTCCTTCACTAATTTTAGGTACTTCTAGATTATTCTTGAGATATTTTACTTCAATTCCAATAAATATCTCTAACACTCACTCTATAAATGCACATAAGTCTACTTCTTTTAGATCCTTTTCCACCCAAACTATTGAGTGATGTTAAAATTATCTTGTCTAAAATGGTGTTTTGTATATATAAGCTGCAATAAATTGTAATTTATTTTTTCATAGTGGGTTTTAGATACTAAAAATGTAAATAGTGTCTCAACAATGTTAGGTTTTCAATACATTAAGTGTTGATCATTAAATTTTGAGTTGTTGTGAATGTTTTTGAAATGTGACTATAAAATGCTAATAATAATATGTTATTTGTAAATTATATTTACTCTAGGGTCACTCAAATGTATTGTGTGTAATATTTTTTCTATTGTTATAGCTTATTTGATATTCTAAAATTGTGTATATGTCATGTATGTTCTCTACCATTATGATTATTTATGTATAATAGTGTGAACATTGTATACGTATTTTATTGGGAATTAATCATGTTGTTGTAGTTTCACATTGAATCTATGTTGTTGAATAGATAAGGAACTTTCACAAAGGATTGAAAATGATCACTCCTTTTTACAATTTTTTTATTTTCCTTATGTCATGTTCAGAATGTTAGGTTTATCACAACATGTTTTATGAGTTCTCTTTGATTTTATGAAAATGCATGTGTGTGATTAATAGTTTCACCTTAATCTATTTGTTTTCATAATTCCAAATTGGGAATGAGATAAGTTTGTGTATATTATATCTCTTTTCACATATATGGGTAGTGTTTTATGAATAGTTAAATTTTACATCTCTTTTCATAATTGGGTGTTTAATAGTATTTAGATTTTGAAGTGGATGTTTATTATTGTGAACTAGTGTTTGTATTGCAAATGACACTTAATTAGGCATACAAATGCATTGGGTTTTGTTCACTTGTATAAATATTATGTATTTTTTTCTCTAGTATATAATCATCCATAGTGTGTGAACCCCTTAAGGATTTTCCCTTTAGTTTAGAAGATCCAAAACAAGAAAAAGAGTAGATACACATGTTGTCATTGGTTGTCTCTCTATTCGTAATTGTTTTTAGTGGTAAGAGTTTGTTAGTGTGATTTTTATTCCATTACATGGTTTTTTCTACACATGTAGTTAGCATTCTTAGGTCTCATTAAGATAGATGGGAGATACACTTCTCCACCATATAAGTAGTGCTTAAACTTACCCACTTCCTACATATACACCTCTTGTAGATATATTTATTCATACATTTAATATACAAGATTTTTTTGCTTATGTTTAGTTCCTCTCTCTCACAACATTACTCTCTTTATGTGTTTGTATTCTATCAATGCTTTTCCTTGTCTGAAATTCTCACAAAGTTAATAAGACCTATCCATTATAATGACTTATTCTCCATTTTCTATTTTTTTCCACTAGATGCTGAGGGTGCTAAATTAAGAACCATCATATTGCCACCACTTGATCCTTGTGTACAAATTGCAACCATTTATGTATACTTGTTGATATTTTAATAATAAACTCTAAGTTCTTAAAATAAAAACATGAAAAGGTACATTATCGTGCACCACATGAAACCATACTACAATAAGATTATGCCCCAATGTAACACGTAAACATAAACAACTAGGTAGTTTCCTAGGGATTCCATCATATCCCATAATACATTTACCCACTAAATATTATGTATAACTTTCAAGGCCATCAATACAGTGTTTATGTTTATACATTGATAGTTAAACCATTATCAATTATAGCTTCATGTTTTTGTAATGGATATTAACTATAAGATATCAAATGAATAGTGCTCGGTTGTAAGATATATCATTTGTAATCTCAATTTCTTAAATCATAATAAGACGATCTCTCTTTTTCAAGGTTAATTTTAAGAAACCCCTCTCGAAAAAATATTTTAGAATTTGTGGCGAATCTCAAAAAGGACTTTCGAATTGTTGGAGAATTTTTGCAAAAAGTTTCAAGGAAATGAGATTTCACATAGAGAAATTTTCTCGAGGTTTCACATACCTGGACGGGAAAGTTGGGCGATGACAGGTTGGCCAAGAAGGTTGGTCGTGCGGGTTGGATGGGTAGGTTGGTTAGCTAGGTTGGTCAGGTAGGTTGGTTAGGCAGGCGGTTGGGTAGGTTGGTTGGGTAGCCCGGTTGGGTATGTTGGTCATGCAAGTTGGATGGGTAGGTTGGTCGGCTAGGTTGGTCATGTTGGCAGATCGGGAAGATTAGTCGAGAAGGTTGGATGGGGAAGCTTAGTACATATATAGTATTAATTTTATCTATAGTTAAATTTTTACACAGTACAAAGAGTTCAAAGAACAGTATGAAAAACATAATTATCAAATACTATAAGACTAAATAACTTGTAAATAGCACATACTAATATTTTCAGCTGATGTAGAAACCCCCTTTGTTTTTTATGATTTTCCAAAATAGCCAAGCAAAGTCTTTGCACCCTTTTTGAACTAGATTGAATTTATAACCTTCTTACCATGATTTCTAGAATCCATGACTTTTTAGGGACAGCTCTTATGTTCAAAGGCTCTAAGATTGGATAGCTTAGGGTTAGATGGATCTAGGTTAGATGGATTTGGGTTTAGATGGCTCTTGGGTTAGACGGCTCTGTGGTTGGATGGCCAAGGGTAGGACGGCTAAGGGGTTGGACAGCTAAGTGGTTAGATAATTGAGAGGTTGAATGACCGAGGGGTTAGATGACTAAGGGTTGGACGGCTAAGAGGTTGGACTACGAGTTGGATGGTTAAAGGGTTGGACAACTAAGGGGTTAGACGGCTAAGGGGTTGGAATGCTAATGGGTTAGACGACTAAGGGGTTGGATGACTAAGGGGTTGGATGGGTCTTAGAGTCTAAGGTTGGATGGACTTGGGGTTAGAGTTTGGATGGCTTGCAGTTACGGTTTGACAACATATGTTGTACGGTGTTGGTTGTTTATGTTTACTTCGATGAATATGCACACGAAATGATTCGAAATGGTGGAAAATTACATTCATAAGCTCTTATATATGTGTAAAATCTAGGTGAAATAAATAGTACAAGGGACATGTTGGTTGAATTTTTTGGTGAATAAATCAATCTGCAAATCACGAAAAATTCTCTAATTCGAATTTCTAGAAACCTCAATTTTCTTAAGTTTATGAAAATTCACTACTAAAATTTTCCCCGCTATTTTTGAAGCAACGCTAACCTATTAGAAGAAAAATCACTGAGAGGGGGGTGAATCAGTGTCTTTAAAAAAATTTACTTCAATTATGATAACTTGTATGAACCATCAAAGCAACCATTCAACATTCATTAACCATTGTGAGCTTATTATGCTTGAAATAACCATCCACAAGAACTTGAAGAAAGAGAGAAATCACACGAACATAGAATATAGGTGGGAAACCCTCAAGGGGGATGAATCATAATGAAATTTTCTTATATATAACAAAATTCAAGATTTAGTGAAGCACCAACTCTATAAGGAGCACCAACCCCTAATTTATCTAGCACCAACTAGACTTTAAGCAAGCACCAACTTGCAAGGAGGCACAAACCCCCTAATTTATCAGGCACCAACCTGACTTTAGAAAGCACCAACTTGTAAGGAGGAACCAACCCCTAGGGTTTTAGTGAAGAACCAAATCCATAAGGAAGACTAAGCACCAACTCAGCCACCTAAGAATGTTCTCCACCTTCTTCTTGTTGTTATCTCAACAAATGATGAACTTCTTTGATCTCCTTCACTATTTTTCTCTTATTCTTCTTATCCTACTCTCTATCTCTAATATATCAGTCACCTTAACATGCTCTCAAGCTTCTAGTACAATCTTTGACCCTCAATCCTTCATACATATGCTTTATTTCTCTTAGAGATACTCAAGATTGTCATGCTTTCTTACTCACTCGTCATCTTTCTTCACCTTGACCTAGGCTTTCACAATCTAATATTCAGCACCTATAGGATTTTTATTTATGAATTCATTACACTCTTCATATGGTCTATAATACCTTATTCATCTTTTATACTTATCCCTTAGCTCAATATATCTCCATATTGCTTCTCAAACACAAATAGGCCTAATTGACCTTACATATATACTATTCACAAGCACTAAAGCACCATAGGTCAATCATGGAAGATGATAAATAATTTTAATAACATGAAATAAACATGAATCAATAATTTCTTATTTGGTCACGTCTTCAAATATAGACTCAATCCTCCATTAGGTCTTCAAGAATCCTAATCCCTCTACATCGAGTTCAAACAAAGCACGTTGAGAATCCGGGCTCAAAAATCCTTTACCAACACACAAGAGCATTTCATATTCATTTTTAATAACCTCCAAAATCTTCCTCTAAACTTTAAAAACTCTCAAATTCTAATTCACGTCATGAAACCTTCTTGAGAACAAGGACTACAAAATTGTCCCATAACCAATCTTCAAGAACATGATCTTCAACACCCTCCAGAAAATCAGCCATGAAAAATGAAGACGTCGGTTCTTCTGGGTCCCTATATATATATATATATATATATATATATATATATATATATATATATATCCCTATATATATATATATGGGATAGGGGTCGGGCGTCGGGAGAGGGAGAACCTCGCGCCGACATCTATAGTTCTCTCGGGGCCTCCCCTTTCTATCCGGCGACCTTATTAAGAAAAGGGGCCGGGAGACCGAGGATAACTCTCTATTATATCTCGGCTCCCCAGGATAGAGATTAGACAACTACAACATGACCTTATAATAATTGTAACATGCTTTAACTCCATGAAATAGATCATAAGGCTTTCAAAGAGAACTTTACAACTTGGTCACCAAAACTGCTAACACATCTCAAAAACTAGTTAAGAATAACTTGACTTATAACACTTGTATCGTAATCTTCAAAAGTCACTACCAATCATGAATAGGTCATACAAGTCCTGAACAAGAAATATGTGTACTTGTTTCATCATTCTATTATGCAAACACTCACACATCCATCTTCACAATACTACTTGGTTTTCTCCATTAAGATTGTTAGCGACTAGATGACTTGGTTTACCAAATTGAAGCATTTAAACACTATAAGTTATCTAGAAACCTTCATGGACATGAAACATGAGTCCTAAAATTCCTCTACCATAAATTTGAATTCTTTTCTAATGTAAATTTTGATGAATATATCAAATTATTTAGAAAAAGCCATTTCTTATAGACCACACACACTCATCCAACAATCTAATGCCACCAGAGCTACCTAAGAGAATCTAATAAATCCTACAATCATCATACTTTATCAATAAATCCATTCTGATCCATTTTGAGAGATATCTTTCCTATCGAGTTCATGTTAGGGTTTAAGGAGGGTTTATGAGTGGTTTTAGTGTTAGAAATCGTTCATAAAGGTCTCCGGGCCTTAAACCTCAATCAAATGTCAAGATTTATAATCTATAACCCTTCCCCAAATTTCCTATAGATATTAGACACCCATGAATATTCTACATGTGCCAATGAGCAACAACAATTTGACCTCGATTTGGGAAACCTCCATTCTAAGAGCTTAGTAAGACTAAAAATCCAATATATCTCTTAATATTTCAAGTTAGGACCTGAAATACATACACATACCTAATACAAATGAAAACACTCTGTAAATTCTCAATTTTTCATTCTCACTTTGAAAATTTATCTTCATACCTCATTAGCCCATGCACTCTTCATTATACTTTTACTCCTTAATCATCTTGCATTACTATGCCTTGAAACAAACCTTCACACCTTTTCTCATGGTCTTTAAACCTTATACAAATGTTAAAACCATGATGAATTTCCTCTCATACCTATTTTAACTCCACACACTCCAAGAAACTATGACCTACTTGTCAACATTTCTTCATAATAACATCTTCACAATAGCCTTTGTCTTCATATTGTCTATATTGCCAATCAACCTTCACACATTTTGGCATCGATGACATTTTAAAAAATATCCACATCATTAATTAACTATTACATACATCAATCTCTTCATGACATTAATGAAAACATTCAAAAATCTTCCCCTTTTTCCCTTTTCTTAATCTTCTTCCCTTTGACATTAATGACAAAGGAAACCAACAACTTCTCGACCACTTATTTTGCAATAAATCTTCAACAAGAAAACTATCATTTGATTCTTGTTTCGAGATTTAATAATGACACCAATTGTTTGGTACCAATGTTTGACAAAAACACTCACCATGGGATTGTACCATACTTGCCTCTTATCATTTTCTTGACACTTCACATCATAGATTAATAAAGATCCCCTTGAGCGGATGTTTCATCTTAATGACAACCACACTTTATTGCAATAAAACCTTGATAATCTGGACATAAGAAATGTATGATCATACCTTCAAATTATAATCTCTCCCTATTCTATAAAATTCAGAACTTCACCATACTTACATCACCAACTATTGGGAACATCACTCAAACATGGAAGCACAAAGCAAGAACAACCTACTCCCATATCCCTATTCATATATTCTCAAAATAACTCACCTTATCTTGAAATGATTGATACCAATACCATTTCTTCAACACATGACAAGCTCATCACAACTTATGCCTCAATAGCCAACCGCTATCAAATGATAGAAATAGTGGCCAACCATTTTCTTACCTTTTAATTAGTACTTCCATATTTTCCAACCATGTTTACATTCTTCAACCTATTATAATTCCTTCTTGAATGTTCTTACATGCTTATAGAACTAAAAAAATATTCACCTACTTATCTCTCCCTAAGTTTTTACTTCTTTAGTGACTACTGGGAACAGGAATTACAGCCAACTCTTATTTTAAATTCTCAAAGGATTTTGTTGGAAGTGGCTTAGTTAGGATATATGCAATCTGATCCTTAATTAATACATATTCAAGTTTGACACTTTATTCACTAACTTGTTCTCTTAGAAAATGATACCTGATAGGAATTTTTTTGGTCCTTGAATACATGACAGGGTTCTTTAAAACACTTATTTCACTTTTGTTATCGCAAAAAATAGGAATGGGAACGTCATATTCTACCTTTTAGTCTCTTATGGTGGGTTTCATCCAAAGCACTTGAGTAAATCATGAAATAGTTGCAATATACTTATCCTCACAAGTAGAAAAATTTATTGACCCTTGCTTCTTTCTTGTCCATGAGACTAGGAAATATCCTAATAAGAAATCCCCACCACTGGTGTTTTTCCTATCATTTTGACTTCCCGCATATTCACATCAAGTATAGGCTATCATTTAATTTCAAACTCTTTACTTCTTGAATACCATAATCCATACTACATAGTTCCTTTTAGATAGCTGAAAATCCTCTTAACTACTTACAAATGGTTTCCTTTAGATCTTCTTGAAATCTCCCTACAACTCGTCTTTGCTTGCATAATATCGGGCGTAGAGCGGTGGAGTACAAAAAACTTCCAATCATTTACCTATATGTTGTCTGACCCACTTTTGGAGATTCATCTTATTTTCTCAATTTACACCTTAATCATAGGTGTATAATAATCCTACTATCCTCCACTCCAAAAAAATCAACATTTCTCTTATGTACATTGTTTGTGAAATGAAAATACCTTTTTCTGATTGAATGATATGTAGTCCAAGAAAGAATAACGACTATCCTAGCATTGACATCTCAAATTCCTTCTTCATTACCTCAGTAAAGTCCTTGGTCATGCTTTCATTGTCTCCTCCAAATATAATGTCATCTACATAATCCAAAGATTATTAATTGATGGTCTTATTCTATCTTCATGTATAGATAGCTATTTGCACCTCCTCTTTTGAAACCTTGGTCTAATATATACCTATCTAATCTGGCATACCAAGCCCTAGGGGATTTTTGTAGACCATAGAGGGATTTATTCATTTTGCAAACATAATATTTATTCATTTGTCAATAAAAAACCTTTAGGTTGTTCTATATATACTTCCTCTTCTAAGTTACCATTTAAGAAAGCTAACTTTACATCCATCTAGTATACCTTGAATCCCTCAAAACATGGATAGGCTAAAAAAAATATTATAGCCTCCATTCTTACTATAGGAGTAAATGTATCTTCAAAATCCACTCCTTCTACCATTGCATACAAATCTAGCTTTGTTTATAGTGAATTCTCAAGTTTCATTCAATTTGTTTTTAAATACCCATTTAGTGTCAATGGCATTCTTGTTCTTAGGTTTAGGAACTAGTTCCCAAGTCTCATTCTTCTCTATTTGATATAACTCTTCATTCATGGCACTCACCCAAAACTCATCTTTACTTTCTTCATGAATGTTTTTAGGTTCAATTTTAGATAACATAGTAGTATTTCCTTGATTTAGATTACTTACCAGTCTTCTTCTTATTTGCACACCAACTTCTTTGTTGTCAATAATTTGAGTCTCAGGATGATCCTTTTGAATTTTTCTTGAAGGGCCTTTTGTATCTTCTCTTTCTTCAACTTCTTCCTCTTATTTATCTATCTCAACAACTTCTTCTTCATTTTTGTACTCCAAATTCTGAACATGTGACTTCTTGGGATGAGACTCATCAACCTTCACATTTGTGCTCTCAATTATCTTTTGCAGTATCTTGTTATAACATCTATAGGTTGAGCTCATGCTTGAATATCCTAGAAATATGCCCTCATCAATCCTTGAATCAAACTTTCCTAGATCATCTTCATCTCTTTTGATGTAGCACTTGCTCCCAAATACTCTAAAATGCTCCACATTTGCAAGTTTGTCTTGCCACTTTGTTCATAGGAGTCTTGTCACCATTAGACCTTATTGGTGCTTTGTTCAAATTATATATTAATGTTCCTACTTCCTCTCTCCAATATCCAGGCTGATAGTTTTGACTCATTCAGCATTTTCCTTTCCATCTCTTGGACTTTCCTATTTTCCTTTCCACTACCCCATTCTATTGAGGTGTTATAGTTGTTGAGAATTATCTTCTTATCACATTTTCCTCCCAAAAATCATCAAACTCATTTGACTAAAATTCTTCACCTCTGGAAAACCTCAGACACTTGATCTTTGCATTCTTTTCATTCTCAACAAGAGCCTTAAATGTCTTGAATTTATCAAGAGCTTGATACTTTTCCTTCAAGAAATCTACCCAATTCACCCTTGTGTAGTCACCTATTAATAACAATAAATAATTGTCCCCTTGAATGTTTTGTGTCCTTGTAGGACCACACAAATCAATATGAATGAGTTCTAATGGTATTGAGGTAGATGAATCCTTTGACTTTAAACTTATTCTAGTTTGTTTTACATGTATACATGCTTTGTACACTATATTTGTAGGTTTGGTGATCTTAAGAATGTTTTTCACAAACTTGTTAGAGCTAATTTTAAATAGATTATCAAAGTTTAAATGGCCTAACCTTCTTTGTCACAACTAGCATTCGTTGTCTTGTTCATGAGACATTTATCCATCTTAATTTCACTCAAGATATAGATTTTGTTCTCAGTCCTTTCACCCTTGGCCACTAGTCCTTGTGATTTAGTTCTCCTTATGTCACACCATTTTCCATGAAAGGTAATTATGTGTCCTTGACTACACATCTAACTCACACTTAGAAAATTTTGTTTTAAACATTCCACATACAAGTACATTCTTTATCTTAGTTCTTTCATTATCCAAACATAAGGTACCTCTACCAACAATATTTGTTGATGTATTGTCTCTAAATTTTGTTGTACCTGAGGAATTTTTCTTCAATGAAATGAACTTATCCATATCACTGTCATATGGCTTGAAAATTCATTGTCTATATACCAGAATATTTCTTCATTTTAGGTGTGAAGAGTAGTTTGAACCATCAAGGATTCCTCTTCTTTAGAATTTTGTTCCTCATTCACAGAGATATTTGTAGAGTCGAGACTTTTTGACATTCAACTTCTTGCCTTGTGTTCCTTTTTGAACTACAGGAGCTTCAAAATTCTTGTTTTGTCTTGATGATTCATGATGACAAAATCTTGCAATATGACTAGTATTTTGACAGTTATAACAAACAACTTCATACTTACTTAACTAATATAGACTTTAATTCCTTCCTTATCTCCATGGGTACTATTCTTTGAAGGATATTCTACATTCTCTTGCCTTATGACCAAATATGTTAGATGCATAACAAGTAACCATGAAATGAATTAGCATATTTCATAGCATTATGTTGTTTGATAGGATTATTCCTTGTTGTTCTTGAAATTGACCTTCTTGTCCACATTATTATTCACCTTGTCTTGAGCTTCTTCTAGACTTGGCATTTAAAATTTCTCATCGCTTATGTCTTCCTCCTTTTGTTATTATTTAAACCCCCAATGTCATATCATATACAAAATTTTGACAACTCAAAATGTCATTTAGAACCTCGGTGTTATTTTCAAACTTATCGTAGGTCTTCATTTTTTAAAAACCATATTGAAGCTGTTCCTTCGAGGACATCGAATATGTTTCATATATGATGCAATATTCCTCCTTGGTCTTGAGGGATGTTATCATAGCTTTAACCTATGATTCAATATTTTTAATAGTTGTATCATGTTCATTAGGCATGCAACATGTTTGGTCTTTAAAAAAGTTGACCACATATCTCTATAATCGCTTAGCCATATTGTGCTTCAAGGATCTCCTTTGAGCTATTAGACTTGCTCCAAAGTACCTAGCTTCAATACTAATTGTTAGAAGCACAATCACTGAGAGAGGGGGGTGAATCAATGTCTTTAAAAATTTTACTTCAATTATGATAACTTGTATGAACCATCAAAGAAACCATTCAACATTCATTAACCATTATGAGATTATTATACATGAAATAACCATCCACAAGAACTTGAAGCAAGAGAGAACACACATGAACACAAAATATAGGTGGGAAACCATTAAGGGGAAGAAAAACCATTTAAATTTTCTTATATATAAAAAAATTAATTGTTTAGTGAAGCACCAACTCCACAACCTTATTTATCTAGCACCAACTAGACTTTAGCAAGACTTGCAACTCGCAATGAGGCACCAACCCCCTAATTTATCATGCACCAACCTAAATTTATCAAAAACCAACTTGCAAGGAGGCACCACCCCCTAGGGTTTTAGTGAAGCACTAACTCCATAAGGAAGACTAAGCACCAACTCAACCACCTAAGAATGTTCTCCAGACTTCTTGTTGTTATCTCAAAAAATGATGTACTTCTTTGATCTCTTTCACTCTTATGTTCTTCTTATTCTTAATTTTATCTATATATTTGATATATTAGTAACATCAATATGCTCTCAAGATTCTATCACACAATTTGATCCTCAATCGTTTATACATCTGCTCTATTGCTCTTGGTAATACTCAAGATTGTCTTGCACGCTTACTCACTTGTCATATTTCTTCACCTTGACCTAGGCTTGCACAATTTGATCTTAATCACCTATAGGATTCTCTTCATGAATTCATTACACTCTTCATATGGTCTACAAGATCGTATTCATCTCTTATACTCAACCATTAGCTTTCTATATATCAATATTGCTTCTCATGAACAAATAGGCCATATTGACCTTACATATATACTAGTCAGTCACAATCATTAAATCACCATGGGTCGGCCATAATAAAAAAATGATCCCTTAGTTGGTCCATAAAAGATAAAAAATAAGGAGGCAAAGGAATGGAGGTTGATTGGGAAAAATGGAAAAGTTTTAGAGACAAAGGATCCTCTTAACTTCCAGAAGGAGATCAAAGAAGTGGATCCCTTGATCCATCATAGCACCTCCTGCAAGGAACTGGTGGTCTTTGGTTTCCCTGAAGTCAATGATTTTGAAGTGAAGATGAGAATGAAAATGAAAACCTGGACTTAGTAGAGGTGATTCTAGAAACAAGGGAAGGGGCTAGCCAAGTTGCTCTGTAAGTGGCATGTGGCCCTTCGCTAGATGAACTTTATTCCATTGGTCAGAGCTCCTTTGGTCAAGATAAGAAGAACTATTACCCATGTCTAATGGTTTCAGAATTCTTGAGGACTATGTTGTTGATACTTATAATCTAGCGGTCTCTCCAAAGACCCCCATAATCAAATTAAAATTTGTTACGTGAAGTTATTCTAGAGCTGATCTTGGTGAGGACTCAACTCCTAAGGGTAGGAAAAGTAATAAGGAATTAAGGAAGACTAACTCTAAGAGGGAAGTAGGAGTGCGCATGAATAGTACTCGAGGAAGTCACTTCTCTAAAATAAGAAATGTTAAATGATCCTCCTCTCTTGAAATATTAGGGGTTTGAATAATCCCAATGTAAACATAGAATTGCTAAGGATCTTAGAGTTAAAGTTAAACCGGATATTCTCTTACTCCAAGAACCCAAAATGAAAATGGATAGATTTAAAGAGGTGGGGAGACAAATTTGGAAAGAAAGTCACTGGGAAGGATGTAGCTCCTCTGGAGCCTCAAAAGGTGTTATCACTATGTGGGATCCTATTTTAGTGTAGGGCGTTATAATCCTTTACTCCCCTAGACATGTGGTTATGAGTTTTACGGAAATCATCTCAAAAAAATCCTAGTATGTTTCTAACATTTATGCTCCCAATAAACTCAATGAAAGATAGAATTTCTTAAAGGATCTCTCTATATTCGACAAATATTTAATGATAAAGATTGGATAGTTGGAGGAGACTTCAATACCCCCATTTCCCTAGTTGAAAAGAAAGGGGGTTTGATCTCTTATTTTGAAGTATGGAAGATTTATTCTACCCAAGGTAATAGTTTGTTTGATTTAGATTTGGAAGGATCCAAGTTTACTTGCGTAAGCGAAATGGATGACGGAACCGAGCTCATCTAGATAAGATTGGAAAGATTTTCGGTGAGCCATCTTTGTATGATCAATCAACTTTATTCTCTAAAAACTCTTCCCAGACCTCAGAGTCATAATCCCATTCTTCTAGATATAGGGATGAACCAACTTAAAAAATCTAGGACTTTCATATTTGAAAAGATGTGGTTAGATCACCCTGATATTTTCAATAAGATTCAAGAATGGTGGGATATCTAGGTTCGTGGGGTTGCTAGTTTCAGATTGTGTTTTAAACTGAAGCACATCAAAAGTAACCTTAAAAGATGGAATAAGGAGACTTTTGGAAATATTTTCCAGGAAAAAAGTAAAATTGTTGAAGATCTAAGAAATATTGAGGAACTTATGGAGAATGTTGGTCTTAACCCGGTTCTCAAGGATCAAGAACAAAAACTCTTGTCTGATTACCATGGAATTCTGGCTAAAGAAGAGGTGTATTGGAGACAAAAATCTAGGGTTAAATGGCTTAAGGAGGGGATAGGAATACTAAATTCTTCCATTTCTCTACTACTTCCAGAGCTAATATCCTAAATATTAATGAAATAAGAGGTGAAAATGGGGATTCCTTTATGGATAGTAGGGACATCAATGCCTCTATAATAAATTACTTCAAGGAGATTTTCAAATAGGGGCAGAGTTCGGAGGAGTTGGTTCAGAATAAATTCTTGGATCTTTTCCAGAATGTTATCACCCCTCTTGAAAATAGAGATATTTTAAGAGGCCCCTCAGAGGAGGAAATCCATTTTACGATCTTTGATATGGAACCTAGATAAATCTCCTGGGTCGGATGGCTTCCCCACCTTTTTCTTTCAAAAATTTTGGGAGGTGATAAAATATGAGGTCATTGAAATGGTCCAAGAGTTTTTCAACAATGGTCATCTCTTGAGGAAAATGAATAACACTTTTCTTGTCTTGGTGCCAAAAATTGTTGGGGCCAAGGAGGTTAAGGATTTCAAACCTATAAGCCTATGTAACACTAGCTATAAAATTCTGACTAAAATCATAGCTGGGAGGATTCAGATGGTTCTTCCTAACTTTATCTCTAGGAATCAGGGGGCTTTTGTTCCGGGAAGGAAAATTACTGATAGCATTATTGTGATTCAAGAAGCCATCCATTCCATTGAAATATCTAGGAAGATCGGCTATGTTTCTCAAGTTGGATATGCATAAAGCCTTTGATAGGATAACATGGTCTTTCCTTCAAGCCATCCTGTTAAAGGTGGGTTTCGATAACTTTCTAGTTAATATGATTATGACTTGCATATCCACTGCTAGTTTCTCGGTTCTGTCAATGGCAAACCGAAAGGTTTCTTCCAAGCTGGTAGAGGGCTGAGACAAGGTGATCCTCTTTCACCTTTCCTTTATGTCATAATGGTTGAATCCTTGAGTAGAATTTGTCAACTTTCCATGGTTTCCAACTGTATCCAGGGTATTAAAATCTCTAATGGTCTTCCCTCTATCTATCTCAATCATTTTGTGGATGATAACTTTATGATGGGTAAGGCCTCTATCCATGAGGCCTCAAATTTTAAGGTGGTTCTTAATGATTATGAATAGGTTTCTAGACAGATGGTTAATTTCCATAAAAGTGTTGTTTTTTTCATTAATGTGGAGAATCAGGTTCAAGCCAGATTAGCTCACATCTTGGGCTACAATTAAGCATTTTCCATATTCTTATCTGGGTATGCCCCTGATCCATAAGAAGCCTGATCTCACGGTTTGGAATGCTCTATTGGAAAGAGTTAATAGTAAACTCTCATCTTGGAAGGGTCTCTTTCTCTCTCAAGATGGTAAGATTCAATTGATCCAAAGCTCCCTTCAAGGCATTCCCATTTATGTGATGTCTCTCTTCATGCTCCCGATAAAATTAAGGAAGCCTTAGAGAAAATCAACAAGAGGTTCCTCTGGATGGGAGCAGTGAGAAGTTAAAATTCCTTCTTGTGGCCTAGGATAAAGTCACAAAACCAAATCTATGTGGAGGACTAGGGTTAAAAATATTTATCTTATGAATGAGGCCTTAATTGCCAAGGCTAGTTGGAGGATTGCTAGAGAGGAAGGTCTTTGGGTGCAAATTATAAAGATGAAATACTTGCGGAATATAGGCAGAATGGAATCCTTTTTTAATCAAAATAACCTCCCTAGAGGGTCTCCTTTCTGGAATTCCTTTGTGGCCTCCAAAGAAATCTTAACCAAAGGTACTATATGGGAGATTGGCAAGGGTTCTAGAATCAGTTTTTGGTATGATAATTGGATTGAGGATTCCCCCTTAGCTAACTTGGATACCTGAAAGAAGTTGCTTAGTTCTACAAGGAAACAGGAAAATTTTGGATTCGGACTTTTGGACCCAGGAAGATTCATCAGATGGGAAACCATTGAGCCTCCTCCAGATTTTGATGGTGACATCTAACCTTTTCGAGATCTAAACAATAAACTTAGGGATTTCCACATCCCCATGTTCCAAACCAAGGAGGATTCCATCAAATGGAAAGAAGAAGAATCTGGAATTTTCATGGTTAAATCATCCTATATGTTAAATTTCAAGACTGATTTGTACAAGGACTATTGGGGTAAATTCAGGGTGAAGGATCTTACCCCAAAGATTAATATCTTTTTATGGTTGGCTGCCCAGAATAAAATCCCGATTGTGGACAATCTCAAGAAAAGGGAATGAAGATTCCCAATAGATGTTCTCTTTGTAGGAAAGGAGGAAAATTTCAACCATCTCCTCCTTGATGCTCTTTTTCCCATGAAGTCATTGCTTCTATTCTCGAAGTGTTCAATATCTAATGGATCCTTTCCCTTGAAAATTGAAAATTATTGTTTTCAATGGGAGAGTCCTTTCTGCTTATTCATTTTGATCTCGGCCTGAATATTACCCTCCCCATTTTTTTGGGGGTTTATGGAAGGCCAGGAATGATGGTATCTTCCATGACCAGAAAACTCTTCTCTTGAAAGTTAGAAGAAAAATTTTGAATGCCATAAAGGAAAACATTAAACTCTTTAAAGGAAAAGTCAAGAAACCCCCCAAAAAGTGAGCAGACAGTTCTTGACAAGTTTTCCCTTGGACCGGTGGAATTACACATACCTAAAAATAATTCCAGTTGGATTAGGCCTAGGGAAAATGTTGTTAAGTTAAATTTTGATGGAGCTTCAAAAGGGAATCTGGGTCCTATTGGGGAGGGGGAATTCTAAGAAATAATGAAGGAGATTGGTTGTTTTCCTACGCGGGTCCATTAGGTCAACAAACCAACAACATGGCAGAAGCTAGAGATCTTCTTTGGGGGTTTTTTTGCTAAAGAAAAAGGCTTCAAGGACATCCAAATTGAAGGTGATTCTCTCCTCTTAATTAATTCCCTCAATAACCAAGGTTCTATTAATTGGGCCATAAGAAATATCCTCAATGATGTGAAGGAAACTTCAAATTTATAGTGTTTCTTATAATCATACCTTACGTCAAGGGAACAAATGTGTGGACAAGATGGCCAATTATGGAATCATTTGTAATGATTACAAGATCTGGTGTAAAGTTGATAAATTACCCATGGACATTAATGAAACCATCAATAGAGATAGAGGGCACTAAGTTTGATGATGTTGGCACAAGTGAGCCCTAGGGTAGCGACATCTTACTTAATATCTTGTTCTCCACGATTTACTTAGTGTGAAAGAGGGTATTTTTTTGAGAAGTAGTAGCAAACAGAGGAAGTTTAGACTTGTGAAGATGGGGGGTGATAGGATTAGAGTTGAACCTACTAGCCAAAGCATTGAAGCTTTTAATCAGCCTCTATGTGGAACAAGCTTAGGATTGGGGGTTTCAATAATTTCATAGCCAAATTACACGGTCACGACCCCTCCCTATCTAAGGATTTTGGAAAATCTTGGAAAGAGGATAATTTTGAGGTCAAAGGTATGGAAATTGAGGTTTCTGAGTCCACCATCGCCTTGGTGACAAACATGAAAATGGATGGGCTTAAAAATTTTAAGGACAAAACCCATAGAGAACATGAAATTGAGTTGTTCTTCATTGGCAAGGAAAGATGCTCTTTCTTTACGGATGGTATCGTTAGGTCATGTATTCCGGATATAGAGAGATATGTGTGCCTTCAAATCATGAAGTACATCACTCTAGAAGGAAAATACTGAAAAAATCTATACCCGCCATATGACCCTTCTGAATATGTTCCACCACAAGGTCATGGAAAACATGCCCTTCTTTTTGTTTATGTCTCTGACTAACTCTTTGATGGATTTCCATCGGAGAAATCTAAGATGCCTCTACATGAAGGGATCATTCTTCTGTTGTTTGAAAATGGGAAACATGTTATGTCCTCTTCATTGAAAGATAAGGCAGATGAGGATGACCTCACTCTCACAAAATGCCTTACTAAGATGAAGGCTGGGAAATGTAAAAATGTGGGGGAGGATTCTTGTAAAGATAAGGATGAGGATGGTCATGGGGAAGCGAGCACCTTGAGAAAAATAAATTGGTATGACTATTTAAAGGGTTTTGAGGATTTGAGTAGAAAGGTCCAGTACTTAAAAGGGGTGCTTCAGAAATGGAGGAGACCAATGTTGGTCAAAGGGAAACTATGTTGGATGTCATTAATGCTTCTAAGTAAATTGTCTCTACTCAGGTGAAGTCCAAGTATAAGTTTCGGAGTGGAGGATTACGTCAAAAGTTGAGTGATAGACTAGAAGGGATGGAGGAAGGCACAAAAAGAAGGAACTTTAACTTGCACATCAGTAGCTCCAGAGGATGATCTGGAGGAAGATATTAACGACAAAGGTGTTGAGGGTGACGAGATCAAAGACAGTCACGATGGTAGTAGTGAAGGATCTCCAAAAATTAACTAGTGTTTTGGGTTGTTGGCAAAATTTTGGTGAACTTCTTTGTTTTTAGTTTTGGAGATTGTTTCTCCTTCTCTCTAGTTTTCTCTCTTTGGTACAAATTTTGGTTCCTCATTTTAATAGTTAAGCATGTTTAAATCCTTTCTTGGACTTTTTCATTCCTTTCTTATTCGTGGGTTTCTGATCCTCGTTTTGTAATGGCCCCTAGGAGCCTATCCCTATTTTAACCTTATCTAATAAAAACCCATAGGTTAGCCATGGAAGATGATAAAGCATTGTGATAACATCAAATAAAAATGAACCAATCATTTCTTAGTCGATCATTTCTTCAAGATAGACTTGATTCTCTATTAGGTCTTCAAGAAATCCTAATCCCTCTAGGTCTATGTCAAATGATGCACATTGGGCATATTGGGCTCACAAATCCTTTACCAAAACACAAGAGCATTTCATATTCATTTTCAATAACCTCCAAAATATTCGTCAAAATTTAAAATACTTTGGGTATCTCTGATTCACATGACTAAAACTTCTTGAGAATAAGGACTTACAAAACTATCCCATAACCAATCTTCAAGAACATGATTTTCAACACCCTCCAGAAACTCAACTATGAAAAATGAATACATTAGACAACTACAACATAACTTTAGAATCATCACAACATGCTTTAACTCCATGACAGGGTTCATTTTAAGAAGCCTCTAGTAAATTGGAGGTGGAAAATCCTGCGAATATACCTAGAACCACTTTCACCGGAAAGGTGAATTTTCCAAGATTTCATATTCAAATTTTCATCTGTGAGTTTCTTAAGGGGGAATTTTTTGTGCCATGCGATAGAAAGCCTTATTAATGTGTGACACCAAGGTTTTCTATCGTGTGATAATAAGGTTTGATAACAAACCTTGTTTTTCACACAAGAAAACCTTGGTGTCGCGTGGCAAAGAGCTTGTTATCATGCAACAAAGAAGGCTTTTGTCATGTGAAAGCAAGGTTTGTTGTCGCACAACACCAAAAAAATGTTCCCCTTTTCACCATTTATAACCCCCTTATCATGTGTCAACACCCTCTCTTTTGACCGTCTACATCCCCTTTATCGTGCGGCCAACACCCTACCTTGTCACGCGTCAACACCCTCCCTTGTCGCACGTATGCAACCCCCTTGTCACATGTCAACACCTTCTCTTTTCATGCCTCAACAAGTAATTCAAATAGTACCTCAGTAATTTAGTAGTAAGTTACTAGTATATTACTTGGGAAAATTACCTAAGTTTATATAGGAGTAGTTTTTAATGGTAGGCGAAGTTGACCCTAAAAAAATTTATACTGGAAATTTTAGGCGAACAATACACTCGACAATTTTCCGAAAATTGACCTTTTCAAATTTTCATAAAATAGAATATTCTCCAAATTACGAATATTCACCACTAAAAATCCCCGCTCCATGAAACAAAGCATAATGGTTTCAAGGACAACTTTGTAACTTGGTCACCAAAACTGCCAACACGTCTCAAAAACTAATCCGTAAGAACTTGACTTCTAACATGTGTATGAGCACTTTTAAAGTCATTACCAAGCATGATCAGGTCATACAAGTCCTAAACAAAAATCCATGTACTTTTTTAATCATTATATCATGTAAACACTTTGTTATCCATTTCTCCCCTAGGTAAAATGGACAACAGAGGATAGTTGGAGCAGAGACATTGGTTAGGGCCATCACGAGAAGAATCTAGGATTTTAAGTAGAATTTCATGTTTAGGGAGTGTTGGCGGGTTTCCGGGATATTTTTCCTCAATCAAACCAATTTTTCCTCTTTTGGGTTATTAGGGCTTTATAGCTCCACCACAGTGTAAAGAAACAAGCTCCCGATCTCACTTTCAACCAAAAATAACAAATTATGGAAATCGGTTTCAAGGTATTACATTACCACTTCCACAACCCCGACACTAAGAAATTCAAAGAAATCCCGAGAAAAAGGAAAAAATGATAAAAATGCCCAAGGGACATAAAAAGGGGACCAAGCTAAAAATCATCTCATCGAGTAGCTCAATGAGCTAGGGTAATGCGAAATGGGGGCCGAAGTGGTAAGAGTTCTGAACAAGCTTACATTAGGTTGGATCAAAGCACATTAGGAAGAGGCGTGACTTGGTTGGTTGGGGTGAGCTCGGCTCGCGAGCGGTGTGGTCGAAGAAGAGAACGCAAAGATAGGGAAAATGAGTTGGCTCACCGAGCCAACTTGGTGAGCCGTCAAGTCCAAAGCATATGTTAGGGTTAGCACACTATTTGTACACATATATTAATCAGATATAAGCATACAAACAATGAATGTGGAAATAAGCAACCACCAAGAAACAACCAATTTATTATCACAGAGGAAATACAATGAATATTTGCAATCTTCCACACCTTCTTGGATGTCATGTACTTTCTTCTCTACAAATTTCTCTTTTTCTCTCTAAAGGAAACTTCTCTTAATTCTCAATGAATTCTTCCTTTTCTAAACCTAGCTTTATGCTTATATATGCATCTATAATCTTAGGGAACTTTAGCTATGCAATTACAACCATTATATTCACTTTACAACTAAATATAGATCTAATTCATGTAACTTAATTATAGTAGTCACGCACAGAAACTAATGTCGGTTATCCTTAATCGATACTAGTTCCTCCTTTTCGATCGATACTTCGGTCCCTGGGTGACCAATGTTAGTTACTGTGTATTCCAAAAGTCTATAAAATCATGCCAAGTGAAGAAATTAAGCTCCACAACTCAACAATCTCCCACTTGGAGATAAATTGTTGCATTGTACCATACATCTCCATCCTCTGATCCTTTCCTTGGCATGTTTCTCCCTCCTCAAGTCTCAAACTCAAAGACCAACAAAAGTGGAGTGTAGCTCCAACTTCTCCTTTGCCAATAGCTTCATTAGCATATCCACAGGGTCTCCTTTGTATGAATTTTCTCCAACTTCAATTTCCCATCCTCCAATACCTTGTCCATATGAAGTGATATCTCAACTGAATGTGTTTTGTTCTAGAATGAAACATTGAGTTCTTTTCTAGATGAATTGCACTTTGACTATCACTGTACAATCTATAATCCTCTTTCTCCTTTCCCAACTCTTCCATGAACCTACTCATCCATATCATCTCCTTGCTAGCTTCTATAGTTGCAACATACTCAACCTTTGTAGTAGACAGGGCCACAACCTTCTGCAATCTAGAAATCCAACTAACTTGTCATGCCACCTACTGTGAAAACATATCCAGTGGTGCTCCTCCTACCATCCAAATCACCAACCATGTTTGAATCCACATAGCCACGTAAAGAAGTATCTGACCCTCCATAGCATAATTGCATGCCGGATGTCCCTCTCAAATACCTGAGAATCCATTGACTACTTTTCCAATGCTCTTTACCTGGATTAGCCATAAATCTACTCACAACTCCCACTTTACCTATGTGCAATGTATGGTCTGGTACAAACCATAACATACATCAAACTCCCAACTGCTGAAGCATACGGAACTCATGTCATGTACTCAACCTCCTCGTGTGATGTAGGAAACTGATCTTTTCTCAATTTGAAGTGTCCAACCATAGGTGTACTTACAGGTTTTGAATTTTACAAATTAAACCTTTCCAACACCTTATTGATATAATGCTCCTGAGAAAAATACAACTTCATTTTTCTGTCTCTATGAATTTACATGCCAAGGATTCTCTTTGCAGCTCCCAAATCCTTCATTGCAAAATGTGTGAGCTAGCTTTTCTTTAAGCTCACCAATGTCTACATACTAGATCCTACAATAAGCATATCATCCACATATAATAACAAAATAATATAGCTCCCATTTCCAAGCATCTTGAAATAAACACAATGGTCAGATTCACATCTCAAATAACCATGCTCATGCATGAAACTATCAAACCTCATATACCATTTCCTTGGAGCTTTCTTGAGCCCATATAGGCTCTTTTTCAATCTACACACAAATTTATCCTTACCCTTGACTTCATACCCAAGCGGTTGATTCATGTAAATCTCTTCCTCTAAATCACCATGAAGAAATGTCATCTTGACATCAAGTTTCTCTAAATGCAAATCCTCTACTATAACTAAACTCAATACAATATGAATAGAAGTCATCTTAACAATAGGAGAAAATATTTCACCAAATTCAATACCTACTTTCTGTGTAAATCCCTTTACTACAAGCCTTTCCTTATATCTCTTATATCCACCCTCTTCTTCCTTGATCCTGTAAACCCACTTGTTTTACTGTAATGCTCTTTTACTTGCTAAACTTAACCAAATTCCATGTCTAGTTTTTCTCTAAGGAGTCCATCTCCTCATTCATGTCATGCTCCCACTACTTGTGGGATTTATCTTACATTGCTTCTTCAAATATTTCTGTTCACCACTATCAATCAATAATAAATAAGACAAGGAAGGTGAAAATATTTCTAGAGGTCTACTTACCCTTTGTGACCTTCTCACTAAGATTTGGGGTGTCGAGGCTCAATCTGCTCATCCTATAGATTTGTATCTACTTCTAACAATGATGATCAACGTCAGTCACACTTCTCACCTTGCGACCTTCTCCATGTTTGATAATTGATGCATCTGTTCTTTTTAACCGACGCCGGTAAGGGACTCGATGGTTGGGGTAAACTATATACCGTTATTGTGTAAACTGTAGGTGTTAATTTTAAATCCGAGAGTTCATTTTCATCCACAAACTTCTCCACTAGTTCACCTTTGGGTACCAAAACTTGATCCATGTACATTCTCTTTTCATTCCAATCAATGTCATGACTCCTAATTATCTTAGAACCTTCTAAATCCCAAAATTGGAATCTAAAATCACCATAGCCATAACCAATGAAAGTACATATTTTAGATTTAGCATCCAATTTCTTTCTATTTTCCTTATCAATATGCACAAAATTTCGAACCAAATACTCTAAGAAAAGAAAGATCTACCTCTTTTCCATTCCAAGCTTCTTCTGGTATTCCACCATCCAGTGCACTTAAAGGTCCACAATTAATTAAATAAATCATCATGTCTACTACTTCCACCCAAAACTGTAAGGGAAATCCAACATGTATCCTCATGCTTCTAGCACATTCCATGATTGTCCTGTTCATTCTCTCTATGCAACACCATTCTCCTATGGTGTTCTAGGAACCATCCTTTCTCTGTGTATTCCATTTACTAAACAATAATCATTGAAAGCCTTGTTGTAATACTCACCACCATTATCAAATCTAAGGCATTTTAACTTTGAATTTGATTCATTTTCCACAAGGGATTTCCATCTTTTAAAAGTTTCAAAAACATCAAATTTACATTTAATACAATAAACCCATACCTTTCTTGTGGCATCATCAATGAAAGTAACATAGTATTGGGATCCTCCATGAGAAGCTACCTGGGCTGGTCCCCACACATCTGAGTGTACAAGCTCCAATTTATGATTCTTCTTTGTTGCCCAACTTTGAGAAATCTCACTCTCTTCTACTTTCCAAAAATACAATGCTCACAAAAATCAAGATCTACACATTTCAGATCTAATAACTTACCCTTTTCCTTTAAGATCTGCATTCCCTTTTCACTCATATGGCCTAGCCGATTGTGCCACATGCTTGTATCTGAATCTGAAGTAGATAGAATAGAAAAGGAATCAATAATACATGTAGATAAATATAATGATCCTACCTTCTTTCCTCTTGCTACAACAAGATATCCCTTGGTAACTTTCCAAGATTCAATTGTGAGTGTAACCATGCAACCAGTTTCACACAATTGTCCTGCAAAATTAGATTTATTTTGAGGCTTGGAACATGCCTCACATATTTCAATATCCATGTGTTTCCATTCTATAATTTAAGATGAACTTCACCTTTACTAATAATATTACATGGTTCATCATCTCCTAGATAAACATGCCCAAAATTACCTTGACATAATTTCTAAAATAACCCTTATTAGGGGTTGCATGGAAAGAAGCTCTTGAATCTAAAACCCATGACTCAATTTTATTATCCAAGGAGAGAATTAGGGCATCTTGCATTACCTCTTTTTGTAAAAAATTTTCCTCTTTACCTTTCTCTGGTACATTCTCTTTGTTTTCCTTGAACCAACAATCCTTCTTTGCATGTCCTTTCTTTCCACAATTCCAACAAATTATTCCTCTACCTCTGGATTTAGATCTTCCATTCTTAGACTTTGATTTCCCATTATTCTTGCTCTTGATATCTCTCCTTCTACCTTCCCTACTTTCTACATTCAAATCATTCCCAGATGATGATTCTCTTATACTTTTCTATGCATATTTCTTCATTCAGGATTATACTAACCACATCATCAAACTTTAAAACATTAGTAGTAGATGTTGTATTACTAACAACCATTACCAAGTTATCCCAACTATCTAGAAAAGAGCATAATAATAAAATTTATTTCACTTCATCCTCAAATGGAATACTAACTGATTTTAATTGATTTACAATAGACCAGAAATCATTCAAATGACTTGATGTAGATCCACCTTCTTGCATCTTTAAATTAAACAATTTTTTCATCAAATAAACTTTATTTGAAGCACTAGGTTTTTCATATAGATTTGCTAAATATTTCATCAACTCTACCGTAGATCCTACTTTGGTAATATTCAAAGCCACAAATGCTGCCAGACTCAATCTTATAGATCCCAGAGCCTTTCTATCAAGAATTTTCCATTCTTCATCAGTCATCTTTATAGTCTTTTCCTTCTCATCCAACGGTAAGTATAGATCTTTTTGATATAGATAATCCTCCACCTGCATCTTCCATAATAGATAATCACTATCATCAAATTTATCTACTTTGAATTTTCTTTCTTCTCCCATTGCTTTGCTCCCACTCAATCAAAAATCCCTCTGTGAGTAAATCTATCAACACACACAACCTCAAACAAAGAATCTCTGATACCATTTGTTGGGGTTAGCACACCGGTTGTACAAATATATTAATCAGATCTAAGCATACAAACAATGAATATGGAAATAAATAAGAAGATACAATACACAAGATTTAACATGGTTCACAATGTGGGCAATGTGGAAACAACTATCATCCACCAAGAAACAAATGTCTGTACCAATTTATTATCATCAGAGGAAATACTTTATGCGTATGAAGATTTGCAATCTTCCACACCTTCTTAGATTCATGTCTAATTCTGTACTTTCTTCTCTACAAATTTCTCTTTTTCTCTCTCTTCTCTCTAAAGGAAACTTCTTTAATTCTCAATGAATTTTACTCTTCTAACCCTAGCTTTATGCTTATATATGCATCTACAATCTTAGGGAACTTTACAAAACTAAAGATAGATCTAATTCCTGCAACTTAATTATAGTATCTTAGGGTGAACTTTAGCTCCGCAACTAAACAATATATTGATTAGAAATGGACGATTAGATTCACTTTATAAATGAAGGTATGGGCTCAAATTATTCCTTCCAGAGTATGGTACATGAGGTATGGGAAATTTCAAGAGCTCCCATAACATGATGTAAGAAGGCATGGTGCCCTTGTGGGTGATCTCATGCCTAAAAATTTGAATTCCTCTCCCTCATGCTAGAATTTCTTCTATAAATTGTAAAGGGGATGCACTTATAAAGGGTTAGACATTTTTTCCCCATGCTCCCCTCTTCTCCATAGCTGAGCTGTTGTGAATTTTGGGGCTTCAAACCTTCACTTTGAATGTTGTAATGGCATCTCTTGCCTTCTCTTGCTAAAATTGTGTACTTTGCATACTTATGGAGTAATAAAAATGGTGTTCTTTGATACTTGTCTATCCTCTGCATTATTTTTTTACTTTCTCTTGATTCTCATTATGCTTACGGTGTTTGTGGAATTTCTTGTTTCATTGTAGGATTCAGAAGTTATTGTGTTTATTAGGATGGTGTAGTGTATGATTTTGGTCTATGGTACATGTCCACCCTTTCCAAGTTCATCCCTCTCTATTAGCGGGTTGGGAATGTGTCTAGCAACCTCTTTTCTTGATGTTATCACCCCTTAGTATAGGATTTATTTTATGCATCTCTCTCCCTGTCTCCTTGTAATTATTAGGGTAGGATTAGTTAGGTGTTTTTCTTGCATTAGGAATAGTATTTAGCAATGTACGATTAGGAAGAGGAATCTGGCCTTCTCTGGAGGACCATCTCAAGTTCACAAGTCCCACATCTTGAGAGATGGTCTCATGTTAGAAAAAAATAAGGATCTATAACCAAATATCCCAGGGTGTTACTTTTTTGTCATAACACACTCACATATCCATATTCTCAAGACAGGCTTATTTTATCCATTAGGAATGTTAGCAACTAGCAAACTTGGTTCACCAAAATGAAGCATTCTAACACTAGAACTTGTCCAGAAACCTTCATGGACATGAAACATAAGTCTCAAACTTCCTCTACCAAAAATTTTGATTCTTTATCTTAAGAAAATTTAGACCGATATATAAATTTCTTCATAAAATAGTAATTTCTTGTAGACCCCACAAACTAACTAATTCCACCTTGAGGTAACTGAGATATTCTACTACATCCTCCAATCATCATACTTGATCAATAAATCAATTTTGATCCATTTTGAGAGAGATCTTTCCTATCAAGTTCATACTAGGGTTTAAGGAGGGTTTAAGAGTTTTTATAGTGTTAGCAATCGTTCATAAAGGTCTAGGCCTTAAACCTCAAAAAAATTCCAAGAGTTATAAGCTATAACCCTTCCCCAACTATCCTAAAGATATCATACACCCATACCAATTTTACACATTCCAATGAGAAACAAAAAGTTGACCTCGAGCTGGGAAACCTCCATTCTAAGAGCTCGGTAAGACTAAAAATCCAATATATTGCTTAATATTTCAAGTTAGGACCTGAAAATTCATACACATACTTGATACAACATGAAAACACTCTGTCTATGCTCAATTTTGCATTCTCACTCTATAAAATTATTTTCATACCTAATTAGCCCATGTAATCTTCATTATGCTCTTTACTCCTTGGTCTTCTTGCATTACTAGGCCTTGAACCAGACCTTCACACCTCTACTCATGGTCTCTAAACCTTTTAAAATTCTCAAGCTATGATGAACTACCTCTCATACATATTTTCAATCCACACTCCAAGAAACCATGATCTACTTGTCAACATATCTTCACAAAAACATCTTCACAATAGCCTTTGTCTTCGCATTGTCTATATTAACAATCAACCTTCACACATTTTGACATCAATGACACATTACAACAATTTTCACATCATTAATGAGCTATGACATGCATCAATATCTTCATGACATAAATTACAACATTCAACATAACCATGCCAAAAAACCCATCAATTAGATGATCAATAGAATATTTTGGTATTTCCCTATGATATATCCTATGAAAAATTATCAATCCTTGTATTAGACACCATGGTTTAGAAGAGGATTTGGTTTATTCATTAGTTCATTCAAAATATTGGTAGTTCCTTTTACTTGTATTTGATAAAATCCAAGTAAAAGGAAGAGTATTTTGGTCTTGGATCTTGTGTTTCAAGGTTATGCATATATTTTAATAATATCTTGAGAGTCTTCAATAATACTAGTATTACTAATATCATAGTTATTTAACAAAGGGCTTGACTGATTCAATTATCTAACATGAGGAAAATGTATCATGTTGCATTGAATCCATTTGTATAACACCTTTTGTGGACTCTCACTTATCCTTGTAAATTGCATATACTTCCTTTGTTATGATGAGAGTAGCTTGTTGCTTGATTACTCCACATCGTTTACCATGTCCTCGGCCTTGGTTTTTGGTTGGAAATATTATCACTACTCTTGGACTTGAAGTTAACCTTAGATTGAAATTTTCTCCACTAAAGGTGGGGACATTGGTCCCAAATTTAAATATGTTTGTGCCATCTAAAATTTTGATCTCAATAAATATAACCACGTGGAAAATTGACAAGTATTGAAAAACTAGTTTTTTTGTGTAAGCAAATTTTGGGAAAAAATAATTTAAAGTTTACATTCAATAAAAATGTGTCATCAAAATTGTGACCATGATCTAAAATATAGGCACATACTCATTAATGGTTTCATTGGTACCTTGTCTCATTTGAGAAATATGTGTAAAGATTAATTTCATGCTAATGTTGATTACAAACATGTAAGAAAATCATTAGCTAGAATGGTAAAAGCATGTATGAATTCAAAAGGCCTTACATAATACCAATAAAGTGCATAATCTTTCAAACTTCATAGAAACGGTTTGATCATTAAATTTTCATTGCTCGTAAAGTTTAGGCAAGAGGGATAAATGAGATAAGATGTTGAGGGATTAATTTATTATTTTATAATTCAAATTGTGGGGCCATAAATCCTATAGAAAGGGGAAATTAAGTACTTCATAATCCAAAGGGTTAAGTAACATAACATTGAAGTAAACCTATTACATGAAATTTGAATACCTTGCGATAACACCTTGATTTTTGTACAAGTCGACACAACATCTATTGAATTGCAATCATTTTAGAAGGGAGAGAAGTAGTATTATAATACATTGGAATATAAGCATTAGGTAAAGAAGAAAATTGAGAAGAAATGTGAACAATACTTAAGGTGACAAGAAGAAGAAAGTGGACAATGTTGAGGAACTTGAGAACTAATTAAATTATGTTGAAAAACAAGAGTGTTTCACTAGATTATTGTAGATAATGAAACAGATAAGGGTAAAAAGCCAAGGAAGAATACATGTTATTACATTGGTTGAAGGTTATGCACGCGTATCTAATTTCTGAACCAAGTTTATTGTGTGAGCTTCCTTTTAGCTATGAGGAGCTACTCAGTAATACAAAGCAAGACCACAAGATACGCTTAATAACAAAGGTTAGTGGGTACTTGCCTAAAGGTGTGAGCTAGATCCGGAAGTGTGATACTTCCTCGGCAGTTGTTAATCCACTCATATATAACTCAATATAGAATAACTTGAACATGCAAATAAAAGAATCTAATGCTAGTGTTCTTATTTAGGTATATCATATTACTATCAGTGTCAATCCAATTAAATGCTTAATAACTACACTAGTGAAGGTCTTGGGTCAGGTTGTAGGGTACATGTGGTATGTGACGTTACATGCGGGGTCTAGGTAAGATTTGGTGAAGTTTGGATAGATTTTGGGTGATTAGGAGACTTGTTGGTCAGAGACAGATTTACTGAGCACGAGAGACCGATGCCGTCATAGTGACCGATGATGGTTCGGTATGATTGATGCCGATTTAGGATGACTGATATCGATTACTGTGGGAAATGGAAAAATGTCAAAAGTGGGTGTCCAGACTCTCTTTGTGTCTATACTGAAAGAGTTGGGAAGGTCTGTGGTGATTTTGTAGGTGGGTATCGGTTTTGGGTAAGGTTTTGTGAGGTTTTGGTGAGATATGGGGTAGGTTTAGTAAAAGTTGACATAAGACACGGTGATTGATGGTGGTGCAGTGAGCAATGTCGTAAAAGGAAAACCAACGACAATTAAGGTGACTAGCGTTGGTAGGGGAAATTTTGTGGTAATTAAATAAAAGGTGGTTTTGGGCTTCTCTGTAATTTCATAGAGAATGAAGGGGGGATGGTTGGGCTCGTAATAATGTCAAGAAGACTCAGGAATGTATAGAGGTCAAGTATGGAGAGCTAGAAGGTCGTGGGTGGCTAGATGGGTAGCTCGGTAAAAGGTGGGAATGGAGGAATGCGGGAAAGAATAAGATGTAATACAAAAGACAATAAATCTACTCTTTAAGCAAGTATAAAATAATGGAAATCAAATGTACTTACTTGTATTTGTAGGTTTGGTTGGTGAAGGAAGGCATTGGTTGATCCATGAAGATCTTTATGGCGATGTCGTGGCAATATTTCTCGAGTGCTCCCGTGAAGAATATAATGCCTTAAGATGAGTATCGGTGTTTTTTTAGGCCTGTGGTTGATCGTATTATGTCATCTAAATGTAGAGAAGTCCTGGTTCATGCTTGAATGTAAATAGATCTCTTAAAACTCGAAGTGACCAACCTAGGTAAAAGGTTATAAAACTGTATATATGGTAACCAATGATGATTAGGGTGGTGGACTTGGTTAATTAACTGGCATTGGTTAAGGCGGGAAATCCTAGGTTTACCAAAAATAACATGTCTTTACTATTTTTGGCATGCTCTAATTATCAATCTAGGTCTCAAGTGAGGGTTAGTGCTTAGATAAGCGGGGGTGTTGTTGGAGAAGGAATAGGACTTTAATGTTAGGGTTAGACTAAGTCCTAGTTGGTTAAGATAAGTAGAGACTCATTCTTAGTTGATTAATAGACTAAGAGTAATTCCATGGTGAGGTGTCTAGGTGATGTGGTTGGGTGAGGTGTAAATTAACTTAATTAAAGTAATGAAATTAATTAATAATGTGAGGATGAGCATTAATTTAATTGTAAGTAATTAAATAAATATGAATGTAGGGTAAGGGGTCATGGTTAGTTGAATACGTTACGTTAATTAATTAAAAGGATACCAAGGGGAGTGTGACCCAAATTTGGTGTCTACATTTTCCCCTTTTTGTCGTATAGCTTGAATTGATAAGCAACGCTAACAAAAATAAGAAGTGATTGCCCTAAATATAGGTGAGAGTGGGGTTGCCCCAACTAGGGTTGAAGATGAGGTTTCCCCAAGTGTGGGTGGAGGTGATCCCCCTCAAACTAGGAGTTGATGAGGTGTTAGATAGAGTTGGTGAGTGGTTTGATAAATGGGTAAGTGATGAAAATGAGAGTTGGTTTGATCTAGGTAAGGGTAAGGTCGGTATGGGTAATGGGTAATGGTCATATTGGGTAATGGGTAAGGGTCATATTACGTAATAGGTAATAGTCATATTGGGTAATGGATAATGGAAATCAAAAGCATGCACATGTATAGATTGTCAGACGGTACCAGGTGGAAGAGCTTGCAAACTCTACATTGTCAAAAAGGTAGTTGGTTTATCTAAACGAGTTTGAAGTGATTCGGGTATCCAAGGTATAGGATATGGTCATGAAGCACAACAATGGCCAGTGTAGGAATATGTAATAGGTATTGTTCCATGGCACCAAAGGTATGGTAGGGATAAACATCGTGGAATTAGGAAAGGTAATGTCATGAGGCTAAACAACATGGGTAACAACATCGCAAGTATAATGAGTACACAAATTCAAATGGCACAAAAAGTGGTTTAGGTTAGGGTATGTGGGTCATGGCACCCGATGAGGCCGAGGTATAAGTAAAGTACCAAGACATCCATATTTAGCCATTGTCATAGTGCAGAGGGATAATTTATAGGTTCGTGGTTTCCTATAGAAGCAGTTATAGGTTTACGAGGATAGCTCACAAGGTCAAAGGCACATGTAGCCAATTTACATGCTTAGGTGACGGCTCTACAGCCCAAGTAGCACAAGGACAAGTGTCTGCGTAATGTGGAGATGGAGATGGGGATAGGTAGTTGCCTTACATGCACAGGTGATAGGTTTATAGGGCAAGAGCCACCTTTGCATAGGCACAAGTTGTGGCCTTACAGGCCTAGGTTGTAGCACAAATACAGTACCTCCATAGGCCCGTGGACGGGGTCCCATATTACAAGCACCTACACCGAGAATGAGTCCCATGCTTGCACGGGCGGGAGGGTGGGCATCATTATAGGGGACCGAGGCCTTTATTAGTAGGGAAGGGTTCACATGTTGTAGTGAGACCCATGGCACCACCTCAAATGGTGTCGATGGTAAGGTTCAGGATGCCCTAAATGATGATCATTACTATCGGATCACCTAATGACTGTCGGGATAGATGTTTCCTCGTATGCCGAGTATAGATCCCAAAGAGATGTAGTGAGTAGATGAGATCCAGGACTCATAGTTCATGGAGTACATGGGGTCATCGAGCCCATGGACAGGGTCGGAGTAAAGGTGACGAGTTCTTGGAGGTCGAGGCCGAGTGAGGGCTAAGGGGAGATTAGACCAAGACCCATAGAGGGTGGAGAGATGTTGGTCGGTGACTAACGGGTAGGGAGGAGGAACATGTGAGACTGGACATGAGGATATCAAATGGGGTGATAATTAGTCACCCGATATGATCATTGTTATGATTTTTGATATATATACTAGCTTTGTATGCCGAAGAGGTGAGATTGTATACGATATTTTTTGAGATACTTGTATTTATTTGTATCTGTGTATATGTGTATTGATACACAGACTCTCCCATTGATATAGTTTATGATATTTATTGTATGGATGTTGTACTTGGGTTTAATTTCCATTGTTATTATGCATTGATGAAAACTAGGTGAATTAGGCATGATGGAGTCGAGGTTGTGTAGGCATGATGGATTCAAGGTGAGTTAGGTAGTTGAGGTCATGTAGGCATGATGGATTCAGGTATAGGCATGGTGGAGTCAAGGTAAGTTTCGCATGATGGAGTTAGGTATAGGCCTAGTGGAGTCCGGTATATGCATGGTGGAGTCTAGGTGAGTTAGGCATGATTTGGTCATGTTTTTGGGTTTAATTTAATTTCCAAGTTATTGGTAGTATGGAAAATAAATGATGATGTATATGTATGTTATGGTTTAAATTTATAAATATTTGATATCATGGAAATGTGAAATAATTGATGTATGATATGGTGATGTTTAGAAAATGGTAGGTATGTATGTTTGTATGAGTGTTTAATTTCCCAGTTTTGTGTAAAATGGAAAAATCACTAAGGTAGAATGTTAATAGAAAAATGAGGGGAAATTATAAGGGAAAAGAGTGTCTCGAGCTAACCTCCAAGGGCCCCATGCCCTCGGAGTGCTTCCTACATAGCCTTGGCAAAAAGGGGCCTTAGGCCAATGTAGTTCTCCCATAAGCTAGGGAAGAATATGATGAGGTAAAGGAATGGGTTGGTAGGTTTTAGGCATGATTGAATCTAGGTCATTTAAGTATGGTTGAGTTTATGTCATTTAGGCATGGTTGAGTTTAGGTCATAGGCATGGTTGAATTTAGGTCATTTAGGCATGGTTGAGTTTAGGTCATTTAGGCATAGGTGATTTTGGTGAAAAGAGAATCCTTAAAATGTAGGTGTTGATGGTCTAGTCCTGTATAGGATAATCAACAAGTAATGAAGAAGGTGAATGGTAAGAGGTGATAAAAAATAGCCTCCTAATTGATAAGAACCATAACAAGTCTACCATACCAAATATTGGCTTATGAACATAAGACCCTAAAGGCGTGGCATAATTGGCTATTATAAGGGTGAATAAAGTCACATGATCAAGAAATGTAACATTTGCGGCATGTTCCATAAGTGGGAAGGAAACTAGGGTGAAAAGGTGATGAGGTGAAAGTAGGTTGGTTTTAGCGTAACCTAGTGTGAGATAGCATGCCTATTTGGCAAGAGACCCAAGATCAAAATAGGCAAGTCCATGACAAAAAAAAAATCTTTTTCTTTTTGCTTTTTTTATAGACTAATCGATGCGGGAATTCTATATGGGATGAGTAGATTATTTCCTTGAGGTCTTCGTGAAGCTGATCGATGCGAATTCTATATGGGATGAGTAGATTATCTCCTTGAGGTCTTTGTGAAGCTGATCGATGCGGGAAGCTTCAGAATATTTTAATTTTAATTTTACAAGGATAGTCTTCTTTTGTGATAGATTATATGCAGTATGGCTAGCTTTGTATAGATTTCCTTCGAGGAGAATCCTATTTATAGCGAATGAGATAGAAAAAGAAGATGTTCTATTTAAGGGATTCATCTTGTTGCTAGAAATTTGACTCAAGGAGTTTGAATTTGAAAAATCCCATATATTATTTTTGTATTTTTTTGGACTTTTAGGTCATGGACAAGACTATAGAGAAATTAGGATTATTTTATGAAAAAAAAACCATAGCACACATAAGTTTATTATGAAAGAGAGGTGTTGTATATATCTCCCCCCTGGGTAAATATAGACAAACAACAAAAGAATATGGAAATCAAAGAAACTCAAAGCCTGATATTTATTGCATCACCAACAGTCAAGGCGCAGGTTGGAGGAGCACAACACAAGATGTCGACATGTAAATAGATGCGCCACAGTGCGAGTTAAGGCGCGCGAGTAAAAGGATGTCAACATCAAAATGAATGTGCCTTGGCATAGGTTAAGGGCACAGGAAAAAGGATTTTGACATGAAAATCGATGCGCCTGGCGCGGGTTAAGGTGCGAGTAAGAGTATGTCGACATAAGGATGGATGTGTCGTGGCGCAGGTTGGAGGCGCAAAGTGGAAAATTTTGACATGAAAATGAATACGACCATGGCACAAGTAAGAAGATGTTGACATGCCAAAATTCATGCCCATGGTTCAGGTTGGAGGTGCAAATTGGAAAATGTCGACATGAAAATGGATGCGCCCATGGCGCGAAGTAAGAAAGATGTTGACATTCAAAAAGTCGTGCCCATGGCGCGAGTTGGGCGCAAAGCACGAAATGTCAACATGGAATTTTTGCGCTTATGGCACACATAATATTATGTTGACATGAGGATGGTTGCGTCGAGGTGCATCTTCAGGAGGTGCAACATTTTGAGTGTTGACACCTCGACAGGAAGAAAACCTTGGCGCAGATATTCAAATGGCCATAACTTTTCACAGGGAGCTTAGATTCACACAAGGTTGGACTTTTTAGAAAGCTTACGAGGTCCTCTGTCCAACTACGAAAATGGATATATTTAATTGGGTGAGAAAAATTTCTTCAAAAATGCAAAATAAAATTTGCCATTTTTTTGGGTTTGCTAGGGTTCTCACCTACCACCATAATGAGATGGATTAAATGTAACCTAGAGGTGTTTGGGGTAGATTTGGAATTCCTCTCTCTTTTCTCTCTCATTCTTCTTATAAATTGTAAGGAGGGGCTTCTTTCTAAAGGTTGGACATTCTTGTTTTGCCCCTCCCTTCTTCTCTTTGGCAGGTGAATTTGTGGAGTTCAAACCTCCCATCTAAAACTGTAATGCAACTTTGCCTCTTAGCATTTTATAGTGTATTGTATCAATCTTTGGAGAAAATAATGCATGTATGTGGATGATTCTCAACCCTCTATGTGTTCATTTGCATCCTCCTGATCTTTCACTGCAAATCTGGTTATATGTGCATGATCTTGCATTACATTTTAATGGTTTGTGTTTATTGGCAAGACAGATGTTCTTCATTCCTCGGTGCATCACCTTTGTTAGTTTAGGTTTATTTGTATGCATCTTCTTACCTTGTCTCCTTGGAAAGTTAGATTAGGTTTTTGAGTAAACCCTCTGTATTTTTATGTGTGCATCTAAACAGAGGAATAGGAACCGGCCTTCATCCGGAGAGCTTTTCCGATTTCACAAGGTCCCACACTTGGGAAAAGCTCCATGTTATGCAATCGCACTGAGAGTCCCAACCCATCGAGTTGCAAACATTTAGGGTGTTATGATTCACCATCAATAGTTTTGGCACACCCGGTGGGACCAATAGGTCATTCCACAAGATTTGAAGGAATTTTCAAGAAATTTGGACTTAGAAATTGCAGGTTTTACAATTTCATATTTTTTTACCTTCCAGGCTGAACTTTGAAATTGATTTTAAAGGCCTTAACTTGCTCAAAACAAGTCAAAAATTCACCAGTTGATAGATCGAGGGATAATCTTCAAAAGGGTATTCTTAGATTTTTGAAATTTTGACTTTCAAAATTTCATAGTTTTTAGTATTTCAGGTTTTCCCAGGTGTTGAACATGTCCCAAGTTCCGACACAGTGTGTTTCAGGTTTTGTAAGTTGCCTTGCATGACCTAAGTTTCACCTATACCTTTCAGGGATTAGTAGTTGCACAACAAGACCCAATAACCGAATTGTATCTTTCGGGTCCTTCAAAGTTTTAAATTCTTTTAAATATTGTCAAGTTTGGTGTGTAACTTGGAAAAATCTAGCCTTTTGAGGCTCATTATCTGACACATCTGGTGACTCCAAGGGATAGAATTCAGTGGTGTAGCAGAAAAAGTTGCCCAGGCACATGAGAAGAATTCGAACCAGGTCTGATACTCGAGAAGAGGGTTATTTGTCCACTTGCAGCTATCACCAGGTCGGAGGAAGGAGAGGAAGAAGACCACAAAGATCACCATCTCCACCTAACATGACTTTATCAACCCCTCCACTTGGTAGACCTTTCATCCAATCAACAAGGGTTCTCAGGCCAATCAGAATGGCGCAACAAAACCCTTTTGTCAACTTCACTGACAACAACCCACTTACCCTCAATGCACAGAATCCAATTCCAATTGCAGCATTGAAGAACATTCCATTTTTCACTGGAGAAAATCATACCACTCCTGGTGATCATGTCAAAGACATTGCTAACATTTGTGCAATCCATGAGATAAATGAAATGGATGTTGTTGTCAAATTACTAGCATCTTCGTTCAAAGGGAAGGCATTACAATGGTTTAGGAGCCTTGGAGCTGGTTCTATCCAAAATTGGAATCAGTTATGCATAGTTCTCCATGAGTAGTTTGGAGAAAAGGGAGACAATTTGTCTCTACTTGAACAATTGACAACTATCAAGAGAGCTCCCAATGAGCAGCTGACTGACTTCAACTTCAGATTTCAAAGGTCTTGGGATAGGATTCCAGTGGCCATTAGGCCAACAACTGAAGGTGCTTTTCTATATTATCTTAAGGCTTTGAATTCGATATTTTTGTGTTAATTCAATCTATGGGAGGCAAAACCTTACCTCTTTGCTTATAGTATTGCCATTAGGGCTGAAAACTATCTTATTCAAGCCGGTAAGTTGGCTCCTAGGCCTCCCATGCCCTTGTATCCAAGCTTAGAAAATCCAAGCACTAGTCAAGCACCCACTTTGGCTCCTATTCCTACTCCTAGAAATCAAAGTTCAAATGAAACTTCTACTTCATCCTCTAGTGCTTCAAATGAACTCCAAGAGGTCATGAAACAATTGCAAAATTTGGGAAATGAGTTGGTTACACTCAAGAGGCAGCAGACCCAAAGCTTTAGACCTTCTTATCAGCCTCAAGCTCAACCTAATAGGCAACCATACTAGCCCAATAGGCCACCCAATCCAACTACAAATCAAAGCCAAGTAAGGCCTCCCGCCAATAGACCATTTCATCCCTATAACCCCAATGTTGCATCTACTTCTAAAGCATTAGTGTCTATTGCAAAACAACATAGCTCAAGAGTATGATTGGTGTTTCCCATGCAATGAACCTCATAACCAATCTATGTGCTTCAATGGTGCTTTGAACCAAGCCTTGATGGTGACAACTACTGGCGTAGAGGGTGAAGTGAGTCAAGAAACAAATCAGCAACAAGGGACATCTCAGCAAAACACAACTCCAAATGATACCGCACTTGTGAATTAGCAAGCTGAGGATTTTTGTGGCATGAATCAAACAATTTCTCAGAGTGTAGCAGCTAACACAAGATCAAAGAAGAGGAATATTGGTGAAGGGCAGTCATTGGCTCCAAGTGATCTACAACCTTCCATCACTCCACAAGGTGTTGGTAAGCAAAATACAGCTCCAAACATGCAAGGACAGCCCAAACCACCTTCTAAACCAACTCAAATGCCAGTTGTTGCTGCCCATGTGCAAGAAAGGAATGTGCAGGCTAAAGGAAAACAAAGAGATGTTTCATCCCCTTTCAACATCATCGATCAAATGAAGAAGACACATGTGAACATTTCAATGTGGGAATCTTTATCCATCCCAGGACAAAGAGATCTTCTACAAGCTGCCATGAAGAATTGGTCAACTTCGAACCAGCAGGTCCATATGCAAGAGAATGTCCTCACAAATGTTGCTCAGCCTGAAGGGAATCATGGAGGACAACAAGGTAAAGTTTTGAAGCCCCCTCCATTCTATGTTTCATTAATCATTGGGGATAAACTAGTACACAATTGCATGATTGATTCTGGGGCAAGTAGTTATGTCATGCCCAAGCAAATAGCTGATCAGCTGGGTCTCCAATATGAAGTCATATCAAAGGGGGTAGTGCAATTGGATGGGATAGCAGTAGCAACGATGGGAGTGATTAAAGGTTTGAATCTTACCTTGCATGCATGCCCCAATGTTACCATTTTGCAAGATGTGTCAGTGATAGATTTGCCACCACTCTTTTCCCTATGCTTATCAAGGGATTTCATAGCTAGAATTGGAGGCTACTTATCTGTTGATTGGTCACACATGTTGTTTAGAACAAGATATGGTACTAAGGTCACAATCAGATCCGAACCAATTGCAAACTTTCACATTGAGCCTCATACTCCAAGCCAAATCAATGCCAATTGTTTAGCATTTGATCAAGAAGATTATCCAAGCACAGATGAAGCTGACACCAAAGTTGGAAGCATCCCAGATTTGACTCTTGATGAATGGGCAAGCAAGGTACATGCTTTTGATCCCTACCAAGAAGTAGAAGAATCTGAGCTAGGATTCTATTGCATACATGAAGAAAACCAGGCTATTCCTAGCATAACCAAACAGGACCATAAGGATGACAATGAGGTATGGCAGTTATTTTTCAATGGATTAAGGAGTAGGCAAGGTGCAGAGGAGGAGTTATGCTTGTTTCACCTCAAGGCATCAAATATTATTCAGCTTTCCATTTCCAGTTTTCCTGTTCAAACAACACAGCTGAATATGAGGCCTTGATTCATGGACTTCATTGGGCCAGGAAAAAGGGCATAAATAACTTACAAGTGTTTGGAGATAGCGAGCTAATCGTCAACCAAGTTAGGGGACAACATGCTACAAAGAATGACCTGCTGAAGAACTACAAGAATAGGGTATGGGACCTCATTGAGGATTTTGAAGCTTTCAACATCATGTCCATACCCAAGAAGAAAAATGAAGCCACAGATAGGCTCGTAGTAGTTGGAGCAACGTTTGATGTGGTTGACAACATCAAAAGGGAAAACACAACCACATATGCATGTGATTGTGAGGCCAGTTCCAGATAATAACACAAGCTGGTAGGTGTTTGAGAACGATCAACGAGATCATTAATTTTTTTGTAAGAAGAGGCTGGATTCTTAGCTAGGAATCGGGACAGACTAGAGCAAAGAAGACGGGGATCAAGTAGTGTAGTTCTTTGACAAATAAGCTTCCTAAGGGTTTAGTAACATTGGAGTCTATCTTCAACCCTAACGACTAGTTTCGTAAGGAAAAGGCTAACATACAGGTCAAGAGAGAAGATTCAGAGCCAATTCTGGTTGGGGAAGACAAAACACTTCAAATTGGTAAAGTGGCCACTGAGCAGGAGAAATCAGATTTCATACAGCTTTGCCAAGAATTTCCAGATGTCTTCGCTTGGAGCTATGAAGACTTGAGAGGATTCAATCTGAAGTTGGCACAACATACCATATAATTAGACCCAGATGCTAATCCCATCAGTGCGTAGTAGAGACCAGTCAACCCTCACATTGAGCCTCTAATGAAGAAAGAGCTAAACAAGCTAATAGAGGCAAGCATTATATTCCCGATCAAGCACTCAAGCTGGGTTGCAAACTTGGTTCCAGTCAGGAAGAAGAGTGGAGAAATCAGGTTGTGTGTGGACTTTCGAGACCTAAACATGGCATCTCTCAAAGACCATTACCCACTTCCTTCAATGGAACAAATATTGCAAGTGGTATCCGGTTCGGAGAGATTCTCTCTCCAAGATGGCTACTCAGGGTATAATCAGATAATGGTGAAAGAAGATGACCAGATTCAAGACGGATTTCACCACCAAATGGGGCACCTATGCCTATAAGAAGATGCCATTTGGGCTATCAAATGTTAGAACCACTTTCCAAAGGGCAATGGATATGGCATTCAAGGGGTTGAAAAATAAAATAGTTTTGATATATCTTGATGACATCATTGTATTCTCCAAAAATGCAGCAAATCACCTCTTTCATTTGAGACAGATATTTCAGAGGTGTAGAAGATTTGGGGTATCATTGAATCCCAAAAAATGCATATTCTTGGCTCACGAGGGAAAAATTCTAGGCCATATTTTTTCAAAGGAGGGGTTGACGATTGACCCAGAAAGAGTTGAAGCAATTCGAGCATTTCCATTGCCAAGTCACAAGAAGGCTCTTCAAAGCTTCTTAGGAAGGATCAATTTTGTCCACAGGTTTGTTCCAAACTTTGCAGCTCTTGTAAAGCCAATAACGTTGATGTTAAAGAAGAGCATGGAATTTAAATGGACATCTGAAGGCAAGGCAAGTTTTGAGGCAATAAAAGAGGCTATATCTCAAGCTCCGACTCTCGTCAATCCAGAATTCTCCAAGGACTTCATGTTATATGCCTTGATGGTGGAGACACAATTTCTGCAATCTTAGTATAGTAAAACAAAGAAGGATTAGAACAACCAATTGCTTTCTTCAGTCAAGGCTTGGAGGAATATGAAAATAGGTACTCTTTCATTGAAAAGCATGTCCTTATAGTGATCAGGAGCTTAAAGAAATTCAAGCACCTAGTCTCAAACAACAAGATCCAATTATTGGTCTCTCATGCGGGAGTCAAGGACTTCCTTCTAAACAAGGATCTAAATGAGAAACGTGTAGGATGGATAACCCGTGTCATGGAATATGACATCGAGATCAAGGTCACAAAACTAGTACGTGGAAAAGGACTATGTGAACAGCTAGCTTTGAGTCGGAAAGTTGAAGTAGGTGATGAAAAAGAGACTGTCTTGGTACTACAAGATGGTCAAGAACAAGAAAATTATGATGTGCCCACTCTTTGTTGGACTCAGAATATGATACACTTCCTACAAGCGGGCCTATGCCCTCCATAATTGAGCAAATAAAAAATGAGATGCTTTAGATTACAAGCCATTCCATATGCACTTGTTGATGGTGTTTTTGTTTAAAAAGACATCAATGGAGTTCTATTGAGGTGCATTGGGACAGGTCAAATTGAGAGGATGTTACAATATTTTCACGATGGAGATTCTAGAGGACATTTCGCCCCATGAATAATAACTCTCAAGATAATGAAGGCAAGGTATTATTGGCCCACAGTGTTCAGTGACTGCTATACATGGATAAGAAAGTGCAAGAAATGTGCACTCTTCATGGGAAAAGAAAGACTAGCAGCGCTTCCATTGCACCCAATTTTGGTTGACCAACCATTTATGCAATGGGGATTGGACTTCATCGGGGTCATCAACCCAAACTCAAGCCAAGGCCACAAGTGGATTCTCACGGCAACAGACTATTTCACCAAGTGGACCGAAGTAGTAGCGCTCAAAGAAGCAAATGAGTCTAACATACTAGACTTTTATGAAGGAATAGTGACTAGGTTCGGTGTGCTGCCACCACTATCATATCAGAAAATGCATTGGCATTCATAGGTTCCAAGATTACAGAATGGGCCGTCAAGAATGGAATCTATTTGAGCACCTCTTCAAATTATTACCCGCAGGGTAATGGATAGGTAGAGTCCATGAACAAGAATTTGCTAAGGATCATCATAAGGACTTTGGATGAGAACCAAAGAACATGGCATACCAAGCTAAAATCGGTGTTATGGGCTGACATGATAACAACAAAGAGGTCTACAGGTAGTTCTCCTTACAAGTTGGTCTATGGGAAAGAGGCAGTATTGCCTATATCATTAGAATTCCCAGCATTGGAGCTCATGAAGCAGTTGGAGTTGTCTGAGTTCGAACCAATGGAGGCCAGATATGCAGAGTTGATGGAATTGGAAGAAATCAGAGAGCATGCAATTTAGACAATTGAAAAGGATTAGGCCTTAGTAAAAATATGGTTTGATAAGAAGGCAAGAGCAAAGACCTTCCAGGAAGGGGACCTAGTTCTGAAATGGGATGCAGATCGGGCAAAACCAGGAAGGCATTCCAAGTTTGATGCCATTTGGAGTGGCCCCTACATGGTCACGAGGATGTAAAAGTAGTAATGCCTTCCAATTGTCTACATTGGATGGAGAAGAACTCCCGATTCCGGTTAACGGAATCTATCTTAAACATTGCTACTAAAAGGAAAAGGTTTACCCTTGTAAATATTAGCCTAGATTTCAATTCCTCTAAGTGCGTATGCACATTATCTTGTTGTAGTTAGGTTTCAATTTCCCTAAGTGCTTCAGCACAGGTTTTGTTTCTCTCAGGTTGAATTTCTACGATTCAACATGCTCTTGGAGAAGGATTTGTGGTATCAGGCTCGGGATCAAATATCAAGTTGGTTTCAGGTTATTGCTTATGACTCCATGCCCAATGGATTGCTTTAGAAGGCCACTGATCTTCTACCTAGCAGTAGGTGATCCCATTGAGTCACCAAATTGTTGTATATATCTCCCCCCCAGGTAAATATAGACAAACAACAAAAGAATATGGAAATCAAATAAACTCAAAGCTTTGATATTTATTGGGTCACCAACAGTCAGCGCGAGTTGGAGCGCGCACAACACGAGGATGTCAACATGAAAATAGATGTGCCCACACAGTGCGAGGCTAAGGGCACAGTAAAAGGATGTCGACATCAAATGAATGCACCCTAACGCAGTTAAGGGTGCGGGAAAAAAGGATGTCGACATGAAAATGGATGCGCCACAGCGCGGGTTGAGCGCGAGTAAGAGTATGTCAACATAAGGATGGATGCGAGGTGGCACGGAGTTGGAGGTGCAAAGTGGAAAATGTTGACATGAAAATGGATGCACCCATGGCATAGGTAAGAAGATGTCGACATGCCAAAATTCACGCCCATGGCATAGGTTGGAGGTGCAAAGTAGAAAATGTCGACATGAAAATGGATGCACCATGGTGCAAGTAAGAAGATGTTGACATCCAAAAAGTCACGCCCATGGCATAGGTTGGAGGCGCAAAGCACGAAATGTCAACATGGAATTTTTGCACCTATGGCACATGTAAGATTTATGTTGACATGATGAAGGTTGCGCAGAGTGCATCTTTCGAGGCGCAACATTTTGAGCGTTGACACCCGACAGAAGCAAACCACAGCGCGAGATATTCGAGATGGGCATAACTTTTCACACGGGAGCTCAGATTCACACAAGGTTGGAATTTTTAGAAATCTTAAAAGATCCTTTATCCAACTACAAATGGATATCTTTAATTGGGTGAGAACAAGTTCTTCAAAAATGCAAAATACAATTCACCATTTTTGGGTTTGCTAGGGTTCTCACCTACCGCCATAATGAGATGAATTAAATGTAACCTAGAGGTGGTTGGGGTAGATTTGGAATTCCTCTCTCTTTTCTCTCTCATTCTTCCTATAAATTGTAAGGAGGGGATTCTTTCTAAAGGTTGGACATTCTTGTTTTGCCCCTCCCTTCTTCTCTTTGGCAGGTGAATTTGTGGAGTTCAAACCTCCCATCTAAAATTGTAATGCAACTTTGCCTCTTGGCATTTTGTAGTGTATTGTATCAATCTTTAGAGCAAATAATGCATGTCTATGGATGATTCTCAACCCTCTCTGTGTTCATTTGTATCCTCCCGATCTTTCACTTTGTAAATCTGGTTATCTCATGCATGATCTTGCATTACATTTTAATGGTTTGTGTTTATTGGCAAGAAAGATGTTCTTCATTCCTCGGTGCATCACCTTTGTTAGTTTAGGTTTATTTGTATGCATCTTCTTACCTTGTCTCCTTGGAAAGTTAGATTAGGTTTTTGAGTAAACCCTCTATATTTTTATGTGTGCATCTGAATAGAGGAATAGGAACCGGCCTTCATCCGGAGAGCTTTTCCGATTTCGCAAGGTCCCACACTTGGTAAAAGCTTCGTGTTATGCAATGCACCGAGAGTCCCAACCCATCGAGTTACAGACATTCAAGGGTGCTTTGATTCACCATCAACAAGAGGTTTTAAGGAATAAATGACCATGGGATTCCATCTTGAAAAAGATGAAAAGTATCCATGAGAATCATGCCATGAGTAGAGTCGTGATACTCATATTGAAGATAACGCTAAAAGGTGTCGGGTAATCACATGATTCTTGTTTAGTCATTGGTCCTTAAAAATAGGTAAGTGGAAGGTGAATGGTGCTCAAAGGACAAGTATTGTAATAAAAAGAAGGTGATATAGGACTTGATTCAGCAATATAATGGTTGAAGATGCAAGGCATTGAGGGGATTAGGTTTGGGTTTACCTTCAAGTGAAGACAAACAATAAGCACTTGATCCATAGTTATGAGTAACGATATAGGTTCCAAGCCAATTAGGAGAAAAATTACCCCTTTTACTTTTATCCTATTTAGTTACATGTTGATTTTCCTTCATGATGAGGTGACACCGGAAGGTTCTCGTAAAAGGGCAGGTAGGATGTAAAAGTTTGTTTTGGTGATGATTAAATACAAGAAGGGGAAGTGACAAGCCCCACGGTTATAGGGAAGAATGAGATGGTGATAGGTTAAGTTGGTTAAGATTGGGCGCGGGTGAGTCAAGTTGGGTAAGGTATATGGGGCAAGGTGGGGTAAAGTTGGGCAAGGTAGAGTAAGGTAAATGAAGAAGGTCCAGGTCTTGAAGAGAGGGATAATAGAAGAAAAGGTTGTGTCAAGTCCCCAATAGGATGAAGTACAATAACGTGATGATAGATATCATTATGCAAGGTTTGGCAAGGTTAAGTGTGATGAGGTAGGTGGTGGGTACATTTGGTAAGGTAGATTGGTTGAGACAATCCGGGATAAATTGGGTAAGGTTGATTGGGTAAGGTTAGGCAAGGTTTAGGCAAGGTTGAGGTAGGTGGTGAGTAGATTAGGTGAGGTATATGATGAAGGTATAGTTTGGATGAGAGGTACAAAATAGAATAAGAGGAAATGTCAATTCCCCATAGGGTAAAGTAGGATGAGGTGATGATAGGTAACATTATTTGATGTTGGGTAAGGTTTTAGGCAAGGTTTAGGTATATGGGGCGAGATGGGGTATTTAGTACAGAGATTGGCGAGATGGGTTGGTTGTTTTCTAATTTCATTTATCTTTCTAGAAATGCAGTGGCAATGTTAACCATATTAATATGGGGTAAGGGAGTAGTTAATTCGTGATAGGTATAGCGACAGGACTATCGATAGTAGGGTGAGGGCATATATTGGTGATGTACAAAGAAGGTGGTGCATTGATATTTGGTTGGATGTTTGGCTAGCTCTCTTATGCATACCATATTGATCTCGAACGCGTTGGAGGAGCATAAAAGGGTGATGGAGGTAGAGATGAAGGCCATTGAATAGGTAAGGGATAAGGATGTGTGGTGATAGGTGACGGTGGAATAAGGTCCTCATCTAAAAGATCATCATCATCATTTTTTCTTCAGGAGGACATAGTTGGAGAAGAACGGTCTTAAGAGCCTTAAAGTTTTCTAAATCATGCCTTAGCACATGATGGTAGGTGCAAATTTTGGTATCGTCAAACCATTTTAGTTTAGGTTTGAGTAGGTCATACGGTCCAAGTGGTGGCAATGTGATGACAACGGTCTCTAAACGGTTGACTAAAATGTTGGTGTAAGGCCTGCCATGGATCACAATGTGAGGTAAGTGTGGGTCTAGATGGAAGTGTGGGTGATTTTTGTGGGAGAGGTGCCACATGAGGTGGAATCGGAGGTGGAATAGATTTGACCACTGGTTTGGTAGGTAGTACTGTTTTAGACTTTGGTTTCACTTTCTTGGGTAAAGGCGTAGCAGATGAACTAGCGATAGAAGGTGTTGTAGGTTTAACTACCTCTTTGAAGGGTAGTGGGTTTTTCAACTTTTGTTGCACCTTCTTGGGTAAAGGTGAAGACGGCGTGCGTGATGTAGAAGGAAGGCGATGATGAAGAGGACGGGTTAGCCAAGGTGATAATAGACGTGTGGTGAAGGTTGTTGGAAGATCCAAGGTGGAAGGTATCGGTTGAAGACAAGGAAATATCATAGGTAATGATGATGATTCTAGAGGTGGTGGGGGTTTAGGTGGTAAAAGGATGCGAGTGAAGGTGAAGGTGTACATTGTGTAGGTAAGTTGGGTGTAACAAAAGATCACGATGAGGAGGTGGGCTGATGGGCTTTTGGTTTACCTTGGCGGGAGGTTGTTTGGCCAAGGTTGATGGGTGAGGTCCTAAGATAGATGGAAGGGGCAAAGGTGACAGAGGTGTAGTGGGTGAAACCGGTGTATGTGGCCTAGAAGGTTGGGTTTTCCTTTTAGGTGAAGGAACCGTTTTTGCATGGGGTTATGAGAATGTGGCTAAATCCAATTTGGTAGGAGGATGGACTAGGCTAGATGTTGGCATGACTCCCAATGTGGTAATGGGTTTGGATGCGGGGAAGTTGTAGGCTGCGAGTAAATTTTTAGGCATAGGAAAAATGTTGGTTATTAGTAAAGGTTTAGGTGTGGATGAGGGTGATGAAGAAGAGGTCGTTCTGATGGTATGTGCATGGTTGGTTTGGTTTTCTAAAAAACCTTTGGATAAATCGTGGAGGTATCATGAAACAATATTTGCATTTGGGTTGAAAATGGTAGCGAAGGCATCCCCAAAGCATAGAATTATCAACATAATCCAAGTGGTCATACGAGGCATGAAAATGGCATTATTGTAGGAGGATATGATGTTGATTTAGTATTAATCCCTATAAAGATATGTCGTGGGATAGGGAAATGGTTGGATTTAGAATCAGTAGGTAAAAGAGGCTGGGAGAAAATCAACATGATCTTTAAAGGCTAATGGAGAATTGTCTCCAATATGAATAGGTGCTTCTAAAGGATCCCCATGGGTAGGAGAGATACGGGTGGGATGAGGTAGGTTCCTCTTTTAGTAGAGAGGAAGGTGAGCATGACTCTCCCAGTGGGTAAGAGAGTAAACACTTGCATGTTGTTTGTCGGGTTGCGAGGTGTGTGGGAAACAACATCGAAAAATATTATAGACTCCTCCGTGGGTGAAGGGGGTGATAAGGGAGACTCCTCTGTGGGTAAATGAGCTCGTACAAGAATCTCCTTGATAGAGGGAATAAGAGGAATTTGAGGAAGGGCTGGTACGACTTCAAAAACAACATGAACTTCACAAACATTACTATTATTAGTCAAAGGCTCACCAGTTTGGTTAGATGACAAGGTGTGATTAGGGAACAACTTCTTGAAGATATGAAGGTTCTAATTAGCCAATGCATTCAAGTTGTCCAAGATGAGATCTGCATTATCTAATATATCTTGGACAATTTTTTTGAAGGATATACAATTACCATCATTATGACCTTTAACGCAATGATAGTTGCAATAATCATGTTCCTTGTACCATGCAGGCATAGGATGAGCGGGTCAAAGCCAATATGTGGATTGACGGGTGGAAGAGAAATTACTCTGGATTTTAGAATTTTTCTAAAATTGAAGAATATGGCTCTCCTATAGGAGTGTATTTTATTTGCTCCCACAGTAAACCGAAAAACCCGAATGGGAGAAAGGTTGGAAGTATGATTTGATTGATTAGATGGGCGAGATGGGCCAACTTTTAAAACTACCATGTTGGCAGATCCTTTTTCTTTGGAATAATTATTTTGGGGTTTGGAAGAGGAAGAGGCATCATTTGAATTAAATGTAGCATTTTTGTTCTGTAGACCGTATCTTTTTCTCTTGATGGCACAAATTTCAAATTTTCTAGCCATGGTGAATGTCACATCAAACGTGCGGAAGGTTTGAACTTGGAGATTTGGTGATATTTTCCTAACACAAGCCACAGTGAAAAACTCTATTAGCTTGGTTTGTGGTAGTTGTAATGTGAGTTAGTTGATGAGGATTCGACAATGACGAGCAAAAAAATTGTGAAAGATTTGTCTTCGTATTGTTGTGTTGAGTGCAGACGGTCATGGTGACCTTCTTGACGGTGTTGATTGAAAAATGGTCGAAGGCTTGAGCTATTTGGTTGAACAAGTAAATGGAATGCCTAGGTAGACCACTATACCAATCCAACGCGAGTCCTATTAAGGACATTGGGAATGTCTGTAAGAGAAGAGCATCATCATGAGCTATCGAGATAACGCCCATGTTTAAAAGACCATAGGTGTTGTTGTGGGTCTTCTTTACTGCTTAACCGGTTGAATTTGGGCATTTCCCATGTGTAGGGTATGGAAAAATGAGAATGGATGGATGAATGGGTTCATTACAAATTTTTTCGTATGTCAATGAGTTGCGAGAAGTGGAGGCGATTCTTCCAATGTTTACATCTTTTCCATCATCATTTTAATAAGGTTGTTGGTATGTTGTGATATTAGGCACCCCCTACGGTATAAGGGGGTAGATTATGAAGGTATGATGTGGCGGCATCCCGGTATATGGTGGTGCTTGAATACAAGAATAGAAAGGGAGGAATAGATATAGGTGGAAAATATCCGAAATAAGTGATAGATGAGATTGGGGGCTATTGGTGATAAGTATAAGTAGGTGGGGTGGATGTAACAATTTTTGTAGTGATTATAGGTAGAGACTGCGGGATGGAGAAGATGATGTTTTAGAAGGGAGTATGGGTTCTGACCGACACCATGGGTGGCTAAGATTCAATAGTTATATATGAGGTGGCGAGTACAGACAGGGCTATGCTCGAGGTGGCTAATGTAGGAATCGTTGATACCACATGAGTAATGCCAGCGTCAATGTGTGACAGAGATGTTGTAGGTACGAAGATATAGATGATGTAGGGTCAAGTTAGGACACCATATGTGGTAAGGTAGAAGAAGGTAATGTCGATCTAGTAGTAGGCCGACACGGAAGTGGGGGCGAGGTAGGAGGAATGAACACGAGGCATGTCGTAAACTAGTTTTCTAATGAATCCCGAGTTGATGAATCAATTTAAGTAATATTGTAAGGTAGCGGGGTACTAGTCAAGAGTCTTACAAACTCCTCGTCACTTTAGTAATGATGACAATAGGTTGACTAGGATCCATAGGGGATAATATTGAAGGTGGCGATGGGCTGGCGGGAGAGCTACTAAAGGCTAACATGGAACACAAGGGCGTTGGCATGGCTATGAGTAAAAACCATGTGAGTTAGCATAAAACTTGGTAATATGATATCTGTAGATGGCATAGAGTACGAGAGGAAATGGAGAAAATGTGTTCCGGGAGGTAAAAGCTGGTCGATGTTTTGATTAAAAAATTAAAACACAAAAACCAACGGTAGTTTAGTAACCGTTGTTAGCGATGGAAGGTAGCAGATGATGGTTGAGGTGGTGATCTTGGCATTCTTATGGAAAATCAAAAGTTTGATAAATGTGGTAATAACTGATGAAAATGAAGGAAAATCTAGATTTGACAGTGATTTCAAAGTCCCAGAGGTATGATGATGTATCTGAGAAACCCCGAAAAGAATAAAAATATGATGAGTGTTTTTAGTAAAATGACCAATAAAAGTAGGAAACTAATAGCGATCGGGTTAACCAATAATGGTCGAGAGAAGTAAATCGGCGATCGATCATTGAATGGACCGCAATAGTCACTATGAAATTTGAAAAGATGGAGAAAGGTGATTTTAGTGACTTAGATCAGATAAAATACCAACCCAAAAACTTGAGTATGGTAATGATGGACCCTAACACACTCATAAAAATTCAAAATACACCAACTATAATTGGGGAGTGTGAAAGGAAGAAATAAAAATGGAGAACACAACCTCACAACTCAAAACACAAATCAAGAAAAAGCTAACAAAACACAAAATCCTATGGGTGAATTTTATGTTCCAACTTATGTTATTTGGGACTGACTTGTGAATAGAAAAAAATTGTGGTTTGATATAAGGTGCCCTATGAAAATCCAATAACTAAGGATGGTTTCAAGTAATTTTTTGGTGAAGGGGGTCCTTTCTCTGAGATAATGACTAGACAAAGAAACCAGTTGGTGCCCACTATCAATCCTCTTATCATTGACAACTTCTTTCGGTAGGATGATGTTTAAGAAGATGTGTAAATTGTTTAAGTGGTTTGGTATAGAGAGTGTGCAAAGTGAACTACGATTGAATTATTCAACCATGAACTAGGCATGACTTCCAACATATAGGTTGCCCTAAATTTAATGTGAGTTACAATACATCAAACCAGAATGAAATGCAAATGTTTTAATCCCAAATCCACAATTATGTTTAATGTAGCAAATAGAGAATAGGAAAAGGAATGTTCTTTCACTAATGCAATATAGTAGAAAGGAAGACGTGTTCTTTATAAAGCACCAAAAGCACAATTTCTTGTAGATAATAGAAAGAAGGAGAAGATTCCAGAGAATAAAATTTAATGTGAGTACATTCAAAGGGAAATAAACACACAATTTTTACCTAGGAATGAACAATGCAAAATAACCCCTGATGGGTCCCATCGGGTGTGCCAAAATGTTTCAATGGATTATTGTAGATAATGAAACAAATAAGGGTAAAAGGCCAAGGAGGAATACATGTTATTACGTTGGTTGAAGGTTGTGCATGCGTATCTAGTTTCTGAACCAAGTTGATTGTGTGAGTTTCCTTTTGGCAAGGAGGAACTACCTGTAATTCAAAGCAAGACCACAAGATACAGTTAATAGCAAAGGCTAGTGAACTGCCTAGTGTGAGCTAGATCCGGGAAGTGTGATACTTCCTCGGCGTTTGTCAATCCAGCGATATATAACTCAATATAAAATAACTTGAACAAGTAAATAAAAGAATCTAATGCTAGTGTTCTGATTTAGGTATCTCATATTACTATCAATGTCAATCTAATTAAATGCTTAATAACTACACTAGTGAAGGTCTTGGGTCAAGTTACGGGTTATGCAATTGGTTTGAGGGTTCGGGTAGGGTATGGGTAAGATTTGGTGAAGTTTGGGAGATTTTGGGTGATTAGGAGATTTTCTAGTACGAGGTAATTTATTAGGCACAAAAGACCGATGCGATCAGTGGTGATGACGGTTTAGGTATGACCGATGCCGGTTTAGGATGATTGATATCGATTCTTGTGGGAAATGGAATAATGTCAAAAGTGGGTGTCCAGACTCTCTATGTGTCTACACAAAGAGTTGGGAAGGTCTGTGGTGAGTTTGTAGGTGGGGTATCAGGTTTAGGTAAGGTTTTGTGAGGTTTTGGTGAGATATGGGGGGCACGTTCGGTAAAATTTGTGAGAAGACATAGTGGCCACCGAAGTCGGTCAGTGATCGATGTCGGTGAAAAGGAAAACCGATGATGGTTAAGGTGACCGGCATCGATAGGGGCAATTTTGTGGTAATTAAATAAAAGGTGGTTTTGGGATTCCTGTGATAATGAAGGGAGGATGGTTGGGCTCGTAATAGATTAAGGAAGACTCGAGAATGTATAGAGGTTAGGTATGGAGAGCTAGAAGGTCATGGGTGGTTGTATGGGTCACTCGGTAAGAAGGTGGGAATGGAGGAATGTAGGAAAGAATAAAATGTAATATAAAAGACAATAAACCTACTCTTTAAGCAATTATAGAATAATGAAAATCAAATGTACTTGTATTTGCAGGCTTGGTTGGTGAAGGAATGCGATGCTTGATCCGTGAAGAACTTTATGGCGATGTCGCGACAATAATTCCCGAGTGCTCCCATAAAGAATTTAATGCCTTGAGATGAGTATCGGGTGCTTGTTTGGGCTGTGGTTGAGAGTATTCGTCATCATCTAGATGCGAGAGAAGTCTTTGGTTTGTGCTTGAATGAAGATCTCTCTCTCAAAACTTGAAGTGACCAACCTAGGTAAGAGGTTGCAAAACTATATATAGGTAACAGATGACGGTTAGGAGTAACTAGTGTTGGTTTAGGGTTAACCGATGTCGATTCGAAGAGGGAAATCCTAGGTTTACCAAAAATAACATATCCTTGCTATTTTTGGCGTGATCGATTAATCAATCCGGGTCTCAGTGAGGGTTAGTGCTTAGATAAGCAAGAGTGTTATTGAAGAAGAATAGGACTTCAATTTTAGGGTTAGACTAAGTCCCGAGTTGGTTAAGATAAGTAGAGACTCAGTCTTAGTTAATTAATAGACTAAGAATAAGTCCATGGTGAGGTGTCTAGGTGATGTGGTTGGGTGAGGTGTAAATTAACTTTATTAAAGTAATCAAATTAATTAATAATGTGAGGATGAGCATTAATTTAATTGTAAGTAATTAAATTAATATGAATGCAGGGTAAGGGTTCATTGTTAAGTGAATACATTACGTTAATTAATTGAAAGGGGACTAAGGGGAGTGTGACCCAAATTTGGTGTCTCTGAAGAGAACAAATAGCAATGATAAGCATCAACATAAATAGTTTTTAAAAAATAAGTAGAAGTAAACTACATCATAGCATGATATTGTGTCCCATTAGGCGGTCTAGTTTTCTAAAATTAATAAATAAATCCTAAAAAACACTCAAAATCAAATAGGTTGAAAATTGAAGATACGCGGTGTCTTTATATATACAAACTAGTTAAATTTTTGAGATAGTTAAATTCATTTTCATATGGAGGATAGAGGTGCATGTGACCCAAAGGTCCAAAAGAAGGTTATCCCCATAGTCTTGATTCTCATTAATAACATTCAAATATACATGGTTTACCTTATAGGTTTAATCTTGTAAGTAAAAAGGGAATGTTTTTCGGGCGTTGAAGACTATGCAAAATGATAGTAATGGAGACAAACAAACAACTTACAAACCTCATGTAGCTTCCCAATGCAACCTCGAGTAAGGTTGTGTAAATATTTGGAGCTTGTGTAACCTTGTAGAAGACTAATTATGGACCTCTTCAATGACCTCCAGACATGGATTGACCAATGCTACGAACACAAATAAGAAAGCCTCGAATTTGCAAATATTGGAGAACAATTTGACAAAGTAATTGTTGTAAATCCAAAGGCATTTGTAAGTGTGTAAGCTTTGCATTTTATAGAGGCTAAAGTTGGTTGGAAATTTTTTGAACATGGTTGAATGCACATGCTAAAAATAATAGTTGAGAGGACCGAAGCGAGTTGTGGGAAAATAAATTCCATTTAGGAGCAATAAAGGAATTAATTAGCGAAGTTGCATTAATGTGGAACTTGGATATCATGAAAGCGTTTTGAAATAAAATAGATCATCAACACAAAAGTACATAGAGGAATGAAGATGTGGAAATGAGCAAAAAGGCATTCTCTAGAATTATAGATGACAAAATAATTCCTTATGCGTGCAATATAATGAATTGGAATAAGACCATTTGTATTTGAATTAATGAGATGCAATTGAAAAGACACACAGTTCTAGAAATAACATCTACAAGAATACAAAGCTTCTTGACATAATGCAGACAAATGATCTAACAATACTCAATAGATAGCCACGAATAAAAGGATCAGATGGACAAAGAAAGAAGATCCTTTTGTATTGATCACTTTACTATTTCTTACACTTCCAAAAATAAGCCAAGTTCCCCCCCTCAAAATGGCGTAGAGAGACCATTATATAGTTTTACAAATCAGTTACACTTGGTAACTACTTCTTTTAATTAATGTTTAGTTAAAGGGATGCTTAACACAAAACCCCAACTAATTACAATAAATCTGAGATGAGAAAGAGAAAGAGGAAGAGAAGTCAGGAGGAGAAGACAAGTGTTCATGATTAGGAAGGGCCCACTGACTTGAGGATCCACTGTCTAAACCTTTTTAAAGCCTCTGCTATGTCTCTGCCACGTGGAACTGATGTGTTGGCAGCAGACTGGGTCCAAAATCCAAGACATTTCTCCATCTCTTTGTCAAATTTGATGTGCGTATGGTACTCCTTGCTCACTTCTTCAATGGCAGACTAGAGAGAGTAGATTTCCTTCATCTTTTCCTTAGTGATGGAGTCCTCTTTGAACAGATTTTCTTTGACAAAAGCTCTGAATTGAGCTTTAATTTCCTGCAGGGAGAGAGGTACACCTGAGGTCTCATCATGGAGGTGGCAATGGATATCCTTAAAAGTAGATACCACCAAAGTCTTGAAGGCCTCACCCTTCTACTAGCTATTTCTCAATTCTCCCAAAGCCTCCTCCAGCACCTTGATTTTCCACTCCACACTATATACCCATGATTTTGACAAATTATCTTTCACATCATCAAAGACCTTGCTTTCCATTAAAATATTTTCATCAGTTTGCCCCATAAGGTGAAGGTCTACTATGCAGCTACTCCAGAGTTTGAGCTCTTTATCCATATTTCCAATGGTGGAGGAGAGTTTCTGTTGTAGATTACTTACCTTCTCATTGAGTTTGAAGGCTTCACCAATGAAATTCAACCTGCAACAAGCATATCATCTACCATGGCCTCCATAGCCCTTCCATAGATGGAGTACCTATGTATATCCTTGATGCTCTGGACTTCATCTTGGCTGAGGAGCACAGGTGGTGGAAGAGTAGTCAGTGGGGTGGGGTCTAAAACTTTATCTTTGGATAGCAGTCGACTTGATGAAACTTGTAAGAACCTGAGCCTACTCTTCTAGCTGCTCTATAGTTTGTTGCCCTTTTTCCACCCTCCCAATGACCCTGGTGACTGTTTCTTGAAGATTGTGAATCTCACCTTCAGGGGTGGACTCTCCCATGGAGATCCTCAAAGTTCTAGATCAGATGCCTGCAGATCCTACTCTGCTTGTCAACCTTGGGCTTGGCTATCTCCAGGAATTGCTGACCTTGGGCATCAAATACTATTCTTGAAGTGGTCCTAGCTTTCTTGGCAGGAGCAGGAGGAGTAGTGCCCAATAAGGCCGCCACAACATCAAAGTTGGGTCTGAGATTCGAGAAGAAGACTTCCTCTTCCTACTATCAACAAAAGGCTGCACCCATGCGAAAGAGGAGGAGGAAGAAGAAGGGGGGCAAGAGGACCGAGAGAAAGGGAACTCATGGCACTCAAAGTGTGCACTGTTGTTGCCTCTAGTTGAGATGTGAGTGGGGTAGTTGAGGCTTCTGGTACAGAGGAGTCAATGGTGCTTGGAAGCTCAGTGCTTTGAATTTCTTTCTCTATATCCATTGGGGCTTCTGAAGCACCTACAGAGACTAGCACTTCACTCTCTTCACTCTCACTGAGAACAATAATGTTCTCTGGTCCTGAGGGCAATTCCAAATGCTTTATCAGGGGATCCTCTTCAACAAGCTCCCTCTTGACCTCCTTGACCTTCTTCTGATACACTTGAGTGGATGAGGAAGGGGTGGAGGATGTAGGCCCTTTATTTGATGAGGCAGGAGGAGTCTGTACAGGTGCTTCTAAACTAGGTGTCTGTGCCTCCTTCCTTGGTATTGAGGTGTCCTTGGAGGAGGACTCTCCTGAATGCTTTCTAAGCTCGTGAACTCTTCTGTCAAACCAGATTTTGGTTCTTACTAGGACAGGGGCTAGGATTTCAGCCAGATCATCCTTCTCTTTTTTGAACCAATCCAAATCCTCCAAGGGAGTGTGTTTGATCAAAGTATCATATTCATATGATAACAGGTCAGAGTTGTCATCCTGAAGCCCTTCAGGAATTTGATACAAGTTAAGCTCCTGAATCAGTTGAAGAGAAAACCTACCATAATGTCTCCTCCTTGCCTCAAAATCATCAACACAGTCAGCCCAATAATCTTCTATGTCTGCCCTATGATGGTAATTGATTATGAGATTATGTTCAATAAATTTCTTCAAGTCAAAACAAGTTACGGGCTAAAGAAATGGACAGTGATGGGAGCTAGGGCTCTCTCTATGTTTTGTGCATCCAGAGCCATCTTGCAGGTGTAGTTTCCCAAAGATATGGGGAAGTGTAGACCAGTGATTTTCTTATCCCTGTAGGTTCTGTGTAATTTTCCAATTGCCTGCATATCTCGATCAAGGCCATTTTGTCACTACAGAACATAGGGAGCTTGAGAGGGGTGCTCTCATAGCCTGCTAGCCTAATATAAGAGAACTTTCTGAACTAAATGAAGTAGGCACCATACTTTTCTATCAGGCTCATGGCTTCATCAGAGAACCTCCTTGCAGTGTCACTCTCCAGAAGTCTTGCAATGTACATGGTGAAAGCATCATTCACCCTCCTGAAGTTGCGATTACTAGTGTCCAGGGTGAATTGAGGGCAGTAAGCATATATAGGATCACCCTTATGAGCATCAATATATGTGAAGCCAAACCACTTTGCCTAGATGCTGCTAGGGTATACATCAGATAAGAAGTCATGTAAAACTTCTTGGTTTGTTGTACATTGAATAGTTGTTCTGCCAAGTTCATACGAGATGATTTCTACCCAGTTGATGTTCTGAGTACCCTCACACACCATGTTGATAAGTGGGCACATCCAGAAATGGAACTCATTGGTAGAGGGTAAGCCCATGACCCGAGCTAACAAGATTATGAAATCTGACAGCTCCTCATTGAAATCGGAACAAAAAAGAGCTTTGGATAGATGGGACGCCCCCTTTTTAGGGTTTTTTAGCCATGACTTCACCACCCTTGCCTTGTATTTTTCATTATCTTGGTCGAAGAGTGCCTGTGCCTAGTTCTGAGAGATGACTATAGAATTATCCATTTTGGGAATCCTTAGGGTAGCACCAATGGCGGCTGCGTCAAGCTTGGCGATGAGCTCCCCATGCACATTTGTTAGTTCACTTGAGTCGGGGTTGAAGTGAGCACCACAGTCAGTGAGTACCATGTCTACACATTGCACTGAGATCGGGAAACCAGCGGCAAATGCCAAGCCACTATCGTTAATCATTTGTGCCATAGGAGAGGGGTTCGGGTCTGTCAACCTAGTCCAGAAATCTCCAAAGTCTAGGTGATGAACTTCACTATCCCCGATATCGGGAATGACAGACTCGAGTGGCGAAACCTACTCCTGACCTTGGAATTTAATCTTCATGTTGATAGAAATTTGAAAAACAAAGTTACAGCTTGAATTCTTGATGGAATTGCAGGGGAAATGGGTACGCGCACAGAGATTTCAATTGCGAGGGTATGAGCAATTGGTAACAGAAAGCAATGTGTGCAAAATGCGTAGGGGGTAGTTTCTATTAAATAGCCATTTAGGAGAGAGAAGGTCATAAATGTGCATTAAATTCATATCCACCAACTCAAAAAAGGCATCGGGAAGAGCGGGAAAAATTAGCCCGAATGGCCTTTGGTTCATTTGGGACACGCGGGACGAAAGCGTGATTCGGCCGATGCGGGTAATGCGGGACAAAAATGCACAAATGCTTTCGGGACATGAGGACCAAAGTAAAGTATGTGAAGTGTGTGATGCGGCCAACGTGGGTGATAGGGGAACAGAGAGCTCGAGTGAACTTGGGATAGTTGGAACAAAAAGTTTCGACGGGCCCGCAAGAAAATAGATTTTGGATAAAGCGGTCGATCGGCGAATAGGGAGCCCAAATGAACTTGGGACACATGGGACAAAAATGTCCGACAGACCCACAAATCACACAAATGACTCAAAAAAATGTAGATTTTTCCAACTTCTTGACTTTTCCCTTTACCAGAACAACAAGAAAAGGTGTTAACTCAAAAATTTCAATTTTTAACTTTTCAAAAGAGGGGAAATTTTGAGAGGACAACAACTTGGCTCCTTCTAGGGATGACTTGGCTAAAGTCCAAAGGAATGAGACAAGGCAAGAACTCTCAAAAAACCTAGGGGAAGTAGATTAGTGCCTTATCCATTGGGCCACGAGTCAAAAGCAAACCAATACAGAAAACAACACCCCAAATGAAGAAAACACCAAAACAAGAAAAAGGAAGGGGAAACACACACACTATACATAATATACAAAGGACTTCCTAATTACTTAGGACTTAAACAATTTCAGGTACTACCCACTATAAGGAAGTGGGAGAGAAGAACCATCCATATAATCAAGGTAAAAGAATTCTCACCAGCAAAGTGCCTGATCTTGAAAGGTCCAAGCCAAAGAGAATCAAACTTGCCATGGCTGCCACGAGGTTCATGTCTTTTATCCCACAACAAAACAATGTCTCCAACTTTGAAATCCCTGGACCTGGCCTTTTTGTCAAACAAGGCCTTTACCTTCTGTTGGTGAGTAGATATTCTATCAGCAACCTTCAACCTGTCCTCATTCAATTTATAAAGGTACATGATCCTTTTATCCAAAGAATCATTGAAACTGGTGTCTTCAATGGCCTTCATTAAATGCAAGGCTGGTAGTTCCACTTTATTACTGGCAATTGAGCTTCCACTCCATATACTACCTAAAAGGAGACATCCCAATAGCTCTTTTAGGTGTGATCCTATCTGCCCAAAGAGCATCATAGAGTTTCTTGTGCCAGTTCCTCTGAGATTCATTAACTAATTTCCTTATTATGGCCACCAGATTTTTGTTTGTCGATTCTGCTTGTCCATTCCCCTGAGGATAATAATCTGAGGAGTGAGCCAGGGAGATGCCATATCCATAACAAAAATCCATCATCTCAGTTGAAGAAAAATTTGAAGCATTATCCGTCACGATCTTGTTCGGCACACCAAACCTCACCAAGATGTTTTCTTTGATAAAATTGCATACTACTTCAGAAGTAGTACTCTTTACTGGAATGGCTTCTACCCACTTAGTAAAATAGTCTGTGGCAGTTAATACGTGGGTATGACCAGCACTAGAAGAGGGATTAAGTGTTCCAATGAAATCTAAACCCCATTGTTGAAAAGGCTCTTCGATCACAACTGGTTTAAGGGGAAAAGAAGCCAACTTGGGTCTACCCACGAAGGTTTGACAAGCTTCGCATTTATCAATCCACTTTGATGCATCTTTGAACAAGGTAGGCCAATAATATCCTACAAGAATCTTATGAGCAGTGATAGTTGATGAGTAATGCCCTCCACACGCCTGATCATGGAAAGCCAAAAGTAGCTTCCTCTGTTGTTCCTTGTCCACGCATTTTAGAAATCTTCCATCCAACCCACGCTTGAACAAGGCATTCTCCCACAACACATATTGGGCTGATCTTAACTTAACAGCTCTCCTCTCTTTGGTAGTCAAATGAGAGGGACATTCTCCATATGTGAGAAAGTGTGCGATATCAGCATACCATTCATCAATTGAGCTGAGAAACAGAATGGTAGGAAGATCAACTTTATCCTTAGGTAACTCATGTCCGGCTCCCTCAGCGATGAGTTCACACAAGCCTTTTCCATGGACTAGCTTGGTTGGTCTGATGTCAATATCATATTCTTGAACCTTGGCCACCCAGTTTCCTCTCTTGGATCCAAACTCTTGTTGCGTGAGAATGGACTTGATAGTTGTGTCAGGTACAAGTACTTGTGGAGTGAGAGTTAAGAATGTAAAAATGAAACTGCTTGATGGCTTTAACCACCATGAAAGCATGTTTCTCCATCATGGTGTATTTTAACTCATGATTTTTAGAATGTAGCTCATAAATGCAATTGGGAGTTCATGATCATTAGAATCTTTCTGAGTCAAAACAAGCAATAGGGTGTTATCTGTGGCATAGCAATAGATAATAAAATCTTTGCTGAAATCTGGACATGCTAAGACGGGAGTTTTAGCAATAGCCTTTTTAATACCTTCAAAGGCTTCTTTCCCTTCAGAAGACCAGCCAAACATCTATTTTCCCTTCATCATTTGAGAGATATTCAAAGTTAGTTCTGCAAAATCAGGGATGAATCTTCTCAAAAAGTTAATCTTACCAAAGAAAGAATGCACTCCCTTCTTGCTTGGTTGGAAGGGGAATCTGCTGAATAGCTTGAACTCACTCAGGATCAATTTTTATACCATCTTTAGAGACAACATGCCCTAACAATTTTCCCTCTGTGACACAAAAGATAGATTTCTTAGGATTCAAAGAGATCCCATGTTCTCTACATTTCAAAAGAATTGTTTCCAGATGCTGAAAATGATCTGCCCTTGCTTTGGAAAATACGGTCAAGTCATCAAGGTATACGACAATACATTTCCCTTTTAAACTTCCAAAAGCCAAGTCCATAGCTCTCTGGAAAGTGGCACCGGCATTAATGAGCCCAAAAGGCATCCTCTTGTAGGCAAAGGTACCCCAAGGGGTAGTGAAGGTCATCTTGTGTTGATCTGTGGTATTAACTTCTACCTGATTATATCTGAGAGAAGCCATCAAGCATAGACAACATTTCAGACCCCATTACAGCTTGTAAGACTTGATCCATCATGGGCAAAGGATAGTTGTCCTTCAAAGAGGCTTGATTCAGATTTCTAAAGTCAACACAGATACGAATCTCACCATTTTTCTTTCTAACATGCACAATGTTGGCAATCCATGTTGAATGGTGGATAGGAAAAATGATTTTGGCTTTTAATAACTTTTGTATTTCCTGAAAAATAGTGTCAACTATCTTAGGATTGTATTGCCTTTGTTTCTGAAAGGCTTAATCCCAGGTTTGAGAGGGATGAAATGTTGCATCTCCTTTGGTTGAAAAGCTTTTAGATCCTCATAGGAATAAGCAAGAACATCTTTATACTTCCTTAAAAGATTAATTACTTTCTTCTTTTCTTCTAGCGTACAACATTTTCCAATGTTCACGAGTTTAGGGTCAACAAAACTCCCAATATTAGTTTTATCATACTCAGAGATTGTTGTGATCCAGTAGAAGCTTTAGACTTCACATACCTATCATGCTTATCAAACAATTCTTCTAAACTCACCAGTCCCTTTGGAATCTTGTTCCCTTTGAGTTTGATACACCCATCTTGATCTATCTCTTCTTCATTGACATCCTCTTTATTGGAAGGCACACTTTCACGAGGCAAATTGTCACTTCCTTCAAAGTACAACTGTTCAAAGTTATCCCTGAGTTCTAGGAAGGAAAGAAAATGTTGATCATCATTGAAAACTTGCTAGTTACTTGCATTATCAGTACACTGGGCCTATGGATCATCTCAATGGTAAACCTATCTTGAGAGAAGTCAGGATGAGGTATCAATAATGACCCTGAGACTACTAGTGAATCAGCCCTGGTGTTCTCCTCCCTAGGCACTACTTCAATGGAGAAGGTGTCAAGAAATTTGATAGAGTCCCAAACCTGATTCCTGTAATGTTTCAACCTTCTATTCTTTACCTGAAAAAGGTTTCTAACTTGCTTGACAATCAGCTCCACATCTCCATGAGCTAGAAGATTCTTCACACCTTTTTCTTTTGCCACATTAAGCCCAAGAATGAGAGCTTCATACTCTATTGTATTATTAGTATTTTCAAATTGTAACTTGAATGAGAAAGGACAAACCTTTCCCTCAGGAGACACCAATACTACACCAGCTCCAGAACCAGCTGAGGAACAACTTCCATCAAACTCTAATATCCAAACACCATTAGGATCCTTAAGTGATTTTTGGGAGTTGGATCTCCTCTGGAGACATAATCATATAGTTGTCATGCCCCATATCCTCATAAAGTATTTGTGCTTTGGGATCATCTATTTTTTGTACAATATACTCAGACTACTTCTCGGGCAACAACTTCTTCATTTGTCCATTAACTGGTATGAGGGCATGTGACCAATCCATTTGAATTTCTCCTCCCACATCCTTACAGAAGTTCCTACTTAGCAGCATTCCATATGAAGGGGGAATGTCTGCTACTAGGATAGTAGCCAAAACCTTCTTCTCAGGCAAAGTAGCAAAAGCTACTTGTGCATCTTTAATTCTTCCGACTAGGGGCACTTCCTTACTCTCCATAGAATAACAAGACCCATAAGTGCATGTGAGAGTTAGGCCTAAGGCATGGGCTACTTTGGCAGGCATTACATTGTCCGATGCCCCTGAGTCTATGACGCAGTTGTTGAGTTTATGGCCTGCTATAAGGAGGGTCACATAGAATGGTTTGATCTTGTCATTGGGTGAGGTGATGGCAGCTACTAGATTGGGTTGTGGTGCGGAGGATGGAGTGGGTAAAAGGCCTTTAGAGGTAATTTTGGAATGGGAATTGACAAAGTGAACCATTTTAGCAAAAGCCTTGGGATGGGTTTGATAATACTCAGCCTCTGAGATTTGAACCTTGGTCTTTTTCAGGTGATCAATGATATCGAAAGACCCAGAGGTGGATGGGCTATCATCACTTGGGACCTTAGGCTTATCGGTTTTAGGAGTTGAAGAAGAAGAAACTTTAGTAGCAGAATTGGCAGGACTCACCTTTGGTGTGGACGTAATGGGGATAGGAGATCCTCTTTTTGCAATCACAGGGATAGTCATCGGATGCTCCTTGGATCTTTTGGCAGGCTGCATCACTTTCTCCCTTTTGTTTGTCTACTCGAGTCATGACAAGCGTATGATTCACTATTCATGTCCGCTACTACTTCATCATAATCATCTTCTTCATCAACACCTTCAGTAGTGAAGAAATTAACTCGAGATCCCTCAAGTTCCTCTGTTTCTTCATCGGCCTCTTCAACAAGTTCTTCACAATCTTCACTAACCTCTTCATCCTCTGGCTCTTCAACTTCACAGGTTGCGTTAACAGGGACCTTAATAGGTGGTCCTTCAAGTGCTAGCCTTGTCTGAGAAGCAGGCAAATGATTTTTGGGCTGAAAATTCCTCCTTGGAACATCTACATAGGGCGTGTTTGAGCCAATTGTTTCTTAATGGCGATGAGGTCATTTGCAAGTTTTTGTACTAATGGATCAGTATTAGGCCCAGGAGTGGAAGAGGAGGAAGAAGAAGACCTAGATTTAGAAGGATCTCTTCTCAACTTCCCGGACATGATTAAATCATCTTCGACACTAACAACAAGAGTTTGATCCTCGGCCAATGTTGCAAGATTAGCTCTTCTCAATGCATAACTAACTTCAGGCAATTGGGCATTCAGGAAGAAGCATTTTTGGATTTGATCTACAGGTTGAGTGTCTGGTGGGATTTTGTTAATCAACTTGTTGAATCGAGCCACAAATTCTCTCATGGGTTCTTGTGATTCCTTCTTTATTTGAGAAATTTGGGCCAATAAAGCATGCACGTCTTCTGCCGGTTTAAAACGATTCTCAAACCTTGTTCTCATTGTGTTCCAGCTGGTGATAGCCCCAGCCGGAAGGTGATAGAACCAATCTACTTGCATTATCTTGTAAGGTCTCAACAAAAATCCTTACCGAGACATCTTCATGTTCAACTCCTAGAACTCCACATGCAACTATGAAGGCCGCGATATGTTCATCAGGATGTATCTTGCCATCACCTCTGAACTTGGGAAAGTTCTTCGGTTACCTCTGGGTAACTCATGCAAAGGCTGAGGAAGGGTGAGAGGCCCAACATGATGGCCCCAAGGCAATGGGGCTGCCATTCTTGGAAAAATGGCTTGAAGGGGAACTGAAACACCAGCAAGAATCAGAGCACGGAGATTAGGACTGAGTTGCTCTGAAGGAATACCACCCACAGGGGTTCTATTTTTGACAGGAGGAGTGCTTGTTGAATGAGCTCTTCTATTTCTTCCTGTTGAAGGGAAAGGAAAACCTTGTTGTTCCAAAATTTGAAACTGAGAATCTTCAATACCAAGGGCCCTTCTCCCATGAGTAAAACGTGGAGTCACCAGATCAAAGGATGATCAATAAATGGTTATAGAACTGGAATACGTCAAGAAAAATGAATCCCAGTGGAGTCGCCAAAAACTGTTGGTCGTCAAAAAGGACCTCGATGAGAACAACAATTCAGGGGACAAGAAGTCCCTCCTCTTTAATGGGAGAGGTTCCCTTATTCAAAAGAAAAACCTATTTACATATGTACAGTGCATAGCTTTAATGTGGAACTTGGATATCATGAAAGTGTTTTGAAATAAAATAGATCATCAACACAAAAGTACAGAGGAATGAAGACGTGGAAATGAGCAGAAAGGCATTCTCCAGAATTATAGATGACAAAATAATTCCTTATGCGTGCCAGAATATAATGAATTGGAATAAGACCATTTGTATTTGAATTAATGAGATGCAATTGAAAAGACACATAGTTCTAGAAATAACATCTACAAGAATACAAAGCTTCTTGACATAATGCAGACAAATGATCTAACAATACTCAACAGATAGCCACGAATAAAAGAATCAGATGGACAAAGAAAGAAGATCCTTTTGTATTGATTGCTTTACTATTTCTTACACTTCCAAAAATAAGCCAAGTTCCCCCCTCAAAATGGCGTAGAGAGACCATTATATAGTTTTACAAATCAGTTACACTTGGTAACTACTTCTTTTAATTAATGTTTAGTTAAAGGGATGCTTAACGCAAAACCCCAACTAATTACAATAAATCTGAGATGAGAAAAGAAAAGAGGAAGAGAAGTCAGGAGGAGAAGACAAGTGTTCATGATTAGGAAGGGCCCACTACTTGAGGATCCACTTGTCTAAACCTTTTTAAAGCCTCTGTTATGTCTCTACCATGTGGAACTGATGTGTTGGTAGTAGACTGGTCCAAAATCTGAGACATTTCTCCATCTCTTTGTCGAATTCGATGTGCGTATGGTACTCCTTGCTCGCTTCTTCAATGGCAGACTGGAGAGAGCAGATTTCCTTCATCTTTTCCTTAGTGATGGAGTCCTCTTTGAACAGATTTTCTTTGACAAAAGCTCTGAATTGAGCTTTAATTTCTGCAGGAGAGAGGTACACCTGAGGTCTCATCATGGAGGTGGAAATGGATATCCTTAAAAGTAGATACCACCAAAGTCTTGAAGGCCTCACCCTTCTGCCAACTATTTCTCAATTCTCCCAAAGCCTCCTCCAACACCTTGATTTTCCACTCCACACTGTATACCCATGATTTTGACAAATTATCTTTTGCATCATCAAAGACCTTGCTTGCCATTAAAATATTTTCATCAGTCTACCCCATAAGGCGAAGGTCTACTATGCAACTGCTCCAGAGTTTGAGCTCTTTATCCATATTTCCAATGGTGGAGGAGAGTTTTGTTGCAGATTACTTACCTTCTCATTGAGTTTGAAGGCTTCACCAATGAAATTCAACCCTGCAACAAGCATATCATCTACCATGGCCTCCATAGCCCTTCCGTAGATGGAGTACCTATGTATATCCTTGATGCTCTGGACTTCGTCTTGGCTGAGGAGCATAGGTGGTGGAAGAGTAGTCAGTGGGGTGGGGTCTAAAACTTTATCTTTGGATAGCAATGACTTGATGAAACTTGTAAGAACTTGAGCCTGCTCTTCTAGCTTGCTCTATAGTTTGTTGCCCTTTTTCCACCCTCCCAATGACCCTGGTGACTAGTTTCTTGAAGATTGTGAATCTCACCTTCAGGGGTGGACTCTCCCATGGAGATCCTCGAAAGTTCTAGATCAGACGCCTGCAGATCCTACTTCTGGCTTGTCAACCTTGGGCTTGGCTATCTCCAGGAATTGCTGACCTTGGGCATCAGATACTATTCTTGAAGTGGTCCTGGCTTTCTTGGTAGGAGCAAGAGGAGTAGTGCCCAATAAGGCCACCACAACATCAAAGTTGGGTCCCGAGATTCGAGAAGAAGACTTCCTCTTCCTACTATCAACAAAAGGCTACACCCATGCGAAAGAGGAGGAGGAAGAAGAAGGGGGCAAGAGGACCGAGAGAAAGGGAACTCATGGCACTCAAAGTGTGCACTATTGTTGCCTCTAGTTGAGATGTGAGTGGGGCATTTGAGGCTTCTGGTACAGAGGAGTCAATGGTGCTTGGAAGCTCAGTGCTTTGAATTTCTTTCTCTATATCCATTGGGGCTTCTGAAGCACCTACAGAGACTGGCACTTCACTCTCTTCACTCTCACTGAGAACAATAATGTTCTCTAGTCCTGAGGGCAATTCCGAATGCTTTATCAGGGGATCCTCTTCAACAGGCTCCCTCTTGACCTCCTTGACCTTCTTCTGATACACCTGAGTGGATGAGGAAGGGGTGGAGGATGTAGGCCCTTTATTTGATGAGGCAGGAGGAGTCTGTACAGGTGCTTTTGAACTGGGTGTCTGTGCCTCCTTCCTTGGTATTGAGGTGTCCTTGGAGGAGGACTCTCCTGAATGCTTTCTAAGCTCGTGAACTCTTCTGTCAAACCAGATTTTGGTTCTTACTAGGACAGGGGCTAGGATTTCAGCCAGATCATCCTTCTCTTTTTGAACCAATCCAAATCCTCCAAGGGAGTGTGTTTGATCAAGGTATCATATTCATATGATAACAAGTCGAGTTGTCATCCTGAAGCCCTTCAAGAATTTGATACAAGTTAAGCTCTTGAATCAGTTGAAGAGAAAACCTGCCATAATGTCTCCTCCTTGCCTCAAAATCATCAGCACAGTCAGCCCAATAATCTTCTGTGTCTTCCCTATGATGGTAATTAATTCTGAGATTACTGTTCAATAAATTTCTTCAAGTCAAAACAAGTTTTGGGCCTGAAGAAATGGACAGTGATGGGAGCTAGGGCTCTCTCTATGTTTTGTGCATCCAGAGCCATCTTGCAGGTGTAGTTTCCCAAAGATATGGGGAAGTGCAGACCAGTGATTTTCTTATCCTGTAGGTTCTGTGCAATTTTCCAATTGCCTGCATATCTCGATCAAGGCCATTTTGTCACTACAGAACATAGGGAGCTTGAGAGGGGTGCTCTCATAGCCTTTGCTAGCCTGATATAAGAGAACTTTCTGAACTAAATGAAGTAGGCACCGTACTTCACTATCAGGCTCATGGCTTCATCAGAGAACCTCCTTGCAGTGTCACTCTCCAGAAGTCTTGCAATGTACATGGTGAAAGCATCATTCACCCTCCTGAAGTTGTGATTACTAGTGTCCAGGGTGAATTGAGGGCAGTAAGCATATATAGGATCACCCTTCTGAGCATCAATATATGTGAAGCCAAACCACTGCCTAGATGTTGCTAGGGTATACATCAGATAAGAAGTCATGTAAAACTTCTTGGTTTGTTGTACATTGGACAGCTTATTCTGCCAAGTTCATACTAGATGATTTCTACCCAGTTGATGTTCTGAGTACCCTCACACACCATGTTGATAAGTGGGCACATCCAGAAATGGAACTCGTTGGTAGAGGGTAAGCCCATGACCCAAGCTAACAAGATTATGAAATCTGACAGCTCCTCATTGAAATCGGAATGAAATAGAGCTTTGGATAGATGGGACGCCCCCTTTTTAGGGTTTTTTAGCCATGACTTCACCACCCTTGCCTTGTATTTTTCACTGTCTTGGTCGAAGAGTGCATATGCCTGGTTCTGAGAGATGACTATAGAATTATCCATTTCGAGAATCCTTAGGGCAACACCAATGGCGGTTGCGTCAAGCTTGCTGATGAGCTCCCCATGCACATTTGTTAGTTCACTCGAGTCGGGGTTGAAGTGAGCACCGCAGGTGAGTACCGTGTCTACACATTGCACTGAGATCGGGAAACCAGTGGCAAACACCAAGCCACTATCGTTAATCATTTGCGCCATAGGAGAGGGGTTCGGGTCTAGTCAACCTAGTCCAGAAATCTCCAAAGTCCAGTGACGAACTTCACTGTCCCTGATATCGGGAATGGCAGACTCGAGTGGCGAAACTTGCTCCTGACCTTGGAATTTAATCTTCATGTTGATAGCATTTGAAAAACAAAGTTACAGCTTGAATTCTTGATGGAATTGCAGGGGGAATGGGTACGCGCATAGAGATTTCAATTGCAATTGCGAGGGTATGAGCAATTGGTAACGGGAAAGCAGTGTGCAAAAATGCATAGGGGTAGTCTATTAAATAGCTGTTTAGGAGAGAGAAGGTCATAAATGTGCATTAAATTCATATCCACCAACTCAAAAAGCAAGGCATCGGGAAGAGCGGGAAAAATTAGCCCAATGGCCTTTGGTTCATTTGGGACACGTGGGATGCGAAAGCGTGATTCGGCCGATGCGGGTAATGCGGGGATAGAATGCACAAAGGCTTTCGGGATATGAGGAGCAAAAGTATGCAAAATGCGTGATGCGGCCGACGCGGGTGATAGGGGAACAGAGAAATCAAGCGAACTTGGGATAGTTGGAACAAAAAGTTCCAACGGGCCAAGAAAAAAATAGATTTCGGATAAAGCGGCCGATCGGCGAATAGGAGCCCAAATGAACATGGGACACATGGGACAAAAATGTCCGACAGACCCACAAATCACACAAATGACTCAAAAACACATATTTTTTCCAACTTCTTGACTTTTCCCTTTACCAGAACAACAAAAAAGGTGTTTAACTCAAAAAATTTCAATTTTAAACTTCTCAAAAGAGGAATTTTGAGAGGACACATAGGTAGCGATTTAATGATGACAACAATTTTATTAAAGAAAGGGCCAACACATTTAATGGAGTATATTACATTGCTTAATGTGCATTTAATAATTTTTATGGGCTACATTAATTACTTTTGGTTTTAAGCCGACTAATGCACTTAATTAAGTTGTGTTAATTAAATAATGGAAAGGTTGTGTTGGTTAGAATGATGTGTCTTTTCAAAAGGATGTGAGAAGGATATAAAGGAGATAGAATCATTTGATTTTAAAAGTACACATATTGAATATTTTGTGTGAAGAGAGAAAAGGAAGAAGCGAGAATATGAAATAAAAAGGAGTAAGGGCATATTTATTTTTGATGAAAAGTTACGCGATTTATTATGTGAAGGGACCGAAATAAATAAAAAAGGATATTCTAAGCAACAGTTTTGTTTTGTCACTTGTTGAAGCAACAACAACATAAAAGATAGAAAAGAGTTTGTTTTTTTTTGTGAGGAAGGTTGGTGCCTTCATATTTGAAGAGATAGGTGTCTCTTGCTTTGAGTTAGTGCTTAGCAAAAAGGGGTTGGTGCTCTTGTAGGTTGATGCTTACAAAAATTGTAATTTGGGGATTGGTGTCTCTCGTAGGTTGGTGCCTACAAACATTTGAGAAATATAATAAAGAAGATTTTCTTCGTGGTTTTCTCCCGAAAGGGTTTCCACATAAATCTATGTCTATTTGCAGTGTGTTGGTTTGCTTTGCATTCATTGATTGCTTTGATATATTCTCTGTGAAACTGATTAATTGTGATTACGGATATGAGATTAAGTGTTAAATTTAAAAGAATATCATAATACTAATTCACCCCCTCTCAGTATTATCTTGTGCTTAACACTAAGGACTAATTTAATTAATCCAAAGGTGCGATGTGTATGATTAATCAATTTAATTAATCAATCATGAAAGGGTGAATAACATGATGCATTAGGATAATATTGAGAATAGGTGAGTGATTTTTGGGTGCCTACGGGCATGTCAAAATAATAAATCGATAAATTAGACATAATTACATAAAGAATATTCTTAGAATGCAAATATTTGACAAGTGGGGTTTTTTAGAATGATATCTAGTTTGTCATATTTCCAAAGACAAACATCATAAACAAATAGTGTGCACGAGTCCAGACAACGAGTTGAAGAATACAAAAAAAAAGTGTGAATGAAGCATCATAACCAAAATTGTATTGTATTCCACAATTGTAGCATGTTTCTTACAATTAAGGTAGAATGTAAATCGACTTAACAAACTTGTTGGACTTCTCTTCATATCCAAAAACATAACTCACTTTTCTAAAATCCTAATCAAATCTATGGGAAATTAATCTCCTCATCGAAACCCTAATTTGGTAAAGCAATGACTTGATATTATAAAATATGGGGAATATTTGTGGGGCTTGTGTTATATATCTATTATTATCAAGCCCCTTGATATTCAAACAATTTTTTGAAGACAACACTCCAAGTATAATGTAATTCAACAAGCAGGTCGATGGAATGCAAGTGCCTTATGCTTATCACATTTAATGACCTAATAAATGCAACTTGTAAAATGCTAGATGTTCTTCACTAAAGACATGAATGGTCTAAATCCTCTTAATTACATTTGGCATGGGGATTTTCTTGTAAATAACGAATTCCTTGCATTCACGATCGTACTAAATGTAATAAAGCGATTATGTATTTATAGACTTCTTGAATTCAAATAAAGAATTTATTTGTGGACAACTTGTAAATAATAGGAGAAAAAGTTTAAAAAGAACGTCCAAGAACTTCATCGACGCAAAATAAGAGTAAAGGGTCCACATAAAAGTATGTTAGAGCCGTAGTATGGGTATGGCGTGACCAAAACCTCTAACAAAAAATGGAAAAAGCGGAAAAGGAGGCGAGAGAAATGAAGCAAAAGAAAAAAAGATGATCATAGAAAAACAAATAGGAAGAACATAGTTAAATATGTTAAAATATTATAAAAATACGACATGTAAGCAAACAAAAACTTAATTTAAGGACAATAATCAATAAACAAACAAATACATTGTTTAACAATACAAAGTTATATCAAATAATTGATCTAAACTAAAATTAAGTGTCACAAGTCTTGTCCATCTTCAAATGTAAGAAAATACTTAAAAACTCGTCATTAAATCGAGCTACTCTTAGATTCACCTCCCTAACTATATATGGCCGAGTGGCGCCTCTCCATCTCCATCTCCATCTCCATCTCCATCTCCATCTCCATCTCCATCTCATGTTTATTTACCTTGCCTTTAAATCTAGGCTAATAAATATTTCCTCTAAATATTGATATGATTGCACTTGCACATTAATAACGTGGGAACCCGAAAATCCTTTATAAACCAATCATTCTAAGGATAAGAAGGAAAGATTTTGATGTATTGTGATCGTTTGTTGGAAGACCCCTCACAACACTATTATTTTTGTAGGGGGCTCTCATTTATGAAAAAGGGTGATCCCATACGAAATTGTACACCTAGAAAAGGTTTTTAAATAATATAATAGTCAAAGGAAATCGTTACATTTTTAATAGGATTGCCAAAGGCGCTTCTCATGGAGAATCTCCAAACCTAAATCTTTGTATTTTTACATTATAGGCAATATAAGACAAGAAGATATTTAGACAATGGTACCGAGACTTTACAATTTTAAAATAAAAATAATAATGTAGGCCTTCCAAAAATCACTTGGGCATATTATTTTTGCAATCAAAAGCTGACTTGATTAGATGTTGTAGTTATTTATTCCATTTTAAATATTATAATCATCCTCGACCACAAAACCTATTTTAGAAGATAGAATCTATGCCACATTTTTTTATTTATGTTTTGCCAAAAGTAGAAATACTATGTTGGGCAACCTTTTTTGTTTTTATATAGTTATAATGTTTCCATTGTTTCCGTGTGTTAGTGAATGTCCACTTGGACTATTATACTTGGAAAGTGTATTAAGATAGGCTACCTAACATACCTCTACATAAATATTTATACCCACCTTAATAACCTTAATAGTGTTCTTTAGATTTAAAAATCTAGACTTAATTATATAATTAACATATATGGAAATGGCAGCGCCACCTATATTCACGTGTGAGTAAATAAGGAAAAATGATTTGACCTTCAAATGGACCATGTGATGTAAAGATAAATGTTTCTTTAATTAATTAAGATTCCTTCCTTCAAACATTTAGAAATTATTTAGAATTTTCATTATCATAATAATAATAAACACGGCCTCTTAATCGATGAATTAATGAATATGTATACTTAATTCACTTGACTTTACAGTGTTACTTATGTCGATCAAATCTTTTGTGGATTCTCTTGTTGGCCTTTCAGCAATATTTTTCCAATATTACCTCGTAAAAGTCAAATATATGTTTTAATATTTGTTTTCTTTATTTTGTAAACTCGAGAAAATATGTTTGATATGATTATGAGGGCATTTTCATCAAATTTATTTAATCAATCATCTAATCGTGGCCAACATGTACGAGAATATTGAATTATGGTTCAAATTTATAGGATCTAGTCCCAAATTAACATATTATATTTGATTGCGACTATTTATTAATTTCATTTAAGACGAATGATTTGCAAAGGTGTGTAAACTTAGAGTACCTTGCTTTAATATGCCACGTTATATATCACATATATTTATTTATTTTTTATACATCATGGTTTTTATTTTTCCTTTGGAATGAAGGATAAATATTTTAATGTTTTGGATAATAGTATTCATGATATTAAATGTACAAAATATCTTGTTTTCTTAGGTTTAGTGTTAAGGATTAAGGAGGGGGCTATTCAACAATTGACTTACATCTAACATGTTAGGTGTCTAGGCTGTCCTAATTGCTCTAAATATATATATTTTTAAAATTATATGGATTTTTTTAATATGAATATGATAAGGTACGTTTTCCCTTAAGTTTTGTTTTAGTATATTGTAACATTGTCTATCTCCTAATTATGTAAGGAAAGGTGTTAATCACATGTAGATCATGAGGAATCGGACAAGCCACAAAGGAATCGAAGAAACCACACTTAAACACTTAAGATGTTTGCAAATCATGGACACAAATATTGCACTAGCATTAAAATTAGATCATGTGCCAGGATATTCAATCTTAAAGTTTTAGATTCAACATTGAGATTTGAACTCAAAACCTAGTCATTCCCACCCACTCAACTTCACCATCTCTCATACAATTACATTTTAAATTATGGTTTTGAAAATATTAATATATTACACTTAAATTGTACTATTTAAGCCCAAACGTGAAACGGAATCCAATAACGAGGAAAGGGACCAACGGTGGCAAACATGGTTTACCAATGGTATTAGTTCCTGGTGTATAGGGGGTGCAAACTAATTGCTATTTAGCTCCCACTAACAATTAAGGGGTGTCTATTTTCTCAAACTCAATGGAAGTATGATCCGAATTTTTAATCTTTTTTAATGTTGAAACCTTTACACTCGACAAGAATTGATGTCAAGTGAATTCTTTGTAAACCAAACAACTATATCATAGTTGTTAACTTGCTCACTTAGCTTTAACCACTATTTTAAATACCCCAAGTCATAAATTCAATTCCTACGATTTACCCACAATATATATTGAGGACTCTCTATGTGTTGCCCAAAAATTATAGGGGCTTCACCCTATAGAACTCTACAATTTAAGAACATTGGACCAAATCCCACTTTCCTCTAATTATCATAAATCAAAAACATATAGTACAATTATGGAGGAGTCATACAATTTTTTTCAAAACCACTGAAATATTAAAAAAATTCCGCAAAAATTAATAATATATGTCAACATAGAATCTAGCAAACCCACCGTATGCCTAGGTTTAAGGTAAAGGCGAGATAAGCATGGATTCTCTCGAATATCCGTCGGCATATAAGTGGATTGTTATTGGTGAGAATCGTCAAGAAATGCTCCACTTTGGCGTTGTTTATGTTATGTATTTGTTTTTAATTTTGTAGATAAGACACATGAACACGATGTTCGTGTATAATCATTGCTTTGTTTGCTTTATAATAATATAATTCATGTGCAACACCAAAGATTGGAAATTCGGTAACATTTTTGTAATTATTATTTGATTTTTAAATAAGTTTAAGGTAAGCATTGTTAAACTAATGTACTCATGTTTTGAAAGGTGTGTTTTTGTATGCTTGCACGTGGTTCTTATTACTTTAGGTTATCTTTTATCATGTTATATAAAAGGAAATTATCAAACGTTGTTTTGTATTGTTGTAACGGGATTTTATTACTTTATCACTTAAGTACTTTATTATTTTTAATTTAAGAATGTTAGTACTTTAATAAGACTCTTATGGAAATAAATTATCAAACATAAAAGTTTTAACGAAGCGCTCTTAAATTATTGTACATATGTTTTGAAAGACATGTTTTTGTACGGTTACACGTGATTTTATTATTTAAGTTCTAGCGAAGTGTTCTTAAATTATTGTACACATGTTTTGAAAGTCGCATTTATGTACGCTTGTATGTGGTTTTTATTATTTAAGTTCTAGCGAAGTGTTCTTGAATTATTGTATGCATGTTTTGAAAGTCGCATTTTTGTATGCTTACACGTGGTTTTTATTATTTAAGATCTAGCAAAGTGTTCTTGAATTATCATACACATGTTTTGAAAACCGTATTTTTGTATGCTTGCATGTGGTTTTTATTATTTAAGTTCTAGTGAAGTGTTCTTGAATTATTATACACATATTTTGAAAGCCGTTATTTTGTATGTTTGCATGTGATTTTTATTATTTAAGTGCTAGCAAAGTGTTCTTGAATTATTGTACACATGTTTTGAAAGCTACATTTTTATATGCGTACACATGGTTTTTATTTAATTATCACTAAATACAAGTAAATAATTTGCATGCCATCATATAGTTCTTATTATTTTATCACATTAAGATTTATATTTAAGTAAATTATCAAACACAAAAGTTTAAGTGAAACATTCTTAAATTATTGTGTATATGTTTATGTGGTTTTATTACTTGTATGGTAGCGCATGGTTTTTATTACTTTATCAATATTAACTTCTTAAATGTAAATAAATGATTTTCATGTCCTCGTGTAGTTTTTGAATGACTTTATCAAGTTACAAAATTCTTATGGAAGTAGAATATTTTGCATATAATTTGTACATATGGAAAGCAATTTTACGCTAAAAAATACACTACACTAACCATATCTAATTAGAATTCAAAAGGTATAAACATATAAATATCAATAAATCATACCTAATTACATGAATCAAGGTTATTGAGATCATATAAAATTGTAAAACATAAGAAAATACGAGTAATTTAGAATTGATAGGATTATACATGATTACATGTGTATCTGAGATAGTCGTTAGTGACATGGCAAAAGATGAATAATCTGATGCAAATTGACCATATAAGAAATTAATTGTGCGATTACATTGACCTTTTTGAAATGTGCACATGGAAATGGGTATGAAAATGATCTTCTCAATAGATACAACACTAATTCTATGTTTGCAATCACCTAGCTCTAATCATTAGAAACCTTGCCCACTTTTCCTAGTTCAATTGTGAATCATTAGTAATTTACCCAAATGCTAAAAACCTTAATCGAACTCATCACTCTACAAAATAGTAAAAGTGGGGTTTGGATTCAACAACATGTCTCAATCACATCCCCTTTGAGAATTTTTTGAAATCAATGTTCGATGTAGGTTAAAAAGCAATCCAATGTATGCAAGTATTCATGCCCTTATCTCACATCGAGGGATGCAAAAACTAGTAGATGTTAATTTGCTCTCTTAATGCTTGAATTCATATTTTCGTATGTGGATTCTCTCAAGATCACTAATTGCAATCTTACTGACTTCAATATCACTTTAGTAATTGAATTATCCATATATATTTAGTGTTTCATTCCCTTTTGAAATTCAATAATGCATTCACATATTTATATACTTATTGAAATCAAATTAGAACTATATTAAATTGGTGTACAAGTCGACACGTAATAGAGGAAGTCAATAGGAAAAGTCATAAACCTCAAGGAATTCAAAATGAGAGGATAAGGGGTCCAAAAAGGATGGTGAATTTTTTTGTAATTGATACGAGAGAATGGTCCATGGATGATTTTGTCTCGTATATAAGTGTTCGTTACAAAGACAAATTACAAAACACGAGAGAAGAGATGAAACTAGGAGAGAATAATATGGATAGTCGAGATAAACAACAACAAGTGTGGGGTCAAACAAGGTCAAAGATGCCAAAATTTGTATCTAGGACAAAAGAGAAACAAAATCAAATGACATAAATAACATGCACCAACAAAATCCTAACTTGGACAAATAAACAATAAACAAATAAGTACACGGTACCAAACAACTAACTATTTTTGTACCAAATTAGATTTCTACATAATGCCTCACTTTGATACATGTGTGTGTGCGGGTATATCAAAGTAAAATAAATAAGCACTTGCCTAAGAATGCTATATTGTGGTCTCTTCACCATCTATTGAGATTCCTCAAAGTTAGTAATATAATAAAAGCAAACTATAAGTCAAAAGGAAAGGAAATCACCTTATCTCCTCGGAGGAGGGTTGTGAAGATCATGTGATTATCATCTATAAATTTGTGTCTATAAATATTAGCTCTGGTAAACATAAAAACATGTGCAAGTAAATTAATGACTACACACACACACACACACACACACACACACATCTTTGAATGTATGCATGTATAATCAATAAACTACTAATATCAACTAGAAAAAAATAACATTTGAATGAATAGGCTTGGTTGTGTTGAAATTAGAAAAAATGCCTCTCGAAGCTTGTGCGAGAACTTGTGTTGAATATGAATTTGAGTGTATCTCATGATGAGACCAAAGCATCTAAATCTAATATGATTATTTCTCACGATGAGACCAAGGTGTGTGAAAGTAATATGAATATGACTCTTGATGATATCACACGAATTATCTAGTGTAGTGTCTCATGTTTTCATCCATATAAAAAAGTGGTCAAATGACCTAGGGCATAGAGATGGGGGATACAAATAAGTGGGATATAATACCCCTTATTTGAGGTATGAGATGAGCTTGTCATCTCCTATCTAAAAAGACAGGATTGTGTACACCATGTGTCTACAGTAGGAGAAATATAACTTTATTGTAAACATAATAAGATGTTATCATGCGAGGATGTATAAAAATATGTAAAGTTGCCCTTTACATGCACGAGTCTAAGCAATGTAATAATCATAGCTCAAGTGGGTGGATATAAATATTGTAAGCACAATAGGATAATGCAAGGTAGGAAAGATAAAACAATGTAAGGTCAAAAATAAGATAGTTACCTCAAATGTATTTAATACAAATGAGTAAAAAGGATTTACTTAAATGGATACCTTATTTCCCAACTTAGGAATCACATCCACACTCACATGTGAAAACTCAAAATAGAAACCTAATTATCCTCTTTATCGGCATTCAACAATGTTACGAGATTCACTTACTTATACAAACTCCCTCCCAAGGAATATGAAGACAATTCCCCATCACTCTCATAGACTAGTTTTAGTACATATACATCACACTTGTAGGATTTATGGCTATGCTTCTCTTTCTCTAAGCTAAGACGTTCATACTTTTCTCTATTGTTATCTCATATAGAGTTGGAAGTCTCTCTTCCCACAACTCTCTCATGCATAACTGAATCTAACTCTTATTATCCCAGTTCATTCAAATATTCTAGGCTTGGCACTAAATTTTTGACAATCTCGTGGAGTTCTTTTGATATTGGAAAAAATATCCCACATGTAAAAAAAAATTTGGGTGTTGCTCCACATGTTGTTACACTAAGGGTAAAACCTCTAGTATAGACATACTAGTACCTACCAAAGTAGACTAAGCTGTTATGTAATTGTTTCAACACTTGCATAATAACCCCTATGTGAAGTGAAAACTTCCTCTCTTTTTTTTTTTTCCCAAAAGGGTCATCTAACCTCATGGATATAATTGTAATCATCTCCTTATCTTCCCTTATATTTTCTATTATGTTAGACTTCATGTGATGTTCTAAAGAATTTTGTTGATCTCCACAGAGATGGAAACTTGTTGTCCACTTTAGAAACTCATATAAAAACAACCATTATTGAACAAGCCTACATAAGAACTTAATCTCATGCTTTTGGTTGAAAAAATATTGTTCTTGAAACCATATAATTCTACATTATACACATATGGTAATGAATTTGTCCATGAGATCCTACCCATAAACCTTTCATGAGCTCTTTCATGGTTTTCCTAGGCTAGAAAATTTAGATACACGTGAATCCAAGTTACATATTTATCCCACTAAAACAAGTACTCTTGTCTTCTTACCTTGTGTATCTACTATTATATCAACCTTTTCCCTTTCCTTCTCAATAAATTGGTGTTTTGAATCTATGCCTGTAAAATATCAAATTACTCCTCCATCACTCCTTGTCCCTCATGGAAAAGGTAAACATATGCTAAATTGAATATAGGTAATAGGTCTACCCCATATATAGCTTTATCTCATATGCATTCATGTGCATAATGTGGGTGAGATCAAGGCGAAAAAGTGGAGCACATAACAAATATTATTTAGGTAGGAACAATCGAGACACAAAATAGGTGTGGGACATGCATGTATTTAATTCCCACCTTTTATTTCTAACATTTCTTTCATGTATTTTTCTTCTTGAAACATTCCTCTTACGCATCCTCATACATTCATTTAATACGTCAATTAAATAAACTAGAATAAAACTAAGTATTTAAAACCTATGTCACATTCCTTCATATGCTACAAAGATTTGAATAAATGTAAAACAATTTATAAATAATTAAAGACTTGAGAAAGCTGTATTATTGTGCTCCATGACGTCCCCCACCCTTAGAAAAACATTATTATGACATTTTAAATACACATATACTTATCTTATACAATTCAAGTCCACATTGCTTCATAAGTTGAAGAGTAAGTTCCCAACATAAGAGAATATTATTGGGGTTAGTAAAATCGTGGTAAAATCTTATTAACTTTCCAAGTTTTGGAATATTTTAATAAATTCCATAAGATCAACGTGGTCTCGGTCTACAAGTCATAATAAATTTAACCAACATCCAATCGAAAAGCTTGACAATTATTACAAGTGTAACCATCTACTTCATATAACCATTTTCTTAGGTCACGATCTGGTTGGTACTTATAACATCTTGGTTAACATTGATGTTCTACACCGGAATGAACAATGCGGGTGACATTATTTCAACATATACATTTTCCTTCATTGTTGGTGTTGATATTATGACTATCATTTGGATGATGAGAAACATGTGTGCAAATATTGTAAATGTCAACTTGATCCTAAGGGTGTTATTAACATAGCTAGATATTTTTGGATCAAAAACTCCAATTTATTTGTGAACATGAATTGAGAGGGAAATGTTCCCATCTATTATCGAGATTGGTGATTGAGGAAAATTTCTTGGAGAATTTGGATGCATAAAATAGTTTAAGGGAAGAACCAATGGTAAAAGTAAGAAATCTAAAAATAAGGTCAACAAAATGATTTCTTACCTTACCATATATGATATGTCTATTTTTGCCATTAATCGAAAGCATACATTCATGGCTTCTGAGATCTTTTTTGTCATCCTACAAACACCAAGATCATTAATTGAACTTAGACAAATGAAGAAAAAAAAATTGGGAAAATTTGCATTGCCATAGGTTAAATCAACAATATTAGCATGTTTTATGGCATTTGTGAGGACAAATCATAATAGGATAAGAATCGTGTTTATTTTCAATTAGACACATGTAACCACAACTACTAGCCCGATCATTGAGCCCACCCCCTAATTATCATCAACTTGACCATTTAGGTGAAATTATTTGTTCTAAGATCTAGATTGTCAACCCTAGAAATAAATTTGCATTAAAAAAAATGACAAAGGAATGATGAAGAATTTTAGAATGTTCGTGTTGGAGAGTATTAATGAGAGTCATGCATGCTTACATAAAATCCTTATGCTTGTTTTATGTTTCTTGCATAAAGTACTCAATAAACTTTATTATTGAATTTCATATTTCTATAGACATTACATAATACACTTTGATGGTTTTATTAGTAAAAACCCTCCTTATAAATCGAAGTGAAATTTACACTCAACAATGTAAGAAATGGTATGAATATTTAGTTTAAAACTTTGATTGACAAATCAATCTACCCATTTGATCGTATGGATTCTCGGTCTCAATCTTGTCTATAATCACAAAGTATAGTTAGCCTAGAGTTGTGTCTAAGTTTACAATGCGATGTCTTAAACTTATATCAACCTTGACCGAATCTAATTTCATGACATCAATGATGGAAACATGGGGGTGTGAGAGGTAGGGTAAGGCTCTTGTAGTTGCTCCCTTTGTCGCACACATGAATCTCTCGCACGTGTTGTATGCAACATTGTACTAATATTGCTGCATGATCCCGAGCCTCTTTGAGATAATCGGAGTGTACGGTTTGAGCATGCTTTATTTTGCATACCATAGATTCTAAAGAGAAAACTTGAATATAGAATCATATTTTGCTCATGATGATAGATGGTGATATTGATGGGCCTCTAAATATAACTTTTTTCTACTCCCACTCACACATGAGATGAAAACTCCAACATTTTCATTTTCATTTCAATTTAGTGATGCATATATTGACATAACATCTACCGCTCCCAAATTCATGACCAACATCAACACAACCAAACTAATAAAATTTAAAAAAAATACATAGTGTCATGATAAATAAATAAAATTACAATATTCAAACCGATCAACCAAATTATAATCCTCAAACTGAAGTGTTCCCTATTTATTACTTTAGATAAGCTAGAACATTGAAAGAGGACCTATGATCGTATTTTTTTCCTTTGTTAATGCTTCAATGCTAGTTGCATCAATATGCATTTCCAAATGGGAGTCTTGATGGTTGTGTCTAACATGTGTTTGGGAAAAATATGATTGAGTCAAGAAATAGATGGTTGAGGTTTTAAGTTGGTGGTCATAGATGGATGCCATCATGAAAGGAACCCTAAATGTAAAGTATCTATATCTAACATATGTGAAGTTTGGGATTCAAACATATACAAGTTTTATTTTCAGTAGGTGATGACAAAGGAGACTCTATGATGTGACTAGGTGGTCTGCCTCTTGAGGAAGTACACCACTGGGTGCCAATCAAAGGATAATTAGTGTTATCCTTTGTTTGTTTCCCAAATTATTGAGGTGATCACCATTAAAATAACTTCGAGTAGTGCATTCAAGCCTTAACGATAACATTTCTATCGACTACAAAGTCAACAAAAGAGTGACATGCATGTAAGACTTGCATGATATAAATGCACACATCAATTCTTCAAATTTTAAGAGTGTTACAAACCTAAAATGTTGAGGAGCCAATGTCAAATAAAATTCCAAGGAAAACTCTTGTGTCTTGTATATGTTGTTTCTAGAAATCGTGGAGAATAGCCTTGGATAATGGTGCGTAAATACGGTGCAAAACCACCTTATTGACCATGTTTTATGGTTATCAAATTTAAATACTACATTGAATTTACATGGGATGATGAGCCTATTTCACATGTGTCCCTATATTTGAAGTAACCTAATACATATGTATGTGAATTCCCAGTAAATAGATGTGTGCCCTAACTACCCACAAATCAAAAGGGATGACATCATAACAAATAATCGCTGTTGACATTGGTAGTCTTGATCGACTACTCCTTCCTTTACGAGATATCTCAAAATTATATTGCCTTGATGATATCCATAAAACACCCCTCTTCTCCTTGAAACACTTGAAAAAAATAGCACGTGGTTCATATGTCCCTAGTTAGAAGAAACAATAGTTTCGCATAGGTTCCCCAATATTTTCCCCACCCATGGACTTCGTCTCCCTCTTACTCCTTTTTCATCACCCCTCTTCCTACTACGGTGTTTCAATCCCTCAAAATAAAATTATTCTATCGCATCCCCTTTGGCATCTTCATTACATCGTTCACATACAATTGCTAGTTTTTATTACGTTTAGAATAATATAACTTAAACACATCTTTAAAGTAACCACAAACCTACAAAGTGACCACATAACTAAAACCATACATGGACTCTGAAAGCATGACTTAATTTTTCCATTTCCTCACAATATATCTTGGTGTGTAAAAAACATTGAGAGGGTCATGGATCATTTATGTTTATCATTCCAAATGATAGAGTGTTTTTAGGGTGTTACATAAAACCATTGTATTTTGTTTTGGTGAAGGTGATGTAACCTAAATGGTTAATTCTAAAGGAGGTAGTAACCAATGGTAGATTATCCTAATCAATTAGTTTCTAAGGCTAATTGTAACAATATCAGGAATAATCATATGAATAAAGCTAAATAATGCAACCAAGTATTAACAATGAGAGGGAGAAGAATACTTAGCTGATATCTTGATTCCTATGTTGATCAGGGCTAGTCGATGATTGGAAATGGAGAGAAATGATTTGATAGAGCCTCACCATTGAAACTATGTTATGAGTAGTTATACGAACCGGGGCATATGGTACGACCCAAAGTGTACCCCTAATATGGCCCTTTCCATACACTTTAGTTCCTTTAGGTTATTCATAAGCGGTTCTTGTGCAACTTGATTCTCTACTCTTGATTCACACTTTTGTTGCTTTGAATTTCTTGAAAACCATGATCTTCACACTGTTCTACAAAATAACCCGTAGATACCTATACAACACTCAAACAAACATTAGTCTAATAAATAATGCACATGCTTGAGTCATCTTGATCTTAGTGGTCACCTCACTATGATTGCACCAAGCATTACACTACATTTCCCGAAATATTTGTAGTTATGGTGTATGTGTGTGATTGCGGTGTGTCTCGTTGAAGCTAGGTTTTCCCTTATGCTTGTCGCACCAAATAACGAGCTATAATAATTTGTCTCTAATGTAATGTGTGGTGTGGAATTCATAATAATGCCCTTCCTATGTTGTGATAATGCAGTCTAAATGCATTTCTTAGTTTGTTCTTTCACTCAATGGATGTTAGTAGATAGTAATCTTAACCTCTTTAATTATCTTAGCAAGCTAACTATATATGAGTTTCTTTGCTCAAATTTTGACACTAGTGACACAAAAGGCCGACCCCAAATACAAAATTCAAATAAGAGAAGAGTGATGAAGAAGCCCAATGCAAAAGACCCAGAGGAAAGCAAGGTGGGACCAAAGCGTATGGAATGGCCCATAATGTATGGGCGTTATGGCCCATTCTATACGCTTTGGTCCGAAAAGCTCAGAAAATAAAACAATTAAGACACGATGACATGGATCCATGTGACATGACCAAAAGTAGAGGAGAAGTCTATAAAACCATGAGGAGTCATAATCAAATAAATCAAAAGAAATAGGAAACAAGGACTTGTGTCACTAATGTCTAATCTTCTTGAAAATCATGTATATAATAACGTACTAAAAGTGTAATGTAATAGTAATAAGTGCATATTTTAGTGTCTATAAAATGCACTTTTAGTGGAGCTATGAACCAAGAATGGGACACACACAGGGCCCATTCCCCATCAAACCAAAAATACTAAGAAACCCAACAACATAAGTTACCAACACTATACTACCAATAAGAGCCATGTAAACCTCATTTGAACATCAACAAAAAGACCTAAAACAACATCAAAAGGATGACATGCCATAAACAACAAAACATCCACACGATAAATAGTCTGCAGGGGAGCAAATTAAAACAAAACAAAATCCAGGCCCGACCACACAGTTGCCCCCACTTTTCTCCCGATCTTTTAAGAAGGTCCTCCATCATCCATTGCATGTCACCATGGACCATCACCTTAACATCTAATCTCAATCTCTCTACCTTTGACTTGTGGGCTTTGAGCTTGAGTCGACACGCCCAACTCCACCATGGACAACTTACGACTCAATTGAGAAGGAGAGGGATTTAAACTAGAAGCATCCAATCGCTAAAAATGGGAAGAAGCCAAAACCTTTGACATCTCCTCCTCCTGAGGGAGAGGCTCACGAGCCAACAAGTTGCTCAACTATTTCCATCTCACTAAAAATTGGAACAAAGACCGTGAGATTGGAGGAGAAAGGATAGAACCAAAAAAGGAACAAGAAATTTGTTGTTGTTATGGCGAACAAACTCGGGGTTAGGGGATCTATAACTTCTCCTTTACCTCAACCTAGAGGCGTACTCGTGGAAGATCTATTATGGGAAGAGAATGAAGGTGCTTGATGACCGAGGATGTTACAAGGAAAACACCTAAAAGGAAGGCCCTCATAATTGATGAATTTAGTTCACAAGCCACAAAATGAAAGCACTATGACTAAATGAAAGATGGGCTTGAACAAGTTGACAGAGTACAAACCCTCATGAACTTTTGCCTTTGAGAGAGCAATAATCACATTCAACAGAGGGCCCCACCTTATTAACCACTAATTCAATATAGTCCTCGTTACGTAGAACAAGTGAAATATGGTACGATCTTAGCCATTAGGAACAACTATGAATTGAACCGACTCTAGGTCAAAAATGAAGATCAATGACGGAAAAAAATCAAATTTGTCGAAAAACCATGGACCAAAAGATCATTTTGTTGTCTTATTTATTCTTTTGTTTACAAAATTTAATTTAGTTTAATTAGGGTTTCATAAATTTATTATTTATTCAATATAAATACAATTTACACATACATTTATTTAAAAAAACATATTATATATTTGTTTTTAATTTTTTCAAAATTACAATATTGATTAATAATATTGAATGAGAAATAGAAATTTAATCACGAAAATACATAAATTGTAAATAGTATAAGGAATTAAATAAATTATTAAGTGGATTATTTTGAAACTTTACCTTTTGGCATAGTTTGAAATGAAATTGGGATTCAAATGTTGAAGTGTTTTTCCCTTATAAATTATTTAATAAGACGAGGATCCCCACACACACCCTCCACTTAAGTGCCTCCAACACGATGGTTTCTAGAGAAATCCGTACTAGTTTTTCTTCTTTTGCGAAATAAGCAAATGAGCTTATAAGTAATACTTGAATGTACCACACACCTAACCATTTAGTGCATCTAATTATAATGAATAATTGCACTTACCTTATCCATCATGCCAGCCCTGCCCATCCTTTGCTTCGCATCAAATCCTTCGTTGAGTAAGCTTAGGGCATCATAAACCATCATTTTCCTAATACGAAAATAAATAAATAATATCCAAAGCACAAGGATTTAATTTTAGTTTTAATTTTCCACGGTCAACATCAACAATAATGCATTATAGTGGGTCCTTTCATTTCAATATTCTGGGGACGAGAGCTCATGTAGAATACGGTATGCTGTATTTTATTTATTTATAGAAAGTTAATAATAAATGGTCTTTAAATATCCACGAAGCATTCAATGAGAAATAGTTTTCACCAATATGGGATGGACAAAAATAATAGTGCTTGCCCTCCAAAAGTGGAAATAATTTACGTGTGGATGGATGGTTGGCCTCTCCTCATTTACCAAAGGGTTGTTAACTTTTTAATATTCCCAGTTTGATGGGTTGGTTTGGTTTAATAATTGTTTTTAAAGTGTGTGAGAGGTGACAAATATGGGAAGATATTTTGACACATATCTAGAAGGTTTGATTAAAATATTTTCCATATCGAGGAGAAAACAAGGAGAGAATCTTTGGGGGCGGATATGATGAAAGAGGTATCGACTCAGCCACTTAGGTAATAATCAAAAATAGCATCGAGTTTACGAATAACGTTGTACTGCGGCTTTTTTGAGCCCTATGGACAGGAGAAGTCAGGACTTCGCCGTTAACTTGTCCGTCGGTTCTAGGCCGCCGACAGCTGGCCCTTCCACAACTGAAAGAAACGGAAAATTTTGAGAAAATATGGGAAAAAAGGGGTTTGCTATTTTTAGTTTATTTTTACGGCGTTGAGGTTTTGGATTGGATCGGGACGGCGTTTTGTTTGTTAGATAGCGGAGCCCGAGACGAGGACATGAATGGAAAGTTGGAAAGAAAAAGGTGGGAATTAAATACCTGTATGTCCCACACCTATTCCACGGCTCAGATTGTTCCTACCCAAATAATATCTGCTATCTGTGCTCCACTTTATCGTCTCGGTCTCGCTCGCATTATTCACGTGAGTTGCAATTTGCTTAAAGGGCCCAAAATAAATAAATGGGGAAAATCGTATCGGTTCAAGGTTCGAAACCCAGCCGTGTTTCTTGCTTGCTTCGTTTCCTGTAGCACACTAGGTAGCCCCTCTCTGTTCAGTTTTAAGTTCGAGCGAGTAATTGCAGGAAGCAGGCGAATCGATAATTGAGCCCTTCCAGCGCCTGGTCATATGAGAGATGGGTAGATTCTCTCTGCCGGATCGAATGTTTTAGACTGTGACTCCATAAGGTTTCTTACGTTCTTTAGCGCTCTCTGATTTACAAGGAGGGATTTTTTTGGTAATATAGCCATCAAAGTGTACCGTGTAATGTCCAGGTCTGAATTTATAAGATCTGATGTACTTGTTCTAGGTTGAACCGCCTGATTTCTTGCCAATTCTAGCCCGTGGAATTCGAAAGAGGAGCGATTGCGAACTCTGCTTTCTCAGGTAAATGCTGATTGTGGATAAGTCACTCTCAGCCGAGAAAAGTTTTCCGGTGAAGAAAAGAATCCGTAGCCGTATATAAATCGAAAAGCTTGAAACTTGGAGGTTTAGAGCCATGTTGGATCTGAACGCGGTCCCAGAGAGAGGTAATACAGTCGGCCGGGAAAAAGACGGCAGCGATGATAATAATAATTATAAAGATATGGAGTCTTTTGATTCAGAGATTTGTAGCGAGAGCACAAAACAGCAGCAACAATGGCGGGCGGAGCAACAGCAGGACGACTCCGGCGCCGGCACGTCTAATTCTTCATCTGTGGTTAATTCGGTGGAAGTTGAAGCCTCCTCCAGTCAGGGAATTGAATCCACCTGCAACAACGAAGGAGAAACGTGTTCCAACGACGACTATCCTCAAAATGCAAGGAGCGCTGCCGTTTTTTCTTCCAAAGGTGGGAGCTTGGATTTATTTAACATCAGCGTGGCTGTCCAGCAGCCAGACGGTGGCAAGTGTGAGCGTTTTGTTACAAGACAGTTTTTCCCTGCAACGGGGAGATGAATACGGGCAATCGTTGGGTGGATTTAACAGGCGGCGGGCAGCAACAACAACAGAACCAGAAGCCGAAGCCAATGACAGCGGTTCAACAACGTCCGAAGAAGAGCAGACGAGGCCCGCGCTCCAAGAGCTCGCAGTACCGCGGTGTTACATTCTACAGGCGCACGGGTCGCTGGGAGTCTCACATATGGTCAGATTCACCCCCTTTCTTTTAACTACTTAATGTGCTGCCTGCTCATGACCAATAATCTAAGGACCTGCTGTTTATTTCTGGTTAAGGAATTATGGTTTTTCTTTTTCTTAAAGGTAAAACATTCATTCGTTCGTTAATTTCAGAAATTAACGGCTACTTCATTAATGTTTGTGCAGGGAGTGTAGCAAGCAAGTTTATCTTGGTGAGTTTTTTTAATTTTTATAAGTGTTTTTACTTTCTTGTTATCCGAATTGCTAAGAATTTTAAGAGATTCTAATGGCGGTGAATGTGTATGCAGGTGGATTTGACACCGCCCTTGCTGCGGCCAGGTAAATTTCTTTTGGAGCTTTTACTTTTTTGGCCTGATCCCAAACTTGTATTTTTAGGGTTTTATGCTTCCTCAGGCGGACATTCGTGAAACGGTACTATTTGTGTACAGTTAACGATGGGTAGATCTTTAGGGTTGCGTTGAACAGAAACGTCTTAGCCGGGGAAATCTGTATGCAATGTTAATTTAAATCTATTTAGGATATGCTTTAGGCCTAAGCCTGGTAAATCTTTGAATCTAATGGTAGGAGGACATTTGAGAGCTTCAGTGGTTTTTGAGAGATACCGAGTGTCTAGTAAATTATTGGTAATCAAGGGTGTGGTTTGTGCAGGGCATAGGATAAAGCTGCTATTAAGTTCAGAGGGGTTGAAGCCGACATAAATTTCAACCTCAGTGACTATGAAGACGATATGAAGCAGGTAATCATCATTTTATTTTGAAAATCATATGATATTTGTTATTCCGACTGTGGTTGAATGTATATCTCAGTCGCAGTCAGCTCATGTGATTTCTGCAGATGGGCCATCTTTCAAAGGAAGAATTTGTACACATTCTGAGGCGCCAAAGCACTGGTTTCTCTAGAGGAAGTTCAAAGTTCAGAGGTGTTACTTTGCACAAATGTGGTAAATGGGAAGCCAGGATGGGACAGTTTCTTGGAAAAAAGTAAGGCATCTTTCAGTTTGTAAATTGTTTTATTAGATCGACTTTCGTTCCTTTCAGACATTGCTTCACAGATTTAGGTCTCTCCATTTCTATATTGCAATAATGGGGTTCTGGTTTTCATTTTAATGGCTATCTGACTTAAACGAACTGCGTAATTTTATTGTAAGATGCAGGTATATTTACTTGGGTTTATTCGACAGCGAAGTGGAAGCTGCAAGGTGAAATTTACTGTCTTGAAATGTCAGTTTTATTTGAAATGTAAATTGGTTAAGGGAGTGTAATAAATAAAAATGAGTCGATGGTGTTTTAGGGCCTACGATAAGGCTGCAATAAAATGCAATGGAAGGGAGGCAGTCACCAACTTCGATCCCTCTTTGTATCAAAATGAATTGTTCACAGAAGGTCTGATCGCAGAAAGTGAATTACTCACACAAGGTCAGATGTCAGCTGCAGGAGCAGGTCAGAGCGCAGGTATGCTTTTTCTTAACCATATGTTTTTGGTCACATGTACAAATTTAGCCATTTGCTTAAACTATTGGATGAAACTTTCTTCACTTTTGCTAGATTTGCACCACTTTCCAGTCTTCATCATCCAATTGCAACTAGTAGGAAAGTCATTAACTCCTGACATTTTTTGTCAGACAAAAGAAAGATGTGTTTGTGGGTCGTACAATAGAATAGAGATTGCATTGAAGTGTGTCCTCATTCCTGATTGTTTTTCATTCAATCATCCTCCTACAGCATGTAAGAATGGCTGCAATGTGATGTACAGGTGGGCTTATGTTCTTAACAATGCGCAGGTACAGATCCTAATCTGGACCTTTCTCTCGGCGTATTTTCTCCATATGGTACTAGTTTGCCAAACACAAGAGCAGAAGAATTCAAATCCAAATCTACATCACCAGATGTACGAGCAGTAGCAGATTGGAAGAAAGCTGGGTTTGTAAATACCATGGTAAGGATGTTTGTTACTCTTAGCAGTCTAAATCAACAACATATCTGCATCTAGCCAATGGCTTATTCCTTCAACCCTCAATTCGACTTGCGTACGTGACAGTTTTATTTATTATTATTTTCCTGAATTTTTTAACCAGGGAGAAGAGTACAGCCACCAACAGTTTCAACTGACACCATTCTTCAATATGACTCCTCCATTAAACACAAGCCTCTCCTCACAGCAATCATCTCTCTGGAGTGGAATCCATTACGGGACTTTTAAGGTATTTTTAACTGTACTGCCATATGTATTCCAAAAGTGACTAAATTTGTTGCATGAAAATAAACAAATACATTGAAAAGCCTTGCATTGAGGCCTGACCAGGCTTAAATTAAAATAGTTGTCTGAATTTTAGCTTTCAAATGAAAAGGTACCACTATAAATCTATATTGGAAGGGTGGTTGAAACATGAAATATTTTATTCAGAAAGATCTTGAATGAATGAATCAGAAATTTGTATCCACTATTCTGAAATCACGTGTTGTAATTTTGTTTTTAAAAAAGGATTCAAACAATGGCGATGAAGCAAGGAATGGAGTAGGTAGGTCTGTTGTATCCACTTTACCTGCAGAACAACAACAACAACAACAGCAATCAGGCTGGATATGGCAGTTCCAAAGTGGCAATGTCAGGCCAGCTGCTGCTGCTGCTGCTCCAATGTTTAGTAGCGCAGCATCATCAGGATTCTCACCCCAAATAGTTTCTGTTAATTCAGCTGCTGCTGCTCCTTCTTGGGGATTCCATTATCATGTGGATCATTCTCTGGGCAGTGCAGAAAATCCCACTTCCCAAAATTCCAGTCTCAACCCCCAAGCCAAGAAGATTAAAGGCCTGAACTTACCCAAGAATACAGACTGATCATTTTCCTGCAGCTACACACACATCAATTTCTTATCCAAGTCCTGTAAAGTTAATCAAGAGGAGCACATTGACTTCAGTTTCCCAGCTTCGCTTGTTTTGATTGTATCACTACCATGGTATTCATATTTTCACTCGGTTTCTAGCTTTCTAAGCTAATGTATTCTACTTTTGGGAGAATTCTCAAGTTATTTGTTTACACTCGTCCATGAGCTACATTCATATTCCTAAGTTTCTAAGTTTTAGATGTTTTACATCAAAATTTTAGTATTTTAGTGAATGACATGAGCTACTTCAAAGATACTCGCTACCAACAAGACCTATGACAAATGATTAAAATTCTTTAAATTAACTGAAGTTTTAACAGTTTTTATGAATTGTCATATGTTTTTATTCTTTAGCTTTTTATATATATATATATATATATATATATATATATATATGGTTGCAGATTCTATATATGTATATACAAATTTAATGGAAATATATGTAGACTTACATTCTTTCTATTAATATGTTTGATTATACAAGTGCTAGTGAGTGAGGGTTTATAAAGTTGTAGAAGTAATTACAAGATCGATTTTAAAATTATTGGACTTAGGTAGTAAGGCATGTATTTAGTTGTAATTTTGTAGGGTGTCTTTTGCACTTTTGAAGTTAGAAAGGAGGAGAGGGAAAAACCTAGCAAGACATACTTAGCCACCAACATATCAACCAACCATTATGTTAGTAAGAGGGCCACTTCCATTGTGGTGTCACCTCCATTAACATAAGGATCATGATATAGTGGAGTTCAAATGTCACAACTGATTTTGACAATTGTCAACCAATATAAGTGTAAAGTTGAATCTTATTGTCAATTATTATAAGTATATTGATGATTTCAATAAAATTTAATATTAAAAATCTATTTCTATATAAGAAATACCCTGAAATATATATAAGAAATATCATGTTGAGAGTATACATGATTTGGGTAGTAAGGCATGTCTTTAGAGGCAATTTTGTAAGATTGTTTTTTAGTTTTGAATTTAAAGAGAAAAAGGGATGACCGAGCAAGCAAAACATACTCATCGTGCAACCAATCAACCATTATGTTAGTAAGAGAGTCTTGGAGTCTAAATGTTTGTCCCGCCTCACACGTGCCTTTACTATGTTAGTTGTGCATGAGTTTCCCCACCATTGTGCTGGCATTTTCCGCTTAGTTTAACATTGACACATTCACTTGCAACACGAAGAGTTACTAGATCCCATCATAGGTTAGTAAGAGTGAAGAGAGTTTTTATCATTGTAACTTATGTTCCCAATACATTAGCAATATAACGAGTCTATGCATACACGAAACATAATACTTCTTATTAGTTGCACAAAACAAATTCTTACACAATTCTTACATATTCATCACATATACAAACAAACGTATCTATCTCTCTAGACCACACCCCTTCATGGGTATTTATACTAGTGGGAGCTAGTCCTTCACTAGTATTACAAGAGCTAATAATAGCCCTTGAGTTTACATCTTCAATTAACTATTATAACTAGTAAGTTAACCAAAATTAGCCCTTTTTGCCATTCAACCATGTGTTGCATGTGGCTCCTCCACTCAAGATGATGCTATATTAAGCCTTATTCTAATCCATCTCATGCCTTCATGTAAATGGTGAGAATTAAAGTTAAGTTTACTTTCGAATCCATGTTTATCTTTATTCTTAGTTGCTATGTATGTCATCTCTTCTAATCTTATTCTCTACCGACACTCTTCAAGGTTTCTTTATGCGCACCACCATTATCTTCTTTGCACGCTTGGTTCCTTTGCGCGGCTATTTCTTACTCTTTTGTTTTACTCCATGCATGCCCTTTACATAACTCCTGTGTGTGCGTATCTTGAAGTACTAAGTCCTCCAGGACTTAAAGAATAAAGAATAAAAAATAAACATGGGCCCAACAGAGAGCCATTTCTATTATGGTATCACCTCCATTAGCACAAGGATAATGATATATTGAAGTTTATGTGTAACGAGAGACTAAGTCAATAATTAACCAATACACATATATAATTCAATATTATTGTAAGTTATGAAAAGTATATTGATGATTCCAGTAAAATTGAATATTAAAAATGTATTACTATCGGTTTGAGAGGTGCATGTTTTTACGATTCATAAGAGCAAGAGTTTAATTTTTTAACAAAAAAATTAATTTGAAATAACATCCAAACTTTAAATAACATAAATTAAAACTGTTTTTAAACAAAAATAAATATTGATTTGATATACAAGTTAATTTTGAATTTATCTATATGAATATATTAAAACTAGTGATTGCATGTGTACAACGCGATGTGAACAAAAAACGGTATATGTTATTTGATTTAGAGGGATAGTTATTATTTTTGTAGTTGATGTTGATTAACAGAGGCCAGATTTCCTATTTCTTCCCAAACTTTGTTTTAAGGGATGAATATTTAATGAAAGGATAAAGAGTTCAACCAAAAACAAGAAAGAATTGTTGAATCCTAAGCAGGGATGATTGAAACGGGCTCAAGAAAAATGAACAACAAAACAAGGGTAAAAATAAACAAAAATATGCTCTTTGTGTAGAAATCACTATAAAATGAGCATCTTGATGGGATACATACCTTTTAATGACAGATGATCAGATCCATTGGTTCTCTATTATCAATTCGTTGATGATTGTCTATTCCTTGCAAGAAGGGGTTTGAGGGAGGTGCATATTTCTTGGTGTAAGCTTCCTTAATTGTTTTAACTTCATAGGTATATGGATATACCTCTTTCGATACCCCAAATATGATTATTGAATCTCCCTTTTAGTTGGATTTGCCAAAATTCTGCCATTGGTTAGCATCAAGAGCATGTCGAGTGTATGAGCCATAAAAAGCATGCCATATTTCCTTAAATTCCAAATGTGTTTTCACCTAAGTTTTCCATGCAGATTAGTTGTCATCTCAAAGAATTTGTATATTTGGCGAAAAGACTTTGGTCCATTGGAAACCATTGCAAAAATTATAGGAGATGGATTGGTTCTATATATTGTTAGTTTGATATATATGCGACTTTCCTATATACTAATTGGTACATGGAAGAAAATCGTCATTTCAATACCCAACAAGTACATGAAGGAGACATTGATGCATGCGCAAAAATAGTGGTATGTGATACCCGGACAATATGAGGTCTTGGTTATCCTCCCTACCAATCAAACTATAGGTAGCGCTCATGGATAAAAGAAATGGGTGCCATTTCTCCCCAAGCCGCGAACAAAGAACAAGGTTTTTGTATTCAGATGGTTGGGTTTCAAACCTAGAACCTATTGGATTTTCCCCATTTTTGGACCCCTTTAACCACAAATTACACTCACATGAAAAATGCACCTCCCTCAAACCCCTTCTTCAACACCTCTCTTCTCCTTCGACGTTTCCATCACACATTTCTTTTGTGCTTGTAGAAAATTAGTAGGTTTTTGATAAATTCAGTAGTTCAGAATTGAATATGTAGGTTTTTGATAGATTCATTAGATTTGGGAAAGTATTTCTCTATTTTTTCTTCATATATCTACATTTTGGGAGACGGAGAGTATTTCTAGCTATAACTCCTTACTATTTAGTTACTTTGAAAGGACATCCAAACTTTAAATAACATAAATTAAAACTATTTTTAAACAAAAATAAATATTGATTTGATTTACAAGTTAATTTTGAATTTATTTATATGAATATATTAAAAATAGAGTTATATAGAGATATTAATACTATTAATACTATTTCATGTTTGATGGTGTAAAATTGAATATTAATCTAATATTATCTTAGTGTTTTTGAATTTAATGAAATAATATATATATATATATATATATATATATATATATATATATATTGTTTCATGTAAAATTTATAAATTTTAAATTGAATTATAAAAATTAATGTAATTTAATATAAAATAAGGTTTATTGTAAAATTTATAATTTTAAATTAAAATTTTGCATATGTATTGTAAGTGTATATATATATACTTTAGAATTTTTATTTTTAAATTAAAATATCTATATATTTTGTGTATATTATAATTATAGGTTTATATGTATAAGAATAATAAGTTTTGTATTATAAATATAGGGATAATAAGTTCTATATTATTTATAAATATAAGTTTATTTTAAAATATTTATATAATAAGTAAATAAAATTAAGAAGATGACAATAGTCAATTAATACATGTGTATATTAAGTTAATAAAAAAATAATCTATCAACTCTTTTTTTCTAAATATGTAAATTAAGTTTATAACAAATAAAAAAGTCAAAGTAAAGGGAATTAATATAGACTATAGTTTGTTTATAAGAATGATTAAATTTATTTTATATTATTTTTCTAACATTTTAAATAAAAATATTATTTAAAAAACATTTTCAATAATTTATTAAATTTCTTAATAGAATGAAATTTTATATATTTAAAAATAAAAATATATATCTAATATAATATTAAACTATTAAATCTAAACCCAAGAATATTTTAAATATAAAATAAGATTCTTTTAAGTTTATGCTTTAAAACCTATTAGCTTCCTTCGCATTTTTAAAATATATAAAATTTCATTTTTAAGTTTGTGCGCGTAGGAGGATTGGACGATGCACAAGCAATTGATGAGCGCATTGAAAAATTGATGTAAGTGGATGAGCGACGTGTTATTGCGCGCTAGACCCGGAAAGACGGAGAAGGGAATACATAAGGTTTGACATGACAGACACATCAAGAACAAGTCTTTTGTTGTGGGAAAGATGGTACTTTTGTGTGACTCCAAGTTTGTGTGCCATCCATGAACGTTGAAAGTTAATTGGTTGGGACCCTTTGTCATGAATTAAGATAATAGAATTAGGCGCATGTCAATTTGCAAGTAACTGGATGGCACCATGTTGCTTATCGGTTAGTTCAAAGGGAGTAGGCTTAGTCCCTACCATAGATAAGTTTCTTTTATATCTGCGTAATAAAGCAATATTGCCATTTTAGAGTAGATTTCCCTTTCTATTATGTTTTTCTTGGTTTTGTTGTAATATGCACGTACACACGTATGAGACGATTACTAAATGTTAAATTGATGTGTGGAGGACCACACATACTTTTAGTGTGGGGTGAAACAGTGCGAGTGTGCACACAAGAAACTATGTGATCTAGCACGTCTTTTAGAGTTGACTCATGGGTGCGTCGATAATATGAAAGAAGGGTATTGGTTGACAATATTGGGGATACGTGAAAGGAATTATTGTATGTGCTCTTGGATCATGATGTTTGAAGGTTATGAAATTGTTCAAAGTAGGAGACGATGCGAGAAAAAGGGGTTGTGCGGTGTAATGTGAGGGAGGTAAAGAACATGATATACTACTTGGTAAGTGGTGCGAGAGGAAGATTGGGTGCGAGAAATGGATGTGTACATAAGGATGATCCGAATCTTGTGAAGTAGTGACGCGCCGAAGGTTACTGAATGACACACATGGAAGAGAAAAACGTGAGATAATAAGAGAAAAAGTGTGTTCGGTGAGAAAATTAATTAACCAATTAAATAATATTGCAATAACATTAATGAATAACATTGAAACATTAGAATGTGCAATAACTAAATAAACAACATAGTGACACAAATGTACGTGGAAAACCCTCGAAGGGTAAAATCCATGACAAAAATGAGATATTCCATTATGCGAGAAACTTTAATGCGATTCAATAAAACCTCCCTCACTTATCTCCACCAATCCACATGAGGTGAATAAAACAATATGACCTATAGCCATATTTATTTGACCTACGGGTTCAGAAACCATATCAAGTGACGAGGTGTAATTAATAACACCTCAATTTAATATAAATTGATTAATAAATAACCAATTAAACATAAACACTAAGTTTATATTAAATAATTAAGAATATAACTATTCTAAATTATTTAATTATAAACTAAGGTTTATAGGCACTTAATATTACGTTCTAACACTCCCCCTTAATATTAAGTGGGGAACCATATGCCAACATTACTGTTTATACAACAGGATTTACAAATCCATAAACCATAGTGAAGGTTTGAGCTAACATATCTGTAGACACCTATAATCACTCCCAAGCAATTTAAATACTTAAATTGCGTTAATTATCCTCTTTTTGCAAATCAACGACATATCGTAAAAAACACTCATTTTCCCTCATATCATCATTAATTAATTACACTAAGCTAATTAATTAAGTTTCCTATCCAACAAATACCCTAATTAACGACCTTTCGTTAATAAATCACCTCTTCTATCTAGATTAATTAATTATTATTAATTAATTAGTCTTCCCCTTCATTTAACTAGTAAATCAATATTTAATTGATTTAATCCCTTCTAATAGCTTAAATCATACTAATATTCCTCTAATTAAACTTCATAAACATATCTACCTATTAATTAATCACCTTTGATTAATTAAAATACTCCCAACTCCCATGACTTATTAAAACATGTATTAAACCCTTCTAAAAGTAAAGTTACTTTTAATAAAACAATCTTATCATTCCTAATCATGTTTTACCTTTATTCCACATTCATGAGAATGTGTTGAATCCTTTATTCTTTGAGGCTATATAAAAAGCCATCCACCTACCTTTTTACTTACACCAAAACTTTTAAGAGAGTGAATGCGAAGCATATAGCAAAAAGACTAAGAGCTTTGCACCTTGCCCTTTTGGAGTTCATCATCTTGAAGAGTTAAGCCTATTTCTTAAAGTCTTGGGTCATATGAGAGGTGTCGAAAGTGTCTTGTAGTGTAGTCAACTTTGATTAGCCCCATTCACCTGGTTCTTGGAACATTAAGGACAAAGCTATTTTGATAGTTATGGAGCTTACTTAGGTCCATTCATTTATTTGTTGTTAGAGAATAGAGGAGTTTAGATATTTAACATTGTTAGTTTGAAGTTTGTATTGATGAATCTAACATTTAACCCTTGTTTAATTCTTTATCGTGATGGTGTTTATGCTTTGTTTTAGCTAAATTGTAGAACTATTTTAGGTGGTAGTTCTTGCTTCATTTGATTTAACATTAAGCAAATTATACATGCACACATTTGCACGCTTTGGTAAGGACTTACTCCATCAGTCTTGCCTTAATTTCAAGTTTTGTAGTTAAGTTTTATTTTTGATTCTAACCCTCTTTTACACATGTTGATCTAACTTGTTTTTCTTAACTTGTTTTGTTGAGTTTGCGTATGTTGAGTCTTCCTTATAGGTATAAAGGAGGTGAAGTCTTTGTCAAAATTGGAATTGATAGGAAAATTTCAAGATTTCTCCATGTTTTCATTTTAGAAGCTTACTTTTTCAACATTTTACATCTTTAGGCTTTATATGCTAGTTTTCGATTTCTTGAAAAATTTCAATTCTTGAGCATATAGGTTAGTGTGTGATAGTCTTAAATCTTATTTGTTGCATATTAATGTGGTGGGTTGTTGCCAAATTTAATCTTGGTGAGACAAAAGGGTCTTGTAATTTCAACTTTGATTAGCCCCCATTCACAGGTTCTTGGAGCATTAAGGACAACTATTTTGATAGTTATGGAGCTTACTTAGGTCCATTCATTTATTTGTTGTTAGAGAATATAGGAGTTTAGATATTTAGCATTGTTAGTTTGAAGTTTGTATTGATGAATCTTTAACATTTAACCCTTGTTTAATTCTTATCATGATGGTGTTTATCTTTGTTTTAGGTAAATTGTAGAAACTCTATTTTAGGTGGTAGTTCTTTGCTTCATTTGATTTAACATTAAGCAAATTATACGCACACATTTGCTTGCGTGGGACTTACTCCATTTGTCGGCTTTGCTTAATTTGAAGTTTTTGTAGTTAAGTTTTATTTTTGATTCTTAACCCTTTTACACATGTTGATCTAACTTGTTTTTCTTAACTTGTTTTGTTGAGTTTGCGTATGTTGAGTCTTCCTTATCTCGGTATAAAGGAGGTGAAGTCTTTGTCAAAATTGGAATTGATGGGAAAATTTCAAGATTTCTCCATGTTTTCATTTTAGAGCTTACTTTTTTCAACATTTTACATCTTAGTTTTATCAATTTCTTGAAAAATTTTGATTCTTGAGCATATAGGTTAGTGTGTGATAGTCTTTAAGTCTTCTATTTACGTATTAATGTGGTGGGTTGTTCGCCCAAATTTAATCTTGGTGAGAAAAAATATTTGTATTTTTTCAGTTTGATTAGAACTGATTTTTAGGTTCTTTTTATCGCATTAAGGACAACTATTTTGATAGTTATGGAGCTTACTTAGGTCCAATTCATTTTATTCATGTTGTTAGAGAATAGAGTTTAGATATTTAGCATTGTTAGTTTGAAGTTTTATTGATGAATTTAACATTTAACCCTTGTTTAATTCTTATCGTGATGGTGTTTATGCTTTGTTTTAGGTAAATTGTAGAACTATTTTAGGTGGTAGTTTTTCATTTGATTTAACATTAAGAAATTATCATGCTTACATTTTGGCACCCAGTTACTTACTTTCATAGCGTTTTCTTAATTTCATTTTAATGTAGTTAAGTTTTATTTTTGGTTATTAACCCTTTTACACGTGTTGATCTAACTTGTTTTTCTTAACTTGTTTTGTTGAGTTTGCGTATGTTGAGTCTTCCTTATAGGTATAAAGGAGGTGAAGTCTTTATCAAAATTGGAATTGATGGGAAAATTTCAAATTTGACCATGTTTTTGCGTTTTTAGGCTTACTTTTTCAACATTTTACATCTTAGTTTTGTCAATTTCTTGAAAAATTTAGAATTCTTGAGCATATAGGTTAGTGTGTGATAGTCTTGAAGTCTTATTTTATATTAATGTGGTGGGTTGTTCTTGCAAAATTAATCTTGGTGAGAAAAAGGTCTTGTGCCCAATTTGATTAATTTCATTCCTTTTAAGTTCTTTTTGACATTAAGACAATTTTTTGATAGTTATGGATTGAACTTAAATTTGAGGTCATTCATTTATTTGTTGTTAGAGAATATGGAGTTTAGATATTTAAGCATTGTTAGTTTGAATTTGTATTGATGAATCTTTAACATTTAACCCTTTTATTTAATTTTAAATTGATGGTGTTTATGCTTTTTTTTATTAAATTGTATCATCTATTTTATGGTAGTTGCTTTAGCCCGTTTGATTTAACATTAAGTAAATTATTTAATTTCACACTTTGTAGCACGCCGGTGAGACTTTACTCCATTTGCATTTGGACTGCCAATTTGAAGTTTTTGTAGTTAAGTTTTATTTTTGATTCTTTAATAACCTTTTTACATGTTTGATCTAACTTGTTTTTCTTAACTTGTTTTGTTGAGTTTGCATATATGTTGAGTCTTCATTATCGGTATAAAGAGGTGAAGTCTTTATCAAAAATTGGAATTGATGGGAAAATTTGAAGATTTCTCCATTTTTTCGTTTTAGAAGAACTTACTTTTCAACATTTTAAAACGTCTTTTTGGTTTTAATTTTGAAAAATTTCAATTTTGGCGTATAGGTTAGTGTGTGATAGTCTTAAAGTCTTCTCTTTTGCGATATTAATGTGGTGGGTTGTTTTTACTTAAATTTAATCTCTTGAGATAAAAAAGTCTTCAGAATGCCCAACTTTGATTATTTCATTCCTAGGTTCTTCTGGAACATTAAGGACAACTATTTTGATAGTTATGCTTATGGAAACTTTTAGGTCCATTCATTTATTTGTTGTTAGAGAATAGAGGAGTTTAGATATTTAGCATTGTTAGTTTCGAAGTTTGTATTGATGAATCTAACATTTAACCTTGTTTAATTTAATTATCACTGATGGTGTTTATCTTTGTTTTGGTAAATTAAATTGTAGAACTATTTTAGGTGGTAGTTCTTGCTTCATTTGATTTAACATTAAGCCAATTATACATGCACACATTTGGCTTGCAGGTGGGACTTACTCCATTGTCATTTTGCACAATTTGAGTTTTTGTAGTTAAGTTTTATTTTTGGTTCTTAACCCTTTTCTGGCATGTTGATCTAACTTGTTTTTAAACTTGTTTTGTTGAGTTTGCGTATGTTGAGTCTTCCTTATAGGTATAAAGGAGGTGAAGTCTTTGTCAAATTGGAATTGATGGGAAAATTTGAAGATTTCTCATGTTTTCATTTTTAAGAACTTACTTTTTAAACACATTTTACATGCTAGGTTTTGTCGATTTCTTGAAAAATTTTAAATTCTTGGCGTATAGGTTAGTGTTGATAGTCTTAGTCTTCTATTTACGTATTAATGTGGTGGGTTGTTGAGATCAAATTTAATCTTGGTGAGAAAATTTCAAGATTTCATAATGTTTTCATTTTTAGATTACTTTTTTTCAACATTTTACATGCTTTTTAGTTTTGTCGATTTCTTGAAAATTTTCAATTCGAAACTGAGCGTGTAGGTTAGTGTTTGATAGTCTTTGAGTCTTGTTTACATATTATTATGGTGGGTTCTTTGTCAAAATTTAATCTTGGTGAGAAAATTTGAAGATTTCATCATGTTTTTCGTTTTTAGAACTTACTTTTTTCAAATTCTACATCTTTGTCGATTTCTTGAAAATCTTAAATTCTGGCGTGTATGTTAATGTTTGATAGCGTTAGTCTTATTCAATATATTAATGTGATGGGTTGTTGTCAAAATTGAATCTTGGTTGGAAAAATTTTACCCATTTCTGAGTTAATGGACGTTTTTGGACATTTTTTGAGTGCGTATCAGTGCATACCCACGAGCGTAAGAGCGTATGTGTAACCCATCTTAGAAGGCCATAACTTTTTCTCACGAACTCGAAATGACTCCATTTTTTACGTTGGAAAAGGTATTGAAGTTAAGCTATGCAATGAAAACATAAATTCAAGATTTATAACATAAATTACAGGTTTTTATTATTATTTGAAAATTAGTCGTTTTTAACATGTCTCAATGTTTTGATGAATGTTGTATTTTAATGCTTTACTCGATTTAGACCAAAGCGTGTGTATGTTCTTCTCTTTCTTGCACATTTTGGTGATCTTGAGAATCAAAAACAACTTTGATCTCTATCTTGTTAACATTGAGATTAAACTTGGAAACTTGATTATTCATTTTTTAAGGAAATGAACTTTTCTAAAAATCATTTTTATGGTCCTTTGATTTGAAGTTTTCCATTTCTATATAGTTGGGATAAAGTTTGTGTATGCTCTTCTCTTGCACCTTAGGGTGATCTTGAGAATCAAAAGCAACTTAGTCTTTATTTTATAACATTTGGTAAATTGGAAAATTCATCTTTCACTTTTGGTTTAAGGAATGAACATTTATCAAAAATTTTGTATGGTTCATTGATTGAAAAGATTTTCTTTCTTTTTAGTTGGATTATTTGTTTGTGTATGCTTTTTCTCTTGCATCCTTGGATGATCTTGAGAATCAAAAACAACTCTTAATCTTCTTTTAAATAATGTGATTTTCTTGGAGAACTACTAATCTTGAGTGCGGGACCTAAAAAACGCTTGTCGAAAGAAAGGAGGAACAAAACAAAATAAAAAACTACTAATACGGTTGTTATACGGGTTCTTTAAAGGTGTTGAAGCAAACCACACCTAATTAAACAAGATAAAAAAATAACATATTCAAAATCTTTGTATTACGGGTTTGGAAAAGAGTGCGTCCCTCTGCTCAAGTTGGAACATAACCCTTTGGCATAACGCCTTAAGCTACAAATGGGGTGGTTCGGGAACCCCAAAGTAGTCCACGCGAGAGGAACCTTGTGGACGAAGCGGAAGTGCTCTGCCACTACCTACTTGACTAGTGATTCCTTTGTGAGATAGAGTTATTCACGAGGTTGTCAGTTGTGGCGACCCAGGTGATAGTACACGTAGATTTGAGTTACTTTCTTTTCTTGAAGGGGGTAAAGTAAAGCCGAGATACTCCCAAACTAGTCGGTGTGACTTTTTGGGTAAATCGTACTTCGCTCATTCGTGGCAACTTTGTAACACCTGGGCGAGAGAACCACTAGGAGAATATACTTTGGCAGAGCCCACTTTGACCATTTGAAAATAGTGTTGAGTTGTGAACCTTCTTTTTGAGAAACGTGTGACGTATTACTTTCGCCTAGTTTTTACTTGCCTTAGGGCGAGGTGAAACTCTGCTGAAGTGAGGCTAGCATTTTTCGTCATTTTTCTTGATTTATTTCCTTCATATTCTTTTGACACTTTGTTGATCAAAAGAGGTGTGATTACCTTTGTGTTTCCATTCAACTTTTTCTCTCACTTTTATGTCCGTTTACGCCCATCCATGTTTGCGGCTGGGTTAGTTAAACGTCTAAAGTGAGTGGAGGTGTTTTCACGTCATTTGGTAGCCATTGTGATCTTGATACCCATGTCAAGATCGTCATTGTAGTTAGGCGTGGTTCATCATTTTGCGAACTTCCATAGAGAGGAGTTAGCTTGTTTGTCTCATATCATTCTGATTTTGATATTTACGTCTTGTTTCTTGTAAACTCGACATAAATACCTATATTATGCGATTCTGACTGCACACATTCTTAACTATTCCTAGCTATACTTTGAGTTTTTTTGTTCGGTTTTATTATTACCTCGATTTGAAAAAGTCTTTGCACTTTACCATTTGTGCGTGTTATATCAATAACACCTCGATATCAATACTTCACTTTCTTACAAAGTGGTTTAACATATCTTGGTGATATTGTTGTGTCATTCACAAATCGTAATTGGCACTTTTTGAGATATAGGTCTTAATCGAGTTTGAGCTCACTCATCGTATATCTTGATTGGGAGATCGCATTTAACTTCGTGTATTTACTTACGTCTTGTTCATTCCTTTGAACTTGGCATAAGTGGAGACATCTTGTTAATCATCACGTCACAAATTACTTTGAAACGTAGTCTAGGAAGTACTTCATTTGATTAAGTTTTAATACCAAACGCTTGTATCATGGGTGATTTATCACTCTATCATATTGGTATTCTCACATTGGTGACACATTCATACTCTTAGCAATTTCATCTTGTGTTTCACTTAGGGGTAGTCATTGAATTTTGAACAAATCTACAACTTACCTTAGTGAAACTTATCACGAAAACATGGCTCCCAAAACACGTCTAGGGTTGAAGAAACAAACATATGAGGAACAACAAGCACATGCTTGGGAGACCTCTAACAGACAAGGGTCAAAACCCTTTATTGGACATGACTTAGGGCCACTATTTTTTACTGAGAAAAGGAAACCGAAGAGATGGTCGATCATAGTGGAAATGAATTAGAATCACCACACGTAGACTTTGATTTTGACCCACTCTCTTAGATGAGTTTCTCCTTAGAAACAAAGATAGAGTTTTGGCACGGGTCGTGGAATTAGGGGCCAAATTGCCCACCAGAGAATGAACCAATATTACCTATAAATGACACTACTAAGGAAGAACGCCCCTTATCATATGGAAGATATTTTAACAGTGGGCATGCTTCCACTTCTTACAGTGAAAAATGATAAAGTGATAGGGCATAGAATACCCCTCATCAAAGTGGCACGAAGAAATAAGATAGAACATGAAACAGGGGAAGAGCCTCCACAATACGAAGAGGAAGAACCTTTAGAAGAAGAAGACACAAACCAAGTCACAATCCAACAACAACTCAGTAACCTAAGCCGACAACTAGCTTTGCTTACTTTCCAGTGCAAAAAGAAAGAAGACACAAACAAGAACGTTGAAAAGTCAAAGCCTAAGTTTAGGATCCACGAACTCCATCGAGAAAACCAAGGAGAAGAAGACACACGGGGTACCATCGTGTACACATCCCCTTCTCCCACTAGAGAACAATTGCTCGCACAAGAAGTGCAATCTATGAAAGCAACTCTTGCGAGCATACAAGAAAGCAATATAGGGAGTATTAGGAAATACCAATACGAAGAACTATGCCCCTATCCTTTTGACAAGACAATGACCCTTGACCCTTTCCAAAGAAATTTGATATGCCAAAGTTTGACAAATACAAAGGAAAGGGAGACCCGAGGATCATGTTAAAGATTTCTACATGGCATGTCAAGAGGTGTCTTATAGTGATAATTACCTCATCAGACTTTTTCCTAAGAGTCTCGGAGGTCAAGCATTGGAATGGTTTACGCTTACTTACGAGGATCAATTTTCACCTGGCCAGAATTGGCGGAAAGATTCGTGCGTCATTTCTCATATAACATAGAGAGTGACATCACCATGGCAGACTTGTGCGGCACAAAACAACGCCCAAATGAGACCTTCGCCAGCTTCCTCCAACGATGGAGAGGGATAGCTAGTCGCTTCCCTTGCGCTTTCCTTGAGAAGCAGCTGGTCAGTATTTTCGTCCCTAATCTCAACCCAGATATAGCTTTCCACCTCCAAATGCATTGTGTCCGCACCTTTGAGGAGGTTATCGAGAAAGGGATTCAAATAGAAAAGGCTCTCATTGCAAGGCACCCTCAAACCCAATCTAAAGACAACCAAAGTGTCGAACCCATTTGAAAAGCCAAAGATCTTTAACAAAAACAAAAACGTGGTGGGAGACGGAATCACTGATTCCAAACGTGTTCAAACGGTCCAAACCAGTCAACCTTTTAAACTAACCAAGGGCCCAATTCAACCACCACCAAAGCGACGAACATTCACCTCCCTCAATGAACCGTTGTCCCTCATACTAAAACAGTTGGATGCGGCCAACATGATGACCTATCCTACAACACAACCGTTTGATGACAACGCTCCTAAACCTTCATGGTATAAGGAGCATGAATATTGCGAAATGCATCGCGTTAAAGGTCATAAAACAGACAAATGTTTGCGACTTCGCCACTATATTCAAGACCTCATTGACAACGGGGAGATAGAGGTGGATAACCCTGGCCACATGCAAACACCTAATGAGAAAATGGGGATTTATAAGGAACCATTCCCCAAGCATGATAAGTTGGAAAAGACAAAGCCGGATCGGGAGAGTCATCCCAAACCTATAAAGCCACGAATTACTTATATACCAAAAGAGATAACAATCATTACGATTCACTTATCGGATGTATTCACTCCCTGTTGACTGTGTCAATACCATCCGGATCGAGGAAAGGATTGCTTTGCGATAGCAAGGCGTGCCGCCTCGTGATTCAGGAACCCTCTCTGTTGACCCATGGTGATAAATATAACCTTTTAGAACAACTTGAGAGGACACCTGCTAAGATCTCGATCTTAGATCTTCTCAAGATATCCAATGTGCATAAGGACATTTTGTATCAAACTCTTCAAGGGTCGGGAGTGCCTTTAGAAGTCGATCCTACGTACCTTCAAGCCGCGGTGGCAAATATTGCATCAAGTGAGCATCTTACTTTCAACCATAGGGAGATCCCTGCCACGAATCCTACACATAATCTTCCCTTGTACATCGAGGTAGTTGTCACCCAGAGGAAAATCAAATGGGTGCTTGTGGACAACGGATCGGGATTGAACATCTGCACGCTTAAGCTGGTCAAACAATTGGGACATACGGAGGAAGATCTTGAGTCCCATATTATTACTATCACCGCATACGACAACGCGGAAAGAGAGTCAGCAGGCACCATTACACTACCCATGGAGGTGGGCCCCACTTGCCATCAGACAAAGTTTCACGTCCTAGACTTGGAACTTCCATATAATATGCTTCAGGCCGACCATGGATTCATGCCATGCGAGCCGTGCCATCAACATTTCATCAATGCATCAAGCTGAAGCATGAGGGACATACGGTTATAATACCAGGAGATTCAGAGCCCTTTGCTCATTGTAGAGCTCTTAATAGCTTTGCACGAAAGGGTACATATGCATGTCCCTCCACAGATATAGTTGTCCCTCTTCATTCTGAGGCCATGGAATCTCGAGTAGATTCAAATTCTCTTAATTCTTACGCTCATGGGGCGTCCACTTCCACATCGCCATTTGATTCATGGGAGATGAAAATTCTAGAATATGGCTGTGGGGAGTATAATGTACAACAAGCACTCTTGGTTTCTGACCTCTCCTTGTCACCCAAGACTAGAGGTCGACCCAACTACCGCTTCAGGAGACCTAGAGAGGAACACACTATTGGGTCATTCCTGCACGGAGGCTTGTTAGGCGAGGAAAAATTACTTGATCCACCTCTTACTTGGGTCCCCGAGGACACTCAACCATCTTGTTATCAAACCCCGAATATGAAAAATCTAGCGAATGATGTACTCCATGGGCTCTGAGGCCTAGGATGTGGGAGGAATGAACAAGGACAAAGAGAACCAGTCCCTCTTCCACATTTCAAAACAGAAAGATATGGCATTGGGATTCGCCCTTATGGAGCACACCCCAACGATCAAGATGCGACTTGTTCTGAGCATGAGGATAGCTTCGAGTACCTAGACAGTGATATGGATTCCCATTGTAGCCTATATGAGGATCTGGCCTCCACGAACCTTTTCATGAACAATGTTGTCCTGACCATAACCCCCACCGAACCGACCCTTGACCTTGTGTACCCTTCCCTTGTTGAATGGGACCAACAACGTCACATGCCACTAGATTTATTCGAGAATGACGAGGCTATTGCAGAGTTCATGGGCATAAGGGATACAATTCCCATTGGAGATCACAAGAAGGGTTTCTTTATCGACTTAGACACTGCGCCTACTTGGCGAGGAGGTGAACTTTGGTCGAGCAAAATTTAAAGAAAAGCGAGGGTAAGAGTTCTAAAGAAAAGCCTCGGCAAAAATCAAAGTCCAAGTCACACAGTGAAAACCTCTTTGAGGCCTTTGGTGACAAAACAAATAAGAAAATCAAAGGACAAACAAAGTGACCACGCGAGGATGAAAATCTCGTAGAGACATCCTTGGATGAAGATCTCAACCTACCTCCCGATCCTACGCGTATGGAGGATTTATCAAAATTGTTAGTTGAAGAAACCATTGATGTCAATATTGGTACCAAAGAAGATCCCAAGATAGTAAAATTGGGAGCATCACTCTCGGCCGAGAACAAAAAGACGTTCACTATCTCTTTGCGAGAGTTTATTGATGTGTTCGCATGGTCTTACAAAGACATGCCCGACTTAGATCCAACTTTAGTCGTGCACAACCTGGTTGTGCACGCAGACACTAAGCCTATCAAACAGAAGCTCCGAAAGATGCACCCAAGAGTGGCCTTGTTAGTTAAAGAAGAGTTGGAAAGGTTACTTGCGGCGGGATTCATCGAGCGATTGATTATTCTGAATGGATATCGAACATTGTTCCTGTCCAGAAGAAACCTATCGGTATCCGAATCTGCACATATTTTAGGGACATCAATAAAGCTTGCCCTAAAGATGACTTTCCATTGCCCAACATTGACATGATTGTTGACTCAACCGCAGGGTATAAAATGCTATCACTCATGGATGGCTTTTCAGGTTATAATCAAATTAAGATCGTTGAGGAAGACCAACACAAAATAGCTTTCACAACTCCTTGGGGCACCTTCTATTATCAGGTGATGCCATTTGGCCTTAAGAATGCGGGAGCAACTTATCAGTGGGCCATGACAGTAATCTTTCATGATATGATTCATGACATCATGGAAGACTACGTAGACGACATCCTAGGAAAGTCCAAAACAAGAGAGGATCATCCTATCATTTTGCGGCGTATCTTTGAACGCCTGCGTGAATACAAAGTCGATTGAATCCAAAAAATGTGTCTTCGGTGTGTTATCAGGAAACTATTGGGCTTCATTGTGTCGAGACGAGGTATTGAGGTAGATCCCGCTAAAGTGTCTGCCATCACTGAAATGCCTCCACCTGAGAATATCAAGCAACTACGTAGCTTGCGAGGAAAATTCAAGCCATTCACCTTTTATCTCCCGACTTGCGAGATAAATGTCACTCATTCACCCATTTGCTTAAAAAGGCGTCACTTTCCTTTGGGGACCCGAGCAACAACAAGCCTTTGCTTTGCTTAAACAATACACAGGCTAATCCACTGTCCTCATGCCTCCTACTCCGGAGAACCACTTTTTCTCTATATTTCCGCTCGTATATACGCTATTGGTGCGCTGCTCTTGATATGACCTTAGCCATAAAGAGAAAGCGGTGTACTATCTGAGTCGCACCCTCATCACCTATGAACTTAATTATCCTCAGATTGAAAAGGCTTGCTTGGCCGTCGTTTTTACCTTTCAGAAACTTCGCCATTACCTGCTAAATACTAAGACCAAGCTCATATCCAAGGTCGACCCACTCAAGTATTTGTTGTCCAAACCCGCCCTCACAGGTAGAATGGCTAATTGGATCATTCTACTCAGTGAGTTTGATATAGAATTTGTCCATCAAAAATCAGTTAAAGGACAAGTACTTGCCGACCAGCTAGCGGAAGCACCTTTGCAAAGCACAAAACCTTTGAGTCTGGATCTGCCAGATGCATCTTTGCTCTACATTGAAGAATCTGTCATATGGCAGATACATTTTGATGGATCTTTTACGTTTCATGGTTCAGGTGCAGGAGTGGTCCTTATTACTCCTTCGGGTGATCCTATACCATAGGCTTTCCGCCTGGCCTTCCCTTGCACGAACAACATTGCGGAATATGAAGCACTCATTGCAGGGATGAAGCTAGCCATCAAGTGGAATATTCAACATGTTAAGGTTGTAGGTGATTCATAGCTAATCATCAAACAGGTTAATGATGAGTATAAAGTTAAGGATGATAAGCTCATACCTTACAAAAAGTTAGTGGAAACTCTAAAGGAGTATTTTGTGCGCATCACCTTTGAGCAAATTCCAAGAGCACAGAATAGATCGGCGGATGCCATGGCAAAGTGGGATCTATGCTTTATTCCGCCAGGAACAATGATATGCCATTCTTCGTAGAAAATCTACGCCAGCCCGTATGACATGCCAGAATCTTGCCTAGCTTGTGAGGTTGTTGGTCCCCATTCCCCATGGTATGAACCCATCTTCACCTATCTTAAGGATAGTACTTTCCCTCCCAATATCTCCCATTCTGAAAAGCAAATCCTGATTCACCAGATAGCCCATTACACCCTTTTAGGAGGTACACTTTATCGTCGTGGCTACGATGGGAATCTGTTACGTTGTCTGGATGTGACGGAGTCAATCCAGGCAATTAAAGAAGTACACGAAGGAGTATGCGGAGCACATACAAATGGAATGGTCTTGGCTAAGAAACTGTTAAGAGTAGGTTACTATTGGCCCACCATGGAAACTGATTGTTGTAATTATGTTAGAAAATGTGTGCTTTGCCAAAAGTATGGAAATTTCATCCATGCTCCATCGACCATTACTGACCAATCACTACCCTGTGGCCATTCTCTAAATGGGGACTTGATCTAATAGGGAAGCTTACTCCTACCTCATCTGATGGTCATACACATATCATCACAGCTACAGAATACTTTACAAAATGGGTGGAGGCTGTCCCTTTAACCTATGTCACAGGAGCACAGATTTCTAAATTCATCATGAATCACATTATTTGCCGATATGGTATCCTACTGACCATTGTCACAGATAATGGGAAGTCATTTAAGAACAAAACTATGAAAGGTCTTTGCCAACGGTTCCAAATTAGATTAAAATGGTCCACGCCATATTACCCTCAGGGTAATGGACAAGCTGAGGCAACAAACAAGACTTTGGTAAGGATAATGGAGAAGATGGTTAGCAAAACCGGTTGAAACTGGCACCTACAAATCCACCCAACCCTCTGGGCCTACCGAACATCAATTCACACTCCTACGGGTGCGACGCCATATTCCCTAGTGTTTGGGACAGAATCTATCATCCCTTTAGAGATTGAACTCCCATCCCTGCGAATTTCTCTTCGGGACTATTTGGATAAGGATGAAGATTATCGAGTGGCAAGATTGGCTGAGTTAGAGCTCCTAGATGAGAGGCGCATTCGCGCTCTTAATCACTGAAGGTATATCAACACAGAATCTCCCATGAACTACAACAAGAGAGAATCATCCCTCGCCGGTTTGAGGTGGGTGATTTAGTTATGAAGGAGAACCGTTCAACACCGGAGCGAGCGAGAAAAAGGGAAGTTCGAACCACCTTTGGTTAGGACCCTATGTCATAGTTGCCAAGTATGGCACGGGGCATACAAGTTGGCTCACCCCAATGGTGATGAGCTCAGGGAGCCCATGAATGCCATGCATCTTAAGAGGTTTTATGCCTAAACATGGCACAAAAGTCATAAAAATCACAAAAAAAAAAAAAAAAATACAAAAAATCAAAAAAAAAAAAAAAAAAAAATCGAAAAAGAAAAAAAGAAAAACAGGTCATCCACTAGTGAAAACCATGCAATTGTGGCACTTTGGACAAGTCCTTGGGTGAAAACCGTTTCGGCGCCTCGGGAGGATTCGTTGTTCCTGAAGCATCCTGTATTAGAAGGGTAGTTGTCTTTGGCTTTGGACTGGTTACGCTTTGAGTTTCCTTGTGCACACCATTCTGTCCAGCCTTGATCTGGCTTTGCCTTCTTCTATTCATCTGTGAGGGATGTGGTCTTTCGTTATTTCCCATCTTATGCTCGGGGCAACTCAATGAGTTCACCTTCTTGTTCATTAGCGCGTGGCTTCTGCCCTTGTATATTCCCCACCTAACGCTGGGGGCATCCATGCTTTCTTGGTTACCTGCACATAGCTTTGGAAAACTTTGGAAAAAATTGTGTTAAAACCACAAAAAACAATAATAAAATTGTTTGAGAAAAACACAAAAATAATATAAAATTGTTTCGAGAAAAACACAAAAACAATAGAAACATTGTTTCGAGAAAACACAAAAACAATAGAACATTGTTTTGAGAAAACACAAAAACAATAGAAAATTGTTTCACAAAACACAAAAACAATATAAAATTGTTTCACAAAAACCTAAACAATAGAAAATCGGTTTATGAAAACATATCTTACAAAAACATTTACTTGCATTGTCTTGTTTTCTTGCTTTGCTTGTTGCTTGTATAGTGTTTTGCGTGCTTGCTTTTGAGTTGTTTGTTGCTTGGGTGTACTTTGTCATAGTTTATCTTTTCTTCCTTAGAATAGATTCATTCTTGCTTGTGCATATTGTAGTGGATTTCGACATGCTAGTGTGTTAATTCTTTCTTTCTTTCTTAATGCATTTGGTTGTGTTTTGTTACTTGTTAATAAGGCATGGTGATTCATGGTGTATTGCATTGATTCCTGGTGTTCTTTGTAGCATTTGGCTGTGTTTCTTGCATGTGCTCTATTTTGTTATCATTCACATCACATTACCATCACTATCATCACATCTAGCATCATCTATACATCATATATAAACAAAAATGCTAAGTTTTACATCATGCATGTATACTAAGCTAATCATCACATATCATATCATCAATGGGGGCAAGAGGGGTTGCGCATAATCAAAAATCTATCCCCCACCAATATCATCATATCATCCCGTCCATAGACATCAAAATAACACTTGAAAACAACATTTGATATTGTCTATAGATCTATCATCTACTGATCTACGCACGCCTCAAACGATCACGTGATCACCATCTCTCTGAGTGTCGAGCCTCACGGTAAGTTTTCTAAACTAAGCGGTTAAAATGAACTGATTGTGATGTTTTTACCCCCACAGGGTATATTAACTTTATTTTTCAGCGATCGGACGGGCGGGACACCCATTTCGCTCACCATTTTCTCCTCTTTTCGCTGTGGAATAATTATTTTTAATTAAATAATTATTTTTATCTTATTTTTCACTGTATTGGGGCATTTTTTGTCCAATACCCCTTTCTTCTCCCAGGACAATTTTATTGCTCCTGGCGATTTTATTCTTCTTCACACCCTCGTAAATAATTATTTTTCAAATAATTATTTTTTCTTCATTTTTCCACTAAACAAGGACATTATTTGTCGTTTGTTTCTCTTTTCTTCCACCTAGGGCACTTTTTGTTGCCCCTAGGCCCTTCTTTCTTTCTTCTCATTTCTTCTTTTTATCATGGTTTGGAAAAAAACAAAAACAATATATATATATATATATATATATAAAAATCAAAAACAAGGCAAAATTTTTCAAAAAATTCCTAAAAAGTAAAACACCCTACAAAATGGTAACTTGCTTCTTACGGCTTGAAACTTGTGTCTTGCGCATGGTATTTTCTCCATATCTGTTGGTTTGTCTCACATCTTCCCGATTAATATGACTCGCGGATCACGGATTCACACCATTCACAAAAAGCTAGTTGCTTGCTTCGTATGTACTAGGGGCACTTTTGGTTGCTGGTGTTGTTTCGTTGCGCCTGAAACACTTTTCATGGACCCGTGTCCATTTTCATTTCCCCTTGCATGTATCCTTGCTTGGGGCATCATTTTTAACCCTTTTCATCAATCACGAACTTGTGGATCTCTTCAACACTGATAACAAAATATTTGTACAACTGTCTTGACCGTTGTTGGGTTGGATATGTGCGTTCGTACTTGTTTTCCCTGTTATATGAGCTTGTTTCCTTCTCGTATTGCATTGCATTATTGTATGTTGCGTGGAGTTGGTACTTTCAGCAATGGACAATTGTTCGTAGTATGGCTTTTCATGTCATTCTACCTTTGTCGTATGCTTATATTTTTCATAAGGACCGATGATGTAGTTCCTATGGCAATATGATGACATCAAATTTGTTCCAAACAAATAAGTGGCTAGAGGTTAAGCTCTTCTCTCCCCTCATCCATATTTCTTCTACACCACTTCCCTTTCACCCCTAATTCTCCCTCTCCTTGGGGCATCCTGCCTCGTCCCCATTCTTCTGCCTACTTCTCATCTTTTTCGATCGTCGATCGACTTCCTTCATCACCCCATCGACACTCGAGGGGGCATCTCTCCCTCCTACTAATTTTTCTTCTATCTCTTCAAAATCTCTTATCTACTATCTTTGAAGTGGCATCACTTACGCCACCCCAAAGAGGGGCAAATGTAGACACCTATAATTACGCCCAAGCAATTTAAATACTTAAATTGCGCTAATTATCCCCTTTCTCACAAATCAACGACATATCGTCAAAAACACTCATTTTCCCTCATATCATCATTAATTAATTACACTAAGCTAATTAATTAAGTTTCCTATCAACAAATACCTAATTAATGACCTTCGTTAATAAATCACCCCTTCTACCTAGACTAATTAATTATTATTAATTAATTAGTTTCCCCTTCCATTTAACCAATAAATCAATATTTAATTGATTTAATCCCTTATAATAGCCTAAATCATACTAATATTCTTCTAATTAAACTTCATAAACTTACATCTACCTATTAATTAATCACCTTTGATTAATTAAAATACCCCCAACTCCCATGACTTGCTAAACATGTATTAAACCCTTCTAAAGTAAGGTTACCTTTAATAAAGCAACCTTATCCATTCCTAATCATGTTTTACCTTTATCCCACATTCATGAGAATGTGTTGAATCCTTTATCCTTTGGGCTATATAAAGAGCCCTCCACCTACCTTTTTACTTACACCTAAACTTTCTAAGAGAGCAAATGCAAAGCATATAGCAAAGAGACTAAGAGCTTGCACCTTGCCCTTTTGAGAGTTCATCATCTTGAAGAGTTAAGCCTCTTTCTTAAAGTGCTTGGGTCATATGGGAGGTGTCAAAAGGGTCTTGTAGCCCAACTTTGATTAGCCCCCATTCCTAGGTTCTTGGAACATTAAGGACAACTATTTTGATAGCCATGGAGCTTACTTAGGTCCATTCATTTATTTGTTGTTAGAGAATAGAGGAGTTTAGATATTTAGCATTGTTAGTTTCAAAGTTTGTATTGATGAATGCTAGCATCTAACCCTTGTTTAATTCTTATCATGATGGTGTTTATGCTTTGTTTTAGCTAAATTGTAGAACTATTTTAGGTGGTAGTTCTTGCTTCATTTGATTTAGCATTAAGCAAAGTATACATGCACACCTTCGTAAACATATCTTGAACTTGAGCTTCAATCGAGACAACACTAGAGATCTATATCACCATAAATAATCTTCTCTCGGATAAAATGTGTATGAATCTCTATATACTCTTCTGTTCTTTGATGTTGAAGTGGATTCTTAAGCAAGAGAAATACAATTCTAGATATCAAACATAAGAGAAGTACTTCATTTTTCTTCCATGCGTATCTCTTCCAATAGTTGCTTTAATGACATGGCTTCTTTCATTGCTTTCATTTCACTTCTACACTCTTCCTTAGTAGAAGATATGGAGACTGTTGGTTTGCTTTTTACTGTTCCAAGTAATGGCACCTATACCAAAAAAACTTGAACACATATCCAATTGTATATATCTTAACATACAATCAACATGGTTAGATTCACAATATCCATATAGACATCATAATAAGCATATAAATCTTTATTGATTTCACTTTTAACCATCTATAAAACTTACATTGATAGGTTAAACACAAGTTGTATAACAACTTTTACAATATGCTTTAATAACTAACCATGTTATATTAACAATATGTTGAGTAATTTCAACATATTAATCTTTGTAAAATATATATTAGATGCAATCAATATTGGACATCTCCAATACAAACACAAAGGCATCCCCAAGTGTCATTTGATATGCATATATAATAATATTTTTAGTAATCACATACTAAATTAGAATTTAGAAATGTTTTATCAACAACATAATAATATTTATTATCTATTCTAAGCCTTTAAAGTTGTGATAGTACTAATAGATAATATATCTAAAAAGATGACCAAATTATGCAAGAATAATCACAACATAGATTGAATCATCTCGGAAAAGATCCTCTAACGTGGACACATTCCATGGATTTATGTGGAGTTTTCTTAAAAATTTAGCGAGGAAGGGTTTTTGGTGATAGGTTACCATGAAAGCACCCTTCACAAATTCATGAAAGATAGGTGGTAGATTAGAAGCTAGGATAAGTAGAGACATGTCATACATGCTCCTAAAAATCTAGTCTTTCATGCCACAATTGAACAACACTTAGATTCTTGGATAATCAATTAAGAAGCCAAAGCAAAACTTTTAAACACATATAAGCCATTATTTTGTATGCCTTCAGCTATAGTGATATCAAGTTCATTTATCTTTCAAAAATATTACATTATAGTTATTTAATTGTGAACGAAAGAAAATTCTCTTTTTTTTCAATACAAAACAAAAAAAAGATGTAGATTATAGAGTTACTACATTAGATCTATGATTATTCTCTTCATTCTCATTTTATTTTTGATCTGATTAATTCTATTTTTGATTTTTGAAATTTTTTTGTTCACATTAGCTATCAACACGGATCAAGGAGCAGTAGGCATCTAGGGCAACAACCCCAACGGGGTCGAGGGATAGCATTCTTTGCGGGTCCAGGATAGCTCCCTCAGGCATGCTCCTGTTGTGACACACAAGGAGGGTCGAGGGCAGCGCGCCCTGCGATGCCAAACACAAATTATAACTTACTCCTTTAAAATTCTCAAAATAATCAACTCTTTGTGAGTTAAAAATCATGATTACTTGTTGTTTTGAAAAGAAACTAAAACACATTAATTATCAAAACAAAGAAAAACTATCTAGCTATATCAAAGAAAATTAATTTTGAATTTTATAAAAAATTTTTTATGGATACTAGATCCTTTGTGTATGTTTGTATTTAACTCATCCATTAGCTTGGTAGACCGAGTGCAACATTATTAAGACCGAGCTCAATGGGACCAACATGTCTATCTCAACAACCAATCCAGATTTGAGCGAGAACAATGAGTCAAGATAGAGCTATTTCGTATGCCACACAACCATCTCAAGGGTTGACACTTTTTTAGTAGGCCAAGCTAGGAGGGCTCACAACATCAAAAAGGGATACATGCATGGCCAAAGTCACGTTTATAACACGAGAGGAAAAGGAATATAAAGATTTAAAATTACCTATTATCCCAAATGGGGGACAAAAAAGGTCCTTTAAAAAAAATAGGAAAAGGAAATGCGACCAATGCTGGGATCCCCACTCTCGTCTCATCTATAAAAGCTCTCATATCCTATCAATGGCTCTATTTGGAAAACACATTTCTCGAGGATTGGATTGTATTTCGATGCAATTCGGATTCAAATACAAACACTCAACTGGATCTAGTCTCCTTTAATTGTTCCTCATTTGAAGATTCAAATAATCCTATTCATCCTAAATCATTCTCGTATCAAGCTACAGTTGGAATCTAACCATGCTCGAGGCGGCCAAGAAAAACTCCTCTTCGAGGCGACCACCATTCTTTAAGAAAAATGATACATTCAAACCACGAGTAACCTTATTATTCATCAAGTAAGAACCCTTCGTTTTAAAAGGGATCCAAAATTACTTAAGATTTTAACATTAAATTTTCTTACAACTAACAATGAATCTTTTAGTAGTGCAACCGAACTGAGCAAGAATTTTTGCTCAAAGCATCTCTCTTAGATTTCAAAGGTTAGTTTGACAAGAGATCAAACCCCTTCAATATAAATTGTTCATTCTTTATGAATTTATTTCTACTTTACTTATGGATTATCTATGTGGCAATGATTTTTAAATGTTTGAGCTTGATTTGTGATTGGGATGGTGCAACTTGTGAAACAGAATCTCAAGCAACATTTTCTTAGTTATGACCATTATTACAACACTCCAAACTACCATAGTAACTTACTTCCATGTATATTTCTACATGTATGTGCATTCTAGTCATGCTTCACTTGATCATAATCTCTAACCCGTGCTTTTAAGTTAAAAAAATTTTTTAATGCTAAGCCATGTCAAGTGATGAAGTAGTATGGATGGTTTCAACTAGACCAAGGCACCAAATATGGTCAAACAACTATGCCACACCTTAATTAGGTGGATGTTTCACCAACCAAATTCCATGTTAAAGTGGTGTAATGACCTTTTAATATAACCTGCCAATCTAAACTAATTAAAACAACCATAAGGAATAATATGTATTATATGGAGTTTAATATTTTCAATTACAAATGGGGGTGGATAGATAGGTTTTAAAATATTTTAAATAAACATGTCCCTAGGACCAACTCACCACCTCAAGCGCCTAAGCCACGTGGAGAAGAATATGAAGGGGCGGTGAATATATCCAAAAAAATGCATTGGTGACCCGTGTGGAAAGGATAGGAGACGGGTTAGGTTTTTGTAATATAGTTTTAAAGGGTCCCAATTGGTATACGTACTCAATTTATTAATATAAATCATTTAATATTATAGTGTAACCTATTTATATAAGCAGAGTACTCTTAGATATAGAAAATTATTTTTTGAATACCAAAGAAGGGAGGGGGGGGGAGTGTAAATTATGAACCAATAGGAAAAATTGAATTCCTATTTTCTTGAGTTGTGTCTCCTACAGTCTTGGATTTAACTTGAATTTTAACCTTCCATTTTAACTTTTTGCATTTATTTTTCCTACACACTTTAGAAACATAAGAACATAACAAAATATTTCAAACAAATGTTAACCCTTACCTTTTATTTTACGTGGTTCCCGATAAATTTTCCACACTCAATATTTTATGCCATGGTAAAGAACTTAGAATGCTTTAGAATATTTTTAACTTTGCGTGAAATGTAAAATGAAGTATATGTCCCACGGGGAGGGGGGTTATAAATATTTTCAAACCACCCAACTAACCAACTGCCCCAAGAGACACAACGGTTGGTCAATTAAATTAAGATTAATTTTTTTACGCTCTGGTACCATGTTCGGACGAGGAACTTAATTACCCAATTAAATAATATTGCAATAACATTGAAACATTAGAATATGCAATAACTAAATAAACAATAACAAAATGACACAAATTTACGTGGAAAACCCCAGAGCAGTAAAAACCACGGTAAAAAATGAGCTATTCCATTATGTGAGAAACATTATATTATGTTTGTGGAGCCTATTTTCATATTAGAGTGTGGTACACCTTCTATGTGTTACACTCGGGTATTTTACGGCGGTCTCACTCGCCGGTGAGCGGAATTAGGGGTTCGGGAGGGTGAACCCCCCCGATGATGGGGGCTCGGGGGCGAAGCCCTCGAAACAAATTTTCATGGGTGGTTTATTAACCCATGGGTAATGGGTAACCGTTATGGGCTGTTTTTGGGCCCATGGTTTTTTTGGTACCCATTGTTTTGATACCCACAGTTTTTGCCCATGGTTTTGATACCCACGGTTTTGTATCAAAATGTCAAGCTTAAGTAGCGATTGTCTATTTATATGGTCTTATGCATATGATAGAAAAACAAGCAAATGTATTGCAGATGTGTTTTGAATTCGGGTGTGAATTCTGTAGAGTTTGTTAAGCATAGCTCCAAATGGATCTGGGTATTATATTAAGAGAGTGGAGGCTTGTAATAAAATATGAGCAAGTGATTCTTGGTGGACGTAGCCCAAATTGGGTGAACCACGTTAAATCTTGTCTCTTTGTGTTGTGTTATTTATTTTGCACTTTTATTTGAGATCTATAATATTTTCTGCATATTAGTTTCTACTGTTGCGATTCTGTAAGGGATTATTCCACATATTTTATCTCTTATTTCCTAACACATTAATACAATTCAAGTAAAATCTCCCTCCTCACTTCTCTCCACCAATCCACATGAGGTGAATAAAACAATATGACCTATAGCCATATTTATTTCACCCCATGGGTCACAAACCATATCAAGTGACATGGTGTAATTAATAACACCCTGATTTAATATAAATTGATTACTAAATAACCAATTAAATATAAACACTAAGTTTATATCAAATAATTAAGAATATAACTATTCTAAATTATTTAATTATAAACTAAGGTTTATAGGCACTTAATATTACATTCTAACAAAGGGTGGGAAAAAACATAAAGTACTTTTAAAGAAAACCGAGGTGGTAGGTGAGGAGGAATAAATGTGAAGAAATTGGGAAAAATTATAAATAAGGTGTGGGCGAAGTTTATTCCTACCTTTCCTATTGAAGAATTCAAGCGATTAAAGAGCGACAAAGTACGAAATTATGTGTGAGTGCGAAGAGCTTGTATAAAGAAGAAAACCGAGAATAACCAGAGAAAAATGTACATGGCACGAGCCGAGAGCTCCTTCGATGGAAGTAGAAGCATGGAAAAAGGTGCGGAGATATGAAATACACAAAGATTGGGGTTCAAGAATTTGAATTTGTAGATCTATGGCACGGATTGAAAAATGAAACCATGGCACAGGGATGTGGAAGTCAAACTAAGGCAAAAATTAATGGAAATCACGTATAGAATCAAACAAAGGTTTAAACGCTTGCACCAAGGTATATGATCCTAGTAATTGTTTGATTCCCAAAAACTAGGGCAAAAATATTTCTAGGATAAGGGTTTATGTATATCAAAAACAAATTTAAGATATGGCACAAAAGAAGGCATCCATTGTCACACAATCACCCAAGGGCAAGGGTAAGGGAAAAAAAAAGAAGTTGGTTGTTGATGACACACCAAAAGAATGGTTTTTAGAGATGCGACTTCCCAAAGGTGGTAGTAGTGTAGCCGTGGGAGTCACATTTAATGAAGTGGAAAATCAACACTTAAAACCATTGCTCGAATCCTGCCAAGGAGAAATAACGAAGGACGTGATGACACAATTGACCCAAAATATGGAAGAAGGGCAAACTGTTCTATGATGACACGATGAAGGACTTAGAGAGTACATGAGTGTTGAAAATTTACGAACTACCTTACTTCGGAGACCGAGTGCCTCTACTAGTGGATTATATCGAGAGTTCATTAAAACTTATTTTACTTTATAGGGACAAGAATGCACATTACCATGTAACTGATTAGAAGGGTTACAAGTTTGTGTAGTTCAGGCGTTGAGATTGGGCATGTCCTAGAAGATGATGATGCACTGGAGGCCACTGCCACCAAGTTAAGTTATCAAATGGGAAATCGCATTATCAATATCACAAGTATCACCGACCCGGAATAAGAGTTGTAGCATGCCTCATAAGCTATAAATTGGGAGTGTTTGAGATATGGTCTTAGGTAAATAAGAAATGGATACATATAACACATAAGATGGTGCAGAAGACCATGTACAACATTATCGCTTTTATTGTTGAGGGAATAGTGTATGAAGCGAGGGATCCAAGTGAGAAAAGGTGAGAAAATAACCTGAGGTGCTATATTTATTTTAATAGTATTTTGAGAGATAAGGGTCCCAGATGGGCCAGAAGACAAACAATGGATCTACCTAGTCGATAAAAAGTCTCACATGGTGAAGTTTTTGAATTTACATGTGATGGGGCAAACACGGACCCATATAAGTTACGTGTAGATAAATGCTACAAACAAATGCATGAAGTATTTGAAAAAAGTGGAATGTGCCTAAGGAACTTCCCTCAATACTATATGGAAAGGAAGAGTTTGCAGTGCATTAGTACTTCTACCTTGGAAGGTTTATACTAAGCAATGGGGAGATGGGCCCATGGTGTGAATTGCCCTTTGCCTTCACTGCTAAGTATTTTTAGGATTTAGTGAACAAAATCAAAGATGTGTGCAAGTTAATTTTTGATGAACATAAGGTTGAATCAAATTTCCATACATTGCGCACAACCTTTGTATACCCATCCAAGTCATCATACGTGGAGATGATGGATTCAGATAATATGGATATAAATCCTACGGCTCTCATAATGGGACATAGTGCGTTCAAAGTGTATATACATTTGAGGCCCAAAATGCAGAATGAAAGTATATTGATACAAAGGGACCTTCATCTCCCGGAGACGCCAAAGGGGAATTAGACAGGTGAGGACTTAAAATAAAATTCGTGAGGAGACCCATCCTCAACCGAGAAGAGGAAGATGAAGAAAAGGTAAAGGATGACAAGGAGGAGGAGGAGGAGGAAGAAGAAGAAGAAGAAGAAAATGCACTAGACCAAATCCATAGAAGGAAGTTGCAAGGGGCATAGAGAACAAAAACAAGGCACGGGAACATCAAAAGCAACTAAGGGGTCACCTATAGTCACTCCAACTAAGCATACAAAATAAGATCCTGAATAGACTAAAGTAAGATGACTTGACATACAAGTAAGGATTATTAATGGAAAAATAAATTGTGGATAAGAACAAAGACGATGCATGAAAGAATGCTAAAAATAGGAATTAACACATGAGTAAAGCAAGCTATTTATAGCTTGAACTACTATAAAGCAAAGTTGAAACAAAATGCGGGCTAAGAATGAAATGCCTATTATTAGGAAGGGTGCATGTAAACGGTGAAGGGAAAGTCCCCAATGTGTATAAATAGGTAGTGCACTATTGTATTTACTAGTTCTAATTCTTTTGAGAGTGTGGGGTTAGATTTCTTCCGAGTCTTCTTGATGTAAGTTGATTCTAGAGTCCATATTTGAGTACACATGGTCCAACAAGTAAGGATGTAATCAGTCCCTTGTTATGTAATGAATTATTTTTATCATGGATAATTGTAAATGGATTGCTAAGATTATCAGTATCTGAGTATGGAGATATGGGAATTTAAAATATTTTGATCATTCTTTATGTTGATTGAACTTCCTTATTATATGTGTTGCTAAATTACTATGCTATATTTCCAATTATCATTGGTTTTATGTTGTTATTCTTGTGATTTTGAAAATGCATGCTAAAATCTTGTTAACATTGATGACAACATCAAGACAAAACACCAACACGACTCTCATTTTCATGTTTCGATGTAACTCTCCCCCTTTAACATCTATGAAAAAGGCTATTATGATGACTCAACTTGAAAATGACAACACAAGACATGACACAATGGAAACAATGCACAATACTAACTTACTTGCTTCACATGACTCCCCTTTGGACCGAACTCCGTTTTCTTGTCTTCTACAACAAAAAAAAAAGATCAATGAACCTAAGAAACAACTCCCATTGAGAGTGTACTCACAATAAGTTTTCTTCATACATGTTCTACAACTTCTTCTAGGTCAATATCGTGCAAAATCCACAAACTTTTCCTCCAATACATCATAACCACATTTATGACCAATGTCCCTACACACCTCTTCATTCCAACTTAGCCAAACTTCTCAAGGAAATCAAGCATACGACCCACATTAATCACTATCTAACTTCTCCCCTTGTCTTCATACTATCAATATTTAACTAATAAACACAAAATAAGAGCACATACGTTGTCCACATGTCATGGGGATGAATCAACAATAATTCCTCTCCTAGGTTACCTTTTCATTGTTCATAGAATTATTTGCATGATATTGTGACTTACTTGGTCATAAAACTTTATACCCTATCAATGTACTTGTAAACACCAATAAATACTCCTAACAAGTCTTCTTATCATCTTATGTACCCGATAAAATACCAAGATACTAGCTTCCCTACTTTAAGAAGAATTTAATGTCATGTAGCAAATCACATACCTACTCAGTATACTATCAAGGTGTATTTGATTAAACTATACCCGTCCTACAATTCTCTTGGCTTCTCTTCTCAAGGTAATGAGTATTTAATCTCCCCCAGATTATACATTACTAAAAACACCTCAAATCACTATGTATAAGCTATGGCAATGTATACTTTTCCTTAAAACACTATATCTTACTTTAATAAATGAGCATAAAAACACAATTTACCTCTACACAATTATGGCATTACTTAGCCATCCCCATACTAGATATGTATCTTTTGTAGCTTCATATCCTTACGACAAAGTGCATATTAACACACAAAAAGTCGAAAAGGAAGTACCTTGAGACTTATCTTCAAGATGCAACTCTACAACTTTGGATCAAAAACCTTAGAGATCCATCTTTACGTCATTAGAATCATATAATAGTTGTCTTATAACAAACCTTGACTAAATATAGAACATTCTTGTAGCATACTATGAAGTCCTTAAATAATTAACCCAAAACCAAAAAACCCATATTTGACACTTACACAACTATCATAGTCACCACTTTAGGTTATCAACCCCAATTTTTCACATGCTCAGATTTGGCTTTGTTACATAACCTTGCTAATCTTCTTATGCCTCGATTCATGATTGTAAGGTATTTTAATAATGTAAGCATTTACCTTCTCTCAAGAGCATAAATATCATCAACATATGCACTATGAATCCATGACCTTCTTTCAAGTCTGCTCTGCAACCTAGAATATTGGAATATTGTAACACTTTACACTAGGTTTCAAAATTTTACCATATAGAAGCATATACACTCCTAAAGCATCTATTAAGTTACTTGAAAAGCATTGAAACAATACCCAAGATAACCTTCTTTATTTAAAAACAAAGCTTGTGCCATACATGACTAATCTTCTCGGACTTCACTCCCCTAAGATGAAAACCTTATGTGAGCTCTTACATGTAACACCTTGATCTACAATATTTTACTTTCTTCCTCACTTCAACCTTACAATATAGATTTTACTTGACAATAATACTATTGTGGTACCTGCAACACTGATTGAATAATGTTTTCAACACTATCCTTATGAGTACAAGCCTGCAAAACTTCTAGGGAGAAAATTTGCATCTTGACTATACTAAGATCTTCTTTTGATCATCAAATTGTACCCTCTTGCAAATTTCTTGAAACTCCATGCATAGACTCCAAGACACATGATAGAGACATGTACACACTTCCTTCGATCTTGCACTTCCAACTCGAGTCAAAGACATCTTCATAATGAAGAAATCCGGATGAAAACTTTTACATCTTCTTGTAGTAGCTCACACAATATTGATGCTCTGTTTTCATGCTCTTCAAAAATCATGTTATCATCTTAAACCTTCTTCTAGCATCATTAACTCTTGATTTGAAGAAATATTCATCTGAGACCATTTTTGTATGTAGCTACATGCCTTAAACCTCCTTTCATATCCTTGCAATACTTTAAAGACTTGCAAAAACCTCTACATAGACTTATGATGAACCCATATCCTCTTAATGCATACTATGGTCTGTCATAGAATTTTGAAACTCTTCAAACATGTCTTCAACTCAAGAGATGACCTATTGAAATCCTTCATATAAACAACATGTGCTTGACTATTATACTTCATCTAGGAGCTATAAAATAATACACAATCCTAGTTTTGGTTCACCAACAAACTCATAATGGAGACTCCCTTCAGATGTATAATCACACTTGTAACTTCAATGAAAACCTTTCAAAATTTGATGCTAATCATAGAGTATCTTGCCACCTAATACTTCATGAACTTGTACCTCACTCCTTGACAGATCCGAGACAACTTGTAAGAACTCACAACTAACACCAATGCTTCCATTATCATATGAATGTCTTCTAGAAGCATAGAGAAGTCACACAAGGCTCATTAAGTCATTAAAATAGTACATAATCATTAAATGAGACCAATTAATCTCTCCTTTATCTTTCTACCTTTGAGGTCCTTTCACTCTTCTTGGATGACCTTTTAGGAATGATAATTTCATTAGTAAATCCTTCATGTTCTAATTGGTGACCAATCAAACACTCATGATACTCTTCATTCACTTGTTCTTTCTTAGTTAGGGCTAATAGACCTTCATGACTTGCATTGGGTTTGTCAAACCTAATTTATTACTTCTTTTCATGCCTTGAATCTTAAACCCGCATACTATGCATATTAAATTGATAATCAATTCTCTTTACCTCATTTTCTTGATCAATATCCTTCTTAACATTATGATTTAACATGACAGTCTTAAACTCATTATAACACCTCCTTTTTACTTCTTCAGAATTAGGGATTTTTTGTCACTAACTCATTTAATACAATTTATGTCTTTAATGAATTTAACATGCAACCATTAAATTTCAGCACAGAAGAGTTAAAAATTCCCTTAAGTTATCTTACGCTGAAATGAGTAACATCATTTACAACACCCACTGAATTATTTCATCATTAGTTAATTATCTTGATGCCTTTAATGATTAATATCTTACATCAAATTAATCTAGCATTAATTAATGTTTAGAATCCAATTAGATAAGCTATGATAACCATGTGTAATTGTAAGGGTTCAGATCCTACTTGATCCCCTTCAATGCTCCTCTTGAGATGATATACCCAGTATATCATTTGGTTAAACCTTTTAAGGTACAAAGAATGTGTATCTTCTTAGTGTAGCCTCTTGGGCATAACACAGAATAAATGGTGATTGGACAATGCAATTAGTCATTTACACTACCACAACCATAGTTTAGGGCATCACGCTAGCTAGCCTAGTTTTGTGACTTCACATAAGTCACATGAAACCTATCCCTCTATTCACCATACAATAGTATCATTCATAATGTCGGATTCCTTCAATTCTCAAGTTATTAAGTTCACTATTCATTAACTTCTCATCGTTGGCTAGAAAATTTATCGATGGAAAAATTTATGGGTTTCTTGCCAACACTCTAGGAGTTGAAGTCCCTCTACTTAGACGATGCAACTTTCGTATTTGCATGCACTTGAAAAAGTGGATTTTTTTGATGGCCTTGTGGCCAGGGATCTAATAGGGGCACTCGCTAATCCTGCAGAAAAGCTAGCAATTGCTTGCTAGAGATGACTTTGTCTTGAGAGTGGGAAAGGGAGTGAGAATATGAGGTAGGAGAACTAATGTTGCAAGTAGAAAATTAGATTCCTACATACACTAGTTAGAAATTTCATCACATGCATTAAAGAGAAGAAAACCACAAGATTTTAATGCTACTGGCTAGAGGAAACCATGCATATAAAGATGCACACATTCATATGCCATGGAAAACAAAAACTTCTTCCTTAATTAGCATTGAAAATCCAGAGTTGTACATAGTATGAGAATGGAGGAAATTAGAGAGTGGGGGAATGGAAGAATTTGCTATCTCTTTGTCTTTTCACAAGGATCTCTCTCTCATGAATTCACAAAATGACCAGCCCCTTGAAAGATGGAGGCCTTTACATTTTATAAGAGGAGTGACTCCTCATATGCCCCCCAATGACTCTTCATATGTCTTGAAATAACTTAAACTTTTCATCTTCCTAGAAAAACATTTAAGTCCCTTTTTATAACATAAAGGTGACTTTAATACATTAGAAAACTAAAGTTACTTTTATTACATTAGAGACATATGAAAAGTGTAACCCCAACGCAAAATTAGAACATCGAAGAGAGAGAAAGTTGGGGGTGAGAAGAGAGAGAGAGAGAAGGAAGGATCATGTTGAAGAAGTAGATGCCACTCCTGGTGAAGTCCACTGATCCTTGTTGATGGAATGCTCCAATGTAGTGAAACTCTGAATCTTTGAACTCTTTGCACCCCGAGAAACTCCTTTAGATGGCTCACAAACACCTTGGATTGAGTGTTTAAAAACACTCTTGAATGGTTCTACCGATGACCACAAACGTGACTCATGAAGATCCCCTTAGAAGAGATAGGAACTCAAAACTGACCCTGCCAAGTTGAATGAAATGTTCACCAATGATTGCAACCTTTGCCTTACACATTATATTCCTGTAACTTAAGCCACGAAGTGAGTGTCGAAAGACACTGTCGAGGTCTCCTGAGATGGATTCTAAATGATCTGTGAGAAATGCCTATGACGATCCCAAATGGTGATGTTGACTCGAATGATTATCCCCCTACATCTCATTTTTCCAAAACTGCCCCTTGAATGTGACTTACTATTTTTAGCAAGTGCCCAAATGGGAGACTTACTATATTTAGTAAGTGGTGATTTCTACCTTTCTGGATCATCTTGATGAGGTTAGCTTCTTTATTTACTCCTTTGTATATTTCCTTCACCTCGACCACTTCTTGGAATGACTTGTTATTTTTAGTAGGTACCCATATAGGGAACTTACTATTTTTAGTAAGTGTTCATTTTCACTATTTTCTGCTCTGAAAATCATTCTGACTTCCTGATGATCTTTAGTGCACACTACCTTCGCCATAGCCACTTTTGATGATGAATTTCCAAACATAGCAAACATGTATAAGAAAGCTTACTATTTTTGGAAAGTGGATTTTGGTGCTCGGTTTGCGATGGAACACATATTTTCAGACTCACTCATTTTCACGATCTTATCCTCCAAATTTCACTTGATTTTTCCCGCTAGAAAGCTTGAAAATAAAAAACAAAATTTTTACCTAGCAAGAGCTTCGAGCACGAGCTACCATGACAGCCATTAATGGAGTCATAAAGATTTTTATAGGTCTGATTTTCATCTCAAATTATGACAAAAGTGACTCCATTGGGATATGTTTTTCATTTGTAGTCAATGGGAAAATTTCTAGCTTGATTCCATTATCGAATTGATGGGAAATCTGACGAATGTGAGCTAGAGCACGAAAAGTGGTTTTTGTTGGAAAAAAATATTCAGAGCACCATTTGATCTCCTGTTTATTACATCTTAATATTCCTAGAAAATGAGGAAGTCTGTAAAAGATGACATCTCGATCCGTGCTCTATATTGAGAGAAATGAGCATTTCTCTGTTTTTGACTACGAGGGTTTTCAGGCAAAATATCTTCATTTTTCTCGTTAGAATCCATATTTTTGTGCTTTTTATGTTCTTATATCATGAAGGATAACAAGGAATCATTTGGATGCAAAAATGGTTTTTGTTCCTGCAAAAATTTGGTAGCATTCCGCAAGGTATGGAGGTGTGGGGAAAAAATGTGAAAAAATGACTAAGTGCCAATATATATAACGTGAAAATGGAAGGGAGAGGGACAGGGTGCATTTTTGTGTCTCTTTCATTCCTTTGATAAAGGGATGAATGGGACGTAAAATCCCGATTCATCCTAGGCTTGACACTTGACATCTTTTAATTCGATGAGCAAATTAGCAGAGGGGTTAAACTGGAGCACTTGAGGGCTTAACATGAGTCATCTGGGTCATATGGGGGTCTAGAGGCTAAAAAGGGTTGGGAGAAATTTTTGTCCCTTATTTACCTTTATAAATAGACAAAGGGGACATGAAAATGTGCCTTCACCACAGTCGCCACGTGTTTTATAAAAAATTGACTAAGTGTTGGAAAGCATACCTTGGGAGCCAACTTGCGAAGGCAATATCTTGAGCTCCCAAATGAATTTTTGGGTGAAAATTTATATGATTCTACCTAAAAAAATCCATTGAATCCAATGGTGATGGTACCAAGATCCAATTTTGAATATAACACCTCAAAATCCCCCTTATTTCTTGGGATTGTTTGTTGTGTGCCCGAAGAATAGGTCATTATAAAGAATGCACGAGGTTTCAAGAAGTACCATTTTTTCCACCATGGAGGAAATTGAAAATTATTTCCATTAAAACCTTTTTGGGCTTTAAAATCATCACAGGGATCTCATAATCTTTCTTTGAAGCTCAAGTCCTCTTTCATGGTGCATTCTCGTTCGGCCCGAAACTCGCTTTCACTAAATTGTTTCCAACACCTCCAAAAATCATCTCCTTGATGTTCCTAGCACTTGAATAATCCTCCACAATGAGTCTTTATCCTCTGATCCACTCTGGGGGTGGTGCACTAGTCTTAGGAAGGCTAATGATAACCCCTCCTAGAACTACTTGAAATCTTGCATGCTCCAAGAGATCCTAAATCACCTAGGGGGACACTTGACATTCACATAGGGATCATTTGACTGACAGGATAGGACTGGTGATTTGGATAAATTGACTGGGGGGTGTCTTGGAAAGGTGTAAATTTGAAAAGTTTCGACCGTGGTTTGTTGTCATGTTTGAAAATTTGAAATTTTCTTATCGCACATTTACATGACAACACTTAGTAACCACCCTTAACCGTTATTAGTTACTAGATTAATTTTTGTTTTCTTAAGAAATATAAGTACATTGGTACTATTTCAAGTGATTACGAAGAACCTTTGTTCTAATTCCATACCATCGTGACTTGGTCATATATTGATGGTTCTTAACCATGCACATTATATGGTGTCTTCTCACAGAGGACAACAATCTTTATCTAATTGTTTCCATCATATAACATATTTATAAAATCTTGTTTAACACTTGATATACTAAGTCTTTATTTAAAGTGTAAGTTGGATTATACCTTGTCAAATCCCATTATTACTTTATAAGTAGGGATAAGAATTAACCATAATCCTTTAAGTAATTATCAATGATTAACATTATACCTTCCATAGATTTATAGTTCAATACAATCATCATAGTCATATATACATAAGTAGTTCCTTACTTATTCTCATCAAAAAATGTTAACTTATCTTATTCAAGTTATCACAGGTAATGGTTTGCCTATACGTATTTAATAGGAGTAATGAAAACACTTTATCCATCTCTAATATGGAAGTAAATAATTCCTTAATATTGCCAAGGCAATATTATGAATACCTTAATCCTCACGAACCAAAAAAATATTTCCTTATTTTAAATTTAAATAAAGAATATTTAACTAATTCAAACATAAGCGTTATTGCTATCATCCCTCGGACAAGGTTTATGGTTCAAAATAATGAAAAATTAATTATATCAAATAATGCTTTATTCACAAAAAGACAAGACCGAATCAATCAACATTGGCCTCGGGAGTGTTAATAGATTTCATGCTTAAGTTATATGACATCACTCCTGTCGATATAAAAATCACATAGTTAAAAAAACTTGTTCTTTAAAATAACCCGAATCCACTTACTCTGTGAAAGAACTATAAGAAAATATTTCCTAATAAGCTTATCAGCCTAAGAAGGAAATTTATGACACCCCGTATCACGGGTAACCCCAAATTTGATCCACTCCCAGGTTGATAATAAGATGATATTTTAGATAACCCAAAACAAAATCGGGTATTCGCATAAAAAATTCAGTTTTTAGATAACCTTTCACATACCTAGATTTACATTAGCTCAAGAATATAAAAGATTTCAAATTCTACCAAAACCCTAACAAATTTTTCATTAAGCACAACATGATAACCTTAAAATCACATACCTAGATTTACATTTAGCTCAAGAATATATTTTCACACAAGGACGGAAGATTTAAATACCTTTTTATATTTATGGCTTTTTAGTATGGAGTCCCCATCAACCGATTCATGGTTATGCCAAACAAAACATGGCTAATCATAACCCTAACAAATCCCCATTTGCAAATCCTTTAAAGTGAAACATTCATTATACATGAACAATGAAATCCAATATTCCACAATTTTATATGTACAACTATATAGCAGTAAAATATACAACTAACCAAATTTTGGCATTCACAACAAACACCCAACAAGCATAGAAAATTACATGCCATATAATCATTATATTTGAAAATATACAACAAAGAAAAGGAGAAGGAAAATTTATGTGCTTTAATGTCTATAAAGACTCGCAATTTTTTTAGTATGGCATCCACCACCTCCTTCCAACCCCTCACCGGTTATCCAAACAAGACATCCATAATAAAACTAGATAACATAGAAAACCCTTGCACAAATTTTTAGCAATGCAAACACTTTATACCTAACTGAATTTTCCATTTATTCACTCCTAAAAAACTCCATATAATTAGTTTATCATCACCATGCACAAGCCCGCATAGAATGGCGAATGGAGTTCGAGTCAAATAACAAAGAAGTAAAATGGAATGAAATTCATGCTAACTTGATAGCTTCTCAAGGAATATTCAATTTTTTTCAAGACTAGGGCATGAATTGAATGCTTTCCCATGCTATTATGCCACGTTTTTGCTCCATTAAATTCACCACCTCCTTCCAACTCACTCACCAACGGATTTAAGTATGGTCGATGGACGATAAATGGTCAAAATATCTTTAAAATAAATAATTACTTACATGGTCATTAGATCAATTACCAAGTTTAATCATGTCCCATGCATATCATGGATGATGGGTTAGAAACAACCTAATTTTTATATTTTAAACATTTAAACCCATACCATTCAAACCATAGTCAAATGATATCAATACATAAGTCTTTGTCGCATGAAATTCAAACAACGATCAAGCATAATACCTTCAATAATCATGTATGGGTCAACCTTTGAAACACATTTTAACAACAATCCATAAATTATTTGCTTGGGTCATTTCGACCATTCACGGAAATATAAATAATTATAAAAATATTTAACCATACTTTTACCAACCTTTAAACTATAAACAATTTCGGATATAAGTATGGTCGATCATAATATGATGTTCACTTATAGCCAATATTTATATATATTTACCCCTTCACAACTTACAATGCCATTTCTTAAACCATTCATAATTATATCCTTTTGGTCTTGCCCAAGCCAATATCATTAATGTAATTAAAACAAAATGTTAGTATCATATATTCAAATATATACACATACCTTGCGCAGGTCCTGCCATCATTTGTAATTAGTACTTTACTTTCTGGGCGCTATGATCAATATACGCAAACCAATCAAGGTTCAATAACATAATGATATCAACACATCGATGGTTGTATTGCAATGCACTATGATGGAGTTACTAAATGGTTCCATCAATAATCAAATTTAAATAAACCATTTTAACACTTAGCCACAAAATAAATACTTATTCATTCTTATTGTTCAAAATATTATGAAACCAACTTTGGCTTTTCATAATGATCTCGAGTTTACCTTGATCCTAGGTAATTTCATTTTAACCTTTTTCGATCATTAATTTTCACATGTTCATAGTTGTGGGCCACTATTATACCTTACAACCTTTGATCGCCACGACAAAACAAAATGTTAGTATCATATATTCAAATATATACCATACCAAAAATATTATTGCATGTAACTATGTATGGATCCTTCACCTTATGCAATAACTATTTCAACTCTAAGATAATATTTACAAGTAAGTATAATTCATCTTAATTATTGTTCATGACTTTGAATGGAATATTGGTATATTCATAATAGTTACAACAACCCATCAAGGTACCTAATATATTGAATCATTATTCTCTGCAAAGTTAACTCCTATCATACAACATAACAAGGTGTAATATTAATCATTACCGATACAAAAAGCATGTAGTGATAAGACACTCACTGTAATACATTAATCATTACCTGATACAAAAGCATGTAGTGAAAAGATCGGCTCATTCGCGTAATAAATGTATACAAACATCTAAGATAAATAGGGATATGTCATTAATGCTGAGTATGTTATGAGTGTTGAATGGAAAGTGTCAAACACACAATTTATTTGCCAACTACATGTGAATGCATATATCCTTTTCACTAACACACACAATGTGGCCGCATATACCTAATGTAAACAAAAAGTTTATTTTCCATCTCTTGTAACCCACTCCCCATCAATGAATTATTCCTAATGATGAAATAGACTTTCCCCTTAGGATGAATGACATACTTTCCCCCTTAATGAATCATCGTCTTGATGTTTTTCACTCATTGAACACAATCGAAAAATCATACACCGAGTTATAAATCAATCACTAAAGGGATTAGTCATCTTTTTCCACAAAAACTTGCAATTTTTCCAAGTCTTAATTCAAATTTATTGGTTGTAACAACCTTTCATTCAATAAAACTATCACCTAATAAAAATATGACATAATTTTTGTCATTACAACCAATCATATCATACAATATTATTTAATGGGTATATCGAGTAAAAAACAAGCTATATATCGCATAAACAAATAAGGAAAAAACTATTTTCTATTTTCCCCTAGGTCTTCCCAGTTGTTTTGTTCCATTATTCCACTTGTCTTGCTAGACTTTACCCTATGTAATTTTCAATTTATTTAAAATACACTCAAACATTTTACCTTTTCCTAGTTGGTTTTACCAACATACCTCAATGTTTTTCATCTTTCAGATATCTTCATCATTTAATTTATTGCCAATGACTACTTAAATAATCTAAACTGCCCTTCTTTTCCATTTAGGCTTGTTGTTTTCACTTATTTCCAAGTATTGGTTGTCTTTCATATCAACAAAAACATTGACTTACGTCGAACCATGAATATTAATCACTATGTCTTAAGTCCTTTAAAGAACTCACCGAACTAACTCCAAATTTCCATGATGAAGCTTTACCAGCAGACATTACCTAAAGTAATACAATTCATATATTATGGCAGCAAGTTACATGAGGCGGGAGCATAGTTTTGTTCATGCTCATCAATTTTCTACTTTGAAAGCAATATCTACATTATTTTACTGAAGTCTTCTACCCAACCCCCTGCTTAAGGAAATCTGCTACTTCCGATTTCCTATTGGGATCTAGAACCTTTAGTACAAGTGTTGTTATTAGTTTATTAACAACATACAAAATGACATTTCTAATTTGTCAAATTTCACAAACACTTTCCATACCACGTTTAAATAAAAACAAAAACAACGTATCCTTGAACAAGTATACTTGATTCTTTCAACCTCTTATAAGTAGTTTATCCATACCTACTTCAAATGGTCAAACTTTTATTTGATTGATAAATCAATGATCACAAATATCATGAGGTGATCCTTACCTCTAAACAACTATAGTCATTCAACCTGTTACAACTAAGTAAGCCTTAATTAGTAACATCGCATGAAGGTTGAATTTAATTCATACAAAAATCAAATCATTTCTCATTAAATTTAGAAGGATCACACCTCCTTACTATGTTGAACTTCATATAGTTATGAAATCACTAATCCAAATAGAAATGATCTCATAAAAACATCTTTAGTAACAATTTATTACCCAAGCCAAACATTACTTGATAACAACGTTCAAATCCTAAAGGGATTTCGATATTCATTAAGTCACCTACCTCCTGTTAGTTGATTCCAATTTGCTTCCATTTCTTAATGGTACTTTAATTGATATAAAATGCATAAGTACATGGATAACATTCATGGTTTTTTCCCAAGTAGATGTTGATCTTAATACTTAAGTATGCCAACATCATCAACCACTTTATCAAAAGGATCACCAACTGGACAATCAAAACTACACTCATCATTCAACAACGCCTTTTCAATATCTAGTACTCCCAACCAAGACAAAGTCTTATGTATTAAATTTATGTACCTGAGCACAATTATTTAAATCATCCTGGTTAGGAAAATGTTCAACAAATATACTAGAACATCTATAGAACAAATAATTTGCATCTTCATAAACTTATACTGTACCTTCCTTAACTAATTCATTTTGAGTCAAAATGAGTGATCCCAATGTTCTATCCGCTGATTTCTATTGCCCCATAAAAATAGAATAACCCATATTTTTCCTAAAGAGACACAAGGAATTGAATAACATAGATCCTCTACTTCTATGGAGGAAAGACTGTTAGAACATCCCAACCCTTCCTAACAAGCACAACTTTCACCAGGGAAATCTCAATTGATTTGTACAGCCCCACTATCCCCATCCTAAGTTGTAAAGGTGATACATAGTGGTATGAAACTCCAACTATGTCCACTATTTAAGGAGTAAAATATTTTAGATGTAAGGATCCCATACTTAGTCGACGATCCCAATCATTTTAACAAAGTTTTCTCAAACTAGAAAACATTACCCCTTGACTTATCAATCCTCTATTAATCTTATGCAATAATAATGCTAATGTTACACTTTTGTAACTTGATATCCATTTCACAAATTATCATCAACAATGATATATACTATTATTAGGCTAAAAATGTATACAAGCCATACTGTAACGAGGATTTCCTTAATTCTTATAAACAATAATTAATATATTATTGGCTTATATTGGTAATCATTTCAAAAATAGAGATGAAAAGTCACCTTTTGGAAAAGGGAAGAATAATAACAACTCGATTAAATTAAGGTACATATCAGAAACTTTAATGATATGAAATAATTCCCAAATCATATACTTATTCACAGACCTAATAAGGCATCCATAACTATATTTCAACCAACATATTCAAATCAGGCAACATATTTTTGGGTTAGTTAGCCCATGATAACTAATGATTACATAGTCATTAGTTTGATCCCTAAAGACTTAAATATGACTTACGATAACAAATCATTTTCAAATTTTAAAAACATTGGAAAAATTAGTCTTACGTTTCTAAGAGAAAGTTCCTTTCTATGCCACGTATGCTTGTTGTTTTCTACATACCTCCAAGGCATTTATTTGGTTCCCGAACAAATATCCCATTGATTTACTTCAAAATAATATATATTAATCATTATGTCATAATTATTTTAAGAGAATCACCTTTAACTCCAATTTCCATGTTGAATTTTTAACAATGTCATTGTTGTATTATCGACAAAGGTATGAAGTTTTGAACCAATTTATTTAATATGTTAAAGAAAATCAGATTTCAATTTTTGTTTTCAGCTAATCACAAAATACAAGTAATTCAGCTATGTTAATATCAACTTTTAAAAATAGCAACAAGAAGTTCTACTTAACTTTACCTGATATCATATTAGGAAACTTGTTCCTTCTTTTAGCTTATTAGCCACCATAGTGTTGTTTTGCTCCTTGCTAGAAATTGCAGCAAGTTCTTATTGTTTTCATCCTGAAGTCCACATTTTCTGCCATAACGTTTCCACCACTTTTCCCTAAAGTTATAGGTGAAGAAGAGCTAATGCTCTTGTTATATTCTCATATTACGAGTTAGAATTTGACTGCAGATTCTGTTCTAGCCTTTTATCTTTTTGAACTCTACATCACAATAGACAATCCATGTTTTCTACTTCATCTACCCTATTTGGGTTTAATTTAATATTGAATTTTAAGTTCCAAAATATGTCATTAATACAATTTAACAATCAAGAAATTCCCTTGCTGATTATTATCAACCAGATTCAAGTTGTTTTACATAGAAATGATCATTTTCACACTCAACCAATTGCTCTAAACAAATTTTCAATTTCGTGTGTCATGAAGGATTGTTAGAGTTTTTCTCTAACTTATTTACCACTAAACCCACAACATTATCTGATCTGGTTCATTTCCCATGGTACATCCTTCACACATTCATTTTATTTTGTTAACAAAATCAGAATTTAGTAAGCGTAAGGACCCAATTAGTCCAAGAGTCGCAACCTTCAACTCGATACCAAAACGTAACACCTCCTTTTTACTTCTTTACAATTAGGGATTTTTTTCACTAACTCATTTAATACAGTTTATGCCTTCAATGAATTTAACACACAACCATTAAATTCCATCACACAAGAGTTAGAAATTCCCTTAAGTTATCTTATGCTGAAATGAGTAACATCATTTACAACACCCACTGAATTATTTCGCATAAGTTAATTATCTTGACGCCTTCAATGATTAATAACTTAAAAATATTAATCCATATTTAATTAATGTTTAGAATATAACCAGATAAGATATGATAACCATGTGCGATCGTATGTTAGGAATTAATAGAATCTAATGCAAATAATTCCTTAGAATCGCATAATAAGAAGTATGAATAGAAATTACTGAAATGAAATATGCAAAACACGAAGACAATATTTAACGTGGTTCAACAAATGTGGGATACATCCACCAAGAAAACTTGCTTAGATTTTATTACAAGCCAATAGTCTTCACAATTACAATAACCAGATCTTGTTTGGAGTGCACTCAACAAACCCTCCCGAATTCACACTTGAATTTGCACACACTATTCACCTTCACAAAAACACTCATATCAATCCTATTGTATGTCCATCTATATATAAGTACATCAATAGGTAGCTAAAGAGGCAGTTTTACAAAACAATGGGTATCAAAAAGCCATGGGCCCAAAACCAGCCCATAACGGTTACCTATTACCCATGGGTTAATAAACCACCCATGAGAATTTGCTTCGGTGGCTTCACCCCTCGAACCCCCTTGACCTGCTCACCAGTGAGCAGGACCACTATAAAAATATCCGAGTGTAACACATGGAAGGTGTACCAAACTCTAACATGAAAACATGATCCACAAACATAACACCGTAAGGGTTCGATCCTACTCAATCCCCTTCAATGATCCTCCTGAGCTGATATAACCAACATATCATTTGGTTAAACCTTTTTAAGGTACAAAGAATGTGCATCTTCTTAGTGTATCCTCCTAGGAATAACACGTAAGAAATGGTGATAAGACAATGCAATTAGTCATTTACACTATCACGAACTTAGTTTAGGGCATCACATGAGCTAGCCCAGCCGTGACTACACACAAGTCGCATGAAACTGTCCCTCCATTCACTATGCAATTGTCTCATTCATAGTGTCAGGATTCCTTCCATTCTTAAGTTATTAATTTCACTATTCATCAACTTACGTAACCACCCTTGTCCATTATTTGTTACTAGATTGATTTTAGTTTTCTTAAGACAAATAAGTACATTGGTACTATTTCAAGTGATTATGAAGTACATTTTTATTTCATTCCATACCATCGTGACTTGGTCATATATTGATGGTACTTAACCATGTAATTATATGCCACTATTGTTAGAGGACAACAACCTTTATCTAATTGTTTCCATCATATAACATATTGTTTAGCACATGATATACTAAGACTTTCTTTAAAGTGTAAGTTAGATTATATCTTGTCAAATCCCATAATTCCTTTATAATTAGGGATAAGAACTATCCATAATCCTTTTAGTAATTATCAATGATTACCTTCAAACCTTCCATAGATTTATAGTTTAATACAATCATCACAACTATATCTACATAAGTAATTCCTTACTTATTCTCATCAAAAGATATGCTAACTTATCTTATTCAAGTTATTCCAAGTAATGGTTTGTCCTATACGTATTTAACATGAGTAATGAAAGCACCTTATCCATCTGTGAGATGGAAGTAAATAATTCCTTAATCTTTGCCAAGGTAATATTATGAATACCTTAATCCTCACAAACCGAACAAATATTTCCTTATTTTAAATTTAAACAAAGGAATACTTGCTAATTCAAACATAAGCATTGCTGCTATCATCCCTTAGACAAGGTTTATGGTTCAAAAAAAATAAAACTTATTTATATCAAATAATGATTTATTCACAAAAAGACAAAACCAAATCAATCAGATTGGCCTCGGAGTGTTAAAATACTTCATGCTTAAGTTATACAACATCACTCCGTTAATATAAAAACACATAGTTAAACCAACTTGTTCTTTAAAAGAACCCGAATCCACTGTTTTGTGAAAGAACTATTAAAAATATTTCCCAATAAGCTTATTAGCCCAAGAAGGAAATTTATGACACCCCATATCATGGGTAACCTCAAATTCGATCCACTCTCAAGTTGATAATAAGAAGATATTTTAGATAACCCAATTTTTTTGGGTATTCACATGAATTCCAACTTCCTGTGTTTTTAGATAACCATAAAATCGCATACCTATATTTACATGAAGTCGAATATATTTTCACACAAGCCGTGAGATTTAAATCCCTTTCTATTTATGTATTTGAACCGGTGGAGTATACCGTCCACCTATTCATGGTTATGCCAAAAGAAATGGCTACCAAAACCCCAAAAAATCCCCATTTACAAATCATTAAAGTCGAAACGCTTCATTAAGCACAACATGAACAATCAAATCATTATTCCAAAATTTTATACACACAACTATATACCAGAAAAATATATAGCTAACCAACCAACTTTTTTCATTCACAAAAAACACCCAACAAACACATAAAATTACATTCCATATAATCATATATTCAAAATATACAACAAAGAAAAGGAGAAGGAAAATCCATGCCTGTAATGTCTAGAAAGCCTCTGCAACTTTTTTTAGCATGGAATCCCATCCAACACTGTAAATTCGAACTCCCCAAGTTCTCCAAACAAAACACCCATAATAAAACTAGATAACATGGAAAACCCTTGTCATATTTTTAGCACTGTAAAACCTTTATACTTAATTAAATTTTCCTTTATTCTCTCCTCACAAAAATCCATAGAAATAGTTTATCATAACCATGCACATGCCTCGTAAAGAATGGAGGAAGGAGCTCGTAGTTGCATAACAAAGAAGTAAAAATGGAATTCAATTCATGTTAACTTGATAAATTTTAAAGGAAGCTTTGAGTTTTTAAAAGATCGGGACATGGATTGAATGCTTTCCCATGCCATCAGGGATCCATTAAATTTGCCACCGCCTTCCAACTCACTCACTAGTTTTGGTAGGATGGTGAATGGTTAAAATCCCTTTTAAAATAAATAACTACTTGCATGATCATTAGATCAATTACCAAGTTTTATTGTTGTAGTCATTTTTACCCTCATCACAAAGGAAAGAAATCCCATGCGCACTGGCCTATCACCTAGCAGGTGTTGGGTGCTCACCCGAGGCACGCGTGGGCGCCGAGTCTCTCTTTTATGTGAGTTTAGTGGGAAACATCATCTATGATCCAAGTTTAAGAGATTTAAAAGGAAATAAGACATACAAGCACCATAGAGCTTCAGACGGCTTCCATATCCTTGCAAAGTCATTCCAGGACATAAAGTGCTTAACAAATTATAGAAGTTACACCAAAATAGAAAGGAAGTCATATAAGCATTCATACTTAGTTCATAAACATAAATGAAAAATAACTATGAATAAGGATGTATGCATTAGAACCATTAATGCTCATATTCATATAAACTGTAACCTCATTACATTCATTAGGCCCATTACAAAATGTCACAGAAAGGCAGACCGTAGTCATGCATTATAACCGGATTCATATAACTAGGTCCTTAAAAGAAAATTTATAACTCCCCAAACCCTTGATACATTCTTACCTAGCCTTATTTAACCAAGTTAACAGAGTCATTGTAGTATTTCTCACAGAGAGCTCCATCCTCTCTCTATATCTCTATTACTTCGCAGCACTTGTATATTTAGCCTTTTTGAATTGCCAACTCATTCTCCCGCGCGCCTCGTATCTGTCACCAAGTGTCTCGAATGTGGTCCTCCATGAGCACATGATCCTCCGTAACCGAGCTCACCACTCCTTGCCATGATGTTCGTCTAGAAGCTTCTAATGCAGGGCATATTTCTTCCTGGGCCAACCTGTCGCTAGGATGACACCTTATCCACTCCGCATGCGCGATCAAAGTCATGCTTTTCTCGTATCCTGCCTAAAATGCTCAATATGGCTAAGTCCTGAAACCTTGGCTTTGTCTACGCGCATGTCATGGGTTTCCTTAAACCCTTCCTTAAACCTTTCCATGCGCACCTTCTACTTACACGCCTTTCTTTAACTAGGCCTTCCACGCCTACACACCTTTTGCACTTAGCCAATATTTTAGGGGCCCAACATCACCCCACACTACGCCTATTCTCCATCTGCGGGAACACTTCTTAAATGGATAAGGAATCATAGTAGACTTACGCCTTGGAAAAAGAATAAGGGGATGAAGAATTTGGGAAAGAAGAAAGAATGGGACAGTGATGGCATTACTGTAATAAACTAGGAAAATCTTTTTGCAAGTCGGCCTCCAACTTGTTCTAGGCATTGAATTCATTCTGTGCTCTCGGAAAGATCACCTACTAAGGTGCTCACCTGATCAAAACCCAACCCATCCCCTTGTGCGCTCATGCTGTCAACAATCTTCTCTAACTCCTTACCTATATCCTCTAGCGCATCCATCCTTCGTAATATGTGGGTATAGTTCCTTCAACTGGTTTTTGATTGAACCCCTTAAGGTTTCAATGGCCTCGGATTTATTTTTGACCTCGGCTAGGATCTTTTCTCACTCCACTCTGTTCCCCTTTGTTCTTCTCCTAGAACTCTTTAAGTTCCGCTTCATCATTTGTGACCAACATGCTCACCAATTTGTCTCTGTCACACAGCTTTTGTGCGTGGACTCAATATTCCGGGAGGCAATCTTTACATCAGCAAGGACCTTGTTGTATTCAGCTATGAGCACCACAACTTTCAATTTATCCTCCTTTTCTAAGTGCGCGACCACTTCTTCTGTAGATTCCAAAGCTAGCGGTTACCTCTCCATGGTGAGGGTTCTTGTTAAGTCCTCCAGGCATTCCAGGGTAGATGCATACTTCCGCGCGAGAGGTGCTAGGTCCAAATGCTTTAACACTATGGTATCTGTAATGGACTCCACCTTTTTGTAAACTTCACATACCCTAGCCTTCTCATCCCTTAACTCACGCTACCACTAGGCGCTGATCAGCCTTTCTTGACTTAGCTCCTTTGTCCTCGTAGCTAGCTCTTCCTCTTTCTTCTTCAGTTCATCCTCCAGATCTTTGATTCTATCATTCCACCCAAAGAGTCTAGCTTTGACCTCAACAGAGACCTTGTTGAGTGCGTTGCATAATTGTTCATCTGAGAGCTACTTTGAGTATTCACTAATGGGTTATTTCCTTTTGACTCGGAAATATTTATTCCTTCACAACTTGCTAATGTCATGGTCTTAAATCATTCATAATTATATCCTTTTTGTCTTGCATTCATGGTCCCAAGACAACATCGTCAATGCAATCAATACTTACTTCAGTGTTACGATCGATCTAAGATAATATGTAACCAATCAAGGTTAAAACCATAACATAGTGATATCAACACATCAACAATTGTAATTGAATGCACCCTGATCAAGTTACTAAATGGTTCCATCAATAATTGAATTTAAACAAACCATTTTAACACTTAGCTATGCAATAAATACTTATTTATCCCGATAAACCGTAGTATTACGAAATAAAATTTAGCTTTTACTTGAATGATCTCGGAGCTTACCTTGATCCTAGGAATTGCATTTTTACCTTTTTCGATCATTAATTTTCACATGTTCATAGATGTGGGCTGCTATTATACCTTACAACCTTTGACTTCCATGACAAAAAAATAATGTTAGTATCATATATTCAAATATATACCATGCCGAAAATATTATTACAACTATGTATGGATCCTTCACCTTATGCAATAACTATTTCCAACTCGTAGATAATACTTTACAACTAAGTATATTTCATCTTACTTTTCATTCACGACTCCTAGAAACTAGAGTACCGATATATTCATAATAGTTACAAGAACCCAACAAGGTACCTAATATACTAAATCATTATTCCTCGCTAAGTTATTAACTCCTATCATACAACATAATAAGATGCAATACATTAATCATTACGATACCACAATCATGTAGTGAAAACATCACTCATCACGTGATAAATATATACAAACATCTATTCCAAATAGGGATATTCTCGTTAATGCTTTAGTACGTTATGAGTGTTGAATGACAAGCATCGTTACACAGATTGCATATGCAACTACACGTGAATGTGTACATCCTTTTTAGGATAACACACACTCATGTGGCTGCATATACAACTATGTAACAAAGCTTATTTCCGATCTCTTTTAACCCATTCCCCATTAACGACTTATTTTGAATACAAAACATAATTAAATTGCAATATGTGACACTCATTCATAGGACTAATTTTCCTCTTGAATTATCTTCCATTTTTCCTATTAAGAGCTTGAAACCCGCTTTGATATACCTAAGAGTTTCACTTGAGAGCAATATATTGCAATATGACTCGTTTATGACAATTGTAACACACAACACCATTCTTGCTTCTATATTGATATGAACTAAGATTCCACCCACAATCAATAACCTTGTGACCATACTCATAACATGAATAACATTTACCATTGAAACCACTTTCATGACTCGATGAATACTCATTCATTGAGGGCTTATCATTTTAATCTCTAGCTCTATGACCAAAACCATGCCAAAAGTAGAAATAACCACTAAATTAAGAACAACACCTCATTACATTAGGTTGTTTAATAGGGTTATACCTTTTTGAATTTTTCCTCTTGGTCTCGTTCATGTGAGTTTAATTACTAGGTCCAACTTTGCCATCTTCATGTTTCTCTAGATGTTCTTCTTTATAGCCTAAACCAAATTTGTCATTTTCTTCTCTTTGATTATGTAACATATCATTTAGGGATTTAAATTTTTTATCCAACCTCTCATATCTCTTCAACCTATTGTGTACCTACTCTAATTACGATTTTAAAGATATCAACTCATCTTCATAGCTACCGTAATATTCTTCTTTAGCTATTAAGGTCTCTATCACACTTTTGACTTGTGATTCCAAATCCCTGTGATTCTAAATCCTTGATATCTTGACTATTCTTAGCTTCCATGCAACTGATCTAATCTTATAAACTATGAATTAAGGACTTTGCAACTTCATACTTCCTTCTCAAGGCTGCTTACACATCGATGATTTTCCCATTGCCTTGTGCTTCAAGGATCTTCTTCAAGCGATTAAACTTACTTCTCATGGACCAACCCTAATACCAATTTTTGGAAGCACAATGGAATAAGAGGGGGGTGAATTAATCCTACAAATCTTTCATTTAATTTTCCATTACATACACTCATCATTCAAACGATTAATTTAATCATCCATGAACCATGTGAGCTTATTGCGTATTAGACATTCACAAAAACATATAACAAGAGAGAGAACACAAGATAAAAGATGTAAGTGGAAAACCTCAATGGGAAGAAAACCCACTGAAAACCTCTTCTTATATTACAAAAACAAAGGAATTGCAAAAATATTACACATCTTGCAAGATTTCTTTAGTGAAACACCCACTTCACAAGGAGCACCCACCCCTAAACCTTTGCTAATATGACTCACAAAAAAAAAGAATCCTATGAATATTATACATAATAAGATATTTAATACATGAATGATAACTGATAATATGTTGATTCCATAACTAATTGTGACCCAAGTTCAGCTCCAAATGCACCAAACCCTCATCAAATTTCTCTCTACTTGCTCAATTATTCTTCTTCATGGGCTGAATAAGTCGGTTTCCCCTTACACATCAGATTCTTAATATTATTTAGGTATTCACCACTCTTCTAGGATCTATCCATTACTCCTAAAAACTATTTTTAACCTCCTATAAGTCACTCATATCCTCTTTAACTCAACTTCCCAAAATGACCAAATACACTTGCTTATATACAAGTCACTAGCTCAAAACACCCATAGGTCAGCCATGACCATTTAGATCAGTCATCCTAACTCAACAAAATAATAATAAAATCATATAAATCAAATCAAAGGACCTAAGTAGGTCGTCATGGGTCAATACATCTCCACCAAGCACCAAATCACTCAAACTAGCTCAAAATGCACTCTCCAAGATCGAACGAATGCACAAGCACCTCTAAGGTTTTCTAACAAATTTTTCATGACTAAAAATCATCATGAAACTAAAGGAAAACCTTAAATAATAAAAAATTCTCAACAACATCTACAACATCCATATCCACCATGAAACACACCAATTTTCTAAAGCACAACCGTTTTTCAACACCTGAAAATCACCTTCCAAGACCAAATGTATTAATGTCACCTAACTCATGAAACTAATTAAAATCTTCATAAAATGGCACAAGACCCCAAAATAACTTATTTTCTAACACTGCTCAAAATCACCTAAGACCCAAAAACTAGCTCCTCAAAATCACGCTAGTTCACATATCAAATCACCTCATCAAGGCACAAACCAAATATCAATGGAATATCATGAATCCTAATATTTTATAAAACTTATTAGAATCTTCAAATTAATGCATAATGCTTACAAATAGAACAATCTCTAGAACTACTCATTCAGGCTCCAAGGACTCAAGAACCCGTCTTGAGAGAAACATGCTCAAACATCTCCAAATCAACTTACAAGCTCAACCACGACCTGGAACACTTCAAGGAAACTTATACCAACATGTTAAAGCACTAATAAGATATTACATGTGGATAAATTTTATCCAACACATCATACCAAGTGTCAAAAAGTATACATGACCATCTAATGCAACTACAACAAGCAAAACCATCAAACTCATCTCAAACTTCAAGACTAACATTTTAGCCCTTAAGGAAAAAATCGGTAGGATGACTTTCAAGACCTGTATCTTTCATTTTCTCCAAGAAAAATATCTCAAACTTATCTTGGATGTGAGCACATCTCCAAAGGATTCTGGAATAGTTTACTTTTCATCCTAAAGCTTCCATCTCATCCCTAAAACTATAAATCTCCTTGAAACTAGGGTTTTTATCTCTCTTCTTGAAATAGATGGAACACCAAACTAGGTTAAAAGAAACTTGACTTCTTAACAATTGTTCATAAAAATATGAATATCAATCCACCTCATTATTTTCAAAAAAACTATTATCTCAATGAAAAATCATTTCCCAAAACATGTGCATCCCATGCAAAGTGTATGAGAGCAAGTGGGCATAAAAAGTTGCTAATTCGAAATGGTTTCACCTTCTTCAAAACTCATTTTTGGTAAAAACATCATATCTTGCAAAAATATCTTCAAAATGACCTAAACATTTTCATGAACCATCATGATTACCTCCTATATTCATTCCAACTCTCATCTAAGCTAAAATAATTCTTAAACTCTAACCGCAACGACTTACTTGTGTTATCCTACCTTTTCTTCACCTTTTTACTTCCTAAGGACCATGAAAAATCATCAAAAAAATGAGAACTGACCTAAAAATCCTCATACACCTCACATGAAACATCACCAATGCATTTCCCATGCTTCGATAGGACTTACTTGCTCTATAGCTCTTGTTATCACACCAAACCACATGTTTTGGGTTTAGGAATAGTAGCCGAGAATGACCTGACTTAACCATGAAAACTCATGAACTGACCATGGAGACCACATGAGCACATTTTGACACCTTTTTATCATCATACAAATCATGATAGACCTCATGAAAACATTCAACCAACTTTGGAGAGATCATACTGTGATTATTCCTACTAGACCATGCTCCAAATCAACATGAGACTTTACTAGACCAAGACACTACCAATTAACCTTCATGTTTGAATTTGAATGACACCTCATGGAGACTCATATACACCATGAAACCATTTTCCATCAATTTCTTTTGAAATTAATGAAAACCTAAGACATAATGGCCAACATTAATCAATGGAAAGTGTAGTTCCCACTTCCCTTCAACACCAGTTGATACTTATTTTGATACGATTGATTTTATTATGGATATTATTATGTTTTGATTTAGTATGCTGTAAGACATTGGTTCATGGATTATTGTTGATCTTGATTTGGATATGATACATGATGATTATTAGAGACACTCATATGTGGATGATGATATACTATTTGACATGGATGTTTTATGGATGTTTGACATGTGATTTTGGATATTATATGATGATGACATAGTTATTGATATAAATTGTATGTGATAATGTTAAATTGCCTTGATGTTGTTGTGATTCACATACTTAGATGATTTTGTAATTTTATTTGTATCATATTGGATGTTCTGATATGGCCACGAGGCCGAAGGAGGTATTTGTTTTGCAGGTTAAATATCACAACAAACATCGGGGGATTGGAGACCAACCACAATGGAATTCTAGGTGAATTTGACAAGGTCACCATGATAACTTGTTTTATTGTGTTGTGTGTTATTTTGTTAGGGATTCCATGGGGGATTACCTTTACATGTGACCATGGGTATTATGTATTTTATTGATGTGGTTAATTTTTATTATTGTTGTATGTATTTTATTAGTGATGTGTTCCTTTCTTTTAATTAATTAAAATGTGGTAGATTAATGTGAGAAATCATATGGTTAAAATTTAAATAAGTCAAATTGGGATATGGGAAAGTAATAATGGAAGTTGTTGGTTCCTTGTATTAAATATGTAAGGGATATGTAAGTTTTGTAAGAGTTGTGTAAGTCAGATTTTGGAGTATGAAACACTCCACCTCCATGAAAATTCGAAATTGTCCTTGGGGGCTGTTTGTGGAGGCTTGTGGGACAAGTAAAACTTGTCCCATACCTCTCAATTTAATTTACCAACCATACTTATGGTTGGAGAGGTGATTTTAGACTTTTATAATGCATTTTATTAATCATGTTGCATGTTTTGATTACACTCTCTTACATCTGATTTATTTTGCAATGTTTGGGGTGTGGGATTTTGGAGTATGCAAGTAATTTTTCATATTTTCACCCACCTCTTTATTGTGCTTGGGAGAATGAAATTTTGTCTTTTGTGTTTGATTTTGAGGATGTGTGATGTGGCATCCTACATGGATCCACATCATCCTCTTCTCTTCCCTCTTCTATAAAATTCAAACTCTTTGCTTGTTTTGGGTTGTTGAATCTTTTTGCAACTTCCTGGGGCACATTTTCTTGTGTTGGGAGCTCTTGCTTTTGGAAGGAGTTTGGAGAAACTTTGCATGCTTGGAGATTGCTGTTTTGGGATTGTGTTTTTGGCATTAAAGCTTTCTATTTGGAAACAAAAGTTACTATGGAGAGGTAGGAGTTTAATCCTTCTTTTATGCTATTATTTTTCTTGTTGTGTTGTGTGAATGGTGCATGGTTTTGTTTAATTGTTGGCTAGTTGGGTAGACTGCCATAGGAATGGTGTAGGAGAAGGCTATGGGGAATACATTTGGGGGGGGGGAGCGCATAAGAGAATGCCATTGGCATTCGAATTTTGTGGAGGGAGTTTGGGTTTGGGATCCACCATGGAAAAAAATAACTTGCATTTCTTACTTTGTGGGGGCATAAGGAAATCTGTGGGGGCATAAAGAGGGATTACGGGGCATAAGGAAATGTGTGGTGAATTTTATTGGCGGTTTGAAATAGTGGATGCCCAATTCCTATTGGGAGGCATAATTAGCTTCCCCCATAGTCCTTGCTCCTTTGGCTTGCATGATCAAGCCCGAGTTCTATTTGAATGTGTGTAATTGTAGTTATAAACTGATGTTTTTATTTGGACTATATTTTATATGGATTATGCATGTTGAAAGAATGCTTTTTTTGTGGAAGCCAGTTGTTGCCATGGGTTGAATCACACCTCTTATTGTGTTTTGGTTGAGGCTCGAGGGCCAATGATGAAGAAGGCTTCTCCTTTCATTAGATGTCTTGGTTGGGTGGAGAGCGTTGCCTTTCCCCCACTTTTGTTGTGATCAAATTGGAAGAAAAAGAAACTAACATGTTACTATTCTGGAGCAAGGGAAAATGTAGTTTTGATGTCCCTTGTGAAATTCCCACTTGATGTGGATGAAATTGTAATGTATTCTTGTGAAGAAAAGATGTTGTAATTGATTATGGAAGTATATATATTCGAATTGTGAAGGATGGTTATATTCTGTTCTGTTATTGGAAAGAAATAAATAGAATTCTGTTATTGCATTCAACATGGAAAGATGTAAATTTTTATAATTGAAGTCAATAAAGAGTTGAAGGATATTTTCTCATATGCATTATTGGATTGAATTCAATGTTTCATTATATGGCAAAAGAGTTAATTAAATCTCTAATTGAAAGAAAGAAACGTATGTAAGGAAAATACAGTAAATTGCCTCTTTGGAAATATACAAAATTGAAATCAGAGTTGCATTTTGGGTTTAGAATAGTTTGATTTAAGTCATTTAAATGTAATGGATTAGTTTAGAAATGAAATGCCACACTTGAATGATAAATTGATATACATATTTAAAAGAAATGGATCTCTGTTATAAAAATTAATATTGGCAAATAAATTCAATCAAATTGTATAGTTCGGACCTGCACATAATAATCAACTTGAAAATGATATGATTTAGCATGTTAAGACATCAATGAACTCAAATTGACAAAGAAAACTTAAGAAAACAATTTAAACATTGCAAAATCGAACCCAATCCCCTTTCATAGTCATTTTCTGATCAATTGTCGGAAAAACATGAATTGAAAATCAAACAAGCAAATCTACCTTCCTAAAACACTTTAAATCCTTCCTAGAGTAATCCTCCATGTCTGTTTGGCATGTTGAGTGAAGAAGGAGATCAAATTGAACAAAATTTATAAGTTAAAATTTACCAGTTTGCTATTTAAAATTCTTGATATCATTTTTGTAAAATTGACCCCTTAAACTTTATCAAAAAGTAAAATTTATGATTCATGTGTAAAGAGGGCATCGAGAGATTTCCAGAAAGTCCTTGTTTGTCAAAAATTGAGCTTTCTAACTCAAGTTATGGCCCTATGAAGTTTTCTCGTAGAATGGCCCGAGGCCCAAAATTTCTGTCGAAATATCCTTAGATTTGTTTTTTGAAAAATTCTCGGGGAAAATTTTTAAATTTTCTTTCACCGCCCACACCAATCAGAGGCTGCCACATGTCCTCACGGGGCAGTGGTGGAGGCACGACATTATTTTTGTCTTGGGGCCTTTTGAAAATTTGGGAAACTTTTTATCTTTCACTCTCGCCGCCCATAGCCAACCAGGGACTACCACGTGGCAGCATGGGGTGACAACGGGAATGGGGAGACTCTCGCGATCCTTTTTTTTTTGAAATTTTTACTTTGGGGAAAAATTTAATAAATTTTCTGACGGCCCCGCGCTCCCACCTCGCCTCAGTGTCAATCCCTCCGTGGACGTGTGGGCCCACGCGCCTAACTTTCCCCTTATCTCCCCTTCAAAGAAAATTCACCAATTATCTCCACCACTCACCTCTCCCTCTCCTTCATCCTTGCGATGGCCTGTTTGAGTGCCACGTGTCCCTGGCAGACCCATAGGTGCGTGGGCATTATATTGACTTCTCTCCCTCTTGGGCAAAATGTCCTGACTCTTCCGATGCCGCGCCCTTCCCTCGTTCCTCCTGACGATGGCTCGGAGCCCGACACATGTACTTGGTGGCACAATAGAGGTGTAGGCACAAATTGACATTTTCTCCCATGCAAGGAAAAATTCCAAACGTCACCCCGTGACCCGCCAACCCAAAAATTGCTTTTCTTCCCCGCTCGACACGTGTCCCCTTGGGAAAAATTTGACCCCTAAGGTCCGCTTGCCCATAACTGGAGTTCTACAAGGAGTTAGGAGGACTTCTTTATATCACCGGAAAGGTGAGAGAATTTCCTATCTAATGGGAATGATTTAGAGAAATTTTGAATGTGTTAAGTGTGTGTTAAATCAAGTTAAAAATATGAGCCCATTAGAGAATGGGTATGGTAATATTTTAACCCCTGAATCTGACTGGAACTTCTAACCCTAAAATTTGGACCATGTGACCTTTTATAATTATTAATAAATGAAAAGTATGTTCTTATAATTTTAGACTTGTTCTAGAACCTAATTGTGTCAACTGCTGTCTTCTAACCTAGTGCAGGCACTTCTATAAAAAAATTATTCCATAATTTTCCTAACTAACCCTAGGTTGTTTCTTGGGTCTCAAGTGGGTTGTTTTAATGGGCATCACACTTGGTATCAGAGTAGTGGTTCAAAATCTTGGACCATTGGGCACACTAGAAAACTTGGGACATGAAACTTAAACCTAGCACATTTTCTTTTAAATCTAGAAAACAATTTAGTTTAGAAATTACATATTTTAGCAAACATGGAAATTGAATAAAACTTGGCAAAACAAACTAACTCTCACTTTGGTCTGTGCAAGAGGCACAGATGGAGTGAGAGAAACGTTCACAGAGACTTAGACTCACCACCACCACCACCACCGGATCAGGGTGTAAGCAGTATCCTACCCTAGATCTTGTAGACTCTTCAGGATGTCAATGCCGCTCTACATGTGGAGGATTAGGAGGAGGACATGCAACTAGTCATGACAAAGCCCCTTCCATTGAGGGTTAGGTATCTCCTTGACCCAACGAGGAGCATAGAGGAGAGAAATCCCATGTGGAGTTAGCTAGAGTAGAGTCACCACCTAGGGGACATGGTGACAGAGTTCCAGAGCATAGAGAGAGGTCTCGAGCCCTAGGCTTAGGGATGATCACATAAAGAGACCTAGAGGCCATCGACCATAGCTGTAGATCACATCGGGAGATCCTGAAGCTTCGGCCCTCACATTACTCTGGGTGACACGAGTGGATTTCAGGCAGAGGCCTGGCTAGTGAGCTTGAGTGGTTACTTCAAGTTTTGTCCTTGTTCTAACAACATGAAAGCTCGTGTTATGATCCATCTACTAAGGGATGGAGTAGGAGTATGGTGGAGGACAGAGGAGTAGAAGCTCCATGTAGATTCTGAGACAGTGACCTAGGAGCTATTTGAGGAGAGATTCAGGAGCAAGTATTTGTCACGGAGGTTCATACAATAGAGGATCGATGAGTTCCATGACCTCTGATAGGCATCTCTTTCAGTAGCAGAGTATGAGAGTAGATTTCTGGATCTACTCCAGTATGTTGAGTATATGCAGGATGAGCAGGTGCAGATTCACAAGTTCATCCGGGGCCTAAATTTAGATATTGGAGGTGCAGTGTGGATCCACTGCCCATAGACTTTAGCTGAGGTTGTCGAGAAGGCCTATATTGCAGAGGAGACTCGGGGAAAGACCTAGCAGGCTAGAGACCGAGTCCGGAGCCGCATACAACAGATGCAGGATGGTAGATCAAGGGGGTCAATACCCCTTCCTTGTGGTGGCCAAGGTACAACACAGTCATCCTTTAGGCCATAACAACAATAAAGTAGCAGCCTCGCCCACCTCATAAACTCTCCACAAAGAGATGATGCATAGAGAGGTCGAGGAGTGGGGCCTCCTCATAGGGGTCCCATAAGGATACATGGTAGACCTAGAGCTTAGTCGGCCGGGAGATCACTAGTAGAGACCTTAATAGACTGCAACTGGATCATCAGGATCCACACCATAGACTTCCAGGGCACCTACTGGAGGTGCTACTCATTGGGGAGGATCAGGAGGATGTTTTGGTTATGGAGTTACTAGACACTTTTGGAGAGATTGCCCACAAAACCCTAATAACAAGGGTAAGACATAGATCTCTGAGCCGACTATTTGGTGACATGGGACGCAGCCACATGATTTATACAGTGGTTGAGAACCACCAGGTAGAGCATCAGAGCATAGTCATTGAGACCACATGTAGCATTGGTGGTATTCCTACCTCTGTATTGTTTGATTCTGGTTCTTCTGATTCTTTCATTGCACCATCTTTAGTAGAGTGATGTAGGCTGGTGGCAGTTAGGCAGGGTCTTAGTTGGGATGTCGAGATGGCTTATGGAGCCAAGATATTAATAAACTCCTTGGTTAAGGAGTGTGTAGTGGATTTGGGACCTTTCACCACTACCTCAGACCTCCATATCCTTCCTTTGGGCTCATATGGAGTCATTTTGGGTATGGATTGGTTATCTGCACACATGGCCAAGATGGATTGTTACCACAAGACTATATCTTGTGTAGATGATTTGGGAGTTGAGTTGATGATCTCAGGGGTCAAGAGACCCATTTCTATTCACACCATCTCCGCTATGTAGCTTAAGCGGTGTGTGCGATGGGGTTGTCATATGTATCTTGTTACAGTCAAGTGATAGATCTGAGGATGGTTCTAGTGGACCATCGCTAGATGATCATCCCATTTTGAGAGTGTTTCTGATGTCTTTCTAGGGGAGCTATCGGGGTTAGGACCCCACGTGAGATTGATTTTCATATAGATCTAGTTCCTAGAGCAGAGCCTATCTCACGGGCACCTTATCGGATGACCACCCTAGAGCTATGTGAGCTCAAGTTGTAGCTTGAGGGCCTTTTGGAGAAAGGCCTTATCCATCCTAGTGTATCCCCTTGGGGTGTACTAGTGATCTTTGTGAAGAAGAAGGATGGATCCTTACGGTTGTGTATTGATTACCGCCAGCTAAATAAGGTAACAATCAAGAATCATTATCCTTCCACGTATTGATGACTTGTTTGATCAAATGAAGGGAACCACAATTTTCTCTAAGATTGATCTTAAGTCAGGATACCATCAGATGATGATTTCAGAGGCGGACATTCATAAGACTACCTTCCGCATGAGATATGGGTATTATGAGTTCACAGTGGTGCCTTTTAGTTTGACTAATGCCCTCGCAGTGTTCATGAGTTTAATGAATGGGGTATTCAAGACCTTCTTAGATCACTTCATGCTCATCTTCCTTGATGACATTTTGATATACACACATACGCGTGAGGAGCATGAGGGGAACCTTCGCCAGGTTCTTTAGTGTCTTTGAGAGCAGCAAATTTACAGGAATATGGAGAAGTGTGCATTCTTTCGCATGAGGTGCGATTTGGGTCATATCATTTCTAGGAAGGTATCACAATCAATGCTTCCAAGATTAGAGCCATTATGGATTGGCCAAAGACCTACCTACAGTGACCGAGGTGTGCAGCTTCATGGGATTATCAGGATACTATAGGAGATTTGTTCAGGACTTCTCTCGGATTGTGCACCCTATCACTTCCCTTCAGAGGAAAGGAAAGAAATTTGTTTGGTCGATAGATGCGAGCATGCCTTCAATACACTGAAGGAGTGCCTCACTACAACACCTATTCTAGCAGTGCTAGATCCATAGGGTGAGTTCTTTGTTTGTACGGATGCTTCTTTAGCAGGGCTTGGAGGTGTGTTGATGTAGGAGGGCAGAGTAGTGGCTTTTGAGTCTTACAAACTCAAGGATCATGAGCTTAATTATCCAACCCATGATCTCGAGCTTGCGGCAGTTGTGCACGCTTTGGTTAGATGGAGACACTTTCTTCTTGGCAGGAGATTCACACTCAGGACAGATCATTTGAGTCTTTGCCACCTCTTCACGCAATCGAATCTCAACACTTGTCGCTGGCTTTGGATGGAGTTGCTTTGTGAGTATGACATGGAGTTCGAGCATGTGAAAGGGAAGGAAAATGTGGTGGTAGATGCTCTCGGTAGATGGAGACATGTGGTTATGGCCACCTCGGTGAGCATAGACTCATGGAGCAGATTCTTCAAAGCAGCCTTCCTCTTGACAAATTTCTACATTATAGTTCGAGCAGAGATCAAGTCACGAGACCCCTTGAGGGAAGTTTGATGGTTTTTCCTTAGAGACAGATGGTCTTCTCAGACATAGAGGTTGGATATATGTTCCCGTGAGATGGAGGTTTGAGGCAGACATCTTGGTAGAGGCACATCGTGCACCCTATTCAATGGATCCCGGGGTGAAGAAGATGCACGCCACCTTATGAAAACTCAGTATCACTTGGAGAGGAATTTGTTGAGACGTGGCCTAGTTCGTGTCATGATGCTTAGAGTGCCAGAGAGTTAAGGCCAAGCATCAACATCCATCATGCCTTCTTTATCCTTATGCTATACCGGAATGGAAGTGGGACACCATTTCCATGGATTTCATTGTTGGGCTATTGATGTCGAGATATCACCACAATGCCATTATGGTCATGGTTGATAAATTGACAAAAGTGGCTCACTTTTCTTTCGGTGATGACCACTTACACAACTAGAGAAGTGGCACGAGTATATTTGGATGAGATTTTTAGGTTGCATGGGATTCCGCAGAAGATCATTTGTGACCACAATCTTTTGTACACTTCACATTTCTTGACTACCATACATTATTTCCTCAGGATGAGGGTCAACTTCACCACAACATATCACCCCGAGACGATGGATAGACTGAGCGAGTGAATCAGATTTTAGAGGACATGCTCGGGATGTATGTGATGGTCAGCAGATCTAAATGGGAGGAGTACCTGTATTTAGTGGAGTTTGCTTATAATAATAGTTTTCAGAGTTCTATAGCAGGCTCCCTTTTCAGCCTCAGTATGGTAGAGAGTGCATGCCACCTCTTACTGGGACAAGTTAGAGGATAGAGTATCCCTTGGACCAGCTCTTCTATAGGACATGGAGTAGCAGGTGGTGTTAATTAGGTAGAGATCAGGGGAGGCACATGAAAGGCGTAAAGAAGTATGCGGATCAGCATAGGATCGATCGTAGCTTCGATGTGGGAATGAAGGTGTTCCTTTGTGTTAGGCCACACAAGAGCCCTATCCATTATGGAAAAGTTTCTAAGTTAGCTCCTAGATTCGTTGGTCCTTTTGAGATTTTGGAGCGTATCGGCCCTTTGGCCTACCATCTAGCATTACCACCCAACTTGTCTCGCATACATGATGTTTTTCATGTTTGAGTCCTCGGAGATACATTACGATCCTTCTCATGTGTTGGATCGACATCATCACAGTGTAAGATCAAAAAGGGCGGTGTGATGGTGGAGCCCGTTCATATCCTAGATCGCAGACCCCCGGGCCTTCGAGGCAGAGAGGTTGATCAAGTTCGGGTGCAGTGGGACAAATATGATGAGACTGCAGCTACATGGGAGGATGTTACTTCATTACGAGTTCAATTTGCAAATTTGTTCCTTGCCCACTTCACTTTGACACTAGTTGATACTTATTTCGATACGGTTGATTTTATTATGGATATTATTATGTTTTGATTTAGTATGTCATAGACATTTGATCATGGATTATTGTTGATCTTGATTCGGATATGATACATGATGATTATTAGAGACACTCATATGTGGATGATGATATACTATTTGACATGGATGTTTTATGGATGTTGTTTGGACATGTGATTTTGGATATTATATGATGATGACATAGTTGTTGATATAAAATGTATGTGATAATGTTAAATTGCCTTGAGATTCACATACTTAGATGATTTTGTAATTTTAATTAATTAATTTTCCCACAGCCCCGCTCCCGCCTCGCCTCGGTGTCAATCCCTCCATGACGCGCGGAACCCGCACGCCTAACTTTCCCTTATCTCCCCTTCGGAAAAATTCACCAATTATCTCCACCGCCCACTTCTCCCTCTCCTTAGTCCTCGATGGAATTTTTGAGCACCACATGTCCCTCGGTAGACCCGCGGCACATGGGAATTATATTGACTTCTCTCCTCTTGGGTGAAATGTCCCATACTCTTTCGACGCCCGCCCTTCCCTTGCTCCTCCCGATGATGGCTCGGATCCTGACACGTGTCCTTGGTGGCACAACAAAGGTGCGGGCGCAAACTTGACATTTTCTCTTGTGTAAGGAAAATTTCAAACGCCGCCCCGTGACCCGCCAACCCAAAAATTACTTTTCTTCCCCGCTCGACACGTGTCCCCTTGGGGAAAATTTGACCCCTAAGGTCCGCCTACCCATATCTGGAGTTCTACAATGAGTTAGGAGGACTTCTTTATATCACCATAAAGGTGAGAGAATTTCTTATCCAATGGGAATGATTTAGGGAAATTTTGAATGCATTAAGTGTGAGATAAATCAAGTTGAAACTCTGAGTTTGTTAGAGAATGGGACGGTAATATTTTAACCCTTGAATCTAACTGAAACTTCTAACCCTAAAATTTGGACCATGTGACCTCTCGATGATTGTTAATAAATGAAAAGTATGTTCTTTTAATTTTAGATTTATTCCGAACTTGATTGTGTCAACTATTGTCTTGCAACCTGGTGTAGGCACTTCTAATAATAATAAATTATTCCATAATTTTCCTAACCCTAGGTTGTTTCTTGGGTCTCAAGTGGGTTGTTTTAATGGGCATCACAGAAAGAGTTTCCCTAAATCTCTGAAAATCATTACAAGATAGTAGAGGACTCAGAGATATTTCTATCACATATTTGAATGCAATAAATGGACTCAATTTGAGACGAGATACCTTATGTAGAATTTCAATCAAGGAGAAAACAAGGGGAAACTAATCAATCGGGATGCGAAACATGGGAGTGCAAAATTGATAAAAATGGTAAAAGGGTATTTATGGTTTTTCACCTTCGCTCTTCGACACTCAAGTTTAGACAGTGGGCCCCACTATTTGCTAGCCGAGGGCCCTCAACCAGGATCAACACACTCATTTTGTGGAGGGGTTCCTTTGCCTCCATAACTTCATATTACCATTATCAAAATTTTGTATTTCAATGCCACAAATTGTATTTGTATGGTGCATGTGGGACTAATATTCCCATTATTTTTTAATTAGTTAATTTACCATGCATTGACCTACTTTAAGTTTGGTATTGTTACCAATTTTGGCGCTAAAAATTTTAACCAAGTCCACCATATTAAGTTTGTCTTATAAACCTATGTTGTATTTTAAGTGCCCACAACAACCAATATTTTATGCATGGAAAATACTCCAACCGAGCCTACTTATTCATGTCATGTCCCACGTAGACTTGCAAAGTTGGTAAAAGAGGTGGATGTGTGTGGCCCACGCCATGTGAAAAGTGGGCGGCTAAAAGCTTAATAAAGCTTATGTTAAAACTATAGCCACATAATATGGGATATTAATCCTTAATAAGACAATGTGTGGGAAGTGGGTGGTTGATGTGGTTTGAACCCCCAACCACATTACTCCAAAATACATGCTTGGTCGTTATGCCATAACAGATTCTCAAGCTTATACGAGGTGAACCGGGTCTTATACAGGTAACGATTTAAGATCGTGTAATGCTCATAACAGAGCGCTTTGGAAAATTGAGTTTTTGAGAAAGTTAGGAGCATTTTAGTGTTAGGAAACTTTAGTTTAGTGCCTAACATATAGTATTCATATTTACTGTAAATTAAATAATGAACTACAAAGTGTGGTAATGGTTAATAGGTTAATTATATATATTGTTATAAACAATATATTTAATATAGTTTATTGTTACATGCGTAAATATTTATACGGGTAATTTGTTATCTATACTTCCTATTTTATAGGAAGTTGTTGTAATTATTTTTGGCTATATAATAGCCCTCCATTGTTGTAATATGATACACAACAGGTAATATTGAATGCCATTCTTGTTGCGTAGAATATCTAGTTCCCATTATTTGGAATCAGAGTGATATGGTTATAATTGGAAGAATAAAAATAATTATAGTGATTATAAGCGTAGTATTTATTATGTGAGAGGAGAAATTATAGTATGCATGAGGTTCCAATATCTGGTGAACACTACAGTTGGCACTATGTTTCAAATTTATTGGATGTGGTAGCTTGCAACTACTCACGAGTTACAAGACACTCTTTTCAGTTATTTAGAAACGTCCCCACGGTGTAGTCCAAATGTTTGTCAAAAGTTTGGATTTGGATTGTACCAAACCAGCAAAGATACCCCAACAGTCTCCCTACATGCACATACATCTCTCCTGATATTTTTATATACTCTGAAGACTATACAATTCTACAGATTCATTCTTTTGCAGTGTATTAAGTTTTTGTATCCATACCTGTCCACTGTGGAGTCACAGACCTATCAGGTGGTGCATAATCCTTATGGATTTCAATATTGCAGATCAAAGACCAATCGACTATATCTGCAGATAGACTCCTGTGCAAGTATAGTTTTAATATTTGAAATTTTTAGTTGGCATTATGTGGATTCAACATTTTTATGCATGCGGCTTCATTTGGCTTGATTCATCACCTGTGTGCATGTCGAGAGATTCTCTGTGCAATTGGTAGATACCCACGTACACCTCCGCTAGTTCATACACCATCATTTTACAGATAAGCATAGAAATTTGTGTTTTTGTGCATCTTGGCCACATATTGCATTATCTCTTCAAAGAATTTCGTTTTGGCCTAACTCAACCGCATTGTTTGGGTCGAACCCTATCTCAGCATCCACAGATCTCCACATTGATCCCTTCCACTGTATAGTGACTTGTCCCTACATGTTGCAATGACGAGTATGAGCTCGGTTCCGAATGCACAATATTGCTTTTACTTATGTGCCCACAATATTTTTGATTGAGCCAGATTTGTTTATATAAGTTAATAATATGCATGGAGTATTATTACAGGAAAAGTCTTGTTCAATTAAACCATTTCAAGAGATGTTTTTCAATTTGCTAAAAGTCTAGAGTAAAAGTAAGAGTCATCTCAAGTAGTTTTTATAATATTATAGTGTGTCGTTATTGTCTATATATATAAAGGGCCATTTAAGTGTCATTGTTACATCTACGTTATATAATCATCGTGTCATCTAGTCATTTTTCTTGTGTCCATCAAAGTGTCAAGTCAATCAAATAAGTGATTTTAGGATATTTGTTTATTGTCTTGTCAAAAGAGTCAAGTTGTCAAAATTGTAGTTTTTTTTTGCCTCACCGACGCTTTTCGGTGTAACTTGATGTTTGAGTTGTAATTGTGCTTCATGATCAAATCCGACTGAGCTAGCACAATCATGAAGCACAATGAAACCGGAGGCTAGAGGATACATAGATGATGGAGGAAAAACAACGTCCTCTCGTTAGTCACCATCAAGAGGCCACACATACTGATTTAGTGACGTGTGTTAGTGTGTGTTTATTTCATTTGATTTTTGTGTGGTTTTTTCAGAATAATGTGTTATGGAGAATTCACATTTTGGGGGGAAATAACACAATGTTTTAGTTTTTATGAGTTGGATGATATGTTTTGCACTATCATGGATTCCAAAATGCTAACTCCATAAGAGAAACTATCGAGATATGGTCAGTAGGTAAAAAATTAAAAACCTTCACATTGAGATTTTGTGGTAAAAAAACCGGAAAACCACCTCAATCTTGGTTTTTGGTTGCCAATGGAAAACCAACTTTTGGTTTGTGATAATCCAAAGGAAAATCACATGATCGCGAAATTAGGTGCAGTGTAGTATGGACGTTTTCCCCATGTTAGCACTAAGGGGGTGGGGGATGTTAGGAAACATTGGTTTAGTGCCTAACATATAGTATTCATATTTACCGTAGAGTAAACAATGAACTACAATGTGGTGAATGGTTAATAGGTTAATTACATATATTGTTATAAATAATATATTTAATATAGTTTATTGTTATATTGTTACAGTATAAATATTTTATACGGGTAATTTGTTATTTATACTTCCTATTTTATAGGAAGTTGTACTTCATTCATGTCTATATAATAGCCCGCCATTGTTGTAATATAATACACAACAATGTAATATTGAATATCATTCTTATTGCATATAATCTCTGTTCTCATTATTTGGGACCTCAAAGTGTAAATTGAAAAGTTGTCTAGAATTTCAAGACGCTTATGTCGCATACATAAATTTTGAAATTTGGAGTCCTTTTGATGTTGTTTTAAGGCAAAAAGTCGCTATTTGATTGATAATCAAGAAAAGAGCTTCGCAAGTGCTTCAGAAGGTGGAGGACAAACACTGAGCTTCGCCAGAGTCCTTCAAAGGTCTGAAGACATGAAATTTTAGGTTTTGGATCTATTAATGTTTATTGTACTTATAGTTGAGACATTTTTAATAAATTAGTTTGAATGAACTCGGGGACCTAGGAAATTTCTGAATTGCATAAAAAATTATGGTATTGTATTTTATTTTAATTTTCATTCTGATTTTTAATTCATTTTATGCATTTAATCAATATAGACAAGTATATTTATTAGATTACAACATTTATAAAAAAATAGTAAAATAGAAATCTAGATGGTTTGAATGAACAATGAATAATTTTGATTTTAAGAATCATTAAATTCAGTTCTAGATGAGTTTAAAATCATTTTCAATCAACTTTAGATTCATTTAAATTAATAAAGATGATAAATTTAAAATATCTATTGAAACAAGAAAAACAATAGGGGTTTATTGTTGTTTACATATCAAGTTTTTGGTATAAGCGGTTGAATCCAATGGTTTACTTTCGGATTGCATTTGATATTAGTTTGGTTTTCTAATTTTATTTGCAGACTTTATTGGTGTGGTCTTCCATTTTAGTGTGTGTTGTTTGTGAATTAAAGGTTGTTTACAGTGCATCTATGGACAAAGCCTTGAAAGAGAAAGGTCAAAGAGCTTGAAAACATCAACAAAGAAATTCAAGAAGATCAAATTTTGAGGGACTTAATATTTTGGCATGTGAGTGTCTAAAGCATATGATATTTTTAGTAACTAGTCAAACTAGTGTCGGTTTCTTAAAAAACACTATTTTTGGATTTGGCTTTGTAAGTTGCGATTGCGTGCTCTAATTTTCATCATGTTCTATCTGTTGAACTCTTGCAAATCAAAAAGGATATTTTGGGATGAACAATTTTAGGTCTGATGCTATGTGATGGCAGCCATTAATGGAGGATTTAATATTTAGTGATCAAAAGGTTTCTGGGATAAGATAAATAAGTTAGAACATTGGTACAATCGATTTTCTAGATGAAGATTGATGGGAAAATGATTTGTAAATGAAAATATACCCCTAATGTTTTGCTTATTTCAAAGAACCAAATTGGAAAGGAAGAAGATAAAAAGCACCTTGTTTGATTTGGTTGATGTTTACATCCAAAAGGGTGAGTCAAAAGTGAATATGCCTACAATAAGCATGAGACCAATGTGGTGTGTATATCTGTTCGGGGGGAGCTATGAGGAGGGTTGAAGATCAAGTCAAAGGATCATCTACAACAAATTGTGTCAAGAGAGTGAGTACAAACCAAGGGGGGCTTGTAAGTATAAGTTTATGCATTTTTGATAATTGTTTGCATGTCAAGTTGTTATAAAGCCTTTTTCATAGATGCCAAAGGGGGACAATGTAATAAAAACAAGAAGATTGAGTCTTGAAGGTGCTTACATGTGTGGTTTCCATTAATGTTTCTGAAGATGGTTGCCATCAATGAAAAAGGGGGATATTTTTGGACATTGTGTCATTGTTGTTGTCATTGATGTCAAGTTGTATTAATGGAAAAGGGTGTCTAGATGGGTTTTTAGTGTGATGTGTTAATCATCAAGAAGCATGAAGGTTGATTAGTTGTTCCCTTGTTTTAGTGTCATGAAGTGTTGCATTGGTGAAGTGGCATGGTGTTTATGAGTGAGTGTATGTTCATAGTGCATGGTTTAGCTTGTATGGACTAGTGAGTGAGCTCCGAGGTGGAAAAAGGTTGCTATGGTGCCTAACATGTTCATAGAGTTGTGTTAGAGGTATTAGTGATCTTACAACATGGATACCATGTCGTATACATGATACATGTGGTGATACTAGTCATTCTAGGCCTAGTCCTAGACCTAGTGCAAGCATGGTATGGGATATGAAGTAAAGAAGGATAAATAAAGTCAGGGCGTAAGCATGTGAGGATTTTTAGTATCTCATACGTGGAAGGTGTAAAAGGTAATGGTTCAGGTGTTTAGTGCATGTTCAAGGTCCTTAGAAGTAATATCTAGAAGATAAGGAAAGAAGGTATGGTAAAAAATAGTTAGCAAGATGAGTTTTAGAGGTAGATGAGAATGGATGAGCATTGGAAATCATGGAGGAGGTCATTCCATAGGTATGGTCCAAGTTTGAGGTCAGGAGGTTGATGAAAAGCATGAAAACCTGTTTTGAGCTCTACCAAGCTCTCAAAATTATCATTCCCAACTTGATGGTCAACTTCAAGTACTCACTCACACATGTGAACTTTACATGGGGAACTGATCCATTCATCAATGTTGAGGCATGAAGTTAAGATTCTTTTGTAATTGGAATGAGGTAAAATGATTCCCTATCCTTTATGAATGATTGTTAAGAAGTCAAGTGGGTATAGACCATTCTAAAACCCTATTATGAGAGTGATGGAAAAATATAAAGGGTTTTGTCTCTAAATGACATGGGAAGGCTAGTATGAAGGTTTAAGCATGTAGATAATTCTTTAGAGCTCATTTTGGTGGTGGTGGTATGCTCTAGGTGTGATGGTAAGCTACAAAAACTCTATTTTGTGAATATTTGCATGTAAAGGCATGCGTTGCAGGTATCATGTTGAAACACTAGTTGTGGGAACAAGCTTGGGATGTGCTCTAAATTTATATGAAAAAATTTGGATAGGTTATGTGCAAGAAATTAGTGAAACCTTTCTTCCAAAATTGCCTATCACTAATGGCCTAAAGGGTGCAACACCAATAATGAAGGTAGAAGAGGTTTTTGATATAAATACATGATGTAGCAGTGAAATATGAGCATTGTAGTGGTATGACATGTTGTGTTTGAGCTCATGGTTTGATCAAAAGTGGTGTATTTTGGCTTAATCCCTAATGGCCTAAACTACCCTATTAGGCTTGTCAAGAAGGCTTGTGGAACATGTATACAAGTGTGAAATTATGAGTGTGACATATACATATGAGTGCTTGAATATTTTGTTCAGGTCCCTAGTGAAGTGTTTCATGGAGTGGTAGTTTGTGGAAGTGGAGTTTGAGGTGTTGGAGCTTGATGAGTAGATGACTGGTTCTTGAGACCTAGAACCAGTTTGAGTAGTCTCTGAGATGCAAGCATTTTGGAGCCTTATGCCTTGAAATGATGATTGATATGAGTTGTATGAGCTAGATGAGATCAAGAATTTCTAGTGATGTGCCACATTTTCCATGAAGAGGTGTTTTGAGGTGTGAACCAACTCACTTTTGGAGACTGGTAAATTAGGTGCTTAGACCTAATAAGCGGTGCTTGCTAAATGGAGTGGTGTATACTAAAGACGGATAGAATATAGTTGTTCAAGCATGAAGATGGAGTCTAGATGTTGTTTCGAAGTGTCTAGATCTAGTGGAGTTTTGGTAGAGCTATTTAGTGCCCTTGAAATTTAAATTGTGACTGTTGGAGTGAAGACCTAATTTTTAGGCCTAGTTGAGCAATTTTGTATTATAAGGCTTACGCCAACCTATATGGTCTTCTTATGTAACTTGATAATGTTTGTAATGAGTCTTAATATATTTTAAATTACTGACCTTACATGGTCATATGGTATTTTCCTACCTAGATGTCGATTCGAGGGTTAAACACATTAACCATTAAATAAGATTCAATATTAATTAAATTAATATAAAAATATTATAAAAAAATTATAACATGAAATAAATAAAATAACACAGACACACATATTTAACGTGGAAAACCCCGAGGGGTAAAAAACACAAAAATAGATAATTCCATTATATGAGAAACATAATTTACAATCCATATCTCCCTCCTCACTTCTCTCCACCAATCCACCATGTGAATTAAATGATCATGCCACATGATCATATTTATTTAACCCCATGGGTCATGAACCATTAAGTGATGGGATGTGACTTTATAAAAAGGCACCTTGATTTAAACCATTGATTAATTAATAATCAATTAAACATAAAAACTTAGTTTATATTAAATAATGAAGAATATAACTATTCTTAATTATTTAATTATAAACTAAGGTTTATAGGCACTTAATATTACGTTCTAACATTCCCCCTTAATATTAAGTGGGGAACATATGCCAACATTACCTATTTATACAACAAGATTTACAAATCCATAAAACAATAGTGAAGGTTTAGGCTAGCATATCACTTTTGAAGGATTTATAACACCTTCATCATGCTCAAATTACCTTTTGGTACAAAATGATTTGGAATCCATAAATCAAAAGTTATGATTTAGGCTAAACATGATTTGTGAGACTACATCTCATAGTTTCTCATGGAAAAAATATCAAACCACATCTCTAGGAGCATTTTATAACACAAGGACCTCATTTACAAATAAATACAACACACTGGATTATACACCATAAACTTAGAGTTATAAGTTTACAAAAGATCATAAATATCTTTTACAATGCTTTATAAATGGAGCAAGTATAAAGGAGAAGGAGATATCAACTAGCCAACCATTAGGAGGTGACATTTCCATGCACACTTCCCCTCAATGGAAACTATGAAAGGCCAAGAATTACATGGAACTTGTAGAATTTTACAACACACAATGGCTTCGTAAACATATCTACAACTTGATCTTCAGTCATGCAGTACTAGAGATCTATATCACCGTAGAGAACATTCTCTCAAATAACACACATATGAACCTCTATATGTTTCGTTCTCTCTATGTTGAATTGGATTCTTAGCAAGAGTAAAAAAACTTTGACTATTGTATAGAAGAGGATTACTTCCTTTAACTTCCATATGCATCTCTTTCAACACCCTTTTTAGCCACATTATTTTTTTCACTACTTCCATCACACTACTCTACTCTTCCTTAGTAGAAGAGATGAAGACTAGCGGTTGGTTTTATACCACTCCAAGTAATGACACATGTACAAAAAAACATCAACACATATCCAATTGTATATATCTAACACAACATCAACATGTTTAGAATCACAATATCCATATAGACATCATAATAAGCATAATATAAATCATCAATGATTTCACTTTTAACCATGTATAAATTGTACATTGATAGGTTAAAAAACAAGTTATATACAAACTTAAATAATAATATGCTTAACAACTATGTTATATTACCAATATGTTGAATAATTTCAGCATATTAATCTTTTAAAATATACAATATATGTAATCAATATTGACATCTCCAATAAAAACACAAGGGCATCCCCGAGTGTCGTTTGATATGTATATGATTAACTAAAAATATGAATTTTTATATGTTAATCTAAACTAGTCAAAAGGGAGTAATTGATATAAATGTGATGTAAAACACTAAATAATTTTATTTAATATTTTTAATGAAATCAAATAATGAAAATAGGAAGGGGTAGGGTACTAACCTAAAATTAACTTACCTCATTGTGTGCAAGACTGGGAAAAATGATGTGCAAATATGACAAAGATTGATGGTGCTACCCAGAAATTACAACGAACGAAGATATTCCCGGATTGGGGCGCCTGTGAGAGGACTAGGGTGCATGGGGGTTCCCTAGTATGTGATTTGGGTGCTTGGGTCTCAGAAAATATAAGGGTCTCTGGTTCCAACAAAGGTCACAAGGTCTTCGCAACACCTTCGTCTTGGTCTCCTGGTTGTCGCAATATCCTCGCTAATGTCGTTGTAGTTGTATGATGAAGATCTACTTGTAAAACCCCATACAAAGCATCAAATTCCTAAAAAAATAAAGATGCGAATAAAGGGATTGGACTGACCTTAGTTGTCACAATGGTTTCCTTACAACTAAGAGCTACACTACATTCCATACCCAATGTAGTTTTGTGTGTTTGTGTGTCCACTTTTGTATGTAGGATGCCCTAGAGTTAATGAGGAAAAAGTAGGGGGCACTAACTAGATGTAAGTTGAAAATGGTGGATGGAATAAAATTAATATAACCCTTTCCCCTATGCTTATGTGATGTAGATGTAGAAGATGCAAAATGCAGTCATTTTCCTTAGTAGATAGCTAGCTCTTGATAGTAAGATGTCCACCCATACTATGGTGAGTATGCTATGTTTATATAGGGATGTCTTGTTCAAATTATTTTAACACTAATGGCCCGAAATGCCGTTTAGCACCTAGGGGAATGTAATAAAAAAACCGTAGAGATTGAACTTGAACTTTTAAATGCAAACAAAGTGTTTATGAAACTAGGGCACCCAAAAGGAGGATTAGGGTGTTGACGTGCACCCCAAAACCTTTCCAGGCACCCTAGCCAGAGACTAAAAATGAAAAATCAACAAATAACAACTGAGACCTTCTGAAAGATGACTAAATTGTATAAAAACTGACAATTGTGTGAGACAAGTGACAATGACGACCGACTAACTGACGACAAGACTAAGGGATGAGCCATTAGTGAATAATTTTATTACATGAGATCCATATATAAAATAACATACTTGGCGGTATAAATGTAATAGTAAGTACATGATTTTTGACTACATTTGCCCTCACTTTATGTTGGTGAGAGGATAGCTCTGTAACATAAAGTAGATAGAGATGCATACTTGAGATAAATCTAGAGAAGCCCATGTTGTAGTAGATGTAGATATGTAGTAGAAGCGTGTTGAAAGACCCAAAAAAAAGTGCCAAGCATGGATCAATAGGTTAATCCATGCAATGTAGCGGAAAGTGTAATGTTGTGATGACGTGTGCTAAATGAAAGTAATGATTGGGATGTTGGCTGATTTCAAACATTGTATAATGATGATGAAATGGGGTGGGAAGTGATCAATTCCCAACCCGAATGCGTATATATGAATAATTAACTAGAGGATTTGGGTGTCCTATCGCTAGAGGAAGAGTGTAGGGAGAAACGTGTGTTATTCTCCAATCTCTACCTACATCCTCAAGATCTAGCCATCAGATGGACTCAGATCAAATATTTGATGGTTTTCTAGATCAAGAAAAATTTGATCAAACAATTGACCCATACAGAGTGGTATAGAAAAGGCACTCTTACTCCCACTCCACAGTGTTTCAGTAATGTAATAACCTCCAAGTTAGGTAAACTAGTAGTGAACATGAAAGGTGATATGGCTTCCAAGTTATGTCATCTCAAAGCAAGTGCAAAATGTGAGAAGTGATGCAACCTAGAATTTACCATGAACAACCCAGGCACGTAAACACGTCACCCAACCTGAGTTGAGTGCTCACCCAAAGTGTGCAAAAGTACAAGGCCCCTCCTTAGAGTTACTTGTACATGATGTGAACATGATGAAGGTATAATGTATTCATATACATAAATAGCATAAATATGCCACAGAGCATATTCCAGATCTAGATCTAAAAGAATCATGAATTAAGCGATAAACATAATGAAGTCAACCATGCAAGAGTCAGTTACAATCATGTTTACCACCATTATTCACCCAATACATTCCATTATATTAAAACAAAGTAAATTTTCTTACAATAAGTAGTATCATAAGTTTATGTGCACATAAGATATGGCAACATAACTCCACAATAGCTCATACACAATGTCTCTCTAACTACATAGATTAATACATATTTATAAGGGTGGGGACTTGCCCTTCACCACTTATGCACTTCCCAAAATAGGTCGCATGCTGAAAATAGTCATGCACCTTTACAATAACATGCACACATGCAAGTGTGCTAATAATAGATCTCTTACAGTTAATTGGCAGTAGTACTCCTATTATTAACTCAAACTCATGCATGGCGCTTTAGTAGAAACTCTTCCCAAAATAACATTTATGTGTTGCATAAGTCTCCATCCCATTATGTGCTCCGTACGCTATCTCCAAAAATAGCCCGTAACCATGAAAATGGCTAAGTCCTGAATCAATCTGTCTTTTGCATGCTTTCCTTCCCTATCCTTTCGCACCTTCAAATATGCCTTGCTACTGCATGTGAATATTCTGTGTGCCCTCTCCTTAGTGTCATATTCTATTTGCTCAACATTACCCCACACTAAACTACATTTTTATCCCGACAATGGGGTTCCTCCTAATGTTCCCAAAGAATAAATAATAAGAATGAAAGAATGTAAAGAATTATTTTACAAAGAATGAAATTCTATTCTACAACACCCTCTTGCTTCAACCGACAAGATCAACTCTAGATATTCTTCTTTAATCTCAGCCTCCAAGGCTTGTCAATCATCCAACGCACATTTTGGAATGTTTTCAGCGATGAATTCTAACTCATCCTGGGTCATCTCTCCCTTTTCATTATGTAATACTATGACAACATTAGCAATAATAGAAATCCTTCCCTCCAGAAGATCCATCTTTTATGCTATGAGATTTCCAAGCTCATCCAGCCTCTCCTTATGTGATTGTTGTGTTGTTGCAAGGGCTTCATGCTTTTTCTTCACTAACGCCAATCTCTCGTGTGCCTAAAGTCTCATCCTTCATTGCTTTCAAAACTTCATTATCTTCCAATATAGTTCTGATCTTGATCATCAGATCATCCGAGGCTGCGCATATATTCAAAGCCTAATCTCGATCTTTTCATCTCATATTGTAAATTTTGGAGCAATGCCACACACGATGAAATATTTCTAATCATAGAGGTCCTTACTCTCTCTCGCTTCTGCTCAAGGTCCTTTGGCTCTAGCATGCGAATCGGTCCATCCTCAAGCACCAAATCAACTAACATATGCACATAATGCATAGCTGAAGGAAAATTTTCAGGTACCTTAGACTCTAAGTGTGGTCTTTCTTTTAGGACATAATCACCAATTTATTTTGTCATGCTTGATAGAGGCTTCATTATTTTTCTATTCTAAGTCCTTCTCCCCTTTTAGATGTGCTATTTCTACAAATTTTTCCTTGTTATCTTCTTATAGTGCTCTAATAGTGGCAACCTTATCTATGTTCCTCCACACCACTTCTATAGATACCTTAACCAAGGCATTTCTCACCTACTCATCAGACATGAGAGTTGGCTTTATAGTCATGTGCCTACTCTACGGTGCCTTCTTCATTCTTCAGGACACACATGACTCCTCACATACATAAAAATCAGGCTTATCCATGTGAGTTTTCATGGACTAGGATAATTATTTCCTTGCGTGTGTAGTGGCCATGTCTAGGTCCATCAACTCCCATCCATATAACCCCTTAAGGCCCATTGTGCTCTAGAAATGGGTGTGGACAATTTTATTGGTGTCCTCAGCATAGCCCATGCTTGGCCCAACATACTCCCCACTAGTTCTCCTCGTTCTCGGCCCCTTAGGAACTTGAGCGCCAAGGTTTGGAGTTGGATATTTGATGTCTTGAGAAATATCATGCTTTGTTTCTTCTTCCTCCTTCACACCTTCCTCTTCATCCTTCATATCCTCATCCCTAGGTTCTTCCACATCTTCTGGTTGTACAGGGGTTCCAGGTGCACTCTCTGTAGACTCCTCCACCTCCTCATTCAACTTTAGTTTTCTCTTCTTCCTCTCAGTTGTCTCTTTCTAAGGAGAGAGTCATGGTGATATCCTCACATGTTTGTGGGGTTCCCGCACCTTGGGTCCTTGTTCTTTTGAATACCCTTTTAAAGTGGTGATCTCTATGGAATAATTCTATGTCCAAGTCTTCATCTTCTTCTTGTACCTGAGGTGGAGTACCCACATGCTCAGTCTCTACTCTATCCATGGGCTACCTTCAGCCTCTATGATCTAAGCCACCACTATCTTCATGTTCTTCATCCTCCTCATCCACCACTATAGTTTCTGTAGGATGTGGGGCTGGAACGTTCTCCATTGTATGTTTGCCTTTAGGCGGCCCTGGGAGCACAAACTCATTTTCTACATACTTGTTATTCTCTAGCTTAGGCTTAAGATGAAGGTATACGAGTGTGGCTCCACTATCCCCAATAGCCAAGCTTACTAGCTTCATACTTATGACATCTAAGATGAGCCTTTTAATATAGGCAACCTATCCCGGATACACATATGCCTTCCTTAGAGTGTGGTAGTCATAGTCTACCTTGTCTAAATTTAATTTTAGGTGTTACACATCATTAAATCAAAGGACCGATGCCTGGAAGTAGCACACTATGAAGGCATAAAAAATTTTGCACTATGGGCTCCATGCCCCATCCCTAATAAAAATCGCATGATGCGTATGTTGGTACATCGCAAACTATACCACCTTTCCCACCACCGAAGGTAGCTCTTTGGGAATATGCCACTCCTCTTCAAATGACGCACAAAGTCACCATACCAAATCTTTTCCCTCTTTTTAAATGACCCACTCATTGATCCTTCACATAAATATTTTTCAAACCTCTCCGCGAGGGACTTATTTTCCATGGGATACTCCCAGATCTTGTTCTTTGGCCCATTGGGCACTCCAATTTCTATAAACACAAGGGAAAGGAGGATAATGCCAAAAATTATCTTCTCTCCTATGCACGCTTCCTCAACAATGGTGTTTGCAATGTAGCCTACTAGGTTGTAGACTACTCCCAAGACATTTTCTTCACAACATGCAGCCACATGGTATTCACCTGTAACCATCTCTCTTGATCATTCAACTTGGTTACCAAATGCGCCTTGCTGCACCACTATTCAATTTATCAATGTCCATTCCGCATGGACTCTTAGTATACCCCAACTCCTTTCTTGTCTCTACTACTATTGTTGCTTTATCAGTCAGATCACTAGCAAGGTCTACCCTATGCCCTTCAATCCTATCAGTGTCGAAATCAGGGCTGCTATGATTCTAACCCTTCATCCGGTGAAATAGAAGAAGTCCTCATGGACCCTACTCATTAGCCATTGGTATAATGGTTCATACTTTCTAAAATACGGGAGCTCATACAACTAATAAACTCCTACCTACTTCAACAATTTCTCCCTAACATCATCATATATTAACATATCCTCCATAGTGTACTTGTTGGTCTTTGTACTCAACAATGCGTCTAACTCTTTCTTGTTGTTAGATGTACAATGGTTTTAGTCACTTATTTTTCACCTATGGATGTGGGAATCCCACTCTTATTTGACTATCACACCTTCTAGGTACTTGCATCTCTAAAAAATTACTCTCGGGATCCATTTCAACTTCATCTTCTACCTTCTTCTTTCCTTTCATGCATGCTGTAGGTGATTTCTTTGGTGCCATCATAAAAATACACCTTTTTCACTATTTGTAACGAGAAAATTCAAACCCTAGCTCAAATGCAGTGCCCTAGTTTGAAACCACATGCCCTAGCTTCTTTTCAACACCTCTACTTTGCTCAAACCCTTCACCAATGGGGACACAAGCCTCTTCCGCACAATAATCCACTCTCCACGTCTGGTTTCACACTCTTTGCACCTCAATATGACTTGCTCGACTCAATCACACTTAGCTCGCTCAAATACTTGTGATCACAAAGGTAAAAATGAACCCACATCACATCCTTATATAGATTTTAAAAAATTTAGTGCATTTATTGCTCCTTCACCAACCAAAAATCCTCTCATTAATTGACCATTTTCACAATATCCGCATAGTACATCTTTACGCCCCAGTTATAACCTTTTAGTGCACCTTCCTACCTTCTGGCTACAAACTTCTCTTCAAGTGTGCTTCCATGCACCCAAGTACCTCCATCGTCCCTTCCCCAGTAATCTCCACAATCATTACTTACCTCGTGTTATACTATTCCCTCATTTATCTCCATCTACGGTCATATTTTTTAAAAGCAATCTCCTTTTTAACAACTCCTCTCCAAACTTGAATAACACATGTAGCAGTTTGTTCCTTTATGTGTACCCAGTTGTAAATAACCACCCCACACCAATGGTATGTGCAGTCCTCTGCACATAAAATTTCTTCAAATGGTAATTAGCTTCCAATGTGTAAACATGCTTATTACATAACAATGAAAAAGGCTATACGTAAATGAAAACCTAGTCTAAATAAAAATACCGCCTTATTAAACCACCAAAAAGACTTATTTATAGTAGGGATTCAACCTACTCCCATTGAAGTAACCGAGTAACCATATTCCATCAATTGTCTCTAATTGACAAGCGTTTGATTCAAGTATATGGGTGATAATATACGGTCCCAACCAATGCAATTTAAGTTTTCCTGGATGATGTAGAAACTTAGAGTCATAAAGAAAAACCATCTGTTCCATCTCAATCTTTTTGTCCTTGATGTGCCTATCATGCCATGCCTTCTATCAGGCCTTTTCCTACTTCTAAATCAAACATTCTATGGCGCACCTCTCATCCAACTATATCAATTTATCAATTCTTTCTTCCAAATCTTTCTCATCAGCTAGACCTCCAACGCATGTAATACACAAAGAAGGTAACATGAATTCCATAGGAAGAATTAATTCTACGCCAAACACCAACTGAAAGGGTGTGGCCTTGTTTAATCTCTTATATGTTGTTCTATACGCCCAAAGTATGGAAAAAACTTTATCATCCCAATCTTTCCTTCCAACATCACAAATTTTTGTCAATGTCTGGCTCAAAATCTTGTTGAAGGCCTCAACAATCCCATTTTCCTAAGGATGATAGGTGTAGTATTATGGTGCGCAATAAAAATTCATCCAATATTATCCTGATTGTTTCATTTAGAAAGTGTGTACCCCTATCACTTTTCAAGCTTTGTGGGCATCCATAGCTTGTAAGAACATTTTCCCATAAGAACCTGGCTATTGTAGCTATTGTACAATCCTTGGTAGGTGCTGCTTCTACCCACCTTGTAAGATAATTTGTGTAAGTGATGATGTAGCGTGATCTAATTCTATGCGCGGCTAGTGAAATAGGACCCACAAAGTCTATAACCCATTTCTCAAATGACTCTGCACTAGGAATAGGTCTTAAAGGCATTTCATCTCTTTTCCCAAGTTTACCAATGCATTGACAGTGATCACATGCCTTATAATATGCTGTATAATCCTTGTAGAGGGTCTCCCACCATAATCCAACAAGTAGAATCTTGCACGTAGTGGCATCACCTACATAGTGCTAGCCTACAATACCACCATGATCCACTTCCATTATATCCAAGAACTCATGATCTAGTACACACCGATGTAATACTTCATCTTAAACTAACTTATATAGGTCACCACTAATCAAAATAAAAGGTGCCGTGTGAATTGCAAGTTGTTTCTTCTCCAAGGATTTCATTCCTTTTGGTGCCATACCTATACATAAAAAGATAACAATATCATCTAATTCCAAAGGTGCATGTTGTAACTTGTATAATTGTGAATCCGACATTGTATCTTCAATTGTTTGCGCATCCTCTCTCAATTGAATTCTTGATAAGTGGTCTAGGTCAGAATTAATTTTCCTTGGTTTTACCACAATTGTGAAATCAAATTCTTGGAATAAGAGCACCCATTGACATATGTGCCCCTATAAAATGGGCTTGTTTACCAAGTATTTCAATGCCATGTGATCGGTGTAAAATATGAATGGTGTTGCTAGAAGGTATTGTTTGAATTTATGCAATGCATAGATCATTGACAAGGCTTCACACTCGCAGAGTTGTATAGTTCGCTTTCGCTGGGAGTAAACTTTCTACTAACAAAACATATAAGATGATCTATAATACCTTCTCTAGGATGAGATAACACTATGCTAATGGCCGTGCCAGAGGAGTCCACATGTACATGAAACGGTTGGTCTCATGAGGGAAAATGTAGAATAGGCGTTATAGTAAGTCTCTCCTTTAATGTATCAATGCACGCTGTTGTGGTTCTCCCAATAAAATGTCCCTTTTCCTTTTAGTAACTCTTCCAAGGGTGTGGAAACCTTAGCATATCCTTTGATAAATGTTCTATAATACCCAAAGTGTAGTCATTTTTACCCCTATCACAAAAGAAAGGAACCCCATGCATGCCGACCTATCACCCAGCGGATGTTGGGTGCTCACCCGAGGAACGCGCGGGTACCGAGTCTCTCTTTATGTGAGTTAAGTGCGAAACATCATCTATGATTTTTGTTTAAGATATTTAAAGAGGATTTAATACATACAAGAACCATAGAGCTCGAACGGTCTCTAGATCTTTGCAACCATTCTAGATAGATAATACTTAATGCACTCTATGACTTGTATCATAACAAAAAGAAGTATATAAACATCCATACCTAGTATAAACATAAATGAAGAGAACTTATGAAAAATATGTATGCATCAGAATCATTGATATTCATATATATATATATATATAAACTAGTAACCTCATTACATCCATGAAGCCATTACAGAATGTCACAGAGAAGCAGACCGCAGTCATGCATTACAATCCGAACTAATGTAGCTAGGCTAACAAAAAGAAAAATTACAATCCCCATACCCAATACATCCTTTCCAAGTGCATTACCCACCGTAGACACCAAATTTGTGTCTTACGACCCCTCGTGCCCCGCATCTCATTTCGCAACCTAGCCTCATCACCTAAACCTTACACAATTATTTATTAATTACCTTATAATTAATAAATCCACATCTCCAAACCTGCCACCTCATTTTGCCACCTCATCATGACCCTAAACTAACCTAATTAAGACCTATAACTTGGTCTACATCCACACCCATGACTAATTACTCCTCACCCGCACCAAAATCAACCTAATAATGACTTGACCAAGCCCACAACTAATTCCTCGGGAGAAAAGGAGGGAAAGTTGGCTATTTTACTAAAAATAGCCCACTTTGACTTAACTGACATTGGTTCCTACTCGACCGCCGTCGGTTACGTAACCGCCATCGGTTCCCTGTAAATGACCTCCCCCAACCAAAAACAAAGGATCTGAACCTAGAATTCATTGGAAGGATCGGGAATTCACTTGGCCGAGCAGAGACAAGTGAAGGAAAGAGAGGAGTTTGCAGAGAAGGACATCAAGCCCAAGACTGCAACTGAGTAACCAGAGCCCAGTGACACTCATCCAAGCATTGGGAGCGAAGATAGCTCATCTTGGATTTTCGATCATCCTACCTGAATCCTGCCTTCGTCATCACAGTCCTTGGACCTGTATCTTCATTAGGAACTAGTAAGTAGTGTCTTATACGTTCTTTTAATAACATTTCTTGGATTTCTGAATCACAGTAATTACAAGTCTATTCCTAGATCTACTACCCGGTAACACCCTCCATCTAACTATCATTCCTCTACCCCTACACTGCCCCAAGAACAGCTCCCATACCCTCTGAGCCTTCTCCATCACCCCATTACCTATCCCCAATCATTTACTAGCCTTATAAACACCATAGCCACCTTATAGCCAACCTTCACTAAAAGCCCTTAAACCACTTTGCGCCCTACCGATATTGGTTAGCGAAAACCAGTACGAAAGGATGATGACCGGCATCGGTCACTGTGATTCAAAACCAAAACTAGCCCTTTCCTCTATTGTTTTAACAAGGTAATTAAATTGTAATTTGCAATAATTTGTGTTAATTCATATTAGCAGGGGAACTGACCACCTTCGAAAGGAAGTTTAATACTTTCTGGGTCCAAGGCAGTTCCCTCATTTATTGTCTAATTAGAATATGGTGGTCTTGTATTCTTACTGCAGTAGTCCTTCCTGCATAAAAAGGAGTTCTTTGCAATCGATCGATCTCTCTCTACGCAGTGCGCACGCCCTCTCAACATTCAACAGTATTCCTCCTAGCACTAACCCTTATCTGCTTTCTCAAAGGAATGAAAGGATAGAGCAACTCTATTCCAGAACGGAAGCATTCTAACCTAGTCCTAACCCTAAACTAACCTAATTAAGACCTATAACTTGGTCTACATCCACACCCATGACTAATTACTCCTCACCCGCACCAAAATCAACCTAATAATGACATGACCAAGCCCACAACTAATTCCTCGGGAGAAAAGGAGGGAAAGTTGGCTATTTTACTAAAAATAGCCCACTTTGACTTAACCGACATCGGTTCCTACTCGACCGCCGTCGGTTACGTAACCACCATCGGTTCCCTGTAAATGACCTCCCCCAACCAAAAACAAAGGATCTGGAACCTGGGAATTCATTGGAAGGATCGGGAATTCACTTGGCCGAGCAGAGACAAGTGAAGGAAAGAGAGGAGTTTACAGAGAAGGACATCAAGCCCAAGACTGCAACTGAGTAACCAGAGCCCAGTGACACTCATCCAAGCATTGGGAGTGAAGATAGCTCATCTTGGATTGTCAGATCATCCTACCTGAATCCTGCCTTCATCATCACAGTCCTTGGACCTGTATCTTCATCAGGAACTAGTAAGTAGTGTCTTATACGTTCTTTTAATAACATTTCTTGGATTTCTGAATCACAGTAATTACAAGTCTATTCCTAGATCTACTACCCGGTAACACCCTCCATCTAACTATCATTCCTCTACCCCTACACTACCCCAAGAACAGCTCCCATACCCTCTGAGCCTTCTCCATCACCCCATTACCTATCCCCAATCATTTACTAGCCTTATAAACACCATAGCCACCTTATAGCCAACCTTCACTAAAAGCCCCTAAACCACTGCCCCTACCGATATCGGTTAGCGAAACTGGTATGCAGGTGATGGTGATGGACCGCATCGGTCACTTGTGATTCAAAACCAAAACTAGCCCTTTCCTCTATTGTTTTAACAAGGTAATTAAATTGTAATTTGCAATAATTTGTGTTAATTCATATTAGCAGGGGAACTGACCACCTTCGAAAGGAAGTTTAATACTTCCTGGGCCCAAGGCAGTTCCCTCATTTATTGTCTAATTAGAATCTGGTGGTCTTGTATTCTTACTTGCAGGTAGTCCTTCCCAGACAAAAAGGAGTTCTTTGCAATCGATCTGATCTCTCTCTACAAAGACGCGCACACCCTCTCAACATTCAATGGTATTCCTCCTAGCCCTAACCCTTATCTGTTTCTCAAAGGAATGAAAGGATAGAAGCAACTCTATTTCAAGAACGGAAGCATTCTGTGCGAAACATTTTGGCACGCCTGGTGGGACCCATTTTGGGTTTCTTTCTTTCTTGCTTGCTTTCACATAGGGAGCATACTTGCTATTTTCTTCTTCTAAAATATTCACAAGATATTTTGTTATCTTTTGGTAAAAGAATTTGTCTTGCTTTCACATCTTTGCATTAGTGAAAGTCATCTTCTTTGCTTCATCGAATATCATTTTCGATTTGGGTTTAAAACACTTGCATCACATTCTTGCTTGCTGTTTTCAATTCTAGTGAACGTAGATTAAGTAACAGTTGTACACGTGGGGGTGATATCCATGGTATTGACAAGAAATTAATCTTACTTTCACTGCACAACACATACCGAATCACATCATAATTAACACAACAGCTCAAACATCCCCCCTTTTCCGCGGTATTCCTCCGCCCGATTGAGGTAACCTTATAAGCCAAAACAAACTTGACATTTCCCCTAAGTCTTCTATTTAGGATTGACATCATCTTGCATCTAAGGCATAAGCCCAAAGTGATTAAAACTAATCCTAGGGTTAGTCTGTTAATTTGCTTGTGCATCTTGCTTGTTTTTGGTTCTGTTTCTCTGTCATACACTATTTTCTGTGATCACTTCAGAACAGTTTGGTAGGCATACTAAGCACTGTTAACCCCAAATCAACAACTTCTACTGACTTCTTACACCGGTCCTATTATACCGACATCGGTTAACTTACCGATGCTGGCTACAGCCTGACCGACATCGGTTATCTGACCGATATCGGTTACTGTCTTTCACAGTTCCCAAAACCAGCAACCCACCAATTCCAACACTTTGTTGTTGCTTTTGTTCCTGATAGATTGCATCCCTGCTATGTACTCTTGTCCATGGTTGTTATCACTCGGAAACAAGCCGCAGCCATGGTTTCACATGCTTGTTCCGTGCCTTTGCTTGAATCACCCCCTTCACATCCTGTGGGGAATCCTACGGACACCAGCGAGGTTCCCAAAATCCCTGTAGGAGATAAGGAATTTGTGAAATTTTTGGACGCTAATCCTAGCGCTGTACAGTACTATTTGTCTCATGCCCCTGACCGTACACCCGACGGTCAACTCCTTGTTGGTATGCCTATTAGTATAGCCACTCATTTAGCTCCCTTCCCACCCGATAATTCCGCCTTTCCTTCTTCATCCTTAGCCCGTCTCCCAACTCGGTGACTTCGAGGTTCTTACGGCCTGCATTGGCTTTCCTTTTGTTAATGGGGCCCCACATATCATTACTGCCAATCCTGCTCCTACCTCGTCTCTCTCTGTTGCTCCTTTCATAACTTGCTCTCGCCACCTATTCACACAAGATTTCCTTCTTAAGCTCCGCCCACCTTTTCATTTCCACACACGTATCTCAGTGACTTCAACATATTATATAGGACATCCCTATTCGGTCACCTCAACATATTCGTCCTCAATACCTTATCAACATTTAACCCCACCATTGTCTAGTGGTGGCCCTTGCCCATCCTCCTCCGTTCACGGCAATCGCACCATCATCTCATCCAAATACCGATTTAATCAAACAAATGATGGACAAGATGCAAAATTTGAGGCTTCGCTTCGGGAAGCCGTAGCACCTGACATATGAGCAAGTTTGTCGAGAGCCTATCCACCCTTCTCCCCCTTCATTTATATCCTCCTCAATGGGAATTACCAAAATTCACTCGATTTAATAGTAAGGAGGATCCTCAACAACATTTGCGATCATTTAGACATGCTCGCTTTATCGATTACTCATGATGATGCCTTACTACTCCACACCTTTCCCATGTCCTTATCAGGACCCGCCTTGGAGTGGTACAGTGCTTTAACCCAGCACTCAATCTTCTCTTTTAACCAATTAGCCCAATCTTTCTTAGATCATTTCTCCATTAACATTGCTAAGAAAGTATCTATCACCGACCTCTATGCCATCCGACAATTTGAAGATGAATCTATCATAGATTTTGTTGGATGATGGCGGGGCCTTATCAACCAACTTACTTATGCCTTGCCTCAGGCCGAACTTATCGAACTCTTTACGCGGGCCTGCGCTAAGCACATTTCTCCTACCCTCCAAATTCAAACTTTCCGCACATTTGACGAGGCCTTTACTATGGCTCAAAAACTAGAGATTCGAGCCTTAGAGGAAGAGAAATTGTGGTTGCACAACAAAAACCCCAATTTCCGAACCCAAGACTCCACCAACAAACCTAACACCACCAATTCTCACGCATCGACTGCTTCGAAATCAAAAGGAGCTGTCCATGCGGTGATGGTCAAATCCCAAGCACCGTCTAATACCCCGCCAAAAACCACCTATAAGTATAAAGCCGAGCCCATCAATTACACTCCCTTGGGAGAAACTTATGGTGTGATATTGGAAAAATTGCTCAAAGCAGGAGCTATTACCTTACCTCCTGTTAAACCTCACTCCGGGTTTGATTCCACCTGCGCTATACCTTCTTGGTACAAAGAAAATGACTTCTGTAACTTCCACCGCGTGAAGGGACACAGTCATGAAAACTGCAAGATGTTGAAAAACATAATGTAGGAAATGGTTGATGCAAGAGATATAGCTCTCGATAATCCTAATGCCCCTGCTAACCAAAATTTGAAAATCTTCAACAAACCATTCCCAAACCACTCATCTAACAAGAACATAAACCAGATATCTTAGCCGAGGAGAGTGTTCATGAAATCCATGCGGTCTTCAACTCCCAGCCAAAATCCTCTATCGAGAAAATTCTGAATCAAGCCTCTTCACTAACACAAGAACCCGAACCCCCTTCACCACCATTAAGACAAGAAGAAATCCTTACTGCCTTTACCCATAAAGGAATTAACCGCCAGAGTTCTCTTCTCACAGATGAGCCTTCTTACACCACATCCTTACAAGACTGTGAGCGGATGTTATCTAACTTATCTATTTCCCAAACATCTCCTTCTACCACTCTTGCCGCTACTGAGGAAGGCTCACCACTTCTTTTGTCATCCTTAGACGAGAAACCCCTTGAACCGACATCACCAAATTCTTTAATCATGACGGATCCTCTCAAACATGCCCTCCTACCTATTAGTTCTTCATCGCCTAAATCTTTTCAGCGACCGGTTGACCTCTTAACACCCATTGATACAGTACCTCATTTACCCCCTGTATCACACCCACAGTGGACCGGAATCACAACCCACCTTTCTTCCATACAAAAGTTCCTATTTACATGTGAGGATTGTCACCCTCAGAAGATAGACGAGTCCTATGGGAACGTTTGAGTACACCATATTCTACTCAAATGTAGATGACCGATCCAGATGCCTCTACCATATACCCAAAGTGTTTACAAAAGCTTTAACAACTCCTTTTTGTTTCCTTGATATTACCTATTGACTATCCTCAATGGATCTCTAACATCGTACACATTACTAAAGCAATGGGGGGACTTCGGATATGCACGGATTTCTAAGACCTTAACCTCACTTTTCCAAAGGATAACTTCCCCCTCCCAAGTATTGATCAACTTGTTGATCTCACTGCGATACCATGAGATGCTTTCTCTCATGGATGGCTTCTCGGGATACAATCAAATTTTGGTAGCCCTGGCGATCAACATAAAACTACCGCTTCATAACTCCTTGGGGAACCTTCATTATCGTGTCATGCCATTTGGCCTTAAGAATGCTGGTGCGACCTATCAGCGTGCTATGACTTACATTTTTCATGACATTATGCACACTATCCTTGAGGATTATGTTGATGATCTTCTTGGCAAATCTAAACATCGCAGATGAACATCTCGATGTTTTAACCATTATTTTGATCTCCCTGTTCAATATTGTGTTCGTCTTCAACCAAAGAAATGTGTCTTTGGTGTCCTTTCGGGAAAACTTCTTGGTTTTATTGTCTCTTTGTGTGGCATCGAGGTCGATCCGACTAAGTCAAAGCGATCCTAGAAATGCCCCCACCTACTAACCTCAAACAATTGCGTAGTTTGCAAGGTAAACTCCAATCTATCCGGTGTTTCATCTCCCAACTCTTGGATCGATGTCAACCTTTCCATCACCTCCTTAAAAAGGACATTGTCTTTCAATGGAGCGAAGAGTGCCACCAAGCCTTTGAGGCTCTCAAAGCCTATCTCTTGCAGCCACCTGTGCTTATCCCACCTCAGGACGATCACCCTTTCTACCTTTACCTTTCTGCCACCGACCATGCTTGTAGGAGCCATGCTCGCACATCATGACTCCGAGCATCGAGAACAAGCCATTTATTACATAAGTCATACTCTCATGGATTACGAGACTAGGTATACACATGTAGAAAAGTTGTGCCTAGCCCTATCATTCGTAGCCACCAAACTCCGACACTACCTCCTGAATCACAAAACTTTTGTCATCACCAACGCGGACCCCATTCATTATATGTACGCCAAACCACATCTAAACCAACGCATCGCCCAATGGCTTATGCTCCTTGCCGACCTCGACCTTGAATTTGTACACCAGAAATCAATAAAAGGACAAACTATTGCAGACCAACTCGCGGAAGCCCCTTTACCTGGGGAACAATTTACCAATTTTAATTTCCCAACGAACTCATCGCCACTCTTTCACTCAGTGAGGAGTCGTATCCAATGACCCTCTTCTTCGATGGATCCAAATGCCAGCGCGGCGGAGGAGCCGACGTTGTTCTCATTCCTCTTGACGCTGAGCCTATGCCTCTTTCATTCCGCTCGATTTCCCTTACACTAATAATACAAATGAATACGAGACCCTTGTTTTGGGTCTCCAGGTTGCGTTACACTTAGGTGTCAAATCTATCAATATTTTCAGTGACTCTCAATTGGTAGTCAATCAAGTTATGGGCATCTACCAATGTAAAAATGAGGAACTTCAAAAGTACAAACATTACGTGGATTCACTTTTGACCTTATTTACTCATTATTCTATCTAAACCATTCCCTGCTCCACTAACAAATTTGTGGATACTATGGCTTGCTTAGCCTCGCAAATTCCTACCTCACCAATCGACTCTCGACATATTCATCTTGGTCCAACAACTCTTTGCCCCATCTTACTCAAATTTCCTGATGTTTTTATGATTAATAATGTGTCGCTAATTCGCGGGATACAGGTATCACCAATTTCACAACTACCTTACAACCTCTGTTCTCTCCCACCTCCCTTACTAGTAACGGCAAACGTGCTTTTCTTAAAAGTGTTTCTCGTTATGTCGTCATGGGGGGACTCTTCTATAAACGTGGCTTTGATAGCATCCTCCTTCGATGTCTAATCGGTGCGGAGGTCACCTATACCATCCAACAAGTCCACGACGGTATTTGTGGTGGACATTTTAGTGGCCTTGCCGTGGCCAAACGGATCCTTCGCCTAGGCTATTATTGGCCTACTCTTAATAACGACTACTACGAATATGTTAAGCGTTGTGTTATGTGTCAACAACATGCCAACCTTCAACATACTCCTAGCCATCCGCTACAGGTCGCACGAGATCTTTGGCCTTTCTCACAATGGGGTTTAGACCTTATCGGTGAGATTCACCCGCCCTCTTCGCAACGTCACCGTTGGATAATCACAGCAACCGAATATTACACTAAATGGGTGGAAGCCATTCCACTCATTTCAACCAAAAAAGAAAAAATCGTAGAATTCATTAACCATCACATTATCTGTCGTTTTGGCGTTCCTCATCGCCTGATAACAGATAATGGAAAATCTTTCAAAAATAAGTTGTTACAAGACCTTTGTGACAACTTTGGTATCAAACTTAGCTTCTCATCACCTTACTATCCACAAGCAAATGGTCAAGCCGAATCTTCTAACAAAACCCTAACCAAAATTCTCATGAAAGTTGTTAATGATTCTGGAAAAAATTGGCATGATCACATCCCCTTTGCCCTTTGGGCTTATCGGACTAGCATTCATACCTCCACTAATGCCACCCCATTTTCTTTGGTATATGGTACCGAGGCTATCTTGCCTCTCGAAATACAAATACCCTCCATAAGAATATCTCTTCGGGTATTCTCACCAATGATGATTTCCGCCTTAAGAAGCGATTAGCCCAATTGGAGCTTCTTGACAAGCGTCATCTTACAACTCTTGACCACCTTCAAATCTATCAAAAATGCATCAAGCGTGCTTATGATAAGCGACTCCATGAGCGTACCTTTAAGGTTGGTGATCTTGTCCTCAAAGAGAATCAACATGTAACCAAACTAGAAAAGAGCAAACGTGGAAAATTTTCTCCTAATTGGATTGGGCCCTACATTATCACTCATACTTACGGATCAGGCACTTACCGTTTAGCTTCACTTAATGGTAAACCTGAGCCTGAACCCCTTAATGCCTTGCATCTTCGACCATTCTACTGTTGAATTTAGTGTTATATCACTTCTTATCTACCTTGCGCTCGTCCCTTGAGCTCATTTACTACCTCATACACTTTTGTTCCATGCATCTCAAAATAGAATCAAGCTCACGTGGTTTGGTCATTACCTCCTCTTAAAGATGCCTTCCCCTTTTTAGTCTAGTCCATGACTTAAAAGTATCAAAATAACATGTTCTCAATTATACACTTATGGGATATTCTTGAGTCAAACTTCCTACAAAACTAGATGCTTCATGCCAAATGGACATCTAGACCTCTAAAGTTATACATAGACTACTCCCTCGAAGGATAGCTATGTGCAAAGCCACTTCTACTATTATAAATAGACTGCTCCCTCGAAGGATAGCTATACACAAAAACCGCATCTGCTACTATAAATAGACTGCTCCCTTGAAGGACAGCTATACAAAGTCAGCCTTTATCAGAAGCTTCTCGCATTGATCAGCTTCGTGAAGACCTCAAGAACAACAAAATGCATATCCCCTATGGACTTCCCGCATCGATCAGTCTATATCCAGAAAAATAAAAGTAGTATTCCAAAGCACTTTTGAGTCATGGACTTGTCTATTTAGGTTTGGTTCTCTTTCGTCAGAATAATCACCTTATAATAAGTTCTCTGCACCCCAGCTATACCAGCCACCTCACCTCACCATTCGTCTACGCAACAAAACTCAAGGGACGTGACGTATATCCGATATATTGTGATTATACGACTCTTTTCACCTATCGACTTCTCACCTATGCAAGGCACCTAGGGATTCAAGCCCATCCTATGTTAATATGTGGTTTGTTTAGCTCTTCTCAACTACGGGACACTTTTGCCTCTTTTACTCGACTCTAGGATTGTGTGTTGACCTTAATCAGGACACGATTCCCTACTACTTGGGTAAGCTAACTTTCGTTTCACCTATACCTACACCAACATCGCCAATCCCTTACCAACACCAACAACATTACCCTACCAATATCAATATTTTTTTACCAACCAACAAATTGCCTAACCACAAACAAATTGCCTGAATTCACCTCTCCCTGGTCCTAAGGGAGAACTACATCGGTCTGAGGCCCCTCCTTGCTTTGTGCAATGGGCTATGTAGGTAGCACTTAGGAGACATGGGGTCTCCCAAGGTTAGCTCGACCATCCCCTACCATAACCTATCATGTGTGGTATATATAAATCTATTTGTGTATTTCTATTTGCTCACATTCATCTTTATCCTTTTTCAAAACAAAACATTCAAAACACAACCATTCTTATTATTATCATAACTCAAATCAACATACATATTTAGTTTTATTTAGATGTTAAACAAATACATCTTCTCTATCATCGACGCGCAGGTCGGCATCCTTATTTATTCTTATACTCTATGAAATTCACTTAGACCCTTGCGCCTCCTCCCGAATCAGGTGGTGATCGTGATCGTCGATGCCACTCACTTGGCCTCTCCATCCTCAAAGGTGCCACTGCTATTGGTTCCTCCCACTGATCCGCCAACATCTCCTGTAACATACGAATACGTCCTCTTGCGTGGAGGAATCTTGCCTCTAGTCTCTCCACTCGTGACTCTGCAACCGCTAACAATCCCGTTGTCTCATTCACCCGCGTTTGGAGCTGATGAACTAAACCCTGCAGATGATCTCTCTCCATTGTAATCACAGCTATGTCAGGATGATCACGTACACCTCGCAGCTCTGCTACCCACCATAATCTATAGGCCTCTGTCACTCCTGCATCCATTACCCTGCGATCGGCTGCTATCTCCTCTGGCCCTTCTGGAGGTGTTGGCCGGGAGGTGAGAATGTTGCCTCGGCGTCGATCCTCATGTATGGTCTATAAGCCATAGGTATATCCTGAACAAATCCAAATTGTCACCGCACGTGATCTAGAGGAATCCTCTCGTACTCACCTGGCCTGTGCCCTGCGATCCACCTCAATCGCTCTACACCCCTCAACTCCTCAGCTATGTGCTCCATCACCATATAGTTCCCGTAAGGTCTCCAAAAATATCCATGATCGTCACCATCTCCCATACCTACCTATAATACTCGATGTCATCTATCACGGCCTGGGATCTCGCCTCTTGTTCTATCTGGACCCATCGTCTGAATCCCAACCTCTGCACTCCTGTCTCTCCCAACTGGATGGGTCGACCTATTGGTCACACACAAAAACAATGTGCTCATAGGCCCAACAATGTAATAAGTATGAACAATCCGGTGTCATCGTCTGTGTTTTCACTGCGAGGCCCATAAACCCCTGTATAACTCCGCTAGATATGCGGGTGCCCATGCACGAAAGTCACGCTCCTTCTATCATTTCCCAAATAACACTCATCAATGCTTTTGGAAATCTTCCCCCCTCCGCCCTCGGTAATGCATAATACCCCACCGCTATCATTAATACCACTTCCAACCTTGTTTCCTCAGGGTGTGTTGCATACATTGTACCATAAGTGAATGTCAAACCTCATTTGTGTCAAATCTCATGCGGTGAACCAAATACTATCTTGTTATCGCTCCCCGCCCACGCAAGCAACACTTTGATACACTTTGGTCTTCTGTGGTTGGGAGCCTCAAAATTCTAAACACATCTTCCAGCGTCACTTTGTCATCTCCCTGTTGGCGGATAGATAGAAGGTATTCTTTTCTGGATTCCACCTCTCAATCAACGCCTGCAACATAGCATGATTGCATGTGATTCATGAATAATAGCGGATTCCACTTAACCCCACATGGTTTATCAATGCCCATTCAGCTGGTGTTACATCCGCTCGGATTCGTGACAACAAAGCTGGCACACTATCATTCATCCTCAACCCTGCCTCTACCTGCATACATCAAAACGACACACAACCATTCAATAAATCAAATCCCCAAGTGTTTTTTCTCACATTAAAATTCCTACGATGCTTAGGTATCGGTTATAGATAATAAGATACGGTTTACTAACCGATACCGGTTATCTCTAAATGATATCGGTCACTGTCAATCCTATACAGCCTGCTTAAAACCACCACCTACGATAATTATTTTGCTCGTTTACTCCTCTCTATACCTATAAACATACGTGAACACCCTGCTTACCTACCCCATAACACTCACTCTATCCCAAACCCTTGCCTATCACCTTTTCTTTCTCATCTCTACCCTCTTACCTTCTCTCATCCTATTCATCAAAACATGCAAGAATTAAAATACAACCAAACAGTTTACCTCTCGGGATGCAGCAGCTTGGGGTGGAACTTGTCTTCCCTCTCGTCCCTGCCTGTTGGATGTTTCTCCTCGTCCAGCCATGTTCATCACCCTCTTCAAATATAACTTGCCTTTCTACCTTCTTAATCTCAGCCCACACTCACTTTACCTGTCTCTTTCCTCCTTATCACTCAATTCTTTCATGCAATTACCTGTATCAGTCGTCAAACAGCGTCGCATTCGCGTATTTAACTTGTTGCATGACTCTAAAAATAAGAACTCTAAAAATAAGACCTTAAGTTGCCACCCAAGCTTTTCTATTTTTAGAAAAGCTCATTTTGGCATAACCGGTATCGGTTACCTAACCGATATCGGTCCTCATCTACCGACGTCGGTTAGCTAACCGATATCGGTCACATGCCTCCTTTTTCTTAAACTTGGCCTTTTCTTTATTTTTTTAAATTTTTGTGGCACCCGCCTCTTTTTCCTGCAAAACGACACCATTATCAATATTTGTCATCAAAATCACATCAATATATCATCACAATTTCATCAACATCATCTATCTACAATAAAACAACCATCAACAAAATATGTACGACATTGCAATATCTACATCAAACCCATCAGTATATACACCATTTGGATCTAACTCATCATCTATACACATTAAATTTCAAAAACCATCGACAAAATACATAAAACATTTTATACACAGCATATGGATCAAAATCATCATCTCTATATATATCAATGTTTCAAATATACAACTTGCCCTGCATGGGGCCTCTGTGATCTCAAAATAATACAAAGCCGGCACGCAGGAGCTATATCACTATCAAAATCTCGACTCGGCTCGTAGGCCGGTCTCTCATGTCAAAAATATACTCGGCTCGCAGGCCGGTATCAACTCTACAACCTGTACTCGGCTCACAGGCCGGTATATACAACAAGAATGAATAAATGAATCATATGTGGGCACGCAGGCCTCTATATAAATAACCGGTTCGCGAGACCGGTGCTATATCAATATACAAAAAAACACCCATCTCTCGCTCCAGGATGTCTCAGCTCTCCCCACCACCCTCAGCTCCTCTCCCTGCTGGTCCCTGTCTTTGGCTCTCCTCCTCCTCCCTGTCACCGACCCACCGGTTGTGGCTGCACCCCCCTGGATCTCTGGCTCCGAGAGGTCTCGGCTCTGTGTGCCGCATATGGCTGATAGTCAGCCCCGGTACCATCAAGGACATCCTGATAATACCGGGCCTCCGCTCTCACCTCCATATAGCGGGCCCATGCCACCATGGCTGCTGGGGCTGGTCCCCCGACTCCTAATAATAGTGGCCCCTGTCCTGTCCGTGTACACCTTTGTGCACTGTGCATGTGGTGTGGTGGTGCTTGTGCTGCTGCGCTACTGTGGTGCTGTGGTGGTGCACTGTGGTGCTGTGCATGCTGGCTGGTGGTGGTGCTGTGGTGTGCACTGCACATGGCTATGCTGCAGGCTAAGCTAAGCCCCCTGTAATACCCCGATCTGTGCCTGTGTAGCAGCAAGCTGCCCCTGTAATAACTACACCTGTCCTACGAGCGGTCCCTCTCTGCTATAACAGCCACTAAATCTGGTTGTGCGGGTTGTGCTCTCCTAGCTGCTCTCTCCCCTGCCCACCACACCAAAAATGAACCTGTGCACCCGGCGTCATCCACTGTATCATCTGCTTGGCCTCTCTGCTACCCAATCTGGGTCAACGGGCTGCGGTGCAGGTAGTGGGGCCTCTACATCATCCCTCCGGTACTGTGGGAAGGGAGGTGGCTCATCCTGTCGCAGCCCCAACTGCCATCGTACCCTCTCTAGGGGTATCCGCTCATGCTCTCTAGGCCTCCGTCCAGCTATCCAGAAAGTATACTGGATCCAGCGCATCTGTGCTCGGGCTCCTCCTCGGGGCTGATGGCCTCTGTAGGGCCTCCATACAATGTCTAGCGCGGTCAAGCCCTCTAACATATGTCGGTAGTAGGCTACGTCCCATCCTGCGAGCACTGCTCGTGGCTGGCCCATGACCCCCAACCACCTCTGAAAGCCATATCTATATATAACCTATGGCCCTGGCTGCTGGGGCAGCCCTACTGGTCATATACATATGATGTGCTCATATGCCCAGCAGTGTAACAAAAATGTGGAGCAAATCCCAAATCACCTCATCCGGTGATAACCCCACAGCTCTCTGTATAGCTGCACCAGATATACTGGTGCCCAGGCATAGCACGTATGCTCCTCTACCATCTCGTGCAGCACTCCCATCAAAGCCCATGTGGGAAGCGGCCTCCCTCTGAGTCTGGGAGGGTGAAGCATGTGATGCCTATCATCATCAACACGGCAAGCCGTGTCTCATGTCTGTGTGTGGCGATACATGTCCCCATAGGCAATGCTCACTGTTGTGATAAGTCAATAATGCGGCTGCATCCCCAAATACCTGAAGAATGTTGTCCATAGCCGTCTCCACATCTACCTGGAATACTGCCTCCCCTACGATCGGTAGTCTCAGGATGCGATACACATCCTCCAGGGTAATAGTCATCTCTCCGGTAGGGAGATGGAAAACATTGGTTGCGGATCCCATCTCTCGATGAGGGCAACCATAAGGCTGTGGTCCCTATCCACAACCCTATACCACTGGACTCCACTGAGTCCCACCTCGCGCATAATGGCCCATGCTGCTGTGGACACATGTGGCCACATCCATCTCAATAGCGGGGGCATCCGATCCCGCATCGTAAGCTGCTGACGTGCCTGCAAAAACAACCCACTTCATTAGACCTACCCTTTACAAAAACAACTACTTTAACCCTCTATACCCCCTTTTACCCACCCGACCACACCCCGACTCTATAACACACATCTACACCCACCTATCTTACCCTAAAACATCTACGATATCCCCTTTCCTTATCTCACACCCTACCAACCACCCCGATCTACTCTCGCCATCTAACTATGCCCCTACCAATTTAACACCTCCTAATTCATACTCAACACCTAATCTATCCTAACCGAACCAACCACACAACCACCCCATTTCCCCCATCCCCGATCACCTTTCCTATCAACTCTACCCCTCCCTCTTCACCCCCAAACAACAACCACAACAACAAAACAAACAAACAAAAAAACAACAAAACAACAAACAACAAAAAACACAAAAAAACAAAAAACTAAAACAAATGAAACCTAACTAATGACCGGTGCGGTCACCCTTGACCTCTTGCCACCGGTCCCCTACAACACATGATATACACCGGCGCCGGTCGACATACGACCGATGCCGGTCTACCAACAACCCACTTTGCCCAAAAATTTTGTGACCGATGCGGTCACCTAGTGACCGACATCGGTCACTGTCCATGTCCGAGAGCCGAACCCGACGTGGCCCCCAAAAACCCATTTTTTCCTATTTCTACCCTTTTACCCATTGAAAAACCCTAAAAACCTACCCACCCTACCGCCTTGACCTAACTAACCTACCTACCCACTCCATTTTGCAAATTACCTCCATTTATTAATTATTTTATTAAAATTAGAATTCCTACCCAAACCACACATCTAAGTTAAACTCATTAAATTCACAAAGGTAAGAGCTCAGAGCCTACCGGTATGCGACTACACGTCGTCGTGGTGGGATAGGTGGTGGTGGTCCAGCTGGTCCAGCACCTCCTGCTCCTCCTGGCTGTGCCATGGCTCCAAATCTCCTCAGCTGGGTTCTCCACCAATCAAATTCTGCCTCCTACTCACTGGGGTCTACCAACCACTCACTTCTCCACTCAAATAATGCCACCTCAGCCGACAAACTCAACAATATCACTAAAACACCTCAGACAACTAAATTTGGTTTTCAAATTGACAATGTGACAATGACAGGCCGTATTTTTCTTTTTATAGGTTTTTGACCTATAACCGATATCGGTTATATTGTGCCCTAAAATACCGATATCGGTCATCTAGCCGATACCGGTCATAGCTAACCGATATCGGTTTAATCCCTATTTTACCAAAATTTCTGCCCTTATTCACCAATCTCCCTTTCTCACCACATCGCCTATACCCTCCTTTGCTAAATAGCCTTTTTTGACTTCATTGGCCACATTCACGGCCGCACCCAACCAACCAGGCCCGACCCAAGGCCGCAACCAACCATTTGGCCCGACCCAAGGCCGCAACCAACCATTTGGCCCGACCCAAGGCCGCAACCAACCAATCAGGCCCGACCCAAGGCCAACCAACCATTTGGCCCGACCCAGGCCGACCAACCAATTTGGCCCGACCAAGGCCGCAACCAACCATTTGGCCCGACCCGAAGGCCCATGACCAACCATTTGCGCCCGATCTCCCTTTCTCACCACATCACCTATACCCTCCTTTGCTAAATAGCCTGACCAACCATTGGCCATACCAAGGCCACACCAACCATTTGGCCCGACCCAAGGCCACCCAACCAATCGGCCCACCCAGGCCGACCAACCATTTGGCCCGACCCAAGGCGCGACCAACCAATTGGCCCGACCCAAGGCGACCAACCATTTGGCCCGACCCAGGCGCGACCAACCAATCAAGGCCTTGGCCCCAACCAACCATTTGGCCCGCCCGAGGCATGACCAACCAATCGGCTGCCCGACCCACCCGACCCCCATTTGGGCCTAATCCGGCCCGAACCAACCCAAAGCCGGCCAAATCGGCCGCCGACCAAGGCGCGCCCATTAAATACCTCACCCAAAACCAACAAATTACAATTTTATCCACCCATCATGTAGCTTTTTGTTGATCGAGCTCACTGTTCGTGTTTTAGCATGATTAGGGTACTTGACTTGATCGGTCGACCAACTTTGCCTAGACCAGAGACCGTGACGTTTATCTCGACCAAACCAACCATTTGGTACTGCCGAACATGCCTAAACGTTCCTGTACCTTACCCATTATATCCCCTGGAGCTACTTCCTATGCCTTGGATACCAGGATTATATCACCCTTGTTTGGATAAACTATCGACCTTTGCTATGAATTGCTTGTTTGCTCTTGAATCATGTACCACTAGTCACACTACTACATTTCAACGTGCGTCTGCTTCCTTGGACTTACCCCACCATCTCACCATCATCTCAACACCAGTTACCCTTTATCAACCCTATCCCTGATTTCACGTTACCTCAATCTGTGATAGATTTGAGGGGATTACCTATACCCTTAACTGGGAGTAACCACTTCTTATTATTGTCAGTGCAGCTTTACAAGACAAGCTACACGACAACAAGGGGCTAATGTAGACACCAAATTTGTGTCTTACGACCCCCGTGCCCCGCATCTCATTTCACAACCTAGCCTCATCACCTAAACCTTACACAATTATTTATTAATTACCTTATAATTAATAAATCCACATCTCCAAACCTGCCACCTCATTTCGCCACCTCATCATGACCTAGTCCTAACCTAAACTAACCTAATTAAGACCTATAACTTGGTCTACATCCACACCCATGACTAATTACTCCTCACCTACACCAAAATCAACCTAATAATGACTTGACCAAGCCCACAACTAATTCCTCGGGAGAAAAGGAGGGAAAGTTGGCTATTTTACTAAAAATAGCCCACTTTGACTTAACCGATATCGGTTCCTACTCGACCGCCGTCGGTTACGTAACCACCATCGGTTCCCTGTAAATGACCTCCCCCAACCAAAAACAAAGGATTTGGAAACTGGGAATTCATTGGAAGGATCGGGAATTCACTTGGCCGAGCAGAGACAAGTGAAGGAAAGAGAGGAGTTTGCAGAGAAGGACATCAAGCCCAAGACTGCAACTGAGTAACCGGAGCCCAGTGACACTCATCCAAGCATTGGGAGTGAAGATAGCTCATCTTGGATTGTCAGATCATCCTACCTAAATCCTGCCTTCGTCATCACAGTCCTTGGACCTGTATCTTCATCAGGAACTAGTAAGTAGTATCTTGTATGTTCTTTTAATAACATTTCTTGGACTTCTGAATCACAGCAATTATAAGTCTATTCCTAGATCTACTACCCGGTAACACCCTCCATCTAACTGTCATTCCTCTACCCCTACATTGCCCCCAAGAACAGCCCCCATACTCTCTGAGTCTTCTCCATCACCCCATTACCTATCCCCAATCATTTACTAGCCTTATAAACACCATAGCCACCTTATAGCCAACCTTCACTAAAAGCCCCTAAACCACTGCCCCTACTGATATCGGTTATCAGAAACTGGTACCGGTGACAGTGACCGGCATCGGTCACTGTGATTCAAAACCAAAACTAGCCCTTTCCTCTATTGTTTTAACAAGGTAATTAAATTGTAATTTTGTAATAATTTGTGTTAATTCATATTAGCAGGGGAACTGACCACCTTCGAAAGGAAGTTTAATATTTCCTGGGCCCAAGGCAGTTCCCTCATTTATTGTCTAATTCTCTAGTTCTCTCTATTGTTTACTCTGTAGGAACTTGTATTTATAGCCTTTATGGACCACCAACTCATCGTCCAAGCACCCTCGGATATGATGCTAAATGCCCGAATGTGGTCCTCCATTTGAGCATGCTCCTCTAGGCCCGAGCTTTCCACTTCATACCATGATGTTCTAGAAGCTTCTACCACAGGGTATGCTCCTTCTTGGGTCAACTTGTCACCGTGGATGGCACCTTATCCACGCGTAGTCGGTTCATGCTTTTCACGTGTTCTACCCCGAATGCCCAATTTTACTAAGTCCCAAACCCTTGGTTCTATCTACATGTGCCGCACACGCCATGAGCTTCCTTAAACCCTTTTCTTAAACCCTACCCTACGTGCTCTGTCCTTGCGTGCCTTTCCTTAACTGGGACCTTGCGTGCCTATGCGCCTTTTATACTTAGTCAATATTTTAGGGGCCCAACATCACCCCACACTACACTGTTCTCCGTCCGCGGGAACACTTCCCTTAGTGAAAGAAAGAATGCAATAGGATTACGTATAGGAAAGAGAAAGAATGGGGAAAGAAGAAAGAATGGGAGAGTGAAAGAATCATTACTACAAAAACTAGGAAAATACTTTTGCAAGTCGGTCTCCAATTTATTCCGGGCATTGAATTTGTCCTACGCATTCTTCGACAAAGGTCACCGACTGTGGTGCTCACCTCCCCAAAATTTAGTCCATCTCCTTGCATGCTCATAGTATCAGTGATATTCTCCATTCCTTGCATATATCCTCCAAGGGTGCATCCATTCTTCATGTAATGTGTGGATATAGTTCCTTCAACTAGTTTTTGATTGAACCCCTTAAGGTTTCAATGGCTTCAAATTTTTTCTCAACCTTGGCAAGGATTTTCTCTTTTCACCCTATTCCCCTTGTTTTTCTCCTAGAACTCCTTGAGTTCTACTTCATGAGTGGAGACCAAGGTGCACTGCACTTTGTCCTTTCCGCGCAATTGTTGTACGTGGCCTCAACAGTATGAGAAGCAGCCCTTACATCAACAAGCACTTTGCTTGTATTCCACGATGAGTGCTATGATCTTCAACTTATCTTCCTTCTCTAGGCGTGCGACCACTTCCTCTGTAGACTCCAAGGCTAGTACTGTCTCTCCATGGTGAGCACCCTTGTTAAATCCTCTAGGCATCCCAAAGAAAATCCATACTTCTATGCGGGCGATGCTAGGTCCGGATGCTTCAATAGTATAACCTCATTGATGGATTCTACTTTCTTGTACACAACGCTCACCTTGGCCTTTTCATCCTTCAATTCATGTAGCCAGTGGGTGCTGATTAACCTCTCTTGGCTTAGCTACTTTGTCAAATCAATGAGCTCTTCCTCTTTCTTCTTTAGCTCCCCTTCCAGGTCTCTGACCCTATCATTCCACCAAAGAGTCTAGCCTTGATCTTAACAGAGACTTTGTTGAGCACGTTGCATAGTTGCTCATCTGAGAGCTGCTGGGTATCCACCACTGGGTTATCTTCTCTTGGTCATGGCAATGTTATTATTGCCCCGTGGCTTACCTCAAACTCTGGCTCATCAAGGTGGGACTCTATAGCCCATGAGAGCATCTTCCTTATCCGTGGATATGTAACCTCCTTGTCAAAAGATGACATTGCTACAAGCTCCTCTACCGGAATGGTACTTTGGAACCACATGCAAAACACTTTCTTGGGGTCATCAATATAACTCATCTCCAACTTCTCCCTCTCAACGCACATTCCTCCCGTGCCCATACCCTCTGTATACTTACAGTTAAAACCAGGCCTCTAGTGCTTTTGGGTTTCTCTTCGGCTCTCTCTCCTCCTTCTCCTTGTTCAATACTGGCTTAGTACTGTGTTCCACTTTTTCCTTCACCAAGGTCTCCATGTCCCTTGTCTCTTCTTATTTTGTCACCTTGGCTATCTACTCTTACGTAGAGCTTGGAGCCTCTTGCTTCTGCACGCTAGCCTCCTCATCTTTTCCCATGTCCTGGCGCTTCCTCCTACCTAGCTATCCTTGTGCCGCACAAAAAGGAACCCTTGTTCTTCTTCTCCACCTTCCTCCTCTGAATCATGTACATTGAAAATAGGCAGCCCTTGATCTTTCATGGGTCCTCTTCCCCACTTACTTCTTCTTCACTATCATCCTTTTCTCCTATGCACTTGTCCAAATTTCCAACTTCTTCCGAGGTGGTCTCCTCTTCTACCCTCTACTTCTTCCTAACCAGAGATTCTGGTGTAGGTGATTCCATTTCTTCCTCTTCTGATGACTCCTTATCTGATGGATTTTCTAGCTCTAGAGTCTTCTCTTTTACTATGGGCTTTTTCTTACATGCATACATACTAGTTTTGGCACTTGTCTTGGGGGAACCTATTGCCTATGTCTCCACCACACTTGGTATTTTCTTCTCTAGATCTTTATCCTCCTATTTGGGCATGGGTCTTTTCCTCCCAGTTGGATCCTGAGGTATAGATACCTCATTCTCCAGATATGTGCCCTTCTCCAACTTGGGTCTTATGCGAATGTACACATGCACCGCAGATCCTTCTGTAATGGGCAAAGTCATGGGCCTTGTCATTTGTACCTCATGCGATATGTACCGCTCCATGTACATGCATGTTTTGGGGTACACCAACCCTTTACACATTTCCTATGGTCTTGGTCCAGATTACCAAGGTCCAACTTAAACTTTTGGACTCCTTGAACCTATTTACTCCTGCTTGGAAGTATTGAGCTGTGAAGGAAAAGGGGAGCTTACACCATGGGCTCCATGTCCCATATGACAGTTTGAATATGCCCAAATAGAAATGTTGGTACACAAAAATTCCGCTTCTCCCCTGGTGGCTACTGGTAATTGTTTAGGAATTCTCCATTCTGCCCCAAACACATTCCTTAGGCGCATATACCACTTTTCCAAGCGTGCCTTGTGCACTATTGTCATAGTGTCACAAGTGTATTTCTCAAACCTTTTGGTGGGTGAGGGGTCTTCATCAGGGTACTCCCATATGAACTTATCTAATGCATCCGTACCCCGATCTTTGAGAACATGATGGTTAGCAACACATTTCCAAAGAGGATCCTATCACCTTCCTTCACACAGTTAATAATTTCATCCACAATGAATGCGACAAATTATAGATGGTGCCCTCTGAAAATCTTTCTGCAGACATTCAACCATGGCTTATTGACTTGGGTCCATCTCTCCTGGCCATTTAGCTTTGACACTAGGTGCATGGCCATCTTCATCACTAGATCCTTAATGTCTGTGACATCATAATACCTTGACCCCTTCTTGCATGCAAAAGCGGTGATAGTTTCCTTAATCGCTTCTTTGTCAGTCAAATCATCCTCCAAACCATCTCCTTCATAGATGAGGCCTGTGAAATGTGAAATGAGCTAAGGATTTATGCACATCTTGCACCTATGAAGTGGAAATAGTCCTCATGTACATGCGACATTAGCCACTGATATAAGCGCTCAGGTTTCCCAAGTAGGGCAACTCAAAGAGTTGTAATAACCCTACCTTCTCCAATTTGACCTTCACGTCATCATTATATATGGGCAAACCCTTTGGTGTCCTTTTGTTCATTGGGTGCACTAACTCCAGCCATTTCCTTCTTGATTGTGTTTTTCCAATGATTATAATCATTTACAGACATGTTCCTAAGATGGGACTCCCACTCCTTCCCCAACAACACTCCATCTGGGTACTACATTTCTGCATACCACTCCTCATTTGTGTGTGCTTCAATTTCTTGCTTTGTTGCCCTTGCCCTTTCCCTTGCCCTTCTTAGGTGTACTAGTTGGTTTCTTGGGTGCCATTATCTAGGTCTTCTTCCCACTTCAATCACTCTATGTTACTCTGTTCTTTTGGTCTCTCCAACCTTAGATCTTGAACTTGTGAAGAAAATTACTTAAACTCATGCCCTAGTTCTTCAAACCCTAACTGGGATACTCCCTTCACAAGACAATGCCTTCTCACAACTTCTCCTATGCCTGTGAAATCCCTTCCTCTTGGTTCGCAAACCCGAACTGGTTACCCACGCTTCAATCTCTCCAAATTTTTCTTCACACGGATCAATTTTTTGGAAGCCCTAGTTTGTAAAGGTGTAAAAAGCACGCTTCGTTCTTCTTATACGCAAAGTGAAAATGAAGTGCCTTGACCCCTTTATTTATAGTTTTTTCCTTTTTAAGCATTAATTGCTACTTCACCTACCACCATAATTTTTACATTTAATGTGGCTTTTTCAAATAAATCCCATCTTCAACACTTTCACTCACGCGCGCCCCAACCTTGCATGCAAAATCCTCCAACCTTTTCATTCATGTTGCACGTAACCAATCCAACCTGACAAGAGACTCTTACGCGTGCGTACCCAGTGCAGAAGGAACTTATTCTATCTTGATTTTTTCTCTCGCCTATCTCATGTTGCTTAATGCACTTTTTCCTCCTTTGTACGTGGGATCTGAAAGTAGCTTTATCTTGACACCAACCATCCTTTTTCCATCTTTTCTTTCCATACACCTCTTTCAATAGGGCCATTCAACCGAGATTTTTAACACAAACCACCTTGGTACTTTAACCATGTGCTCCTTCACATTACTCCACCCCACACTAAAATGATGCACGGTCCTCTGCGCACTCATAGATTCTCAAAAAGTAGCAATAAGGTTACCGATGCCCAAGGTGTAAAACAAAACAACAACGTGAAAGGGAAACACAAGAAAAGAAATGCATAAAGGAAAATTCTAAACTTACTTGGAAAAACTACCTTATTTACAAACACCGATAAGACTTATTTATAGTAGGGCTTCAACCTACTCCCATTGAAGTGTCTAGGAAACTTCATCCCATCCAGCGCTTGTAACTGAATGCACTCCCGAATCAAGGATGTATGAGATTGTGTAAGGACCCAACCAATGGAATTTCAACTTCCTAGGATGGTGCAGAAATTTAGAATCATAAAGTAAGACCATCTGCCCAACCTCAAACTTCTTGTTTCTTATGTGGTGATCATGCCAAGCCTTCTACTTTTCTTTCTCTATTGTTTGGCTCCACTTGGCGAGTGATCGTCTCTCATCCAACTTCATTAACTCATCAATTCTTTCTTCCAGCACTTGCTCATCATCCAACCCTCCTACGCACGCTATTTGCAGAGAAGGTAACATGAATTCAATCGGTAGAAAATATTTCGTGCCAAACACCAAATGAAATGGTGTGGCTTTGTTCAACCTTTTATAAGTTGTCTCTGTAAGCCCATAACACTGCTGATACTTTGTCATCCCAATCTTGTCTTTTGACATCACAAATTTTGGTCAGGGTATGACTCAATATTTTGTTGAATGCTTCCACGGTTCCATTTTCTTGTGGGTGATAGGGTGTAGTCTTGTGATGAGCCACCATGAACTCTACTAACAGGATCCTCACGGTCTCATTCAAGAAATGCGTACCCCTATCATTGGTTAAACTCAAAGGACATCCATACCTTGTGATAATGTTCTCCCAATAAGAATCTTGCCATTGTGGCTGCTTGTGCAGTCTTTAGTTGGGGCTACCTCTGCCCACCTTGTCAGATAATCCATGTAAGTGATGACATAGCGTGACCTAGTCCTACGTGCAGTTGGTGCAATAGGGCCTACAAAGTCTATTTCCCACTTTTAAAAGGCTCCATGCTAGGGATAGGGCATAAAGGCATTTCATCTCTCCTTCTGGCTTTCCAATGCACTAACAATGGTCACACACTTTATAATAGTCTTTACAATCCTTGTACAGGTTTCCCACCACAAACCTACCATTAATATCTTACGCGGTGGTATCACCTGCATAATGTCCACCCGCACTTCCTCTATGTGCTTCCTCCATGATGGCGAGGTGCTCATGCTCTAATACACACCTACGTAACACCTCATCACGTCCCAACTTGTATAAGTCTCCACTGATCAACATGTAGGGCACAACATGTATGGCTAGTTGCTTCTTCTCTAATGCCTTCATTCCTTCCGGTGCCACACCTTCCTTTAAAAATACCACAATTTCCTCCAAATCCGAGGGTGCGCACACCGCAACCTAAACAATTGCATTTGGCATTGTCTCCTCAATACTCTGTGTCCTCCCCTGAATCAATTCTTGACAGATGATCAGGTCCACAATTTCTCTTCCTAGGCTTCACTACTATGGTGAACTCAAACTCTTGAAATAAAAATACCCACTAACATATGCACCCTTATAGAATGGGCTTGTTCACCAAATACTTTAATGCCATGTGGTCGGTGTAAAATACAAAGGGTGTTGCTAGTAGATACTACCTAAATTTGAAAAGCATGTAGATCATTGACAACACTTTGCGCTCAGTCATGGTGTAATTATCTCTGCTAGTGTCAACTTCCTACTTGCAAAACATAGAGGATGATCAACAATTCCTTCACCTGGTTGTGCAAGTACTGCTCCAATAGTGGTTCCTGAGGCATCTACATGGACATGGAAGGGCTTGTCCCAAGAGGGAAAACGTAATATAGGTGTGGTGACAAGCCTATCCTTTAATGTATCAAATGCCCTCTACTGCACCTCTCCCCAATGGAAGGCACTTTTATGTCTGAGCAGCTCCTCTAAAGGCATGGTGATCTTGGCATACCCCTTGATGAATTTCCTATAATAACCTCGTATGCCCAAGGAATCCACGCACTACGCTCTGGCTAGTAGGCTCCCTAACCCCACAATAACTATAACTTTAGCGGGATCTACCAGTAAGCCCTCCTTACATATGATATGCCCTAATAACGTCCCAAAGGGTGTAGCAAATATGCATTTCTTAATGTTGAGGGATATCCTCAACTGCCTACACCTCTCAAACATTAACCTCAAATTATCATAATGGTCTTTTACTAGACCATACACTGTCCAATCATCCAAATAGACCTGAAGAAACTTATGGATGAAGTCCTGGAACACTTGCACCACTATGTGTGAAAAAATAGTAGGCACATTCTTCAACCCAAAGGGCATGACCATATATGTGAAAACTTCCCACTCAGTGGTGAAGGTTGTCTTCTCTTGGTCTTCCTTTGCAATCTGGACTTGGTGGTACCCAAAAATCCATCCATAAAGGAATAGATTTCACGCCTAGTGACTCCTTCCAAAATTTCTTCAGTGAAGGGGGTTGGAAAAGGATCAATGACACAAACTGCATTCAGCTCCCTATAATCCACGTAGATCCTAATCCACCCATCCTTCTTGATGCTGATTACCATTAGACTTATCCATTCCATTCCTCCACTGCTTCAATGATCCCAGAAGCTATCATTTTGTCTATCTCCTCCTTAACCTTTACACAAAATTGGGATTCATCTGGTAGGGCCTCTTCCTGACCGGTGCACACCATCCTTCAACTTTATCTTCATCTCCCCCAAGGAATGGTGAATGCCTTTGAGCTCATGGTACCCGCATGAGAATAAATCCTCAAATTCATGCAACAGATCAATGATCTTAGAGACTTCCTTCTCCAACCAGTAATCTCCAATAATAGCTTCCTTAGGTTCTTTCTGAACCGATGTTAACCTTCTTTGTCTTTAAGGGCTCATGGTAGGCATGCACGTGAGTATCAACACTTGTCCACTACCTCGCGTGTCCCTACAGAATGGCTAACATCAAGCTTTCCACTTCCTCTCCATTAATCACATACACCAACTTCCCTTTCTCCTTTTCCAAACATGTGCACTCAAGTCTGTAACTCTTATGTTTCCTCTACTTCTTCTTCAAAGCACGCCTCTAAACCTGTCCACCTAGTAACTCCAATAGCCTATCCTCTACCATGGAACTATCCCCCATGGTAAGGTGCTTGATACCCTGTAAGGCCTTATCAACTGATGGCTTGGTACTCCGATACTCAAAGGTTTGAATGAGGTCAGCCGTGAGCTCTTGCCAATTCCTCTCTCGGTGGCGTGTCTCCGAATGAATGTACCATGTGCGTGCATAACCCTACAGTGTAGAATACAACTTGTGCACCCAGAGGGATGGTGGAAAGCTTCCGTGCCTTCTCTCCAGATCCTCTCACACTCTTGGATATGGAAAGAGGTGGGCTCCTTCCCATGGTAGTCCTTGATGGTGGTGGGCACGTTGCTCCTAGAGAATCTGACAGAGAGAGCAATTCTTACCTCACACCATTCCAAAAGGCTCTCTTGATGTGTAGCCCACCACCGTGCCACATACCAAGTAGGACATAGCTTAACATCCCCTCCATTCCTTCTCATTCTTCCACTGAGCTTCCATCTTCTATAAAAAGATCTCAGGGAAGGATCCTCTTGAATACTTAGGCAGCTCCTTTTCCTCCTAGGTGCCGGACTATGCACGCCTTTGTCACCTTGGTCACCACCCTCTCAACTACCATCCCATTAATTCATAAGTTCCATGCACCCAATTGTCACATGCTAGACTGGTGGTATCACTTTTTGACTGAGCATCTTCAAACTGGATAACTCCATTGGTAGGATGTATTATCTCTGGGTCCCTAATTAAGTGCACATATATCCTATCTAGAACTTCTTCTCCCCAAAGGTTCAATATAGGGCGTCGAATTCCCATCATCCAGGGTATAATGACCCATTCCTCCTTATTTTCAAAGCTGATGTACCCTTTGTTGAACCGAAGGTCCGCATTGTTCTTGTAACACCATGGGCACCCAAGGAGTGTTGGAAAATTATCTACCTCTGGTGAGCGCTAAGACTTTGAAGTCCCCAGTAAACTTAGCTCCCTGGATAGTGATAGTTGCATCCTTTAAGACACCAATGGGAATTTCCTTATTCTTGTTTTCCATATATAGAAAATTCAAAGATGGCTATAATGCAAGTCTTCCCATCTGATGCCATGCATCCAAAGTTAGAACATTAACCTCTGCGCCTGTGTCATGTCAATGAGGATATTACTAAGGAGCCATCCATCTACAACTGCATTCAATGTGATCTCCTTGTCATAGTCAAGGCTGTGAGGGGGAAGGTTTGCATGCAAGACCTACCTCTCGCACTCTCCTTCGGCGCGTGGTACCTTCTCTCTCAACCATGATCCTAACAAGGGAATGATATTCTCTTGCCTTAACATTTTACACACCTCCTTGACCTCATCCAGGTCATCCTTTGGCACCTCGACTCTCCTCCCTTGTTCCTCCCTCTAGAATTCTCCTTTAGACACTAGATTTCCCCTTGTAAACTCCAAATAACATCCATGGTGTCTTGATATACCTCCTTTTGATGTGTAGGGTCTGGGTACTTTCCATGAACTACTTCCTCCCTCGAAACCAAGTTCTTCTACCTTGGTATCTCTTATTCACACACACGTGGCTTCTGCTCTTGTTGTTACCAAGACATGCTCCAAACCTACATCTCGTGTTACCCGAGGCATCCACTGTGTGTCTACCTTCTTAATATTGACCATTGCAGCATGCCCTTGTCTTTCCGGTGCTGCTTGATTCATGTGCTCAAACAACTCTAGGGCACTCCTCATACTTATGCTTCTTTCCACACCATGAGCACTACAACAGGTCTGGGCATTCTCATTTGTAATGCTCTATAGACCCACAATTGAAATAGGTTCCATGTGGGAACTCACTCCTTCCTCCTCGTGTTACCACGACCACGAAATCCTCTCTCGAAAACCCCTTCCACACATGCCTCCATCTGCACTCCTCATAATGGAGATCATCACCCTTGAACTACTGACAATGCTTGGTTCTGACGTACCCCATGATTAATGGCCTCATGGATATGATCAATGAGCCTACAATCCTTAGTATCATGGGTTGTAGAGGTGTAGATCTTGCAATAACAAGAAACATTCTTCCAGATTACGTGTTGTAACAAGGGGCACCTACTTGCATCATGATCCCCATGACAAATTTCATAGTCTATAGCCATGGTGCATACTATCCTTTGGGGGAAATTATCCTTAACATGCCCCTCTACTTCACAATTCTGTGCACCATAAACCACTGCGAGTCTCATGGGCTGAGTTTGTAGACAACTTTTCTAGCTGCTTGGCCATAGCAACAATCTGAGCCTCTAGGAATGGGCTAATGCTAGTATCAACACTACCAATAGCCTCGGTGCGTAGTAGCTTCCAATGCCTCATATGGGTCTCTGTAAAAGTTTTATGAGATAAGGCCCTTCTAAAGGGTGTGATCAATCCTCCAAAAACCACTGAGCATGCTGTGAAGGGTGAATATCATATGACAACTTAGACAAGAGAGTTTTAAAGCATGCATCATACTCCCACACACTCTCTGCCATTCCTTGTTGAATCTCCTTCAAAGCGTTGATGCTCTTTTGTTCAAATTCAAGAATGTGGAATTCTACCAAGAATGTATTCTTTAAAGTAGTATAGTCCACCACTATTTGATGAGGGTCATATTTCCTATACTAGCTATGTGCACGCCCTTACAACATGGTTACAAACTAGACTAGCCTTTCGTTCGGGGTTGTGATACCCTTTGCATGCCATAGCCATAGTTCACACTTGTGAACATGTTCCACAACATCCTCAATACCTCTATAATCGGAAAATGTAGAGACATTTCAAAGAAAACTTGTGGGGGTGGTTGGGGCCCGAATCCTCCTGAGCTAGAGCCTTGGTTTCCTCTGTGTTTCCTTCGCCACCTAATCCACCAGGTCCACTAAGTCCTAAACCACTGATCCACTGGTCCACCACTAGACCTAAATCACTGTATCCACCACTCCAACCCTATTCCTCCTGAACCACTAGATCCACTAGACCCACTAGGTCCTATAGTGGTCATGCCAAGGGTCCCCATAGTTCCACTAAGTTGCGCCTATGGTCTCGACAATGCCCCACTACCAATAGTATACCCCACACCACTCCCAGATGTGAGACCAAAATCTTGTGTGTCTATACCTTGCCCGAAAAGTCCTAACACTGGGTTGGTGTTTGCAGCCATAGAAGGCCCGAACGAGAAATTATACCTCCTGGGTGTAGACCGATCACCTCCAATGTAACCAACTGGACTAACAATATTTTCCCCCTGATCTGGAAAACCAAGTGCCAAGGTTCGGTCACTAGGTGGGCTCAGATGTGTGCCAATGGTTCTTCTTTCTCTACGCGAATGAACTCTCATCAGAAGCCGAAGGGGTCTCTCTTACGCACTTGCCAAGATGGGGTCGCACATAGATTGCTCAGGTTCCACGTCCTCTACGTGAACCTCAAATCCCTCCTACAACATCTATTGCCATACATCCATCACACTTGTAACCTCACATTGTCTAGCAATCTCCCTTTCATGCACTTCACCATACTTGAGTCATCTCTCCTCCCTTTCTTTCTCCATCACAACATCTAGCCATCTTCCTCCACTCTAGCTTCCTCACCCAATACTCAGAATGGTTTAGTTGACATTGGGAATGCCTCTAAACTCATGGTAACCATCAAGATTTTCATAGCTAGAGGGACAACACATAGAAATGATCCTCTGGGCTCCCTCAAAACTCAAACTCAACGCAACCTCCGACAAGAATATGTGGAAATGGCATACTCTAGAGTGTAGCTAGCCAATAATCCTTTCCACCAATGATCCACAACATGGGTCCACGTCAAATCTACATCCTATAACCTCTGGTATTCTTCTTGGGTCCACACACGTGATCCATAATGCCAACTTGATCTAGACGCATAGGCTGAGAGCCATTCATACAGTTCCACTGGGAAGCAACAGAAAAAATTTCATACAGATCATGGTAGAGGTTCTCTTCTACCCATCTACGTGCATCAAACTCTAGGTCCAGTGCTTTGAATCTCTGAGCAAATTCATCCTTCGTGCTCTTGAACCATGATTCAACACTTTCCAATGTTAACTACTCTATCATTACTCACTACACAGATCATGATGTATGCTTATTTCCCACTACAACTTCAAAAAGAGGTCCCGACAATGGAACCAAGATGTAGTCATTTTTACCCCTATCACAAAAGAAAGGAACCCCATGTGCATCGGCCTATCACCCACTGATGTTGGGCACTCACCTAAGGCACGCATGGGTGCCGAGTCTCTCTTTTATGTGAGTTAAGTGGGAAACATCATCTATGATTTGTGTTTAAGAGATTTAAAGAGGATTTAAGACATACAAGAACCATAGAGCTCAGAATGACCTCTAGATCCTTGCAGCCATTCCAAACAAGATAGTACTTAATAGACTATATGACTTGTATCATAACAGAAAGAAGTATACAAACATCCATACCTAGTATAAACATAAATGAAGAGAACTTATGAAAAATATGTATGCATCAGAATCATTGATATTCATATATATATAATTGGTAACCTCATTACATCCATGGAGCCATTACAGAATGTCATAGAGAAGTAGACCACAATCATGCATTACAACTGGACTAATGTAGCTAGGCTAACAAAAAGAAAAATTACAATCCCCATACCCAATACATCCTTTCCCAAGTGCAATTACCCACTAACAGAGTTCTTGCAGTATTTCTACAGAGCTCCACTCATTCTCTAGTTCTCTCTATTGTTTACTTTGCAGGTGCTTGTATTTATAGCCTTTTTGGACTACTAACTCATCCTCCAGCACCCTCAGATCTAATGCTAAGTGTCTGAATGTGGTCCTCCATGTGAGCATGCTCCTCCAGGCTTGAGCTTTCCACTTTATACCATGATGTGCTTCTAGAAGCTTCTACCATAGGCATGCTCCTTCCTGGGCCAACCTGTCACCAGGCTGACACCTTATCCACGTGTAGTCGGGTCATGCTTTTCATGTGTTCTACCCCAAATTCCCAATTTTACTAAGTCCCAACCCTTGGTTCTGTTCACATACATGTCAGTGCGCACCACGAGCTTCCTTAAACCCTTTTCTTAAACTCTACCCTACATGCTCTGTCCTTGTGAACCTTTCCTTAACTAGGACCTTGCGCACCTACACGCCTTTTATACTTAGTCAATATTTTAGGGGATGAACACATAGTGTGACCCTAGAATCCACACACCTCACTATGGGTAGGCTCTTCCAAGCCTACAATAATGCGTAACCTTAGTTGGATCTACTACCAAACATTTCTTGTAGATGACGTGCCCTAACATAGTGCCAAAAGGTGTAGAAAACATGCACTTCTTGATGTTCAAAGAGATTATTAACTATCTACATCTTTCAAACATTAAGTGTAAATTGTCACAATGATCCTTAACCAGTCCATACACAATCGATTTATCCAAGTAAACTTGCAAGAAAATTTGAATAAAATCATGGAATGCTTGAACAACTATTCATAAAAATACAACATGCACGTTTTTCAGACCAAAGGGCTTCACAATATATGTAAAACTTCACCTTTCAGTGGTGAAATTTGTTTTTTCTTGATCCTCCTGTGTAATCTAGACCTGATGATACCTAGAGAATCTATTGGTGCTTAGATAAGTCTCGCCCCATTTGTGCTTGAAGTTCTCCACCAGGGCTCTGTCATGTTTTCTATCTCCCTGTTTGATGCTTGAAGACTCTATCCTTCTTTTGGTTACCATGATCAATCCCTTCCTTGGTCGAGGATCACTTATAAGTCCAAAGTTTTTTTTTTCGCTCCTCTTTCCATATGAAAGAGTCTATAACTTGGGTGTAAAACTCGTGTTTTTCTTTCCTTCTATTTTCCACGATCACGTTTTTTCTCTCCCTATCATTTTTGTCCCAAATACCTATGGAAACATGATTGTATGTACTGTTGTCAAAATTCCCCCACCAGGGTAAATTTTGATAACATGCATAAGAGTTTTGCATAGCCTCCAGGCAGTAGATCAAACAGAAAATCACAAAAATGGCTAAGTCCTAGTCCTTGGGACAAGGGGACGCTCGGGACAGAAAGACGTGGATCGGCCAAAAGCCTCCAGCGGCCCGCTAAGCATTTGGGACAATCGGGTCAGAAGTACGCGGCGGGCGTGAGAAGCCGATCTGGCCGAAAGAGGAAAATAAAATTGACTAATCACGAGAGGGACAGCCGGGACAAGAGTATAAGGACCCGAACCGCCGATCGGCCGAAATGGGAACAAATGGTCCGAAAGCAAATGGGACATTTGGGCCGCGAGTACGCGAACTGAACAGCCGAACCGGGTGAAAAGGTCAAGGCACCAAACAAAGTGGGACATCTGGGACAAAAAGACCCGAACGGGCGAATTCAGCCGAAATGAGGACAACACAACAAACAAAGTGGGACAAGTGGGACAAAGCGAGACGCGAATCAACCGCCGGTTCGGCCGAAATCAGCACAAGGAGCACAAAGGACATCCGGGACAAAGGGACGCTTCGGTGGACGCCAAGGAGCCAAAAGAGCCGAGAACCAACCAGATCATGACACGTGTCCTCACAAGGAGAAAAAGTCAAAAGGTCAAAGGGGCGAAGTTTTTTCGAGCACTGATCCGAACCAATGGGATAGTGCCACGTGTCCCAGCTAGGGCCCACAAGGAAATTTCAAAAGATAGCCCGCCGAGAGGTGGAGGAGAGAGAGTTGCTCAGTGAATCAGAGCCTGCCACGTGTCGTCCAGGTGGCGAAGCGCGGGAAAATATTTCAAAATCCGTCTTGGTCTGTTCCGTGCCCTAAATCTTCAGATCGTCATATCTTTTGATCCAGAGCTCGGATTTGCACGTTCTTTATATCAACGGAAAGCTTGTGAGATTCTCTACACGATTCCAAGGTCAATCTTACATTTTGGTTCAGTTTGGAGAGAGAAAATCAAGAAACACCTCTGGCACGAAATAACAAGCAGAAGTAATGCTTCAACTAACAACTTTAATGCAAAGCAGATGGGCTTCGCCGCTCGTTAGGTAGCCCATCATTTTGCCAGGATCCGCCGCTTCTGCCATGATGAGATGAATTGAATGCAACCTGGAGGTGGTTGGGGTAGATTTGGTTTTCCTTCTCTCTTTCCTCTCTCATTCTTTCTATATATTGTAAAGAGGAGCTTCTTTTCAAGGTCGAACATTTTTCTGTTTTGCCTCTCCCTTCTTCTCCTCAGGCAAATTTGTGGAGTTCGAACCTCTCATTTGAACTATAATACTATTCTACCTCATGGCATTCTGTAGTGTATTGTATCAATCTTTGGAGCAAATAATGCATGTCTGTGGATGATTCTCAGCCCTCTCTGTGTTCTTTTTGCATCCTCCTGGTCTTTCACTGTAGATTTTGTCATCTGTGCATGATCTTATATCACATTCAAATGGTCTCGTGTTTACTGGAAAAATAGGTGTTCTTCATTCCTGCATCACCTCTATTAGCTTAGATTTATTTTATGCATTTTCTTACCTTGTCTCCTCGGAAAATTAGATTAGGTTTTGAGAAAACCCTCTCGCATATTTCGTGTGCATCCGAACAGAGGAATAGGAACCAATTTTCTCTCGAGAATCCTTTCTCATTTTTCAAGTCCCACACTTGGAGAAAGGATTCAATGTTATGCAATCACACCGGATGCCAAGTGATCAACCTAGAAACTTGATCTCGCATCCGTGGGTGCCGTGATTTTGCAACAGCTTTGGCACGACTGCATCACAGAAGTTAGAGTTTCATCTTTCATGAGGTGTCTCATTATCAAATAGAAAATCTTAAGCCACCGTGTGACAACAGCTTTGGGGACCTAGAGGTCTCATTTTATCATGCAAAGAAAGTTGATATGCATCTGGGAGCGCTGCAATTTTCTTTGCTTGAAAAGAGCTATTATTCACATATCCGCGACTCCAAGAGAAAGATCAACTGGTTTCAGCAAGAAGACAGCCTAAAAGCTTATGAGAAGAATCACAAGGTCAAGAGTTGGAGAAGAAGAAGTGTTGTTTGAATACCTGCAATTATCTCCAAGAAGAAGGCAAAGAGGAAGAAGGATTCAAAGGTCTCCATCTCCACCAAACAGAACTCTCTCAACTCCTCCACCTGCTCGGCCTTTCATTCAGTATTCAAGAGTCCTTCGACCAATCAGAATGGCGCAACCAGCAAATCCCTTTGTCAATTTCACTGGCAGCAGCCCACTTGCCCTCAATGCACAGAATCCAGTTCCAATTGCAGCGTTGAAGAACATTCCATTTTTTACTGGAGAAAATCATACCACTCCTGGTGATCATGTCAAAGACATTGCTAACATCTGTGCAATCCATGAGATAAATGAAATGGATGTGGCTGTCAAACTGCTGGCATCATCATTCAAAGGGAAGGCATTGCAATGGTTCAGAAGCCTTGAAGCTGGTTCTATCACAAATTGGAATCAGCTGTGCATAGTTCTCCATGAGCAGTTTGGAGAGAAGGGAGACAACTTGTCTCTTCTAGAACAATTGACAACTATCAAGAGAGCCCCCAACGAGCAGCTGACTGACTTCAACTTCAGATTTCAAAGGTCTTGGGATAGGATTCCAAAGGCAAGCAAAGCCAACAAAGAAGGTGCTTTTCTACTATCTTAAAGCTTTGAATTCGATATTTCTATGTTAATTCAATCAATGGGAGGCACAACTTACCTGCTACTTATAAGATTGCCATTAGAGCTGAAAACCTGCCTTATTCAAGCTGGTAAACTGGCTCCTAGGCCTCCAATGCCATTATATCCAAGTTTAGAGAGCCCAAGTGCTAGTCAAGCACCTGTCTTAGCTCCTATTCCCACTCCTAGAAATCAGAGTTCAAATGAAGCCTCCACTTCATCTCCAAGTGCCCCAAATGAGCTTCAAGAGGTCATGAAGCAATTGCAAAATCTAGGCAATGAGCTGGTCACTCTCAAAAGACAGCAAGCTCAAGGTTTTAGACCTTCATATCAGCCTCAAGCTCAACCTAATAGGCAGCCATATCAGCCTCAAAGGCCACCCAATCCAGCTGCAAATCTGAATCAAACAAGGCCTCCTGCCAATAGACCATTCCAGCCCTATAATCCAAATGCCATATCTGCCTCTAAGGCATTAGTACCAGCACAAAACAACATTGCCCAGGAGTATGATTGGTGTTTTCCATGTAATGAGCCTCATAATCAATCCATGTGCTTCAATGGTGCTTTGACTCAAGCTTTAATGGTAACAACTACTAGTGTGGAGGGTGAGAACAGTCAAGAAAATAGCCAACAACAAGAAACATTCCAACAGCAATCAGCCCCAAATGACACCACATTGGTAAATTGGCAAGCAGAGGATTTCGTGGCATGAATCAGCAGCTTTCTCAAGGTGTCAGCAGCAAACACAAGGTCAAAAAGGAGAAATTTGGGTGAAGAGCAGCCATTAGCCCCAAATGAATCCACAACCTTCCATGGCTCCACAAATGATCGGGCAAGCAAAGTCCCATTTCAAATGCACAAGGGCAGCCAAGAACAGCCCCTAGGCCAACTCAAATGCCACTGTCACTGCCCACATACAAGGAGTAAATGTGCAAACCAAGGGACAAAGCAGAGATCCTTCATCACCATTCAAGATTATTGATCGATGAAGAAGACAAACGTCAATATATCTATGTGGGAATCCCTATCCATCCTGTGCCAAAGAGATCTGCCGCAAGCTGCCATGAAGGATCAAGCCAACTTCAATCAGCAGATGCAAGACAAAGTGCTCACAAATGCTGCCCAGCCTGAAGGAAATCATGGAGCACAACAAGGTAAAATGCTGAAGCCTCCCCCTTTTTATGTTTCGTTAATCATTGGAAATCAGCTAGTGCATAATTGCATGATAGATTCCGGGGCAAGTAGCTCAGTAATGCCTAAACAGATAGCTGATCAGTTAGGGCTCCAGTATGAAATAACATCTAAGGGAGTAGTGCAGCTGGATGGGACAGCAATAGCAACAGTTGGAGTGATTAGAAATTTGAGTCTTACCTTGCATGCATGTCCAAATGTTGTTGTCTTACAAGATATATCAGTCATAGACCTTCCACCACTCTTTGCCCTATGTTTATCAAGGGACTTCACTGCCAAAATTGGGGGATATTTGTCCGCTGATTGGTCTCACATGCTATTCAGAACAAGGTATGGAACTAAGGCTACAATTAGGTCAGAACCTATTGCAAACTTCCACATTGAGCCCTATACTCCAAGTCAGATTAATGCCAATTGCTCAGCATTTGATCAAGAAGATCACCCAAGCACGGATGAAACTGACACTAAAGTTGGAAACATCCCAGATCTAACTCTTGATGAATGGGCAAACAAGGTGCATGCTTTTGATCCTTATCAAGGAATAGAAGAATCTGAGCTAGGAGTCTATTGCATACACGAGGAAAACCAACCTATTCCTAGCATCACCAAGCCAAGCCACAAGGATGACAATGAGGTATGGCAGCTGTTTTTTGATGGATCAAGGAGTAGACAAGGTGCAGGAGGTGGAGCCGTGCTTATTTCACCTCAAGGAGTAAAGTACTATTCAGCTTTTAGATTTCAATTTGCATGCTCCAATAACACTGCTGAATATGAAGCCTTGGTGCAAGGGATGCATTGGGCAATCAAGAGAAAAATAAAGAACTTGCAAGTTTTTGGGGACAGTGAATTGATTGTAAATCAGGTCAAGGGACAACATGCTGCCAAAAATGATCTACTCAGATGCTACAAGAACAGGGTGTGGGACCTCATGGAAGATTTTGAGGGTTTCGGCATCAAAGCCATCCCTAGGAAAGAGAATCAAGCTGCTGACAGGCTTGCAGCAGTAGGGGCAGCCTTTGACATTGTAGAAAACATTCAACAAGATAAGGTACAACCAAACATCCACGTGATTGTGAGGCCTTCAAAGGCGGATAACAATGTCACTAAGGTGTATTTGAGAATGACCAGCAAATCATCCACTTCTCAGCAAGAAGAAGCTGAGTTCTCACCTAAGAATCAAGAGAAGTTGAACAGCAATATGGTGACCAAGTGATACACCCGAGAACCGACAAGCTGCCCAAGGACTTATCACTTTGGAGTCCATTTTCAACCCCAATGATCAGTTTAGAAAGGAGAAAGCAAACATTCAGTCAAGAGAGAAGATTCGGTATCCATCTTGGTAGAAGAGAACAAGCCACGAAAAGAAGATGCAAATCGGAAGGATGACAACCGAGCAAGAAAGGTGTGAGTTCATACAAATATGTCAAGAATTCCCCGACGTGTTTGCTTGAGCTATGAAGACTTGAAAGGTTTCAATCCCAACTTAGCTCAAAGATACCATCGAATTGATCCAAATACTAAGCCTCACAAAGTGTAAAACAGAGACCACTTAATCCACACATGGAGCCTCTCATGAGGAAAGAATTGACAAGCTGATTGAATCAAGAATCATATTCCCAATCAAGCATTCTAGTTGGGTTACCAACTTAGTTCCAAATGTAAAGAAGAGTGGAGAGATCAGACTCGTGTGTTGACTTCGAGATTTGAATAGAGCCTCTCTCAAGGACCATTATCCACTCCCTTCCATGGAGCAAATATTGCAGGTCGTAGCTGGTTCGTAGAAGGTTTTCACTACTTGATGGTTACTCAGCTTCAATCGATTATGGTAAAGGAGGAAGACCAGCTCAAGACAGCCTTCACAACCAAATGGGGCACATATGCTTACAAGAAGATGCCATTTGACTGCCGAACGCCGGAGCAACATTCCAAATGAGCTATGGATATGGCATTCAAAGGCTTGATCAACAAGATAGTGCTGATATACCTAGATGATATTATCGTTTTCTCAAAGAATGCAAGAGACCATCTCTTTCACCTCGTGCAAGTGTTTCGAGGTGTAGAAAGTTCGGAGTGTCCTTAAATCCTAAGAAGTGCATCTTTCGCACATGAAGGGAAGCTCCTTGGCCATATTGTCTCCAAGGAAGGATTAGCAATTGATCCAGAGAGGGTCAAGCCATAAGAGCTCTACCATTGCCTAGCCACAAGAAAGCCCTTCGAGTTTCCCCGGGAAGGATAAACTTTGTTCGGAGGTTTGTCCCAGATTTTGCAGCCCTCACAAGCCCATCACCAAAATGTTAAGGAAAAGCATGGCTTTCAAATGGACTGGCAGAAGGCAAGGAGAGTTTTGAAGCAATCAAAGAAGCCATCTCCCAAGCACCCACTCTCATCAACCTGCACTTTTCCAAGGATTTCATCCTCTATGCATTTGGAGGTGATGACACTATTTCGCCATTCTGTACAAAGCAGAACAAAGATAATGATGAATAAACCGATTGCCTTCTTCACCAGAGCCTAGGTGACTCGCGAAGTGAGGTACTCTTTTATCAAAAGCATGTGCTTGCAAGTAATCGAAGCTTGAAGAAATTCAAGCATTTAGTCTCAAACAACAAGGTCCAGCTTGCTAGTCTCACATGTCAAGTTAAGGACTTCCTCCTCAACAAGGATTTGAATGAGAAAAGGGTAGGATGGATCACCCGTGTCATGGAGTATGACATTGAGATCAAGATCACCAAGCTGGTAAGAGGCAAAGGTTTGTGTGAGCAGCTCGCTTCCAAACAACCAGACAACCCAGAAGATGAAGAAGACGCTGTCCTGCTATTACAAGATGATCAAAAATAGAAAATGATGATGTGTCCACTCCTTGTTGGACTCATAATATGATACATTTCCTACAGACGGGCATGTGCCCTCTAGAAATGAGCAAAGCAAAAAGAAGGTACTTCAGATTACAAGCAGTTCCATATGTACTTGTTGATGGTGTTTTGTTTAAAAAAGACATCAACGGTGTTCTATTGAGATGCATCGGGACAGTCATTTTGAGAGGATCTTACACGAGTTCCATGATGGGGAGGCAGGAGGCCATTTCACCCCACGAGTAATGCACTCTCAAAATCATGAAAGTCAAGGTTACTATTGGCCTACCGTATTCAATGATTGCTACTCATGGGTTAAGAAATGCGAGAAATGTGCATTATTCACAGGGAAAGGAAGATTAGCAGCACTGCCCCTTCGTCCAATTTCAAAGATCATCCATTCATGCAATGGGGATTGACTTCACTGAGTCATCAATCCCACTTCGAGTCAAGGCCACAAGTGGATTCTTACAAATGGATGACTATTTCACCAAGTGGACCAAGCAAGAGCGCTCAAAGAGGCAAGTGAGTCTAACATACTAGATTTTTATGAAGAAATAGAACCAGTGTTCGTGTGCAGCGCCACCATCATATCGATAATGCATTAGCATTCATAGGTTCAAAATTACGTAATGGGTCATTCAAGAATGGAATCTATTTGAGCACCTCTTCAAATTATTACCCGCAGGGTAATGGACAGGCAGAGTCCACAAACAAGAATTTGCTAAAAATCATCAGAAGGACTCTGGATGAAAATCAAAGAACATGGCATACAAGGCTAAAATCAGCATTATGGGCTGACAGGATAACACCAAAGAGGTCTACAGGTAATTCTCCCTACAAGTTGGTCTATGGGAAGGAGGCAGTATTGCCTATATCATTAGAATTGCCAGCCTTGGAGCTCATGAAGCAGTTTGAGTTATCTGAGTTCGAACCAATGGAGGTCAGGTATGCAGAATTGATTGAATTAGAAGAAATCAGAGAACATGCAGTTCAGATGATTGAAAAGGATCAGGCCTTAGTAAAAAGATGGTTTGATAAGAGAGCAAGAGCAAGGACCTTCCAGGAAGGGGACCTAGTTCTCAAATGGGATGCAGATCGGGCAAAACCAGGAAGGCATTCCAAGTTTGATGCCATCTGGAGTGGTCCCTACATGGTCACGGGATGCAAAAATAGTAATGCCTTCCAATTGTCTGCATTGGATGGAAAGGAACTTCCGATTCCGGTTAACGGAACCTATCTTAAACATTGCTATTAAAAAAGAAAAGGTTTGCCCTTGTAAATATTAGTTTAGATTTTCATTCCTCTAAGTGCTTATGCACATTGTCCTGTGGTAGTTAGGTTTCTTTTTCCCTAAGTGCTTTGGCACAGGTTTTGCTGCTCTCAAAGTTGTTTTTTACGCTTCAGAGTGTCACCGAGAAGAAGTCAGCAGCGATGATCGTGCCTGCTTTCAGTGTCATTGCTTATGACTCTATGCCCAATGGATCGCTAAAAGGCCACTGATCTTCTACCTAGCAGGCAGGTGACCCCGCTGAGTCGTCAAAACTGTTGTCAAAATTTCACCCCCGGGGTAAATTTCGATAACATGCATCAGAGTTTTGCAGCCTGTGCAAGTAGATCAAACAGAAAAATCACAAAAATGGCTAAGTCCTAGTCCTTGGGACAGTAGGGACGTGTGGGACAGAAAGACGCGGATCGGCCGAAAAGCCTCCAGGCGGCCCGCTAAGCATTTGGGACAATCGGGCCAGAAGTACGCGGCGGGCGCGAGAAGCCGATCCGGCCGAAAGAGGAAAAGAAAATCGACTAACTGCTGAGAGGGACAGTTCGGGACAAGAGTACGCGAAGGACCCGAACCGGCCGGTTCGCCGAAATGGGAACAAATGGTCCGAAAGCAAATGGGACATTTGGGCCGCGAGTACGCGAACCGGCCGAACCGGGTGAAAAAGGTCAAGGCAGTCCGAAAAGCATTTGGGACATCTGGGACAAAAAGACCCGACTCACGGGCATTGGCCGAAATGAGGAAAAAATCAAACAAAGTGGGACAAGTGGGACAAAGGACATTTGGGAGACGCGAACCGGCCGGATCGGCCAAAATCAGCACAAGGAACACAAGGGACATCCGGACAAAGGGACGCGGTGGGTGCGAAGGAGCCGAAAGGGCCGAGAACCAACCAGATCACGACACGTGTCACAAGGAGAAAAAGGTCAAAAAGTCAAAGGGCGAAGTTTTCGAGCACTGATCCGAACCAATGGGATAGTGCCACGTGTCCCAGCTAGGGCCCACAAGGAAATTTCAAAAGATAGCCCACCGAGAGGTGGAGGAGAGAGAGTTGCTCAGCGAATCAGAGCCTACCACGTGTCGTCCAGGTGGCGAAGCATGGGAAAATATTTCAAAATCCGTCTTGGTCTGTTCCGTGCCCTAAATCTTCAGATCGTCATATCTTTTGATCCAGAGCTCGATTTGCACGTTCCTTATATCAACGGAAAGCTTGTGAGATTCTCTACACGATTCCAGGGTCAATCTTGCATTTTGGTTCAGTTTGGAGAGAGAAAATCAAGAAACACCTCTGGCGCGAAATAACAAGCAGAAGTAATGCTTCAACTAACAACTTTAATGCAGCAGACAGTTCGCACGCTTCTGTTAGGCAGCCCGCCGTTTTGCCAGGATCCGCCGCTTCTGCCATGATGAGATGAATTGAATGCAACCTGGAGGTGGTTGGGGTAGATTTGGTTTTCCCTTCTCTCTTTCCTCTCTCATTCTTTCTATATATTGTAAAGAGGAGCTTCTTTTCAAGGTCGAACATTTTTCTGTTTTGCCTCTCCCTTCTTCTCCTCAGGTGAATTTGTGGAATTCAAACCTCTCATTTGAACTGTAATACTATTCTACCTCATGGCATTCTGTAGTGTATTGTATCAATCTTTGGAGCAAATAATGCATGTCTGTGGATGATTCTCAGCCCTCTCTGTGTTCTTTTTTGCATCCTCCTGGTCTTTCACTAGTTTTTTTCATCTCGTGCATGATCTTATATCACATTCAAATGGTCTCGTGTTTACCGGCAAAATAGGTGTTCTTCATTCCTGCATCACCTCTATTAGCTTAGATTTATTTTATGCATTTTCTTACCTTGTCTCCTTGCAGATTAGATTAGGTTTTGAGAAAACCTCTGCATATTTCGTGTGCATCCGAATGAGGAATAGGAACCAGCCTTCTCTAGAGAATCCTTTCTCATTTTTTCAAGTCCCACACTTGGAGAAAGGATTCAATGTTATGCAATCACACTCGATGCCAAGTGATCAACCTAGAAACTTGATCTCGCATCCAGGGGTGTGCTGTGATTTTACATCAACATAGGTACCTCGGAGGATCATATTTGAGCCTTATAACATTTCTAAATTCTCTGTCCTTGAAGAAAGATTCATTTCCGGGCTCAAATGGTGATTTTCCTACATTTTACGATTTGACGGGTGTATTTTTCTTGGTCAAATTTACATCTTAGCATCAATGGAAATGTGGCCATTTTTGGTTAGATGCAACTCGGTGGGGCGCTTAAAAACTCTAATGTTTCAACCCAAAACTTGTCCACGTGGAGGAACGACGCTCATTTGAAAATTCACCTTTTGGTTTGGCCTTAGAGTTGTGTCGGGGGACACGTGGAGGTTTCTACTGCTTTTCCTAGACTTAGACAAATTTTTCATGCAACTAGTATAGTTTTGGCGGACCATGGACACGTGGAGGGCTAGCGCTCATTTGAGGATCCGCCTTAGGGTCCCACCTTAATAATTGTGATAGGGAGACATGTGGAGGATTTCAATAGCTCCGCTTTGTACTTAAACTTTTCAAAGCAATTTTCTAAGGCTCTGGGACACGTGGTGAGCCCACGCTTGTTCAGGGTCTCCACTCTTGGGCACCATCTCGAAGTTATGCCATGAAGACACATGGAGGCTTCCACCTAGGTCTTCCCATACTTAGACTTTTCAAGCAACTTTATAAAGGCCCGAGACACGTGGAGGGACCGCGCTTCTTTGGGGATCGACCCCTAAGTTTTATTTTGAAGAAGCGCCATGAGGAAACTTGGAGGCTTCTACTTACTCTTCCCTTTGCTTGGAATTTTCAATGGCCAAAGGAAACTGTCTCAAACCCTAGACACATGACACCTTCCACTGAACCTTCAACTTTTTTAACAAACTCTACCAAACTGAGACACGTGTTGAGCCTGCGCTTGTTTGGGGTCTCTACTTTGGGGACCATCTCAAAATGCGCCATTGAGACACGTGGAGGCTTCCACTAGATCCTTTTTACACTGAGAATTTTCAAAGGCCAAAAGGCATTTTTCTTAGGCCTAGGGTACATGGAAGGCTCACACTTGTTTGGACTTTCCTTTGTGTTTCTCCTTTGTAGTTGCACCAAGGAAACACGTGGACGACTATGATATAAAGTGGAAAAGGGGAAGAATCAATGGTTGTTGTGTATTTCACTTGTTTTTTCTCCATTTTTGCTCCAAGAATCCTGAGACGCGAATACACACTATTTTTCATCTTTCTTTGATGAAATTCATTGTCGTCTTTATCTGTAAAGTGCCATTTGATGGATTTAGAACTTAATTTGTGAGTCCAAGGATTGTTAAGGTCAATATTTTGAAGTTGGAATTTCTCAGCACTTGAAAAAATGGGAATTACTAGAGGAGATGGATGCGGGTAGAATTGTAGAGGAAAGAGAGGGAAAAGGGATGAAATGATGAAAGTGTAGGCGTAAAAGATGAAAAAGGTGTTACCTTGAGAGTGAAAAGGATTACCTGTCATATCCAACTTGTGTAGAGTCTCTCGAAAAATGATTAAAAGGGGGATTTATCACATAACATAATCAGAATGATTAGAAGGATTACCAAAAAGTTGTGGCATGGCATCCTAGTCATTAGTCGAGGGCCCAAGAAATGTGATCAATTCACAATTGGTCCACCTGGCAGTTTTCGGATTTGAATTTTTAAAATGTTGCTTTCTGAAGAAAATTGTTAACAAGCAAAGGTCCCTCGAATATTCTTTCTTTTTTGGGGGGAAAATTGAGTGAGTAAAATGTATAAATGTAATGAGAATACTCTTGCAAATGGTTGAGTTTGAATTCCTAAGAGAAAATTTGAGAAAGCCATATTTCGAGAGAGAAACTGCCGAGATACCTATTAATTTCCTTTGTGTTAGATTTTCTATCATGTCAAGTTGGTTATAGATGTATAGCCATTGACAAGCACTGGAGATTTCTCTGAAGCTTTCCCCTACTGATGAATTTAAGCAATTTTGAAATTAATTTGTGTCCAATCTCTAGTAATTTGTGTCTGCTTTGTTTCAAAATGTTTCTAAATAGTTTCTTTCATTCCTATTGCAATCTTACATTGAAATATTTGTGAAATCACACAGATCTCATCCCTGTGATAGTTTAATGGTATTTGCAATTTCATTTCAAGAAGATCCTTCATCTTGGATGAGATAAACAAATTTAAAATCAATTCACTATCATTTGTTGATAAAGATTGTCTGTAAGTCTTTGGGTGTACCTTAGGTGTGATTGATCAGAGACTTTGGTGTTTAATTGAGTCTTTCAATTCAAGCCTTTGTGTTAGAGTCTCAAAGATTATGTGAAAACGTGTTGATATGGGCCTCCATTGAAGCACACCTTTTGGTTGAAGGAACATCTTAACTATTCTGAAGTATTCTGTTGTTGAGTTGTTCATTGTTGTGAAGTCCCTTCGAAGATCTGGTATAATCAACTTTATCCTACTTCATCTCCCACCAAAATCATTCAAAACCATGATCCATCCTGAACTACCCCTATTTTCCCTGTATATCAACAAAGGAAAAAAATCTACTTACTAAAATATGTAGAACACTCAAGATTTCTTAATGTCTTTAGTAACCTTAGCCTTGTGTTGAAAGTATCTCCATCGTTTAGAAGTGACAACTCTTAAGAGTTAAATTATGGAGTATTGACCATATTTTCCCAAGGTTTTCTTCATAAATTTATCCAAAGAAGGATATCTCCATCTCCTTCATCAAACAAAGGTTACACTAAGGGTCCTCTCACCCTGGTCAAAGAGGCACGACCTAAAGTAGTGAGGACAAGTCAAATCCTCTTAAAGGTGCTATCCATCTCTCCACAAACTGAGTAACAAAGGGCCAATTAGATCTCATCCCCAACTACAAAATGACACACACTATGATCTATCTACCTCTAAGCTCCATGTCCAATTTGTGTTGTTTCTCAAAGCTTGAAAAGGAGAACAAATTTGGATACCAACACTCGTGGCACCATTTCTGGGAATCTTTGAAGTATTTGAACAAAGGTGTACACGTATAGCCCTGTAATGCTTTTTACAGATTTTAAAGTGTAAATACATTGCTGAAACATCATTATCTATTCAGATCTATAAGAATTGTTCAAAGTTGTGAGTTCTAAGTGTAATATTTCTAGCTTATATAGTTATTGCACTAAATTTGTATCATCATTGATAAATTTGGGTAAAAGAAGAGTAGATCTTGTAAGCTTTGCATGAATCTAGTATTGACAAGACATTTGATAGGTATTTCATAGTGCATTTGCACAAACTAAGGTGAAAATCCTTAGTGGTGACTCTGTGTTGTTTAAATTCTTTATAAATACTAGTGTCTTAACATATATCAAGTAAGATTTGTCACTGATATCTGCAAAGCTGGAAGGAAGAATATTTTCTTCACCAGGACCCTAGTAGAAGGTTGTTTCAAGAGTTGGGAAAGTCTAATTCAGAAGGAAGAAGAATTTGGAAGGTTGTTGGAGATCAAACATCAAGAAAAGAGATCTCCATTGGTGAAACTGATCAGCCTATGATTGAAGATTGCAATACTTCCTCAAGTGATTTTGAATCAGGTAGTCTCTTTGTAAATCCAAATTCTCCAACTGAGAGGGTCCTTCTTGTATTTGAAATATTTACATCTCATTATGTCCCTATATTTCCAAATCTAATAGAGTTTTTCCAAGAAACAGAGCCTTTAGAGGGAACATCCATTCTTGAAAATTACATCCTTGTACCACACATAGACCCCCTCTCCCTCATCATTTTGTTTCTCCTGTAAGATCACCTCCTCAAAATAATATGGCTCAGCCTCCACCTAAACCTCCATTTGTTGTTAATAATTTTGGTCCCATCAATTTTAGAGGTATGGTTGGCTATCCAAATGCTATGCCATAAGATGTAAGAAATAGATTACCTAAGTTTCAAGGAAATAATGCAATCACTGGTGATCAAAACTTGAAGCTCTTTGTTAATATGATGGAGGACTTTGAAATAGAATTTGAGGATGTATACATTAAATTATTTATCCATACTTTAGAAGAAGATGCAAGGGGACTTGGTATAAATATTTGCCAAATAATTCCATTGATTCTTGGATAGAGATGAAGAATGATTTTAGAATGTAGTATGGTGATAAAACAAACCCTAGGTTTCTTTTATCAAAGTTTGAAAATATAAAAAAGAATCCTAATGAATTAGTGCATGATTTCAATACTAGATTTAACAAAACATTGAGAAGACTTCCTATTAATTTGAGGCCATGTGATGAATCATGTCTGATAAAGTATTTAGATGCATTTGATAAGAAAGTTGCTTACTATTTGAGGGATAAGAACCCTTAGGACTTTGAGGCAGGCCTTTACCATGGCTCTGCAAATTGAGAACAACATTAAAGTAGTTGGAAAACCTCCTAAGAGGGAGGGTGTTAAACTGATCAACCTTGAGAAGCCTCAATCAAGTAAGGTTGTGGATCTTGAGGAAGTTTTAAGGACTTTGGCCAGGCTATCAAAGAAATCTCTTACAAGTTAGCCAGGGAAGAGAAAGGAATTAGACAAGGTTCTCAGGGTCAACATAGGCAAAAAGGACAAGAAAGACTTGCAAATCATCCTAGAAATGATTAGAGGTCTGATGATAGAGGTAAAGGACCCATGGGAGCTAGACAACCCCAAGCTAGGGAAAATAGAGTAGTGCCTGATCCTCTAAATGCTAGAGTTGTTGTTGTTGAAGAGACAAATCAAATGGATTGGTGTGACAAATTCTTCTTACCCCACCCGCCATGTGAAATAGATCAGCAAGTTGAAGAAGCTGATGATGATGACAACACTTGATGATGATGCATGCATGGTGGACTGCTCTACAAGCTCACAACAAGGAGAAACTTCAACTGAGGTAATAAGTGCAAGAACTGTTGTAAGTTTTGGGACTGCATTCACTGTACCTCTTCTTCCTCCCTCTCATGCTTTAGAAATAGATATGGTACAAGCATTTGAACTTCCTAATAATGATTTTGAGTACCTAAGAGCTCTAATGATTAAGAAGTATGATGGAGGAATCCCATCAGAAGAGGATAGACAATTGCTAATAATGAATGTTGTTGTGGCCCAAGAAAAAGAGTATAACACAAGAAGTAAAGCTATCAAAGGGGCATGGCCTCAAGCCAAACCAAAGACCCCAGTTCTCACTAATGTCCCAAAAGAGGCTCCAAAGAAAGATGCATATGAAAAGGCCTTATTGTCTCAAGTAGAACTAGTGTTCCCACCCATGCCCAAAATGTTAAAAACCTTGTGCCATCTGATGAGTTTTTCAACCTTTCTCCAAATGCTACTTTGCCCAAATACATTCCCTATGACATTTCCCAAGTCTTGAGTCAGATCAAGATTTCTGTCCCAATTGTTGAACTGCTTAGGATTCTTGAGCACAAGAAGAGGGCTTTTGAGTATTTGGGATTGGAGGAAGATAGGAGTGCCCAAGGTAAAAATATAAATAATGTAAATACTCCTCCTTCAACCATTACAGACCTAGAAAACCACCAACATTGAGGAGATAGGTGAACCACCTGAATTTACTTGGGGACATCTTTAGTTGAGTCTCAATTAAATGTTGATCCATTTTTTACAACACTGATTATTAAAGACAGACTGCGCATAATTGTATGTTTGACTCTAGAGCATCATGCAATGTTATGCCTCTAGAAGTCATGAATGAATTGAACATTAAAGTGACAACAACTTATGGCAAGTGTACTACAATGGATTCTAGAGAGGTCCAATTATAGGGTGTGTGAAAGGTTTGGTGGTACAACTTACAACTTATCCGGGTAAGAACCTGAAACTTGATGTTGTCATTGTTGATTGCCCTACCAAATGGGGCATGTTGTTATCAAGAAAGTGGGCTGCAAGTGTTGGTGGAAGTGTTCAAATGGATATGTCTTTTTCCACCATTCCAATTGAAGGCAACCTTGTAAAGTCAGTATGGAGAGAAGAAAATGTTGCACCTCATTGAAGATCCAAATAATGCTTCTTATGAAGTGTTATATGCTGATGTAGATGCTGATAAATTTGTTGGGTTTGTTGATGGAAAAGAGCATAAGATTGATCAATGTAAATGTCTTGAACAAGTGGGTTTACCTTGGACCTTGTTATTTGATGGAGCTTGTTCCAAGTTTAGAAATGGTGTTGGCATTGTTCTAATTTCTCCAGGCCAAGAAGAGTTTGTATTTTATTTCAAACTTAACTTTGAATGCACTAACAACATTTGCTAAATATGAAGCATTGTTATTAGGCTTGAGAATTGCATGGAAATATGGTATAAAGGATATCATTTTCAAAGGGGATTCATAATTGATTGTCAAGAAAATTAGAAAACTGTATGCTACTAAAAATCAGAGAATGAAACAATACAAGCATGCAGTCTAGGGATTTGATTGAAATGTTTGACTCTTTTAATATTGTGCACCATGATAGAAAGTTTAATGTTGTTGTAGAAAAGTTAGCAATGCTAGGATCTAGATTTGGGAATTGTACAGTGTCTCCATTTTGTGAGTATGATGTTGAAATACTAACAAGGCCATATGTCCTTGATAACATTAAAAATTGGCAAGTGTTTGATGATGATGCCTAGGTGAAATGGTTTCTACAGAACCAAGGTGAGTTTGCTGACCAAAATATAGATTGGGAACCAATGGTGTGTGTTGCTGAAGGAAAGGAAACTTTATTTGGCAAAGACATCATCCAACTGAAGACAAACACAATTCCTAGAGGTTTGGTGGCTCTTGAGTCAAACTTTGATAATGCTGATTGCATTATTAAAAGGAAGTATGTTGGTTTCAAGAGATGTGGAAGAGCATGACCTGGCACAAAGGAAAAACCATGTAAAATCATGGTTAGGAAGCAATCTCAGCAAGGAAGAGAAGTAGTCCTATATTCAATTGCTGAAGAAATATCAAGACTGCTTAGCTTGGTCTTACTCTGAGTTGAAGGCATACATGAAGATTTTTCCAACATGAGATTCCTCTTGAATCTAATGCCAAGCCTTTTAGGAAAAAATAGAGGCCCATCAATCCACTCCTTTCTTTAAAGATGTAAGAAGAACTGAAGAAGTTGAGGGATGGAGGGATCATTCAACCCACAAGGTACTCATCTTGGGTTGTAAACCTAGTGCATGTTAGAAAAAAGAATGGTGATATAAGGTTGTGCGTAGACTTTAGGAACCTGAACAAAGCATCATTGAAAGATAATTACCCTCTACCAAACATGGAGAATATGCTACAATTGGTAACTTGTTCTGAAATGTTATCCACTTTGGATGGTTTCTTTGATATAATCAAGTTGTTGTGAAGGAGTCGAAAGAATAAATACTATCTTTACCACTCCTTGGGAACTTATGTCTATGTCAGATGCCTTTTGGCTTAATGAATGCTTGGAGAAACTTTCCAAAGAGAAATGGATGTAGAATTTTGTGGTTATATCAATGAATTTATTTATGTTTATCAAGATGATGTAACTGTGTTTTCCAAAAAGAAATGATCACTTGCAACACTTGGAGAGAATGCTAATAAGGTGTAGAGAGTATGTCATATCATTGAATCCTAAGAAGTGCCACTTTGGAGTGCAAAAGGCAAAGTTGTTTGGTCACATTATATCAAAAGAAGGGGTCATGATTGATCTAGAGAGAGGGAGACCATCAGAAAGGTTCCATTTCCAAGAACTAAGAAGGGAATTCAATCCTTCTTTGAAAAAAAATTTATCAAAAGATTTGTGTCTAACTTTGCTTGAGCTAACCATCCCCATTACTAGTATGCTGAAGAAGGACCAAGTTATCAAATGGGAAGAAGTTTCCATTCAAGCTTTCAATGGGATCAAAGAAGCACTAAAGCATGCCCTGTTTTGGAAGCTCCAAATTACAAGAAGCCTTTTCAAGTGTTTTCTTTTGCTTTAGAAAACACCATTGCATCTTTTTTTATGCAGAAGGATGATGAAGGGGTTGAGAGACCAATTGCCTTTTTCAGTAAGGCATTGTAGGGAGCTGAGTTGAAGTACACCATCATGGAGAAGCAAGCATTTTCCTTGGTGAAAGCAAAAAAGGTTTTCAGACCCTACATATTGAGCTCTAAAGTTGTTGCTTATGTTCCCCACACCATGGTGAAAGACATCTTATCAGAGATGGAGGTCTCAAGCAAAAGATGTAGATGGGTAAACAAGTTGTAGGAATATGACATGGATATCCAAACCACGAAATTGGTAAGAGGTTTGGGCCTAGCTAAGATTATGGCTGAGAGAAACTTGCAAACTATTGAGGTGAATGAAGTAGAAGGAGAAAGGGTGGATGTCCTTGAAAAGTTGGTAAGTCTAAATGGTACAAAGATATAATATTTTATCTTAGACATCTATGCTTCCCTGAACATTTGAGTAAAAATTAGAAAAGAGCTCTTAAGTTAGCCTCTCAAAAATATGTCATTACTGATTTTGGGTTAGCTTGGAAGAACCCCGAGGGAGTGCTCTTGAGATGCATTACTGAAGATGAGGCCCCCAAAATAATTGTTGATATCCATGGAGGAGTCTATGGGGAAATTTTGCTGGAAGAGTTACAACACATAAAATCTTGAGGGCTGGTTATTGGTGGCCAACTCTCTTCAAGGATACAACTCTATTGGTTAGGAAATGTGAAAGTTGTCAACATTTTTATGGAAGAATGAAAGCTTTAGGCTCCCTTCCTTTGCAGCATGTGTTAGTTGAAGCCCCATTTAGACAATGGGGAATGGATTTCATTGGGGAAATTTCTGATCCTTCCAGTGCTGGTCATAAATGGATTCTTGTAGCCATTGATTATTTCACTAAGTGGGTGGAAGCAATCCCCACCAAGAAGGCAACACACCAAGTTATCATGGACTTCATGCTAAATCAAATCATATGCAGATTTGGAGTGCCAATTAAGATTGTTGTTGATAATGCCATGAGTTTCAGAGCCAAACCTTTGGTGGCAATGTGCAAAGAGTATGGAATCAATCTGACATATGCTTCTAACTACATTCCCAAGGAAATGGAAAAGTGAGTCCAATAATAAAAACTTATTGAAGATCATTAGAAGAACCTTGGAGCTGAACAAAAAGAAGTGGGGTGAGCAACTGAAGTTTGCTGTTTGGGCTGATAGAATCACCATCAAAAGAACTACTGGTAAGAGCCCATTTGAGTTGGTATTTGGAACTCAAGATTTTCTTCCCCTTCATTTGCAATTATCTTCATTTTAGTTTGTTCAACAATTAAAGATCAAGAAGTTAGTCCATAAGATGCTCAGATCAATCAATTATTGAGTTGGATGAAGAAAGAAGGGCATCCCATCAGCAACATGTGAAGTTCAAAGAAAATTTGAAGAAGTTATTTGACAAGAAGGTGACTCTAAGAGCTTTCAGCATTAGGGATCTTGTGCTTTTATGGGATAATAGACATGAAGATAAGGGCAAAACATGGTAAATTTGATGCATTGTGGATGGGCCCTTATTCAATTGATATTTGAATTGGTGAAAATACCTTCTTCCTAAAAGACTTAGATGGGGAACTACTTGAATTTCCTGTTAATGATAGGCATTTGAAACATTTCCTTGATTGATTTCTTAGAATCAAGGTATACTCCATTTGTATAGTGTATAGTTCTTTGTTTTCATTCTATTTTGTGTTTTTGTTCATTTTGGTCCTTGGTGACCTAGTTTTGCTAGTTTCTCGGTTCATTTTTTGGAGGATGGTTATGGTTTCTCTACTCTGCAAGCTTATTCTTTGACTCCATTTCCCAATGGTCTATTTTTGGCACTTGGTCTACTATTTGTTCTTGTGACACTCACAGGGAGTGCCCATCCCCGAGTCGAGCCGATGTTGGTGCTCAAATTAGTTTTGCCTAGTTTGTCCTTGAAGTTCTCTAGTTTTGGGCTCTATCATGTTTTCTATCTCCCTATATTGATGCTTGAAGAATCTTTCCTCCATTTGGTTGCCATGATCAATCCATTCCTTGGTCAAGGATCACTTAAAAGTATAAAATTTTTTTTTTGTTCCTCTGTCCATATGAAAGAGTCTATAACTTGGGCGTAAAACTCAGGTTTTTCCTTTCCTTCCATTTTCCACAATCACGTTTTGTTGTCCCTGTATATTTTTGTCCCAAATACCTATGGAAATGTGATTGGATGTAGCTCAGAGGATCATATTTGAGCCTTATAAAATTTCCAAATTCTCTGTCCTTGAAGAAAGATTCATTTCCGGCTCAAATGGTGATTTTCCTGCATTTTACGGTTTGACAGGTGTATTTTCCTAGTCAAATTTACATCTTAGCATCAATGGAAACGTGGCCCTTTTTGGTTGGATGCGGCTCGGATGGGGCACTTTAAAAACTCTAAGGCTCGCTTCAACCCAAAAATTGTCCACGTGGAGGAACAATGCTCATTTGAAAATTCACCTTTTGGTTTGGCCTTAGAGTTACGCTGGGGGACACGTGGAGGTTTCCACTACTTTTCCTAGACTTAGACAAATTTTTCATGCAATTGGTATAGTTTTGGTGGACCATGGACACATGGAGGGCTGGCACTCATTTGAGGATCCACCTCAGGGTCCCACCTTAACAATTACGACAGGGAGACATGTGGAGGATTCCACCGCTCCGCTTTGTACTTAAACTTTTCAAAGTAATTTTCTAAGGCCTAGGACATGTGGTGAGCCCATGCTTGTTCAAGGTCTCTCGCTCTTGGGCACCATCTCAAAGTTGTGCCATGAAGACACGTGGAGGCTTCCGCTGGGTCTTCTCATACTTAGAATTTTCAAGAAACTTTCTAAAGGCCTGGGACACGTAGGGATCATGCTTGTTTGGGGATTGGCCCTAAGTCTTATTTTGAAGAAGTTCTAGAGGAAACTTGGAGGATTATGCACTCACTCTTCCTTTACTTGGAATTTTCAACATCCAAAGGAAACTGCCTTGGACCCTAGACACATGGCACCTTCTCATTGAACCTTCAACTTTTTTAACAAACTATGCCAAACTGAGACACGTGTTGAGCCCGCACTTGTTTGGGGTCTCTTTTTTTGGGGACCATCTCAAAATGCGCCATTGAGACACGTGGAGGCTTCCGCTGGATCCTTTTACACTGAGACTTTTCAAAGGCCAAAAACATTTTTCTTGGGCCTAGGGTATGTGGAAGGCTCGCGCTTGTTTGGGACTTGCCTCTGTGTTTCTCCTTTGTAGTTGCACCAAGGAAACACATGGATGACTATGATATAAAGTGGAAAATGGGTAGAATCAATTGTTTGCTGTGCATTTCACTTGTTTTTGCCATTTTTTCTCCAAGATTCCTAGAGACGTGAATACACACTATTTTTCATCATTCTTTGATGAAATTCCTTGTCGTCTCTCTGTCTGATAAAGTGTCATTTGATGGATTCAGAACTTAATTTGTGAGTCCAAGGATTGTTAAGGTCAATATTTTGAAGTTGGAATTGCTCAAGCACTTGCAAAAATGGGAATTACCAGAGGAGATGGATGCGGGGTAGAATTATAGAGGAAAGAGAGGGAAAAGGGATGAAATGATGAAAGTGCAGCAAAAAGATGAAAAAGGTGTTGCCTCGAGAGCGAAAAGGATTACCTGTCATATCCAGCTATGTAAAGTCTCTAGAAAATGATTAAAAGGGGGATTTATCACATAACAAAATCAAAATGATTAGAAGGATTGCCAAAAAGTTGTGGCATGACATCCTAGTCATTAGTCGAGGGCCCAAGAAATGTGATCAGTTCACAATTGGTCCACCTGTAGCTTTCGGATCTGAATTTTTTAAAATGTCACTTTCTGAAGCAAATGGTTAACAAGTAAAGGTCCCTCAAATATTATTTCTTTTTTGGGGGAAAATTGAGTGAGTAAAATGTATAAATGCAATGAGAACACTCTTGCAAAGGGTCAGAGTTTGAATTCCTAAGAGAAAATTTGAGAAAGCCGTATTCGAGAAACCAAAGTTGAGATACTGGTTAATTTCCTTTGTGTTAGATTTTGTATCATGTCAAGTTAGTTACATATGTATAGCCATTGATGAGCACCGAGATTTCTCTAAATCTTTCCCCTACCGATGAATTTAGGCAATTTTTAAATTAATTTGTGTCCAAACTCTAGTAATTTGTGTCTCGCTTTGTTTCAAAATGTCTCAAAATAATTTCTTTCATTCCTATTGCAATATTACATTGAAATATTTGTGAAATCATACAAGATCTCATCCCTATGATAGTTTAATGGTATTTGCAATTTCATTTCAAGAAGAGCCTTCATCTTGGATGAGATAAACAAATTTAAAATCAATTCATTGTCATTTGTTGATAAAGATTGTTCGTAAGTCTTTGGGTGTACCTTTGGCATGATTGATCAGAGAATTTGGTGTTTAATTGAGTCTTTCAATTTGAGCCTTCATGTTAGAGTCTCAAATTTTATGTGAAAACATGCTGATCTGGGCATCCATTGAAGCACACCTTCTTGTTTAAGGAATGTCTTAACTGCTTCCAAAGTATTTAGTTGTTGAGTTGTTCATTGTTTTGAAGTCCCTTCAAGATATGGTATAATCAACTTTATCCTTCTTTAGCTCCCACCAAAATAATTCAAAACTATTGATCCATTCTCGAACTACCCTGTTTTGACTTGTATGTCAACAAAGGAACAAAATCTACTTACTAAAATATGTAGAACACTCAAGATTTCTTAATGTCTTCAATAACCTTAGCCTTGTGTTGAAAGTATCTCCATTGTTTAGAAGTGACAACTCTTAAGAGTTAAATTATGGAGTATTGACCATATTTTCCCAAGGTTTTCTTCATAAAATTTGTCCAAAAGAAGGATATCTCCATCTCCTTCATCAAACAGAGGTTACACTAAGGGTCCTCTCACCTGGTCGAAGAGGCATGACCTAAAGTAGTGAGGACAGGTCAAATCCTCTTAAAGGTGCTATCCATCTCTCCACAAATCTGAGTAACAAAGGGTCAGTTAGATCTCATCCCCAACTACAAAACGACACACACTATGATCTATATGCCTCTAAGATCCATGTCCAATCTGTGTTGCTGCTTGGATTGAAAGGGAGAACAAATTTGGATACCAATAGAATCCATCTTTAAAAGAATAGATTTTACACCCTGCAACGCCTTCTAATATCTCCTCTATGAAAGGTGTAGGAAAGGGATCAATCACACATGAAACATTTAGTTCTTTGTAATCCATACAAATCCTAATCTGACCATATTTATTTATACTGATAACCATGGGGCTAACCCACTCCGATTTTTCTAGGGTTTGATGATGCCAAACTTCAACATCTTGTCAATTTATTCTTTAACTTTTACGTATAGGTTAGGGTTCATCCTGTAGGGTCTCTTCTTGACCGGGTGTGCACCTTCCTTAAGATTTATCTTCATCTCTCCTAATGATTCATGCACTCCTTTTAATTCATGGTAGCCCCTAGGAAATAAGTCTTGAAAATCACAGAGAAACTCCACTATCTTTGTCACTTCAGATTCAGACCAATAATCTCTAATTATTGCCTCTTTAGGTTCAACATCTATACCAATATTCACTTTCTTTTTCCTCATAGGTTCATGATAGGCATGCATGTTGTTATCCACACTATCCAAAACCTTGTGCGTACCTATTGAATGATATATATCTAGATTTTATACTTCTTCATCATCCACTATGTAGACCATCTTTCCTTTTTCTTTCTCAAAGCAAGCATGCTTAAGTAGTGTGGCATCTATCTCTGCTTCTTCATCAAAGTGTGCTCTTGAGTCATTCTCATCAAATAAATCCTTGAATGAGTTCTTCCACCTTTGCACTATCTCCCATAGTTAAACACTTTATAACCCTTAATGCCTCTTCTACGGAGGTTCAAGTAGAGAAGTAGTCAAAAGTTTGGACCATACCTATAATCAAATCCTTTCAATTTCTAGTTTCTCTATGTAGCTCCACATATACATACCAAGTGTGTGCGCAACCTTGTAAAGTGGGATAAAGTTTGTGTACCCATAGTGAAGGAGGTAAAGCTTCTGCCCCTCTTGTCTAGATCCTTTGACACACTAATGAATGTGGTGCTGAATAGGTTGATTACCATGATAATTATAGATTTGAGTAGGTGCATTACTCCTAGAAAAATGAGTTGTAAGAGCAATCCTGACTTCATTCCATTCTACAAGATTATCCATGTGAACCACCCACTAATGTGCTACTATCCCATGCGGGGTATATGTCAACATATATCTTATTTCCAATTGGTCTATCCAATGTTCCTCCATAGCACGTAGGAATACCGTAGTGTCTCCTTCTCTAGTGTATCGAGGTACAGAGATGTTACCTATCCTCCTGATGCAACGAGGTTTGATTTTCTATGTAAATGCACTTCTTACTTCATGCCCAACCATCTCATAAGTACCATGAGCCCAATTATCAAAATAAATACTTGTAGTATCACTAATAGACTTCACATCTTCCCACTGAAGGATTCCTTACTTAGATTTCTTGAGTACTTTTAGGTCTGAATGATGCATACATAAATCCTATTAAGATCTTTCTCACACAAAGGATCAACATAGGGTGAAAATTTCCCATCTGTTAAAGGGATAACAACTCTTTCCTCCTTGTTCTCAAAATTGATATATCCCTGTTGAACTAAATATCAACATTATTTACGTAATGTCAAGGGTGCCCAAGCAGAGCTAGGAAACCTGTCTATACTCGCAAGCGCTAACACCTAAAAATCCCCACTGAACTTGGTCCCTTGTATAATAATGGATGCATCTTTTAAAACTATGATAGGAGTGGCCTTAGTTCAATTAGCCATAAACAATACATTAGAAGATGGCTACAATGAAGGTCTCCCCATCTATACCCATGCATCTAAAGTAAGCACATTTACTTCCACACTGTGTTAATCAATATATTACTCAAGATACATCCATCAACAACAACATTAAGAGTGATCTCCTTGTCATAATATAAGGCATGGGGGAAGATTTGTATACAAGATCTGATGCCCATTCTCAGTATTCACACATAGAGTGTTTCCCTTTAGCCAACTCCCTAGTAATGGAATAATATTCTCCTGGTGCAACATTCTACATACCTCCTTCAAGTCATCAATATCTGACTGGACCGTCTCTAGCTGCCTTCTTCTATTCCATCTTCTCGTGATTTCTCCTTTAAACACTGTATTTCCCCTTGAAGGTCTCTGAGTACTTCCATGGTCTCTTGATAAACCTCCTTCTAGTGCATAGGATCTAGATACCTTGCATGTAAAACTTCCTCCTTAGTGATGGTAGGCTTCTACTATAACACCTCTCTAGCGCACACAACTTCAATGCGTGTAGTGATATTCACAGGCAATACCTAGAGTTTTGGTACTAACTTTGGCATCCACTGATTTTCCACAGTGTGTTATATCCTAACCATCCTTGCACCTTTGTTCTCTTGTTTATGTTACTTGCTAAGATGCTCATATAGATCTAGGCATTCCTCATAGCTATGATTCTTCCCACAAAAAGAACATGTAATATTCTAGGACATTCACGCCTCTAGTGGTCAGGTGATCCGCATGTAAATCATGTTCCGTGAGGGAATTCACTTTTTCCACCACCACGGCCTCAACCTCCAAATCCACCACAGTATCCTCGACCTCTGCCACATCCTCCTTCATAGCACCCCTCATTCCGATCATAGTGTGCTTGATTATGATTCCAATCCTGGTGCTCACCTTTACCCTTAGAGTTATCTAATACTCCTGTCTGTCGCACACCAATATCTATAACATCATGGATCTGACCAATTAACATGTAGTCTTCTGTATTGTGAGTTGTGGACTAGAAAATATTACAATAATAAGATACATTCTTCCTTATCACGTGTTGTAATAATGGGCAAATACTAGACACCATGGTTCAGGTGACATATCTCATAGTCTAGCAATAATGAACATACTATTCTATGGGGAAAACTATCTTTGGTGTGCCCCTCCACTTCATAGTCTATACAAAAATCCCAGGAATGTATCATGGGATGAATTATTCGATAGTTTCTCCAACTATTTTGCCATAGCTATAATCTATGCTTCCAAGAATGGGCTGACTCTAGTGTATATACTCCCGAATGCCTCGGTGTGTAAAGCTGCTTCAAGTTCTTTGCATGGATCAATCTATGCCTTATGTGACAGTTCCCTTCTAAAATGTGTGATTAGAATTCCAAAAACCATTGTGCATGTTGGCTTGCGTGAATATCATAATAAAGTTTAGATACGAGTGTTTTGAAATGGGAATCATAATCCCGAATACTTTTAGTAGTGCCTTGTTTAATATCTTTGAGTGCACTTATACTATTCTAGCTCAAATTCAGGGATATAAAACTCTTTAAGGAATGCATCTTTGAATGCTGCATAATCTATGCAAGTTTTATCAGGTTCAAACTTCTTGTATAACCTATGTGGGTGTCCCTATAATGTAGTTGCAAATTGACTTGCCTTGCACTCAGAAGCCGTGATTCCTTTTATGCGCCACAATATCTCACACATGTACACATGTTTAGAAACATCTTCTATTCCCCTATACTCTAGAAGATGAAGAGACATCTCCATGTAAATATTCTAGGGTTGGTGCAGACCACCCCACCTAATCCAGAACCTCCCATGGTTCCTCTACCTCCAGAACCACCAGATCCACAAAAACTAGAGCCACCTACACCCCCTGATCCTCCACCTATAGCCATAAGTGGAATAGAAGATGCACTTCCCTATGTCCCAATAGTAGTATTGTACTGAAATACTATAGTATGTGTGGTGGTACTACTCCCAGAAGTGAGCCCCAAATTAAGTGCACTCGAATTCTATGTAGATGATGCACCTGAAAAGGTACCTCCAAACAACAACGAAGATGTTTTCCCTTCCATAGATGTACTTGCCATGTGACTTACTCCTGCTTCAGTACTGCCCAAATTAGCTTGCTAACTATTGGATGTACTAGGTACTGGGAAACCAAGTGCGAGGGCTAGGTTTCAAGGTAGTTCAAATGGGAACCTACGGCTCAGCTCATCTCTACTTGACACGCTCATATGTGAGGCCAAGGAGGGTTCCTATCATGCTTTCCCAAATGGGGGAGTTCCTGATGCTATGTCTCCACACCTTTTGTGTGAGCTCCATATCCTTCATGAGTCATATCTCTCCTCAATGCCATCCACTCGCGAAATGTCATGCTACTTCTTTATCTCCCTCTCACACATCTCATTTTACTCAAGCCACCTTACTTCTCTTTGCCTTTCTACCACTAGGTCCTCCATCTTTCACCAAACCTACTCCTACCCCCATGGTGGGGCTTAGCTAGTCATCAAATTTTCCTCTAAATTCGGGGTTACCATCAAGGTCTTGATTTTCAAAGGAATGCCTTGCAAGTAATTTTCCCTAGGATACTGTAAAAATTGGAACTCAACTACCTCTAGGTAGAAATACGTGGAAATTGAGTATTCCAGGATATAGATGTTCAAAATACCACCACGGAACCAAGTATCCACAATGCGTGTATAAATAAGATCAACATCATACAAGGTCTAAAATTCTTCTTGTGCCTGCAGACAAGTGTGTGATACCTCTAATTCCTTTGAGATGCATAAACAACTAGCCACTCATAAAGTTCTACTAGGAAAATAACAAAGAATCTCTCATACAGATAGTCATACAGATTCTTTTCCACCCACATGCGTGCATTAAACTCAGATCCAGTGTTGAACCTCAGTGCATACACTTCTTCTAGATATTTTATTCACTCCTCAACACTTTCTAGGGTCAACTAGTATGTCTTCATCGCAAACCATCCTAAAAACAATTGAAAAAGAGGTCTCGAAACAAAACCAATGATGCAGCCTAGAATTTACCATGAACAACCCAGGCACATTGGCACATCACCCAACCTAAGCTGAGTACTCACCCAAAGTGTGTAAAGGTACTAGGCCCCTCCTTAGAGTTTCTTGTATAGGATGTGAACATGATGAAGATGTAATGTATTCATATCCATAAATAACATAAATATTCCATAGAGCATATTCCAAATCTAGATCTAAAAGAATCATGAATTAAGCGATAAACATAATGAAGTCAACCATGCAAGAGTCAGTTATAGTCATGTTTAACACCATTATTCACCCAATACACTCCATTATATTAAAACATAGTAAATACAAAATCTTCTTACAATAAGTAGTATCATAAGTTTATGCGTGCATAAGATCTGACAACATAACTCCACAATAGCTCATAAATAATGTCTCTACTACTCTATATAGATTAATACATATTTATAAGGGTGGGGAATTTCCCTTCACCACTTACACACTTCCTAAAATAGGTCACATGCTTGAAAATAGTCATGTGCCTTTACAATAACATGCACACATGCAAGTGCACTAATAATAGATCTCTTATAATTAACTAGAAGTAGTAATCCTATTATTAACTTAAACTCATGCATGGCGCTTAGTAGACACTCTTCCCAAAATATCATTTGTGTGTTGCATGAAGTCTCCATCCTGTTGTGTGCTCCATACGCTATCTCCAAAAATAGCTCATAACCATGAAAATGGCTAAGTCCTGAATCAATTTATCTTTCACACACGTTTCCTTCCCTATCCTTTCGTGCCTTCAAATATTCCTTGCTACCACACACAAATATTCTATGTGCCCTCTCCCCGAGTGTAATATTCTATATGCTCAACAAGAAGGATTCTAAGTTAGGTCATCTAGAAGAAAACAAAAAATGTGAGAAGGCTTCAAAATTAAGATGAGAAGGCTTTCAAGTTAGGTCATCCCGAAAACAACTAAAAAGAGGTCCCAATAATGGAACCAATCATGTAGCCTAGAATCTAATATGAAAAACCAACACACGGTGGTAAATTACTTAGCTTGAGATGATCACTCACTCAAAGTGTGCAAATGTACTAGGCCCCTCTTTAGAGTTTCTTTTATAGGACATTAGTGTGATAAAGAATATTCAAATCCATAACTAAACGTAAACATTCCATAGTGCATAAACTAGATCTAGATATTAGATAATCATGAACTAAACAATAAGTATGTAATGAAATTATCCATATAAGAACCAAATTCGGTTATGTTTAACACCATTATCTAGCCAATATTCTCCATTGCATTAAACATTGTATAACATAAGCTTCTTACACTATAAAGTATCTACATGAGTCATGCACACATTAAGACGAGGAACATAACTCTACAATAATTTTCTGCCTCTAAAGTACATAGTTCAATACACATTTATAGAGGTGGGAACTTTCCCTTCACCGCCCATGTACTTCTAAAAATAGGTCACATGCTGATAATAGCCATGTGCCTTTACAATAACATGCACAACATGCAAGTGTTCTAATAATAGATGTCCTATAGTTAACTCTAAGAAGAAATCCTATTATTAGCTTAAACTATGCATGGCACTTATCAACCACTCATTCCCAAAATACCATTGCATGTAGTGCAAGTCTTCATCTCTATGTGTGATCCACACACTATCTCCAAAAATAGTCCTTATCCATAAAAATAGATAAGTCTTGAGCCAAAATGTTCTGGCGTGCGTTTCCTTACCTATCTTTCCTCACCTTCAAATGCACCTTGTTCCTACATGTGCATCCTTTGTGTGTCTTCTCCTTAGAGAAACATTCTACCTTCTTCTAATAAAGTACATTGCCATCCTACCAATGGGAATTATTTTTGATGTCCCCATAATAAAGAATAAGTAATGAAATAATTAAGGAATCACTATAAAAAGATCAAATTTTCACTCTACAACACCCTCTTCAATTGGGAGCATTAACTTTGGATATTCAATTTTCACTTCACCTCCAATGTCTACTAATCACTTAAAACATTCCTTGTCTTCTCTAGAATATCTGTGGCTATGACATCTAGTTCGTCTTGAGTGATCTTTTCTTTCTCATTCGAAAGAAAGTGCGCTTATGTAGTGCGGCATTTATCTCATCTATTTCATAAAAATGTGCTCCCTCAATAATTATTTTGGTTATGTACCCTACTAAATTGTAAATTTATCCTTATGAAATTTTATTCGCAATATGTAGCCACATGGTATGTACTTGTGGCCATATTTCTTGATCATTCAGCTTAGTGAGCAGATGTGTGACTACTGGACCACATGGTACTTCCTTAATTTGTAGATGTCCATTCCATGTGGACCCTTAGCATATCCCAACTCCTTGTTGGTGGACACAACAACTTCCAATTACTACTAACCTCTATCCATGTGCCCTTCAATCTTGTCAACGTAGCCATTAGGGATGCTGTGATCCTTGCCCGCCATCTAGTAAAATAGAATAAGTCCTCATGGACTCTGCTCATATGCCATTGGTATAAATTTTATGGTTTTCCAAAGTATGGGAGATCATATAGCTGATACACCCCTACCTTCTTCAGCAATTTCTCCCCATCATTGTCATACACTAACATGTCATCCACCATGCACTTCTGGTCTTCCTATTTAACAATGCATCCAATTCCTCCTTATTATCGGTGGTGTGGTGGTTGTAGTCACTTACTTTGCATTTTTAGATATAGAAATCCCAATCCCAAATGAAAAGTACGTCATCTGGATACTTAATTTTTGAAAATGTTCTCACAGAGCATCTTCGACCTTGATTACCACCTTCTTTTTCCCTTTGTTGCTGGTCCAGGTGCTTTCCTTGGTTCTATGGTAAAAATCCCACCTTTTTCTCTCTGTCAGTAAGCTCATGTTCCCTAGCTTGAAACCACATGCCCTATCTCAAAACTCGTGTGCCCTAGCTCCTTCTCAATGCTTTTGCTTTGCTCAAAATCTTGTTCAATGGGATGAAAGCCACTTCTATGCACAAATCTTCTCTCCATGCTTGGTTTCATAGCTTTCCACACCTCAACATGTTTTACTTATTTCCATTGTACCTAGCTCACTTGAATACTTGTGATCACAAAGGTAGAAATGAATCCACATCACATATTTATATAGAGTTGCTAAAATTTATCGCATTTATTTCTCCTTTACCTACTACCAATCCTTTCATTAATTGACCATTTTCTCAATTTTTGTATGGTACACCTACCTCGCCATAGCTATAAAATTCTAGCACACCTTCCTACCTTCCTCGGCTATGGACCTCCTTTATGCATGCGTCCATACGCCAAAGTAACTCACCACTATGACTTCCTATAGTAGTTTTTATGGCATGCAACTTAACTTACGTTATCTTAATGTTCATTCCTTTATTTCTAACTATGGTTTTATTTAGGAGAAATCTTCTTTCTAGTAGATCCTTTCCATACTTAAATAACACGTGTAATAGTATGTTTTCAAGTGTACCCATTTTTGAATAAAACCACCCCACACAATGGTATGTGTAGTCCTCTATGTATAAAAATACTTCAGATTGTAATTATCTTCTAAAGCACGTGAATGCGCTTCTTAGACAAAACACAAAACTAAATTGACAAAACATAGCGTCGAAGAATAAAATACATTAAAAGAAATACGAAAGGGAAATCTATACGGAATGGAAATACTACCTTATTATAAACACCAAGAAGAATTATTTATAGTAGGACTTCAACCTAATCCTATTGAAGTAATCAGTAGCAACCGTGTTTCATCAAGTGCCTCTAATGGAAAAGTGCCTAATTCAAGTATGTGAGTGATAACATATGGTCCCACCAATGCACTTTAAGTTTTCCCGGATAGCACAAAAACTTTGAATCATAAAGAAGTACCATTTTCCAACCTCAATCTTTTTTCCCCGATGTGTGTTCATGCCGTGCCTTTTGCTTGACCTTTTCCTACTTCTAACTCCAATGTGCTATGGTGCACCTCTCATCTAGTTGTATTAACTTGTTAATTCTTTATTTTCATGCCTTCTCATCGATAGACCTCCTGTGTGTGCAATACAAAAAGAAGGTAACATGATTTCCATGGGAATAATTACTTCTATGCCAAACACCAATTGAAAAGGTGTAGCCTTATTCAACCTTTTGTAGGTTGTTTTATATGCCCAAATTATGATAGAATCTTTAGCATCCCAATCTTTCCTTCCAACATCACAAATTTTTGTTAAGGTTTGGCTCAATATCTTATTGAAGGCCTCAATAGTCCCATTTTATTGAGGGTGATAAGGTGTATTATTATGGTGCGTGACCATAAATTCATCCAATAATTTCCTGATTATATCGTTCAAGAAGTGTGTACCCCTATCACTCATCAAACTCAATGGATATCCATACCTAGTAAGAATATTTTCCCATAAGAACCTTGCTATTGTAGCTATTGTACAATCCTTTGTAGGTGCTTATTCTTCCCATCTTGTAAGATAATCTATACAAGTGATGATGTAGCACGATCTAGTTCTATGTGTGGCTTGGGAAATAGGACCCACAAAGTCTATTGCCCATTTTTCAAATGATTCTTATGCACTAGTAATAGGCCTTAACAACATTTCATCTCCTTTCCCGAGTTTTTCAAGGCACTAATAGTGATCACATACCTTATAATACTCTTTACAATCCTCAGTACAAGGTCTCCCACCATAATCGAATGAATAAAATCTTGTGTGTAGAGGCATCACCTGCATAATGGCCACCTCCAATACCGACATGAGCCCCTTCCATGATATATGTGCACTCTTGTTCTAGTACACACCGATATAATACTTCATCTTGGCCTAGTTTGTATAAGTCACCACCGATTAACATGAAGGGTGCGAACGAATTACAAGCTATTTCTTCTCTATGTCTTTCATTCCTTCTTGCACCATACCGTGCTTAAAAGAAAACAATATTTTCCAATTCAAGGTGCATGGTTTAACTCATACAACTATACATATGACATTGTATCTTCATTTTTCTATGTGTCCTCTCTTGATTGAATTCTTGATAAGTGGTCTGGGCAAAAATTACTTTTACCTAGTTTTACCACGACTATAAAGTCAAATTCTTGGAATAAGAGAACCCATTGACATATGCACCCCTATAAAATGAGCTTATTTACCAAGTATTTTAATGTCATGTGATATGTATAAAACAAAAAGGTGTTTCTAGTAAGTACTGTTTGAACTTATGGAGCACGTAGATCATCGAAAAGGCCTCACGCTCGGTAGTTGCATAATTCATTATGCAGGGGTCAACTTTCTACTAGCAAAATAGATAGGATGATCTATAATACCTTCACTAGGACAAGATAACACTATGCCAATGGCCATGCTAGAGGTGTCCACATGTACGTGAAAAGGTTAGTTCTATGAGGGAAAACATAGAATAGGTGCCATAATAAGCCTCTTCTTCAATACCTCAAATGCACGCTACTACGGTTCTCCCAATAAAATGTCCCTTTTCCTTTTAGTAACTCCTCTAGGGGCATGACAATATTCACATATCCTTTGATAAATTTCTTGTAATATCCCGTGTGGTCTAAGAATCCACGCACCTCAATTTGATTGGTAGGATCCTCCAGGCCTACGATAACTACTACCTTAGCTATATCCACTAACAAACCTACATTGCGCAGATGATATGCCTTAGCAGAGTTCTAAAAGGTGTAGAAAATATGCACTTCTTGATGTTTAAAGAGATTCTTAACTATCTCGCATCTTTCAAAATCAAGCACAAGTTATCATATTGATCCTTAAAAAGCCCATGTACTTTGTCCAATCATCTAAGTAAACCTACAAGAATTTTTAAATAAAATCCTATAATGCTTGAACAACTATGCACAAAAATACAGTAGGTGCATTCTTAAGACCAAAGGGCATCACCGTATATGCAAAACTTCCCCATTCAATGGTGAAAGTTTTTTTCTCTTGATCCTCCTATGCACTTCTTACCTGATGATACCTAGAGAATCCATATGTAAAAGAGTAAATTTCATGCCTTGCAATGCCTTCTAATATTTCCTCAGTGAAGGCGTAGGAAAAGGATCAATCACACATGCAACATTTAGGTCCACTAATCCACACAAATTCTAATCCAACCATATTTATTTATACTGATTACCATTGGGCTAACCTACTATGATTCTTTTAGGAGCTTAATGATGCAAGATTTCAGCATTTTGTCAATTTCTTCTTTAACTTTTACATGCAGGTTAGGGTTCATCCTGTAAGGTCTCTTCTTGACTAGGTGCACACCTTCCTTTAGCTTAATATTCATCTCTCCCAATGAATCATGGTAGCCCTAGGGAAAAGGTCCTAGAAATCACGTAGTAACTCAATTATCTTTGCTACTTTAGAATCAAACTTATAATCTCCTATAATTGACTCCTTAGGTTCAACATCCATGCCAATGTTCACTTTCTTAGTCTTCATAGGTTCATGATAGGTGCCTACATTTTTATCCCAACTTTCTAAAACCTCACGCTACTTGCTAATGAATGATCTATGTCCAAATTTTCTACTTCTTCATCATCCACTATGTAGACCATATTTCCTTTCTCCACCTCAAAGAAAGTGGGTTTAAGTAGTGCGATATCGGGCCTCATCTATTACATCAAAACATGTTCCTAGTTTTCCTCATCAAATAACCTCTCTCGAATGAGTTTTTTAGCTTTTACACTATCTCCTATAGTCAAGTGCTTCATAACCCATAATGCCTCTTCCATCGGAGGTTTAGTGGAAAAGTATTCAAAATTATAGATCATTCCTACAATCAACTCTTTCCAATTTCTAGTCTCCCTATGTTGTTCCACATAAACATACCAAGCATGTGCACAACCTTGCAAATTGAATAAAGTTTATACACCCAAAGTGAAGGTGGTAAAGATTCCTTCCCTCTATCCAGAGTCTCTCACACTGCTAAACATGGTGATAAACATGTTGATTACCATGATATATGCATATTTGAGTAGGCACATTTCTCATGAGGAACTAGGTTGTTAGAGAAATTATTACTTCATTCCATTCTAGGATATTATCCCTATGAACCATCCACCAACAATCTTCCATCCCGCGTAGGGTATACACTAACATATTTATTCTCTCCACTTGATCTATCCATTGCCTCTCTATGGAGCATAGGAATACTATAGGATCTCCTTCTCCAGTGTACTAGGGTACAAAGTTGTTACCTATCCTCCTAAGACAACGAGGTTTAACCCTATATGAAAATACACTTGTTACTTTGCACCCAACCATCTCATAGGTGACATGCACCCAATTGTCACAAGCAATACTTTTAGTATCACTAATATATCGTACATCTTCCCATTGGAGGATTCCTTCCTTAGATGGCTCAAGTACTTCTAGATCTCAAATGACATGCACATAAATTTTGTTCAGGTCTTCCTCACTCAAAGGTTTAACATAAGGTGCAAATTTCCCATCTGTAAAATGGATAAAAACTCATTCTTCCTTGTTCTCAAAACTTATATACCCCTTGTTGAATCGTAGATCAACATTATTTTCATAACACCAAGGGCGCCCAAGTAGACATGGGAAGTTGTCTACTTTTACAACCGCTAAAACCTCAAATTCCCTAGTGAACTTGGCCCCTTGTATAATAATGGATGCATCCTTTAAAACTCTAATTGGAGTGGCCTTATTCTGATTAGCCATAAACAATACATTAGAGGATGGATGCAATGGAGGTCTTCCCATATGCACCCATGCATCTAAAGTAAGCACATTCACTTCTACGCCTGTGTCAATCAATATATTGCTTAAAATCCACCCATCCACAACAACATTTAGAGTGATCTCCTTGTCATAATCCAAGCTATGAGGGGGAGATTAACATGCAAGATCTATCGTCCATTCTCAATACCTACATGTGAAGTGTTTCCCTTTAACCAATTCCCTAGTAATGGAATAATATTATCTTGGCGCAACATCTTGCATACCTCTTTCAAATCATCAACATCTGACTGGACCATCTCTGCTGCCTTCTTTTGTTCCAACTTCCGTGATTGTTCCTTTAAACATTGTATTTCACCCTAAATATTTTTGAGTACCTCCATGGTTTCCTAATAAACCTCCTTTTGATGTGTAGGATCTAGGTATCTTGCATGTAAAACCTCCTCCTTAGTAATTGTAGGCTTCTTTGTAACATCTCTCTATTGTGCAAAATTTCAACGTGTGTAGTAATCTTCACAGGTACTACCTTAGGTTTCGGTGCCAAAGTTGGTATCCACTAATTTTCCATAGCACACTACATTCTAACCATCCATGTACCCTTATTTTCTATTTATGCTACTTGCTAAGATGCTCATATAATTCTAGGCATTCCTCATAGTTATGATTCTTCCCACAAAAAGAACAAGTAATATTATGAGGGCATTCATGCTTGTAGTGGTCACGAGATCTGCACATGTAAAACATGTTCCACGAAGAAACTCACCTTGTCCACCACCACGGCCTCAACCCCCGAATCCACCATGGAATCCTTAACCTCTACCATGAATTCCTTTAAAGCACCCCTCATTTCGATCGTAGCACCCTTTAGTGTTATCATGATCATGATGCCCACCTTTACTTTTAGAGTTATCTGACACTCTTTTCTATCGTACACTAATATCAATGGCATCATGGATCCGACCAATCAAAATACAGTCTTCTATATTATGAATCATGGACTGGAAAATATTACAATAGCAAGATACATTATTTCTTATCATGTGTTGTAATAATGGGCAACAACTTGCATCATGGTCTAAATGGAATATCTCACAGTCTAGAAACAATGAACATACTTGACTTGTGGGGACAACTATCCTTACCGTATCATTCCACTTTTCAATCTATACACCAAATACTAGTGTGCATTTAGAGTGCTGAATTGGCGATATTTTCTCTAATTGCTTCACCATAATTGCAATCTGTGATTCCAAAGAATGGGCTCACTACAATATCTATACTTCACTACCTCAATGCACAACACTACTTTAAGTTCTTTGTGTGGATCCGTATATGTCTTATGTGACAACGCCCTCCTAAACAAAGTGTGATCAAGCCCCAATGAACCACTTTGTGCATGTTGACTTGCATGGATATCATACGATAGTTTAGACAAAAGTTATTTGAAATGAGCATAATATTCCCGAACACTCTTAGTAGTTCCTGCTTAATATCCTTGAATGCACTTATACTCTTCTCGATCGAACTCGGGGATATAAACCTCTTTAAGGAAAGCATTCTATAATGTTGCATAATCTACGTATGTATGATCATGGTGAAATTTCTGTACCAACCGTATGAGTCCCTTCATCTTAGTTAAAAATGAATTTCCTTGCACTCGAAGCCATGATTCCTTTTGTACGCCACAATATCTCACACATGTGCACATGCTCAGAAACATCTTCTATTCCCCTATACTCTGGAAGATGAAGTGACATCTCCATGTAAATATTATGGGGTTGGTGAGGACCATGCCCACCTAATCTAGAACCTCCTATGTTACCTCTACCTCTAATAGATCCACCAGAACTAGAGCCACCTATGCTCCCTGATCCTCCACCTATAGTCGGAAGTGAACATGAGAATGTACTTCCCGTGTCCTAACAATAATACTAAATCGAACTCCTATAATCAGCATGGTGGCACTACTCCCATAAGTGAGTCCAAAATTTTGTGCTCTTGAGTTCTATTCCAATGATGCACCTAAAAGGTACCTCCAAATAACAAAGAAGATGTTTTCCCATCCATAGATGTAGTTGCTATTTGATTTACTCATTTTCTTATACTACCCAAACTAGCTTTCCGACTACTAGTTGTTAGATACTAAAAAACCAAGTGTAAGGGCTATGTATCTAGGTATATTCAGATTCATGCCTACAACCCATGTCATCTCCACTGGAGCACTCTCATATGAGGTGGATGAGGGTTCCCTATCATGCTTTCCCAAATGAAGGAGTTCTAAATGCTCTAGCTCCATGGCTTTTACATGAGCTCTAATTCCTTCATGAGCCATCTCTCTCCTCAATGCCATCCATTTTGCAATATCACACTACTTCTCTAACTCCCTCTCACGTGCCTCATTATACTTAAACTTTATTTCTTCTCTCTATCTCTCTACCGCTAGGACTGCCATCCTTCACCAAACCTGCTCCTACCCCGTGCATGGTGGGGTTTAGCTAACAATCATATTTTCTTACAAGTTCAAGATTACCATCAATATTTTTATTGCTAGTGGAATGCTTTGTAGATAGGTTCCCACTGGGATAATGTAAAAACTGGAACTCAACTACCTCTAGGAAAGAGTAAGTGGAAATTGAGTACTCTAAAATATATCTATTTAGAACACCATGGAACCAAGTGTCCACAGCACGTCCAAATCAGATCAACATCATAGAGGGCCTGAAATTATTCCTATGTCCAGAAAAGTGTGCGATACCTCTAATTCCTTTTAGACACATAAACAACCAGCCACTCATATATCTCTATCAAAAAGATAACAAAGAAACTCTCATATAAATAGTCATACAAGTTCTGCTCCACCCATACACGTGTGCCAATATCGATCCAATGCTCAAACTCAAAGCATATTCTTGTTCCAAATATACTATCCACTCCTCAACACTTTCTAGAGTCAACCAACACGTCTTCATCATGAAACATCCTTAAAATAGCTGAAAAAGAGGTCCCAACAATGGAACCAATGATGTAACCTATAATCTGGGTGAAAAACCCAGTGCAGATCGACACATCACTCAACCTAAGTTGAGCTCTCACCCAAAGTGTGCAAAAGTACTGGGCCCTCTTTAGAGTTACTTGTACATGACATTAGTGTGATGATGTTAAAGCATATTCACATCCATAAGTATACATAAACATTCCACAAGGCATAAAATAGATCTAGATCTTAGAGAATCATGAACTAAACAAGAACTATATAATGAAATTAGCTATACAAGAACTAGATTCAGTTATGTTTAACACCATTATCCAGCCAATATTCTCCATTGCATTAAATGCCATAAAACATAAAATATTCTTACACTATAAAGTATCTCCATGAGTCATGCATGTATTAAGATCAATAACATAACTCTATAATAATTTACTACCCTCTAAACTACATAGTTCAATACATATTTATAAAGGTGGGGACTTGCCCTTCACTACCCATACACTTCTCAAAATAGGTCGCATGCTGGTAATAGCCATGCACCTTTACAATAACATGCTAAACATGCAAGTGTTCTAATAGTAGATGTCCTATTATTAGCTTAAACTATACATGGTGCTTATCAACCGCTTGTTCCCAAAATACCATTGTGTGTAGTACAAGTCTTCATCTCTATGTGTGATCAACACACTATCTCCAAAAAAAGGCCTTATCCATAAAAGCAAATGCTAAGTCCCGAGTCAAAATTTTTTGCAACACGTTTCCTTACCTATCTTCCCCGTGCCTTCAAATGCACCTTGTTCCTTTGTGTGTCTTCTCCTTAGAGAAACATTCTTCCTACTCAACAATGATTTTTGACTATAACATATAATACTATTTTTTAGTAATCACATACTAATATAATCAACTAGATCTTGATTTCAAATCCATTAACTAGTCATTAACAAGACTTATCTTTGATAATTGGTTAAAATTACTTAAAATAAGTGTTATCCATTTTAACTCCCTTGTAAAAATGGACAACTTGAGAAAATGGACTTGGGGGCACTTTTACGCAATTTTTTCCAAGTCCCTATGTTTGGAAGTTTTTTTCCATTTTATCCTACTTAACCCCTTCAAAATATGATTTTCATGATTCCAATGTGAATAAGAGGTTGAGAACTTTCCGTAAAGTCCAAAATCTCAAAAACAGAGCATATGGTCAAAAGTTATGCCCATTACTGCTTTCCTTTGTAAAGTGGTGAATTGGAACGACTTTACTTATTTAGTAAAAGCAAGAAAGTAAAGTGAAATCTTGTATCTTTAATATTTTGGGCATCTTTTTCACTTATGGTGTTAGAAATTTGAGAAGACAATGATTCACCCCCTCTCACTGTCCACATTTCAAATAATTGATATCAAAGTCTAGTCCAATTAAATCAAGTCTAATCGATTGAGGTGATCCTAAAGGCACAAACATGGGTACATTAGCAGAATCAATCCTGAAGAGGAAGTATGAGATTGCTCAATCTTTGATTGATGGAATGAAGAAGGAAATCAAGCACATGGAAGTTGACCATGGCTAAGCACTCAAGGAGATGGATTCCTTTGTTGAGAATGTGTCAAAATATCTAAAAGACAAGGAGGATTCTGTTTGAAACATGAAGAAGAATTAAGAATCTTGAAGGTTGAACTAGAAGAGGAAAATGAAAGGTTGAAAATGTATATAAAACTACAAATGTTTCTAGTCTCTTGGTGGAATCTTGGAAAATAAAAGAGCACATAGTGATAAAACAGGTCTAGGATTTAGAGGAGAACTTGTTGAAAAGAAATTGGATGAAAATGTTGGTTCAAGAATGCAAATAGACATGAATTTGATCAAGGAGACAAATACAGAAGGCCTAAGTCAGTTAGGCAACCAAATGCATCCAAGTATGAAAGGAATTTCAATGAATATTGTTTTTCTTTTCATAACTATGGACATAGGGATAAGGAATGCAAAAAGAAGATCATAGATGACCACCCTCGGAGTGATAAAAAAGTGAGATTAAAAATAACATATTTTTCTTTAATTTCTAAGAAAAAGGTCATGTTGCCAAGTACTATTTAGAAGAACCATCAAGTCAGTTTTGGGAAGAAAATTACTCAAGAGGCATGAACATGATAGTTTGCTACAACTATAACAAGTTTGGACACTATGCCAAAAGATGTCATGAGTTCAAGGCTGCAAATCATAGTAGGAATGAGAGTTCACATCAAGTCAAAGGTAAGAGTAATGCCATATGTTATATTTGTCATGATTTTGGGCATTTTGCAAAGTATTTATGCTATAATGGAAAATCTAAGTACAACATCAGAAATTATAAATTCAAAGGGAAAGTGAAGAAGGTTTCAAACATGAAGACTAATCCTAATAATGAGACAAATTCAACTATGACCAAAATAAACTCTGAGAAGGAGGTAAAATGGATAAAAAGGTCAAGGAAGAAAACTCAGGAGTTGAAGAAGCAAAGAATGACAAGAATATAACATGGGAAGATGTTGAAGAGACACAATAATCAATGAAAATCATAGGAGAGTCTAGTAAAAATAAGACATCAGGAGGTGATGAAAAATGTAAGAAGGAAGATAATTCTAGTGCAAGGGATGAAGAACTTCTTCCTCAAGAAATGTTAGAGAAGGTATATGAGATACAACATGTATGTTTATCAGAACTCAATTAGAAAGTGAAGGCTTAGGAGATGAGGTATTCACAACAAGGAGTACATCCATGAAGAATGAAAAAATCTCAAGGACAAGAAGGGAAAGAATTGATTCATCATGTTTTTTTGATGACTATCTCCTATTTTGAAGTGATCTCACAAGGTGGTGTGCCTTCTCTAGGATTCTAGAAGGCATATATGAATTGAATGAAGAAATTTTTATCCTCTTTATACCATCAACCTTGGATCAAATGTTTCATTGTTGCAAAATCAGCAACACCCCTGATGTTGATTAGATTTCTAGTTTGATCATACTAGCATCCAAAGGTGATTGCACAACATTGAATCGTTTCCCCAAGTGTGGGACTTGCAAAATGAGAAAGGAATCTCCGGTTTAGAGGCTAGTTCCTCGGTTCCTCTGGTCAGATTTATCACTTACAAGTTGTATAGGTCTATATTCCTAACCCTACCCTAAATTTCAAAGGAGACAGAGATAGAGAATGCAAAAAGCTAAAACTAATGCTAATAGGTGATGCACCAAAGGAGTGGTGAGCATTTTTTACTTCTGCAGATTGACACAGTCCATAAAAATGCAACAAAGAACCTCATGCACAAACTAATAATTGTAATGAAGGATCATAAATTAACCAAACAACACAGGAAGAGGATGAAAACTAATCATAGAGGCTATATTGTTATTTTAATCATCAAAATCACTTGCATTACAACACCTGAGAGGCAAAATAAAGTTGCAGCTCTTAGAAAAGGTCTGATATTCCACCAAAATCACTTCCAAGGTGAGAAAGGGGACCTATAATACACAAAAAATGTTCAACCCTTTGAAAATGAGCCAAATCTAGCTTTTACAGTGCAAGGGACGAGCCTAGGAGAGAGAAACATGGGAAAACGTGGAAGGGATTCAACCATTGACCAAAACACATTCAAAACAGCATGGGCATCCTTACAGACCCATCCCCTAACATTTTTAGCCATGCTGGGAGAGAATGCAAGCCATTCTTCATTAAAAACGGTGGTTGAAATGTCATTTTTGTCCATGACCACGTGCCAAAGGTGTTTTTCAATTTTATCTCTCCAAACTCCATAAAAATGCAAAAATGACCCCAGAATCTTGTAGATAATTTCACCAGCTTTCCATTGATATAAAGAATGTGAAAAACTGAGCTCTGGATCGAAAGATATGGCCATTTGAAGTTTTAGGGCAAAACAGGGCCAAATTGGGTTGGCAGGCAAAAATTTGAATTTTTGCACCTTTTTGGTCATTTGGAAAATTTTCCAAAATTTCCCATGCTCCACCACTCTAGGTGCCATGTGGCAGCATCTCATTGGCCATGGACCTTTCAGGGGAAATTTTTCCAAAAAAACTCCGCCGAGCCATAACTTCAAAAATACATGGAGTTAGGAGGAAAACTTTACCTTTCTGGAAAGCTGAGAAAGAGCTCTATCCAATGGTGTCATTTCTAGAAGGTTTTGAGTGTCTGAAAAGCAAAATATTATGACTGAGGAACAAGAGAGGAAAAAATGAGAGGAGTTAGCCACAAAAATGAGCAGGGGGCACATTTTGGATAACAGCTTTCTTCATGATGAATTTTAGTGAATAGTAAAAAGTGTGCTTGTGAAAGAAATTTTCCATAAATAGTTGTTGATTGGAGCCTCCATCATATTGCTAAGGTAATTAACAGTTAATCAATTGTGCTTGTTGAAATTATTGAATTTCTTCTTGAGTTTCATGTAAAGGGAGTGTGAGCAAAAGGTATCATGGTCTGTGTTTTAGGCTATCAAGTTTGAATCATGGTTAAGTCATCCATCTTAAGTTTTGTCATGCTAAAAAGGTCTTAAAGACAGATTAAAATGATTAAGCCATCCTTATAGGTTGTTGAAAGGTGTCTAGTATTTTAATGCAATAGTTTTTACATGTTGATCCTAATTTTCCCACAAATTATGTCATGAAAGTGATCAAAGATCGCAGCTCGATTGAGTTCTCGAGAGATTATCTTTACTTCAATAAATGTGTCGCTTAATGTAATATACTTAGAAGGATTCAAAATGTGTGTGTCCATGACCATCTTATTATTATGTTAGTGTTCTCAAGTTTGATTCATGAAAGAAAAAGGGTAGGTTTGTCAAGGTCTACTTGTGAAAAAGGGCTTATAAATGTTAAATCATACGAGCTCGATTAGTCTCAATAAGGTATGCCAAATGTCTCTTGGAGATGAAAAAATCTGGTGTCTTGCACATAATTCTTAATGGAGGTGGTTATTACAGCAGGTAAAAACCTTGTGTAAGTTGAGTTAAACACATATCATGACATGTAAAGGTGATATTTTCTTGCTGCATGTGAAAACATAAGAAGATATTGTTATACTAAAAAAAAAAATTTAGAATAAAATGAAACTATTTTGAGTACTATGAGATGGTGATCATGCTTCAAATTCTAGATCTTGGGCTCTCTAAACTTGGAAATAATGGCATTGAGGCTCTAGGAGCCACTTTGCTGACCTTGAATCAAACATTTTTCAGCTCTAATGGCAATGCTATAAGCAATGGGGATAGTTGTGCCTCCCATGGACTGAATTAACATAGAAATATCAGAATTTAAAGCTTTAAGGTAATAAAGAAAAGCACCTTCTACTATTGGCCTGACTGCCACTGGAATTCTCTCCCAAGTCCTTTGAAATCTGAAATTAAAATCAGTCAGCTGCTCATTGGGAGCTCTTTTGATAGTTGTCAGCTGCTCCAAAAGGGACAAGTTGTCTCCCTTTTCCCCAAACTACTCATGGAGGGCTATACATAGCTGATTCCAATTTTGAATAGAACCTGAGGCAAGACTCTTGAACCATTGAAAAGCTTTCCCTTTGAATGAAGATGCCAGCAATTTTATAGTAACTTGCATCTCATTGATCTCTTGGATTGCACAAATGTTAGCAATATCCTTAACATGATCACCAGGTGAGGTCTGATTTTCTCCAGTGAAGTATGGAATGTTTTTCAATGCTGCAATTGGGATTGGATTTTGTGCATTGAGAGCAAGTGGGCTGCTTGCCAGTGAAATTGACATAGGGGTTGTTTTGTGCCATTCTGATTGGCCTTAGAACCCTTGTTGATTGAATGAAAGGCCTACCAGGTGGAGGAGTTGAGAGAGTTCTGTTTGGTGGAGATGGAGACCTTTGGATTCTCCTCCCACTTTGCCTTATTCTTGGAGATAATCAAGATATTCAAACAACACCTCTTCCTCTCCAGCTCTTGACCTTGTGTTGATTCTTCTCATGAGTTTTCAGGTCTACACTGCTAAAACCAGCTGATTCTTCTTCCTTGGAGTCGCCAGATGTGTAATTTATAGCTCTTTTAAAGCAAGAAACTTGCAACAAATGCACATCAATTTTTTTGCAATGAAGATGAAGACCTCTAAGGTCCCACCGGGCGTGCAAAATGTTGTTGCAAATCAAGTAGCACCTCGGATGTTGACCAGATTTCTAGTTTGATCATACTAGCATCCAGTGTGATTGCACAACATCAATCGCTTCCCCAGTGTGGGACTTGCAAAATGAGAAATGAATCTCCAGCTTTAGAGGCTAGTTCCTCGGTTCCTCTCGGGTCGATTTATCACTTACAAGTTGCATAGGTCTATATTCCTAGCCCTACCCTAAATTTCAAAGGAGACAGAGATAGAGAGAATGCAAAAAGCTAAAACTAATGCTAATAGGTGATGCACCAAAGGAGTGGTGAGCATTTTTACTTACAGATTGACACACCCATAAAAATGCAACAAAGAACCTTATGCACAAACTAATAATTGTAATGAAGGATCATAAATTAACCAAACAACACAGAAGAGGATGAAAACTAATCATAGAGGGTCAGATTGTTATTTTAATCATCAAAATCACTTGTATTACAACACCCGAGAGGTAAAATAAAGTTGCAGCTCTTAGAAAAGGTATGATATTCCACCAAAATCACTTCCAAGGTGAGAAAGGGGACCCGTAATACACAAAAATGTTTAACCCTTTGAAAATGAGCCAAATCGCTTTTACAAAGGTGTGGTGGGACGAGCCCAGAGAGAGAAATCAGCGGAAAACATGGAAGGGATTCAACCATTGACCAAAACACATTCAAAACAGCATGGGCATCCTTACTGCACCCATCCTCGACATTTTTAGCCTTGCTGAGAGAATGCAAGCCATTCTTCATTAAAACGGTGGTTGAAACGTCATTTCGTCCATGACCACATGTCGAGGCATTTTTCAATTTTATCTCTCCAAAATCCATAAAAATGCAAAAATGACCCCGAATCTTGTAGATAATTTCACCAGCTTCCCATTGATATAAAGAACGTGAAAACCGAGCTCTGGATCAAAAGATATGGCCTTTTGAAGTTTTAGGGCAAAACAGTGGCCAAATCGGGTCAAGGGCAAAAATTTGAATTTTGCACCTTTTTGGTCATTTGGAAAATTTTCCAAAATTTCCCTATGCTCCACCACTCTAGGTGCCATGTGGTGGCATCTCATTGGTCAGGGCCTTTCGGGGAAAATTTTTCCAAAAAAGTGCATGAGCCATAACTTCAAAAATACATGGAGTTAGGAGGAAAACTTTACCTTTACTCGAAAGTTGAGAAAGAGTTCTATCCAATGGTGTCATTTCTAGAAGGTTTTGAGTGCCCGAAAGGTAAAATATTATGACTGAGGCACAAGAGAGGAAAATGAGAGGAGTTAGCCACAAAAAATGAGTAGGGGCACATTTTGGATAACAATTTTGGCGACTCAGAGGGGTCATCTGCCTGCTGGATGAAGTTACCAGTTTCCTGAAGCAATCCATTGGGTATGGAGTCATTGAATTCTCTGTTTGATACCCCAACTGACTAGAACACTGCAAGGAGGAAGATGGAATATCACCTGATGGAGCAAGGCCTGTAAACACATCTCCAGGAATAGCAAGCTTGTGCCAAAGCACTTAGGGAAAGAAAAACTAATCTACAACAAAACAATGTGCACAAGCACTTGGAGGAATGAAAAACCTAAACTAATATGTACAGGGTGAAGCATTTCCTTAAGTAGCAATGCTTCAGATGGATTCCATTGACTTTAATCTACGCTTTTTCCATCCAATGAAGACAATGAAATAATTGCTGTCCTTACACTTTGTGACCATGTATGGGCCACTCCAAATGACATCAAATTTTGAATGCCTTCCCAGTTTTTCTCTATCTGCATCCCATTTTAACACTAGATCTCCAACTTGGAAGGATCTATTCTTGGCCTTTCTATCAAAGGTCTTCTTTATCAAAGCTTGATCCTTCAACATTGCTTGGGATGCTGATTTCGATTTCTTGAGCTCCATCAATTCTACATATCTCGACTTCCATGGGATCAAACTCCAACAACTCCAATCGTTTCATGAGTTCCAATGTTGGCAACTCAAGTGATATGGGAAAAATTGCCTCTCTTCCATAAACAAGCTTGAATGGAGAGTTACTTGTAGATCTTTTAGGAGTTATCCTATCACCCATAAGGCTGATTTCAATTTGGTATGCCAAAACCTCGATTCTCATCAAGAGTCCTCCTAATGATCCTCAACAAGTTCTTTTTGTAGATTCAGCTTTGGCCATTACCCTGGGGTAATAGTTTGATGAATTACTTAGGTAGATCCCATTCTTGATAGCCCATTTAGTCACCTTGGATCCAATGAATGCCAATGCATTATCTCGATATTATTGTAGAGGTATGCCAAATCTGTTACTATTCCCTCATAGAAGTCTAGGATGCTAGATTCATTTGCTTCCTTGAGTGCTACTTTGCTTGATCCATTTGGTGAAGTAATCAGTGGTCATTAAAATCCACTTGAGCCCTTGGCTCGGGTGGGATTAATAACTCAAATGAAGTCTAAACCCCATTGCATGAATGGCTGGTCAACTGAAATTGGATGCAATGGGAGGGCAGCTAGCCTCTCTTTACCTGTGAAAAATGCACAATTCTTGCATCTCTTGATCCATGCATAACAATCATTGAAAATCTTGGGCCAATAATAACCAGCCCTCATGATCTTTAGAGCTATCACTCTTGGTGTAAAATGGCCACCAGTTGGTCCACCATGAAACTTTTCCAGCACCTTATGAATCTGATTTGTACTAATGCATCTCAGCAGTACTCCATTCACATCTCTTTTGAATAAAACACCATCAACAAGGGCATATGGGACAGCTTGCAACCTGAAGTGTCTTCTTTGGGTCTTGTTCATCTCTGGAGGACATATACCTGTGCTTAGGAAGTGCATTATACCTTGGGTCTAGCAAGGAGTGGGGACACCATCATTCTCCTCTTGAGTGCTTCCTTGCTCATGGCTGTCTTGCAACGCCAAAATAGCCTCCTTCTCGTTGCATGATTCCTCTTGTTTGCTCAAGATCAGCTGCTCACACAATCCTTTTCCTCTTACCAACTTGGTGAATTTGATCTCAATGTCATACTCCATGACACGAGTAATCCAACCTGCCCTTTTTTCATTCAAGTCTTTGTTGAGGAGGAAGTCTTTAACCCCCGCATGAGAAACCAACAATTGGACCTTATTGTTTGAAACTAGATGCTTGAATTTATTCAAGCTCCTGATTACTACAAGAACATGCTTCTCAATGAAAGAATATCTCACCTCATAGTCCTCCAGGCTTTGGCTGAAAAAAGAAATTGGTTGCTCATCATTTTCTTTATTCTCATTGTACAAAAATTGCAGTAAATAGTATCATCACCTCCAAACGCATAGAGGATGAAATCCTTGGAGAAATCAGGTTGATGAGAGTTGGGGCTTGAGAGATGGCTTCTTTGATTGCTTCAAAAATTTCCTTTCCTTCTGCTATCCATTTGAAAGCCATGATTTTCTTTAGCATCTTGGTGATAGGTCTGATAAGGGCTGCAAAATTTGGGACAAACCTCCGAACAAAATTTATTCTTCCCAAGAAACTTTGAAGGGCCTTCTTGTGGCTTGGAAATGGAAGTGCTCTTATGGCTTCAACTCTTTATGGATCAATTGCTAATCCTTCTTTGGAGACAATGTGGCCAAGGAGCTTTCCTTCATGGGCTAGAAAAACACACTTTTTAGGATTCAAGGAGACTCCAAATATTCTACACCTTTGGAACACTTGTCTCAAATGAAAGAGGTGGTCTGCTATATTTTTTGAAAAATAGTGATATCATCAAGATATATCAATACAATGTTGTTAATCAAACCTTTGAATGCCATGTCCATTGCTCTTTGGAAGGTAGCTCCAGCGTTGGACAGCCCAAATGGCATTTTCCTGTATACATAAGTTCCCCATTTAGTTGTAAAAAGGTCTGTCTTGAACTGATCTTCTTCCTTCACCATAATCTGATTATACCTCGAATAGCCATCAAGTAGTGAAAACCTCTCGAGCCAGCAACAACTTGTAAAATCTGCTCCATGGAAGGAAGTGGATAATGATCCTTGAGAGATGCTCTATTCAAATCTTTGAAGTCAACACACAATCTGATTTCCCCACTCTTCTTTACTCGATCGAACCAAGTTGGCAACCCAACTAGAATGCTTGATAGGGAATATGATTCTTGATTCTATCAACTTATTCAATTCTTTTCTCATGAGAGGCTCCATGTGGGGTTGGTCGCCTTTGTTTCTGCTTGATGGGTTTAGTATTTGGATCCAATTCAATGGTGTGTTGAGCTAACTCGGGATTGAAACCTTTCATATCTTCATAGCTCCAAGCAAACACATCGGGAATTCTTGACAAAGTTGTATGAAGTCATACCTTTCTTGTTCATTGTCATCTTACCAATTTGGAGTGATTTGCCTCTTTCTACTTGAGATGGACACTTGAATCTTCTCCCTTCACTTGGATGTTTGCTTTCTCCTTCCTAAACCCATCATTAGGATTGAAAATGGAATCCAAAGTAATAAGTCCCTTTGGTAGTTTGTTGGTTCTCAGCTGCACCACTTGGTCACCATACTTCTGCTCTAACTTTTCCTGATTTTTGGCTGAGAATTCAGCCTCTTCTTCAAGAAATGGATGATTTGCTTTGATCATTTTCAAAACTTTCCAACTTACATTGTTATCTCTGCATCAAGGCCTCACAATCACATGGATGTTTGGTGTACCTTGTCTTTTTGAATTCTCTCCACAATATCAAAGGCTGCCCCAACCGCAGCAAGCTCACGGCCGGCTTGGTTCTCTTTCCTAGGAATGGATTTGATGCCAAAACCCTCAAAATCTTCAATGAGGTCCCACACCCTGCTTCTTGTAGCACTTGAGTAGATCATTCTTGACAAAGATGCTTGCCCCTTGACTTGGTTGAAAATCAACTCACTGTCACCAAAGATTTGCAAGTTCTTTATTCCTCTCTTGATTGCCCAATGTAGTTCTTGCACACAAGGCTTCATATTCAGCGCAGTGTTATTAGAGCATGCAAACTGAAATCTAAAAGATGAATAATACTTAACTCGATCCCCCTCCTACACCTTGTCTACTCCTTGATCCATCAAAAAACAACTGCCATACCTCATTGTCATCTTTGTGGTTTGGCTTGGTGATGCTAGGAATAGGCTGATTTTCTTCATGTATGCAATAGAATCCCAGCTCATATTCTTTTATTTCTTGATAAGGATCAAAAGCATGCACCTTGCTTTCCCATTCATTAAGAGTTAGATCTGGGATGCTTCCTACCTTGGTGTCAGCTTCATCAGTGCTTGGATAATCCTCTTGATCAAACGCTGAACAATTGGCATTAATCTGACTTGGAGTGTAAGGCTCAATGTGAAAGTTTGCAATAGGTTCAAACCTGATTGTGGCTTTGGTTCCATATCTTGTTTTGAACAGCATGTGTGACCAATCAGCAAACAAGTAACCTCTAATCTTAGCTGTGAAATCCCTTGACAAACATAGGGCAAAGAGTGGTGGAAGGTCTATTACTGAGACATCTTACAAAACAACCACGTTGGGACAGGCATGCAAAGTAAGACTCAAGTTTTTAATCACCCCGACTGTTGTTACTGTTATCCCATCCAACTGTATCCACCACCTTTTGGATATGGTTTCATACTGAATTCCCGACTGATCAGCTATTTTCTTGGGAATTACTAAGCTACTTGCCCCGGAATCAATCATGCAATTGTGTACTAATTGGTTCCCAATGATCAATGAAACATAGAATGGAGGGGGCTTCAATATTTTACCTTGTTGTCCTCCATGATTCCCCTCAGGCTAGGCAACATTTGTGAGCACCTTCTCTTGCATTTGGAATTGCTGATTTGAAGTTGACCACCCTTCATGGCAGCTTGTAGCAAATCTCTTTGGCCTGGGATAGATAGTGATTCCCACATTGATATGTTTACATTTGTCTTCTTCATCTGATCAATGATACTAAATGGAGATGAAGTATCCCTCTGCTGTCCCTTGGCTTGCACATTCATTCCTTGCACATGGGCAGCAACAACTGGCATTTGGGTTGGCCTAGGGGCTGTTTTAAGCAATCCTTTGTGCTTGGGATTACATTTTGTTTGCCAATAGTTTGTGGAGTGACAGAAGGTCGTGAATTACTTGGGGCCAATGGCTGTTCTTCACCCAAATTTCTTCTCTTTGACCTTGTGTTGGCTACAACACTTTGGGAAATCATTTGATTCATGCCACAAAAATCTTCTGCCTGCCAGTTTACAAGTGTGGTATCATTTGGAGCTGATTGCTGGTGGAATGTTTCTTGTTGATGGTTATTTCCTTGACTACCTTCACCCTCCACACCGCTTCTTTATCACCATTAATGCTTGATTCAAGGCAACGTTGAAGCACATGGACTCAAGTTATGAGGTTCATTGTATGGGAAACACCAATCATACTCTTGAGCTATATTGTTTTGTCATCGCACTAATGCTTTAGATGCGATGTAGCATTGGGATTATAGGGCTGAAATGGTCTGCATTGGTAGGAGGCCTTGCTTGATTTAGATTTACAGCTGGAGTGGGTGGTCTATGAGGTTGATATGGCTGCCTGTTAGGTTGAGCTTGAGGCTGGAAGGAAGGTCTAAAACCTTGAGCTTGCTGCCTTTGAGTGTAACCAGCTCATTACCTAGATTTTGCAATTGCTTCATGACTTCTCAAGTTCATTTGAGGCACTAGAAGATGAAGTGGAAGCTTCACTTGAATTCTGATTTCTAGGAATGGGAATAGAAGCTAAATTAGGCACTTGGCTAGTACTTGGGCTCTCTAAACTTGGAAATAATGGCATTGGAGGCTCAGGAGCCACCATACAAATTAATCAAACAATTTTCAGCTCTAATGGCAATGCTATAAGCAATGGGGATAGTTGTGCCTCCCATGGACTGAATTAACATAGAAATATCATAATTTAAAGCTTTAAGGTAATAAAGAAAAGCACCTTCTCCGTTGTCTTGATCGCCACCGGAATTATCTCCCAAGTCCTTTGAAATCTGAAATTAAAATCGATCACCGCTCATTGGGAGCTCTTTTGATAGTTGTCAGCTGCTCCAAAAGGGACAAGTTGTCTCCCTTTTCCCCAAACTACTAATGGAGGGCTATACATAGCTGATTCCAATTTTGAATAGAACCTGAGGCAAGACTCTTGAACCATTGCAAAGCTTTCCTTTGAATGAAGATGCCAGCTTTGTTGATAACTTGCATCTCATTGATCTCTCGATTGCACAAATGTTAGCAATATCCTTAACATGATCACCAGGTGAGGTCTGATTTTCTCCGGTGAAGTATGGAATGTTCTTCAATGCCGCAATCGGGATTGGATTTTGTGCATTGAGAGCAAGTGGGCTACGCTGAAGAAATTGACATAGGGGTTGTTTTGTGCCATTCGATTGCCTTAGAACCCTTGTTGATTAAATGAAAGGCCTACTGTGTGGAGGAGTTGAGAGAGTTCTGCTTTGGTGGAGATGGAGACCTTTGGATGCTCCTCCCACTTTGCCTTATTCTTGGAGATAACTGAAGATATTCAAACAACACCTCTTCCTCTCCGGCTCTTGACCTTGTGTTGATTCTTCTCATGATTTTTCAGTCTCTGCACCGCTAAAACCAGCTAATTCTTCTTCCTTGGAGTCACCGGATGTGTAATTTATAGCTCTAGTTTGATCATACTAGCATCCAAAGTGTGATTGCACAACATTGAATCGTTTCCCCAAGTGTGGGACTTGCAAAATGAGAAAGGAATCTCCGCTTTAGAGGCTAGTTCCTCGCCTTCCTCTCGTCGATTTATCACTTACAAGTTGTATAGGTCTATATTCCTAACCCTACCCTAAATTCCAAAGGAGACAGAGATAGAGAATGCAAAAAGCTAAAACTAATGCTAATAGGTGATGCACCAAAGGAGTGGTGAGCATTTTTTACTTCTGCAGATTGACACAGTCCATAAAAATGCAACAAAGAACCTCATGCACAAACTAATAATTGTAATGAAGGATCATAAATTAACCAAACAACACAGAAAGAGGATGAAAACTAATCATAGAGGCTGTATTGTTATTTTAATCATCAAAATCACTTGCATTACAACACCTGAGAGGCAAAATAAAGTTGCAGCTCTTAGAAAAGGTCTGATATTCCACCAAAATCACTTCCAAGGTGAGAAAGGGGACCTATAATACACAAAAAATGTTCAACCCTTTGAAAATGAGCCAAATCTAGCTTTTACAGTGCAAGGGACGAGCCCAGGAGAGAGAAACATGGGAAAACGTGGAAGGGATTCAACCATTGACCAAAACACATTCAAAATAGCATGGGCATCCTTACAGACCCATCCCCTAACATTTTTAGCCATGCTGGGAGAGAATGCAAGCCATTCTTCATTAAAAACTGGTGGTTGAAATGTCATTTCTGTCCATGACCACGTGCCAAAGGTGTTTTTCAATTTTCTCTCTCAAAATCCATAAAAATGCAAAAATGACCCCATAATCTTGTAGATAATTTCACCAGCTTTCCATTGATATAAAGAATGTGAAAAACTGAGCTCTAGATCGAAAGATATGGCCATTTGAAGTTTTAGTGCAAAACATGTAGGCCAAATCGGGTCAAGCAAGGGCAAAATTTGAATTTTGCACCTTTTTGGTCATTTGGAAAATTTTCCAAAATTTCCCTGCACTCCACCACTCTAGGTGCCATGTGGCGGCATCTCATTGGCCGCGGGCCTTTCAGGGGAAAATTTTTCCAAAAAACTCCGCCGAGCCATAACTTCAAAAATACATGGAGTTAGGAGGAAAACTTTACCTTTCTGGAAAGATGAGAAAGAGCTCTATCCAATGGTGTCATTTCTAGAAGGTTTTGAGTGCCTGAAAAGCAAAATATTATGACTGAGGCACAAGAGAGGAAAAATGAGAGGAGTTAGCCACAAAAAATGAGCAGGGGCACATTTTGGATAACAGCTTTCTTCATGATGAATTTTAGTGAATAGTAAAAAGTGTGCTTGTGAAAGAAATTTTCCATAAATAGTTGTTGACTGGAGCCTCCATCATATTGCTAAGGTAATTAAGAGTTAATCAATTGTGCTTGTTGAAATTATTGAATTTCTTCTTGAGTTTTCATGTAAAGGGAGTGTAATCAAAAGGTATCATGGTCTCTGTGTTTTCTCTAGGCTATCAAGTTTGAATCATGGTTAAGTCATCCATCTTAAGTTTTTTTCATGCTAAAAGGTCTTAAAGAAAGTATTAAAATGATTAAGCCATCCTTATAGGTTGTTGAAAGGTGTCTAGTATTTTAATGCAATAGTTTTTTACATGTTGATCCTAATTTTCCCACAAATTATGTCATGAAAGTGATCACAGATTGATGCAGTTCGATTGAGTTCGAGAGATTATCTTTACTTCAATAAATGTGTCGCTTAATGTCATATACTTAGAAGGATTCAAAATGTGTGTGTCCATGACCATCTTATTATTATGTTAGTGTTCTCAAGTTTGGTTCATGAAAGAAAAAGGTAGGTTTGTCAAGGTCTAGTTGTGAAAAAGGGCTTATAAATGTTAAATCATACGAGCTCGATTAGTCTCAATAAGGTACGCCAAATTTCTCTTGGAGATGAACAAATCTGGTGTCTTGCACATAATTCTTAATGGAGGTGGTTCTTGCAGAGGTAAAAACCTTGTGTAAGTTGAGTTAAACACATAAAGATACATGTAAAGGTGATATTTTCTTGCTGCATGTTTGGAAATGTATTTGAAAACATAAGAAGATATTGTTATACTAAAAAAATTCTTAGAATAAAAAGAAACTATTTTGAGTACTATGAGATGGTGATCATGCTTCAAATTCTAGATGCTCATAAAATAAAAAGTGGTTGACATGAAACCTCCTCATGAGGTACAATCAGGTAGTATAAAAAAGAAAAATCCTTTGGAACAAAGTGTGTTATGGCTATAAAAGGATATGAAAATATTGAACACACAAGTTTATGAGAAAAAGAGGCCAAAATTGGAATGGTAAAGAAAAATAGTGATGTTTTCATGCATTGTCAAGTTGCTTCAGTTGTCTTTGAGTCAAAAATATGAATTACAGGTGTAGGAAGGATGATTGGAACAAGGAAGATGACTGATAATGTCAAATTGGTGAATTTAAGGTGTTATAGGAACCTAGAAAGCCTTGTGAATCACATATAATGAATCTAATATGGCACACTTCAAGGGGGAGGAACTTGTCTTACTCATTCGGTGTATGGACAAGAAAATTCAAGAGAGGGCATGAAAAAGTCCTTTAGGACTCGGTTAGATTTGACTGATTCACTCTTATGGCTTGAGTGTAAGGTAAAATATTGACTTCTTGTTGTTTTAGATAAAGGAGGATGAAATGGTCCAGGGGAGTTTCTTAAACTTAGTACATGATGTACATATATTATTTGAATGGACAAATTTTAACTAAAAGGAGTTTTGAATATCTCGATTCAAGGATCTAAGTTACAAATAGAAAAATTCACTAGCTTAAGGAAGAGTTGAGATTATTGTTGAACATAGTGAAGTGAGATGTTTGAATATGAAGAGAATAGTTTTAGGAGGAGCATTGCATATGTTAGATGAAGAAAGCTATGCACTGAAAGTGAGTTTCATTAGAAAAAAAGAGCAACAACATTCAAGAAAGAGATTCTTGAGGTAATTTTCAACCAAGTTGCTACTTATTATTTGAAAAGATTCAACTTTCCTAGAAGATTCAACTTCCAAATTTAGTCCAACATCTACTCACCTTCTACAAGCATCAACTTACAAGGAAGCTCCAACTCCCCATCTACTAAGTCGATACTTAGAATGCTGCTGATTTTTGATCACACTATTGTGTTTTCTTCTACAACCGATAGTGACCATTAAATTATATTGATCTTCTTCTATTTTCATTTTAATTCTCTTCACCTGATAACCATCAAATCTTGTCAAATTGGCCACTTCAAACACTCGTCTTATAAAATTCCTTCTTTCAATCTACCGCAATCTTTATGGTACAAGACGTCTTTCAAACATGTATTCTTATCAAAAGTATCTCCTTGATTCTCTCTCAAATTCCTCATTTTCTCAAGTATACAACCTCCTACATGAGAAAATTACATACACTCTATATGGTTCTTTGTTTACACCAACTCCTACACCTTCAAACTAGAGTTATCAAACAAAGTTTCACACACCTATATCATTCTCTTTCACCTAGTATATCATCATATTTATGCTCCTTTTTAATAGCCTCAAGTTTGCAAATAACTTCAACACCTTATTGCCTTTAAAATCACACACAAGGATCATACCTTCATGAATGAATTTCTCTAAACTAAACTCATGCTTTCATTGAACTCTATATCAATCTCATAATCAACCTTTCTTAGACTCATCTCACATGCATTCATCTATTTTTCATCATTCACCAACAACTCTCTCTTCAAAGTTCTTTCCCCTGCATTTAACATCATTGATAAGGATCATTCAAGATCTTCCAAGATTTTTCTCACCTCATAACCCAAAAAAATCATCTTTTCTTGGTTGACAATAATATCTCCTATACTAGGCTTATTAACTTTTTAATTGAAGGAATTTTAACATTTTCTTCTTGATAACTAGAGCCAAGTGAATTGAGAAGACCAAGTAACTACCTTATACATTCATGTTTCGTTGTCATTTTATGTTTGACATGTTCTTACAAATTCTCTGAGGTGTAATAATGAATAAATAATCCTTCTAAACTTCATTTTATTCTCCACACATGTCAAGAGTAATTTCTTACAATTTCATATAGGTTGTAATGGTTACACCGACATTGATTGTCTCTTTACTGAGTGATTCTTCTTTTGTAGCTAATCAAGGGTATGTCAAGCATTTTCATCATGATAACACGTTATAAATACTTTAACTATCCCTTATAATATCATTTCAAACTCTGCTATTTTACTCATCTTCTTCATTTGATCACAAGAGACTACATTTGGTGTTGATAGTTCTCTCATATTCTAAAAAGAAGAATATATTTACATTTGAGCTCATTTTAGGTTTACCTTCAAGGTATTGAATTTTTCAGCAATAATTTATCAACATCCAAGGCTTGGGAACCAACAAAATAAACCGTGAATACAATTTTCCAGCTCTTCTTCATTATCATGAACTCACAGCCTTAGAAAACCCAAAACTCAATCTTGCATAAACTTGGAAAATAGCAGTTAGAAGGTTTCCAAGAAATATCACAATGGGAGAAGATGATTTGAAATCATTTGTATCAACCACGATACCAAAAGAGAATGATAGTATCACTTATCTTCATGGATCAAAAACTAAGACAAAGGCATGTACATTTTTTTGAGATTGAGATGTTTTTCAAGAGCTCAATAAATCTTCACACATTTCCTCAAACACGTATACCTTAAAAATCTCCTTTCATGGAGGATAATGACTTACTACATCTTCCCATATCCATTCTTTATCAGATAATGTTGATGAAATCATATCTTGCTCACTCTTTCAAGACTATATACTATGAGGGTTTAGAATTGCAAACCCGGCTAAGCATTTTAAGAATTTCACTACTATGATCTCCATTTTAATGCCAAGATAGATGTAGAGTGTCTCCATCAAGGATTATCACAACATTTTAAAGCTTTATTTTTCAATGAATGATGTAGAAAGGCTTCAATATTTGCATAACAACCACTGTTTCTTCCATTCTAATTTAGAAGCTACACCCAAAAGGAATGATTTAACCATTTAGATCCTTGGTTCTTGGACTCTAATCCACTTTTTTGAGAAGATCCTCTCTATGAACAACTTTCAACTCTGCATTCACTCAACAATAGTGCATAAGGTCATGAAATAACTATGGATATTTTAGACTGTGGTAGTTTGTTCTCAAAAAGCTATAGGAAAATTATGACTAGGAGATTTCTTGTTAAAAATTCAATTTTAAGGCCATCCATTTTAATTACACTTCACCGAGATTCAATGATTTCATATTTCCTTTTAACTAGATTGAGGAGGGAAAAATTGGTTGTTCACTCCCAAGGACACAATCCATTGAAGATTCCCTAAGTTGACTATTTTGGTGCTATAGATCTTGGACACCACTTAACTTTATTTGGTCGGATATTAGTTTCACAAACAATTTTTAGAGCTCATATATCTTGAGTTAAGTCATATGGCTTATGGACACAAGTGTTTTACCTCAACATGTTCACCTAGATCAAGAACTAGTACATTTCAAGACTTATTATTTCAAATTTATGACTTAGATAAACATACCTTGCTCAATATTCACCAAGGATCCTATATAAATATCTTTAGCTAATGGGAAATTGAATTAAATAAAATCCATGTTATAGTTTTCCACATGAATATCTTCATATCAAACATCATGCACAAGCTTTTCAAGGATCGAGACACATTTGTATGGTACAGTCACCAAGGAGAACATAAAAACCCACCATTTTTACTTAGAGAGTTTTTACTCTTCTTAGGGGTTGTAACAACTTGCACAAGTCATTTGGAGTAAAAAAACTCATGTTGTGCTTGCCGATTCAAGGAGTTATGGAGAGGGAAAAACCTTGTTAGAACAATGAATGGAACTTCATTGTTTCTTATCCAATTTCACTCAAACTTTTTGAAATTTTTTATTCTTGGAGTTCTCTTCAAAAATTACTTCTATGATTTATTTGAAGAAGGCTTGACAATTTTTCTTGAGTGCTAAGAAGATAGGGTGCTCAATTTGCATTCCTCAAGAAACCAGTTTTAGTAAAACTTGAATAACTTCAAAATCCCATTTCAAAATTTGATGAAATTTGACACAAAGCACCAAAACACATCCCTCTACATGATCCATAGCTTGGTTTCCCATAAATATGCTTGTACAACCTAGACCAATCTCATTTACCTCATCTTCCACTACTGGTTCTCAAAGGTAGTTTTTGTGAGAACTTGAATTTTACCTCCAATAGCTAAAGTAAGCCCTTTATATGCTCATACACTCCCTAAGAAGTGTTCTTATGCTCCTACCATGCTAACATAGATTTTTCATGGCCTACATTATGCTCTTACACCTCATTAGGCTCTAGAACTAGGCCTAAATGAGCAAGTTTCAACTCGTGACTCCTAACACTTAACCCGATGGTCACTATAAATGCTCTTGCACATGCTAAAAACATCATTTTTGACCTATGGGAAACCTAAGATAAGTGCACCAAGAATATCCATACCTCTAATGGGCTCCTACCTCATTGAACAATCTTGCAACACACTAAAAACCATCCCGAATGCTCAATAATCCACCTAAACACCATTGATAAGGCACTACCAATCAACCTTCATGTCCCTAAACTAAGTGCCACTTCACCACTTACTTATTTTCCATCAATGCCATTTGACATCAATGACAACACCAATGTATTGGGCTTAACATATAGGTCAGCCTTCCAGTTATCAATTACAAAATTCCAACAAGGGAATCATATAAATTCATAGTTATGTGTTCAAAATTAAGGACCAAGTAGTAAGCATTACTATCATAACCTAATCTTGCATTCCAAATACACTAAAGTACTCAAAAGACATCTATTTAGCATCCATTCAAGGGATACAGACTACATACTTCTACATACACTTTGCATGGGGGGGAAATCTATTATATTCAATCCACACATCCTACTACATTACTACATTCTAGCTACAACCCACTATCATTTATATAACTTGAAAAAGGGCATCCTAGGGAACCATTTCTATGCACACAACAAAACTACATGGAGTGTTAGACTCAATGTAATGATTGGTCATAAATTCACTCTCGGGTACCATCGGGTTAGTCCGACTCCCATTCTCCATTTTAACTTTTAGTTTTGATTTAGTTTTGGGTTTGTGAACGTGAAATTCTCTTTTATAGGTTACACGTATCATCGGTGATCATAGTGCAAACATTAGGAATCAATAGAGACTAACTATGAAAATCTTACGACATAATAAAAGTAGATTTTGAGTCTCTACGTGAGTCGAGCACCATGAGCGATCGGCGAAGTGACCAAATGCCTCTATCCTACTACGAGCACCCGTGTCTAACTCTTTTTCTATACTCTATATTTTTAAGTGACTAGTGACGAATCTGCTTGCATTATCTTCATTAGTCACACCTACCCAGATCACTTCATGTCTATTTAGAAATAAGCTAAGTGCTTGTATTTCCCTCTTTTGTTTAGGGTTTCATACGTTACATCTTAGTTTTCTTGTTTCATTCATGTACTTTATCATTTATACATTAATTAATATGCAATACAATTTATTTAATTCAAATTAAATTAAATCATTTGGTGAACCCAAAATATTGATCAGACACTTGGAAATTTATTTTTCCTGTTCTCTCGAATTTGTCTTAAATACTAGTTGTATCAAAGTTCCTATTTCCATTTATTCTAAAATGCAAACATTCTTCCTAGGGTTTCCTTCCCGGTTCTATCATGGCTCCTAAATCTCCTCAATTTTCTTTCTATGAATTACTTCAAATGTATCCACCTTACAACTAAAAATCCCTAGACACTATGTACATCCCTCGTAATATGATTCGCAAACAAGTAAGTGTTATCTTTGATCATATATCTACCAAATCTATCACCCTAATCCTCCTCCCAATCCAACTATCTTAGAGTCAATGCAAGATTTACACCATGCTTTTCAAGATAAATTTCACACTATGAAAATCATAATTACATTTCTTAAAGTTGAAATCCAATGTCTCAAGGATGTTTATAAGGTCCATGCTATTTTTTCTTCTACATCTCATCCTAATCCTATTTCCTCTACACGTGCTCATGTTAGTGAACCCCAAGTCTTACCACTACCCACACCTCTTAAGTTTGATCTCAATGCTAAGAAACATGATGTTCTTCCTCATCTCCTCACTCACTAGTTGATCAACTTTCCAAATACTCATTTTTATCCTCCTTATTAACTTGCCAAATACCAAGGACTCCCATTTTTAATTATCATAGAATTAATGGACATAATGAAAATTATCGCCATTATTAAATACAAAGAATTAAACACCTTGAGCATTAGGGTTTTATCTCATTCGCTGAATTTTTTTTTATTCATGCTCATATTCAATTGCTAAATCCCAATGGGCTCCTAAATCTATTCCTTCCATGTCTCATGAGCATCAATCCATAACCACTAATGTTCCTCCTCCATTCACCCGTGAAACCTATCTAACCTATTCACACTAACAAACCACCACTTCAAATTCGTCCTCCATCTCCTCCTCATGTCAAGAAACCACCACTCAAAATATGTCCTCCATCTCCTCCTCCTCTTATCAAGAAATCACCACTCAAAATATGTCCCCCATTATCTCCTCCTATCAATACCTCTTGAATTACCAATTCAAAATCTATAACCCCCATTGGTGCCATTTTGAGCTTACACCATTTTGCCCTAAAATTTTCCTTCATTATGTGTGCTCAAATGTTTTTCTCTTAAATTGGTGGTCCGTGCATCTTTTCCCTCCAAATCGAATGCCTTGAAATTCTCACAAAATTTTGTTTCACCCCAATTTGAAAGAAATCTGCATGTGTACCTTTGTGCCCCAATTTTTCCAAAATCTGCAGGCTCTACTATTTTTCCTTTTTACCTTATTGTGGAAGTTTAAAATTGATCAATTTGTATTTGTATGCCATTGAAAATCCAATTCCATGATAAAAATTCTTTAAAAACATGTTTTAGTTGGTTCAATTTCAAGAAATTTGTCGTCCTTAGCTGAAAAAATCGAATTCTAGGGCATCCCTAGCATTTTCTATTTTTTGACGGATCAGACGGGTGTCATTTTCCCATAAATCTCTTCTTCATCATTCATTGGCAACGTGGATTGTTCTAATTGGCCGAGGGATGATGGAATATTGTTTTAACTTATCATTTTTTACTTTTTTGGCAAAAGGGGATTTTGATTGGTTCTAATGTTCTTGACGTGTCCTCTTTTGATTGGATGAGAAGTAGCGGGTCTTTTTGTGCCTTAAGGAATTTTGGAAAAAGAGTTAAAGTGCAAAGAAAATGCCTAGGGCCCACAATGAATCAAAATGGAACACGTGGCAACTTCAGAGCCAAGGATGGAATTGTAGGTGGTTGGGTTCTTTTGAAGTTTTTTTGACTTTATTTGGTTAAAAGATTAAAGTCACAAAACAATCCTAGAACTCCGCAGTGAGTCATAGGTGGACACATGTCACATTTGCATTAGAGGTGAAACTTTGGGCCTTGGGGAAAAATTGATATTTTTCCCATTTTTTGGCATAAAGGCATAAAATTAAAAGGAGGAACGCAAGCCCGTAGTGAATCAACAATCGCCATGTGGCAGGGAAAGGTGGAGGTTCGGGAGTGCAGAGGAAATGGTGAAAATTTTCCTTTGTGGAAAATGTTATTAAAATATAAATAAGAGCATTGCCTCGCAACCAATTAGGTGAGGACATGTGTCCTGCAGAGGGTGGAGCCGCGGAGGAAAAATGGAAAATTTTCCTTTTTCCAAAAAGAGGCAAAATGTTTAAAATTGAGCCGTGACTCCGTATCCAGTCATATTACACCACGTGTCAGGGAAAAATTGGAGATACGGGCCCACAGAGATAATTTGGAAAAATTTCCTTTTCCCAAAAAGGTTGAAATGTGTAGAATCGGTCTGCGATTCCAATGGGGCCCACTTTGGGACATGTGTCAGGCCCATTTTCAAAGGGCGGAGGGGTGGAGAAAAATGTCAAATTTTTACATTTTTCCAAAAGTGTTAAAATGTCAAAAGGTGATCCCAAGCCCATTTCCAATCACATTGTGACATGTGGAGGGCTCATATTAAAGGATAAAGGAAGATCAACGATAACTGTGCATTTTTCAGTTTGGCTGCCATTTGAGCTCTAGGAAGCTTGGAGATGTGATTTTTACATCAATTTTCATCAAATTTTTGGCAAATTCATGTCATTTTTTCCTTCAAGGATCAATGGAATCAATTTGAAAATTCAATTTGTAGATCTGAGGTAATTTTGTGATGAACTTTTGTTTGGGCTCGAGTAAAGACGTGAAATATCAAATCCGTGTTGCAGAGTCAAATTTTGGAGGGATAAGAATGAAATAATGAAAGGAAGGGGGTATGCATGCTTTGAAGATGAAAAATGTGCCTCCACAATGGATAATGATGTGAATTTTAAAATGATTCATCTCTTTTTGAGACAACTGGAAACTTTTTGGATGTGTTCTGTTAAACGTCCCTGTCTGCAAATCATGAGAAATTTTTGTAACAAATTTGATCCTTTAGCATATTATTTTCTTGGGAAAGAAGGCTTGAAGGAGATTGAAAGCTATATATTGCATGAATTTTTCATGCAAAGGGTTGGAAGAGTTTAAAAACCCTTGGAAAACTAAAAATTTCATGGGAAAATATGGGAAGAAGCCCATTCTCTGAGTGACCACTTGAGAAACTCATGTAACTCTCTCTATATCAGATTTTAAATCATGTTAAGTTGGTTACACATGTATAGCCATTAACAAGATTTGAGATTTTTTTTTCAAAACATTCCTCTGCTGATAAATCTAATCATTTTTGAGTTATTCTGTGTTGTCTTTGAGAAAAATATGTGAATGCTTACATTTCAGAATGCATTTCAAATTTGTGTTTCTTATTTCATATTACGCCTTGTGTTTAAAATCTCTCTTGATCATACAAGGTTTCATTTCTTGCGATAGTTTAGTGGCATTTGCAATCTCACATTCAGAAGAGATTTCATCCGATAAAGAGATAAAATATTTTAAAATCACTTTACCTTCCTTGACTTCGTAGAGATTGTTTGTAAACCTTTCAGTACACCTTAGGTCATGATTAAATAATGATTGCTAAATGCTTCTCTGGTTCATTCTAACTCAAAATTTTACTATAGATGATCAAAGATTGTGTGGAAAAGTGCATATTTGGGCCTCCATTTTATGCACATATCTTGATTGAATGGATGATTAACCATTTTGATACTTTCTTCTCATTAAGTTTCTCCATATTTTCTAAAATCCTCAAAGAGTCTCGGTGGACCTTGGTTTGTCTTATCTAAACTCCCACCCAAAATTCATTCAAAACAACTAATCCTACCCTTTTTGACCTATATACCCACATAAGATAAAAATCCATTTTCTAAAGTATGCAAAATAGATCGGATCTCAAAATGTCTTTAGTAACCCTTGTCTTACATTGAAATTATCTCCATAATCTGAAAGTGACAACTTGTGAAAGTCGATTTGGAGTGTTGATCATATTTTCCCAAGGCCCTTCATACTATTTGTACAAATTGAGGGACATCTTCATCTCCTTCACCATTTGCGGGTTATAAAATAGTTCCTCTTACCTTGGTTAAAAGGCACAACCTAAAACAATTAGGATAAGATCAAGTCCTATTTGAGTGCTATCCATCTCTCCACAAATATGAGTGTCAGTTAGATCATATCCCCAGCTACAAAATGACACACACCATGATCCATCTGTCTTTAAGCTTCATTCCATATTTTTGATGCTACTTAGACCGAAAAAGTAGAAAAATTTGGGTATGAACACTAGTGGCGCCGTTTCCAGGGAATGAAGAATGTAATATCCGACTAATTTGTTAATTTGCTTTTAGTTCATATTATTTTGAGCCCATCAACACCAGTGGCACCATTTCAGGGGACATTATTAGTTCAATCTATTCCATGTGCATACATATTTGAAATGTTTGAATGCATATCAAACCCTGGTAATGTCTCTTGCAAGTTCTACCTGCACATATATTGTTAAGGCATCATTCTATACTTAGATTTGCAAGGTGTATGTAAAGGTTTCAAACTCTGTCTACAATTTTATCAGTTTCTAGCAGTAGTTACACTTCATTTGCATTTGTGGTTGATAGATTCAAGAAAAGGAAGATCTGATCTATAAATTTTGCAAGATTTTCAGTGCTGATAAGTATTTGACAAAGTATTTTAGTGCATTTGCACAACTAGGGTGAAAGTTCTTAGTGGTGACTCCATGCTATTTTGATCTTGATAAATACTAGTGTCTTAGCTTTCTGTCATTTTTTTGTGTTGCTAATCTCTGCAAAAATGGAAGGAAGAAGATCTCTCTTCAGGAGAGACCCAAGTAGAAAGTTATTTCAAGAATTTGGAAAGACAATTTTACAGGAGAGAAAAGTTTGGAAGGTTGTTGAAGGTCAGACATCAAGCAAAGGAATATCCATTAGTGAGAGAGATCTTCCTTTAATAGAGGCTTATCCCTCTTCTTCCAATGATTTTGATTTAAGCAATCTTCTCATAAAATTTTTACCTCAACTAGTGAAGGTCCTTTTGCTATACCGGGTGAGTTCCTTCTTTAATCTGCACCTATGTGTTTCAATTCTAGTAAAAATTTCCAAGAAAATCAGCACCTAGAGAATACCAATCTTTTGAACCACATTCTTGAGTCCTAAATACCTCACACTCCTCATTAGAATTTGTCACCCCCAATATCACCCCCACCAGAAAACATGGCTCAGCCTCCACCTAGGCCTCCATTTGTGGTCAATACCTTTGGCCCAATAAATTTTAGGGGAATGGCTAGTTATCCTAATGCTGTGCCTCAAGATGTTAGAAGTAGATTTCCAAATTTCCAAGGGAATAATGCCATAACAGGTGATCAGCATTTGAAACTCTTTATTAATATGATGGAGGATTTTGAAATTGGATTTGAGGATGTGTACATTAAATTGTTCATTCATACACTAGAAGAGGATGCAAGGGATTGGTACAAGGCTCGATCTGCCTAATAATTCTATTGATTCATGGAATGAAATGAAAAATGCATTTAGATTGCAATATGGAAACAAGACTGATCCTAGATTTCTCTTGTTTGAATTTGAGAATATCAAGAAGAACCCCAATGAATCAGTGCATGAATTTAATAAAAGATTTAACAAGACATTGAAAATACTACTACCCGTTAATCTAAGGCCTTGTGATTAATATTTTTAATCAGATATGTAGATGCATTTGATAAGAAAGTAGCCTACTACTTAAGAGACAAGAACCCTACTAATTTAAGGCAGACCTTTACCATGGCACTACAAATTGAAAATAATAGTAAGGCCATTGGGAAACCTCTCAAGATGGATGGTGTAAAGTTGATAAACCCTAAAAAAACTCAAGCTAGCAATGGTGCTGATTTGGAGGAGGATGTGAAAACTTTGACAGGGGATATCACAAAAATCTCATACACGTTAGCCCAGGCAGAGAAGGGAATTGGACAGACTTCACAAGTTAGCAAAAAGCACAAAACCATGACAAATTTTCCAATCATCCTAGGGGTGATCAGAGATCCGATGATAGAGGGAAAGGACCCATGGGATCTATAAATAGACATCCTCAAGCACATGAAGGAAGAGTGTTACATGATCCCCTAATTGCTAGGGTTGCTATTGTTGAGGAAGTTGCTGATATTGATTGGTGGTGTTTTCTGCCCCATCCTCCATGTGAAGTAGACCAACAAGATGGTGAAGCTAATAATGATGATGGTACTGATAATGATATTTACATGGTGGGCTATTCTTCAGGCTCATAAGAAGGAGCAACATCAACTGAGGTAATAAGTGCAAGGACAACTACAACATTTTGGGATTGCATCAAATGGGTACAAGTTCTTCTTCCTTCTCATACTCTTGAGGTAGATGTAGTGTAAGCTTTTGAGATTCCTAACAATGACTTTGAATACTTAAGAGCTTTAATGATTAAGAAGTATGATGGTGGTATCCCTTTAGAGGAAGATAAACAATTGTTAATGAATGTTGTTGTGGCTCAAGATAAAGATTATAACACTAGGAGCAAGGTTGTTAAGGGAGTTGGGCCTAAAGCCAAACCTAAAATACCCTTGCTTACTTACAAGTATTCCCAAATAATCTCCTAGAAGAGAAACATCTCGCAAAAGCTCATTGTCTTAGGCAAAAATTTCAATCCTCCTCATGCCCAAATTGCCAAGAATCCCATGCCATGTAATAAATCTACTTGTCTCCATTCCAATGCTTCCTTGCCAAAGAGTGTTCCATATCACACATCCTGTGTATTGAGCCAAATCAAAGTTAGTGTTCCAATCATTGAGTTGTTTAGGATTCTTGAGTGCAAGAAGAGAGCATTTGAGTACTTGGGATTGAAAGAGGAGAATAGTACCCAAGCGAAATGTAAATGTTGTTGAAACTCCTCCTCAAATCATTACAGACTTGAAACACTTGAGGTATACTTGGGGACATCCTTGGTTGATTCCAAATTGAATGTTGATCCATTCTTTACAACTTTGATCATAAAGGATAGACTCCTTCATAATTGTATGTTTGATTTCGGTGCATCATGCAATGTCATGCCTCTAGAATTCATGAATGAGTTGGATATCAAAGTGACAATAGCCTATGAAAAGTGTACTCCATGGAGTCAAGAGAAGTGCCGGTAGTTTGTTGTGTGAAGGGTTTGGTGGTATAACTTGTAGCCTATCCGGGTAAGAATTTGAAACTTGATGTTGTGATTGCTGATTGCTGTGCCAAATGGGATATGATTTTGTCAAGAAAGTGGGCTGCAAGTGTTTTTGGGATAGTTCAAATGGACATATCTTTTGCCACTATTCCCATCAAGGCAGCCTTGTCAAACTCTATGGAGAAAAGAAGATGTTACACCTTATTGAAGATCCCAACAAAGCTTCCTATGAGGTGTTGTTTGCTAATGTAGATGATGATAACATTGTTGGGTTTGTTGATGGTAAAGAACACAAGATGGATCAATCAAAGTGCCTTGAAAAGATAGGTTCCCCTTGACCTTTCTATTTGATGGAGTTTGCTCCAAATTTGGAATACTTTGCTAGTATAATTTTGATTTCTCCTAGCTTGGAAGAGTTCTTTTTTCCTTCAAGCTTAATTTTAAATGTACTAAAAACATTACTGAGTATGAAGCCTTGTTGTTAGGCCTGAGAATTACATGGAAGTATGGTGTCAAGGACATCATTGTAAAAGGAGATTCAGAGCTAGTTGTCAAACAAATAAGAAAACTATATGCTACAAAAAATCAGCGGATGAAACAATACAAACATGTAGTTTGGGATCTAATTGAGATGTTTGATTCCTTCAACATTGTGCATCATGACAGAAGTTTCAATGCTATTGTTGATAACTTGGTAGTGTTGGGGTCAAGATTTGGAAATTTCACCATTTCACCTTATTGTGAGTAAAATATTGAAGTGTTAACTAGGCTAACTATCCCTGACAACATCAATCATTGGCAAGTGTTTAATGATGATGCTCAAGTGCAAAGGTTCTTACAAAATCAAGGTGAGTTTACAGATCATAATATTGATTGGGAACCAATGGTATGTGTGACTGAAGGAAGAGAGACTTTGTTTGGAAAGGATATCATCCAATTGAAAACTAACACCATTCCTAGAGGTCTTGTTGCACTTGAGTCAAATTTTGACAATGTTGATTACATCATTAATAGAAAATGTCTACCTTAAGGGATGTGGGAGAGCATAACTTGGGCACTAGTGATAAACCAAGAAAATTTTGGTTGGGCAGTAATCTAAACAAAGAAGAAAAACAGTCTTATGTTCAACTATTGAAGAAATATCAGGACTGTCTTGCTTGGTCTTATTCAGAGTTGAAAGCATATAGAGAGGACTTGTTTCAACATGATATTCCTCTTGAAACAAATCCAAGCATTTCGACAAAAAAGCAAAGGCTAATTAATCCACTCCTCTCCATGAAAATGCAAGATGAATTGAAGAAACCAAAGAAGGAGGGATCATTCACCCACAAGGTATTCATCTTGGGTTGCAAACCTTGTGCCTAGTCGGAAAGAAAAATGGAGATATCAGACTTTGTGTAGACTTCAAAAATCTAAATAGAGCTTCACTGAAAGACAATTATCCTTTGCCAAACATGGAAAATATGCTGTAGTTAGTGACTAGATCTAAATTGTTTTCCACCTTAGATGGTTTCTCCGGTTATAATAAAGTTGTTGTAAAGGAGTCGAAAGATTTAAAATTGCCTTTACCACTCCTTGGGAACATATGTCTAAAGTAAGAATGTCTTTTGGTCTCATGAATGCTTGAGCTACCTTCCAAAGAGAAATGGATGTTACTTTTGCTAGTTACATAAATGACTTAATTGTAGTTTATCAGGATGATGTGACAGTGTTTTCAAGGAGTAGAAAAGATCACTTGCAGTACTTGGAAAGAATGTTGATCAGATGTAGAAAATATGGCATTTTTATCAATCTAAAGAAGTGTCATTTTGGGGTAAAAGGCCAAGTTGCTTGGTCATATTTTTTCAAAGGCAGGTGTCATGATTGACCTTGAGAGGGTAGAATCAATCATCAAGGTTCCAATTCCAAGAACAAAGAAGGGCATCCAATCCTTCTTTGGGTAGATCACTTTAATTAGAAGGTTTGTGTCTAGTTTTGATAAATTGACTCTTCCTATTACATGCATGTTAAAGAAAGACCAAGTTATCAAATGGGAGGAGGTTCTTATTCGGATTTTGAAGAAATCAAAGAAGCATTGAAACATGCACTGTCTTGGCGCTTCTTAATTGCAAGAAGCCTTTCCAAATCTTTTCCTTTTCTTCTAAAATACCATTGCATTTGTTTTGCTGCAGAAGGATGAAGATGGGGCTGAGAGGCCTATTGCCTTCTTTAGCAAGGCTTTACAAGTTGTTGAGTTAAAATACACAATCATGGAAAAACAAGCATTTGCCTTGGTGAAAGCAACAAAGGTTTTCATGCCTTATATCTTAAGTTCAAAAGTTGTTGCTTATGTTCCCCACACCATGGTAAAATACATCTTATCAGAGATGGAGATATCAAGAAAAAGATGTAGATGGGTGAACAAACTGTAGGAATATGACATGGATATCCAAACCACAAAGTTGGTGAGAGGTTTGGGTCTTGCTAAGCTCATGGCTGAGAGCAACTTGAAGATCAGTGGAAGTGAATGAAGTAGAGGAAGAAAGGGAAGATGTTCTTGAGAAATTGGTAAGCTCTAAGTGGTACAAGGATGTAATCTTTTACCTCAGACACCTATGCTTCCCTGATCATTTAAATAAAAATCATAAAAGATCCCTCAAGCTGGCTTCTCAAAAATACATCATCATTGACTTTGGGCTGGCTTGGAAGAACCCTAAAGGTGTCCTCTTGAAATGTGTAACTAAAGATGAAGCTCCCAAAATAGTTGCTTATTTCCATGGGGGAGTTTGTGGAGGACACTTTGCTGGAAGGGTTACAACACACAAAATTTTGAGAGTCTGGTTATTGGTGGCCTACTCTCTTTAAAGATGCAACCCTACTAGTTAGAAAATGTGAAAGCTACCAACGTTTCTCTGGAAGAATGAAAGCTTCAGATCCCTTCCTTTGATCCCAGTATCAATTGAAGCTCCTTTCAAACAATGGGGAATAGACTTCATTGGTGAGATTTCAGACCCTTCTAGTGCTAGACATAAGTGGATCCTTGTAGCCACATATTACTTCACCAAGTGGGTAGAAGCAATCCCCATAAAGAAAGCAACACACCAAGATATTATGGACTTCTTGTTGAATCACATCATATGCAGATTTGATGTGCCAATAAAGATTGTTGCTTGATAATGCCATGTGTTATAAAGCTAATCCTTGATGGCAATGTGCAAGGAGTATGGAACCAATCGACTTATGCTTCAAACTATAACCCTCAAGGGAATGGACAAGCTTAATTTAGTAATATGAACTTGTTGAAGATCATAAGGAGAACCTTGGAGTTGAAAAAATGGGGTGAAGAACTGAAATTTACAATTTGGGCTGATAGAATCACTACCAAAAGAGCTATTAGTAGAGAGCCCATTTGAGTTAGTGAATGGAACTCAAGTTCTTCTTCCTTACATCTATAATTATTTTCATTTTAGTTTGTTCAACAACTTAAAGATCAAGAGGCCACTACATAAAGCAAGGATTAAGCATATTCTTGAGTAGGATGAAGAAAGAAGGGTATCCCACTAAAGGATTTAGAGAGAATTTGAAAAGTTTGTTTGATAAGAAGATCACTCATAGGGCCTTCAATGTTGGAGATCTAGTTTTTGTGGGATAATAGGCATGAAGATAAGGGAAAACATGGTAAATTTGATGCATTATGGATGGGGCCTTACTCCATTGATATCAAAATTGGTGAGAATACCTTTTTTCTCAAGGAATTAGATGGGAAATTGCTTGAATTGCCTATTAACTTAGGCACCTGAAGCATTTCTTGGATTAATCCCCAAATTTGAGGTATGCACCACTTGTATAGTGTATAGTCTTTGTTTTTGGCTTTGTTTTGCTATTTTTGTCGGTTTATGGTCCTCCATATAGAACATACACGAGTACCTAGACTTAGAAAATAGTTCCTGGGAACCGATGTCTACCCCTAAGTGCTAATTTTCTTGGGGTACATACATTCAGCTTATTAGATCAACACAATTTATAAAAGTCCTAAGAGCGGTTCTATAGTTACAAGCATAGTCCTTGATTGTTTACTAAGTTTCTTCATTCCTATCCAAGTTAAGGAATTAGTAATAAAAGAAATAAGTAACTTGAAATATGGAGGGTTTATGGTACCTCAAGATGGTATGAGTGGATATGGGTGCAATATGGAATCTTTTATGTAAGTTTGATAAATCTACACAATAAAGAAAACTTGAAAGAAAATGGATTAAATGATATATGAGGGGGTTTCTGATGAAGTCAATCTAAGAAGCATGAAACTCCTTATGCATATATGTCAACCCCTGTATTGATAAAATAAGATGAGATTAATGATAATAAATTGTATAATATGAAGAATTCAGAGATAAACAGAAACTAGAAATGCATAAATGTAAGGAAAGTACAATTATGATTGAAATAGATGCAAATCAAATGAAACATGACTAGGTCGATGAAAACCTAGGCTACAGAGGGCTAGTCGATGATGACTGAAACAGATGGATCACGGTGACTAGAAATAGATGGATCAAAATAACAACCAAGAATGTAGATTTGAGAGCTTGGAATGTAGATCTGAAGGTGATGAAGCTCTGTAATGATGTTGGCAACCTACATAAGAGATATGAGACAGAGAAACAGAAAGGATGCAAGAAAATGTGGATCTAAGGGGATATGATAGATGGATGAACTCAAGTCGATGATGATGGCTGAATTTGAGTTAGTAGTGATTGGGACCTAACATAGTGGATCTAGATGACAAAAAGCTAAAATGATAGATTTGAAATATGGATGAAGGAAAAAACAAGGTAATAAAATACTATGGATATGGATAACAAAGAAGGTTATGCAAAAGAGGATGGGTTGATGGTTACTTGGGATGACCTAGGCTTGAATGAAGATAGATGGGCTAGAATGAAACGTCAGTAAACAAGATGGATGGAAGAGAAGGCTGGAACTGGATCTCTGATGGTAGATGAACCTAAAATATGTTAGTAGTAGACGGTAATAAAAAGATAATAAAAATATAGGTACACTAAGAAAGATGAAGATAAAATCCCCAAAGTCTCCAAGATTGATGCAAATAAACTCAAAGGGACTTCAAGAAGATCAGATTGTAACAACTGCAAAGAGGCTTGGGCCCAAATATAAGTTCACACTAGAATTCTTATTTTTCATCCCTTTGGAAGGATGGGTGAGGGTGTACTTATAGGGTTGACTTAAAACATGGGTGGATCACACCATCATGGGGAACCGTCCATTTGGGTGGTGGGAGGATGCCTAACTCGAGACATAAATCCCATTAGAGGCTGGATTAGGTAAGAGAAATGGGTAGGTGGGGGATGAAATAGAGTAAATAAAGGATATAGGGATGTTATAACGAATGTGGGAAGATATAATCAAAGAATTATAGATCCATAAAATAATAGCTGAGGATTATAGATTATAATGTGTAGACATTTAACCAGATGTTTATTTATGCATATAATAGTTAACAAATCATTAATGAAATTACATAAAAATAATTGAAAGTAAATGAAACAAGAGACACCCGATTTAAGTGGAGAAACACAAAGGGAAAAAATCCACTTAAAATCATTGTCTTATATTAAGAATTTCACACTTTAACCACACACTTCCACTTCACTTCTTGGTCTACAAGTAAACAATAACATATTTCTACCTCACTGTATAACAATTTTCATAAGTAGCTTGAGCTTAGATCAAATGGTCTATATACTTAATAACACCATATAATTCAGTATCACAAGTAAAAAGTCCCATGAGGGATCATCCTACTTATATAGGATGGGTGAGCGGTTATACCACTTCACTCTTTTTAAGGTTGTGAAAGACTCGACTAAGATTATTAAAAATAATATTTAAGACAAGGGGTTGTCTAAGTGGCTATCCCCACTTGACATTAACACCCCAACACTCCCCTTAATATTAATTGGGGAAGACAAAAATACACATGCAAAATTTTACTTTTTCTACAAAAGGATTTATAAATCCTTGAATAAGAAACAATGATTCAGATAACATGCAAACAAGGGAAATCGGATGATCTTCCCATATATAAAATATTAAGATAAAGTGTTTTATGTATGAAGAATTACATTAGATTATGGAGCATTTTATAAACCAAGGCATACCCATAGCTAAATATTCACTTTGGGATTTACAAGTAACTTCACTTATAGTGACACATTTAATTATTACAAAATGGAGGAAGTATTGAAGTTTACAAACACCGTTAAATGGTGGAATTGTCATGCACACTCCTCCTCAATGAAAAATTTGATAGGCCTAACAAGGCACAAAAATTGCAAACCTTCACAACACATAATGGCTTGGTGAAGATATCTGCAACGTGATCTTCAATAGAAAATAACTTGAGATCATTATCACCATTTCGCACCTTTGTTTGAATAAAATGTATATGAAATTCAATATGCTTGGTCATTTGATGCTGAAATGGATTCTTTGCAAAAGAAATTTAACTATGGATATCACATAGAGGAGTAGTGCTCCATTTGAAGCCCATGTGCAGTTCATCCAATAGTCTTTTCAGCCACATAACTTCTTTGGCAGCTTCCATAACACTTTTATACTCTGCCTCAGTAGAAGAGATAGACACCATTGGTTGCTTCTTGCTACTCCAATTGATGACACCTATACCCAACTTAAAAATATACCCAAAATTATATTTTCTATTTGCAATATCACTAACATGATCAAAATCACAATAACCAAATAATTGTGTATCATTACAAGAAGAATAAAAAAGACCATAATTAATTGTCCCTTAATATATTTTAAAATTATTCTCATCAATTTTTGGGTAGTAGTTTGCATCTCCAATGGGTGGTGGGATTTTTAGCATTTCCTCTCATTATAACCATTTTCTATAAAAAGAAAATTTAAGTTTGATCAGATTATGGACACAATAGGTCCAAGAGTTTCGAACCTTCACTCCGATACCAAGATGTAACATTCCCATTTTAAGACTTTAGAAACAAGAGAATTTTTTTATAATGTTCTTTGTTCTAAATAATCATAATGTTGAACACACATTCCAAGCCAATAAATCTCATAACAGAAAACCATATGCAAATATAAATGACTCGGTGGAACACCGATCTCTCATGTTAATTTAATGTTTGTATACTAAGTATAATTGGTTACCTTACCATATTTGGGGTATTAAGTGTTTTGTTTAAGAGGCCTATCCGAATATCTATTACCAATATCCATCTAAAATCCCACTTCTTAAACTAGTGACATAGGAAAACAAACCAAGTGCTTTTTGTGATACTTTGGCCAAAGATTTTAAACATACTATTTATGTTTATATTCCAAGATGCCATACTCACAAATAGAATAATTACTTTAACCCACTTCATTTTTATCTAGAATGGTATTTACCGACCCTAGTCAATCCACTTGCTTAAGATTTAGCCCTAGCCAAGGTTAGTAATATAGTCTAGTGTGGAGGACTACTCATGCGGTGACTAAGGGTACATAGTCATACTCAATCAACCAAGGTTAATTGCATATGTCTAGGTATCCTAAGTCATTGTGAGTCGACACCGACACTAGATCATGCCCCTAACTCTACCTAGGAAGAACGTGATCAAGTTAGAATTTATGTAGATCTAGATGATTAAACTCTGAAGGGTGTTGCAACATGTCAACTACAACATAGTATCCTCATGAAGACCCAAGTATTCATGAAGGTATTGTACTGTAGCTGGTGTGTGCCAACATCTCGATTGATTTCACCTCATCTGGATGAACATACCTTTGAAAGAAGTTAATGGCTTATTAAATTTTACTTGTTAAGGGTTAATTGTAGTAGCCCTATTTGATAAATAGGTTAATTAACCATTAGGGTTAGAAGTAAAAATTGCAATTGGAGTTGGTATGCAAATAAATTTTCCTCCTAACCCTTTCATAAGTTTTTTTAATACATTAACATTCTAGTTTATGTTCCACATAACAGATTCAACACACATAACATTATTATTATTTACTCACTTACTCAAGCCTTAGCTTACATAAGTTTAGATCAAGTTATTTTTATATTATAATTCAATGGAATGAAGTCTAATCCCATTTAATTTCCTTTCTCTACATTCCTATTCTAGTTAAGGAACTCATCAAGAGGAAGCATACTTTCCACTATCAAAAGATAACATCCAAATTTATTTCCAAGAGGTCTTAAAATAATCTATCAATCATTATAGGGAAGTTACCTTCCCTTTTTCTTATAAAGGATTAATGTTCATTTATAACCCCATAGTATTTTACAAGTTATCATCATAGTTTTATTCACCCACAAACATTTGTTTTAATATAGCCATAGTGATCTAGTTGAATATCCATTTGACGATTGTCATCTTTAATAAGTTACATTTCTTGATGAAGGTAGTATATCTAGTACTCTTGACCTCTATTAAATTTAATCCAACCCAAGAGGGTATATTAATAATAGAGAAATTAGAGAAATACTAATCCTTTCCATTCAAAAATACCAGAAAGATTACACATCAAGTTCAAACAAGTCCACAAATATTTCATTCATCAAAGGGGATTCATACATGATAAGACCAAAAAACATCAAACATTTCTAATGTCAAACAATAAGATAATAATAATTACAAGTACAAATTTATTTTCCAACCAATACATTTAAATAATGATCCATATTTCATCATAAAAGATCCGGTCTTTTGATAAGAAAAAAATAACATGTTGGTACCCAAATTTGTTCTCCTTTTCACCGAGCAACATCAAAGATAATGTATGGCGTAAAAGATTGCAGACAGATGGATCATGGTATGTGTCATTTTTTAGCCAAGGATATGATCTAACCCGACACTCAAATTTCTGGAGAGATGGATATCACTCAAATAGGAATTGATCTTGTCCTAACTATTTTAGGTTGTGCCTTTGACCAAGGTAAGAGAACCTATTTTGTAACCCTCAATTGGTGATAGAGATGAAGATATCCCTCAATTTGTGTAAATAGTATGAAAGGGCCTGGGAAAATATGATCATCACTCCAAATATGACTTTCACAAGTTGTCACTTCCGATTATGGAGATACTCTCAATGCAAGGCAAAGGTTACTAAGAAATTTTGAAATCCCGATCTATTTTGCATACTTTAACAAATGGATTTTGATCTTCGTCAGGTATATAGGTCAAAACAGGTGAGGATTAGTTGTTTTGAATGATTTTTGGGTGGGAGTTTAGATAAGACAAACCAAGGGCTGCCAGACTCTTTGAGCATTTCAACGCAAAATATGGAGAAACTTAACAACAGTAAAGTATCAAAATGGTTAATCATCCCTTCAACTAGGATATGTGCATCAAATGGAAGCCCAAATCTGCACTTTTCCACACAATATTTGATTATCTATCACAAAATCTTGAGTTAGAATGAATCAATGAAGCATTTAGCAATCACTATTTAATCATGACCTAAGGTGCACCCAAAGGTTTACAAATAATCTCTCGAGTCAAGGATGGTAAAGTGATTTTAAAATGGTTTATCTCTTTATCGGATGAAAGCTCTTCTGAATGTGAGATTACAAATGCCACTAAACTATCACAAGAAATGAGACCATATATGATCAAGAGATATTTTAAACACAAGATCAGTAACATGAAACAAGAAACAAGAAACACAAATTTGAAATGCATTTTGAAATGTAAGCATTCATAGATTTTTCCCAAAGACAACATAGAATAACTAAAAATGATCAGATTTATCAGTAGGGGAATGTTTTGAAAAATAATCTTAGATCTTGTTAATGGCTATACATGTACAACCAACTTAACATGATTTGAAATCTGATACATAAAGAGTTACATGAGTTTCTCAAGTGGTCACTTAGAGAATGGGCTTCTTCCTAGATTTTCCCGTGAAATTTTTAGTTTTCCAGGCTTCTTTAAACTCTTCCAACCCTTTGCATGACAAATTCATGCAATATATAGCTTTCAATCTCCTTCGAGCCTTCTTTCCCAAGAAAATAATATGCCAAAGGATCAATTTTGTTGCAAAAATTCCTCATGATTCGCAGATAGGGCGTTTAACAAAACACGTCCAAAAAGTTGCTAGTTGTCTCAAAAAGAGATGAATCATTACAAAATTCACATCATTATCCATTGTGGAGGCATGTTTTTCATCTTCAAAGCATGCAGACCCCCTTCCTTTCATTATTTCATCCTTTTCCCCTTCAAATTTCCATTCTCGCAACTTTGCTCTCGCAATTTGGATTTGATATTTCACGTTTACACGAACTAGAGAAAAAAATCATTTTGAAATGTGCCTTGGATTTGCAAATTGACCCTCCAAAATGATTGATTTGGACCTGTAATCCAAAATGACATGAATTGGCAAAAAATGATCAAAATCGATGCAAAAAATGCATTTCCACACTTCTTGGAGCCAAAATGGTAGTAAAAATGACAATATGTACAGATTACCATCATTTTTCTTTCTCCCTTTAATCTGAGCCCTCAACATGGCACAAATAAGACAAAATGGGATTGGGGTTCCTTTTACCCTTTTCTAACCTATTTTAAAAATTTGCAAAATTTCTCAATTTCTCCTGCTCTGCCTCTTGAGATTTGGGCTTGACATGTGATGCACTATGACTAGATACAAAGTCACTGCTCAATTTTAAACATTTTGCCTCTTTTTGGAAAAAAAAAAAATTTTTCTTTTTTTCCTCGATGGCTTTGCCCCCCCATGAAGACATGTCCTCACCTGATTGGGTCATAGGGCAACGCTCTTATTTATATTTTAACAATATTTTCCACAAAGGAAATTTTTCACCATTTCCTTCGCACTCCCGCACCTCCACCTTTCCATACCATGTGTCACCTCCCGATTGGCCGAGTTCCCGCACTCTCATTTCATACTTTAACTCCTTTTCACCAAATGAAAATTTTCCACCGTGCTTCCACACTCCCGCATCTCCACCTTTCCTTGTCATATGTCATCTTCTCGATTCATTGAGGGCCTAGGCATTTTCTTTTCTCTTTAACTCTTTTTCCAAAATGCCTTAAGGCACAAAAAGACCCACCACTCCTCCAATCAAAACACGCCACATAAGCACATTAGGACCAATCAGAGTAAAGCGGAGCCATGGGACCAAATTCACCCTTTTGCCAAAAAAGCAAAAAGTGATAAGTTAAAAATATTTTATGCCATCCTCGCCAATTAGAACAATCCACGTTTCCGATGAATGCTGAAGAATAAATTGACAGCAAATGATGCCCATCTGATCTGTCAAAACATAGAAAATGCCAGGGATGCCCTAGAATTCAATTTTTTTGCTAAGGACGACAAATTTCTAAAAATTGAACCAACTAAACATGTTTTCAAAGCATTTTTGATCATGGAATTGGATTTTCAAATGCATACAAGTGTAAATCGATCATTTTAAACTTCCAAAATCGGGCAAAAAGGAAAAATGACAGAGCCTACAAATTTTAGAAAAAATAGGGCACAAAACAGGGCACACATGTAGATTTATTTCAAATTGGGGCAAAATAACAACTTTGTGAGCATTTCATGGCATTCGACTAGAGGGAAAATTTGTAGACCACCAATTTGAGAGAAAAACATTTCAGAGCATGCAAAATAAAGAAAAATTTAAGGTAAAATGGTGCAAGCTAAAAATAACACTAACATTGGCTCTTACATGGGATGGACACTCCCAGAGAGTGCCAAAAGAACAAAAGGAGTAGACCAAGTGCAAAAAAACCATTGGGTAATGGATTCAAAAATACAGGGTAGAAAAACTAGACCCAAGCGACAAAAATGGTCATGAAGAATAGGGCAAACCACAAACCAACAAAAACAACAAAAATAGAGCCAAAAAAAGACTCTACACTATACAAGTGGTGCATACCTCAAATTTGGGGATTAATCCAAGAAATGCTTCAGACTGTCATTAATAGGTAGTTCAAGTAATTCCCCATCTAAGTCCTTGAGAAAAAAGGTATTTTCACCAATTCGATATCAATGGAGTAAGGGCATCATCCACAATCCATCAAATTTACCATGTTTGCCATTATCTTCATGCCTGCGATTATCCCACAAAAAACTAGATCTCCAACATTGAAGGCCCTAGGAGTGACCTTCTTGTCAAAAAACCTCTTCAACTTCTCTCTAAATATGACATGCCTTTGGTGGGATGCTCTTCTTTCTTCATCCAGCTCAACAATCTGATTAATCCTTGCTTCATGTAGACTGACCTCTTGATCTTCAAGTTGTTGAAAAAAATGAAATGAAGATAATTGTAGATGTAAGGGTAGAAGAGCTTGAGTTCCATTCACTAACTCAAATGGGCTCTTACTAGTAGCTCTTTTGGTAGTGATGTTATCACCAAAACTCGCAAATTTTAGTTCTTCACCCCATTTTCTCTTGTTCAACTCCAAGGTTCTCCTAATGATATTCAACAAGTTCTTATTGCTGACTCAACTTGTCCATTCCTTGAGGGTTATAGTTTAAAGCATAAGTCGATTGGTTCCATACTCTTTGCACATTGCCATCAAGGGCTTAGCTCAAACACATAGCATTATCAACAACAATCTTTACTTGCACACCAAATCTACATATGATGTATTCAACAAGAAGTCCATAACAACTTGGTGTGTTTCTTTCTTTGTGAGGATTACTTCTACCCACTTGGTGAAGTAATGTGGCTATAAGAATCCACTTATGGCCGAATTGGAAGGGTATGAAATCTCACCAATGAATTCAATCCCCATTGTTTAAAAGGGTCCTCAATTGATACAGCTACAAAGGAAGGGAGCATGAAGCTTTCATTCTTCCGAGGAAAGCTGGCAACTTTCACATTTTCTAACCAATAGGGTTGCATCTTCAAGAGAGTAGGCCACCAATAACCAGCTCTCAAAATTTTGTGCGCAGTAACCTTTCAAATGAAGTGTCCTCCACAAACTCCCCCATGGAAATCAACAACTATTTTGGAGCTTCATCTTTAGTTATACATTTCAAGAGGACTCCTTTAGGTTCTTCCAAGCCACCCCTAAGTTAGTAATTATGTACTTTTAAGAAGCCGGTTTAAGGGCTCTTTTCTAATTTTTATTCAAATGATCGGGCATATGTGTCCGAGGTAAAAGATTACAACCTTGTACCACTCAGAACTTACCAACTTCTCAAGAACATCTACCCTTTCTTCCTCTACTTCATTCACTTCCTCTGCAATTTTCTCTCACCATGAGCATAAGTGAAGACCCAAACCTCTCACAAAATTTGTGGTTTGAATATCCATGTCATATTCGGCTGACGGTTTGTTCACCCATCTACATATTTTTCTTGAGATCTCCATCTCTGATAAGATGTCTTTTACCATGGTGTGGGGAACATAAGAAACAACTTTTGAACTTAAGATATAAGGCTTGAAAACCTTTGTTGCTTTCACCAAGGAAAATGCTTGTTTTTCCATGATTGTGTATTTTAACTCAACAGCTTATAAAGCCTTGCTAAATAAGGCAATAGGCCTCTCAGCCCCATCTTCATCCTTTTACAGTAAAAACAGATGCAATGGTATTTTTAGAAGCAAAGGAGAAGATTTGGAAAGGCTTCTTGTAATTCGGAGATGCTAAGACAAGTGCATGTTTCAATGCTTCTTTGATTCCTTCAAAAGCTTGAATAACAGCCTCCTCCCATTTGATAACTCGGTCTTTCTTTAACATGCATGTAAAAGAAGAGTCAATTCAGAAAAATTAGACAAAAACCTTCTAATGAAATTGATTTGCCGAAAGAAGGATTGGATGCCCTTCTTTGTTCTTGGAATTGGAACCTTGCTGATTGCTTCTACCCTCTCAGGGTCAATCATGACACTAGAATTTGAAACAATATGACCAAGAAACTTGGCCTTTTGCACCCCAAAATGACACTTCTTTGGATTGAGATAAATTCCAAATTCTCTACATTTGATCAACATTCTTTTAAAGTGCTGCAAGTGATCTTTTCTGTTCCTTGAAAACACAGTCACATCATCTTGATAAAATGTAATGAAGTCATTTATGTAACTAGAAAAAGCAACATCCATTGCTCTTTGGATGGTAGCTCCATCATTAATGAGACCAAATGGCATCCTTACATAGACATATGTTCCCAAAGAGTGGTAAAGATAATTTTATATATTTCTAACTCATTGAAAACAACTTGATTGTAACCGAGAGAAACCATCCAAGGTGGACAACAATTCAGATCCAGTCACTAATCGCATCATATTTCCATGTTTGGAAAAGGATAATTGTCTTTCAATGAAGCTCTATTTAGATTTGTGAAGTCTCCACAAAGTCTGATATCTCCATTTTCTTTTTGACTAGCACAAGGTTTGCAACCCAAGATGAATACCTTGTGGGCTGAATGATCCCTCCTATTTAAGTTTCTTCAATTCATTTTGCATCTTCATTGAGAGGAGTGGATTAATTAGCATCTAATTTTTTATAAAGGGCTTGGCATTTGTTTTAAGAGGAATCTCATGCTGAAACAAATCCTCTCTCTGTATGCTTTCAAGCTCGAATAAAACCAAACAAGACAGATCCCCGATATTTCTTCAATAGTTGAACATAGGACTATTTTTCTTCTTTGTTTATATTTCTGCCCAAACAAAATTTTCTTGGTTTATCATTAGTGCCCAAGTTATGCTCTTCCACATCCATTGAGGCAGACATGTTTCTAGTGATGATGCAATCAACATTGTCAAAATTTGACTCAAGTGCAAGAAGACCTCCGGGAATGGTGTTAGTTTTCAATTGGGTAATATCCTTTCCAAAAAAATTCTCTCTTCCTTCAGTCACACACACCATTGGTTCTCAATCAATATTCGATCTTTAAACTCACCTTGATTTTGTAATAACCTTTGCACTTGAGAATCATCATTAAACACTTGCCAATGCTTGATGTTGTTGAGGGACAGATGGCCTAGTTAACACTTCAATATTGTACTCATAATATGGTGAAACAAAGGTAATTTCCAAATATTGACCCCAACACTACCAACTTGTCAGCAGTAGCCATTGAAACTCCTATCATGATGTACAATGTTGAAGGAATCAAACATCTCAATTAGATCCCAAACTATATGTTTGTACTTTATTTCATCCGCTGATTCTTCGTAACATACAATTTTCTTATTTGTTTGAAAACTATCTTTGAATCTTCTTTTGCAATGATGTCCTTGACATCATATTCCCATACAATTCTCGACCCAACAACAAGGCTTCATACTCATCAATGTTATTCGTACATTCAAAACTAAGCTTAAAGGAAAAAAAAACTCTTCCAAGCTAGGAGAAATCAGAATTATACTAGCACCTTTTCCAAATTTGGAGCAAGCTCCATCAAATAGCAAGGTCGAAGGGGAACCTACCTATTCAAGGTAGTTTGACTGATCCATCTTGTGTTATTTTCCATCAGCAAACCCAAAAAGTTATTAGCATTAACATCAACAAAAACACCTCATAGGAAGCATTGTTGGGATCTGTAATAAGGTGTAACATATTCTTTTCTCTATAGAGCTTGACAAGGTTGCCTTCAAATGGGAATAGTGGGAAAATACATGTCCATTTGAATAGTCTCACCAACACTTACAGTCCACTTTCTTGACAACAACATACCCCATTTGGCGGGGCAATAAAAAATCACAACATCAAGTTTCAAATTCTTACACGGATAGGCTGCAAGTTGTACCACCAAACCATTCACACAACCAACTACTAGCACTTCTATTGAGTCCATGGAAGTACACTTTCCATAAGGTGTTGTCACTTTGATATACAAATCATTCATGACTTCTAGAGGGGCATGACATTGCATGATGCACCGGAATCAAACATATAATTGTGAAGTAGTCTATACTTTATGATCAAATTTGTAAAGAATGGATCAACATTCATTTGGGAATCAACCAAGGATGTCCCCAAGTATACCTCAAGTGTTTCTCCAAGATCCTCTAATTTTGTGGTGTTTCAAGGTTCGCAATGATTTGAGGAGGAGTTTTAACAATGTTTACATTTTTGCTTGGGGTAATCTTATCCTCTTTCAATCCCAAGTACTCAAATGATCTTTCTTCTTGTGCTCAGAATCCTAAATAACTCAATGATTATAACACTCACTTTGATTTGCTCAATACTTGGGCTATGTCATAGGGAACATTCTTTGGCAAGGTAACATTGGAAGGGAAACAAATAGATTCATTAGATGGCATGGGATTCTTAGCAATATGGGCATGAGGAGGATTGAAATTTTTGCTTGGGATAGAGCTTTTGGCAGTGTTTTTCTCTTCTGAAGCTTCTTTGGGAATACTTGTAAGCAAGGGTGTTTTAGGTTTGGATTAAGACCCAACTCCCTTAAAACCTTGCTCCTAGTGTTATACTCTTTCTCTTGAGCCACAACAACATTCCTTAACAATTTTCTATCTTCCACCAAAGGGATACCACCATCATACTTATTAATCATCAAAGCTCTTAAGTATTCAAAGTCATTGTTAGGAATCTCAAAAGCTTGCACGTGACTACATCTACCTCAAGAGTATGAGAGGGAAGAAGGACTTGTACTGTTTGATGTAATCCCAAAATGTTGGAGCTGTCCTTGCACTTATTACCTCGGTTGATCTTCTTATGAGCTTGAAGAAAAACCACCATGTAGATATCATCATCATACCCATCATCATTATTAGCTTCTCCATCTTGTTGGTCCACTTCACATGGAGGATGGGGCAAAAACACCTATCACACCAATCACTATCGAAACTTCCTCAACAAAACAACCCTAGCATTAGGAGATTAGGAAACACTCTTCCTTCACGTGCTTGAGGATGTCTATTTACTGACCCCTTGGGTCCTTTCACTCTATCATCGATCTTTGATCACCTCTAGGATGATTGGTAAATGTATCATGGTTTTTACTTTTTGTTGACCTTGTGTGCTCTTCCCAATTCCCTTCTCTACCCAAGCTAGCTTGTATGAGATTTCTTTGACAGCCCTTACCAAAGTTTTAACAACCTCCTCCAAATCAGCACCCTTTCTAGCTTGAGGTTTTTCAGGGTTTATCAACTTTACACCATCCCTCTTGAGAGGTTTCCTAATTGCTTTAATATTGTTTTCAATCTGCAGTGCCATGGTAAAGGCCTGCCTCAAATTAGTAGGGTTTTTGTCTCTTAAGTAATAGGCTGCTTTCTTGTCAAATGCATCTGCATATTTGATTAAACAAGATTCATCACAAGGCCTCAGATTAACAGAAGTCTTCTCAATGTTTTGTTAAATCTTGTGTTAAAGTCATGCACTGATTCATTGGGGTTCTTCTTGATATTTTAGAATTTAGAAAATAGAAACCTAGGATCAGTTTTGTCACCATATTACAACCTAAATGCATTGTTCATCTCAATCCAAGAATCAATAGAATTATCAGGCAGAGCCTTGTACCAATCCCTTGCATCCTCTTCTAGTGTATGAATGAACAATTTAACATACACATCTTCATGCTCAATCTCAAAGTCCTCCATGATGTTAAAATTTTTTTTTAGGTGCCGATCACCGCTTATTGCATTGTTACCTTGGAATTTTGGAAATCTATTTCTGACATCTTGAGGGACAACATTTGGGTAACCATCCATTCCTCTAAAGTTTATAGGACCAAAGGTGTTAACAACAAATGGAGGTCTAGGGGAGGCTGAGCCATATTGTTTTGAGGTGGTGATCTTGGAGGAGAAACATAATGATGAGGAGTGAGAGGTCTCTAGGGAATAGAAATGTAATCTTCAAAATGGATATCCCCTATAGGATCAGCTTCTTGATAAACTCTAGCAGATTTGGAAAAAATAGGGGCAGAATGAGGAGCAAGATTTTCAAAGACAAATGAAGGTCCCTCTCCAGATGGAGAATGCAAATTTTCAAGAGGAATATCTGATTCAGATTTACCTAAAGAAGAACTACAGTCCTCAATGATAGGTTGATTAATCTCAAGTTCAACAAAGGTAACCTCCTTCCTTGAGCTCTTCTCTCCAACCACCTTCCAAACTCTTCTCCCTTCTAACTCTGAGTTCCTTGAATATGAAAACAACTTCTTAGTAGAGTCTCTAATGAAGAGAGATATTCTTCCTTCCAGTTTTGTAGAGATTAGCAACACCAAAAACAAATGACAGAAAGCTAAGACACTGGTATTTATCAAGATCAAAACAACATGGAGTCGCCACTAAGGACTTTCACCCTAGTTGTGTAAATGCACTAAAATACTCTGTCAAATACCTATCAGCACTAAAAATATTGCCAAACTTTATAGATCGACCTTTTTTTCTTGAATCTATCAATGAAAAATGTAAATGAAGTGTAACTACTACTAGAAACTGATAAAATTACATACAAAGTTTGAAACCTTTACATACACCTTATAAATCGAGTATAGAATGATGCTTTAACAATATATTTGTAGATAGAACTTACAAGAGACATTACCATGGTCTGATATGCATTCAAATATCTCAAATATGTGTGCACATGGATCAGATTAAACTAAGAATGTCCCCAGAAATTCCGCCACTGGTGTTGATGGGCTCAAAAGAACATGAATGGAAGCATATTAATAAATTGGTTTGGATATTGCATTCTTCATCCCCGCCAATGGTGCCACTTGGTGTTGGTACCCAAATTTGTTCTCCTTTTCAATCTGAGTAGCATCAAAGATATGACAGAAGCTTGAAATAGATGGATCATGGTATGTGTTGTTTGATAGCAGAGGATATGATCTAACCGACACTCGCATTTGTGGAGAGATGGATAACACTAAAATAGGACTTTATCTTGTCCTAATTGTTTTAGGTTGTGCCTTTTAACCAAGTAGAGATAACCTATTTTATAACCCTCAAATGGTGAAGGAGATGAAGATATCCCTCAATTTGTGTAAATAGTATGAAAGGGCCTTGGGAAAATATGATCAACACTCCAAATCTAACTTTCACAAGTTGTCACTTCCAGATTATGGAGATAATTTCAATGCAAGACAAGGGTTACTGAAGACATTTTGAGATCCTAATCTATTTTGCATACTTTAGAAAATGGATTTTTATCTTCTGTGGGTATACAGTCAAATAGGGTAGGATTAGTTGTTTTGAATGATTTTTTGGGTGGGAGTTTAGATAAGAAAACCAAGGTCCGCCAGACTCTTTGAGGATTTTAGCAAAATATGGAGAAACTTAACAAAAGAAAGTATAAAAATGGTTAATCATCCATTCAACCAAGATATGTGCATCAAATGGAGACCCAAATATGCACTTTTCCACAAAATATTTGATCATCTATCATAAAATCTTGATTTAGAATGAACAATGAAGCATTTAGCAATCACTATTTAATCATGACCTAAGTTACACCCAAAGGTTTACAAACAATCTTTGAAGTCAAGGAAGGTAAAGTGATATTAAATTTGTTTACCTCTTTATCTCTTTAATGTGAGATGACCCACTAAACTATCACAAGAAATGAAACCTTGTATGATCAATAGATATTTTAAACACAAGAATGCAACATGAAACAAGAAACACAAATTTGAAATGCATTCTAAATGTAAGAATTCATATATTTTTCCCAAAGACAACACATAATAACTAAAAATGATCAAATTTATTAGCAAGGCAATGCTTTGAAATACAATCTCAAACCTTGTTAATGGCTATACATGTGCAACCAACTTAACATGATTTGAAATCTGATACAGAGAGAGTTACATGAGTTTCTCAAGTGGTCACTCAGAGAATGGGCTTCTTCCCATATTTTCCCGTGAAATTTTTAGTTTTCCAGGCTTTTTTAAACTCTTCCAACCCTTTGCATGAAAAATTCATGCAATATATAGCTTTTAATCTCCTTCGAGCCTTCTTTCCCAAGAAAAGAATATGCCAAAGGATCAAATTTGTTACAAAAATTCCTCATGATTTGCAGACAGGGACATTTAACAGAACACGTCCAAAAAGTTGCTAGTTGTCTCAAAAAGAGATGAATCATTGCAAAATTCACATCATTATCCATTGTGGAGGCACGTTTTTCATCTTCAAAGCATGTAGACCCCCTTCCTTTCATTATTTCATCCTTTTCCCCTTCAAATTTCCATTCTACAACTTTGCTTTGTAATTTGGATTTGATATTTCACGTTTTGCACAAACTAGAGAAAAAAAAGCATTTTTAAATGTGCCTTGATATGCAAATTAACCCTCCAAAATGATCGATTCGGACCTTGCAAACAAAAAAGATGAGAATTGGCAAAAAAATGATGAAAATCTATCCAAAAAAAACATTTCCACACTTCCTGGAGCCAAAATGGAGGTAAAAATGAAAAAATGTATAGTTACCATCGATTTTCCTTTCTCCCTTTAATCTGAGCCCTCCACATGGCACAAATAAGCCAAAATGGGCTCAAGGTGCCTTTCTACCTTTTTCTAACCTTTTTAAAAATATGCAAATTTTTTGGATTTCCTTTGCCACTCGCCGTTGAGATTTGGGCCTAACACGTGGCGCAAGATGATTGGATATGGAGTCAGTCTCAATTTTAAACATTTTACCTCTTTTTGGAAAAATGAATTTTTTTCCATTTTTCCTCCTGGCTCCACCCTCCCACAAGACACGTGTCCTCACTTGATTGGCTATAGGGCAACACTCTTATTTATATTTTAAATACATTTTCCATAAAGGAAATTTTTCACCATTTCCTCTGCACTCCCACACCTTCACCTTTCCTGCCACGTGTCACCTTCTGATTGGCCGAGGGCCTATACTCTCATTTCATACTTTAACTCCTTTTCACCAAAGGAAATTTTTCCACTATGCCTCCGCACTCCCGCACCTCCACCTTTCCTTGCCATGTGTCACCTTTTGATTCGTTATGGATCGTAGGCATTTTATTTTCTCTTTAACTCTTTTTCCAAAATTCCTTAAGGCACAAAAATACCCGCCACTCCTCCTCCTATCAAAACACACCACGTAAGCACACTAGGACCAATCGAGTAAAGCGGAGCCATGGGACCAAATTTTCCCTTTTTCCAAAAAAGTAAAAAGTGATAAGTTAAAAAAAATTTCTGCCGTCCCTTGACAAATTAGAACAAGCCACATTGTTGGTGAATGCTGAAGAAGAAATTGATGGGAAAATGACACTTGTTTGACCATCAAAACACATAAAATGCCAGGGATGCCCTAGAATTCAATTTTTTCACTAAGGATGACAAATTTCCCAAAATTTACCAACTAAAACATGTTTTCAAAGCATTTTTTTTATCATGGAATTGGATTTTCAATGGCATACAAGTGTAAATCAATGAATTTTAAACTTCCATGATCGGGCAAAAGGAAAAATGGCGAGCCCACAGATTTTGGAAAAATTAGGGCATAAAAAGGGCACACACATGCATATTTATTTCAAATTGGAGAAAAACAACAAATTTGTGAGCATTTCAAGGCATTCAATTGGAGGGAAAATTTGCAGACCACAAATTTTAGAGAAAAACATTTGAGCACGCAGAATGAAGGAAAACTTTAGGGTAAAATGGTGCAAGTTCAAAAATGGCACCAACATAACATACTAAATATATTTTCTCCTTTCATCACTTACGAAGTCCATCTACAAAATTGATAGCATGGGTCAGTTCATTAAACTGAGTATGATAAACATTAAACATAAAAATGATGTGCTTTTAGCTAACAGTTTCATAAAGAGAACTTTGTTGTTATGAAACAATTTTAAGTAATACAGAAAGACATACCAAAATTAATTACTAATCACAAATGAGAGAGATAAAAAGTGATAAACCATATCATAATTAATAATAGATCATGATATAAACAAAATTAACTTTTATACCATTGTTTTACATAAAAATAATTAAAACATTAATCCAGATAAGTACTATTTCATCAAAATCATAATTTTCCTTTCATATATTATTTTACATGATTCACTTCTCAATTAATCCTATCTAACATGAGAAGATAACTATCCCTACTATTTCTTAGGAATAGATCAACATTAGATAGAATAATAGTACTTCCATCTCAACATTCATTTCACCTAATTCCATCTTAGAATATGAGATGCCAAGATCAAATCAAAAGATAGGAATAGGTTTAGGATGGACCAAAAACATAGTTAGGAAAGAGTTTCTAATTTAAGAAACCTATAACTCAAATTAAGATATAGAGACTAATTTCAAGTTTAGCACTAAACAAGTTTCAACAAAGGATGAGATCAATTCGGCATGAAATTGGAACTAAACACATAATTCCAAAAGAGATACATCAATGATAATGTTATGTCAAAGTGTAATATCATATGATCCGAATCTGCTACTCCTAAGCCCTAGCTCTACTTCCGCCTCTCTTCCTTTGGTGCTTGCTCATATGCCAGACCCTTTTGGTCCTGATCAAGGGTCCCTCTTGTCAGGGGCCCTCTCTCCCAAGCCACCTAACTCCTGGAATAAGATCGTGGAGGGTTCCACCTCCTCTTCGTGTAGAAAAGCTTTCTCTTACGCTGATTGATGGGTACTTCTCACTGCACATTCCCTCTCACATCATTGATGTTACTGTTGCTTCACGTGATCTTTCACTAGTGGGAAAATTGATGGGCCCTAGACCCCCTTTGGAGGATATCAAAAAATGGGCATGATTGAAATGGCACCCATGTGGGGCGCTTGAAATAGCAGCAATGCCCAACAGATTCATTTTATTCTCCTTCAGCATGAAAGAGGATTTCACGAGAGCTCTTCTTGGTGGCCCTTGGTTTTTGGCAGACGTGGCTTCTATATCAGGAAATGGTCTCCAGGCTTCAACCCACATACTGAATCCATGACCCAAGCTCCAATATGGGTTCGCCTCCCGGGGCTTCCTCTAGAGTTCTGGCATCCAACGGTTATTGAAGGTATTGCTCTAACTATAGGTTCTTTAATAGCTATTGATCAAGCCACTAAAGCTAAAACTAGATTCATCCATGCCTATTTTTGTGTTAACGCTGATGTCAGCTGTCCTCTACCAAAAGAGATAGAGCTACTATCTGATTTGGGAAATGGAAATAGAATATTGATTATGAATATATTCCTCAAGCCTGCTCCTTCTATAAAAGCATTAGCCACCGGGCCTCAGTTTCCCCTCCAAACCTCAGCCTAAAACCAAAGCCCAAAATTCTTCCCCAAAATCTAAGAAAACTTTTATTCCAAAAACGTCTTCTGTTGAGACCCCAATCATCCCCATCTCAAATTCCTTTTCTCTCCTAGAAAAATTACCACCGAATTTCCCTCCTCTATTAATCCCCCCTATTCCCCTCTTCCCCCCACCCTCTCGGTGAACCCCGATTCTTCCCCCTCCTTGGGGAGGTTCCCCCTCTTCCTCCTCCCCTCCCCCTCTTGTGTCCTCTCCTCTTTCCCTTCTCATTCCTCCCCTTCCCCCTTGGCTCTTTTCCTTGGATCCCCCTTTGACCCTTTCCCCACTGCCCCCCTCTTTCCCCGTCTTTTGGACTTAGTCATCTCTCCTACACCCCCTCTTTGGATGATAGTTTTAATCCCCGCTATACAAGAAGCAACAACAAGAAGCCTGATATTGGCATAGAAAAAGTTAGGGGATGGACTCCGAGCAATGTCAAACTCCAGCAAGAAGCTGCTCTTAATGTCACTCAAGGAACGCAGAGCACAATCCCCATGGTGGTGGGGAGAAAATCCAAATCTAAGAAATGAAGATCATCTCTTGGAATATAAGAGGTCTCAACTCTCTTCAAAAACAAAGAGTCATCAAAGATATAAAATTCCAGAACTCTCCTGATATCATTATGTTGCAGGAAACTAAACTTAAAAAAGATGATCGTCTCCTGAAAATTTGGCCGGCTGCTTCTTTTGAATCTCAACCTTCGGCAGGGAATTCTGGAGGACTATGCACCTTATGGGATCCCAGGAGCTTCAAAGGTGATTGTCTGCTCAAGCATCCCAACTTCCTGTGCATGCTCTTCCAAGAAGTTGGCTCTGACTCTGCGCATGGATTGCCATCAATGTATACGCCCCCAATTTGGAGACCCAACGTGAAAAATTGTGGAAAGACATCTCAAATTTTATCAACACTTGTGGCAATATCCCCATTTTAATAATGGGTGATTTCAATTGCCCCCTTTTTCCTTTGGAAAAATAGGGAGGAGCTCCTGCCTCACCTATCAGCATGGAAGCTCTGGCTGACTTCATTAGGGAGAATTCACTCCTTGACATGGACCTTCATGGCTCCTCTTTTACGTGGTCTAACCATAGATTAGGTAGGAACCATATCCAAAGTAGACTGGATCGATCGCTGGGCTCTCTTGACTAGATCTCTCTATTTCCTAATTTTTACCTCAATTCCCTCCCCGAGCTACCTCTAACCACAGCCCTCTCCTTCTCAGTGCAAATCACAATCTGAATATCAAGAATCCTCCCTTCAGGTTCGAGCTTTCCTGGCTTGAGAATAATCACCTGAACCCTCTTGTTGCCAAATGGTGGGATTTCAATGTTGAGGGCACTGACATGTTTAGGTTCTCTAGCAAACTCAAAGAAATTAAAAAATAACTCAAAATTTGGAAGACTATGGTTTTCGGCAACATCAAGATCTGCAAGCAGAAGCTGTCATAGGAAATTTCCAGAGTCTCTGCTCAAATGGAAATTGATGGGAGATTGGATCACCTTCACCAAAAAGAAACCACCCTCCTCAACGAATACCACAATACACTTCAAGAGGAAGAAACCTATTGGAGGCAGTGATCTAGAGCCCTTTGGCTCGAGCAGGGGGATCGCAACACCAAATTCTTTCACATCACTACCTCAAAGCACAAAAGTAGAGACAAGATCAGAGAGCTGGTGTCATCCTCAGGTAACCTGTTAACCTCTGATTCTGACATTTCCAATGAGCTTGTCTCCTTCTATTCTAACCTCCTCCAGGTCGACCAACCTCCTTCGAGAAATCAATGTCATCTATGCTCCAACATATCCCCCAGCTTGTGTCTGCTGAGATGAACAATAGTTTGATCAAACTTTTTGCTATGGAGGAAGTTCATAAAGTGGTCTTCGCCATGAAAAGGGACAAAGCTCTGGGCCCGGATGGTTTTCCAGCTTTTTTTCCAAGTTTTCTGGGAGACCATCAAGCATGATCTCTACAAAGCGGTTAATGAGTTCTAGATCAGTAACAACCTTCTAAAAGAATGAAACACCACCTTCCTGGCCCTTGTCCCAAAAGAGCAGGGCTCAAAATATGTCTCCAACTTCAGGCCAATCAGTTTATGCAACACCACTTACAAGATCATCACTAAGATGCTTTGGATTCCAGGCTTAAACCCCTAATGAATGCTCTCATCTCTCAGAACATGAATGGCTTTATTAATGGGTGGCTCATCCAAGGTGGTATCATAATGGTACACGAGGCTATCCACTTGGCCTATCACTCAAAATCCCCTGGAATGATCCTCAAGCTAGATATGTAAAAATATTTTGATAGATTCAACTTGGCCTTTCTTGATCAAAGTCCTGGAAAAGTATGGTTTCAATAAAAGATGGTGCAATTGGGTCTTCTCCTGTATTGCGACTCCTTATTTCTCTATTCTTATAAATGGCATTCCAGGGGCTTCTTCAAAAGTAGAAGAGGTATCAGGCAAGGTGACCCCCTGTCCCCCTTCCTTTTCATTCTTATGGCTGACTCCCTCAGCAGAGCCCTTGAGGCCACTAAAAGTCAGTCTATCATATCGGGTCTGAAGATCACTTCCAGCTTGCCTTCAGCCACACATAGCCAATTTGTGGATGATACTTTGTTGTTAAGCATTACCTCTGTGATTGAAGCTCATGCTCTCATGGATATCCTATCTCTCTATCAAGCCACTTCTCAACAAATCATTAACTTCAACAAGAGCAACATCTCTTTCATAAATACTGCTCCTAGGACCCAGAGGAAGATTGCTGATATTTTTGGTTGCAAAATTGTGGACCTCCCCACATCCTACCTGGGCATTCCCCTCTTCCAAGGAAAGCAAACAAAAAATCTCTGGAATCTTGTCATCGAAAGATATCAAAAAAATCTCAGCAGCCTGGAAAGGGGCCTTGCTCAGCCAGGCTGGCAAACTCCAATTGGTTAAAGCCACCCTCCAGAATCTTCCTACTTACTTCATGTCCCTTCTCAAATTTCCCAACTCGGTGAAGGAGGTGGTGGAAAGAATCCAAAAGTGCTTCCTGTGGTCTGGTGGAAGAAAAAAGAGGATCCATTTGGTCTCCTGGAAGGAAGTGTGCAAGCCAACCTCTCTTGGGGGCTCGGGTTAAGAAGGATGGCTGATATGAATGTGGCCCTCCTGGAAAAATTGGATGGGAAGTTGCTAAAGGAAACTCTCATTGGGCTCATCTCCTCAGAGCTAAGTACCTTGCTCCTAATGAGGAATTTCTTACCTCAAATCCAATTCGAGGTTCGGCCATTTGGAATTCTAGTTATTAGTTCCCTCCCCATTATTTAGGCTAGCACTAAATGGAGGTTTGGAAATGGTAGTTTATTGACTTCTGGTGGGATCACTGGATTGGGAAAAAGCCACTGGATAGCAACCCCTCATGGGATCCTATTAAAAGAAGCCTCATTAATAGGCATGGAAGGTTAGTTTCTGGCTACTGGAAGGTGGTGAACTCCATACCCTCCTGGACTATTCGGATTGGGATGGAATAAGAGATCAACAGAGGCTGCTCCTGACTTCACTTAGAAGTGAGCTTTCCTCCATCTATATCCCCTTTTCCCAGCCTAAAGATGAGCTCATCTAGGCCCCTCTCCCCATCTAGATCTTTCTCGGTTAAAGCTTCTTACCTCTCCATGCATAGTACCGGCTCTGGTCCTCCCCTCACCAAGATTTGGCCGAAGGAAATAATCCCCAAAATTGGATTTTTCTCCTGGCTCTCTTTGAAGAATGCTTTCCTCTCAGGAGAAAATTTGAAAAGGAGAGGTTTCTCTCTTCCCACTAGATGTGTGCTCTATGCTAAGGCAGTGGAATCCTCTTCCCATCTTTTGATCCACTGTCCCTTTTCTCAAGATATTTGGCATTGGTTCCTATCACGGATGGGAGTGATCTGGACCTTTCCAGAGTCCATATAGGACACCCTCTCTCAATGGTGCTCCCCTTCTCCCATCCAGCCCTGGTTCTGGCCTAGAAACTTCTCCTCCTGCATGGTATTTGGGGCATCTGGAAAGAAAGGAATAGAAGAATCTTTAGAGACCAGAGTCTTGAACCTGATCGTGTGGCTATTCAGATAGCTCTGACTTTCCAGGATAATCTCAACTCTCACTTCTAGGCCAAATATCAGCAAAAAATTCAAATTTGTAATTCTTAGGAGTGGTAGCGGTTGTTGGAAAATCTTCCTATAAGTAAAGCCCCTACTTCTGATCGTGGTTTAGTGTGGTGGCTCCCCCCCTCCTGGTTGGAGAAAACTTAATATGGATGGTGCCTCGAAAGGCAATCCTGGTAATTTAGGTGGAGGAGCCATCCTTTGTAGTTCCTCCGGTTCCATTGTGGTTGCCTCTACCCATAACCTTAGTTATGGCACCAACCATCACGTGGAAGCCATGGCCATTCTCAAAGGCCTTGAGCTGGCTATCAATTTTGGTGATGATCCTCTCTAAGTTGAAAGTGATTCCCTCAATATCATCAATCTCCTGCAGTCAGTGGATACTGGTCAATGGTCGATCCAAAATATCATCACTGATATCAGAATCTTACAAAGGAGTTTCCAACAAATTCAGTTTCAGCACATCCTCGGGAGGGGAACAAAGTGGCGGACCACTTGGCTAACATCGGAGTTCTCCTTGAGAGTCAACAAAGCTAGAAGGACAACTTCCTAGCTGATCTTCTCCAAATTACCCAGAATGATCTCTCTTCCTAACGTTGGCAGGTGGAAGGGTGAGCTGACTTGGATGTCAGCAATGCATTTATGGACTCCCCAAAAGGTGGCGGAAACAATAATAATAATTCTTCATTTATTATGATTAGACCTTTGGCGCTGAATCATTTGAAGGGAGAGATGTGTTATGATGTGGAGGATTTCCTCACGCATGGTGTAATTCCTCCCGTTAATCATATGATGTACTGGCGGGAGGGTAATGATGTTGATGTAGACAGCTCCCATGCCCTGGGTGGGCTTTTTAAGGCCATCCAACATCCCCTCTTTTGCATTCTTTCCAATTCTCTCAACAGTATGGGTGGCCAATGAAGCGTGTTGAACCAACATCTTGTGAAACAATTAAGGATGATGAGGAGGTTTGAAAATATAATTGGAAAATGGTATCACCACTTTCCTTGAGAGAATGGTGGGTTATTCAGCCCTGGTCTCGTACGTGGTAATGGCTTCCTGGTCGAGGGGGCGTGTCCAGATCGGTAACACGTATTTTACTATCTCCACAAATGCAATTGCTGATGCCACGGGTCTCCCGAACGTTGGTAATATTTACTTCAAGCACTCACTACATGCTAAAATGTAGGATTTCATCACTCCAGGGGATAAGCCTATCAAATATCTCTTAGGGTACACTCACGATTCTCTACCTCCCCCATGGAATAGAGTTGCTGAAGTCATTATGCATTATTTCACTATTGATGGCCACTATCATCTGGTCTATGGCCCCCACTTTTTTATCCTCTCACATTTGTGTTGGGAAAAAAGATCAATCTGGCAACCTTCCTCTATCAATCCTTAGAGCATTATGTTCAATTGGCTAGAGACAGGGAAGGAGCAATCCTTCATCAGGGCTTACTATACTTATTATTTTCTATGCTTGCCTCATGCTGATTTAATCTACTTTCCCCCAGTTGGGTTGCCATCACCATTCTCCCTCACCTTCCCCCATCCCTCTTCCACCTCCCTCCACTCTTTAAGATGATGCCATCACTTTCACCTTTCCTTTGATTCGAGACTCGATGTCGCCATCCTGGGCCCTCCTCATGATAACTCCAACCCTTCTACTCACCTTGCTTTCCCCCACTTCATTCGTGCCTATTGTTGGAGGGCACTGACACCATTAAGGTGGTCTCCCCTGTCTCTAGCCCTGATACTTCTCTTGCTGATGACATCTTGGGCCTTGGCAAACTTTACCTTGACTCCCCTTCCTCAAGTAGATTGAGTCACACCAGCCTGTTGAAGATCCCAATTCTTAGAAAGTTAGGGATATTCTAGTTTTCGATGATAAAGAAACTCATGCTAACACCCTAAAGTCTCCTTCAAATTTGGATGTAAATCTCTATGAACATGTGGCTGCTTGACTCCCAGAGAGATGAACGTAGAGTTGAGTTGGTGTCTTCTATTCTGAACAAGCTCCAACACGCTTTCAAAGCCCTGAAGGCCTAGGAGATTTTCACTGATACTACCAGGAGCGCCATAGCCAAAGACTGTTTAGAGCTCATCACCCTTACGGATCAACTTGTTGAGGATTTGGGATCTCTTAGAGCTAGAAATGTGGTCGCTGAGCTGAAAAAGCTCATTTGATGTCTTCTTCTTTTCTCCTGCTGTCTTTTTCATTATCCTTTTTTGGAATCTTCTAGGGTACTTATCTTATATGTATTTTTGCTAAATCTTGCCTGATGGGCCTTTTTGTATAAGGTTGTGGGACCTTCTAAAACCCTCCTTTTACCCTATATATTCCAAAAAAATAATGTTATGTCAAAATATTAGAATGGAGGGATTTAACAATCAGCTTCAACTCCTTCAACCATTCAAATATTTTTCACTAAACAAAAAGACTTACTCAGAATATTTCCAACAAACACAAAAATACTTCTAAGTTACCTTTACTTCATCTAAACTTTCCTATGAAAACTTGACTTAATTCTTCAAGCAAGTCCCAGTGAAGGTACTACGAAATAGACCAAAATGGACAACTCCCTCATCAAGATTGAAACAAAAGGAAAATCAAAGGATAGGGAGAGAGGGAGATTATATACTCAATGTTCTAAGCATGATTAGAAAAAGAGCACGATATAAACAAGAACATGAATAGGTAAGTCCAATATCTAATGCCCTTAACATAAACCTCAAATAGAGGATATAACATGGATCAAATTGAATGATAACAGTCCTGAAGAAGAAAGAATGAATAAAAAAATTCATTTACCTTTTAACAATCAATGAGGACAGTAAAATATATAGCTAAATCCTCCAGATAAAAGTAACTAACTCCTAAGAGAAATAATGGAGAAAGGAGGAGGATTCACCAAAGAGTAAGTCTGCCCAGTCCTCTTTACTCAGATCCATAAGGAGACGGAAACTTAAAATGTGATTATAATAAACAAGAGACACCTTATTTTTGTATATCCATCGCTATAATATTGTCAACAATCAAAATGAACTGAAACCGAGTTCAATGGCCCCAAGTCAAGAGTCATGAAAACTAAACACAACAAACAATGTCATCAAACTATTTAGACATTCAAGTTGACAATAAAAATGAAGAATAATATGCCAAAACCCAAGACAATATTTCCTTTCTTAGCAATAGTTTCCTCGATCTCACAGGTTACCCAAATACTCCAAATGAATAGAAGACAAAATAACACTTTTCTTAAATACACTTGTATAAGCATTAATTCCTTTTAAGGAGATAACATGGTTATTATTTCCAGATCCTCCATTTACAAATGGAAAATATCTAACAAGTCATAACAGACAAAAAATCTCTAACAAGAAAAACCTAGAACAATGTACTTTCCTCAATACTCATAGGAATAGACAACTGAAATAGGGAGTTTAAAACAAAACCTCAAAACACAACCAAAAAGTGATAATATTCAGACATGTCTTCAATTTTAAAGCCTTCCATCAAAACTAAAAATAATATGCTAAGCCAGAGTTGTAGAAGTTTAATCCCCAAAAGGATTTACTGAAAGATCTAGCAATAGTTGAGATGTTTAAGCGGTTAAACACTTGTAGATTTCCCAGTGGTGAAACAAGTATTCTAACCAAGTTCCACACGTTAAGCAACTAAAATATTACCACATTTACACAACTCAACAAGATTACCTACAATGTATCAACTTCATCTCAAGATCGCACTGAAATATTAAAACATAATCTAGTAGACCCAATCAAGAAAAACAAATCCCCGAGATAAATATTTCAACAAGGTTGATAAAGCATACGATCATAAAATCAAAAGAAGAGAGATCATATCAACTAAGAAAAAAATATTGTCTCCAATACCAAAGTTATTTTAATGAAAACAATTAATTAAAAGCTAAACAACTTAATGGGTAGAGCCTATCATACCTGATAGAGTTTCTCCTTGATTTGCAGAAGATTTCCAAGTAGCACTTCAACAGCCTCTTCTTTTAAAAGTAATGTCAACCAAATTCCAATACTTTATCATCTTCTTAAAGATTTTACAGAGTCCAAAAATCCATGAAATGCAAAAATAACTAGTCAAGCAAGATTCAAACTGGAGATTCGACGAATAGAAAACATCATGCAGAGCTCGAGCTCAAAAATGAACCAAAAGATCAAAACAACCATGCAAAATCCCTCATGTATTTTCCTAGGCGTTTTTCAAGTTCAAAAACATTAAATGTAAAGGACTGTCAGTTCCCTCCATTTTCCATGCCACCACCATCTCCACATTTATTAGTGTCCATTTTTAAACTTTTCATGCAAAAACTCGATGGGGGTGCCAACTCAGCTTTCCCTAACTTTTCCCAATGCCCATGCAAAATTTGGCAGAGTAAGAGATAAGAATGAATTAAATCCCATTTAATATTTTGAAACTGATGCCACCGACCACCCTTTTTCCATGTCATTCCACACATCCCCTTTAGGTTGTCCATACCTTAAGTTAGGTTACATTAGTTTAGGAAAATAACTTAGGTCCATAGATAGGTCCATGGTATAAGTCTAGGTCCCTCCTTATCCTTTTTCCTTCCCAATTAGCATAAGTCATAAAATATTAGGTTAGGTTTAACCCCTAGGATAGAGTCATTAGTTTTGAAACTTATTATATTAGGTCCAAAGCCCTCCAATGACATATCATCCTAAAAATAATAGAAAAGAGGAACCAGAATCATTACTGGTCGTTTATTAAGTATGAAGTAGAGACCTATGAAGAGGGTCATTTACAGCCCTCACATACTCCAAACTAGAACTTCACCCATTTGTCCAAATTGGACATCATGTCAAAAAAACATGCAAATTAGAAGCATACCTTGGATCAATGGAATTGATCCAAGGTAATGTTGTTTGATTCCTCTTAAATTATGAAAACTGAAACTCAAATTCATAATCCCATGCAATGAATTTATCTTGCATAACAGAGATGAATTGCTTCATTTTTAATTAAGAAATAATATGATAGAATGTACTTGTTCAATAGATGAATCATTTTCTACTGCAAACATGATTTCCAAAGTCATAAGAGTACACCATCTTAAGACAAAATCACCTGTCAACATTTATATCTTTTAAAGTAGAAATCATCATAGGTACTAGTCATGTTTGGAGGCATTACATACCTCCCTCCTAAAAAGCATCATCATCCCGATGATTAACTTAGTCAAAAATAAATTCAATCAAGATATAATTCTTTCCTTCATAATTTCATAATAGAACCAGATTTGAGAAATTCAAATTTTCATAATTATTCAACATTAAAATAGTTGTTTTTGTATACTTAATAATTTAGTTTTTTCCCAAAGCTGGTAGATTTATTGATATACAAAGAATACAATCTTCAAGTTTTATCAATCAACATAATCAATTCTATACAAAAATATGGAAAAGAAACTTTCATATCTTCTAAGTTTTCCCAGTTGCACTTTCTTTGTTAAAATGGTCCCACTAGAACTAACATTGACTTATTTCAAGATTTCTTCTTGCAAGTTTCTAGCACTCAGAATGGGTTTAACCACGATTATTCCTGGGTCTTGGACCTACAAGGAATTCTAATTTAACACATGTGATAAATCTGAAATGTATTTCTTAAGAAAAGAAATATGGAAAACATCATGCATTCGTGATAAAACAAGAGGTAAAGCTAAATGATAAGCTATAGGGTTGATTATTTCAACAATTTCAAAGGGTCCCACATAACGAGGTGATAAATTGGTAGCCTTGCCAAAAGTTATAGAACTCTTTTTGGTTTAACCTGTAAAAATACCTTCTCACCAAGTTCAAATTTCTTGTCAACCCTTTTTAAGTCTACATAACTCTTTTTCCTATCTACTACTTCCTTCAAATGTTCACAAATCATTTTAACTTTGTTCCATTTCAGTAAGGATTTCAGGTCCAATTACCTCTCTGTCCTCAATGTTATCCCAGCTAATTGGAGTTTTGCATTTCCTTCCGTATAATGCTTCGAAAGGTTCCATTTTCAGAGAGGCATGATACATGTTGTTATAAGCAAATTCAAATAATGGGAGGTACTCTTCCCATTTATACTACTGATCCATGTAATACATTCGTAACATATCTTCCAAAACTTGGTTAACTCTTTCAATCTTCCCATTCGTTTTTGGATGGTATGTAGAACTAAAATTTAGTTTAGTCCCTAAGGCAAGCATTGAGTGTTTTCCAAAATCTACATGTCATTCTTGGATCTCTATCCGATTTGATCAATCAGTGCATCGTATGCAATCTAAAAATTTCATGCACAAATATTTTTGCTACAACATGAAAATCATCCTTAAGATTACCAATAATAAAAGGTGCCACTTTTGTTAGTTTATCCACAATAGCTAAAATGACATCATGTTTTTTTTGACATAGGCATCCATTGAACAAAATCCATGCTAATTACTTATCATTTATATTATGCAAATATGTATCTTTGTGGAAACATAAAACCAACTAGATGCATATGTTCATCTTTAACACGTTGACATTCTAAGAAGCATGTCACAAAATCAATCGTCCTTTTCATCCCTTTCTAGAAATAATTTTTGTTTTATATTAGAAAACATTTTCGTAATGCTAAGATGTCTAGAAAAAGGTGAATTATAAAATTTAGTTAACAATTTCTTTCTTAATTCATTTAATGAAGGTATATAAACCATTGTCAAACCTCAATATTCCTTCATCATCAAAGTGAAAACCTTTATATCTCAAATCATTTGGATATGTAGCAAGTGTTGTTTTTACTTGCTAAAAATAAGAATCCGATTCCATAAGACTTTTTACTTCATCCTTAAACTGAGTTCTCAATGTTATAAGAGAAAATATATGTTTTCTATGACTTAGTGCATCAACAACTATGTATTCCTTTCCTTTAATATAACTTATGTCTAAATCATATGAAGATAGAAATTCTAACAATCTTCATTGTCTTACATTCAAATTTGGCTGAGTGAAAATATACTTCAGTTGAAGATGATCAATCTTTAGTTAAAAAGGTCTACCAAGAAGATAATTCCTCCATACTTGAAGTGCATGAACAATGGCAACAAGCTTTAGGTCATGTGGAGCATAGTTCAGTTCATGTAACTTTAGTTTTCTACTTTCATATGCTATAACATGATCATTTTACAATAAAATACCTCCAAGCCATTCCCCAGATGTATCTGTTACTACACTAAAGTATCCATTAGGATTAGGTAAAGCCAAAATAGGTGCAGACGTTAATTGATCCTTTAGAGTCTTAAATGCAGATTCACATTTTTCATTCCACATAAATTTCTTATCTTTCTTTTGTAACAAAGTTATTGGTGCAACAACCTTTTAAAAGTCTTTAACAAACTTTATATAGTAACCAACAAGACCCCTGAAGCTTCTAGTTTCATGTACATTCTTAGGCACATACCACTCGAGTTATTGCAACAATTTTTGAGGGATCTACAACTATTCCATCCTTTCTTATAATATTTCCCAAATAGTGCACTTTCATCTTGTAGAAAGAACATTTGGATAACTTACCATACAACCTTCTCTTCCTTAAGATTTCTATAACTATCTTCAAATGCTCATGATGCTCATCAATGATTTTAGAATATATGAGAATATCGTCCAAGAATACAAGCACAAATTTGTCCAAGTATTCTTGAAAAATATTATTCATTAAATTCATAAAATCTGCAGGTGCATTTGTTAAACCAAATGGTAAAATTGTGAATTCATAATGTCCGTACCTTGTTCTAAAAGTTGTTTTATGAATATATTCATCTTTGATTCTTAACTAATGATATCCAAATTGAAGATCTATCTTAGAATAAACTGATGCACCACGCATATGATAAAACAGATCATTAATTCTAGGAAGTGGATATTTATTTTTTTATTTTTTCTTTTTTTAACATCCTATAATCAATGAAAAATCTAATTGTTTCATCTTTCTTTTCAAAAAAATCTGGTGCTCCCTAAGGCAAGACACTTGGACTTATCAAAAATTTAGTCAATATTTCTTGCAACTAGGCCTTAAAATCTACTAATTCAGTGATAATCATTCGATACGGTGCCTTAGAAATAGGTTTAATTCCCAGCTTGATCTCAATCGTGAAGTCAAACTCCCTTTCGGGTGGAAGACCAGGTAACTCTTTCGGAAACACATCACTAACTTTTGTAACAATGGGTATCTTTCTAAGAAGTCACTACTTTCATCAGTCGCTTAAAAATTTTTATTGCATACAAAGTGCAACATTTGTTTTTAACCTTTTTATTTTGCATAGATGACAATTTCCTAACTAAAATCTTACGTTTTAACCCTTGAATGTCTTATGTTTTCTACAGGTCATCCAGACAACTAATATTTTTTCAAAACAATCAACCTTTTCCTTATGTTCAACTAGCCAATTAACACCTATGATTACATCATAAGACCCCAAAGGAACAACATAAATAACATCTTCTGTGGAAAAACTAGGCAAGTCAAGGACTGTTCCAAAAAGACACATACTAAATGTGTGGAAAACATTATTTCCATAATGTACAACCCATGATTTATCCATTTTTCCAGCTTTTCTTTTTAATTTTGAAGCTAATTTAGTAGAAATAAAGCATTTAGTAGCTCCAGTATCAAAATTATAGTTATAGGTATACCAAATAACTTACCTGACACTTCTATAGGCATAACTTGCTTTTCAGCTTGTTTGTCAACTACCGTAGCATGTATCTTATGTTGCTGATTGTGGTCATCCTTCCTTAAAGGACACTGATTTACATAATGATCCTTGCCAAAATTGTAGCAGCCTCCTACAGGTCCTTTCTTAGGCTCAAATTTATTTCCAGCCTTAAAGTTATCATTCTGACCCCCATAGGACTTCTGTCCATTATTATTGTTCTTGACAAAGTTATTTCATACATTAACAACAAGTTTATTTGCTGCAGTTTTCTTGTTATTATCAAAGAACAAATTTGTTTTTCATACCAAAATTTTTCCATGGTCCCTTTTTGGGTGTAAGGGATGAAGAAGAATTTGGAACTTTCTTTCTGATTTCTTCCTTATGGGTAGAGATCACTTTAAATTTTGCTCTGCCTTATGGCTTTTTCAACAACCCCTTCCATAGTGGTTAGGCTATAAACATCCACTTCACCACCTAGTAATGGGATTTAATCCCATAATGAATTTTGTATCCTAAACTTCTCGTCGGTTTGATCTTGAGATACGTACTTAAGGAGCTTAGTAAACCTCTCACAGTACTCTATTACAGTTAACTTTCCTTGAGCTAAGTTCTAAATTCAGTCATTTTTTGATCATAATAAAGTTGTTGTAGCCATCGTTGCCTAAAATAATTTTTAAATTGATCCCAAGTGATGTTTTTTCATCAATGCTTAACTCAAATTTATAGTTGTCCCACCAAGAAGATGCCTCATGGGAAAGATGATAATTTTATTGAAGTAGATTTAACACGATGAGATCCCTCTCCACCATCAATTGAGCTTTTGGTGTGACGGTAAGTCATGTAGCTCGATGCCATGAAAGGAGCGATAACGGATCGTATTTAAGCCAAGAACACAAATGCTAATCAAACACCACAATCAAAAGATGAAAGTAATTCGCGAATAACTTTACATAAAAGCTTTGCAAACAAATGAGAAACAATATCATATATTATTATGGAACTCAATACAATACATTGAAAATGGGCCTTGCTTAAATAGGCAAGGAATAATAATCTAAGAACTAGTCAAGGTCGTAGATCAAGCCATAAATCAAGGAAATAACTAGTCATCAAAGAACTAGTCAAGACCATAGATTTAGGAGAGAACTAGACATCAAAGATATAGTCAAGGAAATAACTAGTCAATACCATAGATCAAGGAAATAACTATACCTAACAACTAGATAATATCTCCTAATATCTAAATAGTGTTAAAGAAATATCCACACACATAGGTGGGTGAGGATAATACAATAAAGGTAAATAAAGTACCTAGGTGAACATGAGCTAAGGTAAATACCTACTCTAAAAAAGTTCCCCATATTACTTTTGTTTCCTTAGAGAAGTTCCTTATTGCAAATTACTTTTCATTTCACTAACCCAATTCTCAACTCCATCTCCTAGTGTAGTTCCATCAAACTCGGATGGACTTATCCTTTTATGTCATTAGTGAGTTCAATTGCCAATCTTTCCTTTTTATTCTTAGGTCGATTAGGTGTATTTTCATTAGCATTGGCTACATTATTGTTATCAACACCAGAATTCTCAATATTGGTGTTGTCCATGAGGTGGCTGATTTTTATTACCAAAGATCTTCGTCCTCCTCCTCTTTTCCCATTACTTACTATTCAAGTAAAACTAAACGATCTCTTGTGTCCAATAGAGCAGCAAGGATCTTATTGAGTTATTGGGCGATGTTCTTCTCCACCGAGTAGTGGGTTGTTTGTAACATTTCCTCTCATTCTAACCATTTTTTGTTAATAAAAAAATTTAATTTTACCAGATTTTAGACACAATAGGTCCAAGCAATGCAACCTTCAAACTGGATACCAAGATGTAACATTCCTATTTTAAGATTTTAGAAACAAGATAATTTTTTTTATAATGTTCTCTATTCTAAATAATCATAATGTTGAGCACACATTCCAAGCCAATCAATCTCATAATAGAAAACCATATGCAACTATAAATGACTCGGTGGAACACCGATCTCTCATTTCATGACTCGGTATCATACCGATCTCTCATGTTAACTTAATGTTTATATAATTAGTATACTTGGTTCCTTTATCCTTTTTGGGGTATTAAGTATCTATTTAAGAGGCCTATCATAATATCTTTTACCAATATCCATATGAAATCCTTTCTTAAACTAGGTGACACAACACAATGTAACTAGCAGTTTGTGATACTTTGGCCAAAGATTTTAAACATACTATTCATGTTTATATTCCTAGATGGCATATTCATCAAACATAATACTTCCTTCACCCCACTTCATCTTATATCTAGAATGGTCTTTACGTATTCCACCAATCCACTTGCTCAAGGTTTAGACCTAGAAAAGGTTAAGCAACATAGTATAGTGTGGAGGACTGCTCACAAAGTGACCAAGGGTACATAGTAATACTCAATTGACCAAGGTTGATTACATGTGTCTAGGTATCTTAATTCATCGTGAGTTGACCCTAACACTATATCATTCCCATAACTCTACCTAGGGAAGAATTGTGATCAAGTTAGAATTTATGTAGATCTAGATGATTAAATTACGAAGGGAAGCAACATGTCAACTACAACACATTATCCTCATGAAGACCCAATGTTCATGAAGATACTATACTATAGTTGGCATGTGCCAACATCTCCACTAATTTCTCCTCATTTGGATGAACATACCTTAGAAATAATTGAATGGATTATTAAATTTTACTTGTTAAGGGTTAAATGCAGTAGTCCTACTAAATAACTAGGCTCAAGAACCATTAGGGTTATAAGTAAAAATTACAATTAGATTTGGTATGTAGATACATATGCCAATTAACCATTTCATAAGTTCTATTTTTAATCCATTAACATTCTAATTATTTTCCACATAACAGATTCAACATACATAGCATTTTTGTTATTTACTCACTTACTCAATCCTTAGCTTACATAAGTTCGGATCAAGTTATTTTTATATTATAATTTAATGGAATGAATTCTAATCCCTTTTAATTTCCTTTCTCTACATTCCTATTCTAGTTAAGGAACTCATCAAGAGGAAGCACACCTTCCACTATCAAAAGATAACATTTGGATTTATTTCCAAGAGGTCTTAAAATAGTCTATTAATCATTGTAGGGAAGTTTCCTTCCCTTTTTCTTATAAAGGATTAATGTTCATTTATAACCCCATAGTATTTTACAAGTTATCATCATGGTTTTATTCACCCACAAACATTTGTTTTAGTATAGCCATAGTGATCTAGTTGAATATCCATGCATGAATGTCAACTTTAATAAGTTGCATTTCATTAATGAGGGTAGTACATCTAGTACCCTTGACCTCTATTAAATTTAATCCAACCCAAGAGGGTATATTACTGATAGAAAAATTAGAGAAATACTAATCATTTCCATTCACAAAATACCCAAAAAGATTACACATCAAGTTCAAACAAGTCCACAAATATTTCATTCATCAAAGGGGATTCATACATGATAAGACCAAACACTTTAGACATTTCTAATGTCAAACAACAACAACAAATTAATTAAAAGTACAACTTTCTTTTCCAACCAATACATTTTAATAATGATCCATATTTTCTCATAAAAGATATAGTCTCTTTGATAAGCAAAAATAAAATTCTAAAGATCTTTTCTCCTTTCATCACTTACGAATTCTATTTGCAAAATTGCTAGCATGGGTCATTTCATTAAACTGAGCATGATAAACACTAAACATTAAAATGATGCACTTTTAGCTAACTATTTCATAAAGAGAATTCTGTTGTTATGAAACAGTTTTAAGCAATACAAAAAGACATACCAAAAGGAATTACTAATCACAAATGAGAGAGAGAGAGAGAAAAAGTGATAAACCATATCATAATTAAGAATAGATCATGATATAAACAAATTCAACTTTCATACTATTGTTTTACATAAAAATAATTAAAACATTAATCTAGATAAGTATTATTTCATCAAAATCACAATTTTCCTTTCATATATTATTTTACATGATTCACTTCTCAATTAATCCTATCTAACATGAGAAGATAACTATCCCTACTATTTCTTCTAATAGATCAACATTAGATAGAATAATAGTACTTCCATCTCAACATTTAATTTTACCCATTTCATCTTAGAATATGAGATGCCAAGATAAAATAAAAACATAGGAATAGGTTTAGGATGGACCAAACAACATAGTTAGGAAAGAGTTTCTAATTTAAAAATCCTATAACTCAAATTCAAAATTAGAGACCAATTTCAAGTTCAACACTAAATAGGTTTCAAGAAAGGATGAGATCAACTTGGCATGCAATTGGAACTAAACACACAATTCCCAAAGAGATACATCAATACCAATGTTAAGTCAAAATATTAGAATGGAGGGATTTAACTATTTCACCTAATTCTTAAACATTTCTTAGAAAATTGAAACAGAGATAGGTAATGGGCATAGGAGGAATACCTGTTGAAGATGTTGGTTAATAGGTCATTGCACATGTATGACTTCTAATCCATAGCTGATCATGAGAACTTCCTTTTTTCTTGGAGGAACTACTTGAAATGGAACACAAGACCACCGAATAAAAGTTAAACAATATATGCAGTGGACTACCTAGCGTGTGCTAGATCCGGGAAGTGTGATACTTCCTAGATGGTTGTCAATCCACTGTTTAAAATAGCTTAATGCTGGTAATAAATTAAATCCTATTGTATTTAAAATGATTTAGGTATCTCATTCACCTACAATAAGCAAATTCCTTCACAATAGGCTAAGCTATGATTTAATCTGAAGGTCAAGGTCACTGTCAGGATACTGTTATTGATTAGGGTCAGATTCTGGTCAATTTAGGGTATTTGGTGGTGGTTTTAGGCTTTGATATGGGTTTTGATAAAAGACATAGAGACCGACGTCAGTTTAGGTTGACTGGTAATGGTTATGGGTGACCAGCGTCGGTATGGTCAAGGTACAAGAAACTCAATAAGACTTGGTTGGGTGATAGATCTAGGATTAGATGAAGGTGGAAGGGAAATGGCAAGCTTCGTATGGATCCTGAATATGCACAGGAATGATAGAGGTCTAGGTATGGGTAGTGTAAGTGTGTGGAAAAGCAGATGGTCAATTTTGTATAGAGGTAAAAGGGTGGGGAATGGAATCAAAAGTAGAAACTAATAACAAATGTAAAAGGATCTCGATGATAAGGAACCAATGCGAGTTAACAAACTTACCGCTTGTATGCGAGCTTGATGCTTTCTTGATAATGCTAGGTGATCTAATGAACTTGGTATAATGCTAGCACTTCCCGGATGCTCCCATGAAGTTAGGTGGCAGCAGGTGATTGCTTCTAGTGTTGGTTATGGGTGTTTTGATGTTAGTTACGAAAGATGGTTCTATGATCAGCATATAGCTTTGGTTTCATCACTTGTTCTTAGAAGATGCCTCTCTCTCTCAAAAATGTGCCAACCTCCAAAATAATGTGCCAACCCCGAAATAAGGTTGTTTTGGGAGTTAAAATGTAACTAACGATGGTTCTAGCTTAACCAATGGTGGTTAAGGGTAACCGACATCGGTTAGGTAAGATTTCTAGGTTTATTAAACTGGGCATATCCCCTTGATTTTCTCGGGATCTCATTTCATTTACCTCGTGGATTAGACTAGGAGCTTCCTTCTAGCATGTGGGAATGTAGTTAGAGGGAATGTAGGCATTGATTTTTAGAGTTTGGGTAGGTCTTAGTTAGTTATGGCAACTTACTAAGAATAGTTCTTAGGGTGAGGTAGATGGATGAGGTGGATATGTGGGCATTATCCCAATTAGGATACTTAAATAATAAATAAGGTGAGGTAATGAATTAATTTAATTAAATGAATTAAATTAATATTATAATGGGGTGAAGGGGGCCATGGCTAGGTGGATGTGTTTAAGGTGTTTATTTGACGAGGGACCAAAGGGAGTGTGACCTAATTTTGGTGTCTACATTTTACCCCTTTTTGTTTTGTTGCTTGTATTGGTAAGTGATGTTGACAAAAATAAGATGTGGTTGCCCCATGTGTGGGTGAAGGTTATCCCCCTCAAACCAGGAACCGATGAGGTAGAAGGCGAATCGGTGAGTGGTTTGATAAAAGGTGAGTATGATGAAGAGAAGGGTGGGTAACGGGGAAAAAAAAGGGAAAAATGTCTACTTGGGTAATCTAGGTAATGGGTCAAGGTCAAAGGTAGTAATAATCAAACACACACACACACACACACACACATATAAACTACAACATATTACCAAAGTTGAAGAATAGCAGAAAACTCTACATTGTCTAAGGTCGATAGGTTTATCCAAACAAGGTTAAAGTTATTCCAATATCCAAGGTATAGGCTATGGTCGTGAAACATGATGCAAAGTTAGGTGCAGGAATGATTAGATATGTTTCGGTACATCAAAGGTAGGGTTAGGATAAACGGTCATGGCAAGAGGCAAGGTAAGGTTGTTAGGTCAATCAACACATGTAATAAAGGCCTCAAGGTATAGCGAAACACATGAGGTCAAAGATCACTAGTGATGTTCCAGGTCTAAAAATATAGGTCACGACACGGGTAGGGCCAAGGTATGGGTAAAATAACGAGTCCCCAAATGAGAATGAGGTTAGGTAGTAAATCAAGAGGTCAGGGTAAGCATTGGGTGAGGGAAAAAGAGTGACGGTAGGGTAATAGGGTGAAAGTGTGGGCAATGTGGAAGAGAGGGTGACCGATGCCCAGCCTAGGTAATCGACCATGGTAAGGTAGGGCATGTGATTGATGTCATGAAGGTAAAACGACATCGGTTAAGTCAGGTTTATTATAAAAATGAAAATTCAATGTGTTTTGTAAATCATTTGTCTTCTTACAGATTAGGAAAATGACACAAGAGAGAGAAAAAAGGGGAAAGTGTCCAAATGGAATGGAGAGTTGAGTTGGCAAGCCAAATGGTGGGTGATTGGTAGTTGAGGGGCTAGTCCACAGGATCATATTGTATGATTTTATTGGATGGAGGTGCGGTTAGCGATTGGTGATGGTAGAGGTTGAGAGTGATCGGTGGGCCATCAAAAGGGCCAAATGTGCCACCACCTTGATAACATGATGAGGTAAGATTTAACCCTTTGTTGTGTTTAGTAGATAGATTAGGTGAATAAGTCAAGGTTTGACAAATTGGGGTTTTTTTAGTTTGGGTGGGGGAAAATAAAATTTGAAATGTGGGTGGGTAAATTGGGTAGAATAGGAATGGGGAGAGAGGTGGGTGGGTGAAGGAGGGGTAGAGAGATCCGAGGGAGGTTTAGGTGAAGATGGGTGGGTGAAGAGAGGAAAGGGGTTTTTTTTTAGTTAATGGAGGGTTTGGGTGTTGCGGTATTCACCACGATAGTGACTGAAATCGGTCAAGATTAGTTGGCTTCGGTTGGGTCAAACCGAATTGGTCCCAAAATAGATGACTGATGTTAGTTTAGGGGTGATCGAAGGGTTAGTTAGAGATAACCAACACCGATACGGTTTTGGAGAATAAGCGATCTGAAAAGGCCCTATGTTGAGTGGATGAGATAGGGAAGGGTAGAATAGGGTACGTTGTTGAAAAACTTAGAGTAGGCAAGGGAAAAAATGGGTTTATGGAAATGATAGTGGGTAAGTATGGGTATGATGAATGTGGATTAATTTTTTGTTTGTATTAGATGTAGGGGAGAGATCAGCTACGGATGAGAGATAGGGTGCCACCTCTACTCTTGAGAGTGTGAGGTGGGCGACCACTAAGGAGTGGCAGCACGTGGAGGAGGTGGGCTTGAGTGGGGTTCGGTGCTATTGACATGTAGTTTGGAAGCCAAGTCTGATGGTCACTCTCATTGATAGATGGGATTTAACGACCAACATGTTCCACCTACCAACGGGTGAGATGATAGTCACCCTGGAGGACATGTTTAGGATCCTGTGGCTACCGATATTGGGGATGTAGGTGTACTCGATCTCCTTCGAGGCCTCGGAGGAGTTGATGCTGACAATGTTTGGAGAGGGACTAATAGACATGACATTCCATAGTGCCAGTCTAAGTTACAAAGTGATGTATCAGGCCCATCCAGATGAGACGCAACTTGTTGTTCTATTGATGGAGGTAGTGTGTTATTTTGCACCGCTGGATGAAGAGGGAGGGATATTTCCCCACTCCATGATGCCAATGTTCCTGGTGTAACTAAACAAAGAGTTGTGGGTGTATGGGCATCTGCGCAAGTTCAGCCTTTGTGTTGCACATTTTTACTACACTGCTGGGCCTATGAGCACATAGTTTGTGTGTGGCTAGCATATTTTCCACGATCGATGCATTTTTGCCAAGATTGGTGCTGGTGGGGTATAAAGGTGGGCACCTATGATTGGAGAGCATCGATCGGATATGGCTACAAATGATGTAGCGCATTACAGGAATTTATTGGAGGGGTTATCTAGAGTGGACATCATATGGAGACCATATGTGGGTTATCCCTCATTCAGGCGGATGCATGATGAGTTAGATGGTCTTCAGTTATTGAGATGGATAGTGGGGCACCATGCCGTGTGGAGTATGAGATGATCCCAAGTGATGGGTTAGACGATAGTTTGGAATGCCACAGACATACCTCCACACTTCCTGCAGTACAGGAGAGATGACGTGGAGAGGCCATTACCTCTACCACAGCCTAAGGAAGTGCCCACAAGGCAAGAGGAGCAGTGGTAGACCGGTGGATTAATGATGCCAGGGTTATAGATAGACACATAAAGTGGTGGGTGGCTCATTTACGAATAGTACCACCAGGCAGGGTAGCCATATTTAGCCACCATCAAGGTGTAGAGGGATGCCTTACAGGGGTAGGTGGTGACCTTGATTACCTAGTTGGGTATGGTGCAGGGACAACTAGCTAGTTTAAAGGGGGAGGTGGCCGAGTTACATGCAAAGGTAGCCAATCTTCAGGCCCAGATGGCCCAGGGTGGAGATGTAGATGGAGATATGGATGATGGTTGAGTGGTTGCCTTACATGAATAGGTGATAGGGTTACAGGGCCAGTTATCCAGTGACACAGTGTAATTTTGGCATTACGAGTGTAGGTATAGGGATATGGTGCGAGGCCAATGACACCTCCACAAGTACTGGGACAAGGTACCAAATTAGGCAAGGGTAGGACCAGGTCCCACAAGATAGGTATAAGGGGCCAAGGCCTATGGGGCCACCATAGAATGTACCCATATCTAGGTTACGGGATGCCCTAGGTGAGGCTAGATACTACCAGGATCAGTTGATGGTGGTCGGGATAGATTTTCTATCCTATGGAGAGTACAGGCACAACAGGCCTTGAGTGAGAGGAATAGATCCCAGACTCATAGTGTAGAGAGAACAGGGGCCATCGAGCTTCGAGACAGGATCAGGGAGAGGCCACCATCTCATGGAGACCAGTGCCAGGTGATGCACTAGTAGGGACCCAACCACCACCTATGATGGGTGGGGAGATGTTAGCAGGTCGCTAGACAGAGCCAAGGAGGAAACTTGAGAGACCGAATGGAGGATGTCCAAAGCAGGTGAGGCTTGATGCCCATCCCTATATTTTTGATGTATTGTAGTCATTTTTTGATACATACCTTGCATGCCGAAGATAGTGAGGATGTACGAGAGTTTTTGTATATTTTTGAGTAGATATGTATAGGTAAAAGGGTTGATCATCTTTAGGTGGGATAAGTATGGATGGTTGGAGGAGGTATTATTTTAATGCCTAAAAGCTTTGTGGTAGTCATCATTCCATTTAAAGGAGACATATTTCTTAAGAAAATGATGAAATGGTTGACACCAATAAGATAATTGTGAATAAAAAGAAAATAGAGCGTAACTTACGCTTGCAGTGCTACATAGTTGTCTAAGGTTAGTGGGTGGAGGAATTTCCGAATGGATTTGACTTTAGCAGGCCAACTTCTATACCACATAGGGTAACAATAAACCCCAGATTTTTCCTCGAGAACAATAAAGACACACTTCTTAGGTTGAAGGTGGATGTAATATTTAATAAGGCGGTCAAAGATTATTTTTAGGATGGTGAGGTACTCGGAGAAGCATTTAGATTTGGACAGAGATAGTCCACGTAATCTTCTAATATATGATGCATGATGTCATGGAAGATATAAGTCATAGCCTACCGATATGTGGTACCAAAGTGTTTGAAGGCCAAAAGACATGACTCGATTCTTGAATGTCCCCTAAGGGGTGATGAATTCAGTTTTGTGTTGATCCTCTGGGGCAAGTAAGATTTTGTTATAACCTGAGAAGCCATCCATGAGTGATAACATCTCGTGACCAGTGGTAAGGTAAACTAGCTGATCAATACCGGTAGAAAAACTCATCTTTTAGGCAAGCTAGATTGAGGTCAAATAAATCTATGCAAATGCGAGTACCCCTATCGCCTTAGTGACAGGGACAATGCTTATAAATCCAACGGGATAATCAATGGGTAAGATGAAGGAAATGGAAAGAAGGTGTTGAAGTTCTTTTTTGATGAGAAGGGCATTGCGAGAGGGCATTTTCCTTAGTTTTTGTTTGACGGGTTTGACATCGAGAATGGTCACGATATTGTGGACCACTATGGTGGGGTCAATACTAGGCATGTCTACATAAGACTAAGCAAATGTATGGTTATGAGTTTTGAGAAAAGAAGTGATGCGGTTTCTGTTCAAAGCAAAGATCTAAAGTTTGAGTGATCTTTAGGATGTGCGGGTCGTCTTGAGTATGAATGTTGATCTCGATAGTTGATTCATTCAACATGGTTTGTATCTTAGAGGTAACGATTGATGAATATATGAGTCTTCTACAACAAGGTAGGTGAGTATAGATTCATCATCCCGATATCAAACGACATTAATTGAGGTGTATCGTCATTAATCATTTTAGGATATAGGAAGGGAAGAGATGATGGAGCCTTGCCCTTGCATTGATAAGTCGAGGCCCTAAGGAAATGATATTTATGATTTTTTTGGGAGGAATGGATTTTGGATCAATCGATTCTTTCGATGAAGGTGGTGATGGTGGTAAAGAAGGTGGAGAAGGGAAGATGTCCTCGATGAGTTCAATGCGAGCCTTCTTGGTAGGTGGTTCAAGAAAGCCAATAGCACTACGATCATTATGTTTGTAGGTAGTACATGGAATAACAATATGGAAACCTTTCTCGTAAAGGCCAAAACCAAAACCTTTCCACGCACATCGGTGTAGGAAGGTGTGGGCAAAATGGCTATTGGTGAGAGAATGGAAGTTAGTGGAAAATGGATGAGTTTGCGATAATGGTTTGGGTGTATAAGTGGTAGTATCAAGTCCCCTATAGGTGAGACCGGTAGGAAGGTGGGAAGGACCATAAAGGAGGTGCTCTTCTATATGGTGATCATAACGAGAGTGTTGGTGAAGACTTCCATACTCTTGTGGAGTAAAAATGTGTTGACACTATATAGGTGATACTCCCTAGAGTGAGGCATTAAAAATGCCTTCCAAGGGATTAGTGGTTGGTATGTGGGTAGCTAGAATAGATAATGTCTCGAGGTCAATACGAGAGGTGGAACTAATGGGCTAGGAGGCAATGGGTCACCGTGGAGGTCAGGGCGGTGGTAGGAATGGAGGAGGTATGTGCGGTTGAGGTAATGATCGTATTGGGTAAGTGGAGGTGTAGGTGAAGTGGTAGTTGTCATGGAGGTAGATGCCTTAATGGGTATAAGCACGTCATTGGGTTGGTAAAGCATGTTTCATGTTTTAAAAGGTGATGGGTTAGCTGGAATAGTATAGGTGTGTCCTTCATGCTCAAACTTTACACATCGATGTAAAGTGGAAGGAACACAACCCATGACATGAATCTAGGGTCTACCAAGCAATAGGTTATATTGTAATTCCCCTCCAAGACATAACATAACTCTAGAAAAGTGCGGAGGCCCATGAAAATGTGGAGGATGATGGTGCCTAGTGTAGAGGTGATAACGTCATTGAATGAACACAACATGACATGATGTTTATGCGTGTAATTTTCGGTATGTGCATTTGAGCGAATGCATGATATGAAATGATGTTAATTCTAGCACTCCCCATCGATCATCACACACCATACATGTTTATCATCGATGTGGATAGAGATGAAGAGAGTCGGGTCCTGGGTCATCCATTTGGTGTAGTGTGATCTCTTCCTCGAGAGAAGCTAAGGGAGGCTACTTGATGAGTAGGGTGAGGTGTGGATAAAGGTGTCAATTTGGTGAGAGAGGATACATAATGGAGTGTGATAATGGAGGATACAGGTGTAGGGTCATTGGGTAAAACCTCAATAGATTGCAGGACCTCTATGAGAGCTTGATGATGGGATTATGAGGTTTGGATGAGGTCATATAAGGAAATTTTGAGGGGGATTGGTGTAGTTGTTTGAGCATTGTGTGATATGTGACCCCATTAGAAATAGGGTATGTGAGGCCGTGGATAGTAATTTTAGGTATGGGGGAAGATGGTATGTTGGGTATAGGATTGGTTGGTGAGTCAATTGCCTTTTCCTTACCTTTGTCTCTCTGAGCATGGGTAGTGACGTGGATCATGTTGATTTGAGGGGATTTTGAAAATGGAGGTGTAGGATGAGTGGTATAACGACATGACAAGAAAAATCCTCCGGGAGAAAATCCTTTTGAAGTGAGTGGGTGCAATGACATTTAGGTAATGGTGTGGCAAGTTCTCGATGTAAACCATGTTTATTTGAAATCTTGGGGTGGCTCTAAGAGTTGAGGGGTGGAGGTCATGGTTGTCGAATAGGCAATGAGGGAAGGAATGTGGGAATGGGTGTTGGTGAAATGAGGTCCTCATCAAGAAGGTCTTCATCATCAAAGTTTGCTTCAGGAGGACATAACTAGATAAGGATGGTTTTCAAAGCCTTGTAGTTCTCCACATCGTCCCCTGGCACATGATGGTAAATGTAAATTTTAGTGTCATCAAACCCTTTTGGCTTGGGTTTGAGGGGGTCATAAGGTTTGAGCAGTGGTAATGTGATGATAGAAGTCTCAAGGAGGTTGGTTAAGATTTTGGCATAAGACCCTGCTAGTGGGTCGCAATGGGAAGTGAAAGCGGTCCGGCATAGGTGCGGATGATTGTTTAGGAATTATCTTTACAGGAGGGAGTGGGTCGAGCTATGGTTTTGGGTGCTGACATGGTCTTTAGTGTTGGTCATGTTTTCTTGGGTGTTGGTCATGTTTTCTTGGGTAGGGGTATGGTAGATGACTTCAAAGGAGGGTGCATGGTTGTTTTGACTACCATATTGGAGGGTAGCGGATTTTTTCTTGGGTTACACCTTCTTGGGTAAAGGTGATATGGGTGTATGAGATCTAGAGGGAAAAGTGGATGGGGAAGAGGGTGAGTTACCTATAGGGATAACGGAGGTCTTTGTGAAGGTAGATGATGTGGGTTGTCTTAGGGGTGTGAGGGATAGAGACTGAAGTGTAGTGGGTAGTGAAGAAGTTGCTGAGGGTATTGGAGGTATGGGTGGTAAATATGCTATAGGTGTGGGTGTAAGTCATGTGCACTTGGGTATGTTAGAGGTTTGCGAGGAAGGAATGGGATGTTGTGTTTTTGGTTTATTGATGGGTGGAGGTTTCTTAACCACGCTTGGAAGGTTGAGGTCCTAAGATGGATGGAATGGGTGAAAGTGATGAAGGTATGATTGGCGCAGCTAGGGTGTGAGTTCTATGGGTTTGGTTCTTCTGTTTGGGTGCCAGAGTAGGTTTGGTGTTGACTATGGAGGATGTAGCTAAATCTAGTTTGATAGGTGGATGAGTAAGGTTGGTGGTTGGGGTGACCCCTAAGGTAGTAATAGGTTTAGTCGAGGAAGATGATGTAGGTGTGGGTTTGGACTTAGATGTATGTTGGGTTATGGGTAAGGGTGTGTGTTCAACTATGATGGGTATCGTGGAAGAAGTTTTTATAGAGGTGGGTGTGCTTGGTTTGATTGGTTGAAATAATTTTGGGTAGATAGTGGAAGTGTCAAAGTGACATCTACATTTACATTGAGACGAGACAGAAGCGCAAGGTGCCCCAAAGTAAGGCTATGTCCACATAATCTAAGAGATCAGCTAAACATGGGAACGAAACATCCGTAGGTGAGGTTGATGAGGACCTAATGGTATTTCCTGAAAAATATGTCTTAGAGATGGGAAATTTGTTAGCTTCATCTTTAGTGGGTAAGAGAGACTAAAAGTAGGTCTCACAGGATCTTGGGTAGGTGATGGAGAATGCTCACCTAGAGTCAAAGGTATCTCTACTTTGGATCCTTGATAGGTGGAGGAGAAAATGGGTGCTCCTCTATACATGGAGGAGATGATGGGTACTCCTCTATGGGTGGAGGAGATAAACAAGTATCCTCCATGAACCGAAGAAGTATCATGGGTGACGGCTCTCTAAGTGGAGAAGCCAAAGGTGAAATCACCTCGATATTAGTGTAAGGATCCTTCATGGGTGAGGAAGGAGGTGACAGGTGTTCCTCTGTGGGTGGAGGAATAGGTGAAGTGGATTCAATTGTAGGTGGAAGAGTTTGGGTTAGAATTTCCTCTATGGAAGGGATATGAGTTAATTCGGAAGCCAAAGGTGCGTCAACGAAAAATTATGTGGACCTCATGGTATGGCTATCATGAGTTGAGGTTTCACCGGTTTGATTAGATGAAGGGGCATGCTTAGGAGAAGGTTTCTTAAAGATGTGTATGTTGATTTGGTAGCTGCGTTAGGATTATCCACGGTTAACTCACCTTTCTCAAGAATTTATTGACAATGTTTTTGAAAGTGATGCAATTGTCATCACTGTGACCCTTTACTCGATGATAGTTATAGAAGTTTTGTTCTTTATACTAATGTAGGTGTGGGGTGAGAAGGGTCAAAACCAAAGGTGTGTAGTTTTATAGGCGTAAGGGTGACAAATTTCCCAACTTTAATGAGATTTTCTAAGATAAAAGAATAAGGCTCCCCAATTGGGGTGTATTTTTGTTTTCTCATCTGAATTGAAAAGTCTAGATGGGTGAGAGATTAGATGAGGGGCTAGCCTAATTTGAAGGATGAGCTAGGCCAGATTTAAGTACCACCGCTGCGTTAGTGGTCCCCTTTTCCTTTGAATAATTGTTCTGCGGTTTGGAAGAAGAAGAGGTATCATTTGACTTGAATTCTGAATTCTTGTTACATAGTTGGGTCTTCTTCACTTCGATGGCCTAAATATATAGATTTTATGCCATGGTGAATGTTTCATCGAAGGTTAGAAAGGTTTGGACCTACGGTGGTCGGTGAGATATGTCTAGCACAAGCCCATGTGAAGAGTTTGATGAGTTTGGTTTATGCGTAGTTTGAATGTGAGTTGATTAATCAGGCTACGCCAAAGGAGCAACGAAACCTACGATAGATTTGTCATCATACTTTGAAGTGTGGAGTATAGGTTAATCATGGTAACCTTCTTAATGATATTGATAGAGAAGTGATCTAAGGAGGCTTGGGCTACTTGATTAAATGAAAATATAGAGTGTCTAGGTAACCCACTATACCAATCTAATGTAGGTCCAAATCGAGACATGGGAAAGGTCCTCAAGAGCAGAGCATCATTATGGGTGATTAGGTAGCACATGTGTTGAAAGACCTCAAATGCTACTTTGGGACTTATTTTCTATTGAAACGGTTGAATTTAGGCATTTCCCAATGCATGGGGTATGGACGAATAGGAATGGATGGTGTATATGGCTCATTACAAATCTCATCGTAAGTGAGAGTGTTTTGGGAGCCGGCCGATGCCTTCAATGTCTACATCTTGTCCATCATTAATTTGATTAGGTTGTTGGTAGGTTACGATGGTTGGGTTCCTCCTGTAGTGTAAGAGGGTTGGTGTTGGGCATATGATGGGGGCAACATTCTAGTATATGGTGCAGCCACATAGGTGGATTGAGAAGAAGGTAGTGAGATAGGGGTACATACCCAAAGTGAATAATAGATGAAACATGAGGCTATTGATAGTATGTATATGGAGGTGGAAGGGTTGTGGTGACCCTAGTGGCAATGGGGGCTAACGATTGTGGAATAGAAAGGATGACATTTTGAAAAGGGGTAGGGGTCACCAACACCGGGGTGGTAGTGTAGCTATAGGTATATGCGAGACAATAGGGGTGGATGAGGTGGTGTTTTGAATGGTTGGTGAAGGTATAGTGGATGTGGTAGGTACAACAAATGTAGCAAACGTGGAAGCCATATCGGGTATATGGCCTAATTGCGAAACAATTGGGGGTAAGGTACATGTGGGCAACGTGGAGCCATATGGGGCCGACACAGGAGTAGGAGTGAGTGTCGAGGGGATAGATACAGGCATGTCGTATATCAACTGACCCGAGGCATCTTGAGTGGATGAGTGGGAAAGATAAAACTGCAAGGCGACAAGATTTTGGTCAAGGAGTCATGTGAACTCCTCGTCTCTAGTAGTGATAGAGATAGGTTGGATAGATTCCATGGCAGGTGATAAAATGGAAGGTGGTGAAGGGTTAGGTGGGAGTGGTTGACAACCGGCATGGTATACGAGGGCGCTTTCTTATCAACGTGTCAGCACCATGTGAATAGGTAATAAGGGAGTAAGATTTCTTTTTTACGTGAAATAGAAATACAACACATGTAGGATAAATAGATGATTATAGGTGAATTGGGGGTAAAATTTCAGCTAGAAAAATGACACAGATAACCGATGCCGCTAAGGTAAACCACGGGTCACAACAGATGGAGTAACTCGACTAAGCAAAAAGGCAAATGTTGTAAATGCTCCACCACCGATTAACAATCAACGAAACAACAATTTTACCCCAACAATCAACGTGGTGGATTTTAATCATCCACAACAACAACAACAACAATGGCAGATCCAGACACAGGGTCCAAGTCAAAACTCAACTGGATATCAAAACCAAAGGCAACAAATGTAAAAATTTAATCCTAATAGTCAACGGTTTAATCAAAGTTTTGGACCACAACATGTGCCAAACCAACAACCTAGGAATTACAATCCCAACTCGTATTGTGGTTTCCACAAAATTTGAGGCCATGACACTAGGACTTGTTGTGACTACAATAAATTCATGCAACATTTGCTAGAGGAACAAAGACAACTTTTCATAGATATGTTCTTAGCAGATCCTGCATCACCTGCACCAAATACTTTCACAGGGGTGGTCTCCCCTCAAAACGCACCCCTCAAGATCTTCAATGATCTACTCCCAAATCACAATAACAACAAATTAAATCCAAATGGGATAAACAAGGGTGTAATGACAGGAAACAATGATCATGAAGCCTCGACTTCACTAAATCCACCTGTCACACCATAATTAGGAAATCAGCCATGAACCAAGATAGTCGGTTTAGTGGAATTAGACACTGAGCTACACGTGGAAGCCATAACAAGGACACGAGAGTATTCCTCTCAGCCAAATCCAAGTTACCCATTAGAGCCGAGATAACATTAAAAAAATTTAGTAAAACCCGTAGGTTCCTATGATTTAATTAATGACCTAACAAAGACCTTCTATCACATCTCCTTTTGGACTTGCTTTGAAAAACACTCCGCCCATAGGGCTGCACTTTTAGAAGAATTAGGTTTAGGTCATTTAATTAACATCACTCCTCCCAAAACATAGGTAAACCATATAGAATTTGATATCCACCCTCCGGGGCATCCGGATAGGGATATCGAAGTTTATATTCAACATAAAAAAATGCCAAAAGATGCTTTGAGATTGTATGTAGAGGTGATCCATTCATACATTTACAAGTGTGGGTTTATAATAATTACATTAAATGTGTAATGGTTGATGATGAGGCAGCAGCTTAACATAGTCCCCTTCTCTTTCCTTCAAAAGCTAGGTTATGGAGAGAGAAAATGTTCCACAACTTAGAATACACTAAGAGGCTATGATAGCCTTAAAGCCACTTTGATTGGAACTATAATACTACCAGTCACCTTAGGACCCAAAACAATCCTCAATGAGTTTTATATTATAGATCAGGAAACCAACTATAATATGATCCTCGGCCGACCATGGATACATCATATGAAGGCAATCCCTTCTACGTTATTTTAGAAATAATATTTTTGCACTTAGGGAAGATATTCGTAGCAAAAGGTGATCCGAAACCATTCGATATACACCTAGCAGACCTAAAGAAAAGGCTAGGTGTTCACTCTAAGTTTGAACTCCCAACAAACCACCTTAACAAACCAACCAACTCAAAACGAGAAGAAAAATTAATACCTACAATGGAGTTAGAAATTACAAACCTAGTCAAGAACACCTCAGCACTCAAGGATGAAGCTAACGTTGTAGAAACAATGTCATTAGGAACTATTGCAAAAATTGTTGAGTTGTTAGAACAAGATCTACAAATTTTCCTACCATTTGATTCCACAGTATGAGATGTACCCTAGGAGTTGGTTCTCTTCCAAAGCAGAGGAACTCTACATGGTAGAAGTAACCAATCAAGAAAAATAGACGTAATGAATGTCCCAACATCCATCTTCCCAAATAAACATTGGACTCTCCACTTTGATGGAGCTAGATGTCATTATGGGGTCAGGGGCAGGGTGTGATCTTTACTTCTCCCGAGGGAAAGATCCTACCATTCACCTTTAAATTAAATTTCAAATGTACAAACAATGGTGCACGAGTACGAAGCCCTCCTCCTTGGCCTCATCATAGCTAAAAGGCTCGGTGTTAATGACATCAGAGTGTTAGGAGACTCTCAATTAGTAGCAAACCAAGTCTCTGAGGTGTATGAGACTAGAGCTGAACATTTACAAATTCTACAACAAAGATTATATTTGAGCAAAGGATTTAACTTCATATCAATTGAGGCAATCCCACGAGAACAAAACCTTCTCACAGATTCGATAGCAACCTTAGCTTCACGTTTCACTCCAAACAGTGAGTTGGAAGACACCCGTTTCATGGTATCCCTTCATATTGAACCATTAGTAAAGAAAACATCAACAAACCCTCTTCTAACACACATAGCTGAGAATAAATCTACTATCTTAGATCACGTTGATAGTGATAGAGCCACTCTTGATTACCTAAACACCTATGCAGAGTTACATCTCACCCATCACATGGTAGATTTGTCCTTAATCCCACATTCATCTTCTTACTTTGGAAATCCCATGGTAGAGCTTCCCCACAAAAGGAACTTGACATATATGCATGGCAGAGAACGGAGAAGATCTGGAACTACCTCCAGCCCCGCCTGAGTTCGAAGAAGGTAACACTTCTTTGATAGAAGAAACCATTGATATAAACATCGGAATGGAGGAAGAACCAAAGATATTGAAACTAGGATCTTCGTTAACTCCAGAAGAAATAGAAATACACACTCGAATCCTCAAAGAACATCAAAAGGCTTTTGCATTTAATTATAAAGAAATGACAAGAATTACACCACACATCACAGTACATAACCTTGTCACCAAATCAGATGCAAAGCCAATTAAATAAAAATCAAGACCAATGAAACCCAAGGTAGCTCTCATGGTGAAGGAAGAAGTAATGAAACTTCTCCAGGTAGGGTTCATCAAACCGGTTGATTACTCTCAGTGGGTATCTAATATCATCCCCGTTCTAAAAAAGAATGGGAAGATACACATCTGCATATATTTTTGAGACATTAAAAGGTGTGACCCAAGGACGACTTCCCGTTACTATCCATTGATGTCATCATTGATGCAATAGCTAGGTTTGAGCTTTTGTCCCTCATTGATGGGTTCTCGGGATATAATCAAATCAGAATATCTGAACAAGACCAAGCCAAAACCACATTTATAACTCCTTGGGGAACTTATTGCTATGTTGTTATGCCATTCGGTCTCAAGAATGCTAGCGCTACATACCAACGGGTAAAAACATACATATTTCATGATCTTATTCATAAAATCATGGAATCCTATGTATATGACTTGTTGGCCAAGGCCGAAGCGCCATGATCACCTGGAAGTGCTCCGTATCATTCTTTCACATTTGATCGAATAACTAGTCACACTAAACCAAGAAAAATGCATATTTGGTGTGATAGGAGGGAAACTCCTAGGTTACATTATATCATCATGAGGGATCGATGTAGACCCAGCCAAAATCTAGGTTGTTCTTGAGATGATCCCACCATCAAACGACTTTGGCATTAGATCGATTTTTGGAAATTTTGGTGCAATCCGGAGATTCATTCCGAACTTAAGTTTTGTTGTACATCCAATCAACAATTTGTTAAAAAAGGATTGCTGCATTATTTTGACAAAGGAATGCCATGAGGCCTTCAAAGTAGTTAAACACTTCTTGCTGTCTCCTCCCACGTTAATGCCACCTAGACAAGATCATCCTTTGATCTTATATTCACAAGCTACGGATGTCTCGCTAGCCTACATGTTAGCTCAAGAAGACGATGATAAATGAGAACGTGTGGTCTATTTTATTATCCGAACATTGCTCATTATGAAACACATTATACACAGTGTAATGAGAATGCCTTGCCATAGTCTTTGCAACCAAATGCTTAAGACATTACATGCTAAATCAAGAAACAAGGTTCATTGTAAAAACAGACCATTTACGAACTTTCCTCACACAAGGGTCTTTATCTAAAAAGGTTGACACTTTATAACCTTAATGGGTGAATTCAAATTAACTTTTGTAAACCAAATTCCATTAAGGGACAAATCATTACAAACTCGGTTAGCCGACAACCCGTTAGATGGAGGCGATCTAGTAGATCTGGATTTTCCCGATGAATGCATATATTACATCGAAACCAGACCTCCCATCTCCGAATGTCTTTGGTATACGATATTATCAATTTTATCATGGACCATACATATCCGAGGGTGCTACACCACAAAAAAGAAGGCATTTACGCATTATCGTAGCTAAATACGTTATTATAGAACAAGTGCTCTATCGTAAAGCTTTCAATGGAATGCTTCTAAGGTGTGTTGACATAGAAGAATCCAAGAAGATTCTCTAGGAATCTCACAATGGAATATGTGGAGGCCATTTTGGTGGTCACGCCACTGCTCACAAAATACATCGAATGGGATATTTTTGGCCCACTCTCAAACACGACGTAGTAGAGTTTGTATGTAGATGCCATAAATGCCAAGAATTTTCCCACAAGATTCACATGCCAACACAAGCTCTACAACCAATCGTGACTCCATGGCCCTTTTTCTACATGGGGCCTAGATTTTATAGGGAAATTCTCTCCCTCATCAACGGATGGCCATAACTTCATAATCATGGCCACCAAATATTTTACCAAATGGGTGGAGGCTATGCCTCTTACCACTATACCAGGATCCGTGATCACCAAGTTCATTTTGAACTAGATCATTTACAGGTATGGTGTCCCACAAGTCATTATCTCAGATAATGGCACATCCTTTAAAAATGATGAGGTCTATGAGCTATGTAGTAAATTTAAAATAAACCATCATATGGCCTCCCTGTATTACCCTCAAGCCAACAGACAGGCTGAGGCTACGAATAAAACTCTAAAGTCCATTCTCTTAAAAACCATAAAAGAAAACAAATGAGATTGGCATTTAAAGTTATATCTCGGCCTTGTGGGCCCACCGAACCTCAATAAGAACACCAACAAGAGCAACTCCTTTCTCATTGGTATTAAGAGCAGAAGTAGTTCTCCCACTTGAGGTTGAAATACCCAGTCTCCACATCTCACTACAAGGGATTATGGGTGAGGAATCTTATAGAGAGGCACGCCTCTCCTAACTAGAAATCCTAGATGAGGCCAGGTTAAATGCTAAATAGTGGCATAGAGTCTATGCTGACCGGATGTGCCAGCAGTATAACAAAAAGGTCTATGAGCAAGAAATATATGAAGGAGATCTAGTTCTAAGACTAGACAGCTGGATCGATAAGAAAATCAACGAAGGAAGAAAGTTCCGGCCCAAGTGGTTGGGCCCATATTGAGTTATGAAGGACTATGGAAATGGTGCGTATCTCTTGTGCACACTAGAAGGTGAGGAATTTGGTGAAGCTGCACAATTCCTTACACCGTAAATGGTTTTACGCATGAAGCATCAACGACTATTTGTATAATTATATCTACATTGCATCTTCATTTAGATAGGTTCATTTTGTTCACTCGTTTCATAAAATTTGGTGATCAAGGGACTTATTCTTAAGCAATTCATTACAAACTTCTGATGGTATTGGCAGAAGCATTCAAATCATACTTCTTCATTTTCATAACATCATCAACTATTTCAAAATCATGTCATCAATTAAAGCTAGATATGACAAAGTCTTAATGGTAGCCATACCAAGGCTTGCATGCTTGTTCTCACTTTTTTCTTCCTAGGATAGGTGTCTTGCCTATGGTCTATTCTAGAAGCTTCATGGTGTCACATCTATCCTGTATATAGATCTCTTTGGAAATAAGAACATACTGACATTTTGCTCAAATAAATAAGTCAAATATAGATCAAACAGAAAATTTTACTTTTACACATTTCCTTTCCCTACCAACCTTCGGTGATGAACTTGCATCTCTTACTAGTGACGTAGGGTTGGGAAAGGATGGGAATGCCCTTACTCGCCTATACCTTGTCCATGGTGATAAGCCCATGCTTCCTACTAGTAGCATGGGGCAAGGTGTAGGGGGTCCTCTTGACAAAACATTGAAGGTCATAAGCAAATAATTCAAATAAACCTTTGAAATCTTGAGTAAAAAAAAAATGATCAGATGTCCAAAATTTCAAGAGAGTTAAAAACCCTGAAAACCAGATTTTGTCAACCAAGTGGCCATCTACGGATCTAAGTCTAGATAAATTACAAATCAAGTCACATTCTAAACTATGGAGTCACTTGAGTAGGGTAGGTTTGTAGTGTCCTAATTTGGTTCCACTAACTCTTTGTCTATCTCCCATCATTACCATTTCAACACACCTCATAGCTTGTGCCCTTTCTAGCTCTCGGTGGTGAGCCCTCGCATCTTACTAGTTGTGTGGAGTTAGGAGTGGGGCAAGTGCATCTGCTCATCGTACCAGTTCATCATCACATTTTGTCAAAACAAATATGAAGTACCGAAAATTGCTTATAGAAGCTAAAGTTCAAGGTCACAAGTTCATTTGCATCATCATACATCAGCATCACAAAATACAAAAAGAAAGAAAGCATTTGTGTCATTTGTTCTCCATTGCATACATTCTGAAAAGCATATAAAAACAAGAATTCTAATAAGCATCTAATATACATGTGGAAATAAATCACGAAACCAAGAGTCTAATCCAAGAGTCATATATATATATATATATATATATATATATAATCAAGTTTTATGTACAATGCCATCATGCGCTAGGCATGGTCAAAATGCTCAATGAGCCCGAAAATACAAAATGATTGTATAAACAATCTAACAAGAGTCGCTACAAAAAGAGCCAAGTGGCCTCTCAACCCATATGAGATCCCTCTTAAGGTGCAAAACCACATCTAGGACTCGGCTACGCCGTTGATTTGAGTGCACCGAGGGCTCACGGCCCCGAATAGTATTTGTAGCCTCACTATGAGAGCAGTATCTCCTCATCGGTGCTCTACAGTCCTATACACGACTAACTTAGTATGGAGGGAAGTCACCATCTTGGCCACGTGCCAGATATGGGAAAAGACATCACTATGCCTACCAGGCATCTTTGAAGGCTCCCCGCATCCACCAACAACTGGCGCGAGTCTTGTCCATGGTGAGTATCGGGTATCGCACATACCTAGAAAATCAAGTCTTGCCACTCATCAGTAGTCTCTACAAGCAAAGGAGAAGACAAATTAGAAATAATCAAAAGATAAAAACAAAAATGAACAAAAGGAAAGTTAGCAACTAAGGAAATCCTAGCTAAATACAAATATTAAAAGAAGAGTGATAACTCACTCGGATCTCCGGCCTCCAAGAGGGATCCCTAGGATCAACACTTGCCACAGATGTTGCCACTGACTGGTCGATGTCCTCCTCCTGTGTCTAGGGCAACATAACGTCCTACTACGACTCATCCTCTCCACCTAAGTCCTGAGAGGGTAACTCCTCTAAGACTAGAGTCACCCTCTCCACACTCTACTCTGCCCTCTCGGCCTGTAGGATCTCTTGAGTTTCATGCCACTTGGGATTGCTATCCTCCTCTCCACTGACTCGTTGACCTCCATGTCCTCAGTCTCCTCCTCTGTCTCTCCCCCTGTGAACTCCTTAGACTTGGAGTCTATATCAATAGGGTCATCACTGCTATGGGCAGGACCGGTGGCAATCTGAAGTAAAGGTTCCTAAGGAGCACCGAATCTCTCTCGGGCACGTACCACCCACCTAGCTATAATAGGGATGCTAGGAGTAACAACAATCCAACCCCGGCCTCTAGGACCTCCCTAGCCTCCCAAACTAATCTGAACACTAGCACCACTGGGGGAAGCATATCAACGTAGGCAAGGTCGAACTGCTGAGGCACTCGATCAAAGGGGTGTGTCTCTACCTTCCCCATCCTATCCACAAGCTGCCCTGTAGTAGAGTAGGAAATAAAAGTGAAGGTCTCCTCACCCCATAACCATGCCATGGCCTGATAAGGTGTGGCTCCATGCCATAAGTAGTTAGGGAAGCAAACTAGTTTGTGGGGTGCTCTAAGCACCGACATCTTTGTCCATCTAGCTGCCCTCATGGCTCTGGGATCTACCACCTCTATGCCTCTCCCATAAGGGATGATACACTCATAGACCCAGCTCATAACCAAGGTCAGATGGCTCAAAGACTATCCCTGTAAGTGAACCACCTTGTATAAGTCATGATAGGTGGTCCCAAGTATATCGGCTCCCTAGGCATAAATCTGACCATGTGCCTCAATCTGTGCAATAATAGGGGACCAGCAGTAGAGTAAGGTGTCCCCTCCCTTGTCCCCAATCAATCTCAAGGCAAGGATCCCCATAATGGCCTGACGAATCAAAGGGATAGGAAAGCTAGGAATGGAACAAACCCTCACCCCCTTCTTGAACCATTCCCATATATGTGCCCATATATGTATCCCACGAGCCATCTCGAGCCCACGACCCTACTATCTCAAGTGTAAGCCATCTCCCGATGATCGGGACTCCCAAGATGTGGTAGACATCCTCCAGGGTAATAGTCCACTCACCCTTGACTCCTGGAAATTGGAAAGTGTTCCGATCAGCATCCCAATACGAAAACAGGTCACATAGTATGTGACTAGAAGGTGCGACATGAGGAACCCGTGATATACGTAATATACCGGCCCTCTGAAGAGTATCTTGCTCAGCCTGAGAAAGTGCATCCAACACTACTGGAAGCCAATCACACTCTCTCTCATGGCTCCATCTGATGTACTCTTCCTTCTTCTACAAAACACACAAAAACACACAAAAAGAGTAAGTTAGTACCAAAATTGCATTGGAAAAATCATTAAAGCAAGTAAAAATACTAAAATTGCAAAAATGAACTCAAATTAATGTAGTTTTAACATTCTGAAGAGAACCGCCCCTGAGCAGGGTGGCGGTCCTATAACCACCACCCTACTCAGGGCGGCGGTCGTGTCCCGCATTTCCAAATGGGTCACGTGCCTAAAAATGCTCAAAAACACAAAAATGACCATTTTGACTAAAATGAGAGCCTACCCATTAGGCGTCCCTCCCTAAGGACACATTTAAAACTAGAAATTTCAAAAATTACCCCCCCATGGCGAAGATTTCATCATTTTTACATTTTAGGTATAAAAATGGTAAATCGAGAAGAACTAACCTGAGATCTCGTGGGTCGATGTTCCGCTCACAGAGGCATGATCACTATCTCGTCACGAACGTTTCAACTATACTCTCATCAAAAACCATCACCGTGGGTCCTAGAGCTCAAAATCAATCAAATCAACACGTGTAAATGAATAGGAAAATGGGCCCTTTTTATATATATAGCATTTTGACTCGTTTTGGATGCCCCTTTTTGTAGGTTTAGAGCGCCGACGGAGGTAAGTTCTCATCCCCGTGCAAATGGTAAGTCCTCACTTCATATTATTTTAGTATTTATTTTTCGATTTATTTTATCTATCTGCACTTGAGTCTTATTTTCATTTTGTAGGTAGTGGGAATTTTTGATGGCGTCATTTTGACACATGGACGTGTCAGGTATAATTTATAGTTTCCCATTTTGGGACCACCATACTCAGACCCACCATTTTACACCTCTTCATGGCTAAAACACTTCTCCGAGGGGGAAATATGTACGTACCCAAAATTGTAAGGGTACCGCACTGCTAGAATGATGTTACACATGCCCCAATGATGATACAGGTCTCCTCGCAAGGTGTTCGGGATCCAAAAATCTCTCCAAGTGTACATTAACATCTCACATGCCCCGCTTAGCCTCCGCGTGCTTTGTTTTGCTCTCTTCCCCTTTTTCCTTTACATTTTTGTCTTTAGTGACAAAACCGCCGCCTACTACTGGCGGCGGTCCTGTAACCACCCTTCTGCTCAGGGCGGCGGTCCTTCACACATTTTCTAGCACATTCCATCGATCGCGACTTGTGTAATTTTTCAACTTTTACCAGCTTTCTCATCCGTTTTTGCTTGTATTTATGATTTTGGTTCCCTAGAATAGTGTTTCTTCATTGTTTATAATAAAAGAGTCCTAGTTGAAGTTACCTTTGGGTGAATGGGAATTCTATAAATAGCTGGTTTGATTACAAGCAAATGGCCCCTCAAAACTGCCCCTCATCCTCTCATTTCAATAGTTTAGTCTTTCAGTTCTTTCTTAGGAATTCAATAGTTTTCATTTGTTGCATGCATGGTTAGTTTTATTTTGTTGTTTAGAAGCCACATGATCTTCTTTTTCTACTTTTACCACTATTTCATACAATCAAATAAGGTAGGATAGTTTCATTTTCATCAAAGCCATTAGAGTTACGAGGTTTTGTTAAATCAAGAAGGATAGTTTTGGGTTCTAGATGTTTTGCGTTGTATGACTCGCAATAAATCCCGCTAGGAATTGCATAAGCCAAGCTATGTCCTCTTGTACTATCCCTCTCCTACTTGTATTGTATCCAGATCTACATCCAAAGCTTCCATTGTTCCAATATCTATTCTTGTTGATGCTAGCATTACACACTTTTCTCGGATTCATGTGAGCACGAAGGAATGAGGAGACCAAACCGAGGAACAAAGCCACATATTACTAGATTCACCACTGTTTTGAAAAATCCAGGTTCAAGATTTCAAAGTTCTAGTTAAAATATACCAAATAGATTAGTGAATTACTTCATTTCAGTTACGTTCATTTTTGATATTGCCGGGGAAGCCGTGGGGATCGATAGTTTCTGAGAAACTATGATTGGTTCCTCACTTTTGAGGTAGGATCAAAAATCTTTCAATTAAATTAGATCAGTTATTTAGTTATTTAGAATATACTCACAACTACATAGACAAGTAGCTATACTCGGATACATTATTTGTTTTTAATTCAGTTATTAGGTTAGTTGTCATTTTCTAGATATATTAAATAGTTGTTATCTTAATTCTATTAAATATTCTGTCAAAAATACAAAATAGAGAATTTAAATATATGTTGTGGATATACTTTGCATAATTAATTTACTTTGCTTTAGTTAGATTTGTATTGTTTCTTTTGTATGACAATCACGGGACCTAGGGAGCCCAGAGACTACGTATTCGAGCCAATCGTGCCTCAACCCAATCTTGTTGCAACAATAATTGACATAGACCAAAATCTCAGAATTCAGGTCTTCCAAACAACAAAAACCTACAAGAAATTAGCTCACAGTTAAGAGGATTAAACATAGAAGATGAAAAAGCGCATATGTTTTGGTCAAACCAGCCAAACTATAGATTTCCCTAATAAATATCCACATGACTATATAAGAGCTTGAAAGATAGAAAATGTTCGGTTGTGATCCTTTGGTCCCACAAAGAAGACACAGGAGACATCCTCATTGACATAGACACTAGCTTAAGAATTCAAGTTGCCAGAACGCCTGTAAGGCACTCTGAGAAGATTGTGTAACTTTTAGTTCTAAACATAGAGGCCGAAAAGGCATACGACTACTAGGTATTAGGGATTAGGGATTGATTCTGCACATGACCATAGGAGGCCCGCAATGACCAAAACCTATGGTTGTGATCCACAGGTCCCACAACCCAACGGGCCCACAAGTCAATCAGATGTTGATGCTGATTTACGCACATTAGTATTTAGATCCTCTCCACTTCCACCAATCATTATCACACAACTATCCTCACTAGACATAATAACTAATCAAGCTAAGGATTTCTAGACTAGACCAGAGAATCACCCATAGAATCCACCATACATCCATCATCCATTTTTCATGACCTTGTCGGGGATATCTATGAAGCACCCACAGGTTATCTTCCACGTATCCCACAACCTATAGATCGGATCATGCCAGAGCTCAATATTGATTGGATCCTTCGAGTAGTCATCCTTACCGAACAATCTATCACGCCAGTTTAGGTTAGGAGGGCCTTCTTTTCCTTAGATTCACAGATTCCATTAGTGCACGTCAAAGACATAAGATTTCCTAACTATTTTGTCTGCCCCACGTATATTCCTTCCCCATCGGTTGTCTCGGCATGACCTCGGGAGGTTAGGTGTGAGGAAGAGTTACTTGTAGATTCCCATGCTCGCTTGTCACTTTTCCATCATAAAGTGGGCCTCACTTTGAAGTATGACTCGACAGAGCAATGCTGTGAGTTGGGTGCCCACTATGATGTGATCGTGTGATCACCTAAAACTTCTTCCAGAAAGATATTGTTTAAGAATGTGTATATTTTCAATTTTTGTGAGGTTTGGATAAGACTCTAAGAGAGAGAGAGAGAGAGAAAGAAATGCTTTTCTAGGATTCATTTGTCAACCATCACCTGGTCATGACTTCTAGCATTTAGGTTGCCCTCAATTAATGTGAGCTAATGTAGAAAAGTAGAATGAAATGAATTAATTTTAAACACAAATTGAAATATGGAATTCGATGACACAATAAGAAGAATAGGAGAGAGTGTGATCTTTCACTAATGCAATACTAATGAAAGGGAAGAATTTTTGTTTTAAGCACTAAAGTATGATTACTTTTAGATAATAGAAGAAGAGATGATTCCAAGGAGAAATTTAAATGTAAGAACCTTTAAAAGGAAACAAACATGCAACTTTCCACCTAGAAATGAATGAATGAAGGAACCCCTGAATGGGTCCCATCAAGCGTGCCAAAATGTTTCACCTGATTCTTAAACGTTTCTTAGAAAATGACAAAAAAGATAGGGTAATGGTCGTAGGAGGAATACTTGTTGAAGATGTCAACGGTTGATAGTCTGTTGCACATGTATAACTTTGAAATCCATAGCTAATCGTGAGAACTTTCGTTTTTCTTGGAGGAACTACCTGAAATGGAACACAAGACCACCGAATAAAAGTTAAACAATATGTGCAGTGGACTGCCTAGTGTCCTAGATCCGGGAAGTGTGATACTTCCTAGATGGCTGTCAATCCACTATTTAAAACAACTTAATGCTGGTAATAAAGTAAATCCTATTGTAGTTAAAATGATTTAGGTATCTCATTCACCTACAATAAGCAAATTTGTTCACAACTGGCTAAGCTATGATTGAATCTAAAGGTCAAGGTCACTATCAGGATATTGTTATTGATTAGGGTTAATTATGGTCAGTTTAGGGTGTTTGGTGGTGGTTTTAGGCTCTGATATGGGTTTATGATAAAAGACATAGAGATCACGTTGGTTTAGGTTGACCGAAAGGATGCATGGGTGACCGGCATCGGTATGGTCAAGGTATAGGAAACTCAATAAGACTTGGTTGGGTGATAAATTCGGGATTAGATGAAGGTGGAAGGGCAATGGCGAGCTTCGTATGGATCCTGAATATGCATGAGAATGATAGAGGCCCAAGTATGGGCATTGTAAGTGTGTGGACAAAAGGATGGTCAATTTTTCATGGAGGTAAAAGGGTGGGGAATGGAAATTAAAGCAGAAACTAATAACAAATGTAAAAGGATCTGATGACAAAGAACCAATGCAAGTTAACAAACTTACTACTTGTACAAGCTTGATTCCTGCTTGATAATGATGGGTGATATAATGAACTTGGTATAATGTTGGCGTTTCCCGGATGCTCCCCTGAAGGCATGTGGCTATGTGATTGCTTCAGAGTGCTGGCTATGGGTGTTTTGATGTTGGTACAAAAGTTGGTTCTACTTGCATACAACTTTGGTTTCGTCACTTGTTCTTAGAAGATGCCTCTCTCTCTCAGAAATGTGCCAACCTCCAAAAACAATGTGTTAACCCTAAAATAAGGTTGTTTTGGGAGTTAAAAGGTAACCGACGGTGGTTCTAGCTTAATCGGTGGTGGTTAAGGGTAACTGACATCGGTTAGGGTGGGATTTCCTAGGTTTACTAAAATAGGTAGATCCCTTTGATTTTCTTGGATCTCGTTTTGTTTACACCGTGGATCGATCGGAAGATTCCTTCTAGCATGTGAGAATGTGGTTAGAGGGAATGTTGGCATTGATTTTTAGAGTTTGGGTAGGTCTTAGTTAGTTATGAAAAATTATTAAGAATAGGTATTAGGGTGAGGTGGTTGGATGAGGTGTCTAGGTTAGGTGGATATGTGGGCATTATCCCAATTAGGATACTTAAATAATAAATAAGGTGAGGATAATGAATTAATTTAACTAAATGAATTAATTTAATATTATAGGGTGAAGGGGCCATGGCTAGGTGGATGTGTTCAAGGTGTTTATTTGACGAGGGACCAAAGGGAGTGTGACCTAATTTTTGTATCTACATTAACAATCAGCTTTAGCTCCTTCAACCATTCAAATATTTTTCACCAAACAAAAAAAATTACTCAAAATATTTCCAACCAAAACAACAATCCTTCTAAGTTACCTTTTCTTCAAATAAACTTTCCTATCACAACTGGATTTAATTCTTCAAGCAAGTCCTAGTGAAGGTACTAAAAAATTATACCAAACTAGACAACTCCCTCATCAAGATTGAAACGGGAAAATCAAAAGAGAGGGAGAGAGGGAGATTATATACTCAACCTTCTAAGCATGATTAGAAAAAGAGCGTGATATAAACAAGAACATGAAAAATTAACTCCAATCTTTACTACCCTTAACCAAAATCCTGAACAAAGGATAAAACAAGGATCAAATTCAATGATAACAATCCGAAGAAGAAAGAATGAAGAAAAAAATTCATTTACCTTTCAACAATCAATGAGGATAGTAAAATAAATACCTAAATCCTCTAGACAACAAGTAACCAAATCCTAATAGACACAATGGAGAAAGGAGGAGGATTAACTAAAGAGTAAGTCTACCTAGTCCTCTTAACTTAGATTTGTAAGGAGACAGAAACTTAAAATGTGATTAAACTAAATAGGAGACACCTTATTTTTTTATCTTCATCGCTATAATATTGTCAACAATCAAAATGAACTAAAACCAAGTTTAATGGCCCCAGGTCAAGATTCATGAAAACTAAACAAAAAAACAATATCGTCAATTATTTAGACACTCAAGTTGATAACAAAAAATGAAGTCTAGTGTGCCAAAACCCAAGACAATATTTCCTTTTTAGCAACAGTTTCCTCGATCTCACAGGTTACCCAAATACTCCAAACAAATAGAAGACAAAATAACACTTTTCTTAAATTACACCTACACAAGAATTAATTCCTTTCAAGGAGCTAACACGGTTATTCTTTCCAGATCCTCCATTTATGAATGAAAAATCTCTAACAAGTCATAACAGACAAAAAAAAGATCGAACAAGAAAAACCCAGAACAATGTACTCTCCTCAATACTCGTAGGAACATACAACTAAAAGGGGAGTTAAAAAAACACCAAAACACAACCGCAAAAATGATAATATTCAGACACGTATTTAATTTTAAATCCTTCCATCAAAACTTATAAAGAATATGCTAAGCCAAAGTTGCAAGTTTAATCCCCAAAAGGATTCAAGCAAGATCTAGCAACAATCAAGATGTTTAAATGGTTAAACACCTATAGATTTCCCAGTGGTGAAACAAGTATTCTAACCAAGTTCCACATGTTAAGAAACTGAAATATTACCACATTTACACAGCTCAAAAATATTACCTACAGTATCGAATTCATCTCAAGCTCACACAGAAAGATTAAAACATAATCTAGCAGACCAAATCAAGAAAAATGAAACCCATATCATTATTTCAACAAGGTTGATAAAGCATACACGATCACAAAATCACAAGCAGAGAGATCATATCAACTAAGAAAAACTAGATTGTTTCCAAGAGTAGAGTTATTTTAATGAAAAAAATTAAGTAAAAACGAAACAACTTAATGGGTAGAGCCTATCATGCCTGATAGAGCTTCTTCTTGATTTGCAGAAGATTTCCAAGTAGAACTTCAACAACCTCTTCTTCTCCAATCAATGTAAAATAACTTCCAATACTTTATCATCTTCTTAAAGCTCTTACAAAGTCCAAAAATAAATCCATGAAATGCAAAAAGAACCAAAATCAAGATTTGAACTAGATATTCGACAAACAGAAAACATCATGCAGATCTCAAGCTCAAAAATGAACCAAAAGATCAAAACAACCATGCATAACCCCTCATGCATTTTCCTTGGAAATTTTGCCAAGTTCAAAAACATTAAATGCAAATGAATGTCAGTTCCCTCCATTTTCCATGCCACCACCATCTCCACATTTAGCAGTTTCCAATTTTAAATTTTACATGTAACAAAACTCGGTGGGGCTGCGAACTCAGCTTTCCTCAACTTTTCCCAATGCCCATGCCAAAGTTGGCAAAGTAATAGATAAGAATGAATTAAATCCCATTTAATATTTTTAAATTGATGCCACTGACCACCCTTTTTCCATGTCATTCCACATCCCCTTTAGGTTGGCCATACCTTAAGTTAGGTTATATTAGTTTTGGAAAACAACTTAGGTCCATAGATAGGTCCATGGTAAAAGTTTAGGTCCCTCCTTATCCTTTTTCCATCCCAATTAGCATAAGTCATAAAATCTTAGGTTAGGTTTTACCCCTAGGATAGAGTCATTAGTTTTGAAACTTAGTTATATTAGGTCCAAATCCCTTTAATGACATATCATCCTAAAAATAATAGAAAAGAGGAACCAGAATTGTTATTGGTCATTTATTAAGTACGAAGCGAGACTATGAAGAGGGTTGTTTTCGGTCCTCACTTACTCCGCACTAGAACTTCACCATTTTTCCAAGGTAATGCTTTTTGATTCCTCTTAAATTATGAAAACTGAAACTCAAATTCATAATCTCGTGTAGTGAATTTATCCTGCATAACATAGATGAATTGCTTCATTTTTAATTAAGCAATAATATGAAAAAATGTACCTATTCAATAGATGAATCATTTTCTACTACAAACATGATTTCCAAATTCATAAGAGTACACGGTCTTAAGACAAGATCATAATTCATCGTTTGTATCTTTTTAAAATAGAAATCATTATAGGTACTAGTCATGTTTGGAGCCATTACAAAGAAAAACAAGACTCATATATGAATCCATCAAAGATATACAAGCCATTTGTTTGAATGCGAGAAGCAATAAAAGTTTTAAACTTATATTTGACATACCACTTATCTTATTACAAAGCAACTTTAGAGTTTTCTTTAGTTAGCTAAGAGCAAGACAAAAGATTCTTTTTCAGTTTAGGAACATACAAGACATCTTTAATTATACCATTTGACAACTTAACATTACCACATACTTCAGATCTAATAATAGAGTTATCTCCTAGATAGATATTTTCCTCACAAAAACAATATCCGAAAGGATACCAAGAGTATAGGTCATGTGCCTAGATGCACCATTGATAATAATCCATTCATTTTCATTTGAAGCTAAAAGGGATGTATATAAGGAAATAGAATGCTCAACTATATTTTCTTATTTTTGCTTCTAATTTTGACTTTTGTTTTGATTGTTAAATTTGTTGTTTTTATCATTCTTGACTAGTCTGTTAGTTTTAACTCTACAATCAAACTCTTTATGCCCAAATTTTCCACACTTGTTGCAAGTTCCATTGAACTTGACTTTAAAATTTGACTTTTTGGCGAATATAGGCTTATGATATACTTTAAATCTAGATTTAATGATAGACTTCTAATTAGAATGATTATTAGACTTGTTTTGGGTTGCCTTATGATTATGAGAGAACAAGGCTTGAGAGGCAGTCTCTTTTGAATCAAAATTTTCCATTACTCTCTCTTATTTAATCAAAAAAGAAGACAAGGTGTTCAGATCAGACATATCATTTTCATTTTGATACTTAGAGTTAAGAATTGAAACGAAAGTTCTAAACTTTTCACTAATGTTAATCTAGATTATATAAAGTACAAAATCTTATCTTGAAATAATTCACAGTTGCAGCCATCTAATTAAGCTTTAATGTTCTTAATTTTATCTAAATAGTTGAAACTTTTCTCATCCCCCTTCATGGGTGTTGTGAATAGCTCTAAAACCATTTTAATTTTTTTAGATAGCCTACCGCCTTCATGCACAGTCTCTAATTATTTCCATGCATCTGTAGGTGAGTTCATATGACCTATATGTATAAAGAATTCATATCTTATGCTTTGCGAAAGTAGGATGGAAAGGGCTTTTGAGATTTCGAGAGGATCTAAGGTTTTTAGGGGTAGTTTATCTCCCTGTGGGATATTTTTCAATACCAATCACAAGATCCCAAAGATTTCTAGCTATGAAACAAGATTTTAACCTTACCCTCCAAATAATATAGTTCATTCCATTTAAAATATGAGACTTATCCAACGAAAAATTGGAAGAATTGGCCATTTTTAATTCTAAGAAAAATGGAAACAAACTCACTAAAAATGAGTCACAAAAGTCAAACATAGACAAAAACTAGCTACAAATCTTTTAATAGCTATATAAAAACAACTAGCTTGATATTAGTAAAAAAATTATCTTGATTTGATCGAATTTATGGTCAAATTAACGAGATGAGTCAAGGTTGAGTTTATAGATGAGATAATAGATCTCGATTGAGTCGGGCTAGAGTAGCTTGATGATTTATTAAGCATCTCGATGGGGTGAGCTCAAAATTGATCTCAAAATGAGCTACACGCTAAATTTGAAATCCATGAGATAAAGAAAATTTATATCTACAGAGCAAAGGAAAAAAGAGATCCATAATACAAATATTTTAAAAAAGATGAGACAAAGGAAATTAACAAATCCACATAATAAAGGGATTTGGGAACCACGGGATAAAGAAAACCAATTAAAAATCTATGAGCAAGATAAAATATGAAATATGGAGGATTAAAATATGTGTCGATAGATGAGTGGTTCACACTTTGCAATGTAACCACAAAGACTAAGTCAAAAAAATATGTGGAGCCTTTTAAATGGCTTACACTTCACAAATCTACCCAAAATTGACGATTGCGAAAAAAATATACGTGTCACTTTTCAATTAGCTCGCATTTCACAAATGCAACTAATAAGACAGAAGACAATTAATAAAATGAATACACGAGTCTTAAATTAATTGGATCACTTTTTCACACTTTGACACAATGTGAAATCAAAGACAATCAAAAGAAGCCACTTGTCAAAAAATTATTGATTAAAGGCTCGACACTTGGTGGATTTTTGCAAAAATTTAAATAAAGACTTTGAGTGGACTAATAAAACCCCAAAAGTTAGCTAATTTAAAAATAAAGTTTAGGTCTGAAGGAGGAACAAGACAGGTGTCACAATTTAAGAGGCTAAGTAAAGGAAAAGACTGACACCTTGACAATTGATACATGTCAAAAAATAATTGGTTCGTAATTTGTAAATGATAAAGGATGACAAATGTGAAAATGTGGTAAAATTTTATTGGATGACTACTACCACAAAAGGATTGACACATGTAAAATATGGAGCAATTCTATTGGCTCAGATTTCAAAAATTTGACAAATGAAACAAACAAAGATACTTGGAGTAATTCTATTGGCTTATCCTTCGTAAATGATAGAAGATAATTAATTGCAAAATATTTGGCTATTTGGAGAAATTTTATTGGATCGAATTTCAAAATGAAAGAGGATAGCTAAACCAAGTATGACAAGAAAAGACACGTGTAAATCCTTTATTGGATCACATTTTGCAAAGACATAAATGTCTAATTAGAAGATTGACAACATGAAGCTAGGCGGAGAAAATGATTGGCTAAAGCTTCATAGACAAAGAAAATTCAAAGAAATGAAAAAAATTAAAAAAGGTTGATAGGGTGAATCTAGATGGCACAAATTGATTGGACCAAGCTTCACAAAAATACATAAAGATGTCGATTGAAGTCATTTGGCACTCTACGACTAGGTTCCACTTCACAAACATGAAAAAAGGATAGTGAAGCTATTTGGAGCAATTTTATTGGTCCAAACTTTGCAAAAAAAACAAAATAAAGTTAGATGGTGAAAAAAATATTGGATCGTGGATTTAAAAACACTAACTAACTTGATTTAAAGGAATCCTTTCGGATCCAATGTAAAAAAATGACCCAAATGGCTATAAATGACGTGAAAACTTAAAATAAGCTCGCAGACGACGAATTTAAATCATAAATGATTGAAACAAGATGCAAAAGTAAGGATCAAGCATACAAACAACTCTAACATGATTTAAATAGTCAATCGACTAATATCCAAGTAATTTGGGGACAAAAATTAGAACTTTGCACCTGATTTAGCTTGAAGTTGTCGGCTGAATTTTTAGGGTTTCACATATCAAATGATCTTCAAGCTTCTTTGCTCTTATAAGCCAAAAAACATCCAGATCTATCTTTACACACATAATCACAAGCTCTAATACCATGTTAGAATGAATGTGGGAAGATATAATTGAAGAATTATAGATCCACAAAATAAACAACTGAGGATTATAGATTATAATGTGTAAACATTTAACCAAATGTTTATATATGCATATAATAGTTAATAGATCATTAATGAAATTAAATAACAAGAACTAAAAGTAAATGAGATAAGAGACACTAGATTTAAGTGGAGAAACCCAAAGGGAAAAAAATCCACTGAAAATGTCTTATATTAAGAATTTCACACTTTAACCCAACACTTCCACTTCACTCCTTGTCTCACAATAAACAATAACAAGACTTCTGCCTCATTGTATAACAACTCACATAAGTAGCTTGAGCTTAGATCAAATGGTCTATATGCTTAATAGCACCGTGTAATTCAATATCACAAGTAAACAATCCCATGAGGGATCATCCTACTTATATAGGATGGGTGAGCAGTTATACCACTTCACTCTTTTCAAGGCTATGAAAGACTGACTAAGATTATTAAAAATAATCTTTAAGACAAGGGGATGTCTAAGTGGCTATCCCCACTTGACATTAACACCCCAACAAGGGAGCCTAGGGATGAACAACTAGGTAGCTTAGAGATGAGAGACAACCTAGGGAGGAGAATTAGGGTTGATTGGTGGTGATTTAGGAATAATTAGATAATTAGATTAGATTAGGAGATAATTAATGATGATTAATAATATTTTGGGATGGATGGGATAATAGATGGAAAAGGTGGAAAATGGTGATAAAATGGATAAAATGTGAGTCTAGATAGGGGACCATGGTGGAAAGAAGCAAACACAAGGTGATAAGGATACCAAAATTTGGTGTCTACACTAGTTACATAATGCATTCTATCTCCTTAAATGGGTATAAATCAAACTAATTCAAAAAAATTAGGACAAAAGGAACAACATGAACAAATCAAGATGCACCATCCACAAAGTGGTTCTTATTGGGCACAATCATGTAAGGAGAGTAAAACTATACCTCTCTCCCAAAAACTTTCTCTTTGGCATGAGATTACCTAAAAAGCTCGCACTTGGTGTGAGATCACCCAAAAAATTATTTCTTCATAGTATTTCAGACACTTTTTATCCTTTACACTCTTTTACATCAGGTGTACACTTTCCTTTACTACTAATTTTACACACTTTTATATACTTTTGCATACTTTGCTTAAATTTTTCATATACAAGACTTTGAATACTCTTTGGCTCTTCTTTTGTAAGCCCGTCAATATGCAAAAAAATTATATTATAATAGAAATTACAAACACAACATGTACAATGTGTAGTATAAATGCTTCACCTCTAGGGTCACTTTGCATCCCTCCACGCATCACTCGTCTACTTGGCACACTATTCGCAACACGCTCTTCGGGATCATAAGGCACACATCTCTTATCTACTTTATGTTATAGATTATTCAATAAACAACATAAAGTGGGGAAAATGTAGTCACAAAATCAAGAACTTGGGTACATTTCTAGGTCTTAAAAGAATGCTAGCATTTACATGATTCCTAAGAGAGAAAACTAGTGATTGAAAAATATCTTTGGCCTCTTTTCTTTGTCTCTTGTTTTATATTTGATCTTCCACACCATACATCCCAGAAACAATCAACTCATTTATCTCTTATGGATTTAAACACCGGTTCCCATCTAAGACAAAGAACGCCTAGGCACTTCTGTCCCTCTAGGCGCCCCCAACCCTTTTCCACCTTACTCACTCTTTTTAGGTCTCTTTTATATTTTTTTGCATATTTTTCACTTATGGATCAACCTTCCAGTTCTCAATTTTGAAATTTAAACAATGGAATCATATAAATACATATTTATGTGTTCAAAATTAAGGCACTAACGTACTCAAAATGCATCCATCTAGCATCCATTCAAGGGAAAATGGATACATACTTGTGCATACACTACATAGGAAGGGGAATTATATTCTATTCCATCCACACATACTACTAAATTTCTAAATTCTATCTACAACCCTCTATCATTTTTGTAACTTACACAAGGGAATTATAGGGAACCATTTCTACACACACCAGAACTACATGGAGTTTTAGATGTACTATTGTGATTGATCATAATTTCACTCTCAAGGTGGTTTCGTGGTCAGTCTAACTCCCAATTCTGCTTTTTACTTATTTTTATGTTTGATGTGGTTTTGGGTTTATGCAGGTGAACTTCTCTTTTGCAGGTTATAGTTATAATCAGCAATCATAGTATGAATATCAAATGATCTACAAATACCAAGTGTGAAACCCTTATGACACAAAAAAGCCTATTCCAAGTCTCTATGCTATCACCAGTGCCGATGAGCAATCACAAGCACCCATAAGAATATGTCCTCCTACAGGCACCTATGCCCAACTTTGTTCTGCACTCCAAATTTTTCATTACCAATGATGACCTTGTTTACAATATGTTCATTAGTCACACCTACCTAGATCACTTCCTGTCTATTCAAAAATTATCTAATTGATTATATTTAAATCTATTTATTAGGGTTTCATACGTTAGGTTATAAAATTTTACACCCCTACAAAATTGGGCAACTCAAAAATGGACTTAGTTTTTTAACAAGCATGGGACACCCATTTAGCCATTAAGATAAATTACCCAAAAGGACTAGTTGTTGGAATTTGAAAACCCATAGGATACTAAGGTCTAATTCATTGGATGGTTATATGTTTAAAAGTTGTAAAACAAAGGAGCATCGGTCCAAGGTTTAGGTGGGTTTAATTAAACCCATGGGAAGAAAGGAAAACAACACTACAAATAAAATCCACAACTTATCAAAGATCAACGAGTGATGGGTGAAGGTAATGATAAGTGGTAGAAAATCGGTGGTCAAGGGACCACGTGGCATCATTCCAACCTACTTCAAGTAGTTATGCTTCCACAAATATCAAGTCTACGAAATAAACCTAAGTAAATATTTCATCGGGTCCAGAGAAACAACTAAGTCAATAAGTTAGTGGGGTGAAAATAAAAGCAAAAGGCGGACACGTGGCATAAATTATTTAAAGAAAAAAGTTTCTAAGTCCTTCCAAGTAAAAGGTTGTGATGCGAAGGACTGACCAATAAAATCCAAGGAAGTTCTCAAGAAATATTGACATGTGAAGTAGTGTGGAGCTATCTTATTGGAAGATGCTTTACAAGTGTCGATCAAGGTCATTAAAATATTGACATAAGAAAGGTACATAGAACGTCCTCATTGGTCAAGTATTTTTGAGTCTAATAGGGTATTTTGTATTAAGATTGAATTGCTAAGGTATGTGGAAGTATTCCATTGGCTCATAATTCTAAGGAGACTAACAAGATCTAATAACCGTCGACACTACGAAGAAACGTGGTTGTTTTTATTGGCTCATATTTTCATAAGGATAAAGGTAGAGGATATTAAAAGAAAAGTAAAGGGAAGAAGATCCTGATACCATGATAAAATGGGTGAATAACTCATGGAAAGTATATAAGTAGTGCACATGTGTGCAGAGGACTATCCCCAAACCAATTAGGGGCTGTCATGTGTGATGTTTATGTGCTTCCCGACATACCAATACTTTAAATGGCCATATCTTGTTCTAAAGAGCTCCAAATATTGTAAAATCAGTCTCGTTGGAAATATCTCCTCGATACATACAATTTTACATCATCAAAATCTGGTTTTGGATAGATTTAATAGGTAAAAAATGGGAGAAAATAATTTAAGCCATTAATGAGTAATTGTAGGAAGATCAAATACCAAAATTGATTATGTATGGGTACCATTTTTTTCATTCCAAATATATGATAATGTGTTTTGTAGATTGTTGATTGTCCATTCCTTCTCTTAAGATTGGTCCTTTGCGTAAGTTAGTAGTTGAAGCCATTAAAACATTGTCTACGAACTCTCTCTCTCTCTCTCTCTATTCTCTCCAGAAAGTTATAAATCTATGTTTGGCACTTTGTAAGGAGATATTTTCTAAAACGTGAAGGAACTCTATCAAAATTGTTCTAGAGATTTTGTGAGTTGCAAGACTTAGATTTTGATGTTTTGTAAGCTGATTCTTGCCTTATTTCCTACATTGTAATGAATTGTTCATCCCTTAGGAAACAAATTCATGTTTTTTTCTCGTATCCACCCTAGCTTATGTTGTATTGCATTTATTTCCATTCATTACAATTTTAGGTTTATTGTGCATACTTTATTCTTGTTGCAGGGATCAAATTTTTTTTCTCCATGAAAATGGTCATTTGAATGTTGCTTTGGATTGTGGTACTTATGTCTGCCCTTCCTTCCTCCATTTTTATTCCCATTTTCACTTGCTAGGAATGTCTCCTCTCCCTTTTTTTGGTGTTATCACCTCCCTTAGTTTAGGATTTTAATTATATACATACTCTCTCTCCTTGGTCCCTTGGAATTATAGGTTAGTGTTAGGTAGCTGCATTTTCCTTTCTAGGAGTAGTTTTAGCATAAAACATAGGTTGAGGAATTGACCTTCTCTAGAGGTCATGTCGTAATGTGAGTCCGCCAACTTGAAGATAGTCCCATGTTTCCTCAAAGCCTTAGATGAATATGATTTGGCGTGAGTGAAAATTTGAGCTCGAATAGTTTTGGTATGTCTGGTGGGACCTATGAAAGAATTATTTGCATTATTGCTAAGTCTTGGTGTGTGAATTAGTAATTTCAAGCCTTTGGAGGCTTTTGTATACACATATGGTGACTCCAAGAAAAAATCAACTGGTTTCGTAGTCAAAGTGTCTCAGTCCATGAGAAGAATCCAAATAAGGTCTACACCATCAAAAGAAGGATTTTTAGTACTTACAAGTATCACCTGGTAGGAGAAGAAGAGGAAGAATAGTTCAAATGTCACCTTCACCTCCAAATAGATCTCTTTCCACACCACCTCATAATAGACCATTTTATAATCTACCAAAGTTTTTAGACCTATCATTATGGCATCACAATAGGAAAATAAAGGATTTGTTAATTTTACTAGTAGCAGTCCTCTTGCTCTTAATGCCTAGAATCCCATTCCAAAATCTGCACTTAAGAGTATCCCTTTCTTCACTGGGAAAATCATACCACTCCAACTAACCATATACAAGACATTGCCAATTTTTTTTCTATTCATCAAATTTTTGAACAATATGTGGCTATTAGGCTATTAACTTCTTCATTCAAGGCAAGAACTTTGCAATGGTTAAGGATTCTGGAAGTAGGATTAATCACTAATTGGATTTAGTTGGGGACAACTCTATGCAATCACTTTTGAGAGAAGACAAATAATCTCTCCTTGCTAGAACAACTAATAACTATAAAGAGGGATCCCAAAGATCTCATGGAAAACCTCAATTTCATATTTCATAAGACATGGGAGAGGATTCTAGCCCTTATAAGACCAACTCCTAAGGGTGTCTTTTATTTATTATTTAAGATCTTTAAATTCTCATATTGCTGTCATGGTCCAATCTATAGAGGGTGTAACATTTCCTGGGGCCTATGCATTAGTGATTAGCGATGAAAATTGTTTAATACAAGCTGGGAAACTAGCTCTTAGATCACCCATGCTCTTATATCTTGAATTGCCTCATGTTTCTCAACCCTCTATTGATCTTATTCCTAGAAAAATTCCCAACTCAATACTTCCACATATTATTATCTTACACAACAAAAAGAGGATGAATACATGAAATCCTTAGTTAGAACTTTGACCAACAAATTTGTATCCTTTGAAAAACAACATGCCCAATCCTATAGAAATTATTCTAATCAAGGGTAATCTTCAAATCAAGGATTTGGCCAGGGATATCAGCCATATAGGAACCAACATCCTAATCATATATATGGAAAAATAAAAAATATGGGAAAAGGTCAAAATGCACTTCTTCCATTGGCAATAGTTGCTCCTCTCTAGTCACTTCCTACTGCTAGCTCAATTCAAGCATTGGTTCCAGTGTAGAATAATGTAATACAGGAAACTAAATGGTGTTTTCCATGTAATCAACCACATAATCAACTCATTTGTGAAAGGTAATTTCATCTTAAAGCCTTCATGCTTCAAAATTATTCTAATCAATAAGAGCCACTTCTAGAAGCACCCAATGCTAATGTGGAAGTGTTAGAGATCACAAGCACTGAGAGGGGGTGAATTAGTGCAGATTAAAATTTTAAACAATCCCAATGCATAGTTCCTTAATTAATTTTAGAAATATAACATAAGAATTTGGTCAAATACATACAAAGATATAATCATATGTAACAAAACATTTATGTGGGAAACCATTTACAAGAGAAAACCCACTGTGAAACCAAAGATTTATTAGGAACACTAATTCCAAAGCATACAATGATCTTGGTTTCAGTTGAGCATCCACTCAACCTATGAAGCACCCACTTTAGATTCTCCAAGCACCCACTTGAAGAAAAATAAGCACCCACTCAACAAATTTAGCAAGCTACAACTTGCAAGGAGCAACCACCCCTATAATCTAAGCTTCCACTTAGAATAATATATTATAAAACAAATTGATCATATAGTATCAAGATTGCTTACACAATGGATTATGATCACCTTTCTAATTCTATTTTTACACACATATCTACAACACTCTCTCTCCATCTTCAAACACTCTCTAGCTCTATCTCAGTCTTCATGCATCCATCTGAATTGATTCTTGAGTCTTTGTGTTCATCTCTAGTCAGCAATTCATTGAAGATTCATTACAATCTTTGTTTCTATCTCTACATCTCGTGACTCAATTATTCTCCATTCAGTCATCTACATTAACTTCACTCATTTCACCAAAGTAAGCACAAAACATTATTCTCATCAAGTTTAAATAGATTAGAGTGTTTTTATTTTCCCTCTCTTGCACTTGATTTTTCTATTTTCTAAGTGCATTAATTTTAATTCAATTAAAACACATATAATAATTCAATTCCATCATCATGCAATCACATATAAATTTCCTAAGAGTTTGCACTACTAATCAACCTTCACATTTCTCTTGTAGATATTTTGTTGAACTGTTTCATGAAGCTTTTTATAGACTTATTAACACTGTTTCACATCTGAATGGCCTCGAGAAGTCCACATTCCACCTACACAACAAATTTTTTTCCATCAAGTATAACTTGAAATCAATGAAAATACCAATGATAATGACAATGGTCCAAAAAATTCCTCATTTGTCATTGATGGCAATTATCTTAAAAACACTGAACCCTATATTGCAAAAGCATTTACAAGCTAATTTCTGATTTCACTCTCTCCCCCTTTGACATATATGACAAAGGGCCATTGATCCCACACAATGATTAAGAGGCTCCCCCTAGGCTAATGCTTCTCACTTAGTTGTATATATTTTGGCACACCTTTTGCTCCATGTCCAAAAAATTGATCCATGTGACCTGGTATGAACTGCAACATTGATCCCCCTAAGTTGATGCATATTTTGATGAAATGAGCTAGCAGACTAGCTCCCCCTATAATGAAGAATTAATTTCATGTATTTAGGAGATGATATTGCATGAAAATTCTCCCTTACCTTATCTCAACACTTTCTAGTTGGTGGGATTAGGAATGACCCCAATTCATTCCTCAGATGTTCAAATGTTTCTTTTGGTAGTGGTTTTGTCATGATATCAAAAATTTCTTCTTTTGTGCTCACATACTCAAGACTATTTTCCTATCATTCACTTGTTCCCTCAAGAAATGATATCTAATTTGGATGTGTTTGGTCTTTGAGTGAAACACAGGGTTCTTGGAGACACTTATTACACTAGTACTATCACAGAGAAAAGGAATTGGGCTATCATATTTTACCTTGTAATCCTCCAATGTCTATTTCATCCAAAGAAATTGAGTACAACACATTGCAACAACTATATAATCTACCTCACATGTTGAGAGTGCCACTGATGATTGCTTCTGCTCAAATAAGATACTAGGAAATTTCCAACAAAGAATGCACCACCACTTGTACTCTTCATATCATCAATGCTTCCTTCCCAATCAACATCTGTATATGATTTTATGTTGAAGTCATTTATTTTGGGGTACCATAGTCCATATTCAAGTATTCCCATGAGATATCTCAAAATTATTTTGACTACCTTGAAGTGTGTTTCCGTTGGATATTTTTGAAATCTTCCAAAAAGGCCTAATGATTGCATAATATCAAGTCTTGATGTAGTGGAGTAGAGGAGACTTCCTATCATGGATCTATACAAAGTTTTGTCAACTTTTGGTGAGTTGTCTTCTTTTCTCATCTTGTAACCCACTTCCATTGGTGTTCCTATAGGTCTGCATTCTTCCATCCTAAACCTTTTAAGCATTTATTTGATGTATTTGGTTTGGGATATGAAGATACCTTAGTTTGACTGACTAATTTGTAAGCCCAGAAAGAATGAGAGATCCCCAAGCATAGAAATTTCAAATTCTTCTTTCATCATATTAGAAAATTCATACATCATATTATCATGATCTCCTCTAAATATAATATCATCCATATACACAATGACAATGAGTAGACGATCTCCTTCTTCTTTGATATAGAGATTAGTGTCAAGCAACACCTTTTCTAAAGCCTTGCTCAATGAGATATGAATCTAGCCTATTGTACCAAGATCTAGGAGCTTGTTTGAGTCCATAAAAATCATTTTTCAACTTCACACATAATATTTGTCATCGGTTAGAGAAAATCCATTAGGTTTCTCAATATATACCTCTTCATTTAGGTGGTCATTGAGGAAAGTAGACTTGACATCCATATGGAAAACTCTAATTTTCTTGTAAGCTGTGTATTCCAGAAAAAGTCTAGTTTATTCCATCCTTGCCAATGGTGAAATTTTTTCATCAAAGTCAATTCCTTCCATTTGTGCATAGCCCTTGCATACAAGTATTTCCTTATTTCTTGTCACCTCTCCTTTCTCATTCAGTTTGTTTTTGAATACCCATTTTGTTCCTATCACGTTCTTGTCTTTTGGTCTTGGTACCAGCTCCTAGGTCTCATTCTTTCAATTTGATCAAGCTCCTCATTCATGGTATCCACCCAATGCTGATCCTTACTAGCTTTTGCAACATTCTTGGTTCAATCATGGATAAGAGTGCTATGTCTTCATGGTTTTTTTGCTCTCTTAGCTTCCTTCTTGTGAGAATACCACCTTATTTTTTCCAATAATCTGATTTGATGGATGGTCTCTCTTGACTTTCCTTGAGGGTGTTTTGGTGTCTTGTCTCTCTTCTACCTCTTCCACTTCTTCACATGTACTTCCCACTTCTTCATCATCTTCTTGATCTTCATTCTTGTCCTCAAGTTGAGTTTTGAATTTGGAAGGGAAAGAATCATCAACCTTTACATTTGTGCTCTCAATCACCTTTTGTAGCCTCTTATTATAACATCTATAGGTTTACTTGATTGGCGAGTAGCCAAGAAATATGCCTTCATCACACCTAGAGTCAAATTTTCCTAGGTTGTCTTCATCTCTCTTGATATAAAATTTTCTTCTGAAGACTCTTATGTGTTTCACATTGGTTGAAGTTTTTCCATAGTTCATAGGGTGTCTTATCACTATTAATTCTCAATTAAGCTTTGTTTAGAATGTAGAAAATTTTGTAGACTGCCTCACTCAAATAGCCATTAGGAAGTTTAGATTCATTCAACATAGTTCTTTCCATTTCTTGTACAATTATGTTATTTCTCTCAATAACCCCATTTTTTGAGGTGTTCTGGAAGTTGAGAATTTTCTTTGAATCCCATGTTCTTCACAAAACTCATCAAATTAATTGACCAAAATTCTCCACCTCTATATGATCTTAAGAATTTAATTTTGGTGTTCTTCTCATTCTCCACAGTGCCTTGAAGGACTTAAATATTTCCAGATCTTCTAATTTGTGCTTTAAATAGGATACCCATGTCATTCTGGTGAAGTCATCTATTAGTAGCATGAAGTACACATCTCCTTGTAGGCTTTCAGTTCTTGTAGGCCCATAGAGATCTATATGAACCAATTCTAAATGTCTAGTGGTAGAGTAATCCTTGGATTTAAATGATCTTCTTGTTTTTTACCATGTGAGCAACCTTTTCATAGTATTTTTTCTGGTTTTACAATATTTGACATGTGTCTCACACCACCCTTTGCACTTAATTTCACTAGATTTTCAAAGCTTATATGTCCCAATATCCTATGCCATAGCCGGTTGTCATCAAATTTACTTGTGAAGCATTTTTCATCATTTATTTCCTTGAGAACATACATGTTATTCTTGGTCCTTTTGGCCTTAGCTAATTTATTTCTTATTTTTCCATTAATTATATCACAACCTTTGTCATGAAATGTTAGATTGTAACCTTTCTTACACATTTGACTCACACTTAACAGGTTGTTCTTGAGACCTTCAACATATAGGACATTATCTGATTATTGTTTTGCCATTATTAAGACTCGAGTTCCCTTTCCAACAATGTTTGTTGAATTATTATCTCCAAATCTAACAGCTCCTGATGAATTGTTTGATAAAGAAATGAACTTAATTTTATCACCTATCATATGACTAGAGTAGCCACTATCTAAATACCATATTTTATCTTCATCTTGTACATGAAAGGAAGTTTTTACTATTGAACATGATTCTTCTTTTGTTTGGTTCTTCCTTTACCACATACACCCATCTATTCTGTTTAGGGGGTTCTTGATTACACATTGTGGCTACATGACCATTCTTGTGACATTTGTAGCAAACAACACTATAATTCATTCTAGTGTATGGTGAACTATAGTTTCTTCCATAGCCTCTAGCATATCTTCTACATTTAGAAGCTTTGTGTCAAAACTAATTACATGAAAAGAAATAACCATAGAAAGAATGTGAGTACCTCATAGCATAGGTGATCTTGGGAGAATTTTTCTTCTTCTTAGCATTTTTGGTGACTTATTTATTTGCAGCATGAGAGGTGCTTGGTGTAGATGTGGTCTTGTTCTCTTTCTTTTTTTTTTGGTTTAGCTTTAGCTTATTTACCTCCTTTCATGAATCTTATTCTAGATTTATCTTTTGTATCCCTTTGAGTGCTAAATATTTAGTTAGAAAATTTGAGATCTTTTCCAACTTTTCATATAATTTGAGTTTTTCACCCATTTGTTCCTTTTCAGTCTTTAGGCTCTCTAAATAATATTTCAGTTTTAAGCATTCATCTTCTTTTTCCTTGTAGGATTGAGAGATATTTTCAAGTTGAGATTCAAGTTCTTTGAGTTCATTTATTTCTTCCTCTTCCTTTAGGCTATGCCTCTTTTAAATATGAGTATTTGTTCTTCATAGTATTTCAATGTGCATCTCATCTTTTAATTATTCTTCTGTATAGTTTCAATTCTTCAAGTGCACATACAAGTTCAAATTCTAGATTCACATTTTCTTCTTCTCCATCATAATCTTCATACTCAACTGCATTCTTTTCTTATGAGCTACATTCTTTAGTGACATCCATTGCCATAAACAAACATTCAGATTGAATTTCTTCATCCTCATTTTCAGAGCTGCCTGAATTTCTTGAGTCAAATTCACTTGACTTCTCCTTTGAGTATAAGTTTCTTTTGTTCTTAAAGAAATTCTTCTTGCCATATTTCTTCTTGAATTTCATCTTTTTCTTGTTATGTTTGTGGCTTTCTTCAAATGAGTTTCCTTGTTTTTTGTTTGGACATTTTGTAGCAAAATGACCTACTTGTCCACAATCAAAGAATTTAAATGGGAGCTTACCTTTGTATTTTATTGAGCCTCTTCTTAGTCTTCTCATGAACATTGCTTCAATCTTCTCCATCCTCCAGATCTGATTCTTCTTTTTCTTTCTTGGAATGAGTCTCTTTCTTGGATTTAAATGCAACTTCCTTCTTAGTATATTTGGATCCAATTGTTCTCATCTCATATGTAGAAAATATACTCTGTAGTTCATCCAATATTAAGGTTTTCATGTCTTTCGATTCCTTAATAATCGAGACCTTCATGTCATACTTAGGATTTAGAGATCTTATGACCTTTGGAATGTGATAGATTCCTCTAGCTTCTCACCTAGACCTCTGATCATGTTGATCACTTCATCCACCCTTTTCATGTTGTAGACACCTAAAATATGCTTACACTTAGCATTTCATCCAATCTAATTAATTAACGACACTTCGTTAAATCCCCATACTTTGCTCTATTCTCAAATGCCCATTTAGAAAACTCTTTCGATCGTATTCCTCTTATAATCAGCTTATTTGGCTAATATACCTCTTATTAGCTAAACATTCCTCCTTTAGACCATTTAGAACCTCCCGCAGTTCTCTCTAGACCACTTCTATTGGCTTCATAGGCTATTTATCACCACAATTGGTTATCTAGACCCCTCCTAACTCTCAATGAGTCTCTAATCACTTGATAATCAAATTTAAGTAGCCTAATCCTATATTAACTAAGCCTAAAACATGTTTATCCTAATCTAATCTAAAAGTGTTTTTGAGCTTTAGTCCCACATGCACCCAAATTCCAAATTCTCCCAAGTGGAAAACTATAAATACAAGGCTAAGCCTACTCATTCAAACTACAACTTTACACATAAACATACCTTATTTACATAAAAAATCTCTCTCACATTTGGGGATATTAGTATTAGACCTCATTTATGATAGCTTTAAGTTATAGAACATTTGGATCTTGGCTATACTCCATTGTTGAGAGCATCTCCATCTTTCATCCATCCATTCCAAATATAGTTAATAAGGGAATATCAAAAGCTTGGCCATGTAGCCAACTTGGAGAGACCTCTTCACTATGTTTGGAGTAAACAACACATAATTTGATTGCTTAGAATCTAACTAGGTTCACTTTCGTTAAGCTTTCATAGAGTAGAGAGTAGTATACATGTTAGTTTTTGATGTTTTTGTCAAATTTATAATGCTTGCATGTTATTTTCTCTTGTTTATCTCTAATCTCATGGTGCATGGATGAGTTAGTGAAGCTTTGAGGTTCTTTAGCCTCATTCCATAGCTTTTGAAACTTTCCATTGCACACATTTGGCACGCCGATGGGACACTTTGTCCATCCTCCATTAATGGAGTCATTTTGAAGCTTTTATTTTAGTTTCTAATTTTTTTAGTTTCAATGTTTCTAGATTAGTTTCAAGTTTTTAATTTCACTAACATTTCTTGTATTAATGGATAAATATCAAGTTTCTTAGCTATTTTAGCTAGGATTGTCTTGTTTTTGTGCTCTTTGCAGGATCAAAGGAGGTGAAGTGCTGCCAAAATTGAACCAAATCGATAAATTTTTTATATTTTTGAGATTATTTTTGAAAAATCCCATGTTTTTTTGGCCACCTATAGGAAAGGGAGTGCACATACCATTCTATGCACGTAGGTACAAATTTGACTATCATTTTTTGACAGAGGTGCGCAGTACACTAACAGTGGCGCATGCATCATTAGCAATCTTCCGGAGGCCATAAATTTTGCTCCTGAACTCAAAATGACTCTGTTTTTGTTGCGTTGGAAAGGTATTGAAGTGAAATACACAATGGAAACATAAATTTGGGGTTTTAAGTTACCAAAAATTTAAGGTTTTCATTTTTATTAAACTACTCATTTCTAACATGTCTAAATGCTTTGGAAAATTTGGTCTTTGATGTTCTAACACCTTGCAAGTTTTATTTTGAATCTAACTTCTATTTTGTAGGGTGTTTTTACATGTTTGATGGTGATTTGACTTGTTTAAAAGGTTAATAAACATTTCATGTTTAATCATGAGATTAGAGTCATGTATGCTCTTCCCTCGCACCTTTTAGGTGATCTTGGGAATCATAAATGATTTCTATGTCTCTTTTTGTTTTGAAAATGATTTTTCTTAAAATAATGAATGTCAAAGTTTGTTAAAAAGAACAAATATTTCATTTGAACTAAGTTTTTTCCATTTTTTATTTCATATTTGGATTCTACGTCACGTATGCTCTTCTCTTGCATCTTAGGATGATCTTGAGAATCAGAAACGATGTTTTATCCCCTTTAGTATTTTTTATGGAAAATTACTAATCCATTGTGCAGAACCACAAACGATTGTCAAAGAAAGGTGGAATAAAAAAATTCAAAACTACTAATATAGTTTTCATACAGGTTGCCAAAAGGTGTTCAAGCAAACCACATCAAAATTAAACAAGATAAAAAGAACACCATATTCAAAACACTATATTGCAGGCTTCGGAAAAGGGTACATCCCTATCTACTCAACTGGAACATAACCCCTTTGGCATAACACCTTAAGCTACAACAATGGGGGTGGTACCAGAACCCTAAAGTATTCCACCATCTGTGTAACCTCGTGGATGAAACAGGAAGTGCCTCGCTTACCCACTTGACTAGTTTTCCTTGTGAGTTAGCGTTACAAAGTTGTTTGTATCGCAACCCTAGCAAGAGTACATGATGGATGTAATTAGTGCCCACTGTACTTGAAGGGGGAAAATCCAAGATACTCCCAAATTAGTCAGTGTAATTTTTGGGTAAATCGTGCCCACTCTTAGATGACTTTGTAACACCTAGTTGAGAGATCTTATTAAGGAGGCCATTTTGTCTTGAGGCCCACTTTACTAGTCCTTTGTCACATCTTGGCCATCACAAAGTGATAACTTTTTTGGATTCAGAACCTTGTTTTTCGAACAAGGAAAAGAATCCACTTAAGTTGGATCTAAGTGCCATTCATCACATAAATTGAATGACGTTTTACTTAGCATTTAGACCTTGTTGTTTATTTAACTTGATGTGGTATCCTTTGATTGGGAGTCGCATCTACCCTTTGTTAATATTTACACCTTGTTCATTTTGAGCTTGACGTAAATATTGACATTATGTTGATCATTTTTGCATCGAACTATCACTTTGCACATGCATTTGCATAGGGTGTATTTCCTTGTTGATTGGCTTTGTGTTTCACACTTCCATGATTGTTCCTTATGATTATTCATTAAGAAAAATTATTTTCTAGGAAAATCCCTTTTTATCTCATCGATATTACATCATCACAATGTCTATTTTCCTTAGACCTTCTTCGAAAAATCACGCACACATATAAATATTTAAAAATGTCTAGTTGGTTGTCATTATGCTTCCTTGAATTGACATGTCACTTCCTTCCCTTTAAAGGAGTTCTATCACACTATCTAGATCTAGAAATTTGTGCTTAAAACAACACCAAAAATGACTGACTATCGTGTGGTTCCCCATACTTACAAAAATACAGAACCTAGGTTTAGTAATTCAAATCAAAAGATTCCCATTACAACTAAACCTCATTTGGTTCTTTGTGTTAGAGAGCCCATACGAATAACTTGTTCCCCACCTTCATATCATAGTCGGTGGTATGATTTGGATGCTTCTAATCCAAATTATTATTTGAGTTCCCCCCACTCTTCTTTTAATTCTAATCCAAACATTTCCTCTTCTTCTAGGATTCCAATTCAAACATTTCTTCTGATTCTAATCCAAACATTTACTCTTCTTCTAGGATTCTAATACAAAAATTATTCTAATTCTTCGATGATTCGGATCCAAACTACTATTCGAATTCATCTAATTTGACTCCTAAGTCATCTAATGTGACTCCTATGTCATGGTCCTCCCTATCTTCATAGGAACCTCTTCATCATACATTTCCTTTCTTAATGTCTCCTACATGTCATGCTCCTCCCTTTTTTTTCAGACCCCTTTTATCAGTCACCTCAATGACGTCTTCTTCCTTTGAAGATACGTGTGACTCCAAATCCCTCCAATCAAACATCTAATACAATTCTTGAATCACGGTCCTCTCTTTCTTTTACAGGACCCTTGTTATTATTCATCCAATATGATTCTTGAATCATGATCCTCCCCTTCTTTGCAGGACCTTCTTCATCAATCACCCCCAATAAGTCTTCCTTCTTTGAAGATTCATGTGACTCAAAGTCCTTCAAGTCAAACATCTGAATCAACCCATGTGTCACAATCTATAGACTTTGGACTTAATCATACTAGTTTACAGATGATATACCATCATATAGGTAGGTCCACACCACCTTCTTCTACTCCTGAGACATCTAGCTACACATCTTCTTCATCCCCCACATCATCTTCTTCTATCAATCATCATCAAACATCTTCTAAGTATTCCACACCAAGTGAACCTCTTTCTTCCAATCAACCCCTGGTGGTCAATCAACAACTCATACTGATTGATCTCTTTCATAATGAAGAAATAATCAGGGCATTTATAGGGGCATATGAATATATTCCTTTAGCAGATTATGAGAAAGGATTCTCTTTAGACTTTGATGCGTCTATGTATTATGAGGAAAAGGTTGATTCCTTTTATCAAGAAATGGAGGAAGAGCCTCAGATCATGCAACTTGATCCTCCTCTTATTCTTCCATCTTCACATTCTTCATTATGTGATGAAACTCCTTGGTCTTACATTGATCCATGGCCTATCTTCTCATCACCCAATCACTCTTTGTCTATCATAATTCCTCAATCACAATCTCTTATGGGGTCAATGCCAAGTATCCCTTCATCTTTGTCTAGGTGTGGGTCACCTTCTAGTAGCCCTCCCTTTGCTATTTGTGGGACATTTTTGAGTAGCCCACTATCTTCTATTCTTGGGGCATGTCCAACTAGCCCCTTGTCTTCTATGTATGGATCACCCTTGGGTAGTCCATCATCTTCTATTCTTAGGCCACATCCTAGTAGCCCTTTGTCTTCTATCTATGGGTCACATCCTAGTAGCCCTTCTTCTTCTATTCTTGGGCCACATCCTAGTAGTCCTTCATCTTATATCTATGGCTCACCTCCCAATAGCTCATCCTCTTCGATTCTTGGACCGTATCCTTTTCATCCATCACATATTTCTTCTAACAAATATTGTTGCAAGCCCACTGCCATTCCTCTCATCAATTCTAAACGTTCACTTTCTTCTCCTTCTTGAGATCAGACAAGTCACGTGTCACATTATAAGAAACCCAAATAGTTTCTCAATCAAGCTCAGATCAAAACTGTAAAGAGCTCTATAGCTCCCAACACTTCCAATGATCTTAAGGTTAAAAATCAAGCGTGATTCAAGAACACAAATCAACCTAACCATCAATTATGGTGAAAAGTGTAGAAACCTATGGATAGGGAACTCAAACTCCCACATACAAAACCATGTTTCAAAAAAAATCATAGTCATTTATTGAGTGTGAACTCACCTCAATCATCGAGATCGGGGATAATTTCACTCTCGATAAACAATAACGCTTAGTCTCCCTTATCAAGGAAGTCACATACATTGTTGTTGGATCCTATCATGTAGAATGACATTGTAGGTCCCAAAAATCTAAAAAGTCACAAAAATCATAAAATTGTTCAAAAATACAAAAACATGAGAAAACATTAAAATGTTACAAAAAAAAATTAAAGGTACAAAGATCAAACATTGTAATAAGGTATTGCGTACACATGGATGTTCTTTCTTCCCTTTCTTTCATATTCATCTGCAGGTCATCTACCATTTTCATCCCTTCGATGTGATTTTCATTAGCTTATTCACACGCATTCTGTGACATTTATTTCTATGGTATCCATTTGACCCTGGTCTTTTATCACCTTGGTAAATTAAAGAACGACTGACCTCTTAGAGATCCTATCACATTCATCATCTAATAAAATTGTTGCGAAGAACTTTTGGAAATATTTTTGACACTAGCCAATGTCATCATCATAATCACTTCCACCTCCTTCCATCAAGCCATATGTGGTTCTTAACCCCTTGTTAAACAAGAGAGATGAAATAAGTTTTCAGAAAGCAAAAGAATAAAAATCAATCAAAAATAAAAAGCTAAGAGCTAAGAGCAAAAGCAAATTGATACATAACTCTCTCTTGGGGTATTTCCAATAATATCTATCGGGGCTATGGATGCTAGATTGGTAGTAGAGAAATGTTGTGATAAGAATAAAATGCATCTCTATCGAGGTAATGGATGCTTGGCTGGTAGTGGCGCAATGTATGGCTATCTTTCCACCCTTCATTCACAAAATCTCCTTTTCAAAATCAATCATTACTACACATTGGATAGGGTGTCTTCACTTGTTGTCTTTTAAATCTTCCCTTCAAGAGGTAATTAAATTCCATGTGCACACACTGGATCTCTATGAGTAAACAAAATTAGTATGTTACCAAGTGTCTTTTTTGGACCTTTTTCGACTTTACTCTAGTCCATATCTCTTCTCACGATTTGTGGCTTTGGCTAATCACTTCTTCATTGTGAGGCTTCTAAGCTACATTCATATCATTCAATTGTTCTTCTACTTTGTTTAGAACATCCATGTGTATAAGATTACTTTTTGCCATGTTTTTATACACCTTTGTCCCCTTTCACAAAAACAATCTTCTCCTTCCTTCCAATCATGTGATTTTAGGCCAACTTACTCTGGGGCATCCTTGCTTCTTCTCAAAGATTTCATTTGTTTATGTTCATCATAATGTTTAACCTATCCATAATGGCCTTAGGTCCCACTTCTACATGTGAAGAGTTTTCCTTTGAATACTCCCACCTAATCACCGAGAATTTTTTCATCTTCACCTTTCTCATATGCACGTGGCCTTATGCCCTTGTACATCCCATCTATCACTAGGGGCATCCATGCTTCCTTGTCTTCTCACGTAGTTTCAGTTTCAAAAAAATTTTAAATAAAATCAAAAAACATTCAAATATGTTAGAAAAATCAAAACATTCAAATATGTTAGAAAAATCAAAACATTCAAATATGTTTAAGAAAACTTCTAAAAATTGAAAATCATCCTACAAAATGTCACTCTTTGGTTCTCACCTGTTCATGTGTGTGACTTGCGATCATCTTGATCTACCTCCATCAACAAAAGTTAGGCTACTTACTTCATTTGTACTCTGGGGCACAATGAGTTTCCTGGTACTGTTTCATAGTGCACATTGATTTTCATTAGACCAAAGTGTCCTCTGTTTTCCCTTTGCATGTATCCTTGCTTGGGGCACCATCATTAACCCTTGTCATTAATTTGAATAGGTTGGAATTGAAGTCTTGATAACAAAAACATTACATTATGTTTCTCTGTTAGGTTAGCTTGTTTACTTTCTCGTATTGCATTGCATTTTGTATGTTGCATGGAGTTAAGCATATTTTAATTTCTCATATTGCATTACATTTTGTATGTGGCATGGAGTTGGTGTTTTTAGCAATGGACATTTGTTCATATATGGATTTTCATGTCATACTACACTTTTGTTCATTCTTTTTAATAAGGACCGATGATGAAGATCTTTAGCAATATGATGAAAAATAAAGTTGTTTAAAAGGCACTGGATGGATGTTAGCTCATTCCCCTTTCTCATACTCCTTTTCTTCTATATCCCCTTTCTTTTCTTCTTCTTCACATTATCATTTCTTCTATTATCTTTCTGTCATATTTTCGATCATCAATCGAGTTCTTCTATCACCCCATCGCCAATCGAGGGGGCATCCTTCATTATTCTCATTTTTCTTCTATCCCTTCAAGATTTTCTACTTGTTTATGCTTGTCTACTTTCTTTGAAGTGACGTCGCTTATGTCACCCCAAAGAGGGGAAAATGTAGACACCTAAAATATGCTTACACTTAGCATTTCATCCAATCTAATCAATTAACGACACTTCGTTAATCCCCATACTTCACTCCATTCTCGAATGCCCATTCATGACACTCTTTTGGTCATATTCCTCCTATAATCAGCTTATTTGGCTAATATCTCTCTTATTAGCTAAACATTCCTCCTTTCGACCATTCAGAACCTCCCTAGTTCTCTCTAGACCACTTCTATTGGCTTCGTAGGCTATCTATCAGTCACAATTGGTTATCCAGACCCCTCCTAACTCTCAATGAGTCTCTAATCACTTGCTAATCAAGTTTAACTATCCTAATCCTAGCTTAACTAAGCCTAAAGCATGTTTATCCTAATCTAATCTAAAAGTGATTTTTGAGCTTTAGTCCCACATGCACCCAAATTCCAAATTCTCCCAAGTGGAAAACTATAAATACAAGGCTAAGCCTACCCATTCAAACTACAACTTTACACACAAACACACCTTGTTTACATAACAAAATCTCTCTCACATTTGGAGATATTGGCATTAGAACTCATTTGTGATAGCTTTAAGCTATAGAAAATTTGGATCTTGGCCATACTCCATTGTTGAGAGCTCCTCCATCTTGCATCCATCCATTCCAAATATAGTTAGTAAGGGAAGATCTAAAGCTTGGCCATGTAGCCAACTTGGAGAGATCTCTTCACTATGTTTGGGAGTAAACAACACACAATTTGATTGCTTAGAATCTAACTAGGTTCACTTTCATTAAGCTTTCATAGAGTAGAGAGTAGTATACATGTTAGTTTTTGATGTTTTTGTCAAAGTTATAATGCTTGCATGTTAGTTTCTCTTGTTTATCTCTAATCTCATGGTGCATGGATGAGTTAGCAAAGCTTTGAGGTTATTTAGCCTCATTCCATAGCTTTTGTAACATTGCACACACATGTAGGAAGCAATAATATCCTCCTCTTTCATCTTTATGCTCTCAAACCGTGCTCTCTGTAGGTCCTGTAATATCTAGCTTTACCTTGTCATATCCTTCATAGATTTTTTAAAGCTTGGTCCAGATTTCCTTAGTTGAGGTATAATGCATCACCTTAAAAAATTTAGTTTTAGTTAGTCCACATAGTAGTGAATTCATGGATCTTGAGTTGCATTCATATTCTTTTTTGTCTACTACAGAGGTGATTAGAGTGGCTGGAAGATTGTATCCTTTATCAACACATTCCCATATATCAAAACCAAGTGACATGAGATATGTCTTCATCCTTATTCTCCAGAATGCGTAGTTTTTTCCAGTGAAGAGAGGTGATCTTGACAATGATAATCCACCTTGTGCTTGATTTTTTGCCATGCTTGTGAAGAGAGGATCTCCTTGAAGATGTTAGGCTTCCACTAGAAGGACCAACACTCTAATACCAATTGTTAGAGATCACAAGCACTAAGAGGGGGATGAGAAAGTATAGATTAAAATTTTAAAAATCCCAATAAACATTTCCTTAATTAATTGCAGAAATATACCATGAACATTTGATCAAACACATGCAAAGAGATAAACACATGTGACATAGGATTTATGTGGGAAACCCTTAATGGGATAAAAACCCACTGTGAAACCAAGGATTTATTAGGAACACCAATTCCAAAGCATATAATGATCTTAGTTTTGGTTGAGAATCCACTTAATCTATGAAACACCCACTTCGATTCTCCAAGAACCTACTTGAAGAAAGCTAAGCACCCACTCAACAAATTTATCAAGCTTATAACTTGTAAGGAGCAACCACCCCTATAATCTAAGTTTCCATTTAGAAGATTATATTACAAAACAAATTGATCATATAGTGTCGAGATTTCTTACACAATGGATTATGATCACCTTTCTATTTCATTTTTACACACAAGTCTCGCAACATTCTCTCTATCTTCAAACACTCTCTAGCTCATTCTCGAGTCTTCATGCATCCATCCAATTGATTCCGACTCTTTGTGTTCATATCCAGTCAGTAGTTCATTGAAGATTCATCCTGGTCTTTATTTCTTTCTCTCTGCACCTCTCGGCTTGATTATTATCCCTTTAAATCATCCACACACACTTCATTCATTTTCATGAGTGCACAAAACATTCTTCTCATCGGGTTTATATAGATTAGAGTGTTTTTTATTTTTCCGATCTCACACTTGATTTTTCTATTTTCTAAGTGCATTAATTTTCCAACACGTTATTAGTGGAGCAAGGAACGGTTATGAGACAATTTCAAAAAGAATTTCTCATCAATCTAGGATTTTCAAATGTTCAAAAGGAAAATCCAAAAAAATATCTCTCTCGATATTCAGTTATGCCTTAAAATCAGGATTTTTCTATTTTAAGACATAGAGAATGTAATCATCTTTTGAAAAAGTCCAAGAACATTAAATTCTGACACCTGGATCTCGAGATATTCAAAAATCAGTTTTGACTTATTCATGGCACAAAAATTCCATATCATCACATATAGTCTACAATACCCTACCTTTGATCCTTTTCATTGTTTTTTCCCAAACTCTGACTGATCCATAATGAACCATTTCGTGGCTTTTTTGGTTTTTTTATTTGTATCGCAACTTTATCCCATGTTTCGTGAGTTCCCTTCTTTACACAAAAATATTTCTATTCATTCGCGGATTTCCTTATTTTCTCATGGCTTCATTATACTATCCATGACTTCGTTCTTTTAATCACATATTTTTCTATCCTCCATGGATTCCTTTTTAGACTTTGGTGGTTTCATTCTTATATCTACAAATTTCTCTAACCCTCCACATATCCTTCTAGACTTTGGTGACTTTCTTCTTTCATCGGTGAAATCATTCTTCAATCTATGACTTCCTCTAAATTCTCCAAAGGGCTCCTAACTCACCATTTCAAATGGCAATGACCCTCTATAATCTTCTAAAACTTTGAATGAACCATGTACGTGTCTAAGACTATCACACACCATTGAATAATTGAAACACCTATTATCCTTCAATGCCGTCATAATGCAATCACCTAGAACCATATTGTATCTATTGGTTTTACAATCTTTGAATTGTGTCTCACACCACCCTTTTCCCATAATTTCACTAGATTTTAAAACTCATATGTCTGAATCTCTGTACCATAGCCAATCATCATCAAATTTACTTGTGAAGAATTTTTCATTATTTATTTCCTTGAGAACATACATGTTATTCTTTGTCCTTTTGGCCTTAGTTACTTTCTTTCCTATTTTTTCATTAATTATATCACATCCTTTTTCATGAAATGTCATATTGTAACCTTTCTTACACATTTGACTCACACTTAACAGGTTGTTCTTAAGACCTTCAACATATAGGACATTCTTTGTGATTGTTTTTCCATTATCAAGACTATGAGTTTCCTTTCCAATAATGTATGTTTAATTATTATTTCCAAATCTAACAGCTCTTGATGCATTGTTTGATAAAGAAATAAAATTACTTTTATCACTTGTCATATGACTGGAGCATCCACTATCTAAATAACATATTTTATCTTCATCTTGTACATGAAAGGCAATTTGTACCATTGAACATGATTCTTTTCTTTTGTTTTGTTCTTCCTTTATCACATACACCCATCTATCCTTTAGGGGTTATTGATTACAAATTTTAGCCGCATGGCCATTCTTGTGACATTTGTAGCAATCAACACTAGAATTGATTATAGTTTGTGAAGTATAGTTTCTTCCATATCCTCTAGCATATCTTCTACATTTAACAACTTTGTGTCCAAAATGATTACACAAAAATCAATAACCATAGAAATAATGTGAGTACCTTCATAACATAGGTGATCTTAAGAGTATTTGTCTTGGTCTTAGTCATTTTGATGACTTCTTTATTTCATTGATAAATGCATGGTATAGATGTGGTCTTGTTCTCTTTCTTCTTTTTTGGTTCAGCTTCTTTACCTCCTTCCATGAATCATATTCCATATTTTTCTTTTGTATCTCTTTGAGTGCTTAAAATGTCAGTTAGAAATTTTGAGCTCTTTTCCAACTTTTCATACACTTTGATTTTTTCACTCATTTGTTCCTTTTTAGTCTTTAGGCTCTCTAAATCAGATTTCAGTTTTAAGCATTCATCCTCCTTTGCCTTGTAGGATTGAGAGATATTTTCAAGATAAGATTCAAGTTCTTTGAGCTCATTTGTTTCTTCCTCTTCCTTTAGGTTATGCCTCTTTTCAAAAATGATAATTTTTTCTTCATAGTCTTTCAATGTACATCTCAACTTTTGATTCTTTCTTCTGCATAGTTTCAATTCTTCAAGTGCACATAAAAGTTCAAATTCTAGATTCACGTTTGCTTCTTCTTCATCAAAATATTCACACTCAGGTTGCATTCTTTCCTTTTGAGCTACATTCTTCAGTGACATCCATTGCCATAAACAAAAATTTAGATTGAGTTTCTTCATCTTCATTTTTAAAGCTTCCTAAATTGCTTGAATTAGATTCACTTGACTTCTCCTTTGAGTAGAAGTTTATTTTTTTCTTAAATAACTTCTTGCCATATTTCTTCTTGAAGTTCATCTTTTACTTGTTATGTTTGTGGCTTTCTTCAGACTGAGTTTCCTTGTTCTTGTTTGGACATTTTGCAGCAAAATGACCTACTTGTTCACAATTAAAGCATTTAAATGAGAGCTTAGCTTTATATTTCTGAGCCTTTTCTTAGTATTCTCATGAACATTGCCTCAATATTCTCATCATATTATCCATCCTCCAGATTTGATTCTTCTATTTTATTTCTTTTTCTTTTTGGATTTAAATGTAACTTCCTTCTTAGTAGATTTAGATCCAACTGTTCTCATCTCATATGTAGATAAGATACTCTGCAGTTCATCCAATGTTAAGGTTTTCATGTCTTTGGCTTCCTCAACAACTGAGACCTTTGCATCATACTTAGGAGTTAGAGATCTTAGGACCTTTTGGACTATGACAAATTCCTCTAGCTTCTCACCTAGACCTCTGATCATGTTGATCACTTCATCCACCCTCTACATGTAGGAAGCAATACTATCCTCCTCTTTCATCTTTAGGCTCTTAAACTAGCTTTGTAGGTATGTAATTTATCTAGCTTTACCTTGTCATCTCCTTCATAGATGATTTGAAGCTTGATTAAGATTTCCTTGGCTGAGGTACAGATGCATTACCTTAACAAATTTAGTTTCAGTTAGTCCACATAGTAGTGCATTCATGGATCTTGAGTTGAATTCATATTTTGATTTCTCTATTGCAGAGGTGATTGGAAGATTGTATAATTTCTCAACACATTCTCATATATCATAACCAAGTGACTTGAGATATGTCTTCATCCTCATTTTCCGAATGCGTAGTTTATTCCAATGAAGGGAGGTTATCTTGACACCGATAATCCACCTTGTGCTTGATTTGTTGCCATGCTTGTGAAGAGAGGATATCCTTAAAGATGTTAAGCTTCCACCAAAAAAGGACCATATCTTTGATACCAATTTTTAGAGATCACAAATATTGAGAGGGGAGTGAATCGGTCAAATAATAAAATTTTAAACAATCCCAATACACAGTTCCTTAATTAATTGTAACAATATACCATGAGCATTTGATCAAACACATATAGAGAGATAAACACATGTAACACAAGATTTATGTGGGAAACCCTTAAAGGGAGAAAAAACCACTTTGTTAAACCAAGGCTTTATTAGGAACACCAATTCCAAAGCATACAATGATCTTGGTTTCGGTTGAGCATCCACTCAACTTATGAAGCACCCACTTCAGATTCTCCAAGAACCCACTTGAAGAAAACTAAGCACCCACTCAAAAAATTTAGTAAGCTACAAATTGCAAGGAGAAACCACCCCTATAATCTAAGATTCCACTTAGAAGATTATATTACAAAAAAAATTGATCATATAGTATCAAGATTACTTACACAATGGATTATGATCACCTTTCTATTTCTATTTTTACACACGATCTACAACACTCTCTAGCTCTGTCTTAGTCTTAATGCATCCATATGAATTGATTCTTAGTATTTATGTTCATCTACGCAATCAACAATTCTTTGAAGATTCATTCCAAAGATTCTATTTCTATCTTTGCATCTCTCGACTCGATTATTCTCCCTTCATGTCATCTACATAAAATTCACTCATTTCACGAGTGCACACAAAACATTCTTTTCATAAATTTTAAATAGATTAGAGTGTTTTTATTTTCCCTCTCTCACACTTGGAGTTTTCTATTTTCTAAGTTCATTAATTTTTTAACATATTATTAGTGGAGCAAGGAATGGTTATTAGAAAATTTTAAAAAGAATTTCTCATCAATCTAGGATTTTCAAATGTTCAAAAGGATGATCCAAATAAATATCTCTCTGATATTTAGTTATGCCTTAAAATTAGGATATTTCTATTTTATGACATAGAGAATGTAATCATATTTTGAAAAATTCCAAGAACATTAAATTCTAACACCTAGATCTCGAGATATTCAAAAATCGGTTTTGACTTATTCATGGTGCAAAAATTCCATATCATCACATACACTACACAATACCTTACCTTTGTTTCTTTCATTAATTTGTTCCCAAAACTTTGGAATGATCCCTAATGAACCATTTTACGGCTTTTGTCAGATTTCTTCTTTATATGGTGGCTTTATCCTATGTTTTGTGGCTTTCCCGCTTTTACCCACAACTCTTTCTAGTCATCCATGGCTTTCCTTCTTTTATCATGGATTCATTATACTATCCGTAGCTCCATTATTTTACTCACACGACTTTCTCTAATCCTCCATGGCTTCATCTTAGAATTTGGTAGCTTCATTCTTATCTCTCGTGGCTTTCTCTAACTCTCTCGCGGCTCCTTCTAGGTTTTCTTTCTTATTTTATCTGCAACATCATTCTTCAATCTATGAATTCCTCTTATTTGTCAGAGGGATCCTAATCACCATTTGAATTGGAAATGCCCCTAAATAATCTCTAAACACTCTGAATGATTCATGTACATGTCTCGAGACTCGACACACACCAATGAACAATTGAAACACCTATTATCCTTCAATGCCATCATCATGCAATCACCTAAAACCATAGTGTATCTATTAGTTTTATAATCTTTAACATGTGTCTCACACCACCCTTTGCACTTATTTTCAATAGATTTTAAAACTCATATGTCCCAATCTCCTGTGCCAACTAGTTGTCATTTACTTTACTTGTGAAGTATTTTTCATTATTTATTTCCTTGATAACATATATATTATTCTTATTCCTTTTTCCTTAGCTACTTTATTTCCTATTTTTCAATTAATTATATAATATCATTTGTCATGAAATTTCAGATTGTAACATTTCTTACACATTTGACTCTTACTTAATAGGTTGTGGCTTGAGACTTCAACATATAGGAAATTATGTCATGATTATTTTTCCATTATCAACACTCAAAGTTACCTTTCCAACAATGTTTTTTTAATTATTATCTCCAAATATTACACCTCCGATGCATTATTTTATAAAGAAATAAAATTAGTTTTATCACCTATCATATGACTGGAGTAACCACTATCTAAATGCAAGAGTTTATCTTCATCTTGTACATGAAAGGTAGTTTGTACTATTGAACATGATTATTTTATTTTCTTTGGTTCTTCCTTTACCACATACACCCATCTATTCCATTTAGGGGGTTCTTGATTACAAATTTTGGTTGCATCATCATTCTTGTGACATTTTTAGAAATCAACACTATAATTCATTCTGTGGCTCCATTTTTTTACTCACGATTTTTCTAATCCTCTGCGGCTTCTTCTTAGAATTTTTGGATTCATTATTATATCCATGGATTTATATAACCCTCTGCCACTCCTATTATTTTGTGGTGTTCTTCTTTTATTTGTGACATCATTCTTTAATCTGCGGCTTCCTCTAAGTTCTTCAAAGGGATCTTAACTCACCATTTGAACTGGAAATGACCCTAAATAATATTGTAAACATTTTAAATGCACCATGTACTTGTCTAAGACTACCACACACCAATGAATAATTAAAATACTTATTATCCTTTAATTCCATCATCATGCAATCACCTAGAACTTTTCTAAGAGTGGCACTACCAATCAACATTCACATATATCTTGCGAGTCTTTGTTGAACTGCTTCCTAAAGCTTTTTATAGACTTGTTAACACCTCTTTCACATCCGAATGACCTTGGGAAGTCTTCACTCCACTTGGACAACACCCTTTTCCATCAATGCAACTTGACATCAATGATAACACCAATGATAATGAAAAGATCCAACGAAAATGAGTCTAAGAGGTCAATCATGATATCAATCTCATGTTATTTAGAGATGATGATGTTTGTGTAGTAAATCAAGTAGTGGGAAGTTCTAATAGACCTCAAGTTAATGTTTTTAATAATACAAGGTCTAAGAAAAGGATATTGGAGTCATAACCTTCATCTTCTTCTAGTTAGGGAAATTTTGACCACAAGGAGAAATTTTTTTAGGTAGATAAGAAAAATTGCATCAAGTTCCTATTAGTCCTATTTTAGACAAGGAGGCTACTCCTAAACCAAATATACATATCTCAACATTTTCGCAATAGAAAAAGGAGAATAATGTGCCACAAATACAAAAATCCATGGGAATTCCTTTTTATATTGTTGAGAAAATGAACTAAAAAATGTCAATGTGACAATGTGGGATGCATTGGCCATTCCATCACAAAGGGCCCTCCTTTTTGAAGATCTCAACAAACTTCCCCAAGTCTGATCCAATGGTGGAGAAGACTCATGTTGTTGTTAACATATGTCAAGAAAAGGAGGAACAAGTAAGTAAACTTGTTAATACCCCACCATTTTATATGTCATTAATTTTGGGAAAACACTTGGTGCATAATTGTATGATTGATTTAGGGGCTAACACCTCTGTAATGCCCAAGAAAATTGTTGATGTCCTGGGTCTCAAATATAGTCCTGTTTCTAAGGGAGTTTTACAACTTGATGGGTCAACCGTTGGTTTATTAGGAGTAATCAAATATCTTAAGCTAACACTTCATGATTTCCCAAGTCTTACTATAACCCATGACATATCAGTAATTAACTTTCCTCCCATGTTTTCTATTTGTTTGCCATGAGATTTAATTACTAAATTAGGTGACTATTTGTCTTCATAGTGGACCCATATAATCTTAAGAACTAGGTATTGTACCATATTTACCATACAAACTAAACCCATATTTTCCTATCACATTGAGTCATATGATCCCACCCCAAATTAATCAAACTACCTAATACAAAAAGAATATGAACAATAGTCGGTTTAGAAGAGCAACCTATCCCTCCTCATATGCCTGATCTTATACTAGATGAATGGGCCAAATTCTATGAATGGGATATTTATGATGAACTCATCTTGGTACTTATTGTATTATTGAAGAAGGATCTACTCTACTTGTACCATTCAAGCAAGAAAATTATAATGTTTCTGGATTGTGGAAAATGTTATTTCATGTTTCTAGGAGAAAAAATGGAGTTGGGCGGTGTTGTGCTAATTTATCCAATGGATGAGAAATTCTTTTTTGTTCATAGATTACAATTTGCATGCTCAAATAATGTAGCATAGTATGAGGAATTGGAGCATGGTATTCTAATTACATAAAAGAGGAACATAAAGGAATTAAATTTTTTGGGGACACTTGAATTGGTTGTCCACCAAGTGAAGGGGAAGTGTGCCATGAAGAATAATCTTTTAAAAGATTATAAACACAGATTTTGGGACCTTTTGGAGATTTTGATGCTCTCAATCTACAGTGGTCCCAAGGAAGTTGAATAAAGAAGCAGACCAGATGACAACCCTTGGTTCATAATTATCACATGTTGAGGATATACTTAAAGGAAATGTGTAACAAATTAAGAAGGTATTCGGGCCTTCCATTCCACATAATGATACCAACTGGAAAGTATTTGACAATGATGATAAATTTTGTAATTTTGTAATTTTGTATTTGCATAACATTTATGGTGATCAAATTATTCAAATAAATACTAACAAGTTGCCAAAAATATTGGTCACTTTGGAGCATATTTTCAGTCCTGATGATGAATTCAGAGGAAAGGAAAAGAATATAACAACAAGGCAAGAATAATGTCAATCAATCACTATTACACAAGGAAAAAACTTTTCTAGGAAAGGTATGTGATGAAAATGAGAAAAAGATTTTATTTCTTTGTGCCAAAGATTCAATGATGTGTTTTCATGGGATTATGAGGATCTAAAAGGTTTTAATCCAGACATTTTCCAACACTCTATTGATCTTGATCCTAATGTAAAGCCAATTAGACAAAAACAAAGGCCAATTAATCCTAGGATAGAGCCCCTCATGAGGAAGGAGTTATCCAAATTCATTGAGGAAAAAATAATATTTCCTATCTATTGGCTATATTTTATGCATAGCTAAAAGCTAGGTCATTAGATAAATCTCCCTCATTTACTAGTGAGGCTCCTGTGTAATATTTCTATCAATTATGTTTTCTAATAACTATCTGTGGGTTTTATTTTAATTGCGAAGCTCATGAACCATAGCTAAGAAATTTTGCAACAAGTAAGAAGATGTAAATAAATATTTGCAAAAGGGAGAATAGTTGAAAGAATAATAAGAAGAAGAAGATGTGTAATCCAACCAATAGTTTAAAGAGTTGGTCTCATACTCATATATAAAGAAAATACATCTCACAATACAAAATCAAAGGAAAGGAAAGCTTCTAAAGTTCCGTGAAAAATCATCAACAATATTTTATTTCCATTTTATGATTTTCAGTGAAGAAAACACAAGTATAGAATTATTTATCTCATGACTTTCTAGGTTTTAGCTAAATATAGAATAATTTTTTCCATTTTTGAAAAGGGTTCGGGAAGAGGTAGCAGAAAAACTTACAAGTACCATAACTTTCACTCCGTGGCTCTATTTTAGGTGACGTTTTCTCTAAATTGCATATTTTCTCAAGTATATGCATTTATGGAAATATTTTTATTATTTTCATAAAATCCATTTTTGCACCTTTTTAGACCAAGTGACTTCTTACAATCTTTTGAAAGAATCATGAGATCTCGATCACCTTTAGACATATTAGTAACTAAAAATAATGCATAGATTTTAAAAAACCTAGGCCTGGGGAAAGGTATGGCAAGAAGAATTAATAGGCTATGGGAATTTTTGGAGAAAACATAACCAAACACAGACAAAAAGAATTGAAACAAAACAAAGAAGCTGCATGCAAGCAATTGCTTGAAACATTTCTCCACTTAGTTGATCTATAAAAATTCTTCCCCTTAGGTGAATGTTCTATGGTAATAATGATGGGGTGAAGTTCTTTATATAACCTAAATCCTCAAATTTTAGCTCAATCTATTTTTAAAAGAACTTTATTTATTTAATAAATAAATAAATAAAACACTTTTAGACAAAGTTTGGTGAAGGAATTGAGTGAGTTTTGGCATGTGGGTATTTGTTGAATTTGGATTTATGACTCTTTGGAGATAATTTAGAGTAATGCACTAAACTGTAGGAAAAACAAACTCAAAATGACCTATTACTTTTAAAAGAATGATTTTTAAAAAAGGGGTAGTCCTAGATTTTAGGGTGAAATCTCGAGACACTAGTTGGCTCCGTCTGTGGACATCTTTACCTCTGTCAAAATGAAAGGAGTGAAGATGAGATCCCAACATCTCTAGTTTCATGTCTTGTCTATTGGGTTTGAGGTCATGCCACAAAAAAAAAAAAAAGAAAATAAAATAAAACAAAAAAAAAGTTTTATTTATATACAAACAAGTTTTACCTTGTCTCTCAGTTTCTGAACAACCTTAGATGTTGCCCATTGAAAGGCAGTGGTAACTCAATTCCATTTAGGTAGGAAAGGATGAAGCTATCCATTCCAGTAGTTCTTTTGATCATGAAGGGCCCTTTCTAGAGTGAATTTGATTTTCCATACATTCCCTTCAGTTCTTGCCTCTTGTCCCACTAGAGTACCTAGTCTCCGATCTCAAACTTCCTTTCTCTGGCCTTCTTGTTGAATGCCTTGGGAAAGTATTCATCAACTTCATCTTGTGGTGGCTCATCCTTTCTTCTCTCTGTGGTGAGTAAGTCTTCATCAACTTCCTTCTATATTCATATTTACAATTGTATTTTGTAGAAGAACTATCACCATATTCTTTGTTCTTCTTTAGGTATTGATCATGCTTGTCGAAAGTATCCACTAAGGAAACTAAACCCTTAGGGGTTTTGTTACCTTTTAGTTGGATTACTCCACTACTATCATCATAATTTGGATCAATTTCATTGGTGACTATTTGTCATGGTGGTGATTTACTCCCTTCAACATACAACTTGCCAAAGTTGTCTTGTTCCATCCATGCAGATGTTTATTTTCCATCATAGAAAGTCTACCACTATTCGACACTATCAGAAATTTAGGGTGGTAGACCATATCCACTTCATAGTTTCCTTTTCTGAATATGAATGGTGGTCTATATGGATTCAATAGTGCGTTGTGACTACTAAACAATATTCCTTGTAATTTTGATTTGTTATAATGAATTCGATAGAGAAGGCTACAAAATTGAGTGTGGTAGTAAGCACTTTATCTTTGTAATGCTTCTAATTATATCTTTTGACTTGATTTTTCCCTCATGCCTGCTTTACTATAAGTTCAAATCTCCTTGGAATTTGACGATTTTTACTCCTTTCTTTTTAGCTTTCTCCATTCCTAGCAACAATGCTTCATACTTCGTTGTATGATTGGTGTTCTTGAACATCAGCTTATGGGAGTATGGAAATATCTCATGATATGGAGATATTAGTAGAACAGCAACTCCCGATAAAAAATAACAATAGGTGCCTTTAAACTATAGATTCCAACCCTTTTCTTCTTCTTTTGTTTGCCTAGCTCTAGTCAAAGTTCCAATTCTGGTACATTTTTATCCATTTCTAAGAAATAGACCCCACGGTTAGATTCCTGAAAAAGAATATGATATCTAGGATCCTTATATTTTTAACCATGTACTTGGACTTATTTTTCAGCTCTAGCTTCTGATTTATTCCTTTGATAGGAATATGAGCACAAGACCAATCCATCTTTACTTCTCCTCCCACTCTTTATAGAAGTTTCTACTCAACAACATCCCATAGGAGACAAGAATATCTACAACTAAGATTGTCATCTTTAATCTTTTTTTAGGAAAAGATGCTAGAACAACTTGTGCATCTTTGATTTTTCCAATTAAAGGGACTTGTCTCTCCATGGAATAACACCTTTTTATGGTCTTTGTCAAGGTAAGCCCAAGAGAATCTACAACTTTAGCTGGCATGACATTATCAGAAGCACTCGAATCTAGAATGCAATTTCTTAACTTGAAACCATTAAGAAATAAGGAGACATAGAAAGGTTCTACTCTTTCAGAAGATAATGAGGGTTTAAAAATTGTAGCATTATTCTGGGGAGGAGTATCTTTGGGCTTGGACAAAATGCCCTTTGATGCATTGGATTGTCTTGGTGACTACACATACTTAACTAGCCTATTTAGATTCTCAAGAAAGGCTCTTAGGTATCCAACTTCTGACATTTGAACTCTAGTTTTCTTGGCATGGTCAATAATGTCAAAATAAGTTATAAATTCAAATACATGAGCTACTTTCTATGGTTGAGATGAAGAACTCACATTTTTATTTCTAGGAGCTAAGGAAGAAGGTAAATGGTTGCCCCTTCTTTGTTCATCAACTAATGCCTCAGCTTGGTGAGTTTGTGATTGTGTAAATACTACATATGCATGACCATGATCATCTTCAAGAAGCTCCTCATAGTCATGTTTAAATTTGTAGTTAAGGTAATTAATGTTGGATTCTCCAATAGGACCTATAAAATCATCATTCTCGAGCTGATCAGTGACAACTTCTTGATCTTATTCATTCATTTCCATGTTGTTTTTGGGAGTAGCTTCAATTGCTAATCTTTGGGAACTAGCAATGTGGTTCCTATTTTTATTGTTGTTGAAATGATGAGTAGGGGCAATGTTTTTGATGTGAGACATTTGAGCCATTTATTTCTTCATTTGTGACATCTCATTTGCTAAATTTTGCAATAGTGAATCATAAGTAGTAGCAGAGGATGAAATTTCAGCTCTAGAAGTGTTGCTCTTTATCTTTCCAGCCATGATGAGGCCATCTTCAATTTAAACTACTATGTTTTGAGATGCTAACAAGTCATCCATATGTGCTCTTTGTATTTGATATCTTACTTCAGGAAGTAAAGCATTGATGAAGAATACATTTTGATTCTCATCATTCAGAGAAGCAGAAGCCAAAATTTTGTAAAGTAATCTTTGGAATTTTGTAATAAAATCCCGTATGTTCTCTTGTGGCTCTTTCTTCAGCTGAGTTATTTGAGTTATCAATGTATCTTGGATTCTTCATTTGTCTTGAACCTTTCCAAGAATGCATCCCGTATAGTAGCCCAATTGGTTATGGTGCTTTGGAGCTAGCTTGATGAGAACTAGTATCTATCCAAGTCATACGAGTTTAACAGATACATCTTCATGTTCGACTACAAGCACTCCATAAGATATAAATAATGCAACCAAGTGGTCATCTGGATTTTTCTTTCCATCTTTAAAGAATTCTGGAAAATTATTTCTTGTACATTTAGGTAGATCATGCCTAGGAGGAGTTAGATTCAGAGGTCCAAAGGCTATACCCCATGGATTAGGTGTTGCAGGGGCAAGTGGTTGATTCTGTATCATGAAAGGAGCACATCTTCTTTGAGAATAGACTTGGTGAATAATCCCAGTTGCTAGATTTTGTTGGAAATGATCAAGATCTAGAGGATTTTTCACTCTTCTTCTCGGTGAAATACTAGATCTACAACTTCTAACTTGAGGAGGATGATTGAAATTGAATTTATCCTGTAAGATATAAAAATGATTAGTCCTTCTTTGAGCTCTGCTAGACCACGTGAATGGATGTTCTACTAGGTTGAGCTTATAATATAAAAGGGAACTAGTAAAAGAAAACTCTGGTCTACTAATTTGTGTTGTTCCCTAGCAGAGTCGCCAAAAATTGTTGGCTAGACTTTATGCGTAGCTAAAACCTAGGAAGTCATGAGATAAATCTCCCTCATTTACCGGTGAGGCTCCCGTGTAAGATTTCTATCAATTATGTTTTCTAATATCTATCCATGGGTTTTACTTTAATTGTGAAGCTCATGAACCATAGCTAAGAAATTTTGCAACAAATAAGAAAATGCAAAGAAATATTTATAGAAGGGGGAATAGTTGGAAGAAGAAGAAGAATAAGAAGTGTAATCCAACCAATATTTTACAAAGGTTGTCTCATACACATAGATAAAACATATAGATCTCATAATACGAAATCAAAGGAAAGGAAAGCTTCTAAAGTTACATAAACATTCATCAACAAAATTTTATTTCCATTTTTGGATTTTTGGTGAAGAAAACACAAGTATAGATTTATTTATCTCATGAATTCCTAGGTTTTAGCTAAGTATAAATTATTTTTTTCCTTTTTGGAAAGGGTTCGAGAAGATGTAGTAGCAAAAACTTGCAAGTGCCATAACTTTCATTCCGTGGCTCTGTTTTAGGTGTCATTTTCACTAAAAGTGCATATTTTCTTGAGTTCTATGCATTGATGGCAATATTTTTCTTATTTTCATAAAATCCATTTTTGCACCTTTTTCGACAAAGTGACTTCTTGCGATCTTCTAAAGAATCTTGAGCTCGATAGCCTTTAGATAGATTAGAAATTAAAATTATTGGATATCTTTTCAAAACCCTAGGCCTAAGGAAAGGTATAGAAAGAAGAATGAATAGGATAGAATTTTTTTTTGAGAAAACAAACCAAAACATAGACAAAAAGAAATAAAACAAAAGAAAAGAAGCGGTGGGTAATTACTCAAAAAAATTCTTCACTTAGTTGATATGTAAAAATTCTTCCCACCGGGTGAATGTTATATGGTAATAATGGTGGGGTGAAGTGATTTATATAACCTAAATCCTTCAATTTTAGCTCAATCTATGTTTAAAAGAAATTTATTTATTTAATAAATAAATAAATAAAATGCTTCTAGACAAAGTCTGGTGAAGGGATTGAGTGAGTTTTGGCATGTGGCTATTTGAAAATTTGAATTTTATGACTCTCTAGGGATATCTTAGAGTAATAAAAGCAACTGCAGGAAAAAAAAACACAAAATGACCGATTACTTTGAAAAGTACAAATTTTGTTTAAAAGGGTAGTCCCAGTTTCGGTGAAATCTCGTGGACACCACTATCAAATACTCTACTTGGGTGGAAAATATTGTTCTAGTTGGAAAATATTGTTCCAAATTTAGAAAAAAGAATGGGGAAATTAGACTTTACGTTGATTTTAGAAATTTTAAAAAGCTTTCGTAAAGGATAATTATCCTTTACCTTCTATGGAGAAAATTCTACAAACAATAGCAGGAGCTGAAAGGTTTTCTATGCTTGATGGCTATTCAAGTTTTAACCAGATCAAGGTTAAGAAGAATATCAATATAATAATGCATTTACAACCAAATGGGGAACATATGCATATCAAAAATTCCCTTTGATTTATCAAATGTAGGTTCCACACTTAAAAGGGAATGGACATTTCCTTCAAAGGGTATATTAATGAGTTTATCCTTGTTTATCTTGATGACATTACCATTTTCTCAAAGAATATTAAGGATCATATAAGCCATCTTGAGAAGGTATTTGAGAGATGCAGGGAATTTGGGGTGTCTCTTAATCCTAAGAAATGTAATTTTAGAGTCCCTAGGGGAAATATTTTGGGGCACATTGTTTCTAAGTAGGGATTTTCCATCGACCAAAAAGAATCTCAGCCTCTCTCTCTCTCTCTCTCTCTTCCAACTAACAAGAATTCCTTGTAATCATTCTTAGGAAATATTAACTTTGTTAGGAGATTCATTCCTAATTTTGTAGAGTTAGTCAGACCTATTACTCTCATGCTTAAGAAGGATTCAACTTTCAAATGGACAAAAGAATGGAAGGAGAGATTTGCTAAGATCAAATACGATATTGCTCAAGCTACAACACTTATTAACCCTGACTATGCCAAGGATTTTATTTTATATGCTTATGGAGATGAATCTAGTATTGTTGTTATTTTGAATCAACAAAATGATCAAGGAATGGAGAAACTAGTGGCCTTTTTCAGTCAAATGCTGAAGTATTATGAACTCAAGTATAGTCGCATTGAAAAATAGATTTTCCCCCTATGAGGTCTCTAAAGATATTTAAAAGTATGTTCTCCAGTAGTCATATCAAAGTTTTAGTCTCACATTCTAGTGTGAGAAACTTCATTATGGGAGCAAATATCAATGAGAAAAGAGCTATATGGGTGACTAAGATAATGGAGTATGATGTGAATATCAAGGCCAAAAAACTGGTAAGGGGTCGAGGAATGTGTGAACAAATTTCTTTGGATGCTCAAAATGATTAGGAATTCTCCTTCATGAGAAGAAGAAGTTCCATATAATTCTAATTTTCAAAAGACAAAGGAGATACAATCAATAATCATAGTTGGATTAGTGATATGGCTACCCTTTTATCCATCGGTGCTTGTCCTTATGGACTGAATACGAAAAAGGAGATATATTAGGTTACTATTTGTTCCTATAAACACCTAAAATGTCTACATGACTAATTAACATTAATCATGTCTTGCATTTTAGCTTCATCATCATTTATCCATTACCAGTCCATTTTAATCTATTTTAATCCATTTACCTATATTATTCATTATATCCCATCATCATCCATATAATAATTAATTGCAAGATTAATTATTATTATTTAATCTATTTTATCATATTTACCCCTTTATCATTTTATCACCATTTATCATTTATCCCAAATCCTTTTAAATCATTATTATATCTTATCCCATCCTTAATCCCTTTTATTCCATTATTATATCATATTATCTTATTTTAATCCTTCATTAACATTTATAGGAATTTAATATTCCTATGTCTCACCTACCGCTTACCCTATACATCCCTACACCTATCCTTTCCATCAAATAACATCCATAATCATCATTTATCAACCTAATCTAATCCTAATCATTTGCACATCCTCACCTCTAAATCAAGAGGCTTATAAATCTAGAAGCTTCTCCATTCCTCCCTCTCATTTTCAAATATTCAAATACATCTACACTATTCCATTGAATTTTTAATTCAATGGAAATCCCTCAAAAATCTAGAATTTTCCATTCTAGAATCCTCCAATCCTCTCATGCAATTCTAACCATTGGATTCAATCCAATATGGATTGATCCTCACCCTCCATTTTTCCACTCCTCAACTATAAATCAAGCACTCATCCTCCATGAGATCATCTTCTAAATTCATATCAAATTTCTATTATTTTATTCACTCATTTATCCATCCGATCTATCTACTATCTATCATCCTTCATCCATAATCAATCATTCATCAAGTAATCAAGGGGAGGTGTTGTCCAAGTGCATCCACATAAATATGAAGCAATCAATTATCTTCCAAGCACATCACCCTTCAAGGAAGGAGAATTGTATGCTAGATGGTAAGTGTAGGTATTGTCCATCTTCCTTTCATCTTTACTTGTTTTGAAGTAGTTGATTTTTAATTTTGCATGTTGCATTTAAATTAGCTTCATATTCATTTTATTTGTGCATGCTAACTTGATTTTTCATCTACATTTCCCTATGCATTGATTGATGGGGTTTTGTTCAAAAGAAACATTGATGGAGTCTTTCTCAGGTGCATTGAAGGTGAGAATTGTAACAAGATTTTGGCTAAGTTCCATGATGGTTTCTCTGGTGGAAATTTCTCATCCAAGGCCACATCATTGAAGATCATAAAATCAGGTTACTTTTGGCCTACATTGTTTGTAGATGCTCACAAATGGGTCAAAAATTCAAGGAATGTGCCTTCTTCACTGGTAAGAAGAGGTTGGTTGCCCTTCCACTCCATCCAATTCAAGAAGATTAACCATTTTCCCAATGGGGCCTTGATTTCATTGGCATGATTAATCCTCCATCAAGTGCTGGTCACAAATGGGTTTTGACAACAATAGACTACTTTACCAAATGGGACGTGGTTGTGCCATTGAAGGAGGTAGCCGAGTTAGTTAAATTGGACTTCTTTAAAGACATTGTGATAATGTTTGTTATTCCTTAAACCATCATTTCTGAAAATGTAAAATATTTCTTAGGATCTAAAATTTCTGATTGGGCTCTTGAACTTGGTATTTATTTGAAGAATTATTCCAACTATTACCCTCAAGGTAATGGCTTGGTAGAATCCATCAACAAGAAGCATTAGGATGATGAATAGAACCATGGACATCCATCCCATAAAGGTGAAGAATCTTCTTTGGGATGATAGGATAACAATGAAGAAATCAATTGGCACTTCCCCTTATAAGATTGTATATGGAAAATAATCCAAAATTTCTTTGTGATGCAGGACCATAAACTCTAGGATGTGTGTAGGGATGGAAACATCCACATTTTGGCTTAAAATTATGTTAGTAAGGTCTTAGAAGTCATTAGGTGTGTTAGATGGGTTATTGGCCTTTTAAAATTCAAACTATTCACTTTCCCTCCAAAAGAGAAATCGAGTCTTGAAGGCCTATTTTGTATAGATTATATGTGTTTAGTATGTCCTAGTGTTGTATGATGGTGCTCATACACCTATTTTTGTCTGTATTATTTTTTAAGGAGTCATAGGGCATAGGAGCTTTAAGCTCAAGGTTAAATGCTATTTTGTAAAGGGAAGCAAGAAGAAGTTCCTAAGTGACTAAATGGGAAGTTGAAGAGTCACAACTTGAGTGGTAACTACCTTTAAGGGTATAAACATCATTTTGTAACTGAATTCAATAATTCCCATTCGAATGGAAATCAATGTGAATCTTTAAAGATTGAAATTTAGTGATATGTTGTATGCATGTGATGTGTAAGAAAAAATTTGTATGTTGAATATTGATGGAAATATTTTACATGTTGTTTGAAAATTATTACTGATATGTGAAGAGCATCCTCACAAGTTTTGATATGAATATCATTGTGTGTGTGTGTGTGTGTGTGTGTGTGTGTGTGTGTGTGTGTGTGTGTGTGTGTGTGGGTTAGTACATGCAAGAGTGAACTGTGAAACAAGATCAATGTAAGAAATCTATGTTGGTAACATTCCAAGTCTTGTAGGAGAATAAACATATTGTCTCATTGATATAAACATCTTTGGTGAGGTTTCCAACTATATTAAAAGACTTTATTGAACAAGTTACAATGTGCAAATTATTTCAACTTGATCATAGTATTTGAGAAGGCAATTATGAGTGGAACAAAGTAGGTCTGGGATTATGAGAAAAGGAAGTTTTTGGAATGGTGCATATGTGGCTAGAATATTTCCAGGTGTTGGTGGATGTCAAAGATAGTACTAAGAGGGATCAATAAAACATTACATGTTTTCTATAATAGTTTGACTAAAAGTCTTCTTTATTTGGATGTGAATGAAATATTAGGTTACGTCACTCCAAATCATATTATATTTTGGATTTTTGATAGAGTGTAGGACCCATAAGGAGGTTTAATCAAGTTATGCATGCTAATAATTTAAATGTAGACACCATCAATCCTAATATTGTAACTCTTCTTCTAAGTGTGATAGTCATCTACAAGTACCATGAAGGAAGCTAGCATAGTCTCAAGTTTTTGGAATCCTCCACCTTTAGTGGTAAGAAAATATTTTCCTGGCCTTAAGGAAGACCTCCATGAAAATTTTGAAGCTTTTAATTAAGTTACATAGGGTGATATATCAAAATAAATCCTCTCGGGCTCATGGAAGATCGAGCTAGGGTTTTGAAATGGAATTTGTGTATTAAAAACCCTAGAAAAGGAATCTAGATCTGATATTGAATACAAAACATGAAGGGTAAGTCTATAGGGTGATGGAGAATAACATTGGGATTTCACTAGGTGAGAAGCAAGATATAGCTAACAATAACTATGAGGACACTATGACAGGGTCTAGGAGCATAAGCCTGAGAGGGATAGAATACAAAAAGAGTATGATCTAGGAGTGGAATTGACCTAAGGAATTATAGAGACATCTAAAACAATCTAAATTTTTCTCGAAAAACACTTCCTTTTACATTGAAGATCCCTAGAAATAATTACGTGCATGATAGTCTATTGAAGTAGATATAGTTAAAGGGTATAAAGCAAGAAAGTTAAAAGTGAACTATAGAGAGTTCTAGAAGGAAGTGGACCTCCAAAATTTGGGAACATGTTTAGGGTGACAAGAGAGTTATGATGAAACCTATGAGGTCTTATAGTTACCTCTAGAATCCTATAACCATATCTGGACCAAGCCTACATTACCTCAAGGAAGAAGAGGACAATTTTGTGAGAGGAGAGAAGTATTTCAAGCTTAGTTGTTCTGAGTCATTTTTATCATTGGAGGCCAGAGAGGGTCCAAGGTAAGTCACTGATTGTTCCTAACTATATTTGAAGTATTTTGAGTAGGGTATCTTCCTAATTTTTCGAGGAAGTATGAAAGAAGATAAAACCCAAAATTGGCATGTTAAAGGAAGGAAGTCTAGGTGGAGTAGTTTGAAGAGAAGAGAGGGTCCAAGGTAATCGGTGCGAAAATTAATCTTGAGTGAAGACTGAATCATTATAGGCTTAAAGTGAAATCGAGCCAAGGTATGAAGTAATATATCTTGAACAATTAGGCCATTTAAGGTGATTTGAGAAGTTAGAATAAGATAAGCCAATCTTTGGACTAAGAATGATCCCAAAAAATATTCATTAAGAAATCCATGGATACTTAAGGAAGTTTTACGAGTTAAGGGGAAGTAGTTTTTAAATCCTATTGAAAGGTGAATATGTACATGTTTATATTTTTTTTTGCATAATTTTTCACTTGAATTGGCCCAAAACTAGAATTTGAAGGGGAAAATCAAAGAGAAATAAGAATGGTAGAACCATTAGAACTTGAAAAAATGAGTAAGGAATTCCACCATGATCAAATACCGTCCATCGTTATGGTTCATATGGGTTATATGTTTATGCTTTATGAAATAAAAGTGTGTTGGTCCAAGGCTAGGATGGCTTATATAAACCCACGAGAAGAAAGGAAACTTTTTCGGGACCAACACATCTAAGGAAAGCATAATGAGAACAACATCGAAGTCAACTAAGGAATGTTTTGATAAAATGGCCAACTTTTAAATGTTTAATGTTGGTGATTTGATCTTAAAATGGGATAAATTGTCGATAGAGCTGAACTAGGAGGAACTCCAAGTTTTATGCCATTTGGAGTGGACCATATATTATCAGTGCTTGTAAATAAGCTAACTCTTTTGATTTGTCTAATCTAGATGGAAATGTGTTACCAATCCCAATCAATAAGATTTACCTTAAACATTCCCATTAGTTGTCTTGTTGTGTCTTATACATAATAGGTTAGCATTTCATTCCCTCATTGTGTGTGAAACTAATTGTTCTTGGTAGTTTAGGTTTATTTTCAATAGAATAAGTGCATTGTGCACACTCTACATGCTTTACTTGAAGTGTTTATAAATTTACCCTTTGTACATAGTTTGGTGCCTTTAAAAGCCATGTTGTGGTTGCATGTTTCAGCCCAAGAAATTATATGCATTGAAGATGATGGAGGGTGAAGTTCTGGATGGTCTTCCAACTCTCGCCTTCACACGACCATGGTCTCTTTAACCTTCTTCATAAGGGCAAATATGAACCAAGTTTCCTTCCTGGGTTACTTCGAGGAATAAGGTTCAAGATATTTTTCACTCTCATAAAAATCAAATTCAAAAATTATTACAATGAGATGGTTAAGTCTACGAACCGGAATCTTCTCTTGAAGATGGCTCTAGATCGAGATAGAGTAGTATTCATGGTGGAATCATATGGTTGGAGTAATTTAAAATATTCATTAAGAAATCCATGGATCATTAAGGAAGTTTTACTTCATTCTAAGTCCATGTAGGATCGGGGTAAGATTTTAAAAGGAGAAATAAGTTTTTTACTCTCTCAAAAGTTTTGTGCTCAACTCCATGCCCATTCTAAATGCTTTAGACACCCATATTTTAATCTAGTAGGAAGATTACCCCTGAAAGTCACCAAAAATGTTATCCAATTTTCTAACCCTATAAAATTGGACAACTAAAAATGGAATTAGTTTTTTTAACAATCCTCCTCCTGCGTCCATTTATCCATCAAGTTAAACTACCCAAAAATACTGTCCATTGTATTTAAAAACCCACTAGATACTAAGGTTTAATTCATTAGTGGGTTATATGTTTAAAATCCATGAAACAAAAGTGTGTTGGTTGGTCAAGGCTTAGGATGGTTTAAATAAACCCACGAAATAAAGGAAACTCACCTATCACAACAAAGAAAATCCATTTCCAATCAAAGACCAACACATTATCCCCAGTGAAGGCAATGATAAGTGATATAAAATCGGGGTCAAAGGGCCATGTGGCATCATTATTGCTAGATTCAAGCATATAGGCTATCATGGACTAAACCAAAGTTAATATTTTTTCGGGTCTAGGAAACAACTAAGTCAACAAGTCACCAAGGTAAACATAAAAGAAAAAGGAGGCCATGTGGAAATGAAATTCTTCAAAGAGAAAAAGTTTATGAGTCCTCCCAAGTAGAAGGTTATCATGTGAAGGCATGAAAAATGAAATGCAAGCAAGTGCTCAAGAAATAATGACATGATAAGTAGTGTGGAGCTATCCTATTGTCTCATGCTTTCAAGTGTCCTGGGGCTTTGCCCAGAGGCCGAGAGTAACCATCACGACCAAGAACTGCTTGGTTGGGGAGGATGAAGTAGAAGTTTCACTTGAACTTTGATTTCTAGGGTTGGGAAATTGGGAGCCAGGTCATGAAAATACCATCGACACAGAAAGGTACATGGAATGTCCTTATTGGTTGGGGGCTCTCGGTATTTCATAGTAATTCCAATTTGATAGGTTATTCTATATTAAGAATAAATTTTCAAGGTACACAAGTGGGCAAAGTTGATTATATTGGCTTGTAATTATAAGGATAAAGGCTTCGAAAAGATCTAAGGATGATCCTCCTTCCTCTTTGCCTTCTTCTTGGAGAAACGTGGTTATTTCTTATTGGCCTTCTGTATTTTCATAAGGATAAAGGTCAAGAAAACTGCAGAAATTAAAATAAAAGTAGAAGGAAGTAGATCCCAATATCATGATCCTCTAATGGGTGAGTGTGGGGACATATGGGAAAGACAAAATTGGTGGTTCACACGTGGGTAGAGGATGATCCCCAAAAAAGGAGACGGAGATGGTGTACTACGTGCCATGTTTCTATGCTTCTCGACAAACCAAAACTTCAAATGGAGATATCTTGTGCTACAAAGCTCCAAATATTACAAAATCGAGTCTCGTTGGAAATATATTCTTGATACATATGATTTGGCAGGTCATTCTCAAAATCCCTCTCCTGACACAAGATCTATAAAAATGCAACATAAAAATCATGCACAAGCAGAGATAGAAAGTGTAAAAATGAAACGATCATCAAAATATGATTTTGAAAACATTTTTAGGAAAAAGGGATCAAAACCAAAACTCGAGTTTAATCCATTAATGAGTAATTATAGGAAGTTCAACTACTCAGAATTGATTAAGTTTGGGTGCCATTTTTTCCTTTTATATCTTTGATAATGTGATTCTTTGGGACATGTCCTCTGTTTATTGCACATTACTTCTCTACCTTTATTGGTAATTTTCATAGGTGGGTAGTTTCGGCGTCCAAGCCATTAAAACATTGTTTTTGACCTCTCCGATCTCTCTCTCTCTATCTGCCTTTCTCTCTATCTGCGTCCCTCAAAGCTATAAATCTATGTGTTGGGCACTTTTTCCGAAGGAGAGATTTTATTTTCTGAAAAATGTGAAGGAACTTTGTCAAAATTCTTTGAGATATTTTGTGAGTTGTAGGACTCGCATTTTTATTTTTTTTGCAAGGATATTATTTCCTTATTTATTGCATTGTAATGAATTTTGTATACCTTTCAGGAAAAATGAACAAATTCATATTTTTTGTAGGCTTTCAGTCTATCAAATCAACCAAAGGATTCGGGATAACAATTAGTATTTTTTTTCAGCTACCCTAGCTTGTGTTGTATTGCATTTCTTTCCTTTCATTACAATTATAGGTGTATTGTGCATAATTTATTATTCTTGTAGGGTTCAAATCTATTGTGCTCCATGAATATGGTCTTTTGAATGTTGATTTGGATTGTGGAACTTCATGCGCCCCCTTCCTTCTCCATTTTCTTCCCATTTTCACTTTCAAGGAATGTCTCCACTCCCAATTTTGGTGTTATCACTTCCCTTAGCTTAGGATTTTAATTTTGTGCATCCTCTCTCTCCTTGGTCCCTTGGAATTATAGGTTAGTGTTAGGTAGCTGAATTTTCCTTTATAGGAGTATTTTTAGCATAGAAAGTAGGTTGAGGAACCGGCCTTATTTGAAGGCTTGTCTTAGTGCGAGTCCCACAACTTGGAGAGTTCCAGTATGTTGCCTTAAAGTCACAAATCAATATGATTTGGGACAGTGCAAATTTGAGCTTCAACACGTTAAATCTTAGTTTTCTTGTGTCATTACTTTACTTTATCATTTATACATAAGTTACTCGTAATAATATTTATTTAATTCAAATTAAATTAAATAACTACTCTTTCCTAGCACAAATTTTTAAGTAGTATTTCATCTAATGTTGGTGTTTGATTAGATGTAGAAATATCTTCTGTAGTTGCATCTCATCATCAATAATGTCCTCTAGTGTTAATTTTTTTATTAAATTTAATGTTTGATGAGAAGATGAAATATCTCTGGGATTTTCTTCTCATCATTATGATTATCCTCTCGTAGAGGCACGCCAAGCTAAGGAATGTATTTGAGTGGTTGTAGGTCATCATCAATAATATATTTAAATGATGACATGTTACTTTGATTGAGTATTTAATGTGGGATACCATTATCAATGGGGGTTCTATATACAAGATCATTTTATTATTATTATTTAAAATTAATATCAAACTTGCCAAAAACAAATAAGTTATTAGTTAATCATTTAGTACATGGTGTGGATGTTTTTGTGCGTGAATTATTTCATATGGATTAAATTAGATAATATGATCATTTTCATAGTTATCCTACCCTATTATCATTAATAGAAAAGTACATTGTATTTATTTAAATCAAGAGTAATTAATATGGTAATCATATTCCAACAAATAGTTGTAGAATTCTTCAAGAACAATTACATGAATCTTGAATCTATTTTTTTAAGGGTAGGCATCAAAATTACAATGGGATGGTTGTATTTCCTCCATAGTAAGGTGGTTTTAGTATGATATTTTATGGTTGTAAAGATACATGCACTTGAAGATTCATGAATAACGATTATTCATGTGGTTGGATTTTACAATTAGAAGGCTATGATATACTATTAGACAACTATAAAACTCAAAGGTTCACTAAAATAAGAATTGAGAGTTTCTTATAAATACCATATGATTAAATGTAGTTATATGTTTACTATTAGAGTGATATTTAGTATATATCATGTTGAATGCTATCAATTTGTATTTTAAGGTAAAGGTGATATACATTCATTAGTATTGATTTATTTTAAACACCGGGTGAGTTGATCCATAAAAGTAACTTGCATCCAAATAATTTAGGTGAATAAATGTTGAATACTAGTCCTTAAAATAAAAACATATATGTTTTAGAAACTTGCATATTTTTGAATCAATGAAAATTTGATGCTAAAATACTCCTTGTGATTATGCACAATTACTTAACCATGTGTAGTGTTTTGTTTTATATAATTTATCTCTTTACACAAAATGTATTTAAACACTTTTAATTTTGAGATGGGTGATACACATGGAACATCTTTCACCTTAAAGGTGAGAATATTTTATATTTTTAAAAATCTCAAAATATTTAAATTGAGAGTACACAAATTTAGTCAAATTAGTGCCTATTTATACAATATCATATCACATCCAATTTAGTTTTGAAAAATGTTTAGTAGTTTTTATCACATATATAGATTTCACTTGGCTTCAAAACCTCATTTTTGAACATGGCCTCATTATTCCAAAAAGTTGATCTTATATAACATGTCAAAATTTAATTACTTTAACTTTGCAAATTTATTAATAATGAGTTAAACTAAGTTTATTCCTAACATCCTCCCCTTAATTCATCATAGTCACAAGTGAATAGGAGAGATAAACTATGAAACAAAATATGTTTACATTAGGTAAAAATTTATTAACACACACACACACTTAAAGAATCCTATTCTAAGGTGAATGGAATAACCTTACCATTCCCCCTTTGATTCAATATGGTATCTCTCTATCTCATCTGAATAGGATTCACTAGATGAAGGTGTTTCCTCTTAATGGTGTATAAGAGATAAAATAGGCTCAGAACTGTCTTTAGATGTCTAGAACCTCTTTTGGGTTGGCATGTGCTAGAAAACAAACAAGAAGTTATGAAAATTTTGAAAACTTCTATTGGGTTGGCTCTCTTCTCAATAAAACCTTTAGTGGGTTAGATCATAGCTCGCATCAGCATTGGCATAAAAAAACTACACTCTACTCACTTTTCTATAATCTTCTAGAAATACCAATGTTGAGCGAATAATGAAGAATTTCCATTCTATCATATTTTCCCCCTAAATTATGAGTGAAAAATGAAGACAATTAATCTTCGTGGGAATGAAATTTTTATAATTATAGTGTGTTTACAATTCTGTCTCTTCTTCTGTGGAAAAATTCCCCTTTGGAATGTATTTGAGTACAAAATTGCAAAAAAATTTATACCTTTTACACCTAATTTCATTATTTGAACTTTTAAAAAAATATATTCACTAAAATATCCTAAACCTATTTTATTAATTCTACATCGAAATATAGAATTTTACAAAAAACGTTTTGTATGTTTTCACTATACGTTATAAGAGTTATGTATTTTTGAGTGAAGGATGCTTATTGTGAAAAAAGGACTCCCTAAAGCATTTTTGTTTTATTATTGGGATCCTTTGCCTCTTTTTACTTTACAAAATATCCTAAAATAAAGTTTTAGATCAAATGGGAGAAAGATTTTTGTCCCAATTAGGTTTTTCCTCACTTAATTTAGCGTAGGATTTAGTTAGAACTAGGTGGGTTAGTAGACCTTTTCCTTCTATCTTTGGAAAGTTATGCCGGGGTTGTCTCCAAATTTAAACTTTAATAAAAAAATAGTTGGGGGTAGAGGTTGAACTCCTCACCTTCCTATCCCAAAATCTGTTGTGATAACAACCAAAGCACACAAAGCACATATCAATACAAATTGATTTTAAATATGCTTACCTTACAAAAAATGAGACGTGTCTAATTCTTGTGAAACCAAGTGGAAGATGCTGGTGTAGGAGTGGTTTTAGGGATTGTAAATAATCTAGTTATTTTTCGAATCCTTCACTATTTTTCACCACCATTAGTGATTGTTTTCTCTGTTATTACTTTTACCTCTTTTTATCTCTGCTTTGGATCAAACTTTGTTACTTACTTTCCTAGGTTTTTGTATAGGTTATAGGTTCATTTTTATATTTTAATTATAATTGTAGGGTTTGTAGGGTCATACGGGATAGATGTGAAAATACATTTATAGATTAGGAGCTCAAGTTGTGTGCTTTATTTTGCAATCTTTGTTGTGTAGGTTGACATAGAGAGGAGCATGCCTAACTTGACCCTTTGGCTCAATGGTGGAAGGTATCTACACCATTTGGAGGAGAGGCATCTCACTTTGGACCTTGTCGGGGTGAGGAATTGGTCCTAAATGTAGTAGGGGACTCTTTCTTTATGTGCAAGGATATTATCGCTCGATAATGTGTTGGCTTGGTATCCAATAATCAACACTTCTAGGATATAAAATAACTCACCTAGCAATCTCCAAATTCATGAACATATTGATCTAAACTCACCAATGTTTGAAACTCTATAACTCACTTACCTTAGTAATGAAAGGATTAGAGCCCGGTTTCAATGCCTCTACACACTCGAATGCAAAACTCGGATGCATAGTTCATTTCAACAACTCAATGCCTCAATACCATAGAAAATTAGTCTTTTGGGATTGATCCAGCAGCACACATAATTTCTCAAATTTAGTAGAATTGCTAATTGTATCAGCTATTAATTGTACCTCTAAATTTAGAGGAAAAAACCCCTATCGAGGAAAATTAATTTTTTAATTATTTTTTACTATAGATTATTAAATCTGCAAATGAATCTGCAACACTATGTGTAGATCTACCAAGGGATTTGTAAAGCTTGGAAAATGTTGGGAATGGGCCGAGAGGATTTTTGGCTCTCCTCTATAGATCCAAATTCCTAATGGTGCTACAAATCCTTCTACCAAGTTTTTTATTTTGTTCTTGGAAATTCAAGGATCCTCATAGAAAGTTTGGGACTACTAGGTCTGATACCAAATTTAAGAATATAAAATGCTAGAGACCCGTCTATTAATCAAATGTATGAGTTGTAATGTTGTTGGAATTTATTTTTTAGAAAGAAAATTAGTTTATTTTCACCAATGCTCCAAATTGTAACACCTACACTAGCAACACAACCAAAGTATAATTTTTTTTTAATAAAATTAAAAGATTGTAACACTTATCTACAACACTTACATTATCACATGGGCCCACATACCAATAACATGATTCCTATAAAAACACAACATGTGACACTTCACATGTATCTCCAAAACAAGGAGACGATGATTCCAACTAAGCATCGAAATAAAAGAGTATAAAACTGAAAGTTGTAGAATAGATTGTCAAGGGGAAATGATGCCAATAATTCCATTTATCTCTCCTCTAAGGAAGGGATAATATCCTTTGGTTCCTCCAATAATTCATCTAACCACACATGAAAACACACTTATCCCTTGCACTTATCACTCCAAGAACACTAGTCTCACCAACCTTTTATTCCTACCAAAAATTAAAAATAACCATACACCATAACAACACTTATCCCTCCACTCTGAAAATGCAAGTCCCCAACGTACACACATAAAAATCATAATCATTCATACAATGATACACAACATCAATCAATATACATGCATTCAAACAAAAACAATAATTTCCACTAAAGTTTAAAATTAAGAGAAATGTAAAATACATTTACTAAATATTTATCACCATGTCAAGCCTTTGGAAGAGGCTTGAAAGAGAGAGGGTTAGGAAAATTCATCATTAGCATATAATACCAAGCCTCTAATGGATTACAAAGGTAACTATGGTCAATCCATACCACTTATCGCTACACTAAGGTATGGGGTATAAGTTCTTAGTTTCTCCAAAAAATAAATTCCATGCTACTTATCCTTCCACCTGGTTTATTTCAAACTCACTCATCATTAAACTAGAATAAATCCCACATAACTTTAGTTCCTCCTTAATTTCACACAAGGTTTACTTCAGTTTTATCTTTACTTATCCCTCCATAATGACCCTACCTTCCCCCATACACACAAAATGCTTGTTAGTCTCACAATGAGAACTAAACAAGTACACAACATATAAGGAAACCACATTACTACTCAAATGAGAATTAAATCACGTACATCCCATCAAATTATGGAAAAATAAAATAATAATTTACAAGAATGAGGAGAGAGAAAGTGAGGTCTTTGACCATCACTAAACACATCACATGGCTTGCTTTATAATCATATAAATCCTATGTGTTAAACATGGTTTAATTAAATTATTACTCCTTCAAACTCATATCACATCAATGAAGTAACCATAAATCAAAACAAATTAGATTCAAAAAACACAATACCGATGATAAAGAGGGAACAATAGATGAATAAGAGAGATGGATAACCCACAAGATACATAAAATAAATTAATTCACTTTTCCCTTTTTAGATTATTTGATCATTTACACCCTTTGTTTTAAAACTTGGGTATAAATGTGAGCATTTCTCCTTCCCTAAATATTACAAGTTTCCATTGTTAGAATGTTGATCACTTAGGATATGTACCATTATTTTCATTTTTTTATGATCATATTAAACATTTTAACCATTTTGACCTCATTCAAGGTGTATGAGAAATTCATCACAATCACATCATTTTTGTTCCTAAGTGTACTATACATGGCATCCATAGAGTAATGGCATACATACCAAACAAATGGAAGTGTATTTTAAGTCTACGAGAGACTCCACTTATTATATCATACTTGACTCGAGTAAGATGGTTCATTGTTCACCCTTCTCACTCCCCTCATAAAAATTGATACTAACCATGAGGGATTGGTAGTGTAAGGTGACACACAACACAACACAACATAATATGCATAAATAAGATGCAAAGGAATATCATGTAAGAGATGATGTACATTATAATTAATCACAATTTACATAAAAACACACTTTTGAAATAATGCACTAATGGAATAGGTATTCTATAATAGGGGTCATAAGGTCATCATATGCCCCTATTCACAAGGAAAAACACATTACAACCTATTCACACTAAACACAAATACAATATAGGTGATACACCACTATGACACAAATAAATTCCATAAGGTGGTACATTTTCTATATACACGTCAATGGCACACACAAGAGACCATGGGGTATAAACTTAACAACACATTCAATATTTACAACAAAAATGAGTTTCAAAAATAGATTATTAGAACATACTCACTATAAAAAAATTCACAAGAGAGTACCCGTATCAAAACACTTCATAGCTCACAAATCTACATGTGGTAACTATTGTAGAGGTACATACATAACATCACCAACAAAAGTTATGAATAATGTAACATGACATAACATAATGTGTTCATATTGTAACAATATTCACATTAGAAACATATACTAGAGGTTTGAGAATATGAACCTCTACTTTGATACCAAATGTAATGCCCAGACTAGCAACACAACCAAAACACAAATATTTTTTTAATAAACTTAAAAGCTTATAACACTCATCTACAACACTTTAATAAATATTTTGTGTCAATATGTGATAAGATGAAACTATGGATGGTATCAAAATATTTTCCAAGATTGGGGATTGGGTTTAAATATTTGAATATGAACCATACCATTTTTCTTGTAGTAAATGTAAGACAATAGGACATTGACTTCAGGGATTCCCTTCATCCAAAAAATCACAAACCAAACCCCAAACCTCCTCCACACATCAACAATAAGGATAATCAAGAATGGAGGAAGGTTGGGAAAAATGGAAAAGTGGTCAATCCCAGTAAATCACCAGAGGAGGAAGTCATTAAGGAAACTAAACCCTCCTCCCCAAAAGTAGCTGAATATCAGGGAGAGGGTCCTAGTAGCAAGGAAGAAAAAGATAAAATGGAGTCGAACAATTAGGAAACAGAGGTTTTTCTTCCCTAAATCAAAAATATCTAAAACAAATTTTATTTCTGATTCAAGGGTAACTATGCCTTGAAAGTGTCCCTCGGTCCCTCATTGGAGGAGGTTTCATCTATTGGAAAAATTATTTTGGGAAAAGACAGAAAGATATCATTGCTACCTTAAATCAATTTAAAATCTTGATGGGTATAAGAGGGCTAATTCTATATACTCTAGATGGCATGTCATCTTTAGTAATGCCAAGATAAATAAAACCAAACCAAATACTAGAAGCAACTCTAAAGAAGATGTTGGGAAAGAATAAAATTATAAGGGAGGAAAATAAATAAGGAAAAGAGGGAAACTTCAGTGAAGAAGGAAATGGATAAAGGGTTACAGAGGCCATTGAGGTTCTCCCAAGCAAATAGAAATTAATGATTCTACTATCATGGAACATAAGAGGGTTGAACAACCCAAGTAAACATAGAATAGTGAAAGATCTAGAGGAAAAAATATAATCCCAACATTATGATGATATAAGAAACCAAGATGAGCCTTGATATATTTAAAGAGGTGAGTAGAATTATATGGAAGGATGGTGTATGGAATGGTGTTAATTCTACTAGTGCTTCGAGAGGGTCTTGTTACCCTTTGGAATCCCTAGGTGGTGAGAGGTGAGATGATTTTGGGCCCTAAATTGACTAAGTCCCAAGGTAGAAGGATAACGTGTGCACACAAGGCAAGAAAGGAAGAAGGAATTCAAGGAAAGTCACGTAGGAGAAGAGGTTAGAACATAGAAATAGAAGAGGTTTTGGGGACATAGACACATTTTGAAGGTGGTATCAAAGAAGAAACACGTGAGGGACCGAGTAGGCATGATGAATGGATAAGGTGCCAGCCTAGAGCCTTGGAGGTCAAGAAAATAATATTCCACATAGGTAATATTCCTAGGAGGATCATTACAATTAGTGGAGGCCTTTGCAAGTTGGCATAAACACTCAATCGATCATAGAGGACCACACTTCCACTTGGCATGCATCTACTCATGGGTGAAACTATGACAGTGAATCTAGATTCTATTTAAAGGAGTGCTTGGGTCCAAAATAAAAAGTAAGAGTTAGATAGGATTTATGGGGTAATGATGTGCTGCAAAATGTTATTACTAGGCATATATATATGTGTGTGTTTGGTCTGAATAAGGGTTGTAATGGGAAAGCATAGCTAGGATCTTTGTTTAGAGTAGTTTTGTAAGGTTGGAATGTTATTTCATGATGTATATGGTTTGAGATGACCCTATTTGATGTAATATGGCTACTGTAAATGGATTTAATCAATATATGGAGCTCTGTTTCATGTATTTGTGTTTATAAAATAAACCCTAGTGTGATTCATTTTTTCATGTTTCGATCTATTTCCATTATGTTGTTTTGATGTTTATGTTTATCTTATGGAGCATCTATGCTTAGAACTAGATTCACTACATCTGTATTAGATTAAATGCATGTGTTCTTGCTCTACAAACCTTTCCTCCATTAATGGCAGAACATTCTCACAAGGCTCACATAAATGAGGGGCTCGGTGCTCATGAGAACACCCAACACTTGGGTGGTAGGCCGAAAAGCTTGGTGTTAAGAGAAAGATTAGATGATAGAAGTAAACGAGACTACATTTTGGTTCCGTTGATATAGAACCTCTTTTTGAATCTATTGTGAGAATGATGTGTGATGATGGAGCATATAAATTTGGATAACATCAAGACCTAGCTTAAAATCATGGAGGATGAGTTTTCTCAAAGGTTCAACACTGGATTTGAGTTTGATGCACATAAATGGGTGGAGGAGAACCTATATCATGAGATGAATAAAAAATTCTTCTTCTATTTCATAGTAGATTTATATGAATGGATCTCGACATATGCATCAAGGATGAGCTTGTACTATAGACCTTATGTCTAGACCTAGGAGGAATATTAGTGGTTACAGGATGCTGATCTGACTTGGACTCATGTTATTGATCACTTGTGGAAAGGTGTGTTGACTAGTTACACATTGGAGTATGCAATCTCAATGTATTCTTCTTTAGAAGTTTCCAAGTTTGAGTTTTTGAGGGAGTAAAGAGGATCATTCTTGTAGGATATACCTATAGCTATCAAGATCTTGATAATCACTTTAAGTTTGGAAGCATTACCTATGGTTGGATAAACTCTCGCTAGGCGCAGGGGCATGGAAGATGGTGAGGGGAGATGGTGGACCTTGCGGAAGAGGAAAAGAGAGAAGAGAGGTGGCTCAAGTATAATAAAGCTCAAGAGAGGGAGTTGGATAGATAATGTGAATTTTTGGTGTGATGGAATTATGGAGATAGACATTGGGGAAGGATTTGAGGTTAGAACATAGGGCGTAGGACCCGAGTAGTATTTTATACCCCTTCTTGCAAGCGTGGGAGAGAAACCCCCTCAACTTCTAGTGAGATCTCATCATATGGAGAAAGGAGATCCATAGGTGCACATCTTAGCCCACCTGGTGACCAAACCTTGATGCTTAGTTTTCTAGTATCTGAGACAAGTAATTCTAGTTTAGTTGGTGTTGGTGAGTAGATAGCTTTAGGTAGATATCATTTTACATTACACCCATCTATGGCCATGCAAACATTTCTGATGTTTAGAGGTATTTTGTCTAGCACATCATTTGGGCAAGGTGTGGGTTCACAAATTTTAGGTATCGCATTTGGAAGTGACGCGGGAAACACATCTAGGAGTGTTTCGCTATCACGCAGAATGTTGGTGCATAGTTTAGCATGATGGTGGGAACATAGAGCGTAAATGCGTCGGGACCCTTACATGTGATAGGAGGAATATCTAGAGGATCCGAAGGGATAGGAGGTAGTGGTTCTAGTGGTGGAGGAAGTTTAGGAGGAGGTCAAGGTTCTTGTTTTGGTGGGTAAGGCCCACAAAACCATCAACACATGTTTTACAAGATGTCACTCCACTTACCTTATTATAAGGGTGTGGAAGACACTATAAAGTATGTGCACAAATTGAAATTGTTATAGCGTGCAAAGGGAATAACTATCCCATTGGAAGGATAGTTAGTTTGTAATTACGTTGTAAGGGTAGGTGCATAGCTAGTACTAGAAGTATGACCCCATCAGATGATGGTGGATTATACTTGCATTGTGTAATGAATTCTTAGCAGAGTTTCATATTCCTAAGACCAAATAGAAGAGCATCAACGCACTAAAGGAAATCCAACAAGGTATGAGAGAGAGCGTGGGGGAGTAAGTCATGTGTTTGAATACTCTCCTATCAAAGTTATCATATGATATCCATCTATAAAAACATGCTCATGGTTTGTTGGAGTACTGATCACCTCATTTAGGAGGGCACTTTCACATTAGACCTTCACATATCAGCGTGAGGCCTTAGAGGCTACCTTACACGGCGAGGCAATGGGAAGAATTAATACTAGAGTTAGCCCATTTATTAAAGCATAGATTGCTGTCATGGAAAATTAGTTGGAAAAATTGTATTCAAAATCAACTCAGAGACTCACAATGGTTTATGGTGCATAGGTTGTGAAGTAGAGGGACACACAAAGGATAGTTTCCCACAATATTTCTTGTGCCCTGTCAGCCGAGATTGTGAAATCTATCATGAGAATCATGATAAAAATAGATGTCCATTATTGCAACAACCAATCCAAAATAATGTGTCCTACTATTATAAGATTTACAAATCCACTAATTATGATGTGAAGGATTGTCAATTGATAGACCAAATCCATGATGCCATTGATCTCAAAGTGTATGTCATACCAGCATTAGGAATACTTCTAAGGCTAAGGATTATCAGTATGAAGGGCATGTAGATGGAGAAGGTTGAGGAAGAGGTTTTCACGGAGGCTTCATAGGCTGTAATGGTTGTAGAGGAAGAGGTGACTTTCCCTGTGGGACATGTTATAATTATGGGTCAATTGAATCCTACAAGTGTGAGTGTCCAAACTTTTTGCAATGCTCATGGTGTGGAAATAAGCACAAGTATGAAGAGTACCTAACATTGTATGACCACATGAATAAAAATTAGTAGAAGGAAAAGGCATGGGAATGGTGGGTATAAAGAGGACCGACCCACACCGGATGGTGAGGGTATTGCTTAACTTTGAGCTAGAGTTATGTTTCGGTCACTACACATACTAAGGCTGAGAGCACCCAAGAGGAACCAAAGTAGAGGCCCCTTATCACAAGAGAAGAAGTGTTACATGGAAAATATGTTGATATTACCCACAAGAAGGAGGTATACTAAGAAACCATGGAGGTGATTAGGATTTTGCAAGGAGAAATCTAGTGTCTAAAGGAGAAATTATGTCATTTGGACAAAATAAGAGCATCGATGTTCCTTATAAGGATATGGATGAGGTTAGAGAAGTGTGTCAAATGTTGCGGTAGGAGAACATTATTCCTCTGTTGGGAGAATGGATGAGGGAGAAGGTACCACACACTAGAGGAGAGCACGAGAGACAAGTCTTACATGCTAACCTACCTCCTCACAACATTGATTATGATAAGGAGATCACACTGAATGTAGTTGTTGATGGGTGGCTCTTGAGTAATATATTGATTGAAACAGGTGGAGGTCAATGTCATTACTCTAGATGCATGGAATCAAATGGGGAGGCCCCCATTACAACCATCTTCAAATGTGTTGTACATGGCTAACAGGAAAAAGTCCATGCCTCTAGGGGTGTTGAAAGGTGCATCCATTACTATTCAAGGGGTAAAGTTTACTAGAGACTTTGAGGTCCTAGAGCTTGTTGAGGCTGATAGTTTCCCAACATTACTTGGGTGCCCTTGGTGCTATGCAAACAATGCTAATTTGTTTTTCAATAAGGGGCACATCAATGACTAATGGATGTTCTGCACCATATGTGGAGCCATTGGATTAAGAAGACTTAAACAAGATATATGTGTATACCATCAGGGACCCAGAGTTTTGTAAACCATCAAAGGAAGGGTCATTTAGTGGGATGATGCATAGTCCATAAGTGATACCACCTGCGTTGCTTGTGACAACTGGGTGCATGGGACATATGAGTTGGTTGGAAGGAATATGAGACTAATGAGACTTGAGTTGTCAGAGCATGCTCAATTAGGTGCTTGGGAGGAAGGAATTTTACATGGTATAGTAGGAAGCACAACATGATGTCTTCCTGTGTGAAATAGAGACCCAATGGAAGTGTCAAGTGGAAAGAAGGAATATGCTTACCTATACTTTACATGGGATAACAACATATTGGTGGGCGACACATCGAGATAATATTCTAGAGTGGCGTGAAGTGAGAATCATGCTCTCTATTAGGTTTCTCTGAAGCAATGCACCTTCTCAAATTTGTGACTATGATGGGAAGGGATCCACCTCATGTCATGTTCAAGAGTGTGAGAAGACTTGGATGGGAGGCACGGAAGATTTACCTCCTTCCCTATGGGTGCATAAGTTCTATTCCACCTTATAAGGCTATATGCACGCATGGTATATTCATTTAGAGTTGTAGTGTTAGATAGGGAGTTGATAGGAGTTGAAGGAAAATATTTTTCAAACATTTGAATATCAGAGTACTAAGCCATTATTGAATGAGGCATTGTAGGTATTCAAGCACCTTACCTTGGGAGATAATTCCATGGTGGAGGACATGATTCTAGAGCTATTAGGTAAACCGAGTTTGGGGTGTGATTTGAGGAGGAAGAATAAGATGAAATGTAGGTTGAGCATGTCGTCCTAGAGAAAGAGAAAGGAAAGTTGGTCTACTTGATAGATGATGAAGAGGTGGATAACTTGATGTTAGCCATACAAAAGGTACATGTGAAGTGTTAGATAACACTGATGAGAAAGCGGACATTTACTATAAGCCATTAAAAATAAATAAGGTTAACATTGGTATAGAGGAAAAACTAAAGGAAACTATTATTGGGAAAACTAGACGGACGAGAGGTCTAAAAGATTATTGAGATTCTCGCACTATTTTCAGGATTTGTTTTTGCATGGGTAGCATAAGCTTTAAGGATTTCACCCTTTGCTAGGAGAAATGAGAATCAAGTTAAAGGATGGTGTGCACCCAATTAAAAAGAGACCTTACAAGATGAATCTGAATCTATATGTCAAAGTTAAGGAGGAGATTGATAAGATGATAACATCTAGGATCATAGAAGTTGTTGAAGAATCTAAATGGGTAAGCCCGATGGTCATCAGTATAAAAAGGATGGGAGAATAAGGATTTGCATTGACTATAGGGATTTGAATGTAGTATGTATAATTGATCATTTCCCAACCCCTTCACTGAGGATATCCTAGAAGGAGTAACCGGTGTGAGATCTATTCATTTGCAGATGGGTTTTTAGGATATCACAAGGTTCAAATTACAAAGGAAGACATAGATAAGATAACTTTCACCATTGAATGGGAATTTTTACCTATACAAGAATGTCTTTTGGACTAAGGAACGTGCTTGCTATGTTTTTGTGTATTTTGGTTCACAAGTTTTAGGACTTCATTCAAAATTTCTTCAAGTCTACTTGGATGACTGGATAGTTTACAGATTAGTAAAAGACCATTGTGACAATCTACAGTTGATGTTTGAGAGATGTAGGAACTTGAACATCTCCCAAATATTAAGAAGTGTTTTTTTGTCTCCTTTTGGAACGTTTTTAGGACACATTATTTGTAAAGATGGCTTAATGTTGGACCCCAAAAAAGTGGGTGCTATAGTGGGATTAGAGGATTCTACCAGTTAAAGCATGGTGCATGGGTTCCTAGGGCATACAAGGTACTATAGGAAATTCATCAAGGGATATGCTTGGATTTTTCGTGCCCCTAGAAGATCTATTGAAACATAAAATTAATTTCTATTGGGGAGATGCATAGTAGGTAGCATTTGACACGTTGAAGGAAAATCTTACCACCACGCCCATTTTGTGTTTTCCCTCTTGGGATAAGTCATTTCATGTGCATGTTGATGCATCCGATGTGATAATTGGGGTGATCTTAGCACAACTAAGAGAAGGGATTATTGACCATCCATTGTGCTTTTCTAGTAAGAAGATAACTCCGATTGAACAAAATTATACCACCACAAAGCGTGAAACATTATCAATGATCTACATGATGCAAAAATTTAGGTAGTATTTACTAAAACTAATTTTATTTTCTACACAGACTACATGGCATTAAAATACTTGGTGAAAAAGCCCATTTTACAAGGGTGCATATGTTGTTGGATAATGTTGTTCTAAGAGTTTGATTTTATGGTTTTGGTGAAACCAAGGGAAAGTAATTTGGGACTTGATCATTTATTAAGAACTACTTTGGGTGAGGACATGCAAAACATTGAACATATAATGTTAGATGCACAATTATTCAGGCTACAACACGCACCCTCTGACTTGGAATATATTGCGTTGATCCTACAAACGGGTGAGGCAGTAGAAGGGATGAAGGAATTAGAAAAGAAGTAGTTATCCATACGCGTCGTGCCCTATATGTTAATTTGTGGAGACTTATACAAGCTAGGTTGTGATGAGGTTTTGTGTCGGTGCTTAATAGAGCATGAGCGTGCTGCAATCATGAAAGAGGCTCATGGTGGAATTACAGGAGGATGCTATGTGGGGAATGAAACCGCGAGTAAGATATTTTTAGCTAGCCTTCAATGGGAAATGGTTTATAATGACCGTATTGAGCATTGTAAGGCCTGTGACCATTGCCAATGCCTTGGTAAACTTGGGAAAAGAGATGAGATGTTATTAAGGCCTATCTCTAGTGTAACCATTTAAAAAATGATCCATTAAATTTGTAGGCCCTATTTCCCAGCCATGCAAAGGAAAGGTTTGCACTATATCATTACATGCATAAAATTTCTTACATGATGAGTAGAAGTGGTTCCTACGAAGGATTGCTCGGTAGCAACAATAGCTAGATTCTTGTGGAAGAAAACAATCAACATGTATGGATGCCCGCTGAAGCTTAACAAGTGATAGGGGTATTCATTTCCTAAATGAGAAAGTTAGAATCCTATTGGTAGAATTCATTGTGAACCATCACAAGACTACCCCTTATCACCGACAAGCTAATGGGACCATGGAATCTTTTAACAAAATTTTTAGTCACATGTTGACCAAGATTTGTGATGTTGGGAGAAAGGACTGGGATAATAAAGTTTCTATTGTGTTATGGTTGTATCGGACTACCTATAAAAAACTAAACAATGCCACACCTTTCCAATTGGTGTTTGGCACAAAGGCTATGTTACATGTTGAATTCATGTTACCATCAACTGCGTACTACACACATAATAGGTTTAGGTGATGAAAAACACTTGAGGAAAGGATTGACAAGTTAATGCAGTTGGATGAAAGATGTACAATAGCATGATGGAGCTAAAAAATAGAAAAAGCCAAGAAGAAGGCATGACATGATAGACACATCAAGAACAAGAAGTTTGAGGTTAGGTAGATGGTCCTGTTGTATGATTATAAGTTTTGTACCATCTAGGGAAGCTTAAAGTACATTGGTTGGGTCCATATGTGATATCTCATATACTTGATTCAGTGCTTGCAAGTTACAAGCACTAGATGGAACAGTGTTGCCTAGTCATTTTAATGGGAGTAGGTGAAGACCTATCATAAATAAGTCTTTGGTGTGTTTGTAAATAAGGTAGTATTGCTAGCTAGCTTAGGATTTCCTTTAATGTAGTTTCCTTTCTTTATGTTTCCCCTTTTTCTTCACTTTGCTTTGTCTGTCTTTTTCATTTTGGGCACATTTTTGTGCCTGTAGATTGTTAAGTTTTGAACGGGTTTTTATGCACAGAGGACCGCACATCTATTTAGTGTGGGGTGGAGTGAAAAGAGAACTTCATAAAAGGATGCGGTAAGTGTTAAGAGAAATGTTGGATGGTGGCCTGGGTTGTGAAGTCAAAGGTATGTAGGATGGAGGAAGACGCGTAATAGAAGTGTTCATGATAGAAGAATGGTGTCAAAAGTCTCTGAGGAAGCCACGTACAAGGATATAAGTGTAGAGAAACATGAGGTAGGTGGTGACAAGGACTAGGTTTGATTAATGTAGTCTTATGTGCTAGAACGTTGCAAGGGTTTCATGCAGGATTGGCGCTAAAGGAAAACATTGAAAAAAATGTGCGGAAGGAAAGTGTTGGAAAAATCTGAATTTAATGCGGTTGTACATTGGTAGTGGCACATGTTTTTTGTGGGAAAAGAGGGAAACTATAAATATAAGGTTGGGAAAGCTATTATTTTTCACCTTGCGTTTGATATTGAAGAGCTCTTGAGATCTAAGGCATTCTTGCAAAATTTTTTTGCAAAAAGTGGTGTGTGAAGTTTAGAAATTGATAGATTTGTGAACAAGTTGGAGCGAGAATACACAAGTCTACATGGAATAGGTTGTTTATTAGATTCGTGAGTGATTATGCTACCTTGTGGAAAAATAATACTCTAGAATAGGGTTTATAAACCTAGGGCACGGGTTTTCGAGGAGGTTTTCAAAATTCTAAGGAAAAGAGAAATGACACCAAGAAAGGGATAAAACACTTCACCGGGAAGGGAAAAGGTAAAGGGAAAGCAAAACCAACCATTTTAGACAAATTTTAATGAAGAGTGGTACAAAAGATGCAGTACCTAGATGGTGTGCTATTAGGAAGGAATGGGTATCTCACATACGCAAGATGGCCATGAGTGACTACAACCATTAGAAAAGCACCATTGAAAAATAAATGACACTGGAGTTGGTTCACCCCACGGGAAGGAGGACACATGATGGAAAACCTATGTATGATGACAAGGTGCAAACCAAGTTGGAGAAGGCTAGACTCTTATAGCTCTATGAGCTGCCCTATTTCAGAAATCCTGAAAGGTTATACCAATGGATGATGTCATGCATGCATGAGGATAAATTTTATTTCATAGGATAGAGAATGTGCATAACTCCTCAATTGATTTCCAAGTACACTGGCATTATCTGTGAAGGAGAGCCACTAGATGATGACTTGTGTGACAAGGAGGCCATCAAGAAGATAGTTGTGACATATGAGTATAAGAAGGGTTCGCGCTATTTTGATATCTCTGCGATCACCAACCCTGTCATAAGGATGGCCGTGCACTTGGTCATAAATTTGAACGAGAAAGAGAGGTGGACACATGTAAACAAGAGTTGGTTGAACATTTTCCGCAAGATCTCAGAGGGAACAATCTATAACCTTTCAACCTTTATCGTAGAGGAGATCATAGACACGCACGCGATGGAGAAAAGATTATATATGGTAACATCCTTCTCACCATTGTGTTTTTAGAAATTGGAGTGCTTGATGGGCTGGATAAATATGTTTAGGAGTACCTAGATGAGGACCCCTCCCCTGCTAAAAGATTTGAAGCCTACACTTGTGACACGATGATGGTTTCTCATAAGGCACACTTGGAGAAGTGGTATAAATGAATGAATGACATGTTTAGGGAAGAGTGGATAATTCTTGAATACTTACCAATATTGGTGGATGGAGAAGCTGAGTTTGATGTGTATCAACTTTTGTATAGAAAATTTTAATTGGACTGATGGCACCAAGAGCCCTTGGTGTAAGTTTCCCTGCTCGTCCACAGCGTAATACTTTCAGAGCATGGTCAATCAATTTAAGGAGGTGAAGAAAATTAGATTTGATCTAAGTGTAGTAGATCAAGATTACCATGAGCTGAACCAATTTTTGTATCCCAAGAAGTGTGCTTATGTTGAGAAGTATGTCTCTTATGACGTACATATGTTGAAACCGGTGACATTGCCTATTGCAGGGAGAATGGAAGCAAGGGTGTATGTACATCTAAGGCCCAAATTTGAAAAGGGTGCTTATGTTGAGGATGACATATCTTTCTCAGAAGAACCCTACTAGGAAGAAGTAAGTGGTAATAAAAAAGATGGAGAGAGAGGAGACTCTGGAAAAAAAAAAGGCGTTGAGCGCGCATACATTCAGACTATGGGGGCATAAGAATCTAGCATGGAAACGAGAATTTACACTCGTGGGTAGAGTTCCATAGTGAAGGAGCCACCCAAGAGGGAAGAGTTACTAGAAAAAGAAGAGTCACCTTTGTTAGAGGAGTCACCATAGAGAAGAAGAACCGAAGAGTGGCATAAGGTGCAGAACCTGAGGATATAAAGAGCATGAAGGGTGATAAATATGAGGAAGAAGATGAAGAGCACGATGAAAGTAAGAGTCCTCATGTTCACAATAGACATGAGTTCGATGAAGAAAGATATGAAGAGAAGAATGGGGATGGAGAGAGCACCCATAATAGAGGAGGAAGTGAGGAAGTAGACATGTATACTCGTAAGACCTTGGCCCCGAGAAGAGAATAGATAGATGACTTAGTAGAGGAGGTAATAGGTATTATACATCAGTTAGTGGAGCATGAGGTAGAGTGCAACATCCATGAAGTGATAAAATAAAGAGAGGAGAGTGTGAGCATGAAAAATAAGTATGGAAGTATGGATGGAGACCTCGGCTTAGCGGTGAGAATTCTTGAAGGTAGTGCACACAGGTGGGAAGGGTGTAGTAGTGGTGTAGGAACATGACATGACTTACATTAATTATCCAAACAAGGTCCTACACATGTGATTCCAAAGAATAGTTCCCACATGCCAAATCCTCACTTGGTCTTCTTTTTATGAAGAGAGTGCATACCCGTGCACAAGGAAAATGCTATCTTGGGATTTTGAGTCCCACGTTGATGAGCCCGAGTTTGAGGTTAATAGTGATGCATTGATGAAGACACCAGATACCAAGGGAATAAACCCTCTTGTGAATTCCCAATAATTGTTGGATGAGAAAGTTTATAATGCACTCAAAAAAGTATCAGTGGAGGTGGAAAAAATACTTGTTGGCGGAAATGATAGGATAAGAGTCCTGGAGGATGAGCTTGGGAAAAATAATGAGGAGATCATTAAGAAGGACAGGAGATAAAACAGAAGGAATTGATTAATGTATAATTAAGGCATGAGCTAAGGGTTGAAAAGGTGAAGGTGCACAAAGTCTACAAAAAGATAGAGGTTATTTCAAATGCCATTATCTTAAAGCACCTAGACCTGGCCCCTCCGAGAAGAAGAAGTACGAGTAAACCATGCAATGCTTGGAAGACTTGATGCACATAATCACTATTGGAGAGGAAACCACTTGCATTGGAGTTAGAAGAAGAGGTGATGGCATGCCAAAAGGAAGAAGAAAAGTTGAAGATTGGGGAGACAATAACTCAGTACTCTAAGCTCCTTTCCTCAATGATTCCCATAGTTCAAATGGACGGAGTTGTGTATAAAAATTGTGGTGAAAAAGATATATTAGAAAGCATATTGGTTTCTACCCATGAGGTGGATCTGAAGGAGTTTCAAGAGAAAAACAAGGGAAATAGGGTGGAGTGAGATAAAATATTGGAAAAGGTCAAGAAGAATTCAGAGGCGATTGAAACCTTGAGGGTTTCAATTAAAAAAATTGAATGAATTGTACCCCCAAGTCACTCGTAGGATGGACATGTTGGGCAACCTTAGCAAGCAGATGGAAAACATTATAGATATGTTGAAGGCTAAGGGAGATGAACTAAGTTTTGACGAGGTTCATGCATTGGTGGGTGATTTACTTCAACATGCATGTGGGTTAGGTAGATGCTTGGGATAAAATTGAAGTAACCATGAAAAGAGACTTCCCAATCCTCATGCATGCAATGATAACATGATCCCTCATTATTCCATTTCTTTATTCAATTATAGATTATTTAGTTTCTCCTATTCTTTATTCTTTGGTGAAAGAGCAGAGTATTTGGGGATGGATAACACACGCAGTGTGGGGTAATGTTGGGCCCTAAATTGACTAAGTCCCAAGTCAGAAGGAGCACGCGTGCACACAAGGAAATATTGGAAGAAGGAACTCAAGGAAATACATGCATGAGAAGAGGTTGACGTGTGAAATCGAAGAGAGGTTGGGGACTTAGCCACATTTTGAAGGCGGTATTGCAAGAGAAACACATGAGGGTGAGTAGGTGTGATGAATTGATAAGGTGCCATCCTAGAGCCTTGAGGTCAAGAAAATAATATTCCACATAGGGAATATTCCCAAGAGGATCATTACAGTTAGTGGAGGCCTTTGCAAGTTGACATAAGCACTCAATCGATCATGGAGGACCACACTTCCACTTGGCATGCGATCTACTCATGGGTGAAACTATGGTGGTGAATCCAAATTCTATTTAAAGGAGTGCTTGGGTTTGAAATAAAAGTAAGAGTTGGAGAGGTTTTAGGGGGTAACGAAGAGCTACAAGAATGTTATTACTAGGAATATATATATATATATATATGTTAGGAAATATATCTTAGTGCTCCATTTATATACGGGTGAATAATAATTACATGTGTAATTATTATTATGGTAAATTAGTGAAAGTACATTTACTATGTAAATGTAAATGTAAATAGTAAATGTAAAATGTGGTTAGTATGTGGTAAGTTAGTAAGTTAGAATAATAAAACAATTAGTATTGTTTTATTATTATATTATGAGAGTTTGAAACCATATGGGTGTATGGTTGACATGAAGACACATGTTGTTGTAAGGATTGTTATTTTACATCTCCTATATAATGGAGTGTAATGAAATAGTGAATATATAATAAAAATATAATAAGAGTTGTTAATTTCAATTATTATGCATGTAGCTATTTCATGGATTCTTTGTATTAGATCATAGTAATATCTACATTTGGTACCATAAGCGAGTTAAATCTGTCTCAAAGAAGATCTCGTAACTTTTATTTCGCAATCTAGGTTTCTCAAAAAAAATTTGTGGAATGATTTGTTATACAAGAAGCTACAAAGAAATTTTTTAGCAAAACCCGATTAGTAATTTGGGAGAAACGTGCAATTTACTATACAGCACATTGATCACTGCTGTTTTTTGAAGAAATCAGAGAATCAAAGGTAATTCAAATCTACATTCAATTTTTTTTGATATTTAGATTTAGTAAAATGGATACACCATTATATAAATTTAATGGGCTGAAATTCCATACATGGAGAGTAAAAATCTAGATGCAGTTAATGAATAAAAACCTATGGAGGATAGTAGATGGAAAAGAAAAAGCACCTACATATATAAGCAAAATTGTAGAATGGGAAACTAGAGATGAACAAATAACAGATGAAATTGACTATAATTCTGAAGACTTTCTATACTAAGTAAATTTCTTGGAGGAAGGAGGCACAAGAGGTTGGAGGTCATTCAACGACCTTCATCATCTGACCAACGACGGGGGGCCGTATCGATTATGGTGATTTTTTTATACGAGTGTGTTCTGTTGTTTCTTTGTATTTTTAGGCGAGTGTTTGGTTGTAGTGTTCCTATTGTGGTTTGCAGAATAAAGGAAATTTCACATTGAGGGGGGAACATGATCTCAATGTTCCATTTCTAGTTTTCTACATTTCTGGTATTTTCTATATATGCAACAGATTTCAGCAGAATTTCCTATGTTATTCCTTGCAGTGAGATGTGATGAGGGCTAAGAATAATACTTGGCATATCATGATGTGGTTGTAGGTAAACCACTTGAAAACCTTCATTTTTGGTTTGTGGTACACCACTTGTAAAACCACCATTTTCGGTTGTTGGTAAACCCTATGGAAAACCATCACTTTTTTGGTTTGTGATACACCACTTGTAAAACCACCATTTTCTATTTGGTAAACCCTATGCAAAACCATCACCCTTTTTGGTTTATGGTAAACCAATTGCAAAACCATCATTTTTGGTTTATGGTCAACCCTATGAAAAACTATCCATTAGGTTTATGATCATCCTGTAAAATCATCAGATCATGAGCGGGTGAAAGTATAAGATGTTCGCACTAAGGGGGAATGTTAGGAAATATATCTTAGTGCTCCATTTGATGTATGAGTGAATAATAATTACATGTGTAATTATTATTATGGTAAATTAGTGAAAGTACATTTACTATGTAAATGTAAATAGTAAATGTAAAATGTGGTTAGTATGTGGTTAGAATAATAAAACAATTAGTATTGTTTTATTATTATATTGGTGAGAGGTTGAAACCATATGGGTGTATGGTTGTACATGAAGACAAATGTTGTTGTAAGGATTGTTATTTTACATCTCCTATATAATGGAGTGTAATGAAATAGTGAATATATAATAAAAATATAATATAGAGTTGTTGATTTCAATTATTGTCTGTGTAGCTATTTCATGGATTCTTTGTATTAGATCAGATTAATTTCTACAATATATATATATATATATATATATGCACTGGTATTAACAAGGGTGTAATGGGAAAGCGTAGCTAGGATCTTGGTTTAGAGTAGTTTTGTAAGGTTGGAATGTTATTTCATGATGTATATGGTCTAAGATGACCCTATTTGATGTAATATGGCTACTGTAAATGGATTTAATCAATATATGGAGCTTTGTTTTGTGTATTTGTGTTTATAAACTAAACCCTAGTGTGCTTCATGTTATTCATGGTTTAGATATATTTCCATTATGTTGTTGTGATGTTTATGTTTATCTTATGGAGCATTTATGCTTAGAACTAGATTCACTACATCTGTATTAGATTAAATGCATGTGTTCTTGCTCTGCAAACCTTTCCTCCATTAATGGTGGAACATTCTCACAAGGATCACATAAAGGAGGGGCTCAATGCCCATGCATGCCTCGGGTGAGCACCCAACACTTGGGTGATAGGCCGATGCACTTGGGGTTAAGAGAAAGATTAGAGGATAGAGGTAAATGAGACTACACTGATAAATACCTTGCCTTTTCACATGGCTATCAATTTCAATGCATTGAATCTAAAAAACCTAGATTATCTTCAACATTTATGCTTAGAACATGGTTAGTGGTAGGAGAAAACTATGGGGGAAACTTTCAGGTTTCAGGAAATTGTTTAAAGATGGAGATTGGTTGATTAGGGGAGATTTCAATACTCCTCTTTACCCAACTAATAAAAGAGGAGGCTTTGTGTCCTACACTAATAATATAGAGAATTTAGCTGACTTTTTGATGAGAAATGACATGTTTGATATGGAGTTGGGAGGGTCTAAATTTACATGGGAAAATAGAAGAACATGGCAGGATCTTATCCAAATCAGATTGGATAGGTTTTTGGTGAGCCATTTGTGTATGATTAAAAACTTTACTATTTATCTACTCTCCCAAGAATAGGATCGGATCACAACCCAATCCTTCTGAACTTGGGTTTGGACCTTCCTAAGAAAGCTAGGCCTTTTAGATTTGAAAATATGTGGCTTGAGCATCTAGATATTCACAATAGAATCCAAGAGTGGTGGGAGGTGCAAGTTCATGGGGTTTTGATGTTCAAATTGAGTTTCAAACTGAAGCATGTTAAAAATAAACTTAAATTTTGGAATAAGGAGACTTTTGGGAATATCTTCCAGGAGAAAAGTAGGATTGCTGAGGATCTGCATGAACTATTGAAGAAATGATGGAGGAAGATGGCCTCAATCTTTCCTTAAGGATAAAAAAAAAACTACTCATTGAATATCATGACATTCTAGCCAAAGAAGAAGTGTACTGGAGAAAAAAATCCAGAGTGAAATGGTTAAAGGAGGGTGACAAAAATACCAAGTTTTTTCACTTCACTACTACTACCAAGGTCAACCATCTTAAAATCAATGAGATCAGGTGAGCTAATGGTGAATGGACTACTAATGATAAGGAAATCACGAGACATATTTATCGATAATTTCAAGGACTTTTTCTCCCTAGCTCGGTGTCGAGGTGGCTATTCGAGATAAGGTTCTAGGTATTTTCCACATTGCCATCTCTCAACAAGAGAATAAATATCTTACTCTCTTACCTAATGAGGAAGAAATTATATTTACTATTTTTGATAAGGAACTAGACAAATATCAATGCCTATATGGATTCCCCGCCTTTTATTTCCAACATTTTGGGAGGTGATTAAGAAAGAGGTTGTTGAAATGGTTCAATATTTTTTCAGAAATGGTCACCTCCTTAAACAAACCAATAACACCTTTTGTTCTTCATTCCCAAAATGTCAGGAGCCAAGGATATAAAGGATTTCAGACCAATTAGTTTATGTAATACCAGCTACAAAATACTTATAAAAATTCTTTCTTTCAGGATAAGGAAGGTGCTTGCCAATTTCATATCCCCCAATCAAGGGCCTTTTTCCCGGTAGAAAAATCTAGGATAGTATCATTTTCATTCAAGAGGATATCCACTCGGATGAGAACTCGATAGGTCGACTATATTAGTCAAGTTAGATATGCATAAGGCCCATGACAAGGTCTCATGGTCTTTCCTCTAGGATATCATGTAAAGTTTGGTTTTAGTGATTTATTTATTAATATGATGATGAATTGCATATCCTCTACTAGATTTTCTATTATCATTAATGGAAAACCTGAAGGTTTTTTTCAATCTAGTCATGGGTTGAGGCAAGGGGACCCTCTCTCCCCTTTCTTTACATCATGGTTGTTGAATCCTTGAGTAGAATTTTCAACCAGGCCCTAACTCTTAACCTTATTTAGGGGATTAAAGTCTCTAATGGTTTACCTCCCATATGTCTCAATCAATTTGTGGATGATAATTTTTGTTGGGGAAAGATTCTATCCAAGAATCTTCTAACTACAAGAAGGTGTTGAATGATTATGAGATGGTTTCTAGATAGCTTGTTAATTTTCATAAGAGTGTTGTGTTTTTCATAAATGTGGAGGAGAATTTTCAAGTTAGATTGGCTCGCATTCTTGGGTGTAGGATCAAGACCTTCCCTGATTCCTACTTAGGGATGCCTCTTATCCACAAGAGACCAAATCCTTCTATCTAGAATAGTCTGTTAGAGAGAGTTAATAGAAATCTCACAACTTGGAAGGGGACCCTCCTCACCCAAGCTGAAAAATTCAACTTCTCCAAAGTTCTCTCCAAGGTATACCTATTTATGTTATGTCCCTCTTTAAATTTCCTACAAAATTATTGATTCTTTGGAAAAGATCCAAAAAAGGTTCTTGTGGGATGGGGTGGAGGAAAAGTTCAAATTTTCCCTTGTGGCTTGAAAAAAATTACCGGACCTAAAATGTGTGGATGGTCATGATCAAGAATATAAAACTCATGAATGAAGCTTTGGTGGCCAAAGCTAGTTGGAGGGTGATAAAATAAGATGGTCTTTGGGTGGACATCATCAGGAAGAAATACTTAAGGAATGTAGGTAGAATTGAGACTTTATTTATGCAAATGACTTACCTAATGGGTCTAATTTTTGGAGATCCTTTATTGCTTCCAAGAACGTTTTGAGTAAAGGCATTAAGTAGAACATTGGAAAAGGAAACAATATCCAGTTTTTGGTAGGACTTCTGGTTAGAAGAGAAACCCTTAGCTTAGGAGGAGCCTTGGAAATCGTAGTGTTTCAACACTTTGAGGATATGGGCAAGGTTTGGATCCATGACTATTGGGAGGATCTTGGTGAAGGTCCCAAATGGGTGGTGCTAACCTCACCTCCTAACTACATTGGTTAGTACCAACCCTTCATTGAATTTAACTAAAAATTAAGGAAATTTCATATCCCCAGATTTCAACACCAAGAGGACTCTATTTTTGGAAAGAAGAGGAATTTGGAGAGTACTTGGATAAATCTGCCCATCTCTTGAAATTTAAAGAGTTTGAAAAAGGAGTATTGGAGCAGACTATGGGTGAAATATCTCCTCCCCAAGGTGAACATTTTATACTAGTTGGATATACATAATAAAATTATCATAGTGGATAATTTGAGGAAGAGGGGCATGGTCATACCTAGCAAATGTTCCCTATGTGGTAGGGAGGAGGAAAGTGTCAACCACCTCTTTTTATTATGCCCTTTTCTCAGCGCTTTTCTCCACGGTTATGGATTTTTCTAAATTTCCGTGGATGCCATCCAATAATATTGAGGATTTTAGCCTATAATGGGATTGCCCCTTTATATTCTCTATCCTTATGGTAGATTGGAGAATGAATCTTCCTCATTTCATATGGTGTTTATGGAAGGAAAGGAATGATCTTATCTTTAGAAGACAAAAATCCAACATCAAGAAGGTTAGTGTTCACTTTATTTCTTCCATTAAATAAAACATTAAACTCTTCAAAGGCAAGATAAAATATTCTTGTCCTAGGGTGGAAGAGGAAGTTATCAAATAGTTCACCTTTAGTCCTTCTCTGGTTAAATTTCCATGATCTGTGATCAAATGGTCTAAACCGAAAGGAAACTGTTTCAAACTAAACTTTATGGTGCATCAAATGTAATCCTGGGCAAGTTGGTGGGGAGGTATCATCAGAAGTCATGAGGGTGATTGGATCTTGGCTTATGTGAGACTTATGGGAATTCAAAGAAATAATGTGGCAGAAGCTAAAGCCTTGTTATGGGGGTCAAATTAGCCAGAGAGAAAGGGATCAAACACATCCAAATTGAGGGTGACTCACTTCTCATTGTTAATGCCCTCAATAGGAATAATTTTCAAAATTGGGATTTGGGAAATATTCTTCATGATATTCAAGAACACCTTAAATCTTTTGATAGGTTTAATATTAATCACACCCCCATCTTGTAATAAATTTGTGGAAAATCTTAATAACTTAGGGGTGTGTAGTCATGATTTCAAACTTTGGATAAAAGGTGATGTTATGCTCTGTAACTATTAACGATATCATAAAACATGAAATATCATAATTTATTTTTTTACTTACACGAATGACTCAATTTGTCATTATTTGTAAGGTAGTAAGTTCAAGTGTGGTTTTTTTATTACTGAGATAGTCCGATTTGAGCCCATTAATTGTAGAGTGCAACTAGTTTTATTTTAGAAAAATAGTAGAGAAATCATGGGAGGCGATAGAGTTTGAGTTGAACCCTCCAACCATGACAACATCACCAATAACCCATTTGTGTGGCATATACTTAGAATTGGGGTTTTAGGAAGTACATCACCAAGCTCTAAGGGCGTGACCCTTATTTTTCAAAGGATTTTGGCATGGCATGGGAGGATGGTAAGTTTGTGGTTTGAGGAATATAACTAGAGGTTACTTGAGAGTTTCATTGCCTAGGTCACCGAAATGGAGATGAAGGGTCTCAAGATTTTAAAGGAAAAAAGAATAAGAGGGAGCAAAAATCAGTACTTTCTTTATCGGTAAGGAAAAAGTCCATTTTCACCGATGGCATTGCTCGGTCTTGTATCTCGGGGTATAGAAGGAGGTATGTCTCCATATTATGAAGTACATTACTCTAGAGGGAAATTATAGTAAGATTTATATACACCACTTGTCATTGTTGAACATGTTCGGGTATAAAATTAGCATGAGTATTCCCTTGTTATGTATATGTCTTTGTCGGATTCTGTGATAGATTTTAAGGGAGGTAAACTAGAGTCCCCTATTCATGAAGGCCTCATCATTCTTCTATTTGAGAATAGTAAACCTATTCTAACCAAGGCAAGTGGTTTAAATGAGGAGGATGATGACATCACCCTAGCTGAGTACCTTACCAAGATGAGTGTAGGAAAGGAGCCATCTAACAAAGTTGAGGAGGATAGTGATGAGTAGATTAGGGTTAAACATGATAATGGAAGGAAAGAGTCTTCTAAAGGGAAAGGTAAGTGCATGGAGGATGAAGGTTAGAGTTATGAAGACTTGTGTAAAAGAATGAAGCGAGATGGAGTCGGTAGAAGGTTATGGAAGAAAATAATTCTTATACGTGGAATGGAATGATTGGAAATATTGAGGTCACCAAGTAGATCGATATGTCTCGTAGAGGAACATTAGGAGGAAGTCACGAGTTGGATAAGCTGATTAAAGATATGCGGGCTCGGTTAGAGGATGTGGAAGAGTGCTTGAAGAAAAGGAAATTCCAACCCAAAGATCAACTTGAGGGATGATGATTGAAGGTGGGAAGACCTGCATGGAGCTCAAGCATGAGAAAAATCAAGTGGAATCAGCTAGCACTTCAATAAATTAACTCAAATGCCAAAAGATAAACTAGTTTTCTTTGTTTTTGTTCTTGAACTTCTTGTTGTCTTTTGGTGAATTGCTCTAGTTTGTAGAAGAATGTTTTTTCTTGTATCTTTGGTTGGGTTTCTAGACCTTATTTCTTCCGAGTTAAGTTTTTTTAGCTCATTTTGGTCACATATCTCCCTTTTCTTTATTATCTATGCTTTCACCATGTATTATCCTATGTAGGGCCTCTAGGGAGCTAATCCCTATTTTTACCTAATCTAATTCAAAAAAACTTATCTATAACACTTACATTATCACATGCGCCCACATACCAAAAACATGATGCCTAGAACAAAACACAACATTTGACACTTCACATGTATCTCGAAAACAAGGAGATGATAATGACACATAAGAATAAAAAAAAAAACTATATAACCCGCAAGCTATATAACAACTTGTCAAGGAGAAATGGTGCCAATACTTCAACTTATCCCTCCACTAAGAAAGGGAGAGTAGCCTTTGGTTTCTCCAATAAGTCATTCAACCATGCATGAAAACACACTTATCCCTCCACACTTATTTCTCCATTGAGACTAGTCTCACTAACCTTTGTTTCCTCCGAAAAATAAACAAGAAAACCCATACACCATAATAAAACTTATCCCTCCACCTTTGGAAATGTAGGTTCCCAACATAAAAATCATACTCATGCATTCCAAACAAAACCAATAAATTCCACCAATGTTTAACATTAAGATAAATAGAAAATACATTTACTCAAATATGTATCACAATGTCAAGCCTTTGTAAGAGGCTTGAAAGAGAGAGGGTTAGGAAAATTAACACCATTAACACACACTACCAATCATTTAATGGTTTGTAAAGAGAACTAGGATTAATCAATACCACTTATCACTCCATTAAGGTATGGGGCATAAGTTCATGGTTCCACAAAAAATATATTGTATGTCACTTATCCCTTTATTTGGTTTATTTCAAACCCATTTATCCCTCCATTAGAACAAAGCCCACATACCTTTAGTTCCTCCTTAATGTCACAAAAGGTTTACTTTAGTTTTATCTTCACTTATCCCTCCATAATGATCCTACCTTCTGATGCGAGCATCTACTACCTTAAACACCTTCAAAAAAGTTAGCTAGTTCTCAATTTTAAATATTATCTTTTAGCTTGTAATGTGCTTGGTTTTTCACAAATCAACATAAATATTAAACTTGTAAATTAGCTTTAAATGATCAACTAGACTAATATTTACCTATCAACATGCTCCTAAGTCTCTAACCAAGACATCACACTCAATGAATTGATTAATAAAACACAATTTATCCATTCTCACCATCTTTTCCAAAAACTGTCAAACAAGCTTATCAATAACTAGGAGATTGGTGAGTTTGGGCTTAGAACATTCTATGAATCCCTAGGAAAAGGTGTGGGTTGATTTGAATACCATTTTTGGAGTTTGAGGCGTAGTAAAACTATTTGATCCAATTCCCTAAGTAAATACTATTTCCTTCACTATCACCTTCCCTAGTCTTGTTCTTCCTTCTAGCTCTACCCCTAGAGTAAATCACTTATATATTTTGATTGGAAGATTATATTTTCTAGATAAATATATTCTCTTTTCAAGAGTCCTTTCTTTGAAAAATCTTCACCAAATTCCACTATCTTAGACCTTGTTAGGTCCCAATGAATCATGCTATACAGAAAACCATCTAACTGTCATCAAAATATCTCACATAAGGTCATGATTTTGCAAGATAACCATTTTATTATGAGTTGGAAGACTGTGAGGATGATTTATACTAACTTTTATCTCCCAATTAAGTGTTTTGACCCTTCAAATATCGTAATCTTTATAAACCCTAGGAGGGTTTTAAAACAAGCTCCGAGAATGCAAATTTATTCACCAAATAAACCAAATGCTAACTCAAACTTCCTAATCACCTATAAAGGTTCTTTTTTCACCAATGAAACCTAATGGATATGATAAAGTGAGGTCCTTGAATATATTTACCTCGTAATAAATGATGGAAAGCTTGCTAATTCTTCCCTGGACAGGGGATTCTTAAGTATAATAGACATAACTTCGTTTCACATTCAAACTCTAACATTTTCTATCTCCTAAAGGTGTATTAGAGTCAAAACATGTGCTTCCACACTCCTAGTAGCATGATCTTGCACTGAAAGTGAATTACTTCATAGAATGATTAGGCTTGAAGCTAATTTCTTCTATGTACTAAATGCTACAGTGTCCGTAGATCTATACCACCCAATCACTATTATGTTAAAAATGATCCCTCCTAAAAATTGATGCAATTTATATTGGTAATGTCCTCACTACTCAAGTATATCTCCTTGCTTCCTTATAATATTCATGCAAGTATCAAAAACTGTGTTTTTAAAGTCTTAGAAAACTATGAAAAAAACATGCAAATTACAACTTCATGCTTTGAGCTCTAACATACACTTTCCTTAATTGATAAATGAATTAAAAATAGTTACAAGATTTGTATATATCATCATTTACATAATTCTTGTGTGTAACTACCATATAATGGCTCATGATGACATCATATGTGCAGTTATATAACAAGAAGGGATTTACAAAAAGAATGAGAGTTACAATATTCCTTCTAGATCATAATGGAGCCCTTAAACAATAATTACTATTCTAAAAACCTATAAAGGACCTATTTGGACCCCTAAACACTTGCATTTGCTAAGAAATCCAAAAATCACTAAAAGGAATTCAAACTTTCAAAAAAATTAATTGGAAGGAAACCTCCAAATTTTAAATCTTGACATCTTGGACTCAAATGACCACCTAAATGACTCTTAAAAAAACCTAAGGAACATAGAAAGCCAAAATTTGATTCCTACTTGCCTATACTGACCCTTTTAGTGATGTCCCTACATCACTTTCCCTATACACACAAAATGATAGTTAGTCTCACAATGAGAACTAAACAAGTACACAACATTTAAGGAAACTATATTACTACTCAAATGAGTGTTAAGTCACGTAAATCCCATCAAATGATAATAAAATAAGAAGTTACAAGATTGTGGAGAGAGAGATTGAGGTATTTGACCATCACTAAACACATCACATGGCTTATTTTATAATCATCAAAATCATGTGTGTTAAACATGGTTTTAAGTAAATTAGTACTCCAAACTAATATCACATTAATGGAGTAACCCTAACTCATAACGCATTAGCTCCAACAAGCATAGTACTAATGATAAATAAGGACCAATAGACGAATAAGAGAGATGACTAACCTAAAAGATACATAAAATAAAATAATTTGCTTTTCCCTTTTTAGATTACTTGATCAATTACCACCTTTGTTTTTAAACTTGGTTATGAATGTGAACAAGGCTCCTTCCTTGAATATTACAAGTTTCCATTATTACAATGTTGATCACTTAGGATACATAACATTATTTTTACTTGCTTTATGATCATATTAATCATTTTAAACTATTTTAGCCTCATTCAAAGTGTATGAGAAATTCATCACAATCGCACCAAAATTCATTTCACCTACTTTTTTCATATTTCATTTACATTCTTTATTTTTTTAGGTTGTCATCATCCCCTTTTAAGAACTACAAATCTTATAACACTACTTACTCACTTGGTGAACATAATATTTTGAGGGGTATTATCTCATACAAAACACATCTTTTTATTGCACTTCGACAACTCAAGTATATATAATATATATTTAAAATGTGGGACATTCAATATTTTATTATGATTTTAAAAGCCTTATATGAATCTATTGAATATTGTACAATCGTAAATTAAGTGTTTTTATCAAAAATCCTCATATGAGTTAAAAGAAACATTTGACATCATTTAAACTCAAGGGGTATACTCTTTACCCCAAGGAAAAAATTATGGTAACAAATATCTTTTCCTCGTAACCCTTTGAATAACCCCAGGGTACCTCGAAGCAACTCTCCAAGGTAGCACTTAATTTTGGAGATAAGGGTTTTTGACTTAGTAGTTTCATGCACAGGTAACTAAGGTACAGGTTCCACTCAAGTCATTTTAAATTCATTTAATGAGGTCATTTGAAATAAAAAAACCCAATTATAGTCATAAGGCCTTGGGTACCCAAAAGAGTACAAAGGCTAAACACACATGAAAGATAATTGTTCACGAAGAGACTAAAACTACGACATCTAGGGATGACAAAATTCCTCACACTAAAAGTGATGGGGTACACATAGTGTATCCCTTCCTCATACAAACGTACCTAAAATGTGGAAAGGTTTCGCAAGGCTAGTCCCAAATACAAACAAGGAAACAATTAGAAATAGGTTTAAGCCTTGTCTTAACATGATAATGGTTTTCTTACTTAACAAGATTTGACTAGGAGTTAAGGTATGATAAGAGGGTTATAAACACATGTAATTTATGTGGCTAAGGCCAAGAAATTTTCAACCAAAAATTTAAGTGTTAAGATGAAAAAATACTATTAGTATGGTGAATGATTTGATTTAATAACTTGATATCACTATACAACTTTCAATTACAATCGCATACAACCCCCTTAATGAACACATGTAATAACTAACTTTTAATTTATTTTCATTTTCTTCTTTCATAATAGGAAATAATTACAATCATTCAAATATAAAATATTTCACATCCTTTTATACATTCTATAATTTTAAATATAACTTTAAAGTCAAATTCCTTCATTTATCTTACTTATCCTATTACCTACAACTCGAATAATAATTAGAGCATGGGTCAACAATTACCACTGGCATGGTATTCTACCATGATCTAACACAACTCATGATTACTATTTTTACATTTGCAAAGAAACAAACACTCTACATAACCTGAAAGGTAAGGGATGTATTTTTATTTTCATTACATTTTCAAAACAAGAGAGTGGTAGAGAGACAATAAAAGCAACATAATATTTTCCCAAAATCAAATTTTATTAAAACAAACGCCAAATTGAGATTCATGAGATCATATGTTAGGTCCTACGTGTTTTCTTCTAGAGATTTAACTTAATAAGGGTCCACAACAACATTTTTTGAATCTCTTTCTAGTTTGCGGAATGTCAAATTTTAGCCCAAGTGGATACAAAACCGAGTTTGAAAACTGATTTCTAATGGTTAAGGCACTATGATATATATCCTATAAATTCAAATATATACATGGAATTCAATGGAGTTGATGGAACTCGAGAACTAGTGAACTAGGTACAAATGGTGACTACATTTTTGTGTCCACCAATTGTAGTTGGACTAGCTTGACTTGGTCATTTAGTGACTAGAGGCCTACAAATCCCCTTTTAAAACTAGCCCACGTAGTGTTTTTCTCAAAACAGAGGGTTTCCATTAATTATCATGTAGAAATATTATAGGTTTACGAAATTAGATATCTATTTCTTCACTCAAGGCACAAATGAAAATATGACCTAACTCAACTTCTAAGTTCCAAAAGCTTCCCAAGACTACAAAAATGGCTAAAATAGCTCCTAGAGGGTTTATAAAAAGTGAAAAAATGAGCTTGTAAGGTCATGCTAAGGTCTAATATAGTTCTCCACATGACATGGTACCCATTCAAAGTTTAACCATCCTGTTATAGAGATCATAAAGATGTTTTAGATGTTGTTAAAAATTGTGTTTATTAACTTTTGCAATGGTGTAACGACAAGTAGTTTCAACTAGAAATCGAGTTCGAAAGATATTTTTGATGGTTTTTATTAACCAACATGGTTATAAATATTGTTTATTCATATAAGGATGAAAATTTGGGAAAAGGGTTTACACTCAACTAATCCTTCAAGTTACATGACCGAGGAAAAGTTTTACTATCAGTAGCTCAATTTATTTATTTGATGAAAGTATTATTTTTAATCAATGTAAGGAAATACTAGAGCCATGAAAATCATGCATGAAAGGGTTGAGAAAGATCATACATGTTAATCGAGCTAGGAGATGTTGCACATGAATCTCCAAATAGTTTTCAAGATCTTGACCCACATAAGCTCCATGCTAAGGAATTTCATTAAGTGGTTCATAGGCTTGTCTAAGCTTCCACATTCTCATATGTATCAATAGATAATTTTTATATACAACCATTGGAGAAAATTATTTGGTGATGGCCTATACCTTGCTACCAACGCCCCCATTTTAATCATGAAATTCCAAAACTATCCCATGTCATTCTCAACTTAAATCTCAGCCTCACAACATTATGTGGAGAGACCTTGGTTATAGGGAGATGCTTCACATTCCACTCATTACAAGCCCACCGAATACATGGCATAAAAAAACTATTGATTTTACATACATGTCTACCTAAAAACTAGCACTACAACATATGCCAAAATGCCTCTTTCAAACATGTTTAATGGATGTCAAAAACAAGTTGAAATTAGTTATTGTTACACCTTTCTAAATCACGGTTAGGAGGAGGATAGTAAAGGTCATGGGAGTTTAGTTGTATGGTTTCCAAATTTTCTAAACCCATTTTTAAAAACTCCCAACACATTCCAATATTTTCCATCCATGAATCCACTTTCCTTGAGATGTTTTTCCAAATACTTCATATGTTGAGCCTATACTCCACATTTTTCACACTTTCCTATGTGGGTATTAATAACTACATTTTACAAAATTTATCTATTCATTATACTTGATGGAAAACCATGCTCTATTCCATAGTTTCCATAGGTGCACTAGAAGGGAGGATATTGGTATAAGGTTATGGAATTTGACTTTACACCTACCAAAACATGTTTTTCTTGGATTTTTCCAAAGCCTCTATAAAAATCATTATGTGAAAATCCCGTAGTGTTTTCTAACCATGAGACCACACATTTAGGTGTTAAACTACAACAAATAAAAGACAGTTATTTCCTCTATGATTTATGAATGCGTAGGTTGGGAGAGTGCTTGAAAAAGTGGACTGATTAGCCTCGGTAATCTATTTGATGTGTCAAGTGGAGGATGTTAATGCTATGTGAGGGTGTCCAAGTTTTTCCACACTCTCGAACCTCTTGAAAAATCCTACCACACTCCACCCCACTCCTTTAATCTCATGCCTCCTCATTCACCAACCAAATCTCACACCTCCTTCACCAACCAAATATCATGTCTCCATTTGTCTATAATCCTTCCTCCATGCCACCATCACTTCCAAAACCAAATGCATTTAACCCAAAATTTAATTATTTTATTGATTAAATTTGTTTTTTTTTTCAATTTTGTTTTAAATTTCCATACGTTTACAGAATTTGATATTTTATTTCTTCTATTTATTTTAATTATTTTATTTATTTTTATAGAATGAAGTGTAATATTAGTTACACACACATATATATCCTTTATTTTTCTTATGCTTTAAGTTATATTTTATGTATATACTTCTAGGATGTTTGAGAGTGGTTTCATACACAAGGAGATCATATGCAAAATCTAGATTTTGGATGGCTCTCTCAAATTTCAGACTTAGCAAATTTCAGGTTCCCAAATTTTAGACTTAACCAATTAGCTTGCAAGAATAACCCCTAAATTTAATCTAAATTTTGTATTTTCATTATTCATTATTATTATTATTAGTTTATACGTTAAATATTGATTTTATTATTATAACATTTTCCACAATTCACGATATGATCGACACCTAGATCAAAATTGAAATTTCAAAAATGAAAACTAAGAAGGAAATTGGTTCCCAATGTTATATCTCCACATAATATTTAACAAAAACTCACATGGGATCCAACACCTCAATCATTTGAGTAGTTGATGATATGATCTCTCACACCAAATGGCCAAATGGGAAGGCAGAACCCACACCTCACCGGTTGCATGCAACAGAGAGCGGGCATTACTCGGGACTATTTCCCTCCTCTTTATGATAGGAAGGGTCCCATTTATTGAATGAAAATAAAAAAGTATATGTGTGGCCATGAATCATGGATCACACAAGAATACTCCACTAGACCTATGGAAAATTTCTTACACCTAGTGCAAGGGAGGAATTTTCTTAAGAGGTAAGGTGAAGGGGAGTAAGAACTTAGGGAAGATGGGTTAATTTTGTGAATAGGAACTAATATAGTTTCACAAACATTATCCAGAATTAATCCACACTCAATTAGAGGAATACAAATTTTCTAACAATGAAAAGACACAATAAATCATGGACACAAAATTCCATTAATCCATTCATCAAAGGCACTAACACCTTCCTTGGTTGTACAAGATCATCATGTGCACAAATATAAACAAGTAGAGAAATAGAGGAAACATAGAGAAAGGAAATGGAAGAATGTTATCTTTTGCTTGCTTCTTAGTAGTGCAATAGCTATCTACTTAGAGACTCATAATTGACAACCCTTTGGAATGAGGGAGTCATCCAAATATATAGATTTACAAAACACCCTTCATCTACCCCCACATGAATTTTCACTTACCATTACAACTTATGACCTTTTACATTCCTAGGAAAGAAAATTGAGCCCCTTTTATTAATTAAAGAGAAATAATTACAATTTTTCACTATAGGTCACATTTAAATGAATAAAACACAAAGTGAAAGGTGTTTGTTATCTAATTGTGCACCCCTTGCAAAATTGGCTAACTTGAAAATATGGACTTGGGCATTTTGATGGTACCTTAGTGAAGAAAATGGTGAAAATAGGTGATTTCTATGTTTTAGGAACTTACAATTGTTTTTAGGCATTCCTCTCTCTCTCTCTCTAAGCTTAAAAGATCCAAAGACTTAGAAACATTTGAGGAAAATTTGAAATTGGGGTAATTTCTAGTGTATTGCAGATATTTTTGGGTGGAAGATGGATCTCAAAAACTAGTACCTTCGGGCTCTAAGTTCCCCACATTCTTTTTAGGCCATAAAGGTAGTTTTAGTGTATTCGGTTAGAGGGGGTGCAGAGAACACAATATAAATGGAACTAGTTCTTCGAAGCAATAGGATTCCCATAAAGGATTTCCAATGACCATATAAATAGTTTGGGGAAAGGGAATGGAGTTATGTGGACATTATGAGGTGTGCAGAACTAAGGAATGAAAGAACTAGTTCTATCTCGGAGCTTGTTCCTCGTAAGATGGTGCATGCCACACCATAAAGCCAAAATACAAATAAGAAAGGGATAAAGGCATAGTGTTGTTGGGAAGTGTCATTCATAGAGAACCTAATTTAGAAGAACTAAATGATGGAAGAATAGTTCTCAGGAGACCCTAGTTCCCGTATGGGTGATGGGATGAAAAAAAAGGTGAATTCAGGGTAAAGAGTGATGTGGGCGGTGAGTGTTGTGGGGAAGCAAGAAAAAATAGAACATTTCCCTCCCCAAATCTCTGCACCACCACTTCATCCACACTCCAAAGGAGAAAATAAATTAATTACATATTGTAGCTATGAACAGGGAACTCGTGTTCCTCCTCGACCCCTTGCCCGCATGGGCATAAATTTCACCCCGATTGTCTAAATTTGATGAAATTGGACTTTTTGAAAAGATCTTGTCATGAAATACACCATGGAAACTAAAAATCTTGAGTTAGGTGAGGGTAGGTGGGAAAAAATAAGGAAAACTCCCAACATTAATGAATGCGGTTCTAAGTAGTTGAAAAACTAGTTTTAATGAAGTACGGTGCCCATTTCTTCCTCCACAAGTAAGAAATCATGGAGAAATGAAAATTTAAGGCTTCCCATGCCCCTTTTCATAAATTTAATGCATGTTTTTGGTGGGTGGAAGAAGGAATCTTATTTTTACCTTTTCCCTCTCTTTCCCATTCTCTATAAATTATAAAGTGACGCTCATTTGTAAGGGTTAGAGATTCTAAGAATGCAATGGTATCACATAAGTGTTGCACAAGTGTTTTATTTGAGTTAAAGGCCTCATATTTGGACATATTGCATGGTGACCCATTTATTACTTGTTCATGTAAAAGATTGTGCATATTTTTAAAGCAATAAAATCCATTTTTGTGGTTATTATATGCCCTAATTTTTTTTTATTGCATTTTCTTTCCTTTCATTACATTTGTAGTTATATTGTGCATATTTGTATTCTCTTTACGGGGTTTAAATTTGTTGTTTTCCATGAAAATGGTGGTTTGAATGTTGTTTTCTAGTATGGCACTCATGTCTTCCCTCTCCTCTCTCAATATCCTCTAATTTTCACTTATCCAAGAGAGTCTTTCCCCTTATTTTGGTGTTATCATTGCTTTGTAGATTAGGATTTCAATTTTATGCATCTCCTTTTCTCCCCCGGTCCCTTGGAATTATAGAGTAGAGTTAGATAGTTGCATTTCAATTCCTAGGAGTATTTTAACATTAGGAATAACTCGATCTAAATCAAGCCTTCTTAAAGCTGTAGGTGTGTCTCGAAACGGAGCTCGCTTGCAAAAGGTCCCTGACAACTTTTGGAGATAGTCCTATGTTTCCTCAAAATCCTAGGTTTTTTATATCTCTCGGGGACCCCGCTTAAGGGTAAAATTTTGAGCTCCAAATAGTTTTGAAAAACACGCCATGCATGTGGGATGAGTATTAACATTATAACCTATTTGCTTTTCACACATATTTCTCAAACTATTCAACGATTAATGTATTAAATATGGTATCTAGCTATACATGGAGTTATGTTTTCAACACATCTTAGCGACTCCACATAGATCTAACAAATCCATTATCTCATTTGTAGATCCTTCCTTTCAATAATTTCTTCCTTTCCTTTCACCCTTCCATTCATTTCATGTTTCCACTTCATTCATGGCTCTTCATGGAGCTCTTCCATTTTCACATTTCATTTCTTCTCCCCTTCACTTGTAAATGGAAACCATGATAAACTTGACTCTTTTCGATGGAAATGGATCATTTTCAAGACATAGTCAACCATTTCACCATTCATAATGCCATTGAATAAAATGTTTATTTGTAAAGAATCATACTTCTTCTTATATCATTCAACGGAGGTAAGGAAAAAGATTGGTTTAGTGAATATTTTGTCTCCACATCCATTTCCACTTAGGATCGCAAAAGAAAATCAATTCAAAGCACAAATCGTGTACACAATTAAGGAGAATGCAAATGTCATTTTCCTTAAGGAACATCTCAACGCAATATAAAGAAGGGTGAGGCTTCAATGGATTACATCTCTGATTTCAACATCAAATTTCGAGAGGACCTAACATATAATTCTTCAAGAATTCAAACCCTCACAAGGTAAGAGAATAAACATTAAGACAAACTAAGGGACAAAATGTTCAAGAATACACACAAGAATTTAGAAAAGAAAAAACTCAAATGAAATCGATACTGATAGATTGGATAAGATCCAAGACGTAGATGGAGAGAATGCCGATGGAGACAAGATGGGCACACATGAACAATCCTACAAAGTAGATCCAAGAAACCTACGATGCACAAATCCTTGGCAGAAAAAGATGACGTTAGATGATATATGGGTGAACTACCTGAAAGTGGGTCCGGGAAGCAATGAGCTTCCTCAATGGATGTCAGTTCACATTTTCAATCAAGAATAAAGACATACATGATAAAATATGTAAGAAAATATTTAGGTTTTCTGATTAAAAATAATAGACAGAATGTAAAAACCAAAAAGCAAAAACTCAAAAAAAGAAAGTAGAAACTAAAAAACAAAGCTGAAATTGTGTTACCTGAATTTTGTATCTTTCTAGACAGACGGTCGGTCGCATCGATCGATAATGATTCGAATCATTTTTTTGGTCGATCATCGATATGTGATCGCATCATCGATTGTTTGGGTCAATCGATCAATCGATAAAGATCGGCGCGCGATTGACACACAGCAGATAAAAGGCCGTAAAAGTAAAAGAAGAAAGCAAACTAAGCAAAATGGATTAGACGTAAGACCAGATTACTGAAGATTGATCAGAAAGTAGAGATTAAAGATGGAAAAAGGGGATCCGAGGTAGAAATTGATGGATTCTAACCCAAAACCTGAAGAAAGGCCCGATCAGTGCCGATTTGGATAAACCGGCGTTGATTAAAGACTAATCGATTCGACCGACTGGATCGGTGTTGATCGAAAGGAAATTACAGAAACTAACAAAGAGGAATACCTAAAAATGCTTGATTGATGATTGATGATGACCAGTGGTAGTCAGACCCGCAAGAGTCAGACATACATGGAGACAGAGTAAATGCACCTCTCAGGATTAAACTACACAAAACTCACTCTCTTTCTCTGATAATCTCTTTAATCACTTAGAAAAAAGTAATCTCTAGGCAACCAACTCTTCTGAATCTAACCAGAGAGGATCTCAGGTCATAAATTTATAATCGGCGCCGACCGAGATAAAATCGGCGCCACTCAAAAAAATCGGCACTTAAAAAAATCGGCGCGAAAAAATCGAAAATCGGCGCCGATCAAGGAACAGACTCCCAAAGTGGCAAAAGGAAATGAATTGAAGGATAAGAATATTATCCCTCCAACTCAAATATGGAAAATCCCACCGCATGGTTTTAGGGGAGAGAGAGAAATAGGTGGGATGGATGGATAAAATGATACGAGAGGTCGAAATTGATATGGGGTAGATAAGTAGTTGAAATAAAAATGTAAAAGATAGAATTACATGGTTAATGTTTAATTAACCATGGATGAAATATAATGGGGTGGAGAAACTTAGGATAGGCATTTAAATTAAATATTTAAGTAATACCCTAAGGGAGAAGTGGTGATATAAAGGTGCCCCGGGTTACCCGAGAGGATAAACGAACCTAGGGGACACTAAATTGGGTAACCAATTTTAGGTGTCTACATTTTCCCCTTTTTTCGAGTAACTTGTGATAAGCAATGCCACGAGACAAAAACAAGGAGTTGGAAGAAATGAAGAACAATAATGATGTGATCCCCTCAAACTAGGGATGGGGTGGCCCCAAAAGCCAACCGATCCCGAGTTTGAAAAAGGTAGATGAGAAAGAAGGATGCCCCAACTAGATGTCCTGGGGTAGATTTTATCATTAATGACGCACGTAAAAAAAAAAAAAAAGGCAACGACCTAAGGAACTCACATTGGTAGGGCAGACTAGATGGTCTTCATATGAGACGACGTAAGTGGCTACAGACTAGTGAGTTAAAGGTGACTGCAACATAGCAACAACTAAAGAGTGACACATTGGTAGGGACAACTAGATGGCCTTCGAATGAGATGACGTTAGTGCCTACAGACCCGCTATCTTTAGGTTGCAAAAAAATGAGTTACCCATGTATAGGAAGAACTCGAATGGGTGATAACACCAAAAATATGCACCGAAAGGTGAAAATAAGGTCATAACAATGATCAAATAAACAAGCCAAGCATCAACGCTTAGACAAGAAGGATGAAGTGATGGCCTTGAGAGGATAGCCACCACGGAAATCGACATATGGCCACTATAGTGGACTTTGTAATAGAAGCACTCGCATAGACTAGGTAGAATAGTGTGCTATGGGTGGCACATGCAAAAGATATAATGATGAGATGCCCTAGGCGGGGAATAACAAGCAAAGCCGAGCCACGAGTGAGACACACGTGAGGCTATGCAAGGTGATCAGTACAAGTACCCAAAAGAAAGACGTAATGATGGCGACAATGTGTTACGGGTGACACATGCGTAAGACAAGAGAACAAATGAGGATGAAGCATGTGTCCTGGTGGGACCAGAGGATGAAATATATCAAAATATCCCCGATCGGCACCGATGGGATCCAATCGGCGTCGACTACCCCTAATCGACGTCGACCACAAAAATCGGCACCGATCAAAATAATCGGCACCGACCGCTCCGAAAACCTATAAGTATAGAAAAGATGAATGGTAACGATTCATTTGCACTACGATGATTGATTTAGAAAAAGTCAAAAATTGAATTTGAGCAACATGGAAGCCTCTAGAAGTGGTCAGAAGAGGAAGAGGACACGACCAGGGGTAAGTGAGCCTTCCTTAGCTTCAGTACATTTAGCATTTTTTTTTTTTTTTTTTTTGTTTTTTGTAGTAGAGGCAAGAGGGATTTTTTACTCTACCTCGTAATCGGCATCGATTGAAAAAATCACATTGATTAGAAAGTGATCGTGCCGATTGTAACACAATCGGCATCGATCATCAAGTAAACTGGCGCCGATTGGCATGAGTCGGCGCCGATTGATTGAAAAAAACATTTTTTTATTTTTGAGAAAGATTTTGATGAAAATTTAATGATGTGGATTTTGATAAATATGAAACTAATGATGATGTTTGATATCATGTAGGCACGAGAGGTCCTACACATGTGGGATGCTATTCCCGAGCTACTAGAGACCATACTACCAGATGTGATAGATGCTGAGTGGCATCCATCTAGAGTTATCCGACTAGGGGGTTTCCATTATTATAGGTGGGTACCCCGAGATGTGGAGCTCATGCGAGCATTGGTGCAGCAGTGGGATAGCTAGACCTACACATTTTTGGTTTCAGATGGGTGAGATGACCATCACCCATGAGGACATCTATAGGATCCTCAGGTTACCGATTACAGGGGACCTGATAGAGATCACCCCACGAGAGCAGCAGAGGAGGGCCCTGGTACGATTATATGGGGACAGGGTAGATGATGCAGAGATAGTGTCCGGGGCTGTGAGGACAGCCTCACAAGACTCGGGCAGATGACCCCAGGAGTAGATTGATAGCCCTGATCTAGATGGCTATCTCATACTATGCATTACCAGATTCCGAGAGGTGGATGGTTCCCACTACTCCTACTTGACTGTGTCTCATGATATCCTAGAGTTCATGCAGGTGTTTTGCATTTGCTGATGCATTACTAGCACAGATATATCATGAGATGGATGTATACCATAGCAGAGTGGACTAGGGATAGACGTGAGTTTTGTGCTCCATTACTGGGCATATGAGCATATATCAGTGATCAGGCCATCTGGGCTTCCATGGATGCCAGAGAGGGGAGCCCTTGAGTATGGATTTCAATGATGGTGGGCAGACATGGCCCCAGGAGATATAGGGAGATCCGCAGAGTGGTATTCAGAGAGATTCAGACTCTGACACTAGCAAAGGTGATATGGAGACCATACAGGTCTATCCGATATGGGCCGACAGACGCCCATCTAGGTGGAGCTGAGACGCAGCAGGGTGGTCAGGGGCCGCAGCCAGAGCTCTTAGAGTGAGTCCCATTTATACGTGTGAGGAGGTAGTTTGGTTTGATTCAGATCATCCCGACTATATATACACCATACCGACGGGATAGTAGGGAGATAGATCTACCTATACTGATTCCCAAGAGATCCACTCAGGAGGCCCCACCTCCCATAGATGATGATGATGATGATGAGAGTGGATGAGGGCTACGAGGCATGGTACCACGCGGAGCTGCCACGACATCTCCCGGCAGCTACAGAGGCAGGCGAGGAGGATCTAGCAACAACACTAGAGAGACTTGAGGGAGAGCATGCCACTCCTTGATACAGACACACCAGCTGCCCTCGAGGAGATTAGGACTTTGACAGAGGAGAGGGACACCCTGATACAGGAGAGAGACACCACTCATCAGAGTGGGATACAACATCCAGTAGAGAGATCACTATCACAGGCACAGGGAGGCCCTCAGGGCCAAATATGGTGATACAGCACCACCTCGAGTCAGGGGCACAGGGTGGTAGCAGGAGGACCACCACCACAGTAGCACCCATTGCAGCACCCGGTATGGTGAGTCTGAGTACCTATCAGGCTCTCCTTGCCGAGGTGAGATATTATGAGGATGCCCTGACACAACATGCCCTGATGTGCCTCGGTATGGAGCGAGGAGGAGGACAATGACACTACTACTGGGTGGTGCCTCGGAGGGTGCGAGCACCAGAGGAGATCGAGGAGGTGGCAGGGCCATGGCAGGGGCATCTCTCAACTCTAGTAGGAGATGGTCAGAGAGACAACCCGACTCGAGGAGGGAGGAGGAGATAGTGTTTTCCACCTATCTGATTTTACTATATAGATGTGATATTTTGTAGAGATATACTGATGTAGCCTCGAGTTTGAAGGCATTTTTGGATACGATGTATATGGCTTGATTGAAGCCATACATTCTTTTGTATAGACATATATATGTATATATATTCATCATTTTGTGTTATGTGTGATTGATTCATGCATTTAATTTTATAGATAGGATATTATGATGATGTTATGTAATTTTGATGGATATAGATGAATGTTATAAATGATAGATGAATAGATGTGATTTGATTGATTTGTCATGGATAAATGGTTGATTAAATAAACATGTTTAAGATGTTAATTCAATTAAATGATATAGATAGATGGATTCACATGTGTTTTTAATACATGCTTTGATGTTTTTTAGATGAAGTAGATAAGATGAGCATAGATAGATGATAGATTTGATTGAGTAAATTAACATGTTAAATGTCAATTTAACTGGATGAACAACAAATAAACATGGGAAATGTCTTTTGAAAGAAAGTGATGTAATGATATTATCCCTTAGAAATAAAAAGCACTACACCTAGATAGGAAAAAGAATGATAAGTTAGGCCCCTAACCGACCATAAATAGAGACCTTGATGGTAAATCGAAAGACAATGCACACAAGGCCATAGACGTGGATAAAATAAACCTGACACTAGTTAGTCACAAACCAGATCTAGGAGGTAGATAAGGACGAGAGATAAGTATACATCTCATCAGAACACATGAAGGATTAAATACGTGCCCATATGGGGAAAACAGATCTCCATATGATCGAAAAGGTCTCATATCACAGCTTCATGATTTTTTTTTTTTTTTTTGATAGAAAAAAAAAACTGATCGATGCGGGAAGTTTGCTAGATATAGAAAGACTGATCGATACAGGAAGTCTTTCAGAGATGCTAAAAAGTGAACAAACTGCCAATAGAGGAAGTTTGTTACTGCAAAGGCTGAAAATGCCATAAAACAAACAACCATCCTTCAAGGGAGCGGTCTGTATTTTGATTTTGATGATAGCCATCCTTCGAGGAATGGTCTATATTTTTTATTTTATTTGATAAGGCATGGATAGCTGTCCTTCGAGGGATCAGTCTATCTTTTGGGACTAGGATAACATCTCTTTTTTTTTTTTTTTTTTGGAAGAAGCTGAGTTTAGACCAGATAGATCAGATAGAGGGGAAGAAAATGTATATAAGCACGTACTCATGCCCCCAAGTAGATTTGATCAAGATGAACACCTAGGGTAGATGAAGTAGTGATTAAGGTATTCCTACCATGAGAAGGAACAAATCCATAAGGAAAATGCCATGAGTAGAGCCATGGTACTCATATTTAAGGTATAAAAGACATAACGTGAGAACCACATAGTTCCAAATCACTACGAAATGCATGACTGGTTATAGATGGATGAAAGATCTGTTTTGTGACTAAGATCATGTAAGATAGATTTTAACAATAGAAGGGCCTTAGATGCAAAGCATTAAGAGGCTCCATTTCAGGTATACCATCCATGGAAGATAGGTGATAAGCCCCAGACCCATACTTATGAGTGATAACGTATGGTCCCATCCAGTTAGGAGAAAACTTACCACGTTGACTCCATTCCAGAGTAGTGACATTTTGGTTTTCTTTAAGAACAAGATCACCAACTTGAAGTCACGCTACTACAAATGCTTGTTATAAGCATGCTGCTTGACACTCAAGATAGACTTGATGATGTTCAAGAGCATTAGAGGACGTTCATCTAACAACTCAAGCCGTGTGCTAGATGGTTTTGACGATAGTCCTCATCGAGACAAACTCTCCGAGAGAGACGCAAGAGAGGGAATCTGGACTTCCAAAGGAAGGACAACCTTAGACCCATAGATGAGAGAGAAAGGAGTAGCACCAGTAGGGGTACGAATGCTAGTCCGATAAGCCCAGAGAGAAAAAGGGATGTGTAAGTGCCAATCCCTACCAGCTCGACTAGTTACCTTTGTGAGGATATTACGCAAAGTTTTATTAGAAGCCTCAGCTTGGCCATTAGATTGTGGATAGTATGGAGAAGAAAAGCTGAGTTTAATATTGAAGGTGTCACAAAGTTTCTATAAATATTTGTTTTTGAAAGACTTTCCATTGTCTGTAATAAGTTTGTGAGGAACACCAAAGTGACAAATGATGTGTTGATAGACAAAATCAACAATAGGTTTAGCTTTGGTCGATGAAAGAGGAATAGCCTCCACCCATTTAGTGAAGTATTCTGTGGCAGTAATGATAGAGTGATGTCACTGTGAAGAGCATGGATTGATGAGGCCAACGAGATCAAGACCCCATTGTGAAAAAGGCCACAAATCCACTGCAGGTTGTAAGGCCTGGCTAGGGATATGTGTGAGATTAGCGTGTTGTTGACACTTGACACATTTCTTGACATAGTCACAACAGTCTTGATTAAGAGAAGGCCAATAATAACCTAAACGTAGGATGCGCTTAGCCATGGCCAAACCACCAAAGTGTCCACCACAGATACCATCATGGACCTCCTGAATGGCTTTAGATGATTCAGGGGTTTTGAGGCACCAAAGAAAAATACCATCAAAGCCACATTTGTAAAGGATTCCACCTAGAATAGTATAGCGGTTTATGCGTTGGATAAAAGATCTTCTACCATTGGAAGTCAGATCTGGAGGAAGCACTGAACAGGATAGATAATAAAAAATGTGCTGATACCACTCATCTTGAGTGTCGGTCATGACGACATTGATTGAAGTCAACTGCCTGAGATGAGATGGTTGGTCTAAACACTGAACAACCACATAAAGTCACGAGTCTTCAGTGAATGGAGGAATAAGTGAGGCTAAAGAAGCCATCATATCTAGCAAATCAGTTTTTAGTGTGAGGAATAGCCTGATAGTAAATTTATCAAAAGATTGAAGCTGAAAGAGAATGATATCACGATATTTTTGAAGGATATCATTTTTACACTGATAGACACCAGTGACTTGATTAACGATGAGCTCAGAGTCACCGAAGATGTCGATATGGCGAGCACCGAGATTAATGGCATTTTGAAGACCTAAAATGAGAGCTTCATATTCAGCCATATTATTGGTACATTCAAAGTTAAGCTTGTGTGCGACAGGGATAGGTGCACCCCAAGGAGGAATCATGATGAAACCTACGCCTCCCCCTTGCTGACACTTGGACCCATCAAAGAAGAGTTTTACTTTAAATGGAGATAGACCAAAATCAATTTGTTGGATGTACTCATCTGGGAATTGAGCGAGGGGGACTTGAGTGTCCGAAGAGAGAGTATCAACTAATTGATCCGCAATGACCTGACCCTTGATAGATTTCTGTGAGATGAACTCGAGGTCAAACTCTATCATGAGCATGAGCCAACGAGTGATACGATCATTGTGATAAGGTTTCACATGCATTGTCTTGAGTGGATTGACACTTGTAACAATGTAGGTTTTATGATTAAGGAGGTAATGACGAAGTTTAGAAGTTGTGAAGAAGAGAGCACAACACAGCTTTTTCAGCTTCTGGAATAACGTGTTTCATACTCATGAAGAGTGTGACTGATATAATAGATAGCCTGTTCTTTACCATTAGCATCCCGATGTGAGATCATGGCTCCAGCATGGTCAGTCACATAAATATAAAGATAGAATGGCTCCCCCTCACGTGGAGGTGTAAGCACAGGTGGAGAAAGAAGATAAGCTTTGAGATCATCAAAGGCTTTTTGGCAATGCTCATCCCATTCAAAATGAACATTTTTACGAGGAGATGATGAAAAGGTTGACAACGGTCCAAAGTCATGAGAGATAAAATGACGCACTAATTGAAGGCATCCTTGAAGACCACGGAGCTGCTTTAAGTTGGAAGGGGGAGGCATCTCGAGGATAGCCTTTATTTTTGTGGGATCGACTTCAATGCCCCTAATAGAAATGATAAAGCCTAAGAGTTTACCAGTGAGAATGCCAAACACACATTTAGATGGATTTAGGTGAAGACAAAAATGAATGAGTCTCTCAAAGAGAGGCAAAGGATGAGAAGATGATCCTGATGGTGTTTGGACTTACCGAGGAGGTCATCAACGTAATCTTCTACAGTTTTGTGTAAGAGGTCATGGAAGATGTAGGTCATTACACGTTGATAAGTTGCTCCCGTATGTTCTTAAGACCGAAGGGCATGACGCGATAACAAAAAGTCCCCCAAGGAGTTATGAAGGAAGTCTTATGTTGGTCCTCTGGTGTGATGAGAATTTGATTATACCCAGAGAAACCATCCATCAGAGAAAGCATCTCGTGACCTGCAGTTAAATCCATGAGTTGGTCGATATTAGGTAGAGGAAAATCATCTTTCGGGCAAGCGAGATTAAGATCCCGAAAGTCGGTGCAAATTCAAATTTTCCTAGTAGCTTTGGTTACTGGTACTACATTTGAAACCCATTGTGGATAGTCAATGGGTTGGATGAAGTTGGTGGAAAGCAAGCACTGCAACTCTTCTTTGACAAGGAGAGCTACACGAGGATGCATCTTACGTAGTTTTTGTTTAACTAGTTTGATGTCTGGAAGAGTAACGATATTGTGGACCATGATATTAGGATCGAGGCCCAGCATATCTTCATATGACCAAGAAAACACTTGGCGATGGTGGGAAAGAAAGGTGGTGAAGTCTCCTAACTCCTGTGGGTTAAGAGATTGGCCGACCTTAATGATGCGAGGGTCTTCAGAAGTCCCTATATTAAGGTCGATAATAGGGCTTCATTGAGAAGCGTAGATGTGTCAGAAGGAATGGTTTTAGGAAGATAAGAATCCTCTACCCCCAGATAGGTAAGGACAAAATCATCATCCACACAATGGATAGTATTGATAGTGGGAGAGTCGTCTCCAACTATTTCAGGAAGACTAATGGTATGGAAGTGGATTTTCCATTAGTCTTATAGGTCAGTGGACCTAAGGAAATGGTATTGACTAAAAAAAAAGTTAGGTGGGATGGAAATGGTGTCATCCACATCAAGTGATGCTTCCGACCTGACGGGAGAAGATGGTTCCTCAATGGAAAGAGGCTCATCGAGAATGGTGATGGTGGCTTTCGAGAGAGGTTTGAACCCTAAACCAAATTTTTGATGTGGTTTAAGAGTTGGAATGGATGCGAGGTCATGCACACCCTGCTCATACTTTCCTATGCCAAAGCCTTTCCACGCATCGATATAGATAAGTTTTTGTGAACGCGGATTTTGTAGACAATCAAACCCTACCGAATAGGGTTTGGCCCTAGGAGGAGAATCCAGATGATAGTGAGGTGTATCAAGACCACCGTAGATGAAGTTAGTCTATTGATTGGGTAGACCAATGGTGATAATGCGGCCAAGATCTGGTTGATATTCAAGTTGTTTTTATCTGGCCTACCATACTCATTAGGTTTGAGATGGGCATCAAAAGAGAGAAGAGGAAGCTCTCCTAGCAAAAAATGCTGCAACGTTTCTTCCAGATTTTGTAGATCTAGTAGTTTTGTTTGTAGGTATGGAAGAGGATGAAGCCTCATCAGAGAGACAAGCATTTCTCTTTTGAGGGGGCAGACCCGTGGGTCATGTCACATTGTGCGGATGGAAAAGGGTCTCCTGGATGAGTATAGATTTTTCCCTCATACTGATATTTTATGCATCGATGGAGGGTCGATGGAACGCAAAGTAGTATGAATCCAAGAGCATCCGAGGATCATATTGTAGTGGAATTTCCTTCAACAATGTAAAAAATCTCATGAAGTAGTTTCTTGCCTACCCGAATGGGCAGGACCACAGTTCCTAAAGTAACCACCAGCTGATCATTAAATGATCAAGGGCGAAAGGTGGTGGTGACACTACATTCTTTGGTAACTTAAGTTGCTCAAATGTGTGGGAGGAAATGACATTGAGTGCAGCACCACTGTCGATCATAGTGCATTTTAACGTAGTGTTATTGATTTGAACTGTGATAAAGAGAGGAGCCTCTAAATCCTCAGAAGAAAGGGGAGGAATTTCAGAATCCTCAAGGAGATGGTGGTTGATGGTCTATTCAATCCAACAACCATCTCAAAAGGCTAGGGCTCATCTGAATTCACTACGATATGGCATGGATTATCAATCGAGCCTCGGATGCTGGGAGATGATGATCAATGAGGTCAAAAAGAGACATTTTGACCGAGCATGGGGTGAGTTGTTTCATAACACTCTCCTCAACTGACACGGGAATCTGAGCCCGAGGTGAAGCACGAATAGAGACCCGAGGTCTCGGGGCTGATGAGGAAGGAGGAACTCCTTCTGGGGGCAGAAAAAATGATGACTCATGGTCGAGAGGTTATAGAAGATGATGGATTATCATACCATTGTGTTCTAGTGGTGATACAAATTGTGTCGATTTGAGAAGGTGGAAGATCATCCGAGTGGTATCAATAGAATTAGAGGCCCGAGTAGACCGACTGCTCAGCTCGATGTAGTTGGGATGATAGGAGACACTTGTTCCTCCTCCTCTTCCAATAGAAGATCACTTTCTTCCAAGAGGCTATTAATGATATGATCAAGGGCTTTACATCCCTGTGTCATGACCTGGAGTGCGATGGTAAGCACAAATCAAATCGAGTTGAACCATGAAGGTTTTACTCCTTTGGGATTATAGGGTTTGATCGAGGAAGAGATATAGATGAAGATTGATAAGTTGGTGAAGGGATTTCAAGATAGAATCCGGTAGATGAAGATGAGGACAGAGAGATGATGAAGGCACCTCTTTAGCCTTAACAGACTCACCGAGGTAAAAGAACCTGCATATCTGGTTTGATATGCCTTTTTAGGGACTATTTTTTTTTCTGACATTGGGAGAAGTAGCCTTAGGTGCTTGAGATGGAAGCAAGTGAGGCAAGATTGATTTTAGTGGAGGAGGAGCTCCTAAGATAGATTTTGAAGATGACGAAGACGTGACAAGTGTTTTGTCTTCGAGATGAAGAAGGCTACTTGGCTGAAATAGATGATGATTTAGATAAGACTGATTTAGATGGGGGAGGAGCTCCCAAAATAGATTTGATAGGAGGCACAAAGGGTGCCTTGGTTTTTGGTGATGAAGATGATGGTTCTGATAAAAGAGGTGACCCTTCCAAAGAGGTAAATCCACTTTACGAGGCACCAGTGAAGATGGTGTTGTAGAAGAAGATGCCTTTTCAGTGGATAAATCCAATCTTTTATGAGGCGCAGAGAGGGATTTTTGAGGGAAAGCACCAAGAGTCTTGATGGTCTGAAATATTGGTTTTCCCTTTTCAGGATGGTGACAACTTCACCGCATAAGGTGATTGTAACCATTTCGGAGGAAGTAAAGGAGATGATACCGATGATGTAACCCTAGGCTTAAACTCCAATTGTTTATGTCTGAGTCCAGGAGTCAGAAGTATAGGTGTCGATGCTATCTCTTTAGATGTTTCCTTAATAGGCAAGGAAGCAGCACCGGGGAAGAGATAGGTAATGAAGAAGTTGTCTCTCTGAGGAGGTACTTTTAGATGCAGTAATTGTGGGTGTAATTACTGTAGGAAAAGAGACAGGAAGGGTTAAGATCGAAGATGCTTCCAAAGGCATAGAAGTTGGTACAACTATGGGTACATTAACCAAAGGCATGGTCATGGGAAAAAATGGGAGCACAGAAGTAGAAGTATCCGTAGTGGGAATTTGAAGGGATGTAAATGACTCAAGCACCAAAAGAATATCTGATGATGAGACAGATGAAGATGACACTATCTCAGGTATAGGTGGAAGATCAGATGGTGAGGCAGAGGGAGATGACTCTATTTCTAATAAAGGAAGACTCGAAGATGGACCATCTGAGGATGGTGGAATCTCAGAATTTGAAGGAGCGGAGGAGAGTTCCCGATTCAGTCATGACATGTTTGTGGATGATTCCAATTAGAAGAAGAACCATTAGTAGAAATGAAGCTGATAGTATGAGTGTTTGGTTTTTGAGACCCTGAAGCATCATTGTTCGGGGAATGATTTGGAAAAGGCTGTTTAAAAACATCAAGCGCTTGATTTGGGGGAGCATTTGGGTTATCCAGAATGAGCTCACCTTTATCAATGAATTTTTGGACAAGATTTTTGAAGGTCTGACATCATTCAATGTCATGGCCTTTTTTCTATGATAATGACAAAAGTCATTTTCACGATACCAAAATGGTCGTTCTTGGTCTCTCATCAAAATTTCTAATAGGGGGAAGTTCGATCATGTGAACTTCCAACATTTTTTCTAAGATAGAAGCATATGATTCCCCCAACGAAGTAAAAGATCGAGATGATGAGGGTCCTTTTCGAGAAGATGAAGAGTCTCTCCGAGGTGTTTGATTAGAAGTGTTATCATCTCATGATGTTTTTAATATGATAGCATTTGTGGACCCCTGATTCTTGTCTTTGTTAGAAGTGGAAGGGTTTGATTTTGTAAACCGAGAAAAATCTGGTTTAGACTTAGAACAAAGTTTTAGCTTCCCTTGTTCAATGGCACGAGACTCAAGTTTGTGTGCCATCGTAAAGGCTTCTTCAAATGTATGAAAGGTTTGAATCCTTAAAGTGGAAGAAATATGATTAGTGCAAGATCGAGTAAACAACTCGATTTGTTGAGATTGAGGGAGGGAGAAAGACAATTGATTTATTATTCCTCTCCAACGAGTGACAAAGTCTGCAATAGACTCATCATCAAATTGACAAATGTTATAAAGATCTGTAATCGAGATCTTATGTGTGATGTTTATTGAGAAGTTTTCAACAAACATCTGAGCTAATTGAGAGAAAGAAAACAAAGAATGTTGGGGTATGTTATTGTACCAGTCTAAAGTGGGCCCTACTAAAGACATAGGAAAGGTATGGAGCATAAGCTCCTGATCCTGGACTATAAGGTAGCAAGCATGCTTGAATGCTCGTAGGTGTTGTTGAGGATCCTCCCGACTATGAAATTTTGAGAACTTAGGAAGTTCCCATTGGGGAGGATAAGGCTTAAAAGCCACTGATGGATGAATCGGTTCATTACATACTTCTTCAAAAGAGTATGAAGGGTGAGCCCCTTTGGTGGAGGCTTCTAGGTCTGTGATTTTCTTGAAAAGAAGTTGATGATGTCAGATTGAGGAGGGGGCATGTTGGTATGTCCCGTATAAGAAGTGAATGGTATGTTTTGTTGAGGCGTTAATGGGGGATTCATCTGCTGATTAACAGATGATAAGAGGAATAACCAGGTTCTGGTGATGCACCTGGCAGGTATTTTTTTGTGAAGGAGCCTGAGTATAAACAGGTTATGAGATGACAAGTGGTTGAGAGAAAGGTGGTTGAATGAAAGATGGAGCCTATGATTGGTGGGTTCCTACACTTTCCGACTGAATCGGAATGGATTGAGGAATGTGGGTGTTGATTTGATTTGATATGGTGGGAAACAAACTCTGAATGAGGCTTTTGACTTCCGATTGGTTATTAGGGGTGCCGACACCAAAGGATGGGTAAAGGTCACTATCACTGAGCATTAGAAGAAAGACCAGCTAGAGGATGAGAAGGAGGAACCGACTGACTCAGTAGGAGGGGGTTGGTTCACAGAGAGATACTGACCCTGAGACGCAATAGATGACATAGAAGAATTAACAACAATTTGTGGGAGCGTGGACACTCATCATAGCTAAGAAGAGGGCCTCTCAAAAGTAGGTTGTGGGGTAGCCGAGGTAGCCATGGCACTAGGGATAGGTAGGGTCATTTGAGAACCAATCGACATGGTCGGTGGAAGAGAAAAAGGAGGCATAGATGCGCCACCTTCTTTCATGGTTCGAGGTGAAAAAGCATGCTAACTACTCTATAAAATCCTGGGATGGCTCATGAGAATAATCATAAACTTGCTAGGATCGGTGGTCCCTGATCAGATATGCAAGTAGATTTATGCACTAGGTAGTCCATAAGGGCTACTGGGTTGTGGTCAAGGAGTGCCTAAAATTCAGGATCTCCACGAGGAACATACTCTATATCAGAAGCATGACACCTCTCTCAAAGGACTGGGGAAGCTCAGTCATGATGGGATCACTTTAGGATGATAGAAAGGATTATATGACCAAGATGGGGAACCAACTAACAAAGTGGTCCCAAAGAAAGACCCGAGGGGTGCCAAACATCCACATTAGTGGTGGTCTCGATGAAGAAGAGGCCAGTTGAGCCATTTTTCTAGATTGTGACACGGGTGATGACCATCATAAACAAGCAAAAACATAGAAAAGATTGACCTAACTAATGCACAAACAATTCAAGCAATGTAGGTGATTATCTCTTTTAAATTTTCATGCCTTTTAAGAAAGAAAATGTTTGGGAAGGCTTTTTAGAATGGGGACTACTCAATTGGCCAAACTAAGGATGGTTTGGGGAATGTTTTGGTGAGGAGTCCCAAAGGCACTTCAGTAAAAGACTGGTACATGGCTTGATATAGGGGCCTACCCCCGCACTTCACACACCACTGCGATAAGGGAGTCGGGTGCTTTGCCAATATATACCAAAACTTCCATGAATTTATAGCATGGCCCGAGTACCGTACGTAGGCTCTTCCTCTTGATGTCACTTCCAAGTAGGCGAGGCCAGGGAAGGAGTTTTTGTTTAAATGCTTTATACCTAGTGATTTTGGCTTTGTGTGCAAGGGTGAAAAATAAAAATCAAATAGTGTCACTACCGATTTTGATCAATTTTCCAACCTATTTAGAAAACTAGATGAAGAACATACAACATAAATGAAAAAGAAAAAGTTCTTTTTAAGCACTAAAACCGAAGTGTTTGATTTCAATGAAGACAAGTCAAACAAGTTCTTTCCCAATGCGATTAATTATTTTTAAGCACCAAAACAAGTGTTTGAGTGTGATAAAAACAAACAAACAAGTTCTTTTTAAGTTCTTAAAAAGAGAAAACACCGCAAAAAAGAGAAATACCTGTAGATTTAGCTCTCCAAGGTGTGTGGACTTCAAAAAGCACGTTGTTGAGCTCTTCCCCTCGAACAATCCCATGAACAAGAAAACCACTCCACAAGACAAGGTTAAGCAAACACACAAAACAAATCCAACAAGATATATCCAGATAACTAGATACTAGTGGAAAGGAAATTTCTATTTTAAGAAACTAGAAAACTTTCAAGGAAATGACAATTTTGCACAAAGAGATGAATCAAAAATGCAACTTTGAAATCAAATGAAAGATTTACTAATCTTAGAAATAGAAATGGAATCTAGATATGCAAAAAAGAAATAATTTTGATTTTGCAAATTATAAACTGAAAGAAACAAAACCAAAATAAAGAAAGGAAATGCTTAAGAAAAATTGATGAAAATCAGTGAAGAAAAAGAACAAAAGCTCAAAACTAGAAAAGAAATGAACTTACCAATAAGGGACTTTGGTGGGGTCCCACCGGCATGCCAGAATGTAGATCAAGAATTTCCGCGCTTGTTACCTATCCAAGTTAATGCACCAAACTAAACACAAAAACCCTAAAAACTCAAATGAAATCGATACCTGATAGATTGGATAAGATCCAAAGACGTAGATGGAGAGAATGCCGATGGAGACAAGATGGGCACACACAAAAAATCCCACAAAAGTAGATCCAAGAAACCTCATGATGCACAAATCCTTGGCAAAAAAGATGACGTTAGATGATATATGGGTGAACTACCCGGAAAGTGGGTCCGGAAGCAATGAGCTTCCTCGGCGGATGTCAGTTCACATTTTCAATCAAGAATAAAGACATACATGATAAAATATGTAAGAAAATATTTAGGTTTTTTCTAATTAAAAATAATAGACAAAATGTAAAAACCATAAGCAAAACTGAAAGAAAGTAGGAAACTATAAAAACAAAGCTGAAATTGTGTTACCTAAATTCTATATCTTTCTACAGACTCGGTCGCATCGATCGATCGTGAAAGTGATCGGCATCATTTTTTTTGGGTCGGTCGATCGATCGATCGATTCAGTGATCAAAAATCGCATCGATTGTTTGGGTCGGCATCGATCAGTGTGATCGATCGCCGATTGACACACAGTAGACAAAAGCCGTAAAAGTAAAAGAAGAAAGCAAACTAAGCAAAAAAAATGGATTAGACGTAAGACCAGATTACTGAAGATTGATCAGAAAGTAGAGATTGAAGATGGAAAAAGGGATCCGAGGTAGAAATTGATGGATTCTAACCTAAAACCAAGAAAGGCCCGATCCATGCCGATTTGGATAAACCAACGTTGATTAAAGACTAATCAGATTCGACCGACTGGATCGGTGTTGATCGAAAGGAGATTACAAAAACTAACAAAGAGGAATACCTAAAAATGCTTGATTGATGATTGATGATGACCAGGGTAGTTATGGAGACCCACAAGAGCTATAGACATACGTGGACAGAGTAACAATGCACCTCTCAGGATTAAACTACACAAAACTCACTCTCTTCTCTGATAATCTCTTTAATCACTTAGACAAAAGTAATCTCTAGGCAAACCAACTCTTTTGAATCTAACCAGAGAGGATCTCAGGTCATAAATTTATAATCGGTGCCGACCGAGATAAAATCGGTGCCGCTCTCAAAAAATCGGCAAAGCATTTCGGCGGTGTCGAAAAAAATCGGCGCCGATCAGGAACAAGACTCCCAAAGTGGCAAAAGGAAATGAATCGGGATAATAATATTATCCCTCCGACTCAAATATGGAAAATCCCACTTACGGTTTTAGGAGAGGAGAAATAGGTGGGATGGATGGATAAAAATGATACGGGAGGTTAGAAATTGATATGGGGTAGATAAGTAGTTGAAATAAATGTAAAGATATAATTAAATAGTTAATATTTAATTATCCATGAGTGAAATATAATGGGGTGGAGAAAACTTAGGATAGGCCTTTAAATTAAATATTTAAGTAATACCCTAAGGGAGAAGTGGTCAACATGTGATCCAAAACTCTGCAATGTTCATCTTTGCCAAGAAATAAATGTTTTGGTCCAGATTTAAATAATTTTCAACTCTTATAAGGACCAAGTTCTTCAACATCTTCGACTTGGAAAACTCATATTTTAGGGCAGTTTTTAGAGTTCATTCATTCAAACCCAACGGATCGATTTCTATAATTCACATTAGAATAATATGTATTTAAGAGTGGGAATACTATTTCTCAGTTTCTTCAAGGTTTGTAGGAAAATAAGGAGAAAATATCAAGTTAAGATACTTTTCCACTCTCATAAAGCTTAATTTAGAATAATTTTATAATGAGATGGTCAATTCAAGCTTTAGATCAATTTCAAGTCCATACATTGTTTTAGATGGACCCGGGGGTAAGAAATTCAAGTTTCAAATACGTTTTCGAGTAACAAGTTGACTCGTGCCCAATGGATGCTTCAAGGCCATTGATATTTTTAATCTAGCAGGAAGATTATCCCGTGATTCACCAAATTGTTATCTAATTTTACACCCCTTGCAAAATTGGCTAACTTGAAAATATGGACTTGGGCATTTTAATGGAACCTTGGTAAAGAAAATGGTGAAATATGTAATTTCCATGTTTTTGGCACTTAGAATTGTTTTTAGGCATTCCTCTCTTTCTCTCCAAGCTTAAAAGATCCAAAGACTTAGAAAAATTGAGGAAAACTAAAAATTGGGGTCATTTCTAGTGTATTGTGGTTTTTTGGGTGGCAAATGTAACTCAAGAAATAGTTCCTTTGGGATATAAGTTCCCCACATTCATTTTCAGGCTACAAAAAAAGTTTTAGTGTATTCCAAGTCGGAGGGGGCATGGAGGAACTAGGTATAAATGGAACTAGTTCTTTGGAGAAATAGGTTCCCCGGAAAGGCTTTCTCACTGTAATATAAAGAGTTTACCAAAATGGGAATGGAGTTATGTGGACATTGTGAGGTGCAGAGGAACTAAGGAATGGTGAAACTAGTTTCATGAGGGAGCATGTTTGTTTTTAGATGGTTTAGGCCACAACACAAATCCAGAAGAAAAATATGAAAGGGAGAAATGCCTAGTGTTATAGGAAAGTGTTGTGCAAAGAGAACCTAGTGCGAGAAGAACTAAATAAAGGTGGAACAGAGCCCCTACTTCCCCACATGGGATGGTGAGTTGAAATACAAAGGAAAATTTGGTGTAGAGTGTTGTATAGGAGGTAAGTGTTATGAGGGAACAAAGTCCAAATAAAAATTTCCCTCTTCCTCTCGTTCTCTGTAGAACCATTTCATTTGCACTTCAAAGGAGAAAATCAATTAATTAAAGGTTGTAGCTATGAATAGGGAAACCGTGTTCATCCTCGACCCCGTGGACCTACATGGGCATAAATTTCTCCCCGATTATCCAAATTTTATGAACCTATACTTTTTGGAAAGATATCATCATGAACTACACCATGGAAATCAAAAATATTGAGTTAGGTGAGGGTAGGTGGGGAAAAGGGAGGAACAAAATCCCATCATTAATGAATGCAATTCTAGGTAGATGAACAACCAGTTTAATGGATTATGGTGCCCATTTCTTCCTCCACAAGAAAGACATCATGGATAAATGGAATTGTAAGGCTTCCCATGATCCCTTTTTTAGAAATTGAATGCATGTTATTGGTGGGTGGAAGCAGGAATCTAATTTTTCCCTCTTCTCTCTCTTTCCCATTCTCTATAAATTGTAAAGTGGTGCTCATTTGTAATGGTTGGACATTCTGGGAATGCAAGGGCATCACACAAGTGTTGGAAAAGTGTTTTCTTTGAGTTGCAGGCCTTAGAATCGAGATCTTGTATGTCAATCCTTTCCTTTACCCTTGATGTAATGGATTATACATATTTTCAAAGCAATAAAATTCATGTTTTGTGGCTATTATCTTCCCTAGCTATGTTCTATTGCATTTTATTTCCTTTCATTTCATATATAGGTATATTGTGCATATCTTTATTCTCCTTGCAGGGTTTAAATTTGTTGTGCTCCATGGAAATGATGATTTTAATGTTGTTTTCTACTATGGAAGTCATATCTTCCCTCCCCTACCTCATTCTCCTCCCATTTTCACTCATCTAAGAGTGTCTTTCCCATTTTTCTTGATGTTATCACCTCTTTGTAGATTAGGATTTAAGTTTTACACATATCATTCTTACCCTAGTACCTTGGAATAATAGAGTTAGATAGCTGAATTTCAATTCCTAGGAGTAGTTTAGAATTAGGAATAGGTAGATAAACCAACCTTCTCTAGAGGTCTATCTCAGTTTGCAAGGTCCCACAACTTGGAGACTATCATATGTTGCTTCAAAATCCTAGGGTGTCTATGACTTTGGGTAGGGTGTAATTTTGAGCTCCAATAATACCTTGCTAATAAAGAATTAGAACATAAGAGAGGAAGGAAGGAGGATAGGAGAAAAGGGGGAGAAGATTATGTCAATGGAGAGGAAGCATTTTTCAAATGAAGATCTACCCATCAATGAGCTCAGTGGGAATGTAGCTGGAAAAATATCTTCATCTTTGAACTCATTGCTAAAGCATTCTCACCGTAGTACCACTTTCTCTCTTGATTAATATGCACAAAGCTTGGGGCCTTGATCCAATTTTTGGATGTGATGCTGATGTTTTTACATTTCTTCAACCATGTTTTATGATCCTTAACAATATTATAAATTTCAAACCTAATTTATGCAAGAGATTCCAAATTTTTCTCATTGAATGAGAAGGGATATCATGCTTATTTCCTGACCAATTCCTCAAATGGCTTCATAAGGTCTTCCATCAATGAATTCTCACTTACCGAGGTGCTCCATGTTTTTGAACTCTATTGTTCAACTTGTATAGAATTTTTAACTGATATATTCATAAGTGTCAAGCTCCTCAAAAGTATTGTTCATCATTTCATATAAGGAAACCAATGTTCAAGACCCCATTGGGGACATATTATCAGTTATAGAATTGAACACATTATTTACCACCAATATGAGAGAATTGAGGTTATTCATTTCTATCACCAATGGAAACACATGGTCCCAATGAGCCTTTTTTTTAAATTTCATCTTTAGCCATATTTATCTTCATAGTGGTGGCAAGAACAAACTCAAACATTGAAAATATCTCGATAAGATGATTTATTCCCTTTTCAAGGATCATGTAAACCCATCGATCATTAGCTCTTCCTTACATGGTTTTACCTTGAGCCTTTCTGATTGTTGTGGGGTTAAATCTATTGATTAGGGTAACATCTTGGGCAAGGAGAGATGGAATGAAAATAGGATCTATGAATTATTGAACATAGGAAGTAAGGATTTTCACATGTTCTTCCAACTATTTAATCTTCTCCATGTACTCTTCATTCCTCGCTAATGATGAGTGACAGGATATATAAATGTAAATTTGTACCCCATCCATGTGTTGTTTGTCTCAAGGGAATTATTATCATCTCACAATACTTTGGAGTCATCTCCTTAGTAGGATTTACCACTTTTGGCTAAGAAAATTGTACATATTGGTTACTGGAAACACCACTAAAAAGAGAGAAGTCACTTGGGATTTCTTACCTCATTTTATTTCATGATCTTTAAAATGGATTGAAATTATGATAGTGTAGCTTTTTATAATATTTAAGGATCACTTCTGATCATCTATTGAATCTATGGAAAAAAATTGTTGTTGCGGGTTCAACACTAGGCATGATTTCATCTCGTGTTCGGGAGAGCCTCTACTTCTGCATTTGGTGAGTTGACTTGGTAGAAGAGGATGAGATACTTTGAGATTAATGTGGAATTGGAGGTTGTGAAGGATCAATCTATACTTGATTGAGATCTTTAGTAGGGTTCTTAGAAAATTTTGATTTATTTTGTAATCTCCTATAGTGAGGGCCATCTATGTTTAATGTTTTACTTTTCATGGGATCCCCGAGTGATTCAAGATCGTGGCTCTCTCAAATGCCTTCAAATATGAGAGATGAGATGATTTCCTCGAGAGGGTGTGAATACTAATGGATTTTATGAATGTGAGCATCTTTCTATTGAACCATGCATAATACCTTTTATCACCAATGTAATTATTTCATTGATATTACTTGATTCAAGAACACTCCATGAGACCAAAGTGGGATAGGTGAAGAATTCACCATTTGATACTTTTCTTCGAATAAATTAGTTCCATCATCTTCCACACCTTTGGTGAACCAATCAAAACTAAACCTCTTCATTTGGCCAACATTCATTCACATATGATCCATTTTTCTTACCTCAAAATCATCCATGCAATTGACCCAATAATATTCAATCTGGGGACTATGGTGCAATTCAGGAGATTGAATGTTTCACGATTTCTTCTTATATCAAAATCAGCCCTAGATGTGTATGAATAGAGGATAAGGGAGGAAAATGAAGCTTTGAGATTCGTGGCATTAACAAAAATTTTACATGAATAAATGTTGGTAGTATATTTTCTAAGAGGGGGTTAAATCAGTCATTCAAAAATTATAACTTTAATTACCATTACTTATATTCATCATTCAACTTAACCATTCAACAACCATACACCATACAATCTTATTAGGTGTGTATCAAACAATCACATTTGAAAGAATCAAAGGAAAGAAAAAAGAAACCAAATATAAGTGAGAAACCCTCAAGGGGAATAAAATCCATTGAAACCATTGCTTATATTACACAAAGCAAGGACTTTCAAGAATATTACCCGTTACTGCAAGATTTTTTTAGTGAGGCACCAACCCCTTAACCTTTACTGATATTATACATAATAAAGAAATCCTATGAATATGACTCATCATAAGATATTTTACAAAATAATTATCACTAAAAATATGTTTATCCCACAGCTGACTATGATCCAATTTTAGCTCCAAACACACCAAACCCTCATCCAAACAAGCTCTCTCCAAACTCACTCAAACTCTCTCCTTCAAGGGATGAATATATCAATTTTCCTTGCACATCTGATCCTCATACTTCTTTAGGTATTCATAGTACTTATCATCTCTTTTCTGACCCCTATTCACTCTTTCTCACTCCTATATAGGTCACAATTTTCACCATTGGCTCAACTACTCACAAATGACCCAACACACATGTTTCTTCTTTACTCAAAATATTCCTCTCCTCGAGCTGATCTTATACCTAACTTATCTCACCACTACCTGATCTAAATATGGAATATTACGTAATGAAAATTTCCTCCTCATGATGGTCACTAATACCTCCTTCATGCTCCAAAAATTTCCTTCTAGGTCACACTTTTCAATTTTCCAACTAGTCACAAATGACTACACATACTAGCTTATAAACACAATACTTGATTATAACACCCATAGGTCATCCATGAAAAATTAGGTCAGTGATCACAACTCAAAAATATAACAAAAAAATCATATAAACATCATAAATTTATCCAAGTAGGTCAACATGGGTCAACCCATCTCCAACAAGCACCAAGATGTTCACATAAGATGAAAATGCACTCTTCAAGTAGTAGGGAATGAATCATTATCTTCAATAGCATAAAAAAAAATCATGGTTCGAGAAGATTCAAAATTTCATACATAGGTAATTATCATCACCAAAAACTCACAAGAATCATCGAAACATCCATCTTCGCCATTAAACACTCCCGGTGAGCAAGAAAACCCCACTAGGTATTCAATGCCCAAATTTTAAGTCTTGAAGATTGACCAAGTTGACATATAAAATATAATAATTATGAATCAAGTAATATACCATTGGAAATATATCCAATTATTCTTTCCAAAACAACTCACGTTTTCATCCATCTCTAAGTGGAAGACCTCCAAATAGATCAATCTTTGCAAGTTCTTTGAACTTGCTTGAAGACCCCAGAATTAGGTCTTTAAAATTGAGTTTTCTCACCTATAAAATCATTTCATCAATACACGAACCATATATCATGGTAAGGGTATATGAATATAATTTTCATTACATCTTACATTTCCTTCCAGCTCATAATGGAAGGCATTCAACCAATCCAATATCGAAACTCGCTCTTTTAGGTACTAAGGACTCAAGAACCAGTCTTGAGAGAAACTTGCACAAACACATCCAAATAAAATTTTGATCTCCTCCATCACCTGAAATACTTCAAATAATTTTTTTCCAAAATATACAAACACTAGCATGAATGTCTCATGTTGACAAATCTCACCCAAAACATCTGCTCCATTCACCTTCTTGAGTAAGCCAACTTGGGCTTACTAGACCATTAGGTTTTAAATTGAAAATAAATTAACCAAATAAAAGCAATAGTTTAAAAAATTAATATCAGGTTCCTACATGATTTATATGATGAGAAACCACATCTATAATATACAAAATGATCAAGCTCATCTCAAACCATAAGACTAACATTTTAGTCTTTAAGGCCAAAATTGGTAGGCTGAATTTGGGCACATGTATCTTCCATTTTATTCATTGTACTTGCTCTGATATTTTCATGGATGTGTATTAAATATCCTAATGATTCTATAACACTTTGGTTTTCATCTTGGAACCATCATCTTAGCACTGAAACTACAAAAACCCATAAAAATAGGGTTTTTCTCTCTCTTACCAAAATAGATGGAAAACCAAACCACCACCAAAATGAGCCCTGATGAATTATATGTAATAAAAAATCATCACATTAGAATTTATAGATAATGTGGATATCCTACCAATAAAATATTCCAAGTCACTCGATCGCTTAGGGTTTTAGGAGGGTTTTGAACCAACTTATCTTCTTAACAACCATTCATAAAAACTTAACAATCAATCCACCTCATTATTTTTGCTAAAAATTATTAGTTCCATTTAAAATAATCCCCCAAAACCTATGGGTCCCATAAAAACATAAAGTTCATAACGAGCTTATGAAGTTGCCAATTCATGCTTGTTTTGCCTTCTCAAAAACTTGATTTTACCAAAAACATCATAACTTAACTTTCCTTCAACATTTTGACCAGAAACTTGTAATGAAGCATCATGAAAAAATAATTTATCATACCAAACTATTTTTTTCTCAAATATGGCTGAAAATTTCCATCCACAATGACTTACCTATATTTTTCTAACTTTTCTTCACCTTCTTTCTTCACAAGGACCATGAAACACCACCAAAACACTAATAATTGACATAAAACTTATTGTATATGTCATATAAAACTTCATCATGCTCCTACCATGATTTAAAAAATTTATCAGCTCTAAATATCACACCTCCATACCATTATACATGTTCTAGGACTAGGAATAGGCCTAGAATGACCATTTCACACCATAACTCTTTATGAACTATCCATGTCAACCATATATAGAAACATGGACACTTGTAACACACGTATAGGAGAATGTTTGACATCATTACAAACTTTAAACAACTTAGGAGGACTCATACAATGACCATGCCAACTATACCATGCACCAAACACGCATGACCACCATATTACTTCATCCAAACACCACTCACTAGTGCAATACATCATGTTTGACCTTGAATAACACCTCATGGGGACTCATATGACATATAATGACCATTTTCTATCAATGTATTTGACATCAACGACAACAACTAGACATAATGGCCAATAATAAATACTTTGAGAGAAATAGGGAAGGACATACATTTTTCTTGTTCTTCTTGCACTTATTGTGGACTTGAGAAATCTTCCTACACAACTCAAACACCGATATTTTGTCACTTAGATACCTGGGAGTTTTTGAGGAGTGAGGTAAAATCTTGAAACCATGATATAGGAAAAGGTGGATAATTAAGTGAAGTAACATCCATATCTCTCGATCAATGTTACAACTTGAGAAGATAACCTCAATTTTGGGTTGTCTTCTAAAAATTAGATGATGAACATGGTGAATGCATCATTCACCCTAGAAAAATTATTATTTATTTATTTAATAGAGATAGATGAGGATATATTTCATAGGATGGTGTTTTTGACATACATTTTGAGAAAGAGTTAGGACTTTCAATGGTCTCATGTTGGTGAGAGCATACGCCCGTGTACGAGGTGATCATGAACTTTCTTATAGCTCACAACTAGAGTAAATGATGGTGAATGAACATGTCACTTATGATTTGTCACAAATATAACACTTGATTCCCCTTTATGGAAATGACGATGAATTAGGACATAAAGTCTTGAAAGTCCTTCGTCTCTCTTTTCCCATTACCCCTTAACAAGATGATTGCATCCAAGTAACCCTCATGAAACTCACTTCTTGACAAACTCTTTAGCACATGAGAGGCATTATTACCTTGTTTCAACCATGATCTTAGTGTGATTCCTTTCAGGTAATATTTAGTCTATGAATACTTGTGATATGAATACTCTTTCAATATTATGACCATCCTATTGCTAATTGGAATCTGCATACACTATGAGATGATTTTAGAGGTAAGCACTTGCGAGGATGGAGTTTTCATCTGCCCTTACTATTCTAGAATATAGTTCATAGTGATGAGTATTTACTAGAAAAAAATTTATACTATGTAATTACAAAGGATGGCCTACTACTCCAAACAACCCGCACGTGAAAATATTCTCTTCAATAGGCTCTTTTGGTCCTCCGAGCATCTTGTTTTTTAGGTCCTCAAGGTCAATGTGAGTGACACCATTGTCACCCAAATTTGGATACTCATTGAATAGTATTGAAATAGTTTCTATACCATATTATTTGAAATTCATTTTTCTAAAAATAAAAAATATGAATAAGAACTCGAGATGACAACAACTTTCTACACGAAAATTATTAACTTCCTATTTTTAGTAGATGGGTTCAAGAGATAATATTTTTATATTTTTTTGATGATTTTGCACAAACCTTATTCCATGGAGATCCTAATAAACTTAGGTTAGACTCTCACTGATGATTATTTTATATTTTTATAAAGTATCTATTTTGGGTCATCTTCTTTTTTTTAACAGAAATTTTATGAAGTTACCCAATTAACCATGTTTGGTGTTTCTCACTCTTTCTAGATGTTCGAATGTTGATAGTTTGTAATTTTCTTAAAATTTGTATCTTTTAGAATCAAATTTTTTATATCATGTGATATTTTATTAAGTGAACTTACCACTATCGGTTGAGATGAAACCACCATTGTTTTTTTCTATTTTGTATGGGGATCTCATGCTATAGTTTTCACTATTTCTCCGTTAGGTCAGTGGAGCCTATTTTCATGTGTGGAAGTGTTGAATACCATACACTAAAAGTACTATAAAATTTTCATAGTTGTCTCATCAAGGATTGGGGGCACAATTTCCAAGAAATTTTTTGGCCTCGAAAAATGTGCCTAATATTTCAGGAAATGTGCTCTTGTCATATGGGTGGGATTTTTGACCCATAGGTTTATGGGTCAGTTTTGGTACCCATGGTATTGTAAAACTACTTAAGTAGTTTCCTATTTATGTGGTTTTGTACATATGGTAGGGTTGATGTAACATTGTAGATGTGTGTGAATTCAGGTGTGAATTTTGTAAAGTTTGTTGAGCATAGATCCAAATAGATCTAGGTATTGTATTGAGAGAAGAGGTGGCTTGTAATAAAATTTGAGCAAGTGATTCTTTGTGGACGTATCCCAAATTAGGTGAACCATGTTAAATACTATCTCTTTGTGTTGTGTTCCTTTTTATTCTATACTTTTATTCCAGATCTATAATAATTTCTGCATATTGGTTTTCTACTTTGCAATTCCATGAAGGATTGTTCCTCATATTTTATCCCATATTTCCTAACAATTAGTATATGATCCTGGTTTGGTTTTCTAAAATGTTGAATCATAGGGAAATTTTTATCTTTAGTGGGAGCTATGGTAGATGATGGAAGATTAAGGGTTGATAAATTTAACGGGTAGAATATCAGTCTTTGGAAGATGCAGATGGAAGATTACCTTTATTAGAAGGATCTTTATATTCCGATGTCTGAGAAAGTAAACAAACCCTCGAGCATGATGGATAAAAAATGGGATTTTCTATATAGGAAGGAACTTGGGACAATTTGTCCATGTCTTACATCTTCGGTATTATTTAATGTTTTGAAGGAAAAGACTACAAAGGAACTGATGGATGTATTTGGGAAGTTGTATTTAAAACCCCTACCTTTAACAAGATATTTTTGATGGTTTTTTTTTAATATGAATATATTTGAGAATGCTTCAGATTAGATCATTTAAATGATTTTAATACGGTTGTAAATATGTTAGCTTCAATTATAATAGAATTTGATAAAGAAGTTAGGGTTTTATTAATTCTATTCTCTTTACCCGAGACTTGGAATAGCCTTGGTAATGGTGGTAAGCAACTTGGTTCTAGGTAACTCAAATTTAAAGTTTGAGGATGTTTTAGGGGTGATTCTAAGTGAATAAATGCAAAGAAAAATCTCTGTGTAATATTCTACTTCAAGGAATTCTTTGACAATGGAAACTAGAGGGAGACAAAATAATAGAGGAGGTTATGGAAAATCAAAAGATTGGGCAAGGTAAAAATCCAAAAGCAAGATAGTATGCTTGGAACTGTGGAAAGTATAGGAACACAAAGAAGTAATTTTGGGAGATTTGATACAAAAAGAAACAAGGAGGCAAATGTGGCAATGGGTAATGTATGTCAGGATGCTTTTATTCTTTCTTTTCACAATATTGTTGAATCTTGGGTTTTAGATTCGAAGGCTTCTTTCCATGCTAGTCCACATGGGCATTATTTTGTTGATTATGTTCAAGGGGATTTTGGGCATGTTTTTCTTGTGATGATGAGACTTGCAACATAGTTGGAAAAGGTTATTTTTAGGTTAAGATGTAGAATGGGAATACATGGCTATTAAGGATGTCGACATGTGCCTTCTTAAAGACAAAATTTGATATTAGTGGGGTAGTTGGGAAGTGATGGTTATACTTGTGATATTTATAAGAGACTCTTGGAAGGTTACCAATGGTGATCTTATGGTGACAAGAGGTAATAAGGTTGGAACCTTGTATTTAACCACCGATAACACTAATATTTTTAATCTTGTGGCTTCAGTAAGTGGATACAATATTGTGGCACTATAGGCTCAGTCATATGATTTATAAGGGCATGGAGATCATAAAGAAGGATTTTCCTGTATATACAGTAAATAATTTTTGAGTTATGTGAGGACTACATAAATGGGAAATAGAAGCAAGTAAGGTTTCTCAAGGTTGGACCTACAAATAAAGAGAGTAAGTTAGAGCTAGTACATTCTAGAGTGTGGGGGCCACTCACATATCATCTCTTGGGGTTCAAGTTATTATGTTACTTTTATTGATGATGCAACAAGGAAAGTTTGGGTATATTATATTAGAAACAAATTTAATGTATTTGACACTTTTTTAAAATAGAAAGCCTTAGTAGAGAATGAAATAGCTCTTAAGCTAAAATGTCTTAGGTCGATAATGGAGGGAGTATTGCAATAATGAGTTTGATGATTATTTTTCTAAGAATGGAATCCATAGGTAAAAGACGGTTCCGGGAACTTTGCAACAAAATAGGGTGTCAAAAAGATGAAAAAAACAATAATGGAATGTGCTAGGAGCATGAGGTTAGATGCGGACTACCTTTCTTTTTGGGTAGAAGCGGTGAACAAAATTGTGTACTTGATAAACACATGACCCTCAAGTTCCTTGGATAGAGGCATAATTGAGGAGGCTTGGTATGGTAAGAAAGTTGATTACTAATTTCTTAGAGTGTTTGGATGTGATTTATTTTTTCACATTGAAAAGGATGATAGGACCAAGCTAGAGGGTAATTTAGAAATATTCACTTTCATTGGTTATGGTGGTGATGACTTTAGATATAAATGTTGGAGTATTAAGGAAAAGAAAATCTTTCGATCTAGGGATGTGGTATTTAATGAGAAAGTTATGTATAAGTAATAGTTGCAGGAAAAAGGAAGAATCCAAGAAAGAATGTGCGGTAGAGGATCTTCCAGATGGGAAACTGACACATGAATTAGTTTAGGAATGTACTCAACAGAACCCCAAACTCCTATATTGAGGAGGTCTTCTAGGGTAAGAAGAGAACATGAACATTTTTCTCCTTCTCTTTATTATTTATTACTCACAGATAGTGGATATCCAGAGAGATTTGATGAAGCAATGTAGGTAGATGTTGGGAAGAAGTGGGTGTAAGCCATGGATGAGTAGCATCAAGCTCTCATGGAGAACCAAACTTGGGATTTAGTGAAGCTACCCGAAGGAAAAAGATCATTACAGAATAAGTGGGTGTACAAAGTTAAAGAGGAAGAAGGAGGCAATAAAAGATACACATCCTGGTTGGTGGTCAAGGGGTTTGCACAAAAAAAGTATAGATCTTGATGATATTTTTTCTCCTATAGTAAAAATGACTTCTATTAGAATTGTTCTTGGAATAGTTGCAGAAAAATACTTACACTTAGAGTAACTAGATTTAAATACTATATTTCTCCATGGTGATTTGGTGGAGGATCTATATATGCATTAGACGGATGGCTATAAGGTCAAAGGTAAAGAGGAGATGATGTGTGAAATGAAGAAGAGCATGTATGGAATGAAACAAGCTCCACATCAATGCTATAAAAATTTGATAGTTTCATGATGCAAAGCAAGGTTATATTAGATGTCATTCTGACCATTGCATGTATATAAAGAAATTTGAAGATGAAAGTTATATTATCCTATGCTTGTAAGTGGATGACATGTTGGTTGTAGGTAAAAACATGTAGGAAATAAAAGTACTCAACAAGTAGCTAAGTGACACCTTTTCTATGAATGATTTGGGGGCAGCTAAAAAATCCTTGGTATGAGGATATCTCGGGATAGGAAGGAATGAAAGCTAACTTTATCTTAGAAAGAGTACAATAAGAAGGTCTTGGAGAGGTTTAATATGCAGTATGATAAACCGGTTGGGAATCCTTTGGTAGGCCATTTAAAGTTATCAAAGGAGATATGTCCCAAGATAGAGGAGGAGAGAAACCAAATGTCCAAGGTACCTTACTCATCAATAGTTATAGTTTGATGTATGTCATGGTGTGCACTAGGCCTGATATTGCATATGTAGTGGGAGAAGTGAGTAGATTTATGAGTGATCGAGGTAAAGATAATTGACAAGTAGTAAAGTGGATCCTTTGATACTTGAGAGGGACCATGGGTAAAGTTTTTTTTGCTGCAATGGATCAGACACAAATTTGTGTGGTTATGTAGATTCAAATATGTCTAGGGATGTAGATGTAGGAGGTGTAGAACAAATTATATTTTCACTATAGGTGGAAAAATAATGAGCTGGATTTCATGACTACGAAGCTTGTGGATTTTTCAACCACAAAGGTTGAGAATGTTGCCACCACAGAGGAAAGAAAAGAGATGATTTGGTTACAAAAATTTCTTGAGGAGTTGGAGCATAACTAGGAGGAAGGGAAGTTGCATAGTCATAGTTAGAGTGTTATACACTTAGCTAAGAAATTTGTTTTCCACTCTAGGATGAAGTATATACAACTTAGGTACCATTTTATCAACACAAATTTGGAGGAAGATAAGTTAAAACTAGAGAAGATTCATACCAGTCGAATCTTGTAGACATGATGACCAAGGTGGTCACAAGGGAAAAAAATAAAGCTATGTTCATCTTTGGTTGATCTTCATAGATGAAAGTGAAGGGTTGAGAATCTTGCTCGTGAGGAAAACTAGTTTCCAAGTGTGAGATTATTAGGTTATGGAGCTTGTTTTTATGTGTGGAAGTGTTTAAGACTATACACTAAAAGTACTATACACTTTCCATAGTTGTCTCTCTGGGGTTTTGAGATGAGAGAGGGTTTAGGGAGCAGCCCTTGAGAAGTTTTTTTGGCCTCAAAAAATGTGCCCGATATTTTTGAGACATTCTCTTCTCATATGGGTGGGATTTTTGACCCATAGGTTTATGGGATGGTTTTGGCCCATGGTTTTGGTACCCATGGTATGTAATTTCCTATTTATGTGGTTTTGTGCATATGGTAGGGTTGATGTAACATTGCAGATGTGTGTGAATTTGGGTGTGAATTTTGTAGAGTTTGTTGAGCATAGCTCCAAACAGATTTGGGTATTGTATTGAGATAAGAGGTGGCTTATAATAAATTTGGAACAAGTGATTCTTGGTGGACGTAGCCAAATTGCGTGAACCATGTTAAATATTGTCTCTTTTTGTTGTGTTCCTTTTTTATTTTGCACTTTTATTTTAGATCTGTAATATTTTTTGCATATTAGTTTTCTACTATTACGATTTTGTTAGGGATTGCTCCACATATTTAATCCCTTATTTCCTAACATTTTCACCACATATTTTATCCCTTATTTCCCAATATTTTCACCCACAAGAAATCTTGAAAATAAAAAAGGAAACTTTCTAGGGTTTGGATTTTAGATTTTTGTATCAAAAAAGATATGGAATCATAGGGTATGCAACTTCAATCTTCCCAAAGGTATTTTGGAGAAGAGCAATCTGACAAATTTTTAGTGTAATCAGATTTCCTGTTAATGAGATATGAGAAAAACTCAAATTTGGATGTTATGGTTGATATACAAATTTTTACAAAATATATCGTAAAAATGATAGTTTTCAAGTTTTTACAACAATAGAAATGGTGGATGGTTGACATGTGTGGAGAAAATGGTTCAAAAACAAGTTATATTTCACTTTTATGTTTACATGTTGACCATAGATCAAACCTAGGTTAAATGTGAGTTTGAATGAGGTTTAAATCTAGGTTCCATAGTGTATTAGGGAAATAAGGGATAAAAGGGTCTCCCAAGTGCACCTTGGAGCAATATAAGGACATGTGGTAGCTCGGGAGTCAAGGTGAGTGAGATGGAGGAGCTAGGAAAACACCATGCAGAGCCAAGAGAGGTCACATGAGTGATCAGGAGTTGGTGCTTGGGATTGGGTGAAATTGTTTATCCCCTCTATGCCCTTGGATAGTGGGGAAAATCGAGACATAAAATTTTCCCATGGAGGAGATTGGATGCAAGTGGGAGCAAGGGGAAGAGTGGTTAAGCACAAGGGCTAAAAATATGCTTATAGAGCCTAATAGAGGTCATGTTAGTGTTTGGGAACTAAGAATGGGAATGAGGCACACTTTTTTTCCTTTGAGGATATGGGGGACAAAAGGGACACAAAATTTTACCCATACCTGAGGGAGTGATGTTACACTTTTGTGTCCCCTCTGTCCCCCTTATCCTAGGGGACGAAATGTACACACGAGACACTAGGTGCTCCAAAGTGTTCATATGGGAGAAGGATGAGGGAAAATTTACATGTATCTAATGTACTCCCTGTACCCTAGTGGAAAATGGGGACAAGAGGAACAAAAATGTGTGCCTTACCATTTCTCGAAAGCCGTGTTTTGCACTAGCTTTCTTGAAATAGCCTAAAAACATAATTATTTCATCCCGAGGATCATGATAGCCTTTTGGGGTCAAATTTTATATTAATTTGACTCTAAAATACATTATGATATGAATTTAATAGGTTTTATATCTTTAATATTCCTGAAACTCTAAAAATACCCCCTTTTGTTTGGAACCTCGAGGGGCCTTTGCAATGTTTGAACTGTCTCTAGAAATTATCACACCTTAGATCAAATTTGATGCTACCATAATGTAGATAATTCTTAAATATTTATATTTCATATTTTATTTCCTTATAAATCTTTATGGATCTCTAAATCATCAAGAGAAGTCTAAGTTCATTATTTGACTATTCATTCTTTACACGTGAAAACCCGATGTTGAAGAAACTATCCCGAATCATGAAATATTTCCTAAATCTTACTAAGATAATTCAAAAATATTAAAATATCTCCTATACCACATCTATATTCTTAATAACTATTCATGACCTTATTAGAGGATGCACACAAGCCCCAAATGTGCCAAAATTGGTCTTTCTAGACCTACTACCAAAGAGCTAGTCTTCGATGCACTTCACTTTGAATGGAAAAATTGACATTATCACACCATTTTGAAAAATTTAACATGTTAATACAAGGTATTAAGAGTAATTTTAGGGAAAAGTGACAATGAAATAGGGACAAATGGACTGGAGAGGGATTCATGAGGATTTTAAAGCATGTTTTCATCTTGTGGCTTAATTGTCATGATGTAAATTTTTCTTTTTTGGGCCACTTAATTCACGTGAAAACACACATATATATATAACTCACACACACACACATTAACTCTAGGGAAATTATACCATAAGAGGTAATAGATAACCTCATATTTATATTGGGTAATAAGATCCATTAGGCAATAAAGTCCTTATTTAAAAGCAATAAACACAATAGACAAAAAAACATGAAATAGAAAGGAAACACACTAAAATTTGGAAAGGAAAGGCACACAAAACTAAAAGGAAAATATGGTACAAAGGATTGGGATGACCAACCTAACTTCCTGTAGAGTTTTAGGTGTTTCCCACTATGAGGAAACTCTAATGGTGTTCCATCAAGGTAAGCCATGTAGTATGTATTCTCTCATAGAAATGTTTTATTTTGAATGGTCCGAGCCAAAGAGAATTAAATTTCTTGTGACTTCCCTTAGGCTTTCTCCTTTTATCCTAGAGTAGGACAAGATCTTTGATTTAGAAGATATTATCATATTTATTTTCATATAATATCCTTTTCACCTTAGAGTGATGTCTTTTCAATATGTCAATTACTACCGAACTTGTCTTTGTTGAGATTTTCCGTATAACAAATCCACTTATCAAGAGCATCTGAATACTCTTACAATAGTTAGTGTTAATCCATTAACAATGATGTTGAAGGAGAACCTTGTATTCAAGTGGACAACAGAGGGAAAGGAGAGTTTCAATGCTATCAAACATGTAATATCTCAAGTTTCGACTCTTATGAACCCAGTCTTCTCAAAAGAATTCATCCTATATGACTTTGGGGGTCTAGATACTATCTCAATTATCTTGGTATAAAAAAATAAGAAGGATCCAAACAACCCATAACATTCTTCATGAGAGCTTGGAAGAATATGAAGTGAGGTACTCCTTCATTGAGAAGCATGTCCTCACTATTATAAGAAGCTTGAAGAAGTTCAGACACTTGGTCTAAAACAATAATATTAAGCTACTAGTGTCTCATGCTGGAGTTAAGGAATTCCTCTGGACAAGGATTTGAATGAGAAAAGAGAAGACTAGATCACCGTGTGATGGAGTATGACATAGAAATCAAAGTGACTAAGTTGGTCCATGGAAAAGGCTTATGTGAGTAGTTAGCTTCCAGTCAAGATGATGTGATAAGTAATGAAGAAGAAGTTGTTTTGGTGATGTAATGTGGTCAGAACAACCAGGTTGATGATGTTCCTACACCTTGTTGGATCCAAGATATGATGCATTATCTTGAAATATGTCTATGCCCTCTAGATTTAAGCAAAGAAAAGAGGAGATATTTTAGACTATAATCCATTCTTTATGCTCTAATTGATGGCATCTTGTTCAAGAAGGAAAAAGATGGAGTTATCCTAAGGTGTGTCTCAAAAAATCAGATTGAGAAAATGCTCCAGGATTTCCATGATGGAGAGGAAGGTGGCCACTTTACTCCATGAGTAACAACTCTCGGACCATGAAAGTTGGTTACTATTTTACTATGTTTTTCAAATTGATCATGCATGCATGGATTAATAAGTGTAAGAGATGTGAATTATTCATGAGAAAGGAGAAGCTAACAACATTACCCCTTCATCCAATCTCAATTGATCAACCATTCATGAAGTGGGGATTATATTTCATTGGGGTCATCAATCTAAATTCAAGCCAAGGACACAAGTGGAAACTCATAGCTATAGGCTATTTCATTAAGTGGACCGAAGGAGTAGCACTCAAGGAGGTGAGCGAGTCTAGCATACTGAAATTCTATGAGGGGATAGTTATAAGGATTTGTGTACCTACCACTATCATATAAAATAATGCTCTAGAATTTATTGAGTACGAAGATCACCGAGCGCTAGTAGAAATGGAATATATCTCAACACTTCATCTAATTATTACCCCTAGGGTAATGGGAAAGAAGAGTCCACAAACAAGAACTTGTTAAGAATCATAAGAAAGAATCTCAATGAAAATCAAAGGAAATGTTATACCAAGCTAAAATCAGCCTTGTAGGATGATATAATTACACCAAAAAGGTCAAATGAAAGATCTCCATGCAAGCTAGTTTACGAAAGGGAGGTAAGGCTTCCTATATCACTCGAGTTACTAGCATTGGAGCTTCTCAAGCAACTAGAGTTAGCTAAGTTTGAGCCCATGGAAGTGAGGTATGTAGAACTCATAGAGTTGGAATAACTAAGAGATCATGTAATGAAAATCATGTAGAAAGATCAAGAATTGATCAAAATAAGCTTTGACAAGAAGAAAAAGAAAGAACATTATAAGAAGGGAACTTGGTGCTAAAGTGGGATGCTGATAGAGTAAATATGGGAAAACATTCTTAGTGTTATGCCATATGGAGTGGCCCCTACATGATCATGGAGTGAAAGAGTAGCAATGCTTTCCAATTGGCCAAGTTGGATGGTGAAGAATTTCATATTCTAGTCAATGGAATCTACCTCAAGCACTACTTTGCTGAAAGGAAGAATTCTCACTTTTGTATATATTAGTTTAGAATTTTCATTCCTATAAGTGCTTGTGTACATTGTCCTATTATAAGATTAGCTTTAAATTTCCCTAAGTGCCTTAAGCACATGTCCTATTAATTCTAGTGTTCTTTTTACAATTCACCATGCATCCGAGTAGAGAATATTGTAGCGAAGTTCACGCTCACATGAAACAATTGTTATCTTAAAATTTATTGAAATGGAGAGTAACTAAAATCAGGATAAGGAGAAAAATTTAATATTTGCATCCCCTTGGTCCTTTAGATCAACATTTGAGCATCTCATTCCTCTTATAGAATTGGAAAATATTTTTTAAGGGGTAGTTGGTAGTGTGTGGATGGTAGTCCCATAATATTATACATGTTTCGAAGAAGCTTCACTTCCAACAGTGCTCCAAACAACCATTAAGAAGAAGAAAAATTAGATTTTAATAGAGTTCCATAATGTCCTAACTCATAAAATGTTTTACTCAAAACTCTGCATTGTGCTATATATGCCAAGCAATCATTAGCTTTGGTGTGGTTCGTACTTGGAAAAATCAGGTTTCCAGACAAGTTGTGATCCATTTCCTAGTCATGCGGATCAGGATCACAAAGGAGAAAGAAGGAAAATTTAGATCAAAACAATTTTCCACTCATGTGAACTTTAAGATTTTCTTATTAAAGTTGGAAAATTTGAGCAAGCAATGGGTCAATTCAATTCTATAATTTTTCATCGGGCTTGAGTATAGGTTTCAAGGTTCTAATAAGTTCGGGATTAATACAAGAGACTCCATGCCCAATGGAGGTATTCCAAAAGATGCTCAGTCAAATCTAGCGGGAACATGGCCCCATGAATCAACAAAATTGTTATCCAGAAAAATGGATAATGAGGTGTAACTTGATCCATGCATTGGACGGGGGACCTAAAGGGTGAAATTAAGGTTTGCAAGAAATTCCATGAGTTTTGGGATCGTAAGAGTATTTTTTCTCTTCTTGGTTTTGACCTTAAGGATCAACATGAAAAATAAGGAGGAGCTGTCCCCACCAGCCCACATCATGGCCAAGACAATAAAAAATGGGGAAAATGGTCTTATTGTAGCACAATGTCATTTTACGACCCCTATGGTCTAAAATAATTCCCAAAAAGTGAAAAAAATCATAGAGTTTTGGCTATGAGGTGTTCAAGTTGGAAAAAATCCCACCTAGCTTGGTTAAGGTTGGCAGTGAGTTGAGGGAGAACTCTATCTAGCTAGGTTGTTGCGAGAAGAAGGTGAGCTCACCGAGATATTCGGTGAACTAGTCAAGTTGTAGATTCCTCGAAAGCACAAAGGGCCATGGTAGAGGAATGATCTTGGAACCAAGATATTTAGTGAGCTCATCCTAGAATGCAAAGTGGAATAGGGTTTGGGGATTGTAGCAAGGTTGAGGAGGAATATTAGGGCCTAGCTCTCAAGCTCATGCGGAGTGTTCATTACGGAAATGAAGCATCGAGCTAGGCACAGAGAAAGATAGCTTCTGTGGTGAGTTGGCTAGAACTTATCCCATAGGTCATGGAGGTGAGATAAGCCCGCACATAGGAGAATAACATAGGGGCCAATATCGAAGGAGTTAGCATGGAGGTCAGAAATTTTGGTGAAGGCTAAGTTATAGGTTGTAGTGAACTCGACTTGAATCGGGATGGAAAATGAAGGCTCATCGCATTGCGGTGGTGGGTATGCGAGTTTGAGAAGAGGTTTGGGTTAGGAGGTCGGCCATGGCATTAAAGTAGGAACAAAGGTGGTGGGTTGAGGTAGGGCTGATCTAAGTCAATGAGCTCAGTAAGATGGAAGGATGACAGTGAGGGAGTTGGCTATATGGAAACTTCGGTTGCTTAAAAACAAAGAAAGAGCTCGGCTAGGGTAGTGTGTATTGTAGTGAATGCATAGGTGAAGTATTATGTGGAAGATTTGACATAAACAAATCAAAGGTGATCATAATCACTGCACTGGCACTCAAATCTTTCTGGAAATGGCACCATTAGATAGAGCTCTCTCTCAGCTTTCCAGAAAGGTAAATTTTCCTCCTAACTCCTCATATTTTTCAAGTTATGGCTCGGCGGAGTTTTGGTGGGAAATTTCCCCCTTGGAAGCCCGCAGCCAATAGGAATGTGCCACGTGTCCAAGAAGTGGCGGGTTCGGAGGAGAACTTGGGAAATTTACCAAGTGTTTTGCCAAAAATCTCAAATGGAAAATTTTCCCTGCCTGGCCCGCCAACGAATCAGGAAACGCCACGTGTCAGGGGGAAAATGACTTGAAAAATTGGCTAAGTGTTTTTGCCGAGTTTTTCAAAGGCAAATTTTGGAGGATTGGCCCGAGCCAATAGAAACATGACAGGTGGCAGAGGTGGTCGGGAGTTCACGGTGCGGGGAGAAAGGAAAGTTTGCTAAGTGTTCGGTGAAATTTTCAAAGTGAAAATTTGGAGCAGGAGGCCCGCGGCGAATGGAAATAGGACACGTGTCCTATGGTCCCAGGAGAGTTCGGAGCTCGGGTGGAAAATGGAAAATTTGGCAAAGTTTTCGGCCAAAATTTTAAAGGCAAAGCATGATCCCGCGCCCCTGTCAGCGAATCCTGTGCCGCCACGTGTCCCGGACCGGCGGGGCACGGGGGGAAAATCAATTTTTTTCCAAAAGTAAAAAGTGCAAAATTTCAAAAGGAGAAATCGGGAGGAGAAGCCCGTCGGCCAATCGAGGGCCGACACGTGTCCAGCTCGGGGGCTCGGCGGGGATTTTTGGCAAAAATTTCCAAAGGTAAAAAATGAAGGGAAAGTGGCCAGGAGGCACCCGCACCCAATCAAATCATGCCACGTGGCACCTAGGTGGCGGGCGCGGGGTTTTTTGAAAATTTT